>OX596168.1:7785436-9083009 GCA_951394245.1 Cyclophora punctaria | reverse complement strand
AACGAAACCCTATTTAACGTATTGTTTAAACAACCATTAACAACAACATCCGTTATGTAGAATTCAGTTCAATGAGTATTATCCTTCAAAGGACTTTCAGGATAATCCCATTAATCCTTCGGTTCTACATATGAATAGATACTCATTCATAATAATGTTTGTGATACTTCACTTGACTTCAAAAGTTTAAAAATAAACGGACAATACTTGATGTGCATTACGCCTAATCCCCCTCACTGTACTGATATTTTGAGTGGGATGAGAGGCCTTTGCTCAGCAGTGGAAGGCTACAGGCTGCTTTAATTTACGTTCAACAAGTTGGTTAACAACCTGTTTGATTAACTTTATATCTGGTTAAATAAATACTTATAATTGAAGTGCATATTGGTTTGTAAACAATATTTATCTAATACCAATATAATCAGACGATTTCGCTACATTTAAAACTAATCCTCGGATTTGTTCGTACATTTTTTTCGTGGGTCGATAAGTAGTTATATTTATGAGGAAGGATGGAATAATATTTTAGGAGGGCATTACCCTGACCTGCTTTTAACTCTTGCCAAAATGGAATACTTGTAAATGGGAATCTTTCCAATACTAATATTAAGACTAAGTTGACGTAGAATTGAAACTACGTTAACGGATAAACTTCGCTTTTATTTAACATTTTTATTTGACGCTTCGGCTCCTTTACCGGAACCGTGGTAACGGAAGACAGGTTGACAGGTAGTTTCAATTCAAAATTAGTAGTCTTCGAAAAAACAAGTAAGTTCATATTTTGCTCACAATTTCCCCATTGTTCTAGATGGGAATCCTTCTCAAATGGGGCATAGCAGGAGTGGGTATGATCACCCACGACTTCCTGACGGCCATGGCGACTCTGTCCGCAGACCAACACAAGGTATTGGCCATCGCAGGGAAGGACCTGGATCGAGTCCACCGATTGGCCACACTTCATAAAATCGCGACCGCTTATGAAGGCTACGAGGCTCTTGCGCGGGATGATTCTATAGGTAAGTAATAGTAGCAAGTAAGTTCGAACAGGTTAGCGGCCATTGTGGCCAAACCTGGTGTCGGAGTTTTAAGACCGCCTAATGGCCTCCGATTGAAATGGTCCAACGATTGAATTGAAACAACCAGGACTGACAATGTTACGTGCCCTTCGATACACGGTAGCTTCATATAGAAATGCTTCTATCGGATACCCATCCAAGTAGGGACCAGCACGGTGCTCAACAATCGCAATGAGTTATCACGTATTAGACAAACTACGCCACGAGCGCTACTCTAAGCTAACGTTGGTTCATTTAAGCAGGTTTTCTTTATACGTAAATTACCCATTGTTATGATTTGTATGAATAATTTAACACTGCTCGTGTTTGCTTGTACTTAGATAGTTTTTATCTACTACTCCAGTTCTTACGTAATGTTACTTTGTAAGATACTCTACTAACTTTATCTATTCAAATAAATAGTTTTAGAACAGAACGGTTTTTTTACATATTTACACAGTATTGAAATATTACCTACTAGCTGCACCTTGCGGTGTAACCCGCGTTGTACCCGTTCCCGCGGGTATTCCGGGATAAACTGTATCCCAAGTGTTATTCTGATGTATGGACCTATATTACTGTAAATTTTGATAAACATCCCTTGAGTAGTTTTTGCGAGAAAGAGTAACAAACAACATCCTCACAAACTTTCGCATTTATGATATTAGTAGGATAGGATATTTACAGCCTACCCTATTATATGTTCGTTATTCCAATGTATAACTAGAAGCTGCATTTACCTAACTATAGAAAACATTACCGTGCCTAAACATAATCTAGGCATACTTGCATTAATAAGTTAGATTCACACAAGACGTTCATTTTAAAATCTTCGATACGTGCATAGATACCATAAATAGTAAATTTTAGGTAAAAATAAGCCTGTACCCCACTGCTGGGCAAAGGCCTCTCATCTCAATAAAGATATTAGAACAGCGAGGAGGATACTGAACTAAATTTGATCGTGTCATGGAATTTCATAATGAGTTAAAACGATCCTTAAAAACTACCGTGCAATGCCAAGGAAACAAACAGTGCGTGGACAAAGTAATTTAAGTTACAAAGTAAATACTAATGAAATACTACCTAACTATAAAATAAATATATATGTACTAGCAGCGCCCCGCGGTTTTACCCGCGTTGTACCCGTTCCCGTAGGAATTTCGGGATGAAAAATAGCCTATAACCTTCCCGTTGAATGTGGCTATCTATTACAAAAACAATTATTCAAATCGGTTCAGTAGTTTCTGAGATTAGCGCGTTTAAACAAACAAACAAACAAAACAAACTCTTCAGCTTTATAATATTAGTATAGATTTAACGGGTAGGGTATATCGGTACGAACGAGTATATTTCAAAGATCACTCAACATGAATTCCTTACATGTAAAGTATCATCCTTTCCAAAATAGACGATGCGTGAAATCGATTAGTCTGTTCAATATTCTAACTACGGTTCAGTAGCCTGCAATGAGACAAACACCATTTACCATATCGTTAGCACCATATCATTTTAATGAATGGCTAAATAATCGCAGTTTGTTCGGTTGTCTACAACGTAAAATGTTAATGCGACACAGTTCTATAGCCTGTTATTTTGAATAGAATATTATGCATATATATTTTTTTATTAAGCAGATGTATCCTTTTGTAACAGTTGAACATACCATAGGAAGAATTACTCTACCATTGCTCTACCAATGAAATGTTAGTCTACATTGACAGACAAAGAATAGAGTACTCTACTAATCTACAAAAGTGAGATCCCAATATTGATCAATTGATCGATTAATTATGTAAAATAGATCCACATTTAACATGTTTATATGTGAATAAATATAACATTTTGACGGTAGACAATCTATCTACATATTACTAGCTGCGCCCCGCGGTTTCACCCGCGTTGTACCCGTTCCCGCGGGAATTTCTGGATAAAAAATAAATGTTGTCAGATTCTCAGGCCTACCCGATATGTACACAAAATTGTATGAGAATCGGTCGAGCCGTTTCAGAGGACTTCAACCACGGTACCCGTTCCCGCGGGAATTTCGGGATGAAAAATAGATGTTGTCCGATTCTCAGGCCTACCCGATATGTACACAAAATTTCATGAGAATCGGTCGAGCCGTTTCAGAGGAGTTCAATTACGCACCCCGTGTCACGAGAATTTTATATATTAGATCTATGTTAGATTGCCAATTGCGATTAGAACCCGCCTTAACTCTTCTAATGTGAACAAGTTCTTGAATGTTTTTTAATAAACAACATGTTTGAAAATATATATTTCTTAATGTTTATCTAAGTGGTTAGTATATCAAACACGCAACTACACGTATGCATTAAATGTTCACTATGTCCTCTATTTTAATTAAAACTATTAACCTCGTTACATATAGCGCATAACGCTTAAATAGTCCTAACATACGCCAATTATTTCATACACAAACATGTTTGAAATACCGCTCGTGCCTTGCCTTGCCTTATATACTAGGACATTCATTAATAAATGTCTCCTAGAGCTTATTACATTTGTATTACGAAATAGTAACATAGGTATGTACACTGGATTTTATAGATATAGATATATTTCTTAGGTACTTACTTCAACGAAATACAAATTGCATGGAACGTGCAGTGTCATTAGTTTTACCCACAGTCATCCTATCCCGTGGGAATTTGACGGTGCTTTACTCAAACCCCACTCTCTTATTTTCGTTTTACCTCTTACCTATACTTCCTCACTGCTGGGCAAAAGACTCTCCCAAGCTTCGCCAATCTCAATGCCAGTAATTGCCGCATAAACAAAAAACAACAACTAATATTTTCAATCCGATTTTTTAAAATAATCGTAACTTTTTCCCTATATTCTGTTACTATTATATAAGGATGTTCTATAGTACCTACATCGTAAGATTTAACTGGAAATGTTAGAATTTACCGACATCACCTTGATAATGTTGTTTACCTTAAGTGTATATTATTTTGGTCGTTTACATGTCGTAAACGCCCGAAATATCGACTAGACTGGATGGTTACTGGTAAAACCCGAACACGAAACACTTTACTATCGATAATCATAGATATGGGCTTTATAGATACTGTTTACGTATGGAAATCTTTATCTATACGAGTACTAATATTATACAGAGGTAATGTTTTTAACATTTGTTTGTTTGCATGTTCGCGCTAATCTCGGGAATTCCGATTTAATTCTTTAAGTTTAATAGAAAATCTTTTTATTTTTTCAATAGTAAAATCCTAACACATAATGACAAGTAATTTCGTAACATATTATAGAGTCTGTACAAATTATTTTGATCTACTTATCTTCAACTTTTATCTCCTTTCAGACATAGTATTCGTCAGCGTGCTCAACCTACAACACTACGAAATAACCAAACTGATGCTCGAGAACGGAAAACACGTGCTATGCGAAAAACCATTAGGAATGACGCACAAACAGACCAAGTCTCTAGTAGACTTGGCGAGGGAGAAGAAATTGTTTCTTCTAGAGGGAATGTGGTCGAGATTCTTCCCGGCGTATGAAGGGCTAGGACAGCATATAGCGAGTGGGGGGCTCGGCGATGTATATCATATTAGCGTGCAGTTCGGAGTCGAAATCAATGAGATTGAGAGGAACTTGTAAGTTATTGTTCTATACTTTTTCACTTGTGCTACAGCTTTGTTTTACTTGGTAGCTCGCTCTTTATCTGAGTGAAAGAGAGAGCAAGCAATATGTTATTCAGTGAGAACATGACTTTAGGGTGCGACTCCTTCAGAGCTGTGTAATGTTACGTTTGGATGGACACCTCCATGACTGTGGTACGTTGTAAGGCTACGAGGATAAAAATGTAACTAAGTAGCATATCTTTAGTGTCAAGGCACCTATTGTAGTGAAGAGGGTCGTTGTAAAGTAAAGGTTAGATCAAAGAATTAAATTCCTCCAGGAGTAGTCTGAGCGAAGCCTTTTGGAAGTCATCTTGTTCTTGTAATTTTAGAAATCAAAGTTACAACTCTTGAAGCACACTTCAAATTACACCTTCCAGAATGAAAGACCTCGGCGGCGGCGCAGTATTAGACCTAGGATTGTACATGCTACAGCTAGTCCAGTTCATATACAAGGACCCGCCGACGGATATCGTCTGCACTGGCCATCTCAGCAAGGCTGGCGTCGACGAGTCCATATCCTGCGCTATGAAGTATGCTGACGGGAGAACGGCAACGCTCTCCGCGCATACGAGAGCCAATATGACTAATAAGGCTGAGATTATAGGCACTAAAGGTGCTTTGACGGTGAGTTTGTGTTTTGTTTAAATTCATTTCAGGTTAGTAATCTAGTCAATTCGAGTATTTTAGTGGCCAACCCTAGTGTCGGAGTTCTACCGCCTAAATTTTTCTGACTTTCCGACATTGATGATTGGAACAACCAAGCCTTGCAGTTAGTGTGTGTTCCATTATAGGTTACTAGCTGCGCCCCGCGGTGTTACCCGCGTTGTACCCGTTCCCGCAGGAATTTCGGGATAAAATGCCATATGTAATTGTGATGTATAACCTACATTACTGTAAAGTTTCATCCAAATCCATCCAGTAGGTTTTGCGTGAAAAAGCAACAAACATACATCCATACATCCATCCATACATACATCCATCCTCACAAAACAAAAATTTATAATACTCGTATAAGTAGGATTAGTCAATCCTGTTGTCAGAGTTTGTACACCGCCTAACGGCATCCGACATAGTTACCCGTTTTACCTATTTACTTAAGAGTTTGAAGGTTAGTAGTAGTCTTTTTGTTAAAACGGGCTTTAATCTAATTTTACTCAGGACTGATCAGCTATTTTGTTAGGGTAGCACATATGTTTATACCGGCATTTATCGGCGGCAAAACCGAATCGACTAGTATAAAACTTGCTCTGGGCTTTGCCGTACTACCGTACCATCCCAAACGTGTGTGTTACAAACATCTATACAACCATCCATCTATAGGTCCAAAATGTACATTGTAACAACTCTTCATACATAAGTGGATCTGTTCATTTGTTTAATGAAAACAATTACTCTTACATAAGAACGGATAATAGATAGCAAGGTTATATCAATGAAACTTTACATGACGTATTTTCAACTGTATCACGACATGCCTAGTGTATAGGAAGTTGAGAGGAGTAATATCACTGTGTGGTGCACACTTACTGTATGTAATAATGTAATGTAATGAAAACGATGTGTACACAGTGAATGCGTTTATTGCACTAAAATATAATTAATACTTATAATTAAATGTTAACTTAAGTGCGCCGCGTCAGCACATACAAAATGCTGATGTACGCTTGCTCGTACATGCTGGCGACTTAAGAAGATGTATGAAATAAATGTAAAGGTAAACAAGTAAATGTAAAATCAAAAGTAAAGTAAAATCAAATTAACAAGTAAATAAAATGTAGGAATGAGTAGAAATATGTAAAACTTAATGTAAAGTAAATTGTCAGTTCACGGGGGTGAAGCCTTATCCACCTTCACACTATATAGGTCACGCGGGACCTCACTCTCACTACGTAGGTCATTCGGGACCTCACTAGCACTGTGTATGTCTGTGAGGAGCACCTGCGCAGGAGGCCTTGGCTTGGCCCCTGGTGGAGCCTCCGCAAGCGTTTGTTGCTCGTTCATGTTCTGTGTAGAGATCACTCGTCGATGACTCAGCTTTAGATAGATACTCCAACAAGCGAGTGTGATTACTGCGGCGAGTAATATGTATAGCAGCGCATAGTGGTGGATGTCATGAGTAGATACGTTGGAGAAGGCAGTCTCCTGTTGAGCCTTCATCTGTTCGATTTTCTGATGTAGTTGTTGTAGTTTGTCGTCATGACTTTCCAGCTCGAGAGGGTGGAAGGTAATGTTGTTAATAATATTGTTTACCTCCGGTATCTGTGGTGGTTCATATATGTTATCATTTACTTGTAAAGTTGAATGGTAATTGTAATGTGAGCGAATTATAAATGTGTCACTCTTTAGAACGCAGCCTTGACCTAATGTCATAAGGCCCGTTCCGTTCAATAACTTCAATGTTATGCCACCTTGGCAGAAAATGCGAACGTAGCATTCCTTGCAACACGAGAAGAGCCATGTTACGCCGCTTTGCAGCTGACGCCACATATTGTGACAATTGTTTGATGATTTAATACATGCCGTTGGTTTTCTATTGTTTATAATTTGCGATTCGCAATTGTTGGTATCGCTTTTGACATTATAAATCGGAGTGGTTAAAGGGCATAATAATGTGTTTTCATTAAGCTTAAGGCATGAATTGAAGGTGGTTGTGTCAAATGGTATGATCATGTCCTTTTGTAAGTTTATAGCTACAAGATCGAAAGTTGGTTGTATAGTGACGTTTTTACTACGTCCTTGTTCTCTGGTGCTTCAGGAGGGTGTGTGTCACCCGGGGGTAGCGGTATCAGCTTGACAATCGGCCGTTTTGTGACCCCATTTTTTGTTTTGAGTGTTACTACTCGCACAAGTCCGTCCCTTCCAGGATGTACGTCGGTAACCTTGCCAAGTAGCCACCTACCTGGTGGTGTGTTGTCCTCTTTGATGATGACTACATCGTTAACGTTGAGGTTTTGTTTGACTCTCAGCCATTTTTGTCGAGATTGTAGAGTTTGTAAGTACTCCGTTGACCATCTGTTCCAGAAATCGTGATACATGCTATCGATTAATTGCCATCTTGTGTGAATGTTTTGTATGTCTCCGCCGGTCGGAGGCGCAATGAGTGAGCCCCCTACCAGGAAGTGTGCGGGCGTTAAAACGTCCAAATCATCGCTGTTTTCAGTTAGAGACATGAGTGGTCTAGAGTTAAGGCATGCCTCAATTTGAGTTAATACTGTTGTATATTCCTCAAATGTAAGTTTTTGTTCTCCTATGACTCGCTTGAGGTGATGTTTGAGTGCTCGTACGGCCGCCTCCCACAGCCCGCCGGCGCTGGGCCATGCTGGCGCGTTAAAATGCCACTGAGTGCCTGCTTCGGCTAAGCAATTCATAAACTGTGTGTCAGCATATTGTTGTAGAATGTTTCTATATTCCCGGTTGAGAATTTTGCAGGCGCCAACGAAATTTGTACCGTTGTCGCTGTACATGTGACCAGGTGTCCCACGTCGTGAACACATTCTCTTGTAAGCAGCTATAAATGCGGCTGAGCTCAGGTCGGAAACTAACTCAAGATGTACTGCCTTTGTAGATAGGCAGACAAATACAGCTACATATCCTTTTGTAGTCTTAATACCACGGCCCTTGTTGGCCTTTATTTCGACTTGTCCGGTAAAGTCTACCCCACAATGGTTAAATGGTTTGGATGGTGTGACTCGAGGCTGTGGCATGTCCGCCATCAACTGAGTATTTTTAGTAGCATTGAAACGTAGGCATCGCGTACATCGCCTCAGCTGTTTCTTGACAGTTTGATTCCCTCCAATGATCCAGTACTCTGTTCGTAAATAAGCCAATGTGAGTCGTGGCCCGCCATGTAGTGTTTGCTGATGTGCGCGATCAATTAGGAGCTCTGTTAATCGATGTCCTTTGGGTATGATGGCGGGATGTTTTGCTGAGTATGGTAAATCTGAATGTTTTAGTCGACCACCGACTCGCAGCAGTCCCTCAGAACATACAAAAGGACATAATTGACGTAAATTACTCTTTGTGGTTACCATACGACCTTTTTTTGTTTGGTTTAGGTCTTCTGCGAATGTAGCCGATTGTATTGTTTTTATAATAATATTGGATGCATGTTTTAATTCGTCAGCACTTAGGTAGTTATGTTTACTGGTTAATTGTTTCTTTATTTGTTTTATAAATCGCAAAATCCAACATGTAATCCGAGTGACCTTTGTAATAGAGTTGCATTTATTAAGCAATTCTTCAATGAATGTCAATGAACTTGTTTGTGTAATGTAGGTCTGTTTGGCTTTCATTTCTAACTCCGGTAAAATAATTGTTGTGGACATTTCTTCAATCTCTGTATTAAGGATTTTAGATGGTCCTTTCCACCACAGGGAGTTGCCGATCAGCTGCGACGGATATATACCCCGACTAGCACAATCAGCTGGATTTTCCGATGTCGATATGTATCTCCAGTTTGTGTGTGGGATTATTTGTGTTATTTCCGCTACTCGATTGGCCACGAATGTTTTCCACCGCGATGGTTCACCTTGCAGCCACCCTAGCACCACCATGGAGTCTGTCCATCCGTATACCTTTATCTCATAGCCAGTCATAGAATCTGATACCTTTTTCATTAAGCGTGCGAGTAGTTGCGCTCCGCACAACTCGAGCCTAGGTATCGAAATGTCCTTGTTAAGCGGTGCAAGTTTTGTTCTGGCACTAACCAACTGTATTGATGTTTCGCCTTTGTCCTGTATTGTTTTACAGTATATGACACATGCGAAGGACTTGTTGGACGCGTCGCAGAACCCGTGCAGCTCTATGGGTTGTTGTGTGGCTCCGATCCAACGAGTGATTTTGATTTTGTTTAGGTTGGCTATGTCTGCCTTTAATGTTAACCATTCGTTTTCAAGATGTGGCGGAAGTGGGTCATTCCAGTTTATACCTGTTTTCCACGCATTTTGAAATATAAGCTTCGCCTTAATAGTGACGGGTGATAGCCATCCTAGCGGATCATATAATTTAGAAATGCTCGAAAGAAGTGTCCTTTTAGTAGTTAGTGCGCTGTCATGTGACTCATCTAGTGTGTATGAAAAAGTAAACTCATCGCTTCTGGGGTTCCATTTGATTCCAAGTGTTTTGTTTGCTTGTGAATGTTTAAAGTCTAACATGTGCTCACTGATCTGACTTGTTTCTAATTCATCTAATAAAGTTGGGTTGTTGCTTGCCCATTTCCGTAGATTAAATCCACCGCCATGTAATATCGCGATCAGCTGGTTTTGTATATCCCGGGCAATTTGAAGGTTGTTATGCCCGCCCAGCAGATCGTCGACGTATAGTTGTTGAGTCAGCATTTCACATGCTAACGGATATTTTTGTCCGTCATCCTTTACTAACTGTTTAATTGTTCGCATTGATAAGTAGGGAGCCGACTTAGTGCCATAAGTTACAGTACATAGTTGGTAGGTTTGTATGTTGTCTTGTGACGTGTCTCTCCATACTATTTTCTGTAAATGTTGATCGTCTTCATGTATGTAGATTTGTCTGTAGAATTTTTCTATGTCGGCTGTATACACATACTTGTATTTCCTCCAGCGTAAAAGAATGCCTTGCAGATCCTGTTGCAGGTTCGGACCGCTTAGCATAAGTTGGTTCAGACTTTGTCCTGATGTGGTTTGCGCTGACGCATTGAATACTACGCGCAGCTTTGTAGTGCTGGAGTCCGGTCTGATAACCCCATGGTGTGGGAGATAACAGCTCGGTTGTTGAGGATACTTGCTGAGTTTCATGTGTTTCAAAAGCAAATATTCCTTAATAAACTTTCTGTAGTTTTCATTCAAAAAGCTGTGTTTTTGCATACGCTTTTCTAATTGTATAAATTGTGCGATAGCTTGTGATTTAGATTCACCTAAATGTTGGGCAAAGTCAGCCTTCATAGGTATCCTGACTTGATATCTGCCACTAGGTAATCTTAATGTTGTCGACTCGAATAACTGTTCGCAATACACTTCATCTAAACTCATGTTTGCGTGTTCTTGTTTTGTTTCTTGTATCTCTTCCATTTCCCAAAAACGTGATATTTCATCCAAGTCGTTGATAATAGCGTAACAATTGTATTGTTTGGAGTGTTCTCCAAATAATATCCACCCAATTTTCGTGTTTTGAGCGATAGGTATGTTCATGGGACCTCTCAGTATCGCATCCATCACGACTCTCGAGTAAACACTAGCGTCTAAGAGTATGTCCACTTGTGACGAGATGTTGAAGTTGGGATCGGCTAGTTGGATGCCTTGTATGTGGGACCACGCCGGCTTGGAGAATGTTATGTTAGGCAAATTATTTAAAACCTCAGTCATTATGTGTACTTCTTTTGTAAAGCAAAAATCACTGTAACAAGATTTGCATTCCAATTCGATTAAGCCTTTGCTTCTCTTTGATGAAATACCAACACCCGTTATTGTTCCGCTAATCTTGTGTCTCTTTAAACCTAACCTTTGAGCCGCGTTTTCTGTGATGAGACAGATCTGCGACCCTTGGTCTATCAATGCTCTCATTTGTAGATACCTTCCATCTCGTGATTTTACCTGTATTAACGCTGTAGGTAGTAAAACATCGCTCTCACTTCTTTGTGAAGCATGGTTAACATTTTGCCGCGCGTGCGAAGTTGAGGCAAATGTAGGCTTACACGTGTTATGTAAAAATGTATGATGAGGTTCGTTGCACTCCTTGCACCTCTTCGTAGAATTGCATTGCTTGCCATTATGACAGTATAAGCAATTTCGACATATGTTTAATTTATCGACAATATTTATTTTTTCATTTCCAATCATGTTTCGAAATTGTGGACAATAAATTAAAATATGATTATTTTTGCAGAGAGGGCATTTCCTGTTGTTGTTAGCCTGAAATGCCGCTGTGTATGCCTTAGGTTTTGCAACACCTTGTTCTAGTTTGTTAGGCAAACTTTTCCAAGTAGCCTTTTGCTGTGAATGAATATGGTTAGGGCTGTCCGTAAGTGGTTCGAGAGCTGTAAATTTGCTCTCCAAAAACTCCATGAGTTCGTCAAATGAAGGAAGTTCGCGAGGCGACCTTCTTGACTCCATGTATGCTGCGTATGTTTCGGGGTCCAATTTTGTGGCAATTATGTAAACCAGAATGGGATCCCACGATGTTGTCTCCACTCCGAGGTTTTGAACCGCATGCACTGTTTCCATACTGACATCGTGTAGTCTCTTTAAAAGTGTCGAAGATGGTTTATGAACGCTGGGCTGATCCATAAATGTCTTAATTTGTTGGTTAAACAATTTTTGTACATTGTTATACCTATGTTTCAGTAGATCCCAGCATGTTTCATAGTTTTCCTCTGTGACTGTTAAATGTTGTACTAAACGCTCAGCTTCACCTTTGAGCTTGCCCTTAAGAATGTGCATTTTCTGGGCCTGCGTCAAAGAAGCGTTGTTGTGGATAGCCATGTACAGGTCCATAAATGTTGGCCATGCGTTGTAATTGCCAGAGAAGAAAGGCAATTCTATTTTTGGTGTGGAGTTGCGCTCGTGAGTTGCTGCTGTTAATTTGTGATTTAACAACTTGATGGTATGTTCAAATTTGGTTTCATGTTGTGAGTACTCCGCTTCATAGGTTGCGTCTGACCCTTCCAACAGTTTGTCGATTTGCCAATGACAGTTCTCAACCACCTTCCATCTCTCCTGTAACTTCTGTAGCTTGTACTCAATATCCCACTTCTCAGAGATACCTTGCACGTCTATACCATTGACAACTCTCAAAAATGCTCTAAAGTTAGTTCGTTGCTCATCCTTCAACTCGTCTGCTCTGGATGACGCACCCTTTTCAATCATGTATTGCCCTTTCGACGAGCCCGATGAACCAAATGTATCAATTCGAATACGTATTTCCTCGTACATTTTCGTAACCCTGTCGAACACTCGTTGCGTAAAATACTCATGACTCCTGTCCTCCGCCGTGCGCAATTCCTTGTCGTTATCGACGAACTCGTCGTAATGGCTATCAAGCGATTTCAACCGCTTCGCGAAGTAGTCTCCTACTTTACGTTCCACCGGATCTTTGTTGAAGTTGATCCCTATTTTCTCGATGTTTTCCATCAACTCCCGTTGGCGAGATAATAAAAACTCCATTGTAACGGTAAAGATCTACCCAAAGTGTAAAAATGGAAAGATCTTACTTGTGAGTCGATGCGATGTATGTTGACGAGGTCACCTGATGTGTGTAGGCAGCCCTCGTCGAGATGTGCCGCGAGCTGTGTTGCCCACAAATGTGTAGACACAGCTGGACTGTTTGCCCAACCTGTGTTGTTTTGTGAACTGAGATGTCCACAAATGTATGTAGAATGTCGATCACTAGCACTAGGTGTCACTGCACTAATTCAGTATGTAGTTACCGAACTTGAAAGTACAATGAGCAACTGCACTGTAATCCAATGTCCACTGTTCCCGAACCTCAACCGATAAGAGGCCTCGAAAATCCTTTTGTCGAAGGACCGATTGTTGCACAACCCGAGGTTTAGTCTCTACAGTTATCGAGATCCGGCTCGAAGGACCAAAAATGTGTGGTGCACACTTACTGTATGTAATAATGTAATGTAATGAAAACGATGTGTACACAGTGAATGCGTTTATTGCACTAAAATATAATTAATACTTATAATTAAATGTTAACTTAAGTGCGCCGCGTCAGCACATACAAAATGCTGATGTACGCTTGCTCGTACAATCACTGAAAATTATGAAAATATTAAAATACTGAAATACGAGGTGTCTATTTTCAAGGTTCCTTGGCTTCATTCAAAGAAAAACAATATCACCATAATCAGTATTCGAATATACTACATACATACCAAGTACATAATGAAGTCTAAACGGGTTAATAAAATATCAGTGAAAATGTCGAAAATATTAGAAAACTAAAACAAGAGGTTTATATTGTGCAATGCTTTAGTTGGCTTCATTCAAAGAGATATAATATCACCATAATAAGTAAGTTCCAGTCAGTGGCCAATGATGTCGAAGTTTTGAGACCTATAAGCCTACGTCATGGTCTAACGATGGGAACAACCGGGACCGACACAATTTCACATACCCTCCGAAGCACGGTAGCGCTCAGATAGAAATGACACTATCGGCCACCCATCCAAGTAGATGCCGAGCTCAAAATTGCTTAACATCGCTTATTGAAACTACGCCACGAGGAACAGTAAATTATTTAGTATGCCTTTTGTCTGTACGTTTAGTGTTATATAATAACCCCGCGGTTTTACCCGCGGTGTGCAATTTTTATATAGATAACCCTTCCTCTTGAATCACCCACAGTGATAACCTAAATCATGTAACTAATGAATATGTAAACATGTTTTCCAGCTCGACTATTTCTGGTGCCCGACAATACTTCACATATCGGCGGCAAACAGTACAGAATGGACTCTCCCAAAGGGAAAGTACAAGTTCCACTTCCATAACAGCGCAGGACTCAGTTATGAAATACAGGAGTGTTACGATTGTGTCACTAAAGGTAACTATGGCGTCATATGATATTGTAACGTTAGTACAGTCGGTGCCTTAAAGGGTAGCTCTTTTAAATCAGACAATATGGATAAGTGTGAAACGAAAGTTACGAAGATCTTTTTTAAGGAATCATGATTTAAAAAATAGCCACTAAATTACAATAATTTTTTTTTTTTATGTCTCAAAATATGGACCTATGTCGTAAATTGTCCAGCGGAAGACGATTGCTCCTAATGAGGAAAAAGGTTAAGAGATAGGGTACGAATGAAATAAAATCACTTAACCTTTTTCCTCTTCAAAATAAATCGTCTTCAGCTGGTAAACTGAAAAATTGACGAGATTGGTCCAAATTTTGTGACAATAAAAAAAAATAGAGAATATATGTCAACACGTTTTCACCGTAAAACTTTGTTATTAGGCAAACAAGTTTATTCACATATATGGCTCCGACTGTACAATAAAATAACTTAAGGTAACTAGGTAATCCGTAGTCGTCCAACGTGTAATCGCCACGTAATCCTCCTAAGTGCACTGATATAATTATTCAATATTTATTTGCGGTGAGATATGTCAAATGAATATAAACAATGATCTTGCCGACGGCACTGATAGTTACGCATGCAAAGACACGTGTCTATACTCATTACAACTACATACAAGTATGGTTCAGGAGCGCGTGTGAAATAAACAACGATCCTATAATTGATTTCTACCTACAAGACCTAGAATGTAAACTTTATAGAGTTTCTATTCAACCAATATGGCCGATTTTCCAACCACAGACAATTTCATCTGTAGGGGAAAAGCCACTATCACTACATAGTTTAAAACAAAGTCGATTTCCGCTGTTTCTGTCTGTCTGCCCCTATGCTTAGATCTTTAAAACTATGCAATGGATTTTGACTCGGTTTTTTTAATAGATAGAGTGATTCAAGAGGAAGGTTTATATGTATAAAAATTCCCGAAATTCCCACGGGAACGGACACAATGCGGGTAAGCGGGTAAAACAGCGGGGTGCTGCTAGTAAAATATAAATGAACAATTAAATAAAGTCACTAAACCTTTTTCCTCTTCAAAAATAGTTGGTTAATCAATTACTTTTTGAGAGTCGTATGACGTTATGGGTGACATTGAAACGTTAGTACAATAAAATAATAAGGTTGGAGATGATTATGTTAGTAATTCGTTTCTGTAGATGATTTTCCCACAAATGTACCTCTGTAGCCATACCATGACCTCTTAGATAGCGTCTCAAGATCCAAGCAGATCAGTTTAGGTTAGCGTTTCAATTCGTACCGTGACCTTATTTAAACAATATCGCACTTGAATCGCCATCTCTTTGAATGAATGAACAAACCATTTTGCTGATCGGCTAATTGCGTCACTTCCTCTAAGAGAAGTTATTAAGGTGCGTTCGAAAACCTTAATAATTAAAATGACGGAAAGTTACGGTTTTTAAGAGAACCTCTTAAAAATCATAAGTATTATTCAAAACGAACATTGGTTTGTTTATACACACGATAATTATTGTTATCTAATTTGTAATCATAAAATGTTGGAACTATAAAGTATTTGTTGCTCCAGAAACCAATATTATTTATAATTTTAAACAGATATCCAAAATAAAATTACGATTTAAGTGTTCGGAATGTCACTGGCAAAGATCATAAAATTCATAGAATATAAAATAGACATAGATTAAAAAATAGACATAGATTATAATTTATAATACAGACATAGATTAAATATATTATAATAGGTATATTTTTTGAGCATTTAAATTATTACCTTCAAGCTCGTTTGATATACATTGCGATTGTTAAAGATTTATTTCTATTATGGATTTACCAGGAATTTACCAGGATTTATAAGTTAAGTCTCAGAATTCTAGAGCCTTGTCGCTCTCGCTTCATTGGGGAAATTCGGGATAAAACAAAGCATATCCTACATATTTATATTGATAGTCATGTTTACCCTCGTAAATACCTAGGTAGGTTGAGCGCAGGGATGTACGAGTTGGTACTCTACTCGTACATCCCTGCGCTCAACCCACACTATACAGTACTACAACCCGCGCTCGTATTTTATAAAAAATAATTTAATTTATAAAGTGTAAAATCGCACATTTTAATCAATTCTTTCAGTAGAATATCGTTAAGTTATTTGCAAAAATGCATTGTTTATAGTAAGGAACAATTAAACATTAATAATTAACTAAAGTACATACTTATTGTTGTTAAAAATATCAACAATGGTTCAATTTATGTTAGAAAAATGTATCTTTTATTGAATTGCTAATTTTGACAGCTGAGACGCTTTACCAAAGCCGCAATAGACGCTCATGGTACCAAATGAATGAACGAAAACATATTTAGTATGACAAATAGCGAATCAGTTTAGGTAATCTGCAAAGCAACTACAATTTGTCACTTATTGATGTCATGGTACGAAAACTGACAGCGAATCAGTTTAGGTCCGCATTTGTATCGCGCTAAGAGGTCATGGTATGGCAGCTGAACATTGTGTAAGCGTACTCAAATCGTATTCTTTTGATTGTCATGGTTACCTAAGCAAAATAAAATCAGTAATTTTAAATCTAATCTAATTATTAATCTACACTAATATTATAAAGAGGAAAACTTTGTTTGTTTGGTTGTAATGAATAGGCTCAAAAACTACTGGATCGTTTTTAAAAATTCTTTCACCATTCGAAAGCTACATTATCCACGAGTAACATAGGCTATTTTTCATCCCGAAATTTTCACAGGAATGGACACAACGCGGGTATTACCGCGGGGCGCTGCTAGTCTATAATTGAATGAAGCTGTTTATCTTTTGTATTTTCGTTTTTTTGTACGGGTTAATCTGGGAAACTGCTAGACTGATTTTAAATATTTTTTTTATTGGATAGCCTCATTGAACAGAAGGCTTTTTATCTCGAAACTCTTACGGGAACGGGCATAACGCTGGTTAAAACCGCGGAGCCCTACTTGTTTCGAGTAGGTTAGTGGTGTCGGAGCACCCTGGTGTCGGAGACTTTAGACCACAAAGGCATGCCAACTGGTCAATAAGTTTGTAATAAAAATAATATACCGGCTGAATAGAGAAGCCTTCGCTGTTTGAAGTCGGTTAAAAATAATTATCATACTCCGAAAATATTTCACCAGATAACATATAATGTAATATAGTACTTTAAAAAATAAACATTTTTCTTACATTAAAATACAGCACGTCCATAAAAATTATTTTATTCTTTTATTAATTAGTTCTAATCTAAACGAACGTCACTATGATGTCAAATATATTCAAACAATTGATACTTATGAGTTGAGTTATTGCTATTGTGATTAAAAAATAGAATTATATGTTTTTCACAATAGTCACGTATAATTTATAGGAAATGATAAGTAGTATAAAATCAAATGAGTTTCACATGATAAATAAAATAAATCCTACTAATATTATAAATGCGAATGTTTGTGAGGATGTATGTATGTATGTATGTATGTTTGTTACTCTTTCACGAAAAAACTAATGGACGAATTTGGATGAAACTTGACAGCAATATAGGTTATACATCAGAATAACACATGGAACAATCCTCACGAGAACATTAGCAGGATTAGTAGGTTAAGACACATATAACTATATTTAACTTTGTATTCAAACGTATTCAATGCTATGTTTTCTGCTCTTGCCTAGACATGGTTACCTTATCAGACTTCAAATCAGAAGCCACTGCACACTCCCCCGAAGCTATTATTTTAATTAAAGATTTGATTTATTAAATCTTTATTTCCAGGTTTGCTAGAGAGTCCAAAAATGACACTTGACGAAAGTGTCCTCCTGTCAAAACTGTGCGACACTATGCGAGCTCAGATGGGTGTCTTAGAAAATGGACTCATTACATCATAATGAGAAAGGAGTACTTAACTAAATATGTTTTTAAAAGAACGCTTTGGAAGCTGTTATAGTATATCGCACTTTATTTATACGAGTTAAGGTGTATTATTAAGGCTTGAATTTCCCTGTTGGTGACGTCAGTTGCGTAGCACGCTGGTCAATTAAAACTTCCGGAGCGCGATACTACGCGCTGCTGACGTCAACGTATATGGAAAGCAACGTGGATTCGTACGTGCAACTGACGCCAGAGGATTTCAAGCAAACCGTGGCAGCCTTTTCCTAATGTGTTCGATAATCCGCCATAATAACGATGCTATAATACGCCAAAATTAAGAATGTTATGGAACAAAGCTTGTGATATATCCAATTTGCCTTATTACTTAATGTGAACGTACAAATATATACGTAATTAATGTTAAAAGTACAGTATTTACCTCAACTTAACTGTGATTCCGAGTGTGTTGTGACATGTCGTGTTGAAATTAAATTATGTTTAAAATGTCATTTCGTAGTATCATTACTTAATATAATTATTTTAGTTATTTTGATAGGAATTGGCCTAGCCTAGCCCAGAACAGGGATACTTGGAAGGTGCAGAGGGTGAACCTTGCTCAAGAATGTAATTTTAGATAACATTTAATAAATACTTAAGTATAAAGTAAAGTATTAGCCTGTAATGTCCCACTGTTGGGCAAAGGCCTCTCTCCCCCTGAAGATATCAGTACAGTGAGGAGGTTTCAGGCGTAATCACTTCGCTTGCCTAATGCGGGTTGGTGATCTCAAACCCGAGCCATGTTTGAAAAGTAGGAAACATGTTTTCGCTCGACCTGGGAATTGAACCCGGGACCTCAGTCTTGGCAGGCGAGTGCACATACCACTAGACCACCGAGGCGTTACCTTAATAAATACTTAGCGTAGGTAAATAGGTAGGTAGGTAAATACCTTAAATCGACATAACAACTTCAACAAATATAATGAAGTGCAACCTGAATCCAAATCACGTCTCTTAAAAGGTTTAACAACTACAAAAAGCAATTACTATACTATGGCATCAATTTGGTCAACGTAGTTTATCATAAATTCGAGGATAGGGACGACTGGCACAAGAACTACAAAATGTATTTAGTTCCTATATATTTTTTAAACAAGAAAAACTCTTCAAATTTGTACTATATTGTATACCATAGTACTAATAACGAAGAAATATTTAAATGTCATTTGTTAACATATTTAGGTACTAAAGAGATCCTGTGCAATCCGCCATAAGAGACCTAAGTTGTATTTGTGCGAGGATTAAAATAATAAAACGACGAAAACTTTGCATTCAATAACATTTTATTTGCTTGAAATAAATAGTGAGTAATATCGTCTTACAGTTAAATGCTTTGGATTATATTTATTATTTGGTTTCAGTCTAAAGCCATAATAATTTACAGAGGCCGACAAATAGAGTTTCATTCTAATGATTATCTGATCAATATTCTTTCAGCTGTCGTCGTCTATACAAATCCTTATAAATATATTTTCACCGTCTTACTACAAATACTTAAAATGTTTTAGGAACTCAATATGGCTGGCGTAAACGTTACTTTATTGGTTTTGTATCATTATACTTATTGCGCGACCAGGGTTGTACCTCTCGCTTATTGCATGTTGCATAAAATGCCACGAAATTCAGAGCCACCGTAAATTCTAAATATGTAGTAAAACGGCTTTTTTATTATCTTTATGTCTCTTATAATCTTTGAATCTTCCCACTTTCGGAAGACATTATTTTTTTTGTTAGTCTTAGGGCCCTATCTCATTAGAACACCATAGTTGCGCCACCATCAATCACCAATTTGGTTGTGCAACCTACGTATAGCTCATTTTGTTGACGATACCAAGGTACCCCACACAACAGTAAACATTGGTGGTGCGACTAGGTGGCGCCACCAGGGTGTCCTAATAAGATACCTATGATCATGTTCGACATGATACTCTATTGTTCTTCATATTAAGTTGGTTGTTTGATTTATTTGTTGAATGTCTCGAGGACTTTGCGGATGATTGCAGCTCCTTCGCGGATCTGTGCCTCGGTGATGACTAGCGGCGGCGCGAAGCGGATCGTTTGTCCGTGAGTGGTTTTAGCAAGGAGACCCGCGTCCCGTAGTTTGAGGCATACTTGATATGCGTTGATGCCTGAGAAAAAAAAATTAGTTAGACGACTAATAATTCCTTAGTTACAAAAGCGGTGATGACATTTGGTTTCGTTGACCTATTGTGTGGCACTATTAAGCAATGCTTTCTCCGTCATCTTAACAGTACTGGATAGTTGGGTCTAATATCGAGGTCATATCATGCATGTGGACAATCTGATGAATTCATCTGTCTTTTAAGCAAATAACCTACTAGGAAAAAACGAGCACTAGCTCGGCGAGCCTTAAGAAGGTTTCACACTTAAATATACTTACTATCATGCACATCAATAGCACACATGAGCCCGCGGCCGCGGATCTCAACCACTTGCGTCTTGGGGATCTTAGAGAGTTCCTCCCGCAGTAAGGCTCCCATCTTGAATGAATTCTCAGGTAATTTCTCTTCTAAAAGAACCTTTATAGCTTCTGTGGCGACGGCACAAGCTAAGGGGTTACCGCCGTACGTCGATCCGTGAGTACCGGGCTTGATCACCTGGAAATATAAGAAGTTTTATTAGAACATTAAAATGTTGGTCCTGGTTAATATCCAGGCTTCCCGGGCAGAATTCTACCCTTATTAAAGATATTATTGATGATTTTATTCAAATCAACGAGAAGTTTCAAAAGTTATTTAGATACATGCTTCGTTAGATAGAACCGAGCATTGAAATTAATTCACAAACGCACTATTCGTGCACTGTTTTTGGTTAACCAAAGGGTGGTGAAATATTAAGGGTGGGTTGTTTCAAACGGTTCATGTTTACGATTTTTTTATGTCTCCTAAATACAATTCGTTATTTCATAACTTAATGATAGTATGTTAGTTATTCGGGAGGCAAGTAGAAAGTTACGATTATAATTTTCTTACATCGTCTATTGAAACTGACATTTTGTTCTATTTGTGCCCACCCTATTATTCTTATTCATTCTACAAACCAAGACCAAAACTTTAGGTAGGTAATAATACTAATTACCTATACTAAAACGTTAAAAAGTTACAAATAGAAAATATTATAAGTTATGTGTTTCTAATCTAATTAGTCGTCCACGACAATACATTACATTTCATTAGACCTTATGACGAACGTTGTTGCCATGTCTGTATCGTGACAACGTAAATAAAAGAAATCGTGAGATTTTATTTATCGAAAGGAAATATTAACCAAACAAGTTTAGTATAAATAAACAATAGTACCTATTATCATTGAGTTATATATACTAATAGTAGTTTATGCAACTGTCATATAAGGAAGGGTATTAAAACACGAGTGTGAGTTTATGAAACGAGCGCAGCGAGTTTCATAATAGTAACGAGTGTTTTAATACCCGTGTTATATGCAGTTGCATACACTACTTTATCTTCACTAATGCAATTAATCAAACAACAAGAGTAAAAGCTCACAATAGTTTTTCACGCGTACGTGTATTGTCACAGTGAACTTGCCGCCATTAAAATCTAACCAATGAGAGCGCAGCTGCGCGTAGGGCCAATCAGGAGCGAGCGAGATCTTACCAAAGAGTTTTGTGTATGTAGTTTCGACGAAGTTTTCACGTATAACCCAACTGTTTTCAAAAGCCAGCCTAATATCAAAATTTGATACAACTTGTATGAGGATTTTGACATAAGGCTCGCCAGGTTAATTGGTCGCGTTTTATTGATGTTATAATGAGATTTTACGATATCGATATCGATGTTTTAGGATATTATACCATCATGTGAAATTGCTTAAATTGATTGTTTTGTTGTCTGCGCTATAACAGTAGTAATTATAAGTCAAGTATTGGAAACATAAGTAGAATGTTACAACATTAGTGTAGATAAACGTTATTACATACTTAAGTATAACTCAATGCCTATTATGTAAACTTAATAAAATAGCTTTTTTACCCTCTGTTTTTGTTGATGAAAATGTATTCATAAACGCTTTTTATCAGCATTTTAGCTAAGTATAAAATGATTTTTTCTTTCCGTCAAACTTAAGCTATTTTCCTAAGAGCAAAAGAGACAAAACATTTCAAAGAGCGTAAATGAAAAAGGTGGTTACTCTTTAAAGACCTTAGCATAATTACGAGTACGTACAGGTTTAAACAAGCAAATCATAATACGTACATCCATAACACTGTTGTTAGCCAGTACTGCAGACACCGGCATGATTCCACCGCTGAGCGCTTTCCCAAGGATCAGAATATCAGGCTTCACTCCTTCATACTCAACAGCCAGGAGCTTACCGGTACGACCTGAAAGTGTTAGCCTGTGAGATCACGGTAAAACAGACAATGGATACTTATTTCTGACTAGTAAACACAGTAGATGGTGGCATCAAAAAGGAATAAAAAATGAAAACTTTTTTAGCAGGGTAGCAACCAGAAAAAAATTGAGGATATAGTCGTAGGAGACAGGGGCAGGAAGGAGGCACTGTGATGACGATGAAACTAAAGGCATTTTATCTTTTCGTAGGAACCTATCTCAGACAGGGGTCCGCAACATACATACCTGACTAACTACCCGCATGAAAAGATCGGAAATACCACGTCGATGTTATCGCCATGAAATCTCATCAAATTTGAAACCTTGGTATGCGACCAAGGCTACAATGGCATAAAAATGGCAATGAAAAAAAATTACTTTAGGTAATAACTTTTGAATTATCTGGATTCGACCGAATATTTATGATATTTTTTGCCAAAGGTTATCACATTATCATCGCCATATGTGGCATTTGGGTTAGACGAAGGTTAAACGAAAATTATTGTCGGATTTCGTAGGTACCTATAGACTTTCAGTTTAGAGGACAAACATTTGAGGAGAGGGTTACACTGTCGTGTGTTGACCCCCTCATAGAAGCGATAAAGTTTCGCGTACTTATTGAGAATTGAATTTCCATCTTCAACTACCTAGTCGAAGATTGATTGTGTCACACAATATCCAAAAACACCCCTGCAGCCATAAACCGTGAGCTTGGTAGGTTTATTTTGGGTAGTCTAAAATTGTTCCTTAGATACGAACTTAGGCTGAGATAGAACTTCCTTCATTCTTACCAAGTCCAGTCTGCACTTCGTCTGCGATCCACAGCACGTTGTGTTTGGTGCAGAGCTCCCTCACTTTGCGGAGGTACCCGTCTGAGGGGACGATGACGCCCGCCTCCCCTTGAATGGGCTCTACCATGAACGCCGCAACTGTAGGGTCCTGTAGGACTTTCTGGTGACAAGGAATGAAAGGTTTAACTTACCATTGATTATTGTAGGACTCTTTAATAGGTTTAACAAGCAGAAAAGGTTAACAAATACAAAAAATGCTTGAACTAGCAATACCCGGGGTTTTATCTGCGATGTGCTATGTCGGGCAATGTCGGGATGAAAAATAGCCTTCCCGTTGAATATGGCTTGATTACAAAAAGAATTATTGAAATCGGACTGGAATTTTTAGTAATAACCCACTCGAACTTACCTAGATACTTTCTTTTAATAACTAGATTCATACCTAGACAGCCTTTATCCAAGCAACTCAGTGCCCACTCATGTAAAATCAAGTTGACACTTACTTCTAGTGCAGGTATGTCGTTGTAGGGTATAAGAACGAAGCCCGGCATGTAGGGCCCGAAGCCCTGGTAGCAGGCGGGGTCTGACGACGAGGACACCGCCGACATCGTGCGGCCCCAGAAGTTGCCCTCCGCGAAGATTATCTGTGGACGAAAATGTTGGAATCAAGACAAGATATAAGCAACTTCCATACAATCTTATTAATTGGATTATAAACCAACTTATACAATATTATGGTGACATAAATGTAAGCTTTTCTTTAGCAAATGGCATTTGCCTAGAGCCATCCATCCAGTGGGTCCCCACATGACCAAACAGTAAAGTAACCAAGTTCAAGTTACCTTTATCGAGTTGGGGGAGGGGTTCAATACAGGTTCGAAGGTCCGTAAGGGTCTAAAAAACTAAATCCCGTTTCACCATCCGTCATCGTTAACCAAAAGGAATCTTAGGCGTCACATGATCGAATGTGTTTATATAGGCCGTGTCTAAATACAATATCATGATTAAACAATCTATATTCTAACTAATTTTAACTGTCTCCGATCGACGTTTTCCCTAAATGAAAATGAACTTGATCAATTTTGCACTCTATATTTTGGTGTAAGTATACCTTGGCCTGTCCATCAGGTATCTTCTTGACGTCGTAGCCCCACTTGCGCGCGATCTTGCACGCGCTCTCGCCTCCCTCCACGCCCGTGTTCATCGGCAACAAGCGGTCGAACCCGAGGAGATCCGTCATGAACTTTTCATAAGTACATAGTTTGTCTGAGTAGAATGCTCTGCGAAAGAGTAGGTTTTTTTTTTATAAAGGACTAGTCGCGCTCCGCTTTGTAACTCGCGTTGTACCCGTTCCCGCGGGAATTTCGGGATAAAATGTATCCCATTTATTATTCTGATGTATAACCTATGTATATTACTGTAAAGTTTTGTCCAAATTCGTCCAGTAGTTTTTTCGTGAAAGAGTAACAAACAAACATACATTCCTCACAAACTTTCTTATTTATAATATTACCTATTAGGATAATTTCCAAAAATTTGAGCCGATAAAATCCAGAATTATAGATACGAATTATACTTTAGTTTCTTACTTCTTATGTTGGATGAAAGGGGTAAGGACATGAGCAGAAAAAATCTAAAATGTATTTGATAAAGTTATATAAGTTACAATAAGTACACAATAGGTAAATTCTTTAATGAGAAAACAGCTAAAATGTACCTGTTCTGTAATTATAGCTCTTCCTACTCTTCATAGCTGTCATCCTCCTTAATGTACTGATATCTTCAGGATGATGAGAGGCCTTTCCGCAACAGTGGGTTGGGAACATTACAGGCTATGCTTTTGTTTTTTTACTAAGTAGTAGAGTAGCTAACGCTAAGGATATTTTCCACGGGTTTTTGTCCTTCACAGATATTAGGCGTTAATTTACACTGATTCAACTCTTATTGATTCGCCTGGCATGAACATAAACTTACCTGGAAACAAGCGTCAATTGTTCAGCCTGTTTTTTGAGCGCGTCGACAATTCTCGGGTGACAATGTCCCTGGTTGACTGCCGAGTAAGCGCTCAGGAAGTCGTAGTATTTCTTGCCTTCCACATCCCATACGAATACCCCTGAAAAACATTAGGAATCATTTAGAAAGCTTAGAAAATATACGTAAAATGGTGGTAACTATAGTACTTTTTCAGCTTATATTTAAAGTCTCATTAAGATGTTAGTAAGCTAAATTATTTAGAAGTTGAAAAATGATGAGGTTTCTTGCAATTAGGCTCAACTGTTCTTAGATACGTCTTCTGTTGATGAAACACGCCTCTACCTATTTAATAAGGTATTTGCGGGTACGAAGGGCCAGTGTATATCAAGGGCCATAAAGGCCATGTTAAAAAATAATACTTATCGAACTTACAACGTCCTTCTTTTTGCGTCAAAAGAAAAAAGAAAAGATGACATTTTTGCGCAATTTCTTGCAGTTGCATTTTAGATAAATTAAGTTAGTTTTTAGTGTAATTTGTTATAGGTATTTACCTTCTCCACGGTTCAAAGCTACAGGAACAGGCGCGTAGTTACGGCACCCGTGTTTGTCCTCCAGGGCAAAGATTTCTTCAGACGATAGTTTTGCCATTTTCTAAAACAATAAAAAAAAATTGTTTAATTTTGGATGGTTTAAATTTTATTATATGATTCAAAAATAATAACATATTTAAATGAAGTAAACATGAATCTAATTAAAAAGTAACCCAGATTAAATTTGTGAATAAATCATAATAAATACCTTTAAAATAATGTAATGAACATGAATATGTCGTATTATTGATATTAATACTTCGTATCTTTACGCTTCACTCATAACATAAGATGATACACCTATTAATTGACCTATTACAACAACCGAACACTATTAAAACTATCCACAGACTGACGAACAACTCAAAACAGCCTATCTTTTATAGCAGTCTTCTGAAGGAAATCTTAGCTCCTCAATGAGGATAATTAAATCTCTCAACTACAAATCGAGTCAAAACTGTAATTAAATGATAACTTTTATCTGCAAACACAATTAAATAATTATAATGTTTCATTTTTATTGCATCGCCCTATAGATAAACGGAGAACAAATAAAAAATAAAGAGATAAATCTCAAAGAAAACGTGATAAGTGCATAATTATGTGGGCAGTTATGTAGAGTTAAAAGTTTATTTATAGCCTAGAAGTCAGGTTTATAAATAAATCTAACTCTAGGCGAGTGGGAACGTAAAAATATCTCAAATGAGCCCAGCTCCCCTAGATGAAAATTTTAATTCTTCAGTAGGTAACTAATTATTGTAATTAATATTGTTTTGAATAAGTATCAACTATTTGTAATCTTCATTCTCTAAATCTTATCGATAAAAAGAAATTGTGATACTGTGCGTACCAGGTACTTAAACTAAGGGCACTTTTAGCCCAGCAGGTAAGAATGCTTGCTGAGTACATATCTAATACCTACCTACCGAGTAGCAAAATAAACTATAAACCTCAAACCTATTGAAGAATTACAATCCGCAGAAATACCGTAAATACTATTAGGTACATAAATCTTATTCACGTATCAAATATCTACCTTAGTTGCGTAGCGAGTTGACCAGTGACCTTTTCAATATAAATACCAGAGTAGTCAAGTTCAATGTCTGCCCGAGAGGTGTGTCCACTGCCAAATTCGAATAGCAACTGAATGAACTAAATGTCCGCTACTCCCAAATACCTATTATCAGGTCATGTCTTATATCATCGGAAAAATACCACATATCACTGTTAATGATGACTCTAAGTATATTTATATTACGTCATTATAACATCTCAATCAACATCAATGAATAACAAAGATATTTTTGTTTGCGATATTTAAGTTATTTTCGTTCGAGCGATAACATTTGACACAGTATCTAACCTAATTGGTCTTTCTTTCTAGATAATTCTTACCCGACTTACGTATAAGAAGGGTGTAAGACATGGTGACTTTAATATTGAAATAGGTACTTACGAGTACTCGAGTCAATAATATAATATTTCAGTTCAGGTTCCTCCTCAATGCAGCACTGTACTGATTGTCTGTGGGATTCGAGGCTTTTGCCCAGCAGTGGGACATTACAAGCTAATACTTAACTTATTACATAGGTGGTGAGAAGGTACTTACAATCCAACCAAAGATTGCTTATAAGAAAATGCTTCGATCGGTATCTAATGAAAGTTTACTTCGCTTGGATACTTTAGCTTAAGATAAACCATAGAAAAAACGATACACACCTCGCCAAATAATTAATATCATCCCTTTTAACTATATATCTATCATACTAGCAGCGCCCCGCAGTTTCACCTGCGTTGTACCCGTTCCCGCAGGAAATTCGCGATAAAAAGTCTACTTATATCCTTTCTCAGGCTCTGGACTAACTGTGTAACAAATTTCATTAAAATCAGTAGTTTTGGGGTGAAAGCGTAACAGACAGACAGACACACAGACAGAGCTACTTTCGCATTTATAATATTAGTTAGGATTGTCGGTTATCTATGTCGCGTTGGAAGCTTTTAATAAAATAAAATACCCTGGAAAAATTCCTGTGTTATTGAATTTACTTCAGATCAGAATTGTCACCCCGTTGTCGCCGTAACTATGCACACATTGTTGACTCCGGGCGGGAATCGAACCCGCATCCCTCGATACAGTAAGCGCCTAACGAGCTTGTTAAAAACCGGCTGACAAAACCGGAGATAAACTACTAAGTATTTTACTCCTGAACCAACTATGTAATAAAAACTTGGAGAATTGAACGTTTTCTCCCGATTACATTGATAAGGGGTACGCTGCGTGTAAATCTACCCTGTACCTTGTAAGATACATGCGGTATAGTATAAATGATTTCGTATTTACAAAATTTTTGAAAAATATTTTACCATCATCCCATCATGCAAGACAACGGGATGATAATGATACAGGCTCACTGAGTCAGTGAGAGGTCTTAGTCCGTTAACTAAAATATCTTGAATTTAAACGTTTCATATGACTTAGGTAGGTATATAGACATGAAGATGTATAATTACCTATATTTGTTTGTATAAGCGTTAGTACTCGTACATGTAATTAGATGTCTTCACATCAGACAACCGTTTACATAAAGTAATCCATATTTACATAATCTGTGTAATAAAATACTGAATCTAAGCACGTGCCGAGATAACTATTATATTCTATTTGTATTTTAACATGAATTGAATGTATGGTCTTTAAGGTCATCGCTTATTAAAGTGCACTCGACCCGCACCAATTCTCTTCACGCTGTGGATTAAAATCGTCTCGTCTTTGATCCCCTTGATGGGGTGAAGGTTTAAGCTAGTATTTTTTGGACAGCGGGATAACAAGCCTGGATGTTTGTATGGATACAAATCCATAAATAAATTTAATATGTGCTCACTTTTCAAACTGAAACAAGACAGTACGCAAGCATCTAACAAAGCAGTGGTGTACTAAATCAGAGTCGTCAAATAAATGACAATAAACACGACAATCTCTCGATAATTTTGCATAAGGATCATTTGATATCTCACTGCCGCACTTACCACGTTAATTTAATCGCCAATTAACTAATCATAACACGACTCTTGAGTGTGGCAGTACGGTGGTCTCATTAAAATTAATTGAAGTCTTTTAATCTCGCACGTTATACAGGAAGATTTCTTATTTTCTTAATATTTTGATTATTTTAAATTAATAAAACACATTATATTTCAACAAGCAATTTACTAACCTAGTAACAAAAATATTACTGTATCTCTTCATAAGTTAATACAGGTTTATTTTTTTTTTACAACTATCCAAACTATATTCTATCTAACTATATTTGTACAATGTCTAATACATATTTAGAAACAAACAATATCCCAATCTTTATCTTGAGAAAAAACAAAATCATAAACACGAAATTAAGTAATTTGAAACGAGAGGAAGGGTGCGTTTCCTTTGAAGTGGAGCGGAGCCCGATCCACCAATCATAGCGCATTGACATTGTCAAACATCGCATTGACATTTGTCAAACAAAGCATTGACATTGTCAAAATATTTTCGTAACACAATGTGATTGGCCGATTGAGCTTCACACAGGTCTGCTCTGTTTAATGGAAACAATTACACATCCTTTCATCCAATAAAAACATTGAAAAATTATGGCCAATCTTTTATAATTCAAAAGCTTTCTTTATAATAATTAGATAAACTAAAATTAATTTTATTCAAGCAGCAAAAACGCAATATTTCTATCATAATTTAAACTACATAAATAAGCAATTTATTTACAAAAGTATTTAATAACTAACTCCTCGGTTACTCAAATGCCACTCAATTTAAAGAAGTACTTATTTCCATACTGATTAAACCACGTATATTTGTTAAATTGTATGTAATAAAAAAATCTCAATTTCAGTGGCATTTGAGTATTCCATCTTACCTAACAACCACCAAAAGTAGGGACAAAAAACAAAGCTATATGTGACGAATAGTGGGTCCTCATAAAATGAGAAATCTAAATAAACCAAAGAGAAGTCCGGGTAGATTGTTAATAATCGATGACTAGTTTACTAAGTGAGTATGTTGAGTTGGTTGTGTCCAACCATAGTATCTAATCTAAAATACTTGAGAGGTGTCAAGGGACACCCAGATGGAACGAAGTTTATTTATTATCAACAAAAATAATCGTCGCGACACCACACTGTTCAATGCGAAATAGAAAGACGAAACGAAAATATCTAGCTTGCTTTCTATATGAGAGAGAGAGACAGACAGACAGAGAAACATGCACGGCGCGCATGTTTCTCTGTCTGTCTCTCTCTGGCATGCGCAAGTTTCTCTGTCTGTCCCTCTCTGGCCTAAAAAATGTCGTTACCAATTCCGTCTAGCCCCCTTTCGCAACGCGCCATAAGGAACTTCGTTCCAATAATGAACTATTAATATTTATCGTCTTTTTTATCAACATTTATTCCTGTGTGGTATTCTGGATATGTAGGGAAGGACTGGTACCCTCTTTCTGGTATACGCGGTACTGAGCCTCCATCAGCTAGTCTCTTAGCTTCAAGCTTAGCAGCATTTTCCTTCTTCATAGCAGCCATGGCAAGATTTCTCGCTATTTCTTCATCAGTTGGTGGGTCATCTCTGAAATGGTAATTATATTTTTATTTACACATTGTACTTAAACTGGATGCAAGATAATTAACTCTTACATTTTTTATTATTATCAGCCTGACTTGTCCCACTGCAGGGCAAAGGCCTCCCTACCCTCTTTCCACCTTTCTCTATTGAGTGCTAGACTGGGCCAATCCTTCGTGAAGGTGACGAGCTTGTCTTGCTTGCTCTAACTCTTAAATACAATGAAATAATGAAATATTTGTTTGCTTAAAACACATGTACCTGTGGTGTGGTAAAATATGTAAGTAGTTTCAACATGTTTGGCCTTAGTTGGGCATGCAAATGTATTAGTTTTAGATTAAGTTTAAAATTTATAGTGTATCAACCAACAATGGTTACTAAAATAGAATACAACAGAATAACTTCCAATATAAAAGTGAACATTGTTAGTTTTATACCTATTTCTCAACACAATACTGTTTTCTTTAATAAGATGAGATACCTTTTCCCAGTCAATATAGCTATTATTTTTATCATAACATAGTATAAAATAAAGTTGCTATTTTTGTCTGTTTGTTTGTCTGTATGCTTAAATCTTTAAAATTACGCAACGGATTTTGATGCGGTTTTTTGTAATAGGTAGAGTGATTCAAGAGGAAGGTTTTTATGTAAAAAAATTCCCGAAATTCCCACGGGAACGGACACAACGCGGGTAAAACCGCGGGGCGCTGCTAGTATATATTAAAGCATTCAATAGTATTTTCCACCGGGGAGTTTTCACTTGAGTGCAAAAATGTAATCTCAGATAATCTTGTATTTTCCTTTCATAGAGAATAAGACTCGTACCTTCTCATCCGAAGCCAGGATTCCCACTCAGCAGGCACTGCATCACGGAAGTCGTTTCCTTCAGGAGGATCGTACCAGCGAGACGGCCTCCTCTTCCCCTTGCTAGGATTAGCTGGTATCTCATAATATACATTCCCTATGTAATCTTTACCTGTAAACCAAAATTCGACAATTAAGATAGGAAACGAAACAGTGCTAATTGACAGCGGAAGCGGGTGAGCTTGTGACAGGTTCTACAATAATTATTAAAATAATTTAGTATGAAAAATAAGTTTTCTAGTTACAACGTCATTAACTAACCCATGTTGTCGCCAAAAACCTGCCTAGGACGAAAAGATTTCAGGAAATTTTGTAAAACGATTCGCCATACATAGCGACCACCAGACATTGCAATTAGTTTAAATTTTTTGTAGTATCAATTAAAATTATGTAAACAATACCAATAAACGAGAGACTAGACACAAGACTAGATTAGAAAGAATTTGAATTGGAATTTGTTTCACAGACTGTTTTTCCCAGTTTTTCCTTTTCTCGCCTTTCATATATGACTACATTTATGACAGACATACAGACATTAAGTCAATGTCAATGAGAGCTGTGATGAGGAGACATTGACAACTTCTGTAAAAAAAGTAAAGAGACACACACGCTGTGCACACACGGCTGAAGTCGCTGTGGCTCTGGCTAAAAAAAAATGTTATAGCTAAACGCGCACCGCTCTGTTCGCAGTTGTATTAAAATGAAGAATACAAAGCGGTGTACCTGGTCTCGGCAAACTTAGGTTCTTGCTAGAAATTGATCACAAATGAATAACTTTATTAATATTTTCACCTTTTGCTTTAAATATTGTTAGCAAGCACACGGGTAGTTATTATCTGTGGACACGCACCTGACTAGTCGATCAGTCTTGCCTGTCAAATGTCTGTCAATCATTTTGTTTGGGTTTGTTTGTCTTGTCACGTACGTACAATTCTACTTGTGTACGTAAACCAGTATAAAATATTAAGCGTTTCCAAACTTTTTCCCGCAATTTAGTATATTTGCTATTATCATCATATTTGTTTGTGAAAGGTTTAATACAAATCCATCACCATGGCGAAAATGGCATTTCAGCACCAAGCCGGAACGGCTATGGAGTGTCTGAGCGTAAGTTTGTGGACCACTCCCAAGGCGTAGCACTGCTTTGTTTCTTGTTTGGAGATATTATTATAGGTAACTTCTCCGTTTTAGATACCAATAACTCTTCAGAAAGAAGCGGGAGTGGATGCCGAAGGAAGAGAAGTAATGAAATGTGGTTTTAAAATTGGAGGTGGCATTGACCAGGACTTTAGAAAAAGCCCTCAGGGCTACACTGATAATGTAAGTAAATGAATATTACTCACTTTTTAATAAAAAAATTGATGATTAAGTTAAATCATCCTAATAAGATCAACAAAAATAAACAATGTTTTTGATATGCTTTATAATCAGATATTTTTCATGCTTTTTAATCCTTTTCAACACATACATAATACTATAAATGGTTTGGTAATTTCGGAGTTCATATATTCTGAACATTTTTGCTCAGACATTCATACTAAACATTATAAGGTAAGACATTAAAAGATTTTCAAATCTAGAAAGTTTTTGTTATTGCAAAAGTAACTTGAAAGTTTTTTAGATAGGGAGATACATAATATAAGTAGGTAGTAAATACCTTATAGGATTACTTGCAACTTCAATATCTAAATGGTATCTCAATTTATATTAATCTTATCTTGCACTTCAAGGGTATTTATGTCACTGAAGTGCACGAGGGAAGTCCGGCTGCCAAATCAGGTTTGAGAATGCACGATAAGATCCTCCAATGCAACGGGTACGACTTCACAATGGTAACGCACAAAAAAGCGGTTAGTTACATCAAAAAACATCCTATATTAAATCTATTAGTTGCCAGAAAGGGTGTCACTTCTACATAAAACTAAATCTTATTTTAAGTTTTTTTGTTAAACTTACTTGTAATGTCTTCTAACATTGTTTTGCTATTTTGTGATGAAATTAATAATAAGTTTTTAATAATTTACAAAAGTTATTCACTGCTTAAGTCAATACAGAATTTTGAAACGTAAATGGATTTGAAAATGCACATGTTACTTTGTTAGAAAAGACATTGAACTTTAGGCATAAGAGTATTAAATGACAATTTTATTACTGTTATTTATTTTTAAATCGTAAATTTAGTTAGTAGGTTAAATTTATAGTAAAAATAAAACAATATTTACAATCAATAATACAATGAACTTTATAATGAGTTACCATTTTGTTACATATGAGACTACTTAATACAAATGTATTAACTTTATATTTTTTAGTAACAATTCTATGATTGATAATGCAGTTGTAATTTAAAAAATACTTGTAATTTCATGTACTATTTGCAAGAAGAACATGTATTTGTATTATTCAATTTTTAAAAATTTAAATTATAGTGCCAAATTCAAATTAGGCCGAAACAGGTAAAAAAATAATATGAACAAAGCAGTAACTGCTAAGTTTGAAAAATATATTATAGTAAAATATAAGTAAGACCGTGTAAAGTTTTGTTTACATAAATATAGTTTATGTTCTTTTAATTGAGGCATTTTATACTGTATTTAATTGGATATAGCTAAGAAGGGTGTGTTTCTATAAGTTAAGCTTATCTAACCTAAATATTTTGTAGGTCTTTTTATATAACAAATTGATTTTTTCTATATATTATACTAGTACACTAGTAACTATAAAAAGGGTAATTATAATCAACTTTTATTAATGTTAGTTCTTGAACCAGTATTTTATACATATTTATTGTGAATTGTTTTAAGAATTACACAAATCTTTTGACACTGCCGTTTTAATATGTCTTCTGGTTAGCTTAAGGTAACAAGTATTTATAATAATATAAGTGTTATGCATATGCCGAGTTTTTGATATTTTCACTTAATACCTATAATTAAAAAACTTTAGTAAACAGTAAACTATTCATTTATTTAGACAACTAAAACATAACTTCTGTGTACATTCAAATAATTTAACCTTTACTCCAACACTACTCAAATTAAGAGTTAAATACATACATTTTTGAAAAGTTTAATATTGTATGGAATTATGGTGTGTATTTTGAGTGGTGTTATAAGTATCCAGGCATAAGATAAGGATTGTAATCTAAATAGACTTTGTGGGTGGCCAGTCCCACTGTCCTTTGGGTTCTCTGGACATCAATGGTTCCCAAGCCCTCCAGTTCAACATCTTCCTAGCCAGGTTCAATTCGTTTTCCGCTTGAACAATCAGCTCCTCAGCTTGGCCGCTGTTGATTTTCGATTCCATTTCATATACATCTTTAGTCTAGAAATAAAAAAATATCATCACAATGTATACTAAGGACATAAAACTGAAATGATATGCCAATACTGCAAAAGGAGTTACATTGTCTATTTTTGGTTTGAAAAATGGGATTACTACCAGCAATACTGACCAGCTCATCACAGTAAGATAAAAGCAAAATTATATGGTAATAAGTTATTTGGTGTTTGTTTACCTCTTTTACAATAGCTGCTCTTTCTTTCACAATTTGTTCTGTATACTTCCTATAAACAGAACATTCAGGCATTCTCTGTAGTACTCGAAGAATTTTACCGTAAATAGCAGTTAGAGAGTGGTGTGCATTGGGTGCCACGGCAAGGCCAAAGAGGCCAGTAGACTGAAAATTAAACAAAAATAGGTTTGGAAATATGTTCGTTGAAATGTTCTATTACTATTGCGAGTTTGTCAGATAATTTGTTCTAGAAAGCTAATATAAAAATAATTTTGAGGAATACTATTATTTTTAAAGTTAATTTATTAAAATTTACCTTCTTTATCACTCCCATTCTTCAGAATAAACAAAGTATTGATTACACAACCAATATCAATAACTTTTAGCCTGTACGATTTTTTTTATTTCTTCAGCACGCATTTGTTTCCTGTCTGATTGTCACTGTCAGTCGTTCTACAGACAGACCCATATGCAGACCACAGACTGCTGACAGTGATAATGATCTACCTACCTACACAACACGAACCAATAATGCATGCATTTATGGTGTTACTACACCAATCCATCGAGGCATGGATCGATGGTAGAATAAATTAGTCGACGTTGACCGATAGTTTCTACCAGACCAATCGATCGATCCATGTTAGATTTTTTTTTGATGATTATTTGATGATAAGCTATTGCATAGCTTCTATCGTGGGCCTTGAGCGCGGGGACCGAATCCAGAAATTCCGTAACGAAAAAACCTCACGCTCCCCACTAACGCCATCTAGTGATAGAAAAAATAACTATGCAATAGCTTTACCGCGGCAGTCCCCGAGTGCCACACGTCTGGTTGGGTCAGCGCCGTCATCCGCTGCCCGCCCGCGCCCGGAGTTAATCAATCAACGTCGACCGACAAACGATCGAGTGCCTAGTCGACCGGTATCCGTCGATCAATTTCGATCGACGTTGCCGATTGGTTAAGTAACACCCTTATATTTTTAGTACATTGTTTACTATTTTAATTTAAGATTCAAAATGTAATGATCAATTATTAGTGATCGACAGAATGCTAGGCAATCGCCTAGGCTTAATTTGTGCAACGACGAAATATAATTAAAACCAAATACTAAGATTAAGTATTCCTAGCAATGCTCCGCGGTTTTACCCGCGTTGTATGTGCCCATTCATGTAGGAATTTCGCGATAAAAGTAGCCTAACCTTCCCGTTGAATGTGTCTAATTGTCTATCCATTACAAAAATAATTGCTCGTATCGGATTGGTAGTTTAAGAGATTAGCGCGTTCAAGCCAACAAACTCTGCAGCTTTCTAATATTAGTACCTACTTATAGATAATGTGGTGTTTCAGTGACTGTACGCAGAGGATTTATAATTTTAATAAACATAAATGATTAATTAATTCCCTGACATTTGACGCGCTTGTTTTGTTTATATTAAAAGCAATAAGCCATGGCATTAATAGCAGTTAAATCAGTCAAATATTGATGCGATAGTCAATGTCAATCACATGTGGTATGCAAGGACTTTATGTTTGTATATTAAATCCATGGTGGTATGATATTACTAAAGCTAAACCAACTTGATCTAAATTAATCTAAACAATTTAATTAAACCCCATGATTAAACCACTGGATTAGACCCATTTGAATCAGACAAACGCTATTTTCTGTCAAACTGTCAAATGTTATTGCGTGTTTGTTTTTCTATCATCTTCTTCTTCGTTGGTCGTTCGTTGAACCAATGCCGATTGACGAACATTTGGATTCGATTCGATTGTTTTTTTTTTCTCGGCTCGGCTCGCGTTTTCTGCATGCATGACAATGTCTGCAATGCATTGATTGATTGATGATAATCTTTCTTGCACTTGCTTTACTTGGTTCGCGCAGCAGATGTAGCTGAAGTTATTTGAAATATATTATTTCAATGTATTATTTCAATAAACTACGATGTGACGCCTCTTACATTATTGAATAATTTGTTTTGTGTGATAGTTCCTATTATTTGTACGTCATAGACTCGTTTTCAATAAAAAGTGTAATAAATAATACAATCATCTGGTCTACTGTCAGTGTTGAGAAGTGATAGTGTATTTTACACCTACATAAGGTTTCACGGGAATAACTCATTTGGGTAAGTTATTCATTGATTACATATTTATACAGAAAGAATCGATCTTAGCATCTGCAGCCTCCATAGGTGCACATTTTCTGTCATTATTTAAGAGGTTGTCTGCTTAATTGATTGTTATGTACCTACGCAAGTACTTCAGTACCTTGAGGGCATGCATTATATGTGTTTGTGTGTAATAGTTATATTTTTTATGAGTTTATGTGTTCCATAGTAACCTATGATGGATGATTCCATGATATAGTACCTGGATACCCATTAGCTAGCTAACTAGGTATGTATTTTGGGCAGATAATCAAATATGTGCATGCCTAGATGTTAAGGGGGGGGGGGGGGGGGGTGTCTCAATATTATATTCATATATGTACATAATAATAATGTGATAATATCAGCTAGTTTGTCACATTCTAATTTATATTTTAAAAGCTCTACTTAGTTTAGGTGTAGGAAACAGTGCATAGTACCTAGATTACCTAGGTACTAGGCTATTAGGCTACTAAATATAATAAGTGTTGATAGTTCCCCAAATCATGCATTTTTCATTAATTATTTTCCTACATTTTTGATATTTTGTATGTATTTACCTACTTTTTATAGACTTCACTTGAGGGGCCAAAGCTGCTTTCCTTATCTGCTCTATTATAAATAACATTACATAATCTCTCTCTCTCTTTTCCTGGCTGTGTGTCCCACGAGGTGGTGGGGTCAGCCTTCCTTATTTTTCTCCTCCACTTCGCTCTTTCGTCAACATCGTCATCGGAAAGCAACATTACATACTATTTTATAAATATGTTAGGTAACTAGTATTAATTGTTTTTAACTGACCATAGCAATATTAGAGGATAACAAATGCAATATTTTGTGATACTTAAAAGTGGAAAATCCAGGAATTTTGAGCCTTGACCATGATGAGGTTAGGTTATAGGTATCTAGGGAAACTTGCAAGAAATATGTCACAAGTTTTAGGATGAGAAAGTGTATAACTTGCTTAACATTTAATAAAAAGTAAGTGTAAACACCCCAAGGCCTCATTTAATTGGATATCTTATATCAAATCTAATTTATGATTTGGTGTAAGAGAACTCTTAAGCTTTTGGTTAAAATCTCTCTTTTATAGTTAGTTTTTAATGGGTAGGTTAGTATTTAAATAATTTATTGCTGCATTATTTACAGGCTAACAACAAAATTCATATCAAACCATGGAAAACAAAGTATCATAAATGGGATCATAAATAATCATATGAAAAAAATATTCTTGTTTTATTAATTGTGAAGTGTAAAATTATTATAGGGATTTTAAACAATGGAGACTGTAACAGCACAAGATGACAGTTCGGAAGCCAATCCAAGGAGCATTAAGAGTGAAGATGGCGCTTCGCCCCGAGAAGAAGGCCGCAGCTCCCCACCGCCGAAATGTGCGATATGTCTCGGCACATGCAGAAACAAATCATTCACAGACTCCTGCCTGCATCAATTTTGCTTCAAATGTCTTGTCACATGGAGTAAAGTAAGTTTTTTGATTATTTTATATATCAATTTGACCAAAAATCACAAAAATTAACATTATCAATTAAATCAATTAACATTTTAACCAAAAAATGATTTTTATTATAACAGTGTATTTTATGGAATTATTTTAGAATAGACCTATTCTCAAAACATTAGTCCAATCTTCAAAATAGTTTCGAAACCAACCTCAACCTCTTAGTTTTTGGCAGGTAAAAAAGTATTTTATAAAGCAATATTTTCCAGTATCACTACAGTGTGTGTATTCAACTGACTGATGCTCTAAATAGTTTGATTCAGAATTATTGCTTATATCTTTTTAGGTAGGTAGGGCTAAATGAGTAGCATAATATACACATATACAGACTTTAAAGAAACGCAACAATAACCCCGTGAATAACGTGATTCCCATACTCAAGTATAGAAGTACAAAAAATGATTCATCAATTTTCTGTAGATATCAGTTTGTTGTTTTTACAAATAGATAACCTCATGTTGATTAGTTTGAAATAAAAGTTTAGTTACCTTCTTCCTTTATTTTTAATAGAATTTGAGCAAATTATTAATATACATATTTGAATTTGGCATCGACAAACATTCGAGTCTTGAATAATGCAGTGGCTACTTCTTATCTTTCCACGAGAGTAAAATCGCCTGGCACTGTTTACTTATATATTTCAATGTATTTTTTATTTAGTATACATATATTTACTCATTGTGAAGATATCTAGTCTATTCAATGAATAACCACTATAACCAGCTGCAGAAATATATCTATCTCATATCTTTTACAGGTGAAAACGGAATGTCCGCTGTGCAAACAGGTGTTCAAGTCCATAATCCACAATGTGCGCTCCAACCATCAGTACGAGGAGTACCCGGTGGAGCCGCCGCCGCAGCCCCACAGTCAGATCGAGATCCGCGACCTGTTCACTAGGAGGTACAGATTCAGGTACTCGTTACTTACTAGCTGTTCCCCTAGCCGAACCGATATATGGCGCCAATGTCAAGATTCTGTTGGAGTCGTCTATAAAATGAAGCACATTTTCACATTAACAATTGTCTATTCTTTCAGAAATTGAGTTAGGTGAACCTCTAGGAACCTCCCAGCGACACCTGTTACGAGGCCGAGGATTCATCAATAGCTAATGAACTCGACCAGTGTAATCACATTCTTATAGTTTTATGTAGAACCACTTATGATTATGTACTTAAATTGCGTCCTATTCATTGATGGGGATTATCAAAATACAGCTTTATAAGGAATATATATTATATTACTTAATTGTATGTATTGCTGCATTGCAAATTAATTCTATTAAGTTATAATAAAATCCCAATAATGATATGTATGTTTCCAGGGCAACACTGACGATGCCCCGACATGAGTCGATGGCCTTCCAACAGTTTCTGATGCAATACCCTCTGATGCGAGGCCCCGGCGAGCGGCCGCGCCCGCGCCGCAACTCGCCCACTTCCTTTAGGCGGACCATATACAGGCACAACTTGTGGGCCCGCCCGCTGCCCGATTTCACTGGACGATTCAGGGATTGCTCCCCTGAATTCTATAGGTAATATTTACAAACCAGGCACCAAATTTCTGATAGTGCTTTCTGGACTTTTTTGACCTGAGTATATCCTGACATAATGCTTCAATCCGTGTCCTAGGAGCAACCCGTCGCAGGTCCACCGGCTGGTCCCGTGGCTGAACAGGGAGCTCCGCTACTTGCTGAACGACAACGCGTCGCACATCGCGTACGTAGTGACTCGAATCCTGGACCTGCTGCCGCAGCAGCACATCAAGTCGCACGAGTTCCGCGAGGCGCTCCGCCCCTACTTCGGGGCTCGCACGGTGCACTTCATACACGAGTTCTATTGCTTCACCATCACCCCCTACGACATGACCGGCTACGACCGCCACGTGCAGTACTCCACCGAAACGCGCTCCGCCACCTTGGTCGAGAGTCTGATCTCCGGCAGCGATTCCGAATCGACCGTCGATTCTGACATTCAGATGGTGTCGAGCTCGCACCCGGCCGAGACGGCCGCCGCCGGGCCGTCGCGCGTCGGCGCCACGCACACCCGCGCCGGCGCGCCGCCGCCGCCCGTCGCCTCCGTCATCCCCATCGAGACCATCCTGCACTCGGACTCCGAGGAGTCCATGTCGGAGGTGGTGGTAGTCGGGTACATCAAGCCGCCCGGACAGCGCACGCCCGAGATCGTAGACCTGCTCAACTCGGAGGACAGCGACGTGATGCTGAACGAGCCGGAGTCGGAGCCGGCGAGCCGCACCACCGTCAAACTGACCGTGACGACGCGCACCGAGCCGTCGTCCGACTCCGACTCGGACGAGTGCCTGGCGCCGGCCGCGCGCCGCCGCCGCCGCGCCGCCGCGTCGCCGCCGCGCTCGCGCTCGTCGTCCAGCTCCAGCTCCAGCTCCAGCACCAGCACGTGCTCCTTCACCACGAGCGAGAGCGAGGAGCGCCCGCGCCGGAAGAAGCCGAAGCGCAAGCCCGCCCGCCCAACCAAGAAAACCAAAAAGCCTAACCAACGCTCCCCGCGCACCCGCCGCGTTGACGACAAGCCGAAGGACAATAAGAGTTCCAAACGGAAATCGAGGAATGGGAAAGACGTGAAGTCGTCGAAAAAGAAACCGGCGAAGTTGGAAACGGAGCCGCTGCCCGTGGCGACGGATCAGCCGGGTCCGAGCCAAGTGCGGGTCAGCAAGCGGAAGAGCTTGGAGGAAACGCGGAGGGAAGCCGGACGCGAGGCCAAGCGGCTGCGGAGTGTAGTGAACGTTATGGGGCGCGGGCGCGCGCGTGCTGCCGCCACCGCTTCCGCCACCGCTTCCGCCTCCGCCTCCGACTCTGAGGACGACGTGCCTCTCAACCTCACGGTGCAACGCCTCACTCACAACACACCCGACTAGGAACCTAACCTGTCCTGAACACACACGTACAAAGGGTACATTCAATTTAACGCTTAGTCGATTTGAAGCAAACACAGCTAATTAACTGCACAATTTAAGGACTATCGAATTTGTGTCAATGAATTTACTATCTCAAGATTCACTGATGTTTTGCTTCGGTCCGACTCTGCTAGTATGAACTTACATTATTAACTGCGGAATGTATCTATACTACATTTTGTCTGGACGAAATGAAATGTGCTATGTTTAATGGGTCGATTCTGCTTTGTCTACATCGACGCCACACTATTTTTATTCATTGTGATAATTATTGTAATAAAAATATGACTGTAGGACTGTAGCAGGGATGGTTTCAATAAATATTTATTTATTTATGTAGTTATCGTAAATTATTTTCAAAAATAAAACTTCATATACAGTGTGAATTTTTCAAGATGGCGTTTCCTTGTATTTGATGATATTTTTATTTGCCATAAGTTATAAAATACCAGATATTTTTCCTTACCAGCGAAGTTATTGTTTTTCGTTAAAATGGGTCTCGAGATTCTGATTACCTTTGACTCACTACTTCTCATAGTATTTTTGGTATTTTCCACTCATCAAAATTCACCCTGTATATGACCATAATGTGGATAAAATATTTTATATGAACTCTTATTTAGTTTACTGTACAGGCAATACAGACATAATCAAAAATATCTACATATTTAAGTGGAACATTTGTATAATATACTTTATATTAAAAGCCAGTACTTATTATTTGGGTCATTTTATGAATTAAGTAATGTAAATAGTTAGTTTTTATGTACAATTATTGTACTCTCATTATAAAACCTAGGTTTTTAGTAGAGTTTAAGGGTTGCGTACCTAATATTGTCTAAATAGATCTGGGTAGTCCATCAAAACATTACAGATTAAACGAAAAGTTGTAACTTTGAGAAACAATAGTACAAGCAAAATTTAAATACCTATATGATAATTGATGAACTTATTTAATGTTTTAGTGTACGGAACCCTCAGTCCGCGAGTTCGAGTCGCGCTTAGCCAGTTTTACTTTATTTATTACGTACGGGTATGCATTATAATAGTTAAGTCTGTATTTCATTCGATGTTCAGTAATGTACGTTCGTATAAATCACTAAGGGTCTTATTCATAAACGCTTATTTAAACCGTTTTAGCTAACAAATGGTTTGTTCCTTTCCGACATACGCTATTTTCCAAAGAGCAAAAGAGACAAAACACTTACAGAACAGTGTTTTAGTTAAAGAACGTTTATGAATAAGGCTGTATATGTTTAAGCCATATAAATTTCAAGTTCATCATATAAATGAAATATCATTTCATGCCGGATGAAGAAATAGGGTAATTCGCCGTTTTTTTATTATTTCTATTAACTCATCTTTTTATCACGTTTTAGGCGGCCCCTAACCGATCAATTATATTGCCCAATATTGAATATTGTGCAATATAATTGATCGTCTAGGGCTAATATTGAAGACTGCGCAATGATTGAACGAAAGTTTGAGCGAGTTTAATTTTTATTGTACAATATTTAATATTGAACAATATTGCTTCGTGTAGGGTCAGTATTGCGCAATATTTGACATGTTGCTCGGGATCAAACTATTCTCCGACTGAACAAGAAAACATTGCACAATTTTCTTATTGTGCAATATAATTGACCGTTTGGATCCAAACGCAATTCAATCTTATTGCACAATTAAATATATTGTACAATGTTATTGTAGGTCTAGGGGCCTCCTTAGAGACTAAAATCCTTTTTTTATATCGCTATTATCTCCAGAGTTACAGTTCTGTGACGTCACAAAGCTTGTAGCGGACGTCGCATACAAAAAAAGAAAAAAATCGTTTAGCAAGAAATTGACAGGAGAGAATCTTTGAGAGCTTATAATTTCTTTATTTTTGAATCGATTTTGATTTTGATTTCAGTTTTGATTATAATGTTAGTTATTTTACTAAATTCATCTTCCAAACTGTAAACTTTTAATATCAGCGAAATACCCTAATAAACAATCTTACAAATCTTTTTAAATATTATTACATAATAGGGCAGGATTCAATTGCATTTTATAATAGAATTACTATAATTATTTCATAATACAACAAAGTAGCATCATTGATGATAAAAATAAGTTTTTTCATGTCTAATTGATGTGTAGTTTATAATAACTACATAGTTTAAGTATCAATGTAAAGTTAATAATTTAGATGTTACTCTACAAATAATCCATATATTCATCGTCTGTCGGTAGTCATATACATTTATGCTGATAATTATTGTTCTGTACATTCAAATTGAATTATATTTAGAAGGGATTCCCAAATATGAGTTACTATGTCAATAACTTTATGTTGAGTCTTAGTTTATGACATAAACTCCAAGAAAATTAACAACAGGCAGTGGGTGAAAACCAACTCCCACACTTTGTACGCTATCGTACTTTCTTCTGTGGAATCGAATCCTTTATTCAGTGTGTATACCATGACATCCCGAAGGATGTCACAATGATAAAAAAAGACGTGTGGCACTCGGGGACTGCCGCGGTAAAGCTATTGCATAGTTATTTTTTCTATCACTAGATGGCGTTAGTGGGGAGCGTGATGTTTTTTCGTTACGGAATTTCTGGATTCGGTCCCCGCGCTCAAGGCCCGCGATAGAAGCTATGCAATAGCTTAAAAATGAATCAAGGCTCGGAAACAACACCATTGATATGATACGTGTACTCGTATAATTTGTAAATTTGAAAAGGTTATTTGATTTAGTACATGTACTTTAGTTGTGTATCATTATAGAATGTAAATTGTCTTTCATTAATGGCGATATTTGATGTTGATAAAATTTGTATATAATAATAAACGGATAAATGCGAATTTGTTGTTTAACGTTATTTCACATCAGGTATGGTGTTTTGTTGATCACTAATATTAAGTTAGTGATCAGTCACGATAGCTTAAGCCCGCCGTCCTCGTACACTGGGACTCCTTTCATGGGGACAGTGGTACTTCGATTAAATATTTGAAAACAGGGGCAATGGGAATAAGTAGGAAAAGTACTTTAGATGATTTTGACTCGGTGTACATAGACCGACACGAGCACTCAAGTACTAGTCACTATCACAATCATCCTGGTCAAGAATAAATAAAACACCAACATCTTAAAATCAAATTATATTTCTCAAATCTTATCAATAATATAATATTGAACAACATAAATTTAAATGATTATTTTATTTTATAAATACATAATATGGCGCTTTACTAAGAAACATGTTCTTTATTGTTTATTTATTGCTTGTATATTTCATACATCATTACTTAGAACTATTGCTCAGGGCAACAACTGATGTTCAATTATATTTTGGACGGATTTTCATGTGTATATTTACTATTTGGGGCTTGTTAATGGGAATGAAGGGTGTAACGACTGTGTGTTAATTAGTCCAAAAATGTTCATATAAAAGTAATCATACCTACTAATTGTTGGGGTCTATTCAATCTTTAAATGAATATGTATGATCATCTAAAATAACCGTTATGTATAGATAAGTTTTGATGAAGTGTGGTAAATTTACTCTACGGTTGTTATTTAAATTTGGAATCAAGAAACAACCAATCACAGGCATGTATTGAGCAGAACACACAGTATGGATTCATTTACTGTTTAAAAATCATTATGAGTTTAATTCAAATTATATAATCATATCATATTAAAAGATGTTAGAATGATATGTACTATACATATTTCGGGGTGTTAACTAATATGTTAGGTGTTAATTTTTAAAACATGAGAACCCTGACATTGTAATCTAATAGCTACGAAATCGGCATTACAAATTAGCACCAGCATTTTACAAAAGCCGAAAAAATTGCATCTAATGCGAATAATTGCTAATTCAATTAGGCAAGCCAATATATTACTTACAGTTAATGCATTTAAAACTCACCGTATACCTACTATAGTATTTTTTCTTACGAGAGTTTAAATGTGGACTAATCTGATGGATTTTCTTCTGACAATTCCTTCTGAAGAGGAAAAGTGTTTAGTGATTTTTTTCCATTCTTAGCCCAATACTGAACTCTTTTTCTCAAGGGAAGAAGTCTGTTAAAAAAAATGTCGTGTGAAATTGAACTCTCGTAACAAAAAATAGAATATACCTTTACACGAAATACAGAAGCAAATGGAATTAGTATGTGTGACAGACTTTTTCTGATTCGAACATAACTGTGTTAGTAAGATCTTTGGCTTCTCATTGGTCAAAACCAGTAAAATTTAAATCAAGAAACAGACTGGGTCACTTGGCCATATATTGACGACTGCAGCCGCCAATAACTTGTAAGTAGATACAATGAGAAGTGACTGTCTAGCCCACATACTTCTTCCATTCTTCGACGTTTTTAGTGCTTCGTCCTCCGTGTACACAAATAGCTAAAAAAGCACAGACCGGTATTTAATACTTTATTCAAGTTAATTTATAAAATATAATACCTATTGGCCTTATAAATAAAACATTACATTATGTCGATTTCATTAAAAACGCCATTAAGCCTTTTTATACATACAAATGTAAGAAATATCGCTTCTTCCCACCACACACAAACTAGGACACACTTAGGACGTGTGAACAATATGTGTTTTAATGTACTGAAGCAAGATAGGTGTTTTTTATTTTATTTGTGAGTTTCCTGCGTGTACAACGTCCACGATAGTAATCTCAAATTAAAAAGTATTTTACCCTACCGCAACAAGGGTTATGTTTTACGAGGGTATTTTGAATGTATGTACATACTTTATTCCCCTAAATTTAAACCTTTCATTTAGTCAAGCGAAACAAACTACTATACTACTATTGCTATTAACAGTAGCAAAATAAACTATTAAAAAATAAAAATGCAATGAAGAGGTTTCCGCCAACGAAAGGTCACAACCTAAATCTATAATCTATTTTATTATGAAGAATTCGTAAGGTGTCGTTCCACTGCACATTATAATAATATTTTAATTATACTTATTTCCATAGCATATTATCGGAGTCCCTCCGCTGGCTAGTAGAAACTCACCTTAACACTTATAAAATGATTAAAACAATAAATGTACTTATCGTAATCATACACTGGCCTCTCCATATGATTTCCAAAACTTTACTTACAATACTAATATATTGGGCGTTCGTTGCTTTACTACCAGATTACACGATTATTTTAATTTTAAAAATTTTTCAAAAATAGTACTATACTTCGCCAAATAAGTCTGCACATAAGTAGTTCCAGGAGATTAGTGGCCAACTTTGATGTTGGAATTTCTACTTTTTGCGAAAATCAATTACATACATACAGAAAGTTTTGGGGGCTGTTTTATTTTAATATATGTATAGATAAAATGTATTGGCGTTCCGTCGCAGAAGTTTGGGTGACGGAAGATCCGCCAAGTGTAGCCCTGGCCTTACTTGCCAGCAGACTTATTTAGCGTCACATTAGCTGTTTAAATGGGCGTAACCAGGAAAAGGAGCTGAAAGCCCCCAAAATGTATAATATAGAACCCGTGACGAGGGTTGTTGAACATTTAAGAGAACTCTCGACGCGGGTTGCTTGGCATTGAATATAGTAAAGTATTATTATAGTAATTATAAAGTGATGTCCCACAGCTGGGCAAAGGCTCTCATCTCAACGAAGATATCAGTAAGTACAGTGAGGAAAATAGGCATTGAAAATGTCAAAAAACTAAAGCCTGGTTACGCCCATAATTGTTATTCCTATCTGATGTTATGAGCCAAATGTGCGAGTTTTCTTTTACTATTAATTGAAACGTACGTTGATGTCATTATTATTTGTTAAAACGGGAACTTACGTACGACGGAGGTTACTGTTGAGTGACAGCGTCTCTCCCGGCACTGACACAGAGTGCGGGGAGAGACGCTGTCGCGAGCGCTTCACCCACCTCTTGATGAAGGTCACCCGATGTAAACGAAACGTGTTGAGGGACACTCAGAGAGAGACGCTGTCACTCATCAGTAACCTCCGTGGTACGTAAGTTCCCGTTTTAACAAATAATAATGAGTAAAGTTTCGTTTCATTATGACGGGTTCACCTCGACCACTGTGTTCATGTGCTGCGGATGGGGTTTGAACTCGACTACTTCTTGCCAAACCAATTCTGAAACAAAGAATTGCTTTAAATATCTCAAAGGGATGTATCTGATGTAAAATAGTAGGATGGTGTCAATTCAGATGTTTATACCGGGTCTTGTTCACTGTGTCAATGGCCACATTTTTTCTTATACAGTTATTTTCAAATGAAGAATTCATATAAAGAAATGAGAGATATAATTATATTGAAGATTCACAAAACGTTGTTCATATTTTTTTGTTCAGGTTTATTCTTATTAGGTTTATTAGATAATGATAGTATACATACATTTTTCATCCTAACTCAACGACATTTTTATTCAAAAGTAGCCCCGGAACTAAAACATACGATTTTAGTTGTTAATTCTCTCACTAGATGGCGGTGTACGGAGTTAGAACACGCTAACGTTATTTTCTGCGATTATATGAGGTCTGTTGCGATTGCAAACGTTGATAATATAAAAACCTATTACATTAGGTAATGAAATAGTAGTTTATGCAACTGTCATATAAGGAAGGGTATTAAAACACGAGTGTGAGTTTATGAAACGAGCGCAGCGAGTTTCATAATAGTAACGAGTGTTTTAATACCCGTGTTATATGCAGTTGCATACACTACTTTATCTTCACTTATGCAATTAATCAAACAACAAGAGTAAAAGCTGACAATAGTTTTTCACGCGTACGTGTATTGTCACAGTGAACTTGCCGCCATTAAAATCTAACCAATGAGAGCGCAGCTGCGCGTAGGGCCAATCAGGAGCGAGCGAGATCTTACCAAAGAGTTTTGTGTATGTAGTTTCGACGAAGTTTTCACGTATAACCCAACTGTTTTCAAAAGCCAGCCTAATATCAAAATTTGATACAACTTGTATGAGGATTTTGACATAAGGCTCGCCAGGTTAATTGGTCGCGTTTTATTGATGTTATAATGAGATTTTACGATATCGATATCGATGTTTTAGGATATTATACCATCATGTGAAATTGCTTAAATTGATTGTTTTGTTGTCTGCGCTATAACAGTAGTAATTATAAGTCAAGTATTGGAAACATAAGTAGAATGTTACAACATTAGTGTAGATAAAATGTTTAATAGGTAGATTTTATTGTCTACCACTACTATCGTTCCAGTTAAACCTTCATCAAGATTACTAGTTGTTATTATTTATTTAGTATTACTAGTACTAACGTTGGGCGACCATACACGCATTATAGTTGTTCTGGTGTACTCATTCCCGCGGGAATTTCGGGATATAATAATATACCCGTGAAAGACGTTCATAAAAGGTGCCATTCCACCAAATAATGCTGTGCTTAAGTTTTGCTACAGTTGGACAGCTACAGCCTACGGTGTAGCAGTCATTAATGTCCCTCGGCTGAGCAAAGGCTTCTCATTATTTTTAAATTTCAACCTTAATGATTCAAACAACCGAACTGACTGCATAATGTGCCTTCCGAATCTATACTAATATTATAAAGCTGAAGAGTTTGTTTTGTTTGTTTGTTTGTTTGTTTAAACGCGCTAATCTCAGAAACTACTGAACCAATTTGAATAATTCTTTTTTTTATGGATAGCCACATTCAACGGGAAGGTTATAGGCTATTTTTCATCCCGAAATTCCCACGGGAACGGGTACAACGCAGGTAAAACCGCGGGGCGCCGCTAGTAGATTGATAAATTGGGGATATATCAATTAATCTCTGCTAAAATACTGGTCATTTATTTTGAGTAAGTTAGTGGCCAACCCTGGTCGGAGTTTCTAGACCGCCTAAAGGTCTCCGACACGGTCAACGCACACGAGTCTCTAAAGAGTCTCTAGTCTATACTAATATCATAAAGATGTTTCTAACTTTGTTTGTTTGTAAAGGCTTATCTCAGGAACTACCAGTACGATTTGAAAAATTTTTGTAACAGATAGCCACATTCAACGGGAAGGTTATAGGCTATTTTTCAACCCGAAATTTTCACGGGAACGGGCACAGTGCGGGTAAAACCGCGGGGCCTGGTAGTATCAAAGGGCTACAATAATGGTATCATACCTTTCCACTTGTCGACGGGCAGCTCCATGTCCTCGAAGCTCTGGTCGTAGGGCGCGGAGATGGGCTCGTCGGTCGGGTCGGCGTACTGCGCCAGGTACTCGTGCGCTAGAGCCTGCTCCGCGGTTATGCGTCTGCAACAGAACAAGGAAGGCATTGGAGAAGTTGCTTAGGTTATTTTACTATTCATTGAAATTCCTACTTTTCAAAAATGGCTCGGGTCACAACCCGCATTTGGCAAGCGTGGTGATTACGCGTAATCCTCCTCACTGCAGTGTTATCTTGAGTGAGATGAAAGACTTTTGCCCAGCAGCAACATTCTTCATATTTCGTAAGGTCCCCTTACTTGTCGGAGTCGAGTTCCAGCATCAGCTCGAGCAGGTTGATGGCCAGCGGGTTGGCGCCGCGGAACACCTCGCGGAAGTCGCGCCTCTTCAGCGTCGGCAGGGATTGGATGTAGTTCCGAGCCTGGGGCGAAGACATCGTTAGTATTATGAAGTTAGAACATATACCTACTATTAAGTATGGGATCATACTAAGTTCAAAGGCAAGATTGAAATGAATCGCGCCCCTACTGACTTCACAGTTTGCCCCCGTTACCTTAGGTATGACAGGAAAAATGTATTATTAATTGGTTACCAACTGTCAATGGTAACTACATTTAGGATGGTACAACGTATAGGATAACGTACTACATTGATACGTGGTATGGTTCGTAAAATATTATAGATAGTCAAAACTTAGCATTGTCGATAATAAGAAAAATGTACTATACAAATATTGTAGGTTCTTATTTATTGCCAAAATAATTCAGAAGTTATGTATTGGAATATAATACAAATATTTCAAAATTTTATCAACTCCCACCTTTACCTCACATAGACAGAGACGGGACAATACTCTTTTCTTTACATACATTAAACGAATAATTTACATAGACAAACAATTTGACGATACAAATATATAGTCGATGGACAGACGATAGGCATAAAGATAGCACTGATTCCTATCAAATATTTCCCCTTAATCATTATTTTGTAATTTGTTTAGTACTTAAAGCACTATGAAAAACTGTTTAGCAAGGCTGCCATAGTTCATTCAGTATTTATATCAGTTTAGATTATTATGAGCGCCAAGCCTGCATGTTAGACCCTATATTAAGGACGTATAAGTTTATTTTAATCAATGTATGTATCTATACCTTTTTATTACAAAAAAGTTAAGTGTTTTTGTCTTTCATGTTGAGAGGAGAGGCCTTAGGCAGGACAATACAGGCAAAACAAAGTTGAATATATGTATTTGGAAAAGTGTGTTACATTTGTTTATAAGCATTCTTAAGCATTTTGTTGTATCTAAATAATACATTTATTATCCAGTAATGTCCCATTGTTGGGCAAAGGCCTCTCATTTCACTGTAAATATTAGTACAGTGAAACTCCCTCACTCCCTCTATATACAAAATAATTATAGAGTTTAATAAAACAAAGTCACACATATTTAACTTTTTCGTAATAAATTGGGTAATAAAGTATTCTTACCTCTTCGCTAATAATTTTGTCTACGGTCTCTTGTTCAGGGTTGCCACACAAGAAGAGTATTCTTGTGAGGTGATCGATATCTGAGCGCACGGATGTTAAGGTTACAAGCACCAAACGATAAGCTACGTACAATACAGTTCAATAAGCTTGTTAATGCAAAGCAAAGCGGTTGCTGACCGAAATTAACAAAATGGGAGAATTTAACAGGACTTTTTTATAGAAGTGACACATATGTATAGTGACATATAAGTTTAAGGTTTAAGTATATCCGATCAGACACAAAATCATGTCTGATCGGATATATATCGGAGTTTGGTAATATCAACGTATTACCGATCTTCATTACGCCTAAATGTTCACCGCTAAGTTTCCGATTGTTATTATATTAGGTATTCTGTCACAGTAAGTAAAGCAAAGGGGTGGGAAAAAAATAGATTTTTTTACAAGTGTCACATAATAAATGCTTCAATTAAATCATACCTTCAGTCAGCAAGTTTTTTGTTAATTTCGGTTTGCAACTAAAACAAGGCCGGCAGTCAAAGACAGTCGTTATACAGTAACACTAGTTTACTTACAGACTCGGAAGATATTTTCTGCATAAACTCCTGTGCCGGAGTGCCGAGTACCTCCATGATCAAGTTCAATTGATGGATATCTGTCTCGTCCATTAAGGTTGAAAGCATTGACATTGACTATAAGCTAGAAAAAAAACTAATAGATATGGTATACTAGCTACGGAGTTAGTTCAGGCATACAGTAAGTAATTGGTTATGGACAAAAAGCTATGAATTCAATTAGGCGATCAACACCAGACGATCCATTTTGGATCGTACCCTCGACGATTCATTTTGGACCGTACCCTCGACGATTCATTTTGGATCGTACCCTCGACGATTCATATTCCGCGATATATATTGTCGACTTTGAAAACTTGCGCAAGGATCTCGCGACATAACGACCACACCAATCGCTACTTTTCCGTTGCGATTGAAGCATGTTGGATCGTCTGGTGTGGATACTCTTATTTTGATTGGCTACTCCGTGATCCATGATCAAATCATACTTTCTTTAAAACTTGTGCTTTGATCGCTGAAAGTGACGTCTAAATTGACCACGGCTTTAGAAAGTGAAGAATCGTTCAGTGTATCCTCGGCTTTAGACTAAATACATTATGTATATATAATTAGCACAATGGTTAACATAGATTTGTTAAAAGGTAATGAAGTTGATACTATCTCTATTATAAAATTGTACCGATTTATCATTTGATTGCATCAAATTATAACATGATTACGTATTATCAGATAAGCGTGTTAGATAATTGTAGTATGAAGCTATTTACTTAGATCTTGTGTTAATCCACTTTAAACACAGAACACTATTTTCTCAAAGCTTTTTATATTGATAACTTTCATGTGTGTTACGGTATTATATTACATTATAAATGTATTAATATGTTAGGCTACTTATAAATAACTAGGCAGATTAAGTCAAATAGCCTGGAATTAAAAAGTTAATAAAACTTAACTCATTAAATTTATGTATGAAATACGTTAGCACAACAAGCGTGTTCTTGGCATAGATATAACATAGTGATGGTTATATGCAATGAAAATAAAATTAAACAAATACTCGTAGATATACAAAACTTGTGAATACAGTTCTTTCTGAAACAATAACTAAAAACATAGATATTAGAAAATATAAGCTATATACTACACATAATCTAATACAACAATCAACTAAAAATAATATGTAATTATTGTAAACAAACATTGATACAATGTTTACACAATAAAGTAGAATAAATTGCTATCGTTAATACATAAGTACAAAATACAAACTAATACAAAATTATATTTTAAGTGCATAATTGTATAGGTATCATTGTCTATATTGATACTATTACAAGGATATTGTCTAGCAGAAATAATCATGCAGATATTCATTCATAAAGTTCTCTAAAAATACCTTGAACATGTTAAAACCCAAATACGTCCCGTGCATAGACTATAATCACAGAATAAAGTCATAGACTAGTCCAGTCATAGAATATAGTCATTGTCTATGGTTATTTAAAAGGATACGGTCAGTTCCTGGGAACAAGGTCCTTCCAGTGAGGAGTTCAGCCATGATGCAGCCGACAGACCAGATATCCACCGTCTGGTTGTAATGCATCCAGTTGAGCATAATCTCGGGGGCGCGGTACCATCTAAGGAAATATCGAGCAATCTCCAGTATTAAGGCATGTTTACACTATTCCGTGCTTCGGAGGGCACGTTAAGCCGTCGGTCCCGGTTACTTCCTACAGGTAGTAGTCGTTACATGAGCCATGTCAAAGGCCTTTGGCGGCTCAATAACTCTGACACCAGGATTGGTTAGGTTGACCATCCACTCGATAAAGAAGAAGAAGACTATTTCGTGAGGACCATGGAACTCAGTGAACAGGTTTCTATGTCTATCGGATAGTCCAAATACGGCTGCAGTTCGTATTCAGTAACCTACGGTTCGCTTTGCCGTATCAGCTGCAGCAGGCACTTCTGTTCCGTACCCACTATGAACATTTGACCCTAATGCAGCAGCGCGTATGATTTCACCAACTACTGTTAGGTTTTGGTGCGTAGTATTTTGTTACTAGCAGCGCCCCGCGATTTTACCCGCGTTGTACCCGTTCCCGTAGGAATTTCGGGATGAAAAATAGCCTATAACCTTCCCGTTGAATGTGGCTATCTATTACAAAAAGAATTATTCAAATCGGTTCAGTAGTTTCTGAGGTTAGCGCGTTTAAACAAACAAACAAAACAAACTCTTCAGCTTTATAATATTAGTATAGATGGGAGCGAGCACGGAGATTCTCTAATGCCTAATTCGGGCAACTAAACAACCCAAATACGTGAATTATTTTTTCGTTCTTAGCGTTCATAAAGAAACAGACAGCGTCGCACTTTAAATGAAGTCATTGGTAAAATCTATACTAATATTATAAAGCTGAAGAGTTTGTTTTGTTTGTTTGTTTGTTTAAACGCGCTAATCTCAGAAACTACTGAACCGATTTGAATAATTCTTTTTGTAATAGATAGCCACATTCAACGGGAAGGTTATAGGCTATTTTTCATCCCGAAATTCCTACGGGAACGGGTACAACGCGGGTAAAACCGCGGGGCGCTGCTAGTTAGGAATATAGTAGTTACTATAATACTTATATTTATTTTATTGCTGGCGCATGTGAAAGATAGTAGTGTTTTGCCAAATATTGTCCAACGTAAGACATATATAAAATACTAGCAGCGCCCCGCGGTTTTACCCGCTTTGTGGCCATTCCTGTGGGAATTTCGGGATGAAAAATAGCCTATGTTACCGTGGATAATGTAGCTTTCGAATGTTGAAAGAATTTTTAAAAACGGTCCAGTAGTTTTTGAGCCTATTCATTACAAACAAACAAAGTTTTCCTCTTTATAATATTAGTGTAGATCTACTGTGTTGGTGCTTTTAACGTGACGTCTCATGCATGTCAATTTATTAGAATATATTTTTTAATTAAATTCAAGGAGGCAGTGATGTCATTACTTTATTAAATGAAATTATTTATTTCAGTCTATTTAATATATTTTCCTGTTAGGAATTCTTTAAATCATCTTGAATGACATTGATGCTTACTAAACAGTAATTTATTTGTCCCACTTTTTAATATTATTAGTTAACCTTAAACCTAACCTAGCCCTAGAAAGTCCGAATAGTTTTAAAAAGTAGCACCAAATAATTCTTATGATTTCTGTGGTTTTTACGAAATCCGCATGAAAATTATGATCTCTCTGTGATGACTACTTACTCACTATTTTTTTTTATGAAAGCTACATGAAAATCGGTTCAATAGTTTTATACTTATCCAAAATATACACAGATGTAAATATGACATCTTTGTATATAAAATTCTCGTGTCACAATGTTAGTTACCATACTCCTCCAAAAGGCTTGACTGATTTTTATGAAATTTTATATGCATATTCAGTAGGTCTGAGAATTGGCTACTATCTATTTTTCACACGCCTAAGTGATAAGGGTCGTCAACCCCTTAATTTTCATGTGGCAAAACAATGTTTACAGCGTCAGCTAGTAGTTTTATAACAATCACTACATAGCATAAAACAAAGTCGCTATTTTTGTGTTTGTTTGTCTGTTTGTCTGTATGCTTAAATCTTTAAAATTACGCAACGTATTTTGATGCGGTTTTTTGTAATAGGTAGAGTGATTCAAGAGGAAGGTTTTTATGTAAAAAAAATCCCGAAATTCCCACGGGAACGGGCACAACGCGGGCAAAACCGCGGGGCGCTGCTAGTAAGTGATATTAATATAATGTTTTACAAACCTGGTAGCCACATATCCTGTCATTTCAGTTTCTGTCGGCCTTGCAAGACCAAAATCTAAGATTTTCAACTCACAATCTTCATTCACCGCAATGTTGGAAGGTTTCAAATCCTAGAACATAATAAGATATTATTATTTCATTCACATTTAATATGTTTATTGAAAATACTGTTATCTTTAACAATGTTATAAAAAAAATATAACATGTTCATACCTATAAAATTAATAGCTTTGAGATAAATATGTATATAAAAAATAAAGTGAGATTGAAACAGTGCCTTTCTATCAGAGTTATAATATTCTGTATTTAATTTGATTTTTGGATGCCAAATGTAGCATACACATAGCTCTGAGGGAAAAGGCACCCAAAGATACCAGCTGGTTCAATTATTTATTTATTTTCAGCCTGACTTGTCCCACTGCAGGGCAAAGGCCTCCCTACCCACTTTCCACGTTTCTCTATTAAGTGGTAGACTGGTCAAATGCCTCTCACTTAGAAATTATTGCAACACAACAAAAATGCAAAACTAACCCAAATTTCTGATTCATTATAAACAACAATAAACCACACCCAGAGGTTTAGGGCGGCCTAAAAATTCCGACACCGGGATTGGCCACTTATTTTATTATTATTATTATTTATTAATTAGCCATAAATGTCCCATTGCAGGGCAAAGGCCTCCCTACCCTCCTTCCACTGATCTCTATCCTGAGCTATTGTGGGCCAGTTACTGTTGTGTTGGTCTAGTTCATCCCGCCAAGGCTTGCGGGGTCTTCCGAGGGGTCTTTTTGTGCTTGGAGTCCAATAAAATAGGCCATTTACCTACTTGAAATAAATGAACGATGAATGAACCTCACCCTATGTATAATCCCAGCAGAATGAATATACTTGAGTCCCCTCAGTATCTGATACACTAAGAACTGAACATGGTCGTCTGACAGTTTCTGTGTACGTATTATATTGTTCAGGTCGGCACCCATCAGGTGAGTGACAAGGTACACCTGTTGGAACTCTTCTAGAGTCTTCTCGGGACTGAATACATCGAGCAGGCCTGGAAATAAATGGTATGTAAACATATGAATTGTTCATATTAGTGTAGTATGGGTGTAAATATATAAATATAGATTAAAAATTAATGAATCTTTGATTGGTTTACACAACTTATTTATGTTATTTGGGTATAAGAATTGAGTATCCTTATCTGGGAATCTGGTCCATTCAATAGTACATACACAGTAGAATCTGATTAGATGATTCTAGATTATGAACAATATACACTCTGCAATTACATCCTACTAATATTATAAATGCGAAAGTTTGTGAGGATGGATGTATGTATGGATGTATGTTTGTTGCTCTTTCACGCAAAAACTACTCAACGGATTTGGATGAAACTTTACAGTAATGTAGGTTATACATCATATTAACATATGCTATACATTTTATCCCGAAATTCCTACGGGAAAGGATACAGCGCGGGTAACACCGCGGGGCGCAGCTAGTATAATCTAAATGTTTTTCTATGTATGTCCTAAGATTTGTTTAGTTTAACTAAGTGGTATTATTATATACATATGAAATATAAATGGTACATATAAAATATACAAACCAATGATATTCTCATGGTTCATATGTTTCAACATCCGGAGCTCCCGGTAAGTCCTCTTAGCATGAACAGCTGATTGGAAAGGCCTAGCAAGCTTTTTGATTGCAACCTTCATATTATGCAGTGTGTCGATCGAAGAGCTAAAAGCAATCAACTTCATATAACATTGACTATTACTAGCTATCTACAGACAACCTGTTCCGCCCACATACTTATATTTTGGTAACAGAGACATATTTATTAGAACATCGTATGCGGTATTTATTAATGATATTTTTAAACCAAATTACAAGTAATCATAATAGTCTAAAAATAAACACTGGCATAATGCCTAATAATCAAATACATTCCATTACTGATTACATACCAAACTTGTCCATAAGCACCTGAGCCTACAGGTGTAAGCATTTGATATCTTTCTGGCACAATCCATTCTGTTTTATTTATCTCCACCTTGTGAAAACGAGGCATCTCGAAAGTGGCTCTTAATTATTTTTATTTTTGTACAAAATTAAAAGTTTCTAAGCAATAGAATCTTCGATTTTTGTGGATTCGCTCAATGCTTTTGACATCTGGCTGGGCAAGTGGCAGCTGGCACTGGCTACGGGCTACCTGCTGATCTGATAATTTGACTTGTCATCTGTTAAATTGACATTAGACTTTGACAGTAATGAAAGAATGGGGCTGCCGGATCCGGTAATATTCGATCGCACAGAAGGAGTACCCGAATGCGCGAAACCATGGAATTAGAACTAGGTACGTGTACGTAGTACTTAAATACATGTTCATGCGCGAAACAAAGGAGAGATACATACAATCAATCACGCACGGTAACCGCACGGTTCAATAATATGCACAGATAATATGTTCATTCGTGTTAAAAGTGACAGTCACAGAGTACTTTTTGAAATATGGTGTGGTGACAGTGTGGGTGACATGACAGTCCATTCGTTTGACATTGAATTGGCTGTCAAGTCAAACTGCAAATTCCTGAATCTTAAATCCGATTTTCTACTTGTTTCTACGTGTTTTCAACAATCAATACATACAATCAATTTAAGGCTCTCGAGCAAGTCTTGATTAATACGGGCAAACTTAAGGTGGGCCAAGATGGCACAAACTGCGGGGACTCGTCCGTTCCCAATAACAGGACGTGTGGCCCATCAAAGGGAAAGATGTCTTGGTATGACTGATGCTGAAAGGGCTTGGCGCAAGCAGTGGTTAAAAGATCAGATTTTGAGCCCTAATGAGCCGTGTCATGTTGAAGAATACTGGAGAGAACGTGTCAACCCGATACGCCGCATATATCGTGCTCCCTTAGATACTATCTTTTCTAAACTTGTCTCTGTTTTGGTAAGATTACATAACAATAATAACCTTTCAAAATATTTATCGTAGTACTTATAGCCTTTTATATGTTAGATTTACCGCCTTATTCTCTGAACTATGTGTGTGTCTTTACTTATTGTAGGGATTTAACAGAGCCGCTGACTACCGTTACATTACTGGCAAGCTAGGAATGATTGCTATTGGAATTCTTTCTACCCATTATTACTTCAAGTACAATGGAAATGTAAGTAATACAGACATGTAATAAGAACACTGTTTTTATCTGCATTTATATAATAGTTTAATAATATTAATTAAAATTATTTTGTTCACAAGCTATAAATAACAATATCTTTTTTAGGATTGGACTAAGAAGGGTGGTTGGAGAGTTCTTAGGACCAAGCCTATGGTGCTCCCAGGTCAAGAAGGCTTTCCCTATAAAAGTAATAAGTGCCCTAACGATTATGCCAATAGAGGATTCAAGACTTCTACTATGTACATCAATTGATTTAAAAAACATGTGTTTAATAATATTAGATAATAAATAATAGTCGGGGTTAATAATGTTTTATTGTACAGTGTTTAAGCAAAGTGTATTCCTTCAGAGTTGAAGGCATGTAATAAATTCATGAAATCATCAATATCCATTGTCCTTGCTCTCATTTCGTTTGCTTCACATTTCGTTAATATATCTTGCACTTTCTGCTTTATATCGAAATCTTCAGGGATTTCCTGGAAACAAAATGAAATTATTCACTAAAGCATTGTTCAAACCTTTACACAGACACTACTACAATGAACCAATTTTCAGTTTTCAACACAATAGGGTTTATTAACAGTTTTTTTAATATTCTTTCTATTAACTCATCTTGTTATCACGTGTTAGAGACTTAAATCCGTTTCTTTATATCTCTATAATAGGCTAGTTGACAAAATTTGGAAATTAGTTTAAAACTATAGCTTAGCATCTATTTCACCCCAAAAATATATTATTTTAAGAAAAATAGTTTTTTTACGTTTGTATTTTGAGTTTTATGAAATGAAATTGAAATTGACCGCGAAAAAGGCCAAGACTGTCATGCCCTCTTGAATGACGTCACATTTCGCAGAACAGCCGTGTTTGTGTATGAAAGTCAATTGTGTTTTTTAATAAATAATGAATATCTCGTATTATAAATACTGTATAGTGCCCCAATGTAAAAGTACAACGACAAATAATTCATATACGTTCCAAACAATAAAAAATACGAAGAAAGTCATTATCAACTAATTCCACAATGTATAGTCGATTTCTTTCGCATTGGCGAGACGTATGTACAAATAAATATGGCCGATTTTCTGAACAAAGATAATATAGAGGTAAAGATTGATACATTAGCCACGGAGGTAGGAGTTCATAATAATTTTTATAGCAGTGATAGTTATATTCTATATTAAAATATGACTGATATAAATTCAGAAGTTGCTTAATGGCTGACATAGTATCTGTTCATTGGTTTATACATTAATTAAGTTAATCAGTCGGGTTTTTAAGTTTTTCTTTTAATCACGCAGATACAACGCTGATAAAAAACCGCGAATTACTGTCAGTCGTATAATATCCTACTATCCTATCCTACTAATAAATAACACACCAAATCACTAAACAAATCGAAGTCTAGAGAGAAAGCCAAGTTTTTTAGGAAATCGAACATAGAGGAGCACCCGTAACGTACGACATCAAGCAAACGAGACGAATGACGAACGAAGCATGGCGGCTGACTAGGTATCGGCCTGTCTTGCCAGCATAATGACAGTTCTTAGTTAACCGACAGTGGCAATACCGCTTAATTATCTCAAAACTGAACATACAACAAAAATATAATCGCTTTAGCGCTAGTATATTAACGTACGTTGCTAGTATATTAAATTAAAAATAATGTCGTGAGTTTTCAAAGTAATACGATGATTTATTTTAATTTGCCTTTTTGTGAGTTGAAAAAGTTCAATCACTTAGTTGATTTCATACTCTGTTATATTTTTTTGCTTGCTTTGCTCATCACTATAGCCATAGTCAAAAAAATAGCATTTTACTATCTGTATTTTCACAACCTCACTTTTTTTCTTTTTGTTAAAATATGATGTTGAAAATTAATAAAATTCATGAATTCCGTGTTTAGAACTTAGGAAAAAGTGTATAGTGTGTGGCAAACTATTGAGTGTGTAGTTTAAGATAACAGCCTCCGTGGTCTAGTGGTTTGAGCGCTCGGCTCACGATCCGGAGGTCCCGGGTTCGATTCCCGGTGGGGATATCTCACAAAAATCACTTTGTGAGACTGTCCTCAGTTTGGTTAGGGCATTGCAGGCTGAATCACCTGATTGCCCGAAAAGTAAGATGATTCCGTGCTTCGGAGGGCACGTTAAGCCGTCGGTCCCGGTTACTTTCTACGGATAGTAGTCGTTACATGAGCCATGTCAGAGGCCTTTGGCGGCTCTATAACTCTGACACCAGGATTGGTCAAGTTGACCATCCACTCGATAAGAAGAAGAAGTTTAAGATAAATACGTGAATGTCGTAAAATCAAAGGTTTGTTAACATGAATTGCCAAAAAATTAGAAATGTATTATACATCGTAGTTTTATCCGAAATGTGACGTCACGCTTCTCTGATTGGTGTTTAATGTCACGTGATTAAACGCCTCATTTTGTCGATTTTATTTTCCAAAAATATTATTAATCTTTTATTATTTTAATAGCAAAGTTGATTATTTATTTACTAATTATCATGGTTAATCAATAGAAACTAAAAGCCATCCGATTCATTCTTAGTGGAAACAAGCCTATTTCCTGAGTTACAGGCGGTCAAAGTTGCTGATTAGATAGAGACAGCACTACAGGCCTGTGATGTCACAAGCTTGTAGACGTTACAGAATCAGATAGGAGAGAATCTTTCAGAGCTTATAGTTTCTATATTTTTTAATAGATTTTGATTCTGATTTGAGTTTTGATCATAATTTCAGTTATTTTACTAAAGTCATCTTTCAAATTGTACACTTTTAATATTAGTCAAATATCCTATTATCCAGTTAAAACATTTTGTACCTTATTGTGCAGGGAACAGTGAACTCTATAGTTTTTCTCAAGAACGGCCATTGTTGTTGCATGTTTAAATGCAGCTGATAATGTTTTATTCTTCCTCACAAACGCTATTCTAGTTAATCCGTCCCATTCTACAAAGTTTATAGGTGGTGGTGGATTCCTGGGCTCTATTCTAACAACACTGGATTCCACTTTAGGGGGAGGTCTGAAGTTGTTTTTACCAACCTGAAATGGTGAATAAGATGTAGAACAATTTGAACATTGATAAACCTTTGAAATAAAGTAAGTATGCATTAGTATAACATGTACAAAGCTTGCAGTGCTAGGTAAAGACAAGCAAAAATAAATCTGACTGAAACTGAGAACACTTACTTTCATAAGCATGTCAACTCTTGCCAACAGTTGAGTGTTTATCGACAGCCTGCAAAATAATTTGTCTCCCGGTTTGGCCACTAATCTCTGTGCAAATTCCTTCTGGAACATGAGTACTGCACATCTGAAGAACGGCCTATGTAACAGCAATTTGAATACAAGCGGAGAACTGATTTGGTATGGAACATTTGCAACACAGATATCAAAAAATGGCAATTCCGTTTTCAGGACATCTCCTACTAAGATTTGTAATTTTGATTGATAAGGAGTTCCTTGGACACGTTTTTGAAGTTCAGCTACCAATCTGAAACAAAGTGAGAATATATGAGTATGAGGATTTTAAAAGAAATATTGAGTTGTTTAGTTAATTCTTTGAATCTGAGGTAAAAAGAGCTTGTTAGGGTAAAGTTTATTGTTTTTTATAGAATAAACTTAACATACCTTGTATCAATTTCACAAGCTATGACCTTCTTGACTCTATCCAACATCTTAATGGTCATGTTACCAGTACCGGGACCAATCTCAAGGGCTACATCAGTGGGTCTTAAACCTGATTTATCTAGCATAGACGTTATTATCAGTGGATTCTTGAGTATATGCTGACCAAAGTCTTTGTTGAACTGTATACCTGGTGAAAATAATTCGTGATAAGTTGATAAATTTCATTAATATTTATTTATAATCTGGAACTTAACCTTAAAGTTTAGGTTTACCTTGCTTAGCTATTTCATTGTGAACTCGGGACTTTTTCTCCGCTTTTATTTTAGGCATTTTAGAAACGTTTACTTATTTATTGTAAAATGCTTATTTATATTGTTAGACAGACACACTATTTAAGTATAGTATGCCAAATACAACAACAAAAACACATTTATTCACAATGACAATGACATTGACAGTTTAATGAAAGTATTGAACAATAACATTGACAATGTGTTGACAATCCTATAAAATTGTTTGTAGGTAGCTTGCAATTAACCATAGATAAAACGTTACCGAAAAGGTATATGCTCACTTATTATTTCATTCTTACCCTATCTCTAAGCTTCCTCTTCCTCTTCAGGAGTAGTCGTCATCGGCTAGAAAATTGACAACATTGGTTCACATTTTGAAAAACCAAGAAAAAATAGAGTATAATATCGATAGGTCACACTTTATGATCACGAGAAATGTTATCCTGCTGCCGAGGCGTACGTTTACCTTTACGCTGCGGAGCTGCTGCAATCAAGCAAGCAAGCAAACAAAAAGCTTGGTGTATGGGTTGGTTTGTTGTTTATGGTTCGCATGATATTTTTTTTACATGCAACATTTCTTCAAATTTTGGCATGGTTGATCTTTACGGGACCGAGTGAATAAAACCGTTTGTGAAATTATTATGAAAATGGAGTGGAAACCTGAACAAGAAGGACTACGGCAAATACTAACCTTGCTGAAAGAGTCTCAATCACCAGACACAGCTACTCAAAGAGCAGTTCAAGAAGTATCCTTTTCATAATAATCGTATCATAGCACCTATCGGCGTGGATATTTTTTACTGCTTTAGCCGCTTATTTTATCATTTTACGTTATCCTGTTTATTGTTATTAGTGTTAATCTATTGATTTCCTTCTGTACTTTCGTCTTTTCTGTAAAAACAGTTCATATCATTATGTCCTGACGCTTGCGATAAAATCGATTTTTCCGACATGACAGTCATTGACAGCCTTTGATTTCCTTACATTGTATTTATCAGAAATTGGAAGAACTAAACAAATATCCTGACTTCAACAACTATTTGATATTTGTTCTGACAAAACTCGTCACTGAGGCCGAACCTACTAGGTCTCTGAGTGGATTGATATTGAAAAACAATGTGAAGGCTCACTATAACAACTTCTTGCCAGAAGTGGCTGAGTTTATAAAACGAGAATGTCTATCAGCTGTGGGCGATCCGTCCCCACTGATCCGGGCCACCGTAGGTATCATCATCACCACCATCGCTAGTAAAGGAGAACTAACATCATGGCCGGAACTTCTGCCAGCGTTGTGCCAAATGCTCGACTCTCAGAATTACAATGTTTGTGAGGTTAGTAATTTTTAAATGTAATTAATTCTATTTGTTTTTACTCATTCAGCATTGCAATACAGTAGGTATCTCAATCATTACTGAGTTTTGGAATTGTATTTCTTTATAAACTAAAATTATTTTATTTTATATTTATAGGGTGCGTTCGGTGCTCTACAGAAAATATGTGAAGATACAGCAGAAATCCTGGATAGTGATGCTCTGAATCGGCCACTAAATGTGCTAATACCTAAATTCCTACAGTTTTTCAGGCATTCTTCACCCAAAATCAGATGTCATGCAATAGCTTGTGTTAATTATTTTATTATGGGCAGAACACAGGCTCTCATGGTTCACATTGATGATTTTATTGAGGTTAGTATCTTATTTGATTCTGTGATATCTTAGACATCTAGACATCTTACATCCGCACAGAGTGTTTTGCTAGAGTTGTACGTGTTCCTAAGAGAATTTTGGAATTTAATCTTTCTTTGAATGTGGCTAAATAATATCTTTTTTTTCAAGTTTGGAGATGACAGCATCCAAACTTCACCTTTTTTATTATAAATCATATAACCAACTTCCTTCCTAAATTTTATTTTATCAAATTAATGTGTCATGTTATGAGTTTATAAAGTTTTTTATCATTTCAGAATTTATTCCATCTAGCAGCCGATGAGGACCCTGATGTACGGAAGAATGTCTGTCATGCGTTAGTGTTATTGTTGGAAGTCCGACTCGATCGACTCATACCACATCTACCCAACATCATTGATGTAAGTTGTGTACTTTGCTACGTTTACTTACTAAAAGATAACACTGTAATGCACTAAATTGAAACCAACACAATGTAAAAGTAATTTATCAAATTACTTGAAATGTAAGTAAAATAATTAATATGCAATATGCAAACAAATTATAAATTATGTACCTATTGTATTTATTTTACGTCTTTTGTTCGAAATAGTTGAAAATACAATAGTTTAGTAAATAAACATTCTACATATTGTATTTTTAAATATTTCGTTTCAAAACAAGACTGTGTGTGTTTTTGACACTACTTAGGAACCAATTTAGTTAGTGATAATACATTTTTTGTCTACAGTACATGTTGATGCGAACACAAGATCCTGAAGAGAAGGTGGCGCTGGAAGCGTGTGAGTTCTGGTTAACACTTGCAGAACAGAATGTGTGTAGAGAGGTAAGATAATAGTCTCTTAGAATATATAAACATAGTAAACATTATAAAACAAAGCTAGTTTAATCATTCACCATTCAATGCACTATGAGAGCGGGTAGGAAGCATAGAGTATCTAGGATTGACTGGATGTTTATAGTCACCAGTTTGATTTCATCTGTATCACATTGTTATTTAATAAATGATTTATGATTTATAATTATCTATTTATCTTTGACTAGCAGCGCCACGCGGTTATACCCGCGTTATCCTCATTACTCTAAAAAAATGGGGATGAAAAATAGCCAATAACGTTCCCGTTGAATGTGGCCTTCCATTACAAAAAGAATTCTTCGAATTTGATTGGTAGTTTCTGAGATTAGCAAGTCCAAACATACTCTTTAGCTTTATTATATGAATATAGATAGATTGATATTTCGTGACATTTAATGATTCCATAATCTTTAGTGGTGAATGTTTTAATTGTACTGTTGTTTTATTTCAGGTGCTAGGCCCCCGATTACAAACTCTGCTCCCGGTGTTAGTCCGCGGCATGCGGTACTCGGAGATGGACGTGATACTGCTGCGAGGAAACCGCGACGACGACGCCGACGAAGAGGAGCCCGATCGCGAGACGGATATCCGCCCGAGATTCCACAAGGCGCGCTCGCACACCGTCAAACATAACAGTAATTATTTTGAATATTATAATTATATCCTCCTCACTGTACTGATATCTTTAGTGGGATGAGGCAGCCAGCAGTGGGACATTACTGGCTAATACTTTTTACTTTATTACGATGATGTTTTTGGGAAGTTTAAGATTTGATTTTAAACAGCTGTGTACTATCTATTTCTTCCTTAAAGTCTATGTAACTAATTCTAATAGTTCAAATCTTATTAAAAAGTCAATCAGTTGTTTCCGTAAACTCTGATAGCATTCACATATAATGACAAATAGTGCTCATTTGAATTTGTCTCATACACAAAAATAATAAGGAACTTCGTTCCAATTGTTGAAATCCGGCCTGTAGTGCCAGAGATTGACACAAAGCAAAAACAAAAGCTCTTCAGCTTTATTATATTAGTACAGATAGCCAGCCTCCCACGCGCTAGTATAACCCGTATATTGACATTGTAGCTGGCGCAGGCGACAGCAACATGTCGGGCGGTAACGACTCGGACGACGAGGAGGAGGGCGGCGGCGACGCGGACGACGGCCCGCTGTCCGACTGGAACCTGCGCAAGTGCAGCGCCGCCGCGCTCGACGTGCTCGCCAACGTGTTCGGCGCGGACCTGCTGCCCGTGCTCTTCCCCATACTGAAGGAGACGCTCTTCCATGATAATTGGGTTATCAAGGTACGTATTGGATGTTTATTTTTATTTCTAACTAGCAGTGCTCCGTGTCACCTGCGATGTACCCGTTCCCGTGGGAATTTCGAGATGAAAAATAGCCCATTACCTGCCCATTGAATTAAGCTATCCATTACAAAAGAATTATTCAAATCGGATTGGTAGTTCCCTAGATTAACCGGACGGCATTCAAAGAGGTATCCATCAAGAAGTTTCAATATAATTATACTCTGAAAGACCATTAACCACTAACTTTCTTTAACAGACTTGTTATCGAAGTAAGTTCGAGTAGATTAGATCAAATTTGGTGTTCGAATTCATACACTGCCTAAAGAATGTCGACATAATATCTAAGGATCATTAGGATCATCAAGAGCCAGTACCGAGCGAAGTAGTGGACTAACCGCTGTGTATCTCCAGGAGAGCGGTATCCTCGCGCTGGGCGCGGTGGCGGACGGCTGCATGGTGGGCATGGTGCCGCACCTGCCGGACCTGGTGCCGTACCTCGTGTGCTGCCTGGCCGAGCGCAAGGCGCTGGTGCGCGCCATCACGTGCTGGACGCTGTCGCGCTACTCGCACTGGATCGTCAGCCAGTCGCACGACCTCTATCTGCGCCCGGTTATGACCGAGGTAACTAGTAAACGATCTCTCTGTCATAATACTGTAACCCCGTCTAGATCATTTTCCATCATTGACGAGATCCCAAGCCTCGTCTAGATTGAAAGAGGTAAACATGGAACAAACGCTTGCGCGAACACCGCAAGTTGTAACACGATCTTGTCTTGTATCGCTGTTATGACATAATTGACGTATCCGTACGCTGCTGTTCTGTGCGACGATCCCAACACTCGTGATCGGGATCTCATCAAAGCAAAGCTCGCGTACTTCTTGGTTTGTAAGAGCGGCTTGTGTGCAAAGGACGAAACTAAACGAAATTTATTTCAATTTTTATCTCTTATTAACATCTTCCTCTCTTTACAGTTGTTAAAACGAGTGCTAGATAACAACAAGCGAGTGCAAGAGGCAGCTTGCTCAGCATTCGCTACTCTCGAAGAGGAAGCTTGCACAGAACTCGTACCATACCTCGGATACATCCTCCAAACGCTAGTCTACGCGTTCAGTAAATACCAGCACAAAAATCTGCTTATACTGTATGACGCTATCGGAACACTAGCGGACTCTGTCGGACATCACCTGAACAAACCCGAATATATCAATCTATTGATGCCACCACTGATCAACAAATGGAATGTACTGAAAGATGAGGATAAAGATCTTTTCCCGTTGTTAGAGGTAAGTGGCAACTTCTGATAGTCTAATAAGAATTTCATGTCTTGATTTATTACCTTTTGTCTCTGTCTCTCAAGCACAATTGAATGCCATTTTAAACTCTTCAAAATGAGTGACAGAGACAAGTATTCTGATATTGATGAGTCAATGGACGAAATTCTTACTGCTTTTTGATCATACTTGAAAGGTAACCAAAATAATATTGTTCTTTTTGTATTACAGTGCCTATCATCTGTGGCGACGGCGTTACAGTCAGGATTCCTTCCTTATTGTGAACCTGTGTTCAGAAGATGTGTGTCACTTATAGAACAAACACTCAATCAAAATATTGTAAGTTGGGTAAAGTTTACAATTTATTATCTTATTATGATTCCACCAACCAGTTATATTAGAGTATTGTGTAATAAAGATTGCGTACGACCAATAGTGGTGCCATCTGAAATGTCGAGAAATTAAAAAGTTTAATTTATTTGATTATGTTTTTTATTACAATGATTATTAATATTGAAACTTTGTTTACAGGCGAACAGTCAAAGTCCAGAACAATTCGAAGCGCCAGACAAAGACTTTATGATAGTAGCTCTCGACTTACTATCTGGTCTGGCCGAGGGTCTGGACGGGCACATTGACCACCTCGTATTGAACTCGAACCTCATGCAGTTACTGTACCAGTGCATGCAGGACCCCATGCCCGAGGTATACCTTGTATGTACTCAGCTTTACTTATCACAAGCTTGGACCAAGAAAAAATCCAGACTGAATGCACCAAACAAAGCCAAAAAATTACATCCTCTCTCATTTCTCAATTTACGTCATATACTGTGCTTACCCGGCAACATGCGCATATTTTGAAATTACGCCCCTATTTAAGTTTGACATAAGACGTCAACTTCATTTAATCGATCATAGCACTCTGTCTGGACTTTTTAATTGGTCTGAGATCCCGAGGGGCACCAGTGCATAGGGAACTTGTCTTTGTAAGTAAAGGTGTCCTTATCGATAGCTAACCTCATTACTAACATTCGATGCTGCTTCCTTGGTCAAAGTTCATTTGCATTCCTTTTTCAAAATTATTTCAATTTTATGTAACTGATTCCTATTTGGTTTTCTGCACTTTTTGAACAAGGCGGTGCCTGTTCACAGCATTATGTTTAACGAAGTTATTAACGATTTGTTAATGCTTTTGAATGGTATATCGTTTTTATAATAATTTGGTACAATTTTGATTACGTATAATTTTGTATTTACGCAAGTAACATCCATCGCATGTGGTATAATATACTTAATTACTATGTCATTATATGATATCAGATACGTAATATCATAATATTAGTAACATCATGGTACTCAATGGATAATTAATTGTAACTATTGTGAGTGTAATTTTGGCCCAGTAGTTAGAGAAGGATATTAAATAGATAATTAATTATAGACTTTGTATGGTCATAGTAGATTTATTGTAAACGTTTAATATTCTTCAAACAGCATCTGTAATTAACTAACAAATGGGTGGTGGGTATTCGTTATAAGCGTTTGAATAATGATTTAGAGTTCCGTTTGATGCGCAGGTTCGTCAGTCGTCGTTTGCCTTGCTCGGGGATTTGACCAAGGCGTGTTTCCAACATGTACATCCTTACATACCAGAGTTCTTGCCGATATTAGGCATGAATCTTAACCCAGAGCTGATATCTGTGTGTAATAACGCTACATGGGCTATAGGTGAAATCAGCATCAAGTTGGGTACGATATTGATAAATTACTCTATTTATTATTTACAAATATGTATGAACTATTTATGTAAATTAGTAGGTAAATACCCGCACTAATAATTGATTTATTTCAGGCCCAGAAACATCAAAGTATATTCCCCTATTTCTAAACCAGCTAGTTGAAATTATAAATAGGCCTAACACCCCCAAAACACTACTCGAAAACACAGGTAAGTGCTGTTGCAATCACATATAATAGAGTTTTGTACCACTAATACTATACAATATTTGAGTGAAAAGTATAATATAACATATTGGCTAGTACATTTCAGTAACAAAAACTACTTGGTGGCAGTCTGATGCGATGCGACACATGTTATAGAAACTATTATGTTAACCCCTCACGCTTAATATTTATATATCTACATACAGTTATCTCCTATGTGGTCTATGTTAATCATCATCTTATATACTATCCCATTTATTAAATATGTTATATATGTTGAACTTTCTTTATGCTAAATGAAATAATTTATGTGAATGAGTGTGCCATTATAGTATTTGTTTAATTTGTATTATTATCCAATAAATGTTGATTTACTACAGATACAGAGATTGAATAATATTAACGAGATACGTAACGAGTAGTAACACCACGGCTTGTTATAATGTTATTTTTGTATGTTAATTTACTGGGGTGTATGTGATTATCCTTTTATCACCAAAGTAGTGCCAAAGCAAAGTGTGTGCCTCGAAAGGTGGTCTAGCTGAGTATCTGTTGTTGAGTTGATTCACGACACACGTGGTGTTGATTAACGTTCATGAATGGATATAAGTGTAGGCCATCTTTTGTCGATTGAGCCTTTGTACTTAATTTCCCTAGATTGAATTAGAGGATGGTGAGGTGTACTCGTATCGTAACACTGATTGGTTGCTGTTATATTGTTATTGTATGTTGGGTTGTTGATTTGTTTTCTTGGTTTTGTTCTCGGTATGTCGGGTCTGGTCGTGGCGTGTAGCGATTACTATCGGTCGGCTAGGTTATGTGTGCCCACATGACGTCGCACCCGTATTACAACAATTTGTACGCCAGTGGTCTGTAGTCATTTTTTTTATTATTACTTTATATTATTACTTACTATTACGTTTAATAAATAAGTTATTAACCTATATTATTTCGATTGTGGATGGTGTTTGTTCGTGGCTTATTAATATTCTTTTATACGTTGTTGTAATTTGAGTTAAACCAAGCATGCCGCCGTACTGTATGTATTCCCAGGCCACACTTGAGGGACTCACTGATGTATGGGGTGGCATTATTTTGATCATCTTATTTTCAGTGCTGTACTTTATACATATGTGTTGAACACCATCCGCTTTCTAAACTATATACCTACCGCTAAATTGATACGGTTACTGCCAAACTGCAAGATGTAAAAAAATCTAGCGATTCTCTATATATTCTCATGTGTTTTGTATATCTGTTCGATCGAGTTACACATCAAAGACATTTCAATGTGTACGCGTACCTTCTACATAAATATTTTTGACATGTGTTGTCCATTATCTTCCAGTTTGGTACATCATGTGATCCCGTAATATACAATTATTTATTTGTGTGTAAGTCACTCTCAAGAACTCTTCACAATATTATATCATAATATAACAGTATAGATATACCTTATTATTTTGCTTCAGTAATATTTTATACATCATAATAATATATTAGTGAACACGGTTAGTATTTTGGGTTGCTACAGTATGTTTTTATTTTATGCAAAATCTCAAAGACTCAAAATATTATCCGTGGTGTTGTGGGTGTGCGTTTAAACGACGCGTGTGTACATGTGGCGTGTCGCAGGTGCACGTCGCTGCGGAACATACGAGACAACGAGGAGAAGGACTCGGCGTTCCGCGGGATCTGCCAGATGATCCAGGTGAACCCGGGCGGCGTGGTGCCGGACTTCATGTTCTTCTGCGACGCCGTGGCCTCGTGGACCCATCCTAAAGACGACCTGAAGGATATGTTCACGAAGATCCTCCACGGGTTCAAGAACCAGGTGGGCGACGACAACTGGCGGCGCTTCACCGACCAGTTCCCCGCGCAGCTCAGCGCGCGGCTCGCGGCCATGTGCGGCATCTAGGTGAACGCAGCGCACGTAGACACGGTCCGTATACCAGTACACTATACACTACATCATACAATACACCATATACTTTATTATGTGTCCATTTATACTACCGCAAAAGTCCAAGCGAAACATCAATCAAATTAAATGAACATAGTAATTTGACCACTAACTCCAAAACTAATAAGCACAGTTCGTCGAATGAACGTTTTACGTGCGTCGCGGATGGAGTGAAATTGCTGTAATAAATTCGCTTTGACTATTCGATAGTATTGATTAATCCTAAAAGTATTGATTCACTAATTGATTGATCGACGGTCGACCGACTGGTGTAGTGGTGGTGGCGTCTGACATTGTGGGTATTTTCTGACGTCATGTTCTTGTTGCAGGGGAATCAATGTCAGCACGGGTCGGGAAGACATTGCGGGCGGCGCCGAGCGAGCGTCGCCCTCGCGCGTAGGGACCGGGAGCGATACGATACGATACTATACCTTATTGCATGAACCCTAGCCTTAGTTCATAGTTTAGATATCGCGAAAGATGCAGCTCTATAATAACTGCACGTGACGGTACTTATTCCTGGATGGACGGTTATTCTAAGTCACATTCTTATGTAGTACGATAAAGCTTTTATTTTGTCTCGGGCGAGACGCGGAGATCCATGAGAATGTGTCAATATGGACATTGAATATAAATATTCTTGCTTGCGTTACTTTGTGAAATATTTATATGGATCGATAGGAATAATTGGATGCTTAGTGTCTGTTAAAATTGTCGATATGTTGTGCGTTTCGGTCTGAAGTTGATGAATAGTGCGCAGTGTGACGGCGCGGCGATGTTTCGGGTTAGTTATTATTTAGTACTTAGGTTGACTGATATCGTTCACTGCTCAACATCGACACACGCGTTGACCTTTCAGTTCTTCACTAACACTACTTATTTGTTTCAACATGTCTAAACGATTTCCTACTCTTTATTTCGGTCGATAATCTTCAAAAAGCATTTACTTTCACAGAGCTTTTCAGATATGTATCAGTAAATATTTCAAAAGTGTATGTTATATATTATTTTGTATAAATTACAAAGACTTAGTGAAATCGAGAATTTATGTGAACTGTGATTCGTGACTGGTTTTTTTTACTGATGTAATATGTGTAGTGTGTCAGTGTAGATATAATATACTGCTTTGATAGATTTTATGACGGCTAGATTTTCTGCTATATAATATACCAAATAGTATTTTTACGTTGTATATTTGTTTACTGTATTTGTATAATGAGTTGCCCCCCGTACAGATCGACCGAACTGGAACCTATTCGCCAACCTTAGCTTTCTTAAATAAAATATGTAACGGAATTCCTACAGGGATCTCTATAAAATGTATAAAATTGACTAGTTTTTTATAAATTTAAATATATTTTTATTTCACAAATGAGTGTGAATGACGCCTGGGAGGTTACAAATGCTGATACAGACTGTCTACTGTTCCGAGTATCCCTTTTGGAGGTCAAACAAGTGGACTTGACGTCAAGTTTAACAGTTATATAATCAATACGTTAACGATAACATTTCATTCGATCTAGTTGACAACCGATTGTCGAGTCGAGGGCAACTGGTATGATTGTATTATATTCATATGAACATATTATTACGTATATGTAAATACATATTTCGATGTATATTATTATAATTATTTTCAAGTAAAATTGTTATTTATTTTTTGTTTTATAAAAGCTTAAAAGTCTGACTTTAAACACTTGTTATTACAAAGTATGATATTTCATATTATGTTCAGACCGCGTCGGTCTGCAGTGGCTAGTTGTCGTGTGGTCACTACACGCGTAGGGTTGTAGCATTCACCAGAAATATACATTAAATTAAAGGCAAGTAACATTCCGTCAGATGGATTACATTTTATTTTTGGCGTATCTTAAGTTTCGATTTCAATATTGTTTTAATATTAAGCATAGTATATTTTTGCTGGATTATTTAGAATATGATAAAATCTTATGTTTCCGAGTCCAGTCCCTTAGTCCGTGGAGTCCTGGTGAGTTCCTATCCTGAGTCCTGTCTAGTCCTTTCCTTTTGTCATGTGTCTACGAAGGCCGGACAAGTGCGGATGTATGCTTATCTACGGATACTCGCCATAACCAGTTGCCAATTAACAAGGAGATATCTCCTCGATTCTTTACTAACCATCGTCTCAGCACAAATATTTAGGTAAACATGCGTGTCCCTCATAGTATTAGACGACCATCAGCAGTACAATATTTATAATATTACTTTTAAATGCATTAAAATATTCGTCAGTGTCAAAAATTGTAGTAATAAAACACTTTTATATAATTTAACAGTTAATGTCGGTACCCGTAGAAGTAACAAAATTACTGCTGTGCATTATAATTTAAAATTAATTTGTGAAGATTTGTTTGTTATAAGTAGAATCCATTTTATATAATTATTACGGGTCACCTCGTAATTTATTTTTAAGGTTAGTAGGTTTTATCGTCTGATTTTTAATTTTAGTATTTTTTTTTGTTAATTTCCTAAAAAACCGTGATAATAGTTCAATAAGTGTTTGCATGTATGAGGTGTGAATGAGACGGCATTCGTAAAGGCACTCCCTTCCTTGAGGCATAGTTTGTATTATGAAAATATAAAAATAAATTTATAGATGTATTTGTATGGACGAATATTTGTGATTGTCGATATTTTTGTAGATTGTTTGCGTTATAATTATTGTAATTGTTTATCGTGTTTTATATTTATATTTAAAATTATATTTAAGTATATATCAGACATACTATAAGTATTTTGTATTATGTGGAAATCTAATATGATTAGGGTGTATTTATGTATGTGGCGTGGACAGACTCATTGTCGAGATGCATTCATATAAAGTATCGTGAATATTGTCACTTCCATAAGTAATATAATTTAGCCCTCTCACACTAGAGGGTTGTTCTTTTTGATATGTGCGCAATTTGTCTATTTCAATTGCATGTACTTACTTTGGTAGACGTGTTATACATCTGTTTTACAAAACGATTGTGTGTCGACAATGTGGTTCAAGTTTACTTATTTATTTATTCATTATTTAAATATCGCATTCACTTGTTCTAACGATTATAAATAGTTATTGAACAATCCAAAATATAAAGGATTTGAATTGTTTTTTGGGGTTACCTTATGCAAAGTAAAAAATATGATTTTATTGAGAAACGAAAATATCCTTGTTTTAGGGTGCGTCTCCATTGAAGCGGAGCGGAGCTGTGCGGAGCCCGATTAACCAATCACAGCGCGTTGAGATTGTCAAACAACGCATTGACATTGTCAAAATCTTTTCGTAACGCATTGTGATTGGTCAGTCGAGCTCCGCACAGCTCCGCTCCGCTTCAATGGAGACGCACCCTTAATATTGATGTCTTAGTTAAAGTAATACGACTCCAGACTATTTCTTCTCGTTTGAACAATTCCCCAATAAAATGATATGTTTTCGTGTGTTCAATATTTATGTAATTAAATTCATATAATGATATAATATTTGTATCCTTATCTATTTATTTAACATGTTTATTTAATAATATGAACTTACAATTTATCGTATATTTATTAAATACTATAAACTAAATTAAATCATACAAATCACTTCATAATTTTATATTATTTAATTTATGTATTTATTATGATTATTTTTGCATCGGATTGATATCAACGTATAGTATACACATTCATATTCAAAGATAATAATAATATTAAATGATGTATTTTTCTCAAAATTTTAACGGTTTATATTCGAATGAGTATTGTACTGGATAACTGTCTTTTGTTTTACATAAAGTGAGTACAGATTCACGTTGAACGTTCAGATGGGCGCTACCTCGAAAAGCCTGCCTGTAGGCACCGTTGACTCAATTTAGAATACATATAAATTACTGTAATTTTTGTAAAAGTATATGAAGTTTTATATCCCTTTTATCGAAATCTTTCTGTACTCATTTTATAATAAATCGGGTTCTATTATTGTGTAAATTGAAACTGTTTGTGCAGTTTGGTAATATTACTCTATAAGTTCTGGTTGTAAACAATGACCTCACAATAGACATTCTTTTATCATACATTTCGTTAATAAAAGCACTCATTGTTCGACACTTATTTGTTTTATTATGTTGCCTCTTTAGTAACAATTATTATGATAAAATATAGTCAATAATTAATAAGAAGTAGGTAATGGATATGGAAAGATGATTGATGAGATTGAAACTATAAAAAAATCACGTACCCAGAATGCTTTTTGTTTGCTTTGAGCTCAACATGGCAATACATTCTAAGACTAAAGAGAAAATAATCATTAAAATCTAAGATCTGAAACTGCGGTGAACCATACAAATCCGTTGCACTACGTTGCATTATGGACAGTTTATTTGCCATTCGTAGATAACACCGTAGAATTATTGTTTAGATATAGGTGTCGCACACCTGTATATTGTATGCTAGCTGATCTGCGCCGTGATTTTACTGGGAACATTTTGTAGATAGTGCTTACGTAATTTTCCCAGATTTAGTATACTCTTTTTTTTCTTGTCCCAAAATGTGGACCAATGTCGTCAATTTTCCAGCCGAAGACGACTTCTCCTGAAAAGGAAAAAGGTTCGGAGATAGGGTAAGAATGAAATAAAATCACTGTTCCTTTTTTCTCTTCAAGAGCAATCGTCTTCGGCTGGAAATTTTACGACATTGGTCCACATTTTGGGACAAGTAAGAAAATATAGATAGAGCAGCAATAAATATTCGTCTTTTTAAAATTAGAATTGTTATGTATTATAGACTGTATCAGTCGATCAATGCAATTCAGGTTATAATTAATTTCAGGTGCCATGTCTCCCCTGACAATATTTATTATTCCACCATCTTTCCACGCTGTTTCAGACTTAACAAATTACTGTACTCCAATGATAGATTCTATAGAGAACGATAGTTTTTGTCTCTGCGGTTGTGGCGGTATCGGGGCATATGTGGTGAGAAGTGCAGCTAGCAGGTTTCGGCAGAGTAATGCGGCGGGCGGGGGCGAAGGCTCCACCGGGGGCGGAGGGCCCGCGTATGTACACTCTAGTTCAGCGTCCGCGAACGTACGGCGTCTGCGCACTCGCTCGCTCCATGCGGGGTCGTTTATGAATACTCTGTCACCTGTGGACAAGTAATCCATCTCACTGTAATTATCTTTAGCAAGTGCATTTGTAGTGGATCTTACAGGCTATAACTTTTAGTGATAAACTTTGAATGTAGGAACTACATAAGTAAATGAATTACCTAATAACTAGTGCCAATGTGCCTTTTCTTAGACCGAAATGACAGTTTGTTAAAATCTCAAGTAATACTTAGAATAGTTTCTAGAATAATATGTCCAATAAAACCTCACTGCGGAGGAGTGCCACGCAAAATATGTCTTCTTTTCTTTTTGAGATAGTCTGAGAGTAGCGTGAGGTGACAGGTATTCCTTTATTTATTTTAGCTTTTTCTGAATTGATATATTGTTTTATACCTACCATATGGTGGTATGCGGATACTACGAATCTACGACAGTTAAAATGATATTGTTGTTTGTGTCCTAAAGATGAAGAGCATTTTTATTAGACGTTTTTTTCTCATTTGGCAGGCGATGCACGCGCGATCAGTCAGCGGGCGGAAAGTCATGTTTACAGTCAACAGCTCCGAAACCCGACACCCCACAAAGAGCCGCCTCCGCGTTCTCTTGTAAAACAATCTTCACACTTTTTACAGCTCATAAAAATAGTTAAAAGAAATTGTTTAGTTTTTTTCTATTTAATAGACAGTGAAATGTTGCCGAGTGTTAGATGACAGCTTTTGTTCTGTAATGAAGCGGGGACATTTTCAAACGTCTTAAATTTTTTATTACGTTCTATTTCGGTTAGGAGGATGAGGCCGATGTGTTTGTTACAAATTGTATGTATAGAGGTTGTTTTTATAGAGGACATAAAATCATAAATAACTAAACGATTCGTGCAGGAAAAGCTCATCATTTGGGATTTATTGATGCTTATTTATTAAGATAACCTATATTAGATATTATCTATTAAAATTGCTAACGCAGTCAATTTTAACGACCTCATAATCCCACTAGTTTCTTAGGTCTATGCAAGATATTAATTTATCATCATTTGTATTTTTCATACAATTCACGCTATTCTCCCCTAACGGAAAGAGGAATCTGGTGAAACAAAATAAATACAATTTTAACTCTCTCAGATCCAAAGTAAATATTTGTCCAGCTAATTCGCATTTAGCGTTTCAGCGGCACTCGAGACGGGATGGGAAACATACGACAGTGCGGCGTCGGTTACAACAATAACACGACGCAGCGTGCGCCCGCGCAGCCGCGAGCGGAGTGCATTCGACGCCCTTCTCACTGTCCGTGTTGATTACATTATAAACAACACAACGTATTATTTGTATAACACATGCTGAGACAAAATGATAGTGCCTATTTTAAAACGTTCATGTACCTATGGAACGTTAATAGGATTCTAGTAAACTAAAAATCTATACTAATATTATAAAGCTGAAGAGTTTGTTTTGTTTGTTTGTTTGTTTGTTTGTTTGTTTAAACGCGCTAATCTCAGAAACTACTGAACCGATTTGAATAATTCTTTCACTGTTAGATAGTCTATTTATCGAGGAAGGCTATAGGCTACATTTTATCCCGAAATTCCCACGGGAACGGGCACAACGCGGGTAAAACCGCGGGGCGCTGCTAGTTGTAGATATATCTAAGATTGATAATATCAAATGGCTCTATGGACGTCCATATCCAGGTTGGAGAGCTATGTAGGTACTGAAGTATTCACAAGTATGTTAGACAGGGTGTCCAATAAAATGTTAGGATATTTTAGGTGTGTAGGTACCTAAGCATAAGTTCCTAAGTGATTAATACTAAGTATTTTCGCGCATCTTTTAAGTATAGGTTCATATTGGATATTTTGGTAAACCATAGACATGTTTCTCTATAAGTTCCTTACCATGATAAGCACTGGGTGTGTGCACGTTGAAGCTCCTATTGATCTGCATGCACCGCAGCCGCGCGCGGTAGGCCCTCTTGCGCGCCGCCAGCGCGGCCTCCGACCCGTTGCGAGAGTCCGCCCCTCCGCCGCCTTGCTGTCTGCGGAGAGCTACCTGCAATTTGAACTTGTGTGAATGTTAAATATAAAAAATAGTGAAGTCCGTGCAAGAGTACGTTGGGATAGTGTATTTTCATAGAAGATTCCAATATATATGGTTAAATATGATTCATCTTCATGGATTAATCCGCACAATATCGCGAAACCGCAGAGTATACCTACATGAATTAAAAGCCGCGGGAAAAATTCATAAGAGCGACCACTTTCATATAGGTTTCCGAGAATTACAAGATGAACGCGTGGTATAGCCGTCGCGTAACTATGGCCACATCCTAAGTTCCCCCATAAGCTAAATAAGATCCCCCATAGGCTAAATAGGCCTTTAACATGGAGTAGATGAGGTGATTACTTATCTTTTTCTGTCTAAGTTAATAAGCCACTTTATAGCTTCACGACTGACTTAGCTACCTGAAAACTCACTCCCTTAGTTACTTAGGTGCCTTGTAATATTATGTTACCCAAGTTGGATTATCTTAGTTTCATCAAAGTAAAAGTAAAAATGACTTGGTAGATTCTGTAGTTAGTAGGTACCTAGGACCATCTGAAGTCTAACGTTAATGTTTAAGTTTAATTAAACCAAATATTAACCCTCTCTTCCGTCAAGTTGAGTCAAATATAAAAGTATGTATGTACCTGCGCCGCCATGACCCGCTGCCGCTCCAGCACCAGCAGACAGCCGGGGCACCTGCAGTCGCGCCACCGACACAGTCTCTTGTGTCCCTTCAAGCAGGAGATGACTCCATGGTTGCGACACCGCGCGCACTTCGGCGTCCGCAGCGCCTTCCGACCGACACTCTCCTCGCCACCCTCCCTCTGCATGACCCTTCAAGCTCAGTCTATAGGATTACTGATAGAAGTAAGCCCCCTATTTCACTAAGACATCACTCGCCACCTTAAATCATGTTCACACTCAAATATCTCCGCGAAGATTGACGGCGATATCCAAACAACTCGACAGCTTACACGCAAGCTCCGCCCACAATCTCAAATCATTGCTCGCTATTGGCAGAGGCGCGTGATGGGCGGGAACAACACTACAAAAGCTCTACTCATATTTTATTTTTCATAGTAAAATGATACATTTCATGTTCGAGATTTATATGTTTTTATTTTATTGTACAGATTTTGTTTTCTTTATTCTCTCAGAGAATGTAAATCAAAATAACAATTAAAGAGAACTTTTTGAAAATATCTTTGATTGTTGGTGTGTAACATGCGTTTTTTAATAGATTACTCAAGAGTTATTTAACGATGTCACTCGTTTGTTTTCTTGATTTATTGCTTTTGTTTCCTAGTATGACCTGCTAAAAATATTAGTACTTACATCGATGAATTAGGTATCTACCTACTAGGCATGATACAGGGCTTGCACAGACCTATGTAGGCTATGTATAACCTATAGCAGAGGGTAAGATGTTTCGTCGGCTTCCTCTCAATGAGATAGTCGGCTAATGCCAGTTTTTATATGGAGCTGTGCAAAGGTGGTACCAGTGTGTTAGTGGTTAGGTACACTTTTCTATTTCGTGGTTTAGGATGGTACTGCCTATGCTAAGTATGTCGCATGTTTATCAGTTGGTTAGTCACAACAGTAGCGTGTGAAAGAGATAACATTCAGCAAAATTAAAAGCAGTCAACTATTACCCTCTGGAAGTCGAAAAATCTTACCCACAGCCATGGCGACCACAGCATTATATATTTTACGAAGTGCGCCCCGCGGTTTTATCCGCGTTGAGCCCGTGCCCGGCGGAATTCCTTGATGAAACATTGCATAGTAACCTTTCTCTTGAATGTATCCACCAAATACTAAAAGAGTTAGGTATTCGAATCGGGCAAGTATTTCCCGAGATTAGCCCGAACATAGGTACAAACAAAATTTATAATTTTTACTTATATTATAATTTTATGATTTTACCTCTGTACAATATAAGTACAGATTTGCTTTACCAAAGAAATTTTCTATTAGATATTGAAGGACATTAGAAACACTTCAATACCTAAACCTAACCTAGGTAATTCACAATTTCTCAAATGTCAAGAAATTTCAGCTTACAGCTTCTAAGAAAAGTAAATTAACTTGTAAATATCAATTGTCCGCACCACCGATACCTCTCTGATTGATACTTATAAGGAGTCAGGAGGGGCGATAGCCAATTAAGTGTCGCATTTCACGCTGTCCACCTCGCCTTCTACAATTTCTTATCAATATTTTTATTAATATTGTTGCGAGAAATATTACACGAGTAACTTCTATGTACCTAACAAATAACTAAGTTATAAACTTCTGTTTAGCGCCTTGGTTTAGGTAACCTAATGTAGATTTCATAAACCAATTTTAAGCTTGTATTACGAAAGCAATTAACTTATCTTTAAACATTGTAACCCATTTACTTAGATGAATTAAGTCCGCTGCGTATATAAAGGTATGTCATAACATAAGTTTATCTACACTAATGTTGTAACATTCTACTTATGTTTCCAATACTTGACTTATAATTACTACTGTTATAGCGCAGACAACTAAAACACTCAATTTAAGCAATTGCACATGATGTTATAATATCCACATCGATATCGTAAAATCTCATTATAACATCGCGCCCTGCGGCCCTGCGCGCGCAGCTGCGCTCTCATTGGTTAGATTTTAATGGCGGCAAGTTCACTGTGACAATACACGTACGCGTGAATTTAATGTTTTTTAAAATTTTGTTTGATTAATTGCATTAGTGAAGATAAAGTAGTGTATGCAACTGCATATAACACGGGTATTAAAACACTCGTTACTATTATGAAACTCGCTGCGCTCGTTTCATAAACTCACACTCGTGTTTTAATACCCTTCTTTATATGACAGTTGCATAAACTACTATTAAGTAAATCTTATTCCATTACACAATTCCGTGTACAATAACCAACTTAAGTCTCATTTGTACACAACTACGTACTGCAAGAAATCCAAACTAAAATATTTTAATATCATAACTGCATCAATAAAACCGACCATTAATTTTGCACAAGTTACCGTGTGTTGCGTACAATACCCTCCTTCTTATTAAGTACTTAGTTGTACAACACTGGGCGGTATTGAGTGTTGGCAAACAGTAGCTCTGTCTGTTTGTATGTTCATTTTGCGGCCGACTGCCTCTGATGGTGCAATGTGCGTCGCTAACCATCCGATATATAGCCTTATTAGCATTTTGTAAGGTTCGTGTTCTACTATAGATTGTCAAGTCTTTTCAAATAAACTTTCGTTTAAAACTTACTGTACTGATTTTTTGTGAGTTTTGCTCGGCAGTGAGGCATTACAGGGTGTGAGTACCTAGTTTACTTAAATTAAGTGAAATAATGTAGGTGAAGTGTACCTACCTACTATCTATTCGGTATATAAATCGGGAAAGTTTAGGTTAAGTTATGAAGAAATAATTTATGTTAGCAAAAATATATAATATTTAACCTTTTTATGATATTCATTACATTATTGTACTTACTGTATTAGTGCTTGTAACTACTAACTAGTAAATATGTAATCTAGTTAATTTTATTTGCTTTATAACTATCTCACAGTAAAATTACAGTAAAAACTTTGTTTCCAAAATTAATCTACTTTCCTTTAGGCATGTTTCCAACCACTCCTCAGAAACTACAATAGCCGTATCACAAGCTATTTCTTTGATATTATCAATACCTTCACAATCCTTATTGAGTACAATGTGAGTGAGTTGGTCCGAGGTGAGATCGCATAGCGTAGCGCCGTACATCTTCGCGCGCAGTGAGAGCAAGGTGTTAGGCACGTGCATGTAACACGGTCGGAGATACGAGTATGGATTACAATCGCCGAATAACTCTTTGTCTAATGCCAGCATCTCGCGGTTGGTCAAATATATTTGGGGTTCCTGAAAATTATAAAGTTTTTAGGGAGGCCTGAAGGAAGCCAGCATAATCCTACTAATATAATAAGGGCCGATACTGCGTTAAGCGTACGCACGTTGCGGTTTCATACAAAAATGAACCGTCGTCGCGGGCACACGCGACGGTTCATTTTCTTTTCACTCTGTCCATTTTCTCTCTGTCACCTTTTCTCTCTGTCGTCAAAAGATGACAGAGAGAAAATGAGAGACACGACGATAGAATCAGACAGTCACCGGCATATCCTTTACTAAAACCCGGAACCAACCCCCAATCTATGCGCTAGACATTTGGTACCAATGTAAAACTTAACCAATGCACTCAAAAAACTCACCGCATCCATCTTCGCAAACAGTTTTATCAGCGTATCTTCATCCAGTAACTCCGTATAACTATCTCCATAGGCATCAAAGTCCTTCGCCTGTTTGATTCTGGTCTCCTTCTTCATAGACAACATGTGGAGCGGGGTGAGGGGGAGCGGCTGCGGCGAGGGGGGGAGCGAGCGGAGCCAAGAGGTGGTCGTGACGTCAGAGGGGGAAGAGATCACGGAGCGAGCGTGCGCCGTCAGGCGACCCACTACGCTGCACCATGTGTCGGCGCCTAGGGGGGGATTAAGGGCTAATAATATACATATGAATACGTTTAAAATCGATAAGAATCTCAATAAACATATTTCTATAATAATATAACTTTATTAATTTTCCAACGCGAAAAAACCCGTGTGAGTACGTTTAAATAAACATATTGTCAAAATTGTTTTATAGGCAATCTGTGGAAACAACTAAAAGCCAGCACGACTCCGAAACGTACCTACATAATATGTAGGTACGTTTCGGAGTCGTGCTGGTATTTGTATAGAGTGGTTATAACACCCTATAACACAACTCAACTCACCAATATGAGCCACATGTATGCCGCCGTGCATCTTTATGATCCGGGCCAACTCCTCTCTGCTACAGTCTTCATCATCCGACGCTATATGTATCTTCCTCCCGAGCAACGCGTGTGACGTCACCGTGACGTCATCGATGGCCACTCGCTTGAACTGAGTCGGTACTTGAGGGACGGCGGCGGGGCGCTTCCGGCGGGTTTTGATGCTTCCTTCTTTGATTTGGTTCTCGTTGATTCCTTCGGTAGCCAGTTTGATTACGGGCCCTTTGTTCTGTGGTGTTGTATGAGAATATTATAAATATAAATAAATAAATATACCTGGACAAATTCACACACGGTTAATTAGACCCAAAGTAAGCTCTAAGCTTGTGTTATGGAATCTAGTTAACTGATACTACTACATGTACATACACAAATACTTTATAAGGATATACATATAATTGACACCCAGACGTCGTCGCCAACAACTATGTCTGCACATATTGTTGACTCCGGGCGGGAATCGAACCCGCAACCCCCGACACAGTAAGCGCTCTCACTGCCACTGTGCCAACGGGCTTGTCAAAATTATGTATATTATGGGTTGGTAAATATGTGAGGTGTAGTTATTATATGAAATGAAACGGGACTGTATCGCGAGACAATAGATAAAGTACTAGCCGCGCCCCACGTTTTACCGGTTCCCGCGGGAATTTCGGGATAAAATGTATCCCGTGTGTTATTCTGATGTACATATAACCTATATTACTGAAAAGTGTCATCCAAATCCGTCCAGTAGTTATTTGGTGAAAGAGTAACAAACATACATACATCCTACCAAACTTTCGCATGTATAATATAAGTAGGATTTATTAAACTACGGGATGACTCATCCCGTGGCTACGAGTGATGTATTCCTCTCAAAACGTAGGATGCGTGTTTTAATAAAAACAAGTCGCTATTTTTGTCTGTTTGTTTGTCTGTATGCTTAAATCTTTAAAATTACGCAACGGATTTTGATGCGGTTTTTTGTAATTTTTATGTAAAAAAATTCCCGAAATTCCCACGGGAACGGTCACAACGCGGGTAAAACCGCGGGGCGCTACTAGTATTATTATAATACAGTCCCGTTTCATTCAGTAAAATAATTGCAAGTCGTATGAAAGCAAAATCAAATATCGATTTACACTGATAAGTTTGTTGAGCGCCTCTAGCGTCATAGCGTCGCGCACTGGCTTGTCCTCGCGTAACGCCATGATGCGAGGGAACCGCAGCGTGTACGGCGTTCCGAAGTCGGTGCTTCTGATCAATTCGGAGGCGCGGACCTAGAGGTAGTTGAACAATAGATGACGAGACTTAAAGTACACGTCGTGAAATTTGTTTTGTTGACTCATTTGGTATTAAATAGGGACTTATTTGTTGATTTTGCCCTGTACAGTACATATTAAGAACTTTTTTGTGTCCTTTTGTCGGATGGTAAACATAGTGGCGACTATTGTGAGGTGTACTATACAAGTCTTCTTCTTGTCGAGTAGGTTAGTGGCCAACCCGGACGGGTGACGGAGTTTTTAGACCGCCTGAGGGCCTTCGACATGGTCTAATGATTTATAAAACCGGGACTGAGTGCTTAACATGCCCTCCGAAGCACGGTAGCGCTCAGATAGAAATGTCACAGCAAGTGAGAGCACAGTGAGGCATGCGTGTCGTGAAGTAAATTCTTTACGGCTTTAAACAATCCAATGCACCCAAGGTAGAAGCTAAGCTATACGGGCTTTATTAATACACGCGTATTAAGAACAGTTTAGCTATCAAAATGATTAGTCAAATTTTGACATACGCAATTTTCCGAAGAGCAAAAGAGACAAAACACAGTATAACAGTGTTATAGGCGATTTGGGGGGAAAATATGTAGTTTCATTAACCTGTAAAACCATGGAATGTTCAGGCAGGATCCAGTAGTCGGGCTTGATCTTGTTGAAGACCAGTTCTGTGGGCGGCGGCTGGCGCGAGGTCCAGTGAGCCTGCAGGTGCGCGCACAGCGCCGCGCGCGCCTCGTGAGCCAGCCCGGTGGCCACGCGGCCCACGCACACCCAGCGGGACGGCGCGCCGCCTGCGGCCGTTCATAACAGGTAGGTATAGGAGAGTTATCCGTCTGACATATCTACTAGACCTAGAGCCCGTGAACCCCAGACCTTCGTTATTTAATAAAAGCTGAAAGTTTGTCAGCGCATGCTCCCAACACAGGTAAGAACGATGGACTATTATGAAGTTTGGGTTACCGTGGCTTTGGCAGGTAAACGGTAGTAAAGGTCAATGGTCGAAAACACCAAGTTGGCCATCGATTTCGATATCACCGTCAAAGGGTGACTTGTACAACTTGTCAAGAACTTTCAAATGACATAGGTCATGTCACTGTTGAGCATTAGGATCAGCGTCCATAGCATAGGTCAACTCCAATCTTCAATGGTCGAAAACACCAAGTTGGCCGTCGACTTCGATGTCACCGTCAAAGGGTGACTTGTACAACTTGTCAAGAGCTTTCAAATGACATAGGTCATGTCACTGTTGAGCATTAGGATCAGCGTTCATAGCATAGGTCAACTCCAATCTTCAATGGTCGAAAACACCAAGTTGGCCGTCGATTACGATATCACCGTCAAAGGGTGACTTGTAAAACTCTTCAAGAGCTTTCAAATGACATATGTCATGTCACACAAATCACACTTTATTATTTGATGAATTTAGATCGGTATTTTACACACCTTTAGTACCGTTTACCTGCCAAAGCCACTGTAACCCAAACTTCATAAATAGTCCATTGTTCTTACCTATCTTGGGAGCATGCGCTGACAAACTTTCAGCTTTTATAAAATAACGAAGGTCTGGGGTTCACGGGCTCTTAGTCCATACGGGTTTACCTGCATTGTGCCCGTTCCAGTGGGATTTTTCGGATGAATAATAGCCTATAGCCTTCCCGTTGAATGTATGGCTATCGATTACAAAAATAATGATTGAAATCGGATTGGAAGATTGGAGATTCGCGCGTTCAAAAAAACAAAGTCTTCAGCTAAATTGGTCGAAAACTTTAACAAGAAACTGTATTTTCACTATAATGTACGTACCAGAGTCCAAAGCATCAGCGACGGCGACTAGAAAGCTTTTAGCGACACCTTGCCGCAGGTCCTCGGCGCGGTCGGCGCCGATGATCACCAGGTCCAGGTCCTCCATCGCACCCTCCGTGTACTAGAGGGTGATATTTGGCTAAAGCACGGTCCCGATGCAAGAAAAATTTCATACATTGACCTTTATTTTTTGTCTCTATCTATAGTACGTAGAATAGTATTTCCGTCACACTCGTACAACACAATGGCGGCAGGTGAAATGGTATTACTATTGTATTCCTAGTGACAGAGACAAATATAAGAAGGTCACTGCACGAAATTCATCCTGTTCCGGGGCCGTACATTAGTTGTATACATAAGTCGTATCGAGGTCGTAAGGCCAAGTGCCCCTCATCACTGAAGTACATCTGTACAGTGATGAGGATTAGGTATAAAAACCACGCTTGCCACATGCGGGTTGGTGATCTCAAACCCGAGCCATGTTTGGAAAGTAGGAAACATGTTTTGTATAACTAAGAAGTAAACAATTAGATCAATAGTTTAAAAAAATAATATATAAACTCACCTCCGGTTTAATTTTGTACCAGCCCCCATTCCTCGAGTTCGCCACGTAATACGATTCCGTGTCTTTCACGACGATACCCTCCTCTTGGCTCTCAATCGCTTTATTCAGAGCTTCTAGTATGTCGGAACTGAAAATTAGCACTTTATTGAACGAATGGAAATAAAGAGTTGTTCAAAGCTGTTTGGGAGATAATCTTTGTCTTTCCGAGGTGTTATGGTTGCCTTCACACCGCTGGTAACAGTTATTGAAATTGAAGTTGAATTGATGATAATTGCAAGCCTCACATATGAGGCAAGATAAACAGAAACTTTACTTACATTTGTGGAAACTTTACTATACATTTATTCATAAAATAAATGAATATGAATGTCGCAAATTATACATTGTGTGTGTCTAAGTATCTGATGAAGAAAAAAAAACAATACGGTCTGTTACAAATCTATTCAATCGTATGTATCTTCTTAGGTATGTCTTTTACTAACCTTTTCTTTACCACCTGCCTCCTGCTATGCATGATGACTCCCGGTACGTCACTGAACATGTTGTCCAATAGTCTCAACCGTTCATTGAGAGGAACCCCGCCCTTTTCCTTAGGCCCCATCAGACTCTTTCCATTGTAATACAATATATCGAACACGCAGAAACAAGGCCGATGGACTGATGTTTCCTTAAGCTTTTTCACGTCAAATGCCATGCCTGTAGGAGAAACAATAATAACAAGGGGTACATACTCTAGATATATTTCTGTGGTGCATACATATAAGGCTTACAGTTATGGTTCACAATGGGATAGGGCTATCAATGTATAGATCGCCATATTACGTAACATAATATAAAACTAATTTCGAGTAGGTTAATGGCTAGACCGGACCGACATTTTACGTGCGCTCCGAAGCACGGTAGCGCGCCAAGTAGAGGTCGGTTTGCACGTTGCTTAACAATTGCAATGAACTAAGATCACCTCGTCGTAGGTAAACTACCACGAGCGGCACAACATAATATACAATGTCAATACAATTTTCATCACCATAAGCTAATTTCACAATAAAAAGTCATCACAATTTCAGAACACATACCGCTTAATCTGATACATATTACTTCTATAGACATACTCGTAAATATAAAGAAAGTTACATTCACATTCACCAACCTTTAGACCCGAAACACTGCCGCTGTTTGTTCCATCCCATCATTTCGCCATCCAATATGAAGCTGGTGACGTGTGCACTGAAGCAGTCTTTTAGCAACGGCGTCAGCAGACCGGACTCGTACGTCTTGCCGTACGTGCTCGCGAAGCAATGCCCGCGGCGAGAGAAGTACTCAAAAGTACCGTTTTCCATATGCACCTGATATAATATGCATCATTTCTTATTCAATTATCTTTTAACATATTTTAGAACGTAAACTTTTTCAAAAATGAAGTTTTAATAAATTTTAATAGGCTAAAATAGAAAATTAAATGTTGTATGACTTCCAATTGATGTATTTCCTTATCTATATCTATCATAGCTAGGAAGTGGTTATTATTCAAGCACTTTCTAAATAAAATACTAAAATAAAATCGGGCAATTCGTTTAGAAGATACTATGCCACGGACAGACACAGCCAGACACGTTAGTACTGTGGTAATTAATACCTACGTAGGTATAACACCTCTCTTTTTATCGTATCGAAATATCGTATGGTTGGAAAACCTGTAAAAAATAATGTTCTATATATATTCCCTCACCTGGAACCTCTCTCCGTCGAACTTCTCCTCGAGCTGGTAGGCGGCGCGTGGCAAACACTCCACATCTGTCACATCCAGCCGCTCCGACAGCATCGGACGGATCGCGAAGAACAACTGCACGCCCATCTCTACCGGACGCAGCTTACTGTCGTCCAGGTCTTCACAGAGCTTAGTTCGAGTAATAACTAATAAGTAAGAAGTAGGTAGGTAGGTAGGCTCGAGAAGGTTAGTAGCCAATTCTGGTTTCGGAGTTTTTAGAGGCCTCCGAAACGGTCTGACGTTTGATACAGCCGGAACCGACTGCTTAACCGATTCAGTGCGGATGGCACCGCAGAGGCGCCATTGAATGTTATAAGTTACTGGCGTGTGGCACCCGACAGGTGCCAAAATGTTATACCTTTACAACTCGGTTTAAATGTTGTTTTCCAGACGTTTTCCCTAAATAAAAGTGTCTTATTTCGGCTTGTACTGTATGCCTACAGTGTTCGTTTGTTAATTTTGCGTGTAATAGCAAACTTCAGGGGTAGTAAACCTTTTCAAGAGAAATATGAATTAGCTACTTACAGTAAACATCATACAACAACACAGAAGAGATTGTGTATTTTATGGCATTATGTAGAGTTGTCGTAAATCTTAATTAGAAAAAAGAAGCTTGGTTTAGACGAGTACCTACTAGTGATATGTAAAATATACCAATTAATTATTTATCACGTCTTATTAGGACCAGTTATGTTGGTGAGGACGCGGGACGCAGTTGTCAATTTAGGTTTGTCACAAAATGTTTATGACTTCTGATAAAACTAAGTTACATACCTTCCATATCCATTAATACACGATTCATTCACTTTTAATCACACAAAATCAATAAATCGACCGCATACGATCAATTTCGGATGGCAACTAAACTACAAACACGTAGAAATAAAAAGAAAACACGATAAGTATTATTCCTGGCGGATGGCGCCCCAGAGGTGCCATCATAGTTCCTGGCGTTGGGCGCCTCTGAGGTGCCACGAAAATTTTGTTAGCCGCCAGGCATAGAAGTTTGCTAAAATGGCCTCCGCATTGAATCGGTTAACTGTGTGTAAAGCTCAGATTGAAATAGAATGGCTACCTATCCAAGTAGTAGCTAATTGTAATGAATTTTAGAATAAGGTGCTTTTTGGTAGGTACATAGCTAAAGCACCAAGTATTGTAATGTTAATGTATATTCTGCAGTCCTGTTGAGTTAGGTGTTAACTACTTAGGTAATGTAGAAAACCTGCTTAAAGACACGTTTAGACAAACCAGCGTTTAAGGATTCTCCTCAAAGAAAACAATTGAAAATCGACTTCAATAACATCATTCATTTTGTAACGCGATATGCTCTCCTCTTCTGCCCGGTTTTGTGAACATACCTTAACTACTCCAGGCATTCAGATATGTTACCTTAGAAAGTTTCACACATGTGTTAATCAGTTCTGGCGCGTCTGGATGGTAGCAGGACAGGATCTGATTAGCGCTCATGCCGGTCTTCTTCATGTTCTTGAGAATGATGCGCAGGAACCAGCGGATCTGCTCCGCGGTCAGGCTCTTCATCACGTAGCTGAAGAGGTCGTCGAGAAGCACTGCAACGATTAAAGGATGTATGTAACAGTTCGAGTAGATAGTGGTGGCCAACTCTGGTGTTGATAAAGCAGTGGGAAACAATAGCTTTATCTTACTGTAGGTATATCTTATCATACAGAAGAATATGATATTGAGATTAATTTTCGGCGGTGTGACTCGAAGGTTTTTTACTAGAACAGGATCTAAAAGTCTGACAAACAAAATTAAACTCACTAGCTTTATTTTCCGACTCAGCCGACGCAATTCTATCTAACACATCGTTGATTTCACCAACGTTCAATTTCTTCGAATCTTTACCGACTCGGTTTCTCAGTACATAATACGCTGAGTCAGCGAAATCTGTCTTTGGTTTCATCAACTTGTCGGCGTCAGCGGAGTTCTTATTGAGACAAAGTACTTTGACCAATAGTCTGCCGAGAGCATGCTCCTTCATGTTGTAGGAGCTCCGCTCTCTTTCTAAGCTTGGTGTCAACAGTCTTAGTATTGGGAAGAAGGTGCAGTTCTAAAAATAGAGCAGAATGATTTAGCACTCGCATATAGTTAGTAAAAAAAGTACCTAAGTTTGTACTGGTTAGTGGACAATCCTGGTGTGTCGGAGTTTTCTCTAAGATAGAATTGTCACTATCGGTCACCCATTCAATTAGGGACCGAGCTGCACGTTGCCTAAATATAGGGATGTGTTTAAACTACGCTACGAGCGCTACGCTATATACTTTACTGACTATAGATAGATGATCGTCGAATATAAGGCTACAGTAGCGCTTATGGCGTATGTTACGTAGATGGATTGCGATACATTTATGAATGTTCGGCAACTTTCTATATGTGTCGCTTCAATCAAATATTTGGTTGGGTGTTCAAAAGTAGTCCGTCTGAGCTCTGCCGCTATTAGGAGAGTATTGTAAATGTTCGGTTCCAATAGTTTCTATCTAGATCATAAATAAGACATTTTTGTAGCTCTAAAATGGTCTCTATTCGAAGTGAATTAAGATTCCCCCATAAATTTCTGACTAATAAGAAAACAATAACAAAAAGACAATATTTACCTGCTTGCCAACTACACTTGTTTTAAAATCATTAATGAATTTAATTAGAATGTTTCTTTGTTCTTGTTTCTGTGATTTTTTCTTTGCCAATTGATCTAATATATTGCATAAGTCCTCAAATGGAACTGCATTAGCAGGATAATCTTCAGATGCCATTATTAGGTATATGCTTACACCTAAAACAACAACAAAATAAATGAAACAACCACATTTACTGTGACATAACATTTTTTATTCTGTTCAAATCACAAGATATTTTAACATATATTTCCTAGCAATCTGTGGGGAATGGTCTTTGTATAATAAGTATAGATTGTATGCAGTTTCTTGTATCAAATTAATATCTCCATGTTTTTCACAGCTTGCAATACTGCTAGAGTTCAAAGCTCTCTCATAGTACTCTATTGCTAAGTTGTTGATGCGAAGCATTTGGCAGGCTCGACCCATGTTATAGTAAGCTTCTTGATCACATTGCCTTAAGTTTTTATAGTTTAATAAATACGCCATGCCCTGCAGTATCAGATTATGATGTTTGTCTACTGTTTTTTGTGATGCCATAGCCAATATGGTGATAGCTATCAGGAGAGCTGTAAGAGGATTCTCATTTTCGTCCTGGTATTTCAAATAATGTTTCAAAGCTACAAGATACCTTCCTGAACTGAGGCAATTATTTCCCAGAAAAGATAACTTTATATTATCATCAAATCTTTTGAAAAATCTGTGTAAAAATTTCCAGTACGTAGTTTCTTCCATTGAGTTGACTAGAAGATTTAAAATGTTCCAACTTCTGGATCCTGGCATTTTAACTGCAAACTCTCGGATGAATTTAAATGCTCTTTGGTAGTCATTGTTAAGAAGAGAACTTTGAAGGCAGAAAAACTCGATATCTGATCTGTGACTTGATAAGTTTTTAGAAAGAATAGCACCAAATGACAATCTTTGCATCACTACAAACTTTTTGTTTTCTAGTGCTATTTTCAGCAATTCTTTGAAGAAATCCCATTCTTCTTGGGGAGACAATTTAAAGTCTTCTTCCTCATCAAAGTGCAAGTCATTATCATTGAAAGGATTCTCTCCTCTGGTTGTTCTGAAGTTGTGAATAACTTCTGTGCCTCCCTTTACTCTGAAGGCAAAATTCAGTTCTTCATCATGTCTATATTTACCAAAGGTTTTAGAAAGTAGAGCTTCTCCAACTTCTAAATATTTTTCCATTTTATTGTATTTTTTCAAAATGGCACATTGTTCATGGAGAATGGCAGCGCTAACAACATACTTGTAGTTTTGCTGCATCATATCTAAAGCGTCATCTATTTTGCCTTTGGCTTCAAGGATGGTAAATAATCTTTTCCTTGCCTCTGGGTGTTGTGGTGCATGTTTCAATACTTTATAATAGGATTTTACTGCCTCTTCTTCCATATCTAATTTATGCAAGCAGTTAGCATGTTTCAGCCACACAGCACCAAGATCGAAGTGTGGATTATTTACTAAGGGCTCCAGCATCTTTAAAGCGAGAGTGTAATATCCTGCAGAGGAGAGTGCTTCCTCAATATCCATAAACAAATCACCAGTTTTCTCTACATCATAAGCTGAGAATTCATTGATAAGCTCCTCAACCAGAGAAATAGCTCCTACATTAATAAAACATATCAAAAGTTTACACTTAAGATCTATAGGTAGATTGTTGGGTATGGTACACTTAGTGTAATGAGTCTGTTCTTCAATTTCATCATTGTCATTCTTGACTGTGAGCACCGCCGCCTCAATCTCAACACCAGCTCTACAAACCAATACTTCCAAACATGTTGAATATTGTTTCTGAGTCATGAGCAATTCTAAAAATATATTTAAATCTTCTAATGTAAATATTGATCCACATTTATTGTATGCCATGGTCATGACTTCCACAGCTTTTTCCAACTCATTGTTTCCATGGTACTCTGTGGAGGCTAGTCGAGCATATTTCATTATTTCATCACCATCTGTAGGATTAAGGTACTGAACTATTAAATGATAGCATTTCACTCGAGGTATTCCAAGAGACATGCCTAAATTCCTTTTTTCAATTTGCTCCACAGTTTCCATTCTTTTGAGGTGCAATTCAAGATTCGAGGGTTGTGCTCTGATGGCTCTAGTGTAACAAATCATTTCTTGCCTCACGTCATCTGATTCTTTGCACAAGGCGGCGAGCCTCAGCCATTCACAAACATCAGATGGACTTAGATGTGCAGCGAGTAGGGAAAACTGTAAATGTTTTGCTTTATCATTTTCATAAATTTGAGCTAGTGTTTTGTATGGTTCTGACGCTGTAGGAACTCGTTTGATGACTTCGTGACACATTTTCTCTGCCATTTCAACATCTCCTCTGGCGAATCGTAAGTTGGCTTCCCCCATAAGCCCCATTAGGACGGGAGAGAGGCGCCTGGTTTTCCGACGTTTCTGACCTCCTCTGTCCATCATGGTTGAAGATTGAGACTGCTCATTTTCGTTTCTAGTCACCAGTTCCTCAACGTCCTCCTCTTCTTCGTCGTACCATTCACTTGAGTACTCGGCGAACGACATTTCGCCGCTCAAAAACTTTTTGGTCAAATCTTTATCGGGCTCCATTGTACAAAATCTTTCAGTGATAAGTTAGATTCCAAATAATATATAATTTATAGGACTAAGACAAAAAAAAGAAGATGACCACTATTTTAAAAATAAAAACTAACCTGGAAATGAATTGTTATGTTTAGGATTGTACAACTCAGTCAGTTGGATCCCAGTAAAATGCTACTGACAAATTGAACCTCAGCAGCTTCTTCAATATAATATTATTCAGCAGCCGTATTTATAATCGTACGATACCATAATATGATTTTCTCCACATCTTGGTTTGTTTTTCTTTTTTCATTATTTTGTTGCGATTTTACAAAGTGAGTGAGTGAATATAGTGATACAATTTGATTGTCAATCAAATCAAATGTCAATATGTCAATTACAGTGAAAATGAAATGAAATCAGTCAATTTCAAGTCAATTATAATCTGTCATGTCTTCAACTGTCACTGTCGTGAACAGCTGTCAAAAAATATCAACATAACCTCAAAACGATCGATAATTAAAATTTAAAATCTGTAGTGAAATAAAAATATTTAAATTTAAATTCTGTTCCACTGAAAGCTGAAAATGTCGTTTATAAGAATTCCGTTTATACGGTCAATATTCAGTACCAACAAATATACTTCTCTGATACGCAGAACTTATTCTCAAAGTGCAAATCTAACTGAGGACCCTGCAGTTCAAGTTTATCTAAAAAGTTTAATTGTGGAGCACTATGATCTTCTGACAAAAGCTAGTCGAAATACGGAAGATAATCGGAGACTTATGCAGATAAAACCCATAGTCAACGTTTTGGAGCAAAGGATAACTCTGTTTGACAATGTTGAATCTTTGAAAGACCTTAATAAGAAAGAAGGCGATACTGAAATGAAGAAAATGATAAAGGAAGAAGCTCAGATTTATTTAGATCGCCTCAAAGACATAGATGACGAATTGCAATCTATTTTGTTTGAACCCAGTTTGTCTGAAGGTGGCGTGCTATTGGAAGTGACAGCTGGTGCCGGAGGCCAGGAGGCCATGCTATTTGCTAGAGAGCTGTTCGATATGTATAAAGCGCACGCTGACTATAAAGAATGGCAAGTAGATATTGCGTCTTTTGAGAAATCAGATATTGGTGGTGTTAGAAAAGCATCAATGTTGATATCTGGGTATGGAGTTCCCGAGTTGATGAGAATGGAGGCAGGTGTCCATAGAGTACAGAGGATTCCCACGACAGAAAAAGGAGGTCGCATTCATACAAGTACTGTGTCAGTAGCTGTGTTGCCGCAACCTACTGAGATAGAGCTTAGTATTCCTGAGAAGGATGTTGTGGTTGAGACGAAGAGAGCTAGTGGAGCTGGAGGGCAACATGTGAACACAACTGACAGCGCCGTGCGACTCATCCACACACCCACTGGCACTACAGTTGAATGCCAAGAGGGAAGGTCACAGATCAAAAATAAAGAGATAGCATTTCAAAAGCTCAGAACATTGCTGTTAGAAAAACAATACAATGATCAAGTTTCTAAAATAAATAGTGAGAGAAAGTCTCAGGTAATCTTATATTCATTAATTAGCTCATCTATCTATCTATATATTATATAAGCTTTGAATACAAGCATTTAAAAACATACACATAACCTGTAGGGGGGTCTTTATCTCATCAATAAAACCATTTTATTATTTTCAGGTTGGTACTGGCAATAGGAATGAAAAGGTACGAACATACAACTACCCTCAAGACCGAGTAACAGAGCACCGTGAAGGTGGTAGCACTGTGCACAACCTCAAGGCCTTCATGCAGGGAGGGGAACCACTGGATGCCATTCAGGAGAGTCTGCTACGGGTACAGAGACAACAAGCTGTACTAGAAGAGATTAATGAGTTCAAGAAGAAGCAAGGAGTCCAGGGATAAAAGGTTTGTTGCTTATGTATGAAATGAAATGAGGTTAAATATGTCTGTGAGTTATTTAGACTCTTTGCTGTGACTAGCGTTGCCAGGTCGCCAAACCTAATAGCCGGACAGACCAGCCAGCTTGGCCGGACATTTGGTTAAAAAATTATAGTTTAAAAAAAACTAAAAAACACGCTTTTATTGCAAATTGAACTAAAAACTAGAAAATAATTTTTCACCTCAAATCAAAATTATAATAAAATTTAAGTTATTAACACAATGATTCAATTCAGAGTAAAAAGCGTGGGGTGCTTAATATTTTTTTTAAATATTACAATCATCATTGGTATCTATGAGAGGATAGTTGTGAACTACAGTAAAATGCACCCCACGCTTTTTTACTCTGAATTGAATCATTGTGTTAATAACTAAAATTTTATTATAATTTTGATTTGAGGTGAAAAATTATTTTCTAGTTTTTAGTTCAATTTGCAATAAAAGCGTGTTTTTTAGTTTTTTTTAAACTATAATTTTATTTTTTATTTTTTAGTAAATCTGGCAAATCCATATAACATTATATGCAACTTTTCATCCCGTAATTCCCACGGGAACGGGCTCATCACGGGACGCTGTTAGTGTCTAGTACCATTTAGTAAAATAAAAAAACAGAACTCCCGTTCCGTCCCACAGCGAGCGCCCGTTGATGTCTTTTATATGAAGTAATGTTTTTTTAGTAAATCTGGCAAATCCATTAAGGATAATGGGAAACTGTTATTAAATTATTGCATTGTCATCGGTCCTTGATACGTATGCAAAGTTTCAAATTAATCAGACTTCTGGAAGTTGGTGAAAATGATGTTCAAAGATTCCATTACATACGTTCGTACGTACGTACGTACATACAGGCCAAGCTAATAAAAGCGTGTTAATAATGGGAAACTGTTATTAAATTATTGCATTGTCATCGGTCCTTGATACGTATGCAAAGTTTCAAATTAATCAGAATTCTGGAAGTTGGTGAAAATGATGTTCAAAGATTTCATTACATACGTACATACATACATACATACATACAGGCCAAGCTAATAAAAGCGTGTTAAAAAAGCCGGACACCCTATATTATTGAGGATTTTGTCTTAGTATTAATAGGTACGACAAATTTTTTTCGACTCGCCTACGCTCGGCCACGCTCGGCGGCGCGGCGGCAGTGCTCGCTTGTTTGCGAAATGTAAAAAGCCTAACAAAAGCCGGACAAGACGGACACCGTTTATTTAAGCCGGACATGCAATCAAAAAGCCTAACTATGTCCGGCTTTATCTGGACGCCTGGCAACGCTAGCTGTGACGCTGTCCCTGTTAGGTATCATGGGCCATGAGTTTGGACTTTATTTTATTGGGTTTTTCTTGAGGACTGCAGTTGTGACTGAGCTTGGGTATTGTTGCCTAAGATCAGTTGATTGATCATTGCTTGGCTGTACCAATTTTTTTGTTGTATAGTAAAGTGTCTACTTAAGTTACACAGGCCCTAAATCTGGAATTATTATATACTTTATTTGTTTTGTATTTATTGTATTATGTTTATATACTTGTTTTACTAATTAGATGAATCTTGATACTGTCCATTATTTGTGTAATATTTTATGTATTATCCTACAAGCTATGTATGTATACTTTATTTAGAATAATTAATGTAAATATTGATTGTTATGTAGTCCTAAATTATAAAGTAGATGTTTAAAAATAAACTCTGAAATCACAATAAAATTATTTATTTCATAAATACCAAAGGAACACATTTTAGAACAATAATTTAAGTAAATTCACATCAAATTACTTTAATACTTAAAATGAGAGATTCAAAATTTCTACTAAATACTAATATTGTTCAATTTACTAATAGACATAAAATTGTTTCGTTTGGGGGAATATAGGTAAATAAAGATATGCAAGGAATAATTACATTTAAATTAAATCTAGTTTAGTTAAATAGGGTTGTCAATTTCATTTTAATTTGTGGAAATTTTTGGCGACTATTTGTAAGCTAAGCTTGCAACCCTACCTATAACACATTCCATCCCAGCAGAAAGTAGTTAATGGATAACCAGGAGGACGGAACAAAGGCAACCATACTTTAAAACAATCAATAAAATTATCATCATCGTTAATAAATATTAACTTGTCTCCTTAAAATATGATATTATATAATATGGTAACTCTAGATATTAAATATAAAAAGCCGATCCTTAAAAAAGCTATACAAATTCATACAATTGTTCTTTCCTAACTACAATTCCTTCCAGCTTGGAATCTTCAAGTTATTTGATACCTCAATACATATACAAACAAATATTTAAAACTCTTATTTTTCACATATAAAGCATATAGAACATCAATATCGGTACATAAATATTTTGATATGTAAAATGACATGGTATGTTATTATATTCAATCTAATTTTTAAAATCTAAATTGAAAATATTTTTTATAGATAATAATGTAATCTAATGTTGTACAGGTACGCAATTGAGTATAATATTTATGCTCGTAAATAAACTATAAAGAAATCAACAAATCTTTAACTATTATGTAACATTTTCTTTTGGAGGTTGATGGATAGTGAAAATATATTTGGTTTCTAGTCTTGGTTGTAATCTAAACACTTCGGATTAATGTGGACATGACGAGTGGGATCCAAATCGGTATTCTGCTGAACAAGCTACCTCGACCGCACATGTCTATGTTGCTTTCCTGTAAAATATATCATGTTCAATTCATAAATAATGCATTAATCATTGGTATAACATTACATATTTTTATTAGGATAATATGTTCTAGTATGAAATGTGATCCGATATCAATTACAAAGAAACGAAACATTTGAGCTGTACTCATTTTGGTATAAATATGCTGTGTCAATGAGACTTTTAGAGAATGTTTGTTTTAAAAAAGAATACACGTTTATGATTGAGTCATCGGTACCTATACCATTCAAGTAAAGTGAGTAACTTTAGATCTAGGTAGGCGATCATATTCAGATCTAGATACAAACATTTTAAGTACAATCGTTCACCAATATAATGAATGGATATTTAGGACGGATTGCACAAGCGCAGTTTAAATAAATTTAGAACCCTAATATAATTACGAAACAAAAGCTATTCATTTAGAATTGAACTTTAACGTGCACCAAATAGAACACAATTTAAAAAACCTGCTTTTAAACATATTTAGGCGCTAAATAGAATTAAGATTTTTAGTGAAATACGCCCTTAGTGTTGAAAATACGCCCTAAGTTTTGGATTTATGCCAAGATTTATTATTTAGATTTTCATATAACTTCTAGAGTGCGAAACGTTACTATCGTCTACGTTAATTTGAAGCTAAAGATCGAGATAGTAAGTCAATCCTCACCTCAGTATGATTCCTGATACAAGAAGTCGGTTGTTTCCTATAAAGAGGGTGCATATGTTTGAGGCAGGGCAGCGACTCGTTGTACTGCACCTCGGTAGCGTCCACTGACAAGAACGCAGCCTCTTCTTTAGGACAGTTTCCGTCCACCACGACCATCAACATGTTGGTATAATTCACCAGCTGCGCGTAGAATGGTCTCTCGCAGTCCTTCAAAGGTCTATTCAATTTCTGGTCCAAGTTGTTATATTCTAGTTGGTATAGATACATTTCTCTGTCACAAGGCGTCGGCCTTGTCCTGTTAATCAGTACCAGCTTCTCGAAGTCTCGCTCGACTCGCTGACTCGGCGGCTTTGACATATACCCCTCATCTGCATCATCTTCATTATCGAAGCTCTGGTCCGAAACTGATTTGTAAATAATGTTAACTTAGTATGATGTATTAGACAAATTTTGATAAGGAATATTTCGAATTCATGCTTTTAATAAAATGGATTGATCTTTCAAAGCGCTCATTCCATGGGAAAACAATCGCTGTACATAATTTAAGCGAATGGAAAAATCAACTTGAACTGAAAATATAATTATTTACAGTCAAAATGTTTGATAACGATAACATAACCAGGTGTAGCGTAGAGAGTCAGAGCCGACGAGCTCATTATGTTCCAGTCTTCCTTTAGACATATAAAGCGTATGTTCCTGTTAGTTTTAGCACATGCAGAATCAAATGGACAAGACAACGTACATACATTTATCATTAACCAACCTACACCAGGATTATCCGAGCTAAAAGAACAAAACATCTTATACAATGCCTACCTACCTAACAGTAACATGCTCATTCCATAACTTAAATATAAGAAACGTTTGCGTTAGAATGCGACGAATTTCCGCTTAAATAAATTTTATTGTGATAATTCTTGAAATGAAAGCAGATCTATAGAAAAAGGTCTACAATTTGTAAATGTGCTCTAGAAACTCACCAGTGGGTGTAACAAACTCTGAAAACAAGATGGAGTCGTTACTACTCATGTAAAAACTAGTTCCAATTGTTGACTCCATACATAATTTTGATTTACTTACTACAGTCGACTATATTGTTGGTGTACGGTGTACCAGTGCTCTTACTACAGTATATCGTGTCCTAAGTAACGTGTAAGGATCGTAGATTAGCTACGCATTATTGTATTTGCATTTGAAAAGTGGTTTGCAGTTGACCTATGGTTTTTTTGGAAAAGTCATGTTATGTCTTATTTAATATTCATGCACAGAAAGATAAGCGCAACATCAGATGTCATCAACATTGATTGCAGATCTCTAGATAGTTGTAAGCACAGAAGGGATTGTAAGTGCCCGTCGCAGAATAGGTCATGCTGACAACACGCAACATTCAACATCTGTTCCGTACAACATTCGTCCCTTCACTATGCACCTTGTTCTCTATAACCATAACTACGTTTACCCATACCTTCCTCCGAGTAACTTGAAGCCTGTGCCAAACCTATCGCTACGCAGTTGTACAGCCATATCGATGTTGTCATGAACCATGACATGATAAGACGCAGGTTTTCCAATGGCTGAAATGCAAGGAACCACTGTCATTGAAATTTACGTAAAATTCTGTTAGAAGAATGCCTGTTCCTCTTCTCTGGTATGTAGATTTCAAAGAAGTTTGGGAAACAGGTAGTTTATAACCAGGAAAACATTAGCGAACGTTGTAAATCGAATCGAAATCGCAATGATGGGTCAGTAATAATATAGACTTACAGTGTGCAGCATTGTTGCTGGATTAGTCGTTCTCTTCTCCCTAAAGCATACAGCTTGGTAGTCGACCACGTGGACTACTTTGTACACTTCATCCTCCACCAATTGGGTCATTATGTCTGGTCGAATCTGAAAATACAGCACATGTTATCCTTCTGCTGGAAGTCTTTTATACTGTTCTTACCATTATTCCATCGGTATACCTTATAGAGATCTTAGAAAGTAAGGTATATAGTGACATGTAAATAAATATTAAAATGAATAAAGTCAATGAGGTCATATTCAAATCACCTTTCCAAAAAATTGCCCCGTTTGTGTAGCATCTTCGCTGACTACCACCCAGCCATTGTTATCTACTAAATAACAGTCCCAATTGGTATCTTCGCACGTCATACAATCCTTGTGTTCACACTGCAAATCAAGTCAAATGTTTTAAATCTCCACTGAAACATACTGGATTTTTCAAGATCTTATATAATTTCAATTGGGTTGCAAAGGGAACACAATAAAAGAAAGGGGTTCCAAAGGGAACCCTATAGGCGGTCTAAAAACTGTGAGAGTTTTCTACAGGTGCCCAAGCACGGCTCCACAAGAAGTTCCTTTTGACATCTGAGTACTTACTGAGGAAGTAATGTTTCCGAACCACTCGCTAAGCCTCTCGTGTTTGAACTGGAACCCAACCACAGCAGCCGGTGCCTTCCTGTGCCCGTCTCCGTGGAACACGGCATGTGATGCCGTCACCATGGCTGCGGTGACGTTCAGGGGGAACTTCTCCGTGCTCAGGTCCACGCTGTAGATGTAGCTCAGTGGGTCTACGTAGTGCTGCTCCACTGCTCGACGGTACCACACTTCGTCGATCGCACGAGGCCATTGCTTGCCGAATTCTGCCCTGAAAATTTAGTGGCAGTGTGTCAAACGAGTTTAGACTGTGACATTTCATAGCAATATTGAGAATCCTGAAATTAAGTCTGCATAATATTTTAAATTTTGCGAGTCTTATAAGGCTCTCTTTAAGTTACAAACAAACTGCCTACTTTCATAAAAATATATATTAAATATATATATAGAATTGTACTAAGCATGGTAAAAAGCTTACCTATCGTTATCATGTTCTTTGTTGCTGGGATGTGTTTGCCATCTAGTGAGTCCACTGTGAGTTGATAGGAAAGCCACGATGTATCCGAACCGCTGAATGAATTCAGACCTGAAGTGGAAACCAGGCTGTTGCATAATTAAACAAAGACACATAAGATTTCAGTGGATAATGTGGTCACAATAATAAAGAGTTACTGAAAACAGACTGAAAATTATACAACTAATTCTCAAGTTAATAAATACTTACTCTGGCCTGGCTGCTTAAAATTGTCAATTAAGGTACCTAACAGCCCTATCCTAATTTAAATTACTTAGTGCGAAACTTATAATTATTACACAAAATGTTAAACATCTGGTTTTGTGGAAATAAAAAATGGGGGGCTTCCCTAGCATAACGTTCTTATTTTAAACTAGTGGTAACTGGTAACTTCTTTCCAAAGAGTAATATCGGGTTTCGATCCAATCAATTCATGCACATGTTAATCTTGATAATTTCGTTCCACCATTACTTTACCTCGGCAATAATCCGATCACTTTTGTCAATGGGCTATCCAGGTGCAAATATTAAAACGAATTCACATAGTTATTATACTGGTGCTATTATAAAATGTGTTACAAAATGATACGTAACCTAAAAATACAAATACCTTCCTTGCTGTACCTACTTGGTATAAGGAATTACAATTTAGGCCAGAACACACATGTTATTTTAGTAGCATACTTACATATGCCATGTTACGTACAACGTCAACGTCAATCAATGCGATAATTTTATACATATTTTTTGGTTGTGCTCATCCCACGGTCTGCCATACTATGGCTAACCGTATAGTGAGCCTTTCTTACATGCAAAATTATTAAGCTGGCGTGCCTTTTATCTGACAATATACTAAAATACTATATTTTTTATACTGCTAACATGCTACTTTTATGTTAAGCATGTGTGTTCCCGCCTTTACTTCATTAAAAACAACTATCAATAAAGAAAACTGGTGCAATAGTTGTAGTAATGAATCAATATTGAATACTTACGCTTTCTCATCGGAAGCCGAGTCTGATATACTCTTGTTGAACCACGCGGTGTTCCTTGCATCGTACACAAGCGCTTGCATTAACCCGTGGTCGCCTTAACACGGACAATAGTGTTAGTGACATAACAGTACTTATCATTGACAATATCCGTATACTTATTTAAACCTAAATAAATGAGTACTGAGCGAATATAATAAAATGTAAATAAGTCATTTTGTGATAATGTAGTGACATTATTCTACATATACTTACAATAATATTCGTTTCGTGGCGTGTTGTTAGACACTTTACCCCGTTCTTTTCCTTCTAACGAACCTGAGAAATATAACATGACACGTAACAATTTAGTGTAAAGATAAGTATGAACTAGAAAACTAAAAAAATCGAAAAATAAACTCTTGGAAGGGTTAGAGTAAGGACTCACGAAGCGGTTTTTACCCGTGCCCGCCGCGGTGGCGGAATGGAGTTTTATTTCCAAAACTCACGAGACCGGAGTTTTGTGCGGTTACGCAGCCGTCGCGGTTGCGATTATCGCCCGCAAACTTGGCGGTTGATAATCGCAAGACGGGCGGTTAAACGATTAAACGATCAGTTGAGTTCCAGACCGTCATGGACACACACCAGAAACGAGCTGTTGCGTTATACTTCCTTCACAGAAGAATTAAAAAAAGAAGGCCTAAAAGATTCTGGATACATCCACTGATTGCGGAAAGAGATCGTTATGGATTATTTGTTACTCTTATTAATGACTTAAACCGCCAACCGACCGCAGAGCGCGCGGGTGCAACCCGCCGCGGCTGCGGGACCGCGACCCGCGCCCGCCGGTACAAGATGACCGCTGGAGCAGCGGGACCCGCAAACAATCGCACACGCCGCGGGCGTAAAACGCGTCGTGAAATGTGCTTTAATTTTTTACATATATATCTGTATTCTACAAAGGCTGCGGGCCCGCAACCGCGGCGGGCACGGGTGAAAACCGCTTCGTGAGTCCTTAGCCTTAGATTCAAGTTAAGTTGTAATGAAATGTAACGTAGACTACGAGTAGAACATTTTTAACGCATGTAAAAATGGAAGTTTCGTATACGATTTGATAAAATAAACATTTAGTTTATTATTTATTATAGTTTGTCAGATTTCGATATTATGTATCGGTTACTAAAATGTGTTTTCCTTCTCTAAGTTTTGATATCTTCGGGGCGTTTTCTCAGTAGTGTGTCATTATAGGCTAATTCTTTTTACATTCTAAAAAAATCTAAAATATGTTTATAGAATACCGTTATGTTTCTCATGAGCGGGCTTGTTCTTGTGGTGTTCCGGTGGTCTCGGCTTGGCCGGCCACCGCCACCCAGGCTTGGCGACTCTTTCCAAAAAGTACAGCAACTCTTCTTCGGGGGAGGAGAAGGTGCGCTCGTAATGACGGCAATACATCCTGAAAGGGAGTTTAAAGTTGAAAGGATTATGGTATGTAGTAAAGAGCTTTTTATTAGGCAACTAATTATAGGTTTACATACAACACAGGTATCGAAACAGTGGAATTCCGATTAATATGTGTCTAGGAAAAAGTCTAGCTCTCTATTTTTTGGTAGGTATTCATATTTTTTTGGAAGTTGTACCCTAAGGATATGCCAGCTTCATCGATCATGTATTTCTTAGTAAAAGTAGATTTTATGATGATTATATTTATTCAAAAATGTATAGTAGGTAATTCTTAGGAAATGATCATTTTATGAGTATGATCATTTTCATTCAAATATTTTAAAGCAGGTGGTACTCTCACCAATCAGGGTGAACGCTCCACTTATCCGACAGGTACTGTTTCGCCGATATATTCTTAGACGTGAGCGACAGCCGGTGGATGTCGTCCGTCGGTGTCGGTGTGATTCTGTGCCGTCCATAGTTTTCCGGAATGGTCACTACCAATGTGAAAGGAGAGTCGCTTATCCCTGTCCAGTAGAAATGTCTCTTAGCGCGTGATACTCTTCTCTGAAAAAATAACAAGAGTAGAAGCATATACGACTAGATAAGAACAGTACTAGAACATTAAAATAAACATCCGTATTGAGGTCCTATTCCTTCAAAACGGAGAAAGTTTCTTATCAATACTAATATTATAAAGAGACATAAGTTTGCTTAGTCCGATTTAAATAATTGTTTTTGTATTTGATAACTACATTCAACGGAAAGATTATAGGCTATTTTTCATTCCGCGGCGCTGCTAGTTTAAATATAAAAAGAGAAAAATACCATGTATCCGCTTGTATGTCGGCGATGGATGTGTCCTTATTAAAGGACGTTATAAAAGCATTTAATGTTAAGTTTCATGAAGTGACACTCACCATATCATCAAGGTGATATTTGACGCTCATCATTTTATTGCCAGTTTTTTGATCGATTATTTCCTTACGCAGCTGTAATCATAATTATCATAGACTTATAATATGTAGTTGTAACCTTTTACTTTAGATTATTCAGATTCTCTAAATTGAGTCATACCGCTGTTAGTTCTTTGCTGAAGTTTCTAGGGCCCCTGTCGTCATCGAAGAGTTCAACTTCCAACATGTCTACGCTGTTGTAACTCGGTTTTAGTATTTGTTGATACTGTAACATATAACACAAATTGTAGAACATATCCTATGTATACCAATACAGAGATACAGAGTCCAATTGGATAGTACCTATTGCATTTATTGTGAGGTAATGTATTGAATTGAATACTAACCACAGGTCTCAGGTCAGGATGTATCAAGATGTACCCGTTATTAGTGACCATGAAAGCATAGCCATTAACTCCAATCTAAAACACAAGTCCACATTGTACACAAGTCTCATATACATAGTACATATTGAGTGTATTGTTCGGTTGTCAACCGTACCTTGTATGGAGTCATGAGCGCTTGTATTTCTGAAAGCGGTACATCGGTTCCAGCCACTCCTAATAATCTAGCTATACGCATCTGAAATATGGTTTAACTATTATTTATACACAGCCTTATAATACAACTTAATATAACTTAATCATATAATTATGCTAGAAGAATCAATCAAAATGATTTGATATAAATTATTATATTATTTTTATTATAAAATATTATCTAATATCTACGCATCCTTTCAAAAAATCTACAAAATACTATATAAAACATCATAAACAATATAAAAATTATGTCTGTTATGTATTAAACAGTCAACAATTAACTAACTACTGATTCGTATTTGGCTTGTTATATGCCATCACGTTCTACAAAGTATATTAAAAAATTAGTTTGTCAGTCTGGCTTAGCTAGCAATATTTACTTTGATTAGCATCTAAGCCCCGTTAGGCGAGTTCTATATACATTTATATAGAACAATACTTTAAAGGAGTCTAATTTATATAATCCACATCACAAACTCTAGCAAATCTACATAAGTTGTAAACCGTAATCATTACATTAAAATGCTACTCGATATTCTATAAACCCAGTACCGTTTCAGGCGTAGATATGTTACATACATATACCCATTGAAACGATCCCACGATTGAATCTGTTGACATTATTAAATTAATTACATTGCTTAAATATTTATTGATGTATCTATATCATTGATCAATTCTGCATTCATCGTAAACAATTTTGTGTTCGAATTGTAATGTTATTGTTGATTTGGTTTATATTAGTGATTGATATTGGTTTGTCAAGTCATTTGCCAATAGTGTCGTATAGTATCAGTAGTCATCCGTCCCAGGCACTCTTCCCCTCGCACGCAGTGTTCACGATATCTTATATAATGTATGTTTGAGAGCGTGGGCCTACCTCTTTTTGGCCGTTCTCCTCTACGGACTGCGATTGGTTGTAGACGAACGAATGCAATAAAATATAATAACATACAATAAATGCATTGTAACAACTTCCACTAGAAATAAAATGTCCCTCTTCCAAATATAAAATCAAATGGACTAATTCATTAGTAGGTGGTAACAGTGTTAGTTCCGTCATTCTTTAGAACAGTTGGTAAGTATTCAAGTACAAAGCCCGGACATGTCATGTATCCGGCTGCATGATGGTTTTATTCAAAATATTTACATCTCTTAAAACAAGTCAATCTTTAAAAATGTCTCTACGAAGACATCGCTAAATTCAGGCAAAATACTTTGTATTTTATCAAATATAGTATGTGTAGTGATAAGATATAACTCTTGCATAGAAAAATTAATTTGATGATTGATAGAAAAGTCGATCATAATACCCTAATGGTCTACGCCTACGACTAGTAGAAACTACTACACTACAGTAAGCCAAAGGGTCGAACAACACATGGGCATGGGTCAGTCGGAGACTGAGGCCCGCGCCGCAACCTCCGCTGGCCGCAGTCAACATCTATCGAGGACAGATGCATCGCTAACGGGGCCAAATAACACTTTACCGTTACTGAAATCCAAAGAACTAAATCATAAAAACTCTCTCATATCTTGCAAAAAACTTTACATTAAATCGTCAAAACTTCTAAGTGTAGTAGTACCTCTTTTGTAACCGATACCCAGTAAGCTTCATTTATCAGTACATTCTCTGTGATGTTCTGAGGGGAAACCATCAAACAAAATGGAGTTATTAGTAGACACTTAAATGGTTAAGAAGCAAGAGATTATAGTTTACTATTAATAAAGTGAGTCGGAAGAGACAGAGCTTACGTCCAATTAGTAGGAAATTGAAAACCAATCTGTAAACATAATTTCCTCAAAATAAATGACAGATTCATATTTGATCATGCACATTGGAGAATTTGGAATATTGGATAAGTCCTTGTACAAGTGGACACGAAGGGATTTCATGAGAGAACATTATTTGGTATTAAATTATAATAATCATAATTATCATAGTTGGTGATTCTCATGAAAATGCCTTCGTAGTCCATTTATTGGGGAATATCGAACATCGAAAATTAGTAAATAAAACCGTTGGGATAAAGGAACGTACCTCGTTGTGGCGCAGGTCGTAAACGGGCATGGATACTGAAGTCATCAATTGATATCGGGAATTTCCAATTTCGCTATATTGGCCTTGTTTCATCTAGAAAGCAATAAAATAATTTTCTGCAATCTATTTCAAGTTCACATGTATTGTATCGATTTAGAATGTACCTGAGTTATCTTCCATCTCCGATCTTGTTCCTGCTCCGAGTTGAATAAGTTTTTATCCCTTCTCTGGCTCATGAATCTTTCTTTCTGTTCAGCTCTTTCGCGCTGCTCCCAAAGATAATCAGCCACCTTTGGATCCTGAGAGACACAATTGAGATATAATATCAACCTTGCTGATATTTTTTTAACGGGATTTCTTTCATGAAGAATGCAAATATTTTTAGGATCACTGTGAATCTCATACATAATATTATTTAAATTAAATATTTGGGATCTTTTCACTTTTTGTAGACTATTCTAAAGTCTAATATCTTATTTAAAATTTAAATATTATTTAATAATTCTAAATACATATTTAAAAATACATAATTTATTTTTATTTATTTTTTGCCCACTGTTATTTTTGGATGTCTATTTTTAAAATCTGGGATGGTGCATTCTTATATGAAAAGTGACGTCATATCATCTTCGCATAACACTTCAGTCTTCTGAATCGGTCGGGCCGAAACGTCAGATAAAAATGTAAAATAAAAGCGAAGTGTATCCGTAAACGTAGTTTAATTTCAAAACTGTAAGAACATTTTATGTGTGTTTCACTTACTGTTACATTAGCGTAAACCGGTGTCCAAACCACCGGATGTTTCTCCCTCTGCAGCACCAGCGGTCGCGCCAGCACATTGACGTGTTCCAGCACTCTTTCTCTCACTTCAGCCAGCGTGCTCAGATGAACGTAGAACCCTCGGTTGGCACACGCCATCCACTTCACCTCCCTAACGTCCGCCACCTGTATGTAAACTTCATGATGATGTACAAGGCATGGCAAATCTCCTTTTCTCCCTCCCAACTTTGAAGCTAGATTTGCATTCCTCTTATCTTTTGATGCCTAAATTACTGTGAAATGTAGCTGTTGTTTTTCTGAATTATGGTAGTGTCCAAACTATTGTGACTATCAGCGCATAAATAATATTATGGCTCTATAAACTGTTTCAAAATAACCAGATCCAGCCTAATTCTAATAATTCTTTGAGTATACAAAATAAAGTAGTTTCGTGTTGCCCTCAAGTGCCTAACTATTATGTTACACAAACTCTAAAGCTGCACGGTGTATAAAAACTCACAAAATAAATCAATACATTTTACTAATAATTCATTGTTTGATGCAATCATAACATATCAAGTACCGTGGCAGCCAATGATGATTGCTGTGAGCAATTGAATATGTTTGTGTAGCCCAAAATAGATATAAGTAGGTACTAGCCGAGCCGAGTCAATACATCTACACCTCAATTTACATGCACATAAAGTCTCAAATCAACTAACACGTGACAAGAACACAAGACACACTAGGCCACTAGAAGCAAAAGCGATATGATTGTGGAAAGAGAAGACATGCACAGTAGCGAGTAGTATGACCAACGGAAGATGGTCTTTACTCCTTAGGTTTAATTTAATTCATTTATGTGTAATCAAAAGTCTTATTAGAAACGCGTCATCAGTAAAGTAAAGACTGTCAGTTTCCAATTACACATAAATGAACTTTAGTTTTTAGTTGAAAAGACAGTAGACAGGGAAGAGTACCACATTCTAGGTGTACTGCAAGACAGAAGGGGCATTATGCAGGTTGCACAATGACTACACACACAGTAATACCTGAAAGGTGGTACTACCTTTACCTCTCGACCTATCAGGTACGTGAACACCCGTACGGGGGTGTCGTATTTCCAATTGTATCGTTCAAATATTTCTTTGTAATTATATGGGACGCCGTCCGTAACCAGCATTATGGCCTGAAACAATACTCAATTAGTAAATTAAGCGGTGAAGGTTAACCGACGCTTTAATGAAATAATGTTACCTGGTTACAGTTGGCCCCACCGCTATTGTTTCTGTATATTTCAAGCAGTTCAAAAGCACGAGTTAGTGCTGCTGAGAAATTGGCAATTTCTGTAGTTTCGAAACTGTCAAGTCCTAATTTGAGTTCCCTTATGTTTCCTAAAGTCGCCTAGAACAAAACATTATGTCGATGGTTGAAATACCTTACATTAATACATATTTCTATAGGTCCGGCTCACATAAATTTAGAGTTTACCTGCACAAGAGAATCCTCAAAGCAAGGTACGATTTCTTCAACTGTGTCAGCAAAAGTTAATACATTGACAAAGTCATTATTGCCGAGTGTTTCTAATATGTTGGTAACTACGTGTTTGGCGATATCCCTCCTTTGGCCGGTCATTGACCCGCTGCGATCAACTAATATTACTACATCCTTTGGACTGGCAGCCGCTTCCATGTACCATGCTCTTGTTCGACAGTCGTAAATATCGACGGGATCCGCGCGCCATTTCATTGCTAAAACAAAACAAATTGATTAGGTACCTATTCATTGTTTTGTTCATTCATTAACAGTTATAAATTACCTACCCGGATAGTGCCGCATAAAGCCAGTGGAACTGCCAAAGAATTGCCAAGACAGTGTAGGATCGCTTTGGTAGTTGTTTATGAAGTGTGTGTCCAGCCCTTCTGACCAGTGAATGCCTTTTATTACCTCTGGTGCTGCAATATTAAATGTGTCATTTCATTAGGCATTATTGTTAATGTGTTAGAATAACGTCCTGTACTTTTGACTAACATTTGAAAATATTTATCTACATCATAAATAATTGATAAATCCTGTAATGTTCTTTAAATATTGAATGATTTCTTTTTCTATCTATCTTAGATTACAAAGCAAGAAAAATAAAATTTCAAGTAAAATTTTAGTGTTTAAATTCATGTAACCAAGTTGTAGATCACTCACCCCAAGCATATACATTTGTTGGCACATGAACACTACTAAAGTTGGCGTTAACAGGTATATTAGAAAAATGAGCATTCTGTTGTAAGTGCGCACTCTTGGTGGGCGGCCTGTTGATCCAGTTCTCGATGCTGAACTCGGGCTCCGCTGTCGTCGTGATCGACACCTCGTCGTAGGGCTCCTCCATCTCTTTGCTGTTATAAAACATATAATCTTCAGGCACCACCTCTGTTTGTTTGTCGAATGCCATGTTCTCGGCCGCCTCCACTATCCGCTTCACTGCGCTTATTTTGAGTTCCATCATAGCGCGAATATCGTCGGCCATACTTTGCACCAGTTTTTCGCCATCTCTCGATTCTATTTGGGCTGATTTGAAACTCTAAAAGTGGAAACTTTTATTAATAATACATTTGAATATAAAATTTAAAATAGGGATGCAGTACTTACGTCTTGGACTTCTTTCTTCCTTGTTATAAATTCTCCGAAATGATATAGCTCCGTACCCAATTTGACCGCCCATGCCTGCACTCTGCAAGTTATTTAATATGTTATGTGAAGTACGTCGATATTATGGAATTATCTCGTATTTATCTACTTAGTGTCTACACAAGTATAATCTCCCGAGTGTTGTCATAACTAATTAAGTTACAATCAATATCCTTTGTCACTTCACTGGGTTCTAGTGATACCTAACAATAAGTCCTAATTAAACCTAGATAAACCTGAAATTAGATGAAAAGATAGACTTACGAATTAAGCGATATTGGTTTACTGGGACCATCGCTCTGTGCGCTGGCGGAGCAGTTCCAAGAGTCCAGGCACAAAAGGAACAGCACAAACACGGCGACACTGTAGCACTTGCACATCGAATCACTATCTAGAGTAGTCTTCGTTTACAGATTAGATCATGGTACTGTTGTTTAGTATCATTATTTGATTGATATTTTTACTTGGAAATGATGATGGTCACAGTTCTTTGATAAGGGTGTTTGTGTTATGCGCATGCGTGTGGGTTGCGCGGGCCGGGCATGCGCCGTCCTCTGCGCATTAAGACTACTGAGTGCTGACCAGTTAGTTTCGGTGGGTGACTGGGACGTCACGTATGATAACGAGTGAATTCACTCCATCTGTACCCTCGCCCCCTCGATGTAATCTCGTTCACTAGGTCAGCATGCCACTAGGATTTTCGACTTGCATTGGGGTGCGTCAATTGAAGTTAAAGCGCATCGTAGTATCAAATATTTAGTTTAGGCTTACTGAAAATTATTATTGTATCAGTAATTTTGTTAATGATAATATTTATTTATATTCATCGGTTGACTTTATCTAAATGTGGATATTACTTTTCTTTCGATGCGTTTATATAAAATATCTAACATGTATTGCGTTTTTCCTCAAAAAAAATTTTTATATTCATTCAAAACTCCTTTCGATGAAACTTAATTCTTTATATACATTGGAACTTTTCATTTACCATAACTTCGGAAAAGTAAAGTACCAAGCTAATGTACCTAATATGTAAATGTAGAACAATATTGTTTCTTCTATTGAAATTAAACAAAGTTTTATGGTGCAACAAGTTTTATTGCCAATGTAACAAAGGTACAAACTGGAAGTAAGTGTGTAATATAATTAAATCACAAGAACATTTTGGATACAATTATAGCCAATATTGTTGTAGAGATGAATATTAACGAATCTCCTCTAACGTTGCTGCCGATGCCACACGCTGTGATGTTCTTTTCCTGTGAACATTAATATATTGTGATTAAACAAGTTCTGCTTTCATTTTAATCTTTTGATTGGATTCCCAAGTTATTGCTAAGTAAGTTTACTCGTATAATAAGCCGTATTCTGATTGTTGTCTTCAATTATTTTCTTTCATCTCGACCGGAATCTAAAATACTTCCAGCAGATATATGTACTTAGTATACTTAGTACTTAGATTGATAGGTCGATCGGATCAGGCCTATCTACCTATCAGTTTAGCTCAATTGACACATATATATATATAAGGAAGTTGGCACAGTTCACTATAGTTTAATAGCTCTGGCGGACTGACCGGACGCACACCTGTTAAAGACTTGCTACTGGTCAGTTATATCTCGAGCAAATTGTCCGTATACCGGTACCTTTTATGATGTTTTCCAGAAATACATAAATATTTGTGATCATACAAACTGATACATTTACAAATGTTTTATTAAATGCAAAGTTAAAATGTAATTTTATTACCCCTTCGTGGTACGTGAAGCATCCTTCCAGTCTTCTTCGCTGCAACCTGCTCAAGTCCAACTTATGACAAGGCTCGCGACTTTTAGTCGACTCTTCTGTCGGGACTGGTTTAGTGTCCGGGGACGTTTTGCACTCCGGATCATATTGAGTTCCTTCATCATTTTCCACAACTACTAGCAACAAATTCGTCTTGGGGACGTATGAGGCCCAGTACGCGGGATAACAGCTGCCTGGTGAGTCCTCATACACTGAAGGGGACGCTCCCATTGCGTTTAAGAAGTAGGTTTGGTTCAAGATGTAAAGGCTGATGCGGTGGTCACAGGAGAAGGGTTCCTCAGGGGTTTCCTTCGCGGTGACAGTCTCATTCTCGGAGTCGGCTGGTGGCGCCGTAGTGCTCTCCTCTGGATGCGCTTCTTTTATTAGTTCATAATAGTCTGGCGAGACGATCATGCGGTTATTTTAAGCAGAAATATTAATTGCGCTACAGTACTTCGATACATAACATTTTAAGAGCTTTTCTACGATGCTGTTATATTCATTTTCCAAGCCTATCATGATTGGACTAGTTCCTTTAACATTTTTAGTGAAGCTATTATTAAAAGTTTGAGCCCACTAATTCACGATAAAAGCAAATTAGTTTTGGCTAAAGGAAGCTATTGCAACAGCCGCAGTTTTAGAATATGTTTATTTTTCTACAAGAATACACGACTGAACATCTAAAGCACGTCTTGATTAGTGCATGCTGCACATTATTTTGTCTTTATTCATATTCTACCTAATGGTATTGAATGGACTACGATACTTTTAGTACTTATGCGATTGCAAATACATTCTCTCCTAAATTATAATAATCCTCTCTAATACTTTTAATATAGGAGTTAATCCTCCTAATTTCGCTATCGTCTAGATTACATTTTCATAGATTGTCTATATATAGATTTCGAATCAGTTTTTACCTGGTTCATCCAACACGGCAGCATAAGCGTAATATTTCCATTCATTTACATTGGACAGTAATAGGAATGACTCAGCCAAGAGCCATCCAAAGAAGCTCCTCATCATTGTAAAAGGCTGAAACAATATACAAGGAAAGTTCAAGAGTGTTTTTAAAACTGTTTTTTCCAACAGTGGGATGAAATTATTTCAAAAAGCCTATATTACCGTAACGTTTGTGTTTTTAATGACGCGTAAAATAAGCTTCCTTTACTATATACTCGTATTATAAGAGTTGTCATCAGAAACGGAACGTTGGTTTAGAATAATTATTCCAATAAAAGTTAACATATTATGCTTTACAATTGTAAAGCATAATTATGTTAACTTTTATTGGAATTAAGCTTAAATTGTCATAGAAACTAATAACCAATTAGTAGCGCCTTGAAGCCTTAGCATGTTGTACCCGTTCCCGCGGGAATTTCGAAATATATTGCTGTAATGTTTCATACACATACATGCATACATACTTTCGAATTTAGTAGGATATTATGTATTACCGTAAGTAACGACCACGCACTGTTGACCTTAGGCAGTATCGACACAGGGCATAGTGCCTGGTAGTTGAACACCTCCACGTGGTCGAAGATCTTTTTCTCCACGAACTGCTGGAGAACGTACTTGTTGATGACCCCGAAGAACTGGCCCACGTGACTCTTGTCTTTAGACAGGATCACGTATCCAGAACTATCGATGACGAAGCAATGGTACTTTGTGCCGTTGCAGGATAGGTCCTGAAAAGAATGAACAGAATTATGTTAGATTGTTTGATAAAGCAATTGGGTTATATGATACAAAAAAGGCAACTCCGAACCTTAGCCTTTTTAAAATTGAACATATTCTTATATTTTAAACATTTTTATCATACTTACATTTTCACCGACTCGGGCACTTTCAGTCAAATATAAGAATCTTTCATGGAATTGTTTGAAGTTATATTCGAAGCCAACGACAGAGGCAGGTGTTTTTGACTGTCCGTCTTTGTAGAAGATCGCGTAGCTGGCTGTTATAGTGATGTCTCCGTCAGGGTTCTCCACAGGCGAGGGTGTGGTGATGATGTCATCGAGTATGGGGAGACGCGTGGCGACCACCAGCGACTCTTTGTTTATCATCTGTTGGAGCACAGCCGCTTTGTACCACGTCTCTTCTATAGTCGTTATGGACGTGTCTCCGAACACCCTGAAATTATTAAACAGAAATTACCTAAATTAGTAAGGGTCTATGACGGAAAGATGTTGGAATGTAAATTTCGAACAAACATTTTAATAATATAATGAAAACCATACTTGTGATATAATGACATTGTGAGTGCTGTAATTTGAGTTGTCAAGTTTTCACCCCATTAATCCACGAATAGTTACGTGAATGTTATTTCATGTTTATGCAACTATTCGATATCACTTACTTTCCTTCATATTTCTTTTCCCTTTGTCCATGCTCGTTAACTTTCTCATTCTTGTCTTTATCAAAGATGTAATGCCATCTGGTGAGTCCACTTGATGTGCCTATAAATCTGACACTGACGTTGTACTCCTTTGCTAGGTCCCATTCCTTTTCTGTGGCATCCCATTCCTCAAAGTATGGAGTGGTGAGTTTAGCGTCAAACACTAGTTGTTTAACAAGATCTTCGTTGCAGTAGTAGTCGTCTTTGTCTCGCTGTACAGTTGCATTGCCACAATGTGCTTGAAAATAAACAATAAAATAACATGTAGCTAAATATAGAACTTCAAAACTTTGTCAATTTTATGTTAATGAGCTGCGGAGGTTCTTACTTGAAACAGTAAAGTTCTGTTGAACAGACTCCTCGGTATACTGCTTCTTCGTTATATCAATTTTGTTGTATGACAGATTCACCAAAAATTTCCATATTTCCATTTCCGCGTTTTCAGTTTCATGTCCTTCCAAATAGTGATATTTACAGTAAACCCTGTGAAATACATCTAATATCTATCAATGTCTAATATTATTTATTTATGAAAAAAATTATGTAGATGATGACCAATTTCAAAACTTTCAGCAATATGTAGTTTGGGTGTTAAGAGTAGACTATGTTAGTGTTTTATTCCTGTGTTCCTGCAGGATTGTACCATAGCCAAGTGTGACGGCGGGTTACTCTACTCATAATAATATATTCTTACAAGGCTGTCTATCCACCGAGCGAAGTGGAAAAATGGTAATAAGAAAATGTTTTCTGCGCTTTCTTCACTTCGTGTCCACCGAATCGAATTCGTATCCATCGCAATCTAGGACCTTAATTATTAAAAAGGTTACTTCAATTTAACTTACCAGTCCGGGTGTACTCTATAACTGAACCTAAAGTAATCCGTTACATTAATGCCAGTGAGCTCTTTTCCTTGTTTGGCCTCCAAAGGGTTATCTTTTAGCAGTAACTCAGTGTCTCCGTATCTTTGTGGTAACGATATACCCATTGAGAAGGGAGTACTTTCCAATTTGTTGAAGAAATAATTGTGTTGTACTCTTGCTATTCTCCTGGAGGATTTAAAGAACAATAAATGTTATTATGTTGAAAGGAAAAATAAATGTGTTAGAAATACAACATCATCATTAACGTGGTCAATTGTCAATTGTCGTCCGTGAAAACTTTTCCTTTACCTGATTTGATCGTAATGGTATAAAACTTCGACTCCCTTCATGTGTCCGTTTGTAGCATTGACCAAGTTCCCGCGAAGTTCTTTAATCTTGTCCCCGAGCTCTCTGGATCCCTTCCCATCGTCAACTTGTTCCACTTCGACAAAATCAACGCTGTTGTAGTTCTTTTGAAGCTTTCCGTTTATCTATCAATCATACATCAGAATTGTAAAGCCATTGTTTGGTTGGTTTTGTCCTATAAATAAGTCATTGAGTGCGCTGCAGTTTATGAATGAATACTCACGGTAGTAATTAGCAGAGGATGTAATAAAATGTACCCGTTGTTGCTCACTATAAATGAATATCCGTTCACGCCGAGCTGAAATAATAAATATTGTTTTATACAATAACTTGGCAGATGTCTGATATTCTGAAATTTCTCGTACAATATTTGCCCTCTCTCGAGTATTCCCTATAGAATGTATTTCGTACGAAACCGTAAGATATTTTACAAAGAAAGCTTTTATAAATAATGTAAGGGTGAAGCAATTTATTCAAAAGAAGGTTAAGGCTAGAGATTAAATCTTGAAATTGAATTTGAATTTTATGCTCGGCTTGCGGAGTTTTGATTGCCAATAAATATTATTCGATGTTCTTTATTACTTAGCGTTAATGTTATGACATGATAGGAAATTAAATAAATATGAAATTCGTTGATAATGTTGGGTGCCAAGTATAAAGATTCCATTTCAGACCCCTGTTCCCTGTAATTACCGTAATAATGTAACTTGTTCCTCCAAACTTTCCGGTTTAGACGGACAGGGCGACTGTATTCAAAGTATTTCAAACTGACAACTTTTCATAACAGTCTAACTTTTGCTTTCATTTATTCCCTTAACTTTTGTTTATCTATACGGTAGTCATTTGAATATACGATCAAAGTAACTTTGGAGAAAAATACTATTGGTATAAAGGAGAATTGTATTGACTTTTTCAACGATCCCTTGATACAAAGTAGGTACATCGAGTATATTATTTTATGTTATACTAGGAGCGCCCCGCTGTTTAACCCTGGTTCTTACCTTAGCCTTCCCGTTGAATGTGGCTTTTTATTACAAAAATAATTATTCAAATCGGATTGGTACGAGTGGTTTCTGAGAATAGCCCTTACAAAGATAGACTTTACCTCTTTATAATAATCTTATAGATAGTCTTACCTGGTGCGGTTGAGCAAGCTTCGCAATGCTGTCTATAGGCACGTCGGTGCCGGCTACTCCCAGCAACATGGCGTCGTTATTCTGTTCATTGTACTTGTAATCGAAAGCAGGAATCGCCACAGATGTCACCAATTTGTCCTCGTCGGGCTGAAAGTAAAGATTGCATTAATATTACTTTCAGCGCCTCGGGGTTTTGTGCACGCTGTACCTACATGTTTCAGAGATTGAAAGTTACCTATGATTTCCCTTAGGTCTTAGTTTTCTCTAACCGTAATGCCAAATCACATCAAAATCGGTTCAGCAAATTTGCCTTGATATCATACCGGACATATCTTAGACCCATATTAAAGAAACTAATATGACTATTCTAAAAAGACCAAAAATAATGAAATTTTGTTTGAACTAAAACCAAACATATTTATTCTAAGAGCTGGACAAAATACTGTACAAATGAGTAGGTAGTTCAAACATTTATATTGTTCAATTCAATTCGATTCGCTTACCTTCCACATATCGTCACTAACTGCCCAATTTGTTGTTCTCTGAAACAAGATATTTCATTACATTACACACACATTATTATGGTTAAGAAACCATTATATTGTATAACAAGCAGTTAACACTGCACCGTTGATTATTCTAAAAGGTTCCCGACGTTATTTCAAAATCTTTATAATATTAACTCCTACGATATCATATAAATATAATTGAAACAACTAAAGCCAAGATAAGTATAATAATTGAATCAAAAAGGCATAATAATTTCCCCCGGATACAGCCTGGATTAATTAGAACGGTCCGACCCAATCCTGTTAATTGTATTAAATCCCATTCTGAGAGATATGTAAGCTTATTAGCTTTCTCCTTTTAATATTGATACATTTATATTAATTTTCGATGATAAATTACAGATTGATGTCGAAATAAGTATGGATTTGTCTCTAAAATTAGACGTTTGGTACCGTAGCAACAGAACTAATTATTGCTAAGGCCAGTCGTATACGTAAGATTATTGTCATAGTCATCGAGGTCAGTTACTAAACAATATTTTAAAACATGTATACATGCATACTTAGTACGTATAGTGGACTGTTTGCCTCAAGTCGAGGCTGCGCGATCTGAGGCTGACTCTAGTGGGTATCCAGCTGTTCGTCAATAATAGTATGGTACATAAACTATAGGATTAATACCGTTTCATCAATGTTAGCGTGAGTCCACGTCGGTACAGGAATCTGTCCTTCCAGGATCATCGGGCGAGCGATCACGTTGATGTACTTCAACACTTGCTGCTGGACCTCCTCTACCGAGTGGATGTGGACGAAGAAACCTGACGACACAAACAATTAGATTAGGTACTAAGTTTTGTATTATTATTTCATTGTTAGATTATATACTCTGTACTGCCTACTATTCATAGTATTTATTTAAATATAGTATTAAATATTGTAAAGTATTGGCATATTAAATTCCTACTGCAGACCATAAAGACCCTTTGCCAACAAAAATAATTTTATTTATGGGCTCAATTTATTTTGATAGCAGAGGTTAAAATATTTTGGTACACAATTACGTATTTTATATTTTGACTTTCATGAAAGTGAAACGGAAAATTTTAAAAAGGCCAGACAAAATCTCTTGTAAAATTAATTGGATCGCGCGATGAAATAAAATCGAGAGTACCTCTATTCAGACAGGCCATCCATTGTATTTCTCTGACGTTGGTGACCTCTTTCCCGATAAGGTATGTGAACACTCGGACCGGGATGTATGTTTCTCCGTCGACCCTTTCTCTATTGTGCTCCTCGAAAACCTCAGTTAGGTTCCCGGGGACGTAGTCGGTTATAACCATCACGAGCTGGTTACACCCTTGAGTGCTGGCTAAGTTGCAGTGTGCTCGTCTCTACAATGTGTTTACACAATATTCATCATAGTATTAGAAAAATATTAGAAACTGGGGACAATTCGGTTCGGACAACATTTTATATGGAAAAATGAACGTCGAATTGGATTAGTTACTTACTTACAAAGAGAAGTTTGTGATAGATTCAATAGCGAAGTAATAAATTATTGAAAACCTTAAGAAATACCATATATACTTACCTAAATGGTGGTCATACCTGTCTTAACGTAGTAAACGCTTTAATATAGGCCATCGTAAGATTGGCGTTTCCTTCTAGCGTAATGTTATGTTTCTTGCCTTCCTCCTTAGGTTCTAACCTATCTACAATGGTATTTAAATTTTCTCTCGTCGCCTGCACTAAGCCTTTGAAGCAGTCCACCACTTCAGAGACGTTATTTTTAAAATAGAATACATTGACATAATCGTTATTAGACAGTGTGTCCAGAAGGGAGCGTAGTGTTCTTCTGGCGACGTAGTTCTTAAAGCCGGTCATTGAACCAGAAACGTCGAATAGGATTATGACATCTTTGGAACATGTTGCTGCTTCTATGTACCACGACTTGACTCTACAGTCGTAAGTGTCCACCCCGTGCTTGTCCCACGGCATCCCTGGGTAAAAGCGCAGGGTACCTTGGGAACTGCCAAAGTATTGCCACACCAGTGACGGATCGGATTTGTAATTATCTATGAAGACCTTATTTAGTCCTTTGGACCATAAAATAGAATTCAGAGCACCTTTTTCTGGAAATAACAATTTGTATACCGTTTATGTTTACCTACGAGATGTTTAGAGACGGAAAAAGTGTTTATTTGCCGTTATTACCTCGATAGAATATGTTTGTAGGCACATGAACACAACTCATATTTGTGTTGACGTATATGTTGTAGAAATGCGAGTCCTTTTCTAAAGACACGTTCATGTAATGAGGGTTATCTTTAGCAAAATCCGGTATATTCAGGTCCTCGTTGGTCGGTTGTTCATTCGGGTTCTCGTAACTAAACTGCGAATATTTCGCCGAACAATATTCAAAAGTGTTATTATCATCCTTATTATACGTTATAGCATCATGTTGTTTCGCCAACTCTTCGGCTGTTGCATGGATACACTGGAAATATATCAAATATTTGTCACGCGATTTCTAAGGTTGAACTAAGACTATAGATACTTTCTATTGTAAATGTCAATATAATGTATAAGCACAAAAATTTACCAACATTACAACGACACAAGCTTTTAAAGGAACATTTTCAGTGGCAAAGTTCTAAGTTAAAAGTTAAATAACATTAGCAACGTCCTTGCTACCGCGCGGTCCCTTAAAACTAACACGTTTCAGTTTAATGGGAGAAGTGTAATGAAGCTGTTAACTCGTGGAACCGGGGCATGTTAAGACATAAAGCTCGCATCGCACCGTGAGTCATCTTACCTTCACGGCATTGATTTTCTTTATGAGCATTGTACCAACAGATTTCAGTGCCGACTCCAATATTTGCGTTCCATCTTTCTGTTTGACACTCGCGTTCATTTGTTTGTATTTCTGAATAGAAAGAAAACATCGTCTAAAGTCTATCGAATATTTATTTGTGTAAAGAAAATACATAACCCTTTTAGCTTTACCGCAGTAAGTCGCAGTCGGGTAAGGAAAAATTTCTGAATTGTGAAACCGCAAAAAATGCGGGTTAACTACTGCGTAACCGCAATTAAACAGAGTATGTGTGTAGCTACATGTATTAATAGTTAATTATTAAGGATACAATTATATCTTCTTATATATAAAATTCTCGTGTCACAGTGTTCGTTCGCGTACTCCTCCGAAACGGCTCGACCGATTCTCATGAAATTTTCTGAGCATATTGAGTAGGTCTGAGAATCGGCCAACGTCTATTTTTCATCCCGAAATTCCCGCGGGAACGGGTACAACGCGGGTGAAACCGCGGGGCGCAGCTAGTATTTAATACAAATACATTATATCAAAAAGTTCTTAGAAACATACATACGTACATACATCCTCACAAACTTTCGCATTTATAATATTAGTGATTCCACTCCAAATAGTTACACAAATGGCATCTAGTATACTAGTTTCATTAAACAGAAGTGGACAAGGAGACTGTAATTATCTGGAAGCGAACAAATCTCGTGCTCTCTGACCCGGTATCGGTTCGGCTCGGACCTAAATGTACTCACAATCCTAATTTGATCAGCTTTAGTGAGGGCTTCGTTCAGCTTCCACAATTCATCGCCTAGGTTTCTAGCCCATGTTCTCACACTGTAACGAATGAATAGAGATATATTAAAGCAATTAACGTAATGTAATATTACAATTACATTAACTCGCTGTACTAATGTACTAGATTTATAATGAACACGCAATATTATGTTTGTAATGTTACCTAGTTTACTAATAGAATTATGTAAATGCGCAATTTCAGTTTTCTTTAACACAGGTATTTGTTTTGAAAAAGTAATTACTTAGTTAATTTATCAAAGAAATTAATATAATTACATAAATGTGCACTTTAGTTTGTTGTCCGTTTAATATAGGTAATTATGTTTTGGAATAAAACCGTATTGAATGTCTTTAAGAAATTACGGAAAAGTAGGCTAACTATGGTGCGGTTATGAAACGTTACTTACGTTACTAACGAGAATAAGAATATGTTTTGTACCTAATCTCAAAAAGATAAAGACAAAAAATATTTTCTTGAATAAAATTCAAAGAAAAATCGGTTTACCAGTTTGGTAGTAAGTACAAACGCATATACTCTCTTTTAGCAGGAGGTTAAAAGGGTTCTAAATTTAAATCTACGCCCATAATGAATAATATAAACATTATGAAACCCTTTCTACCTTAATGAGCATTACAAGAATGATTAATTGTGAATAATTAAGAACTTATTAATGAGATTCATTTCATAAGTTAGGGAATCATATTCGCAAATGATTTTATTAGAACAATGCCTTTTTATTACAGTTTTTTAGTACATTAATATAATATTTTTCATAAAATGTTTTCATCTAACATTAAAATATGTTTATTTGCTAACATTTATGCATTGATAGATAATATCTGATAGAGTTATGAACATCTAATAAGTTAAATGAAAACGCAAGTAAACCCACGGGGCAATGCTTCATAAGTTTGTGATAAAATTAGTAAACACAGTGACCTGATAATGACCGTCGTCATTAAAATTAAACACGTCTGAAGGGTATTTCTTTTCACTAAGTCGCTGATTGTTATTCCGTAAGAAAGCAATAAAAAGGTGAAACATTCTTACGTGTCAGCTCCCCCCGCGACCGCGGGCTCTGGAGTCAGAAAGAGCGCCAAAAGAAACGCAAACTTGAGATATTGCATCTCGATGAGTCACTCGCACTAAAACCATTCGTGTTTAAGAGAATTCCACCGACAACATTACTGGATAAGGCACATCATTGCAAATTTTGTTATTCAAATAAGGCTTTACAATACATCACAATATATCACTAAGAGAATTCGACGTGACGAAGCTTGAACCGGTGAAAGATAACAGACAAGGCCACTACTGTACCGAAGCACGTTAAACACTACTTTCTCTGGGTTATTAATAGTTAACTATGGAGTAAACGACGAACATGAGGGCGTGACGACACAGGAGCACTAATCACAACTTTATTACGTTCGTTTATAACGGTTAAGTTTGTCGTGTAGTTTTGTTATTTTGTGCGTGTACGCCGAGGGCGGGCGGCGCGGCGGCGGCGTGTGTCGCGGCGGACGCACGTGCTGCGTCTATTCTGGGCGGGCGGGCGGCTCGGCGCTGGGGCGGGCGCGGGCGGCATCGAGCGAACTCGATCTAGGTCGACCGCGCGTACACACTCGCCAGCCACCACTGCTAACACTCACCTCACCGTGCACATTATTTTTTATATTAATGGTCTGTGGGACATAAGCAATTCCCTTTGTACATGAAGCTTTTATCACTTTATATTGAAGCAAATATTTGATATAAAAATACTGTATTCATTTATTTGTATCATGAAGCGTATTACTTTATTTACTTATATAAAACGCTAAGTAATTCAAATACATTTTCTATTATAACTTTTTAATTATTACCTATTTAAAATACCAAGATCGTGTACTGCAATATGTACAATTGTACATGGACTCGAAAATTGCATGTTAACTTTACGAGCGTCGCCGCAATGGCGGTCTCAGTTCCACTAGATAACAACTAAAATGTTAATAAACCTAAACCGCTTTTACATAGAGCGAGCCATGAATATTTAATAAAGATAAGCGTATTCTATCTTCAACTAGAAATCTCGTGTCCAATCCAATATTTATTAAGTTGAGCTGAGTTCATAAACATCCCTCTGCGACCCGGTATGAATAAATCATTTACTTCGATTATATTAACTAGATTATGCTTCTAGTTTTACCAAAGTTCTATCTTTTGATCTTATCAATTAATTCATATAATAATCCATTGATAAATTGTTGGTGCACAAAATTAACTTTTACTTATTGAATGAGCTTTATAACAAAATATTTTTCTTATCAAGTGAAACCATATTAAGTTAAAGCTCAGACGAGTATAATGACGTCATAATAAAGTAACACCCGTGCTTAATTGGTTACTTGTTACTTTGAACTGACGTCGTAACTAATAAACTCTAAGTAGGTTCCCTCGTTTATATTCAGAACCGTAAAGTTTTAGTTATAAACGGAAATTTATTCGAACTCAACAAACATTAATTGTAAGTTTAGTTTAATTTTGTGAAAACACATTGTATAATAGTTAGACACTTTGCGACGTAGCTTAGTTGTATGTTGTTTTAGTTTTCTGATGAAATGAAAGCTTTGCCTTTTCAACATTTAAAACGATTCAATAGACTACAAATAAGTGTCTACATACATACTTTGTATATGTTGTCTAGTGGTTTGTGCGCTCAGCTCACGATCCGGAGGTTCCGGGTTCGATTCCCGGTGGGGATACCTCACTAAAATCACTTTGTGAGACTGTCCTCAGTTTGGTTAGGGCATTGCAGGCTGAATCACCTGATTGCCCGAAAAGTAAGATGATTCCGTGCTTCGGAGAGCACGTTAAGCCGTCGGTCCCGGTTACTTCCTAAGGACAGTAGTCGTTACATGAGCCATGTCAGAGGCCTTTGGCGGCTCAATAACTCTGACACCAGGATTCGTCTGGTTGACCATCCACTCGATAAGAAGAAGAATATGTTGTACCATCTTACTGTATTTACATATGTCAGCGTACCATTAGCTTGAGCGGTCGCCATGTTTTTTAAAAAATGAAATTAAGTCCCTATAAAAAATACTAAATAGAAAAATACGGTCTTCGTCGCGTACACCGTTATCATAAATAAGTAAACAAGACACTGTAATACTGTCGCATTTTCAAGTCATTTCCCCGAAACTTGTTGGAATACATGAAAATTAATATTTCAGGGTTATTTGTGAACAAGCGCACTGTGGCAGGTGTTCATCGCGGCATATTTGTTAATTTAATGCCAGTCAAGTCTCGCTCCGTTACCCCTTAATGAATATTAAACCTTCATAATGCACCTTTTCACATCATCGCTGCCGACTGCCACGAACAATATAATACTTCGAAGAATATTTCTGATTACTAAATTGGATACTTTGATCTTTTGATGATTTGCACATATTTTTGACTGTTTAATAAGCTGGCCGTAGTCCGTATCTAAAGGAACGTATAGATCTTTTTTGGGTTCGATAAGCGTACAAAAGTGATTGGCATTCGTAAAATTAGCTTTTAGTTAAAGGTTTGCCGGTCTGACTAAACGAAAAAAACATTGGATAAGCGAATATCTGAAGCAACTGCCGTTTGCAAAAACCATTTGCGGATTCAATTCTAAAACCAATTTAAGAATAGCAATATATTTGTTCATTTTGTTATTTTTCAATCGTCGTTCGTGTTCCTTGGAATTCTATGGAGAGTTCCTTTTGTATCGAACACATTCAGTTAAGCTCTTAGCGGGAATTGAATCGGGTTGTAAAAGGATTTACGGTAACAGCCACCGAGGAGCGAAGTTAAGTGCTGTGGGTAGTGGCGGGCGCGTTTGACGCGACAATAGATTTACCATAAACCTTCAAGCCTTCTAGTAATACTGGAATGTTTGCCAAAAGACAATAAGTAAGTTCGTGTAGGGAAGTGTCCCCTGGTGTCGGAGTTTTAAGACCGCCTCAAGGCCTCCAACATGGTCTAACGATTGAAACAACCGGGACCGATAATCTAACGTGCCGTCCGAAGCACGTTAGCGCTCAGATAGAAATACCTGTATCGGCGACACCCATCCGAGCTGCACGTTGCTTAACAAAAGTAATCTATACTAATATTATAAAGCTGAAGAGTTTGTTTTGTTTGTTTGTTTGTTTGTTTGTTTGTTTAAACGCGCTAATCTGAGAAACTACTGAACCGATTTGAATAATTCTTTCACTGTTAGATAGTCTATTTATCGAGGAAGGCTATAGGCTACATTTTATCCCGAAATTCCCACGGGAACGGGCACAACGCGGGTAAAACCGCGGGGCGCTGCTAGTGAGTTTATATCACTTAGCTACGAGCGCTATATACTTATACCATGTTCACTAACAAATTAATACTTCTCATCTCTTAATATTTGCATTTTTACTGGCATTAGTTGCATTTTTTCTAGGAAAAATCTTGAAAAGAAAGTAAACTTGACCTATCCCCGTAATACTGATTGATTTACCAACCTTATCTGTTTAATTGATTGTTTTAAAACTACGTAGGTAGTAATTATACCGGGTAACGATACCGGGTGACCTATTTATCTCATCTTTATGAAGAGAAAAGTAAACACAACATACAAAGTAATTTATCTTAATACGTCAATAAGTAATTGAATTACTTATCTGACGCAGACACGTTATTACAAAAATATATGTTTGGATATGAATTTGGGGACTTCACTACGGTTTTAAAGAATTCTTTTCACAAATAAACAATGTTTTTGTAATGCATTTATTTTTAAGATAGTCATAGTTCATAGTCGAATGGTATAAGAAGACCTTTATAAATTCATTTTCATTTATTTATTTCCAATATAATTACACTAGCAACGCCCCGCGGTATTACCCGCGTTGTTCCCGTTCCCGTGGGAATTTCGGAATGAAAAGTAGCCTATAACCTTCCCGTTGAATGTGGCTATCCATTACAAAAAGAATTTTTCAAATCGGTTCAGCAGTTTCTGAGATTAGCGCGTTTAAACAAACAAACAAACAAACAAACAAACAAACAAACAAACAAACAAACAAACAAACAAACAAACAAACAAACTCTTCAGCTTTATAATATTAGTATAGATTATATTTGGCTCAGTTATCGAGACATCACTAGTACGAGTATAAACTGTGACACGGAAAGGTGAAATGTATACAGTTTGTTATTTTTTACTATTTTCAATATCTTCTCTTTGTAATGTAAGTGATTGTTACCGAAACTAGGTCAGGTGACCTTCATGGACGAAACTTATCAAAGCTTAGGTATCACGATACGGAGAACAATGTGAGTACCTTGTTTAATATAGAGTTTTCCTCTTATTCAATACCCACAATATTATACCCACAACATATGCATTAATAAATATTACATAAATTAGCTGCGGATTACAAATTCACCAGCAAATTCCATTAAATTCTACGAATACTAGAGGCTAGAGTTTTATTAAAACTAACATTTTTCATTTTAAGGGTTATTCTGCTAGGCGGTGCTACGAATCCAAAAATATATCATGAAAATCGGACTAGCCTATCTTGAGTTAAATGATGTATTGTATTTATATAGAATATGTATTGGAAGTACATAAAGTGATTGATTTCTATTTTCAAGAAATAAATTCAAGAAATAAGAAATTCTGTCTATTAAAGTAGGTAATTCTTTTACATTAGGAAAAACATCAACCCAGAAAGGTTTCATTAATTTATTCTAATACGAAGGCGAGATTAATATTTCATTTGTCATGAAAAATGTTATAAGGTTTTAATTTATAAGAGTGGCCAGAGGTTAACAATTTATTTGGTGTAATTAAAGTGCGGTTGGTAATACTCGTGTTATTGCGTCCCCCCGGGTGGTGAAAGACGGCTGGGGGTCGCCATGGCGCCGCCAAGTCGCGACCCCCTCCCCTACAACGTGGCACAGGCGACTGGCGACCTTGTACTAACTTAGATCTTTCCTTGCCTTTCTGATAACAATGACCACGTTATCATATACAATTTGATGTTCCAAATGTTACCTTTACAATAGTCGAATACGACTAACCAATAGGTTTGAAGTATATTTGAATCGTAATTACCTTAACTAATTGATTTGATAACGAATCAACTATTGCGCGATTACGGCGCTAAATCTTTGGACAGAACCACAAAGGGATTATGTCTTACTTTCGTCATTTCTCTCCCTCTCACTCTCCTGTATCTATATAGCACGTGGTATAGAACAATTGAAAAAATAAACTAACCATGAACTTACTTACTTACTTTGGGTCTAATTAACCGTGTGTGAATTTGTCCGGGTATATATCTATACTAATATTATAAAGAGGTAAAATTTGTAAGTTTGTTTGTTTGTATGTTCGAGGTAATCTCAGGAATTATTTGAATAATATATATAGATTTTAGCCACATTCAACGGAAAGTTTATAGGCTATTTTTCATCCCGAAATTCCTATGGGAACGGGTACAACGCGGGTAAAACCACGGGGCGCTGCTAGTTATTATATTATAAAACAATTGTAAATTACAATAGAAAAAAATACCTACTTATACGAGAGCTCATCTCAAGGAAATAAACAACAATGTAATTCACGAATAACGTAAACAATGTTTTAGTCCTGTGATTCATGAGTTAGATTGAGTCAATTAACGATGATGGATTTAATTCGAACCCAAATCTCTCTCTGTTGTATTACAATATGGGCTTAGGCGGGGTTCAAAGGATTTGTATAATTATTAAAGGAGATATCTTGAGAGGGATCTTCACAGGTCATTTGCAGATCTCCCCTCGCCATTAGGGCCCCTCGCCCGGCCGGGTGGTGATGAGCGCACTTGATAAAGGAGCTGGCGTTACCCTCGGAGACGGTTGGGCTGAGAGGAATTACGTGATGTTAACGACCGGTGCTTTTATTAATACTATAAACAATGTATACGAAACTTTTTCTTATTATTACAAAGTAAGTTCGAGTAGGCCAACCAACCTTCTTGTTAAATGAGGTGATATATTATTTTGTATATATATTATACTAGCTGCGCCCCGCGGTTTCACCCGCGTTGTACCCGTTCCCGCGGGAATTTCGGGATGAAAAATAGATGTTGGCCGATTCTCAGACCTACTCAATATGCTCACAAAATTTCATGAGAATCGGTCAAGCCGTTTCGGAGGAGTACGCGAACGAACACTGTGACACGAGAATTTTATATATAAGATGAATATGAATATGATATAGTATTTTGTGAAAGAATGCCTTTTAATTTTAAAATGTTACAAACTTTTTGCTTTGAAACTACGTTTAGGGAGACACTTTGCTTTTATTTTACAATTGTATCTGACATTTGGGAACCCTTTTCAAAAACTGAAGTCTCAAAAGGCTTACCAACTGTATTGATATCATCAGATAAGGCATTTTAGACTAATCTACTAAAACATTAATATATGTAACTAGTAGGATTACAATAAATAAAATAAAAGAAGTTTAACATGAGGATTTTGAAAAACTATATAAATAAAACTACAAACTACAATTGGTAGCTTCGAGAAGAGTGGCGGGAATGGGAGGGAAGTTTGGAAAAACAATGATATTCTTATAATTCTCAGGCATAGCAACATCGCTGATACAGCGGTGTCCGGTTTGTACTTTAATCAAAAAGAAAGAAACATAAAACATGATATCAAATTAGTTTTTCTTGGAACATAATAATTTACGAACAGATTGTAACTTGAATGGATGTACCTGTGTATAGGGTGTTTTACAGGTTTGGTCTTTTAAAAAAAGTCTTGATTATCTTAAAGCTACAATGTCTTTTTAAAACATAAATTCAGTGTGATTTGATATGATTTTTAACATATGAAAAACTATCCGATAGTCTATCAATCATCCTGTTATGTATTAGCCACTAGGCTCACATAACTGCGAAAGTTAATTTCTATGTGGTTCTGTGTCTGTGGTCTGAGGGTGGTCGAGTGACGTCATAAGTAAGAAAGTAATCCAACGGTATGAGATAACACTATCGTAAAGGATAGTTCACAAGACCGTTATGCGGGTTTATGTTCAGATCTAATGTTCTCTCTCTGATTAATTTTGGAATTATAGCTTTCGCTTCGCCTCCATGGTCTAGCGGTACGTGCTAAACCGAGTTGTCTGCCAAGACGGATCCCGGGTTCGATCCCCGAGGCGAGCGAGGCATGTTTCAGATACTAGGTAAAGCTTAGGTCTGAGATCATCAGCCTATAATAGACAAGCGTGGTGATAACAACTAATCCTCACTATACTGATATCGTCAGTGAGATGAAAGGCGAGTGGGATTGAGATGCGAGACCACCATTGGGCACCTGACTGACGGGACGATCTTGTCTCCTTCGACGGCAAGTGGTGGGACACCGCGAAGGACAAGGAAGGGTTTGGAGGAGAACTTTGCAGGAGACAATACAGGGTGAAAAAAAAAAACTTACTTGTAAAATATTCTAAGAACCTACATAGGAGATAAGCACATCGAGTTCGCATGTATTGCAGTAATAGATCATTTTTAAAAATAAATGAAATAAATAATATTATTCTTTTCAATACTACTAATGCTTCACGGTAGTGTAATCACGTATGTAACGTGCTAGTCATCAAATTGTGGCATTGCGGTTATGGATATTGACCAGTTGTTACTTGAGCCATGGTTTCCAAATAACTTCCTCGAATGAAATCGACTCAAGCAATTCATGAAATCATTGAACATTTTTTCTTTGTACATTGAAAACTTATGAATACGTATGTGATTAAAATATATGGTTTTAGACCAGTATTATAAGGAAAATAAGGTATGAAAATGTGTTATAAGTATATGTAATCCCTGGTGTCGGAGTTTTTGTAAGACCGCCTTAAGGCCTCCGACATAGTTTGACGATTAAAACAACCGGGAACGACTGCTTAACGGGTCCTCCACGGTAGCGCTCGGATAGAAACTATTACTATCGGCCACCCATCCAAGTAGGGGCCGAGCTGCTCGTTGCCTAACAATTGCAAAACACTAACATATATATGTTACGGCTAATACCCGAAGTGCGGCTACACCTAGTTTTAGCCGGTTAGAACTAGGTGTAGCCACTTACTCTTGGTTAAACTCAAAGTACTCGTAAATACATGCAATTCAAATCCTATTGGTTGATTGTCTGCATATTAGTGCCTGCATCCAACAAAAAACTCTTTAACTAAGTATTTATTAGTTTAAATTCCTAACCCTTTGAATAACCCATGTGGCTTGTATATTATATTACCGCTAGATACTTACTTTGCCGCATCAAAATGCATAACTTGCAATGAGTGCACTGCACTAATCCGGGTCTCTTATTCCATATTCCGCAAAGCATGGTGTGACAATATGGCGTGATACGGGGTGAGGGTGCGGGGTGCGGAGGCGGGGCTCACCTGGGATAAACCCGGGAACACACCGAGCGAGCCCGAATAACTGTTTATGCTCATAAATTAATAATAACTGGAAGTTTATATAGTATAGGAGACCTTTACCTAGCAAAGTTAGTTAGTAGATATATTGATGGAATATGTATATTTATTGCATGGTAATTTATCTATATACTATTATATACTATAAATATTAAATAACGTATAAAGCAAAACAGTTTATTTTTTGTTTGTTCGAACGTACCATCCGATTCGAATAATTATTGTATTAATTTAAGAGGAAGACTATGTGGTTTTTATTCCAAAATTCACACGGGAACTTGTGTTATGTCCACAAGTAAAACCGTGGAGCGCTGCTTATTTTAATATGCGCGCGCTTTATTTAATACAATAACAAAGTAGTGATTTTCCCGGTAAGAAAATTATTACGTTTTCCTGATAAATAAAATAATAAAATCATTATTCATACAAATTTATTTCTATTAATATATAAATACATAGATATTACCAGGAAAATGTATTAAGAGTAGATCGGGGGTGCCACGTTGCAAGTGGCGGCGATGGCGACTAACGCACCATAGCCCCCTTTATGGTGTCGAAACGTCCGAATCAAAAATATCGAATGAAAATTAATAAAAGTATTGAAGATCCTCAGTCCCACCGTAGCCTTTGGGCCAGTTATTGATACCAGACTTGTGAATGGAATTATTATTACCTTAGAATATGAGTCCTCATATAAGTACCGTAATCTACGAGAATACCTTTTCTAAAACCCTCTATTCAAGCTTCGCGTATATTACATACATATAGGTAGTAGAGAAAATTACTCAAGGTCAAACTATGTATGTCTATAACAGTAAAGGTAAATTTAATTAACCCGAGTTTGCGAGCAATAAACCGCAAGATTATGGTATTAAATTAGAATATTTAGTGCCAACCTTATTGTCTTAACGATCAATTTGTTATTACAAGGCTTTAAAAATTGTCTCAAATACCTACTTTCAAATCTTAAATCCCCAAATTATTACATGAAACTTTTCGTCCTGAAACGAAACCATTCTCCCTGAAATAATACTGGAATGTATAAGTAGCGCTTGAACCCGCAGGGAATAACTGGTCCGTGCAAGTAAAACCCACTGTGACAGACGGGTTCTGTTCCGTCCGGTGTATTTCGCGAGGGCGGGAAGCCGCGCAACTAAACTAAAATGCCGTTCAGTTGTCCACCGACGCCATCGCCAGTCGCACGGCGCGAGACGCTCTCACCAACTCGGAAACATCGCGATCGCGCAACACTATGCATAACACAACTGGCAACCAATAATAACATATCACTTGTCAATTAAAAACGTCATCCTCGTAAATAAACATTGTAAAATATTTTCGAAGCTTTGAAAAGCTGTAACGATGTGTAAACATGTGTTAGTTCCTATGAAGCAAACAGTGGATGCAGGTAGGTTGTATGCGATTTTTTTGTGATTATAAAAGTAACGTAAGTTAAATAATAGTGCATTTTTTACGAATGGAAAATAGCAAATGAATCTTTTTCTATTGTATAGGTAGTAGGTCTATTTAATTTAATGCAATGTACAGTTCTAACGCATGTGTTTATTTCTCACTATATTGAATTATAATAATATACTGATCTCGGCAAAAGCCGCGGGAACCCAACTTTTGAGTACTTTCTTACTGAAACTTTAACTTTCAACTTTTTAGGGAGCACTTTGCAAACATTAACCTACAGACGTAATATAATAAATCTTTTTAGCTTTTGTAGTCTCTTAGGGATAGGGAGGGCCGGCATGATGTGATCCTTCAATAGTTACTAATACCTTATTGATAATAATTTATTACCCATGAAATGAAATGCCGTAAATAATGTTACACGTCTCAGTGACAAATTGTTTTTGAATTAGTTCTACCTAATTTTATGTGACTGTATCTTTCGATTATGGGATTATTACAATGCTGTGAATGTTGTGATTTCAGTTTATATGTGTACTTCCAATTCCGTATAATAATAATATGCTTCCTTAGAGCAAAGTTACTAAGATCGTCTATATCATTACATAATATTAATGAAATGGTCTACTAACGTGGTGAATAAAGACATGTCCCGCCCTTGGCTAATTCTAGGTAATCAAATGATTATCAGGAAAATAGGGATCAAATCTAGGTCCAGTTTTGCAGTCTTGAAAACGACTTACCTATCGCCTGCAACTCTTAACAATGTTTTTCAATCTGTCAAACTAGCAGCAGGCGCCTTGCGGTTTTACCCTGATACTTATCATCCGGCGAATGCCTAAGGACTGTTTTCAAGTGATTCACATATAACCTTCCCCTTGAATGTAGCTATTGTGTACGAAAATAGTGTTTAAAATCCGAATGGCAGTTACGGAGAAAGTAAACAAACATAGCATATACTCTAGCTTTTTGTTCTAGTGTCGTATATCTGTTAGTCATAAACGTACGATATATACACGAAACTCCATTCCCAATTCAATTTTGTCTTAATAATATTTTTGTTTACTACGACACAGTCTGCTTATAAACATTTTCATATTATTATAGATAACGGAAGTACAGAATGACGATTAAAAGCATGCAGATAAACAACGTATGGAGTGACGTGAAAAAACATAGATCTGGAATGAAGAGCATTCTTCATAAACTAGTGAACGTTGCGTGGTTAAGTTCACGGACATATGTTTTCAAGTTCTTATCAGGTACCTGCTTGAGGTTATAGTTTATTATTTCAGATTACTGCTATAAATCTTTGTGTAGGTACGTTCTAGTAAATACTCGTAGATAAGAAACGTAGTTACTCAACGCATTGAACGAATTGAACATTGTGGATTCATTGCATATTACAGTAAAATTATAATAGCATAGAGTAGAACAAATTGACACGAGTATTATAGTAATAATTTATAAATATAGGACAGTAGATTTTGTCAATATTATGAAATTGTACTGAGCTAGGCTCCAAGACGCTTCATTCATGTCGTTGATTCGCATCTTTTCACATTGTGCTATGACGCTCGCAACTGTCATTTTATATTCGTACGCGATTTTAAGTGCAGTATACAAGTTAACGAAAATCAAATGTAAGTCTTACAATACCTTTACAATCGTCAGACACAATGAGTGACACTCAAAGAACGGTTTCGTACGTCCTTTGAGGATGGACAAACTGTCTTTCACATGCCAAAAGAACGGAGACGCGGACGTTTGTATAACTATTCAATATGCTCCTATAACGTAAGTACCTACTCATCTAATATTAAATACGTAAAATTTAATGCTAACAGATTCGTCCTCAACATTCATTTAAGTATTAAAATGTCGATAAATTCAAATTTATATGTGGTCAAATTGTCGGCTCCGGCCAATTGTTTTAAATTAGGAACCTATTTGTCCGTTTGAGATGTCGCTTGAGTGTTAATCGATAGTTTGGGAGATCGATAGTCGGTTGTGGGGGAGTGACACGGAACTGGCATTGAGTTAATTTATAATGGAGTCGGTATGAGCGGCGGGCTGGTCCCGGCGAGTCCCGGTGCCGGGCCGGGAGCCGGTCGTGTCGCGGCGGCGGCGGCGGGTTGGCGCAGTGAGGGCCCGAACATGCGCACTGGCGCACATGCATTCCATCCCGGACACATCTCAGAAACACTCGTCTCCATACAAACATGCCGATGTAACGAGACCCTCGTATGACATAGCAATCGTTTGTTTTGATACCTCGCGTTGTCATTGAATTACTCGTACGACCGCGCTCCACCAAGAAACATGAAATTGCCGAAATTCGAGCTGTGTAAGTTTTTATTTGCTACTTTTATTATTTGTGCAATGTGCATGTAGTAAACAATTTAAGTACTTACCTATTATTGTATTTATTGTAAAGGTGTAAAGGTGTGTAAAGGTGTAATTGATGTCCGTAAAATATAACTGTTAATGTAAAGTACTTATATTTCTAGACTAGGTTACATTGTTCTACATAGTATTCAGTTAACATTCATAACAAAATTTCAATGACTGATTTTCTTTCTAGTGTTTATGTAATTTATTCTCTCTTATGATCATAGTTTTTAAGTTATAAGTCCAGTAATAATGGTTTCGTTTTGAATCGCCTTGTGACGTAAATCCATTAATTTATATCATTACTCATTTAAGGCTATAATAAGACCTAATTTTTTTTCTGAATTTCCGTACTGAAACTTTATTCACGCGCTAGTTAGTGTTGCCATCTAGTCGTAGCATAGTAAACTAAATGTCATCGGCATGTTTTTAAGGTACTAGTGATGCGCCGCGGTTTTGGGATGAAAATTTGCTTATAACCTTCATTTTGAATATGGCTATCCAATACAAAAAGAGTTATTCCTATCACTTTGGTAGTTAAAAATCTATATTAAAGTTTCAGCTATATTATTATTATCAGCAGTGCCCCGCGGTTTTACCCGTGTACCCTTTCCCGTCGGAATTTGCGGATGAAAAATAGCCTGATGAAAAATACCTTCCCGTTGAATGTGGCTATCGATTTCAAAAACAAATATTCAAGTTTATGAGATTAGCGCGTTCAAACAAACAAAAAATCAAACTTACAAGTAACCCCGAGGGCGTGGCTAATTTATTCATCACGTGACTAACAGCTCATCTGAGCTATCTAACAGCTTAGCTTATCTATGATGACTAATCACCAGTTTGGAGCAGCCAACTTCCGCTAGACAGTTTGTCTGCTACGTCAGTTTCTTCGCTACATTGTTGCAGTAATTCAACGGACGCTAATGCAACTAACTATTATGTACTATTAGATAATCAAATTGATCTGAAGCGTGTGGTAGGTACGGGGAATAGGTATTAATATTACAGTTATATAGAACAAAGCTATGTGGAAAACTTAGGATTTGCTTGTCCTTTTTATTTTAATCTACATCTATGTGCCTACTATAATATGTGTCTATGTAATACTATGCCTACTATGTAATACTATATGCCTGTTTCACGTTCTGTTTTGATTTTCCTAAAACTCAATCTCCTCCTCATTGTGCTATTTTTTTGCCCAACCGCTACGTCTAGTATTTGATATTTACATTCATGTACCTACTAATTTTTTGACAACATCTGTGAAATATACGCAATAAAAAGGTACATAAATGGTACATAAAATATAATTAATTATTTGAATTATTTTTATTAGCAACAATAAAACTATTACAATAGATAGGAATTATAGGATAACATGCATACTAAAATATGTGAATTTTTTTACCAGAGTAGGTACCTAGGCAGTACGTCCGCTGGTCATGGTCTAGCTATTGTGAACATCAGACGCGATGCTATCTGGAATCAGTAATTGACATGACGCCATTAATGTAGGTAGAGGTATCCCACTGTCCATGAAACATACCATTTATGTTGCCTCGCATGCTGTATAGACTATAGAATCCCTGTATAATTAGCGTGTATATTAAATAAGGGGTCTTAACCCTTTTCAAGCGGAATTGCATTAATTATGAAACGTTGTCATTGTGTAGTGTTCGAGTAGCGGACTAGCAGGCCATCTGTTAATCCGCGAATGTGCGCAGGTGGTCAATTGGCAGGCTAGAGCGACAATTACACTAATGAAACATTGATCGCCACTTGATCTGTCTGCCCCTCGGCTCCCATCACTCGGACACTCGGCTTTATTTACATTTTTCACAACTTGTTGACAAGTCCGCTCCCGGACGAATTGATCTGCGGATCCAATCACATTCAACGAGCAATCCATATTGAAAACAATACTTTATACTTAGTTACTGGATACAGCTCACAATTTTACAGCAAAAGTTTCAAGCTTTTTATTGTATTTTGTTGTTTCTTTGGGAATTCATTTTGCTATAAATTCCGTTCCCAAGGACTATCATTTTTTATTTAAATCTATTCAGTAGTTTAGGCGTGATTGCGTCGCTCACATACAGACAGAATTATTTTCGTATTTTATATTAGTGAGGAAGTAAGGAATTTATAAAGTGATCAGCTAGTAATTAGCATAGAAATCTTCAAATATGTATTCCTAGCCAGTAGATTACATGAATTGAATCCGAACAGGTAGCTATTTCTTAAACTATTCATAATTAATTTTGTGAGTCATATCATAATTCAAACGTTATCTCCTCGCTTTCAATAACAAAATAGTTACAAAATACTTTACCACTGTCGTAAGTCAAGCGCATATAAATAAAAGTTACTTTATTCAAAGAAACGCAAATTTTATCAAACAAATATTGGATTCATAAATCACTTTCGTCACGTTTATCTTAATGAGTGTCCGTAATCAGGAAGATGAATAGAGATTTGAACTTGTTCGTGATAAAGGATGCCTTGTGAGAGTTATCGTCCGATGTTTCCATATCGGCGTATTCAGTAAGAATGTCAAAGTAGCGCATTTTCAATTAAAGTCTTTATTGATCGCGTGCGGGATACAGCCGCGGCCGTCTCATGACGATACACATTGAAAAATAAAAATAAAACTATTCAACATAACGTGTAGCTTTTAATTCTAACCAATTAATAATAAGCTGTTAGGTTTTTAACAGTTAAAGCGTCTTTGTTAAACTTATAAGAAGAGAGGTTTCTTAGAAATACATTGACGTAGTTTGTACGTAATGCTTTCAAATCGAATCACAACGATGCACGCACGTTATATTATACTTTACGGCTTACAATCAGTATACATACATATCAACGACCTATATGTATATATATTGATACTAGATGGGGTTCGAGATTATTAAAATAATTATTTTCTTACCTATCGTTTATAATAATTATTATTGTAGATCCTAAAAATATTTTTTTTAAAGTAATCATCAAAATGTTTGTACTAGCATAACTTACAAATGACGGCACCTCAGTGGCTATCATTTTTTATTGTGATTGTTATTGTTAGGTAAAGGTTTGAAATAAACAATACATCTGACGTTATGAATCACAAGTTGAACGCGCATAAACCCGCAGGGCGCCGCTAGTATCCAATACCTTTACCTTGATACAAAGACACGTTGTTTACCATGCCTCTGGCCATACCACATTGGTATGTATTTGACTAATTTTAAGTACAGAAAGTTAAAGAAAAATATTCTATTATTATACATTTAAAATTATCTGGACTACCTATATGTTTTTCTCCATTTTCCTACTTCCGATTATATCGTTACCGGCTACAAAACATGGGCCGGCCCTAGCTATTAAAAAGTAGGTATGTGATATGAGGCCGCTTCCTCCGAAGGGCAAAATGAAGTATCCACGATAGATACGCCATTAATCCACTTTGCTTAATTAATTTAAAGCGCAAACGCTGTCCACTTTGACATGGAACCGTGTCGCATCTTGCACGCATATTTTAAAAATACATCATGGCAACCTTCCTCAATATTTTGCACGATCTCGTGTGCCGTAGATTCGCAACGCAACATAATAAACAGAATGGACCTTGACTCGTATTTAGCAACGAATTCTGCTCGGAGGCTTGTTCGGTCCTGGCCGCGTTGCCAAACATTCAGGTTTTAGAAGGTTTTTGAATTTGGAAATCTGGTTGGTTAATTAAGCCCTCGTAATGAAGTAAGGAATATAAATGTGGCCTAATAATGACCTTACAATTGGGTAATTATTTACTTTATTATTCTGATTTCCATAGTCATTTAAATATAAATAAATATAAGATAAACAAACAGGAAAATAAGTGACACATTAAAGATGCGTTATAAATATGAATAAAAATTGTAAATAACTGTTTTCTAAGAATTATTAAGATATTTTCCTTAACTTTTGACCAGTTATGATGTAAGGTGAAGTCAGTCTTCTCGCGACCATGATCTTTAAATGATCGATCATCGAATTAATTAATTTCGCGGATTAAATGTTCAAAATAAAATGTTTATATGGTGATAGCTAGTAATAAATTGTCCCTCTTTGTGTTTACTTCGCACATGTCAAACGGCTCCCACTAAAAGTAGATTAATATGAAATGAGTGAAAATATCTGCATCGATTTTACAGACAAGAGCTAGCTAACTAACTAGACCCTAATAAGAGCGAAGTGTATATGTAAACGTAGATTCAATACAAAATGTATACTGTGCACTTAACCCTAATAACAGTAAGAGCCTAACTAGTAAAGGTGACAATTGGGCTTTTGAAAAAAAAAAATGTTTTTTTTTATGTATTTTAAAACTTTATCATTAATAATATTGATATTTAATGCAAAAAACTTAAAAAATATATTTTTTCAATTAATTATAAACGATTAAAAATTGATGAAATTTAAATAAAAATCACGTGACTATAAACGCGCCAAGATTGGTCACCGTAGTTGTGACGTCATAATGTTATAGCTATTTAACCATAAGTACTTACAGCGTTTACAATCAAGATTCCCGCCCTTTTATACTCTTTCCCTCCAAAAGTTTGCGATGTAACCGAACCTCTTTTCATAAACATATAAAAAGTTTGTGATGTAACCGAACCTCTTTTCATTAACATTAACTAACATTATGACGTCACACGCGCTCGGGTTTGTTCGGGAGTTGTCGGAGTGTCTTCGGTTTAATTATAATAAATTAATTTTTATTTTGAAATAACTTTTGAATTATTGCGAAAAAAAAAGAAAAAAAAATAGTTTTGTTATAAAACTAATATACACGGTGAGCCTTAATAACCCGAAAGATTTAAACGACGTATTTGTGACAACAGTACGAGTAAATAATGCTATATCAACATGGGTCCAATTATGTGTCTTAATTAAACTACTATTTCAGTACAAATTAAATCATATTAATAGAACGCTTCTTTGTAAACAAACCTTTACTTCAGAGAGTGAGCGAGTTTTGATTAATCTCAGTTGAGAAACAAGGAGCGAGCATGAACGAATCACTCCGATATCATACGATGCATCAACCATGCGGTTAGTGCGTCTTCGTGTAAAAGTAGTAGGTGGCTACGTCACGCCTTTAGGGTGTGTTACAATTGAGATTTTCTTACTTGTGGTTTACTTGAAATAATTAATATCTCTTAAAATATGGGTTTTTGGACTATACGTTATATAACTTTATATACTCTAATTAGGCTCTAAAATCGTTGGTTTAAATCTTTCGGGTTATTAAGGCTCACCGTGTATAATCTTTCCATTTATAACAAAAAAAAATTTTTTTTCAAAAGCCCAATTGAAAGCTCTCAGACAAGAACTAATTCTTGAAACTGAAACTCATAGTTGAAACAGCATATGGTTGTTCCAGCGGTGCAGAAGTCATGCAAGCCGGCGCTGCTGAGCCGCGTGTGGCTCGCCACGCGGCGGGCCCTCAACCTGGACCACACGCACCCTCACCACTTCGCCTGCAGCCAGTGGCAGACCACACACAGACCTTCCACTTTATACCTCCTTTACAGGTAAAGCTTAACGGACTACGAATCTAAGGGAATGTCTCGATTGCATTCTCGATTTGATTTAAAGCTTCAATATGTTAAAACAAATGACGTTCGTTTTCTTTAATCGCGTTCTGTTTGGTGCAAATTTTGAATGAGATCAGCTTTTGTTTCTTAATCATGTTTAGGTTAGAATTAAGAGTTCTCGTCCGCTCTATATGTTAGAATTGTCATATGACCATGTACTAAAGTGCTGAACCTTTTCTTGAGCTAACTGTTCTTACATTGGCTTAAAAATCCCATAAAGTAAGCTTCTCAATCAGTAACACATTTCTTTCTGTATGCATTGAGTGACGATGATAAAAGTATAGGCAGGTTGGTAACAACAGTCCATTCGAAATGAGAATGAAATTTAATTGCGACTGTACTTAAATTATGTTGACATTCCTTTAGCAAATTGCATCACATTACGGCAAAAATGAAATACTCTGTCGACGTCTTTTTATTTGTGAATTTTCGAACATTTTGACAAGGTTGCTTCTTATTCCCTATGGCTTACAGATATGGATGGAGTGATGGATGATTTTAATATTCGCTTTACTGATCGCTATATACCTACCTACCATGTTTTCAAATCAAACGGGCAAGACAGCTGTCGCGTTTTATACCCTTGTAAAAGTTACTCAATAGTAACATAAATATTTCTTGACTAGGTACTTATCAATTTAACAGGCTAATCTTTGACGGTTGCAATTTTGCAAATAGATATCATTTCCTAGTAAATTCTCATAGAATAAAGTTAAATTACTTGTAAGTGATGTTTATCATTATTTAGTATTAGTTTCCTGCTTGGTAGATCTTTTTATGGAGACGATCCCATTAGTCCACACACGGTTCAACACGCAGTCACGTGTCTCGATGTTTTGTTTCTGTTTCTTACACAGAATTTACTCCGTCGTGTGTTCTTAGAATGGAGGCACATTGTGCTGTCCCGAACCCACTGACCGATCAATATTTTGTCAAAAAATATTTATGAGAAGTGACCCTGCGGGCCTTGGATACATGTGATTAGAAATAGGTCTCCCTTTGCCCAGCAATGAACCAGGTTAATAAAAAATTTAAAAGGCTTGTAACTAGCACATCCTTTAATAAAACTGCCCAGAGGTTTCGACCTGTGAGGGATTCATAAATATGATGAATTTCCTATAGAAGCCAGTAGTAACAAATTTACTTACAGACCTACTTATTTAGATCCATGAGTTATTATTGGTTAAAACCGGGATCTATCAATCACAAACAGGGTCATTTTGACATAACAAATTTGTACAGACGTGTTATAACTTGTCCAAAAAGTCATAGACTGTAACTCACATACTTCCAGTAACTACTAACCTTACTGAGTAGTAACTAGTTACATTTTTCGTGGAGCAAGTAGACTGACAAAGGTACTTTCGCAGTTGTACTATGAAGGTATGGATATCTTGGTAAATATAAAAGGTTACAAACACACGTACTTTGAAGCGTTAATCGATAGGCAATATATAGATACCTCGAACACCCACCATTAAATGTCGATGATAACCGACAACTGGTGTAAATATTTAATATACTGATATACTGTATCCCTGCCTTACTTATCTTTGTATTGATGAATTATTTAATCTAAAAACTTGACGTCACACTACGTATTAAATTAAATTAAATTAAATTAAATATGTCTTTATTTCAGGCAATAAGACCCATATCATACAATACAATATCATTATACATCATTATACATACGTATAAAACATACGTATTGATCCACGGTACAAGAAAATGAAGCAGAAAAAGTAATTGTGGGTTAAAAAAGTAATTTATGTCTGTAAAAAAGTAATTTATGTCTTTATGGTAATAATGATCGCTAGAATGCAAATTGCATTTGTGTACTCGTACCTAACCAGTAAACGTAATATGCAACCTACGTCACAGATACCTACTACTAAGTTTTTTGTTCTCACTTCCGGGATGATAAATTAATGATTAACACGGTTTTTCTTCAACAGATTTCTGGTGTTCATCTTGATAGTCTCCACGGCTATATCCAGTTTGGCTTACCAGCGGTTACCTCGGAAGTACGAGGGTCCTCCTATAGAACTGAACTATTGGAAATGGTTCATCTACTTCACCAACTGGGGGTTTCTGATGATTGCCGTGCAGTCAGGACTGGCGCTCGCCGTAGTACTCAAATACAGATCCAAGACCTCGTACAACATACGTAAGTACCATTACATTCACCACGTACACTCGTCGCCACAACAATGTTGCTATGCTATTAGTAGCCCCATACATTACTCGCCGGGCGTTGACTGAACCACTGTACGAATTATAAATGTTCTAGCTACATTTATAAACATGTCATTGAACGTACTCTTTTAAATACAAATAGATAATTAGGTTGTTCTAAACGCATATTGGAGTCATGGCAAAAGTGATTGCATTTCAAATTAAAATAAACTAGCTCTTCCGTATTGTCTAGTATGTTTACGATACAAATGAATACGACTTTTAGTTGCAATTTCAAATTGCGTGCCAAATGTTTAGATCGGTTCTCGTCTTGTTAGAGACGTATATTACCGTTACTGTCTACAGTAAACGGTTGAAGTGTGTTTTTGTCCGATTCGTTTTAAATGGAACAATTTACCCAATGTCGAGTTTATCGTGGGTGAACTAATGTACGGCGGGAGTTTCCTTGAACGACTCAATGAGTCCCGCGAACCAATTAATTAAATCAAGTATTCGCGTGTCTTCACCATGGAGCGACCACTCACAACACCAAGCACGTGTTTTCGTCAATTTATCACGATACGTGCATCCCCGAATGATGTCTAGTCTACCTAAATTAATGTGACCTATTACTATTACTCAAAGCTATCTCTTCCATATGAGGCACTGCACTTTCATAGTTGTATTAATCGTATTTTCTTGGTATCATAAAATTGAACACGTGTACCTACTATGTATAAATATATTATTATACCAGTATAATTATACATATATACACGTGTTCTAAGCTTTGTGTATAATTACCAATTTTTCTATTACTTAGTACATACAACTGAAAATGTAAATAAATGTGTATTTAATAAGCATAATGTACGTAGGCTCCCAATTCGGCATCCAATCTACCGCGAGGGTGCTCGGGGTCACGAACGGTTGATTGGTTACAATTTCGCGTCAATTAAGAGCCGGTCGAGCGGTCGTTGAGCATTGTGCCTCGAATTATTCCTATTGGTTCCTCATTCTTGGCTCGTTCCTCAGTGAAACCAAGCAGTCGGTAACAGCTGGGCTGCAATTTCTCACTTAGCCCGCTATTGTGCTACGTATTCGCTCGATCAAGCTACTTCCCTTCCATTCTTATTGAATATATTGACCAATTTTAATGTCCTCAATCCATAAATGACACTTCCTGATATTATTCTTCTTTGAATAGTCATTTCGCTTCTGATTTAAGGGTACAAACTCGGCAATCTTTGTGGTGCCTATAAGTGCTTTTGGTATATGGATATTTGTTTATTTAGGCATTAGGGGATTGTATGATTAATTCATAAATAGTATAGGTATAAGTATTCGTTATTATAGGTACCTATTGATTTAATAAATCAAGTGCATTCTTACTAAGTTTTATTTACTTGTATGTTTCCATAAATTCCATAAATACCTACTTAAGGAGACCCGATTTTAATTAAGTTGGTGATAGACAAAGACTACTTTTTATCCTGAAATTCCCATAGGAACGGGAATATTGGGATGAAATCGCGACGAACAATTAGTTTATTACCACTATGCAAGATTACAATAGTTAGTTTATTATACGAGCATAAGAGTCTATTCATTTACAGTTATTCGTCTTCACGGTTTGAGTAAAGGTTATTGACAAGATTTTTTTAACTATAAACTTTATTTAAGTAGGTATATATCTATTTAGTGAAGAGATGAACGCACTATGAACATTGATAATTGTTGATTCATTATGAATATAAATCTGTCGAACAATTCCACACATCTTTAATTAGATCCAAACTAAACTCTAAGCTTGTTTATTGGAGTCTAACTCATTGATACTATTATCACTACATACCTAGTACCTATACGGATTTTGAAGCGGTTTTTTTATAACTAAATTTTTTATAACTAAGATAGACTGATTCAAGAGGAAGATTTATATGTATAAAAAATCCCGAAATACCTACCCACCGGCACAACTTGCGTAGAACCGCGGGGCGCTGCTAGTACATTCATAAGTACCGAAATTAAACCAGAATTCATGGGTATACAATGAAAGCAATCAATACAAATTATAAATAGGCCTAAATGTACGAACTTAACACGTCGATACTCGGTAGCACGAGTAGTACCTACCTATTCTACTGAAATACGAGTATGTATGTGGTAATTCAGTAGGCACTCACCGAAAGCGACAGCTGACACACATTGTTCTTATTGTTATTTAATTTTTAACCGACTTCAAAAAGGAGGAAGTTCGTCTATTTATATAAAAGTATTTAAGTTGCCGGAACAATATATTGAGAACATCTGCTAATCATTTTTTTATTCCTTTATCTATACTAATATTATAAAGCTGAAGAGTTTGTTTTGTTTGTTTGTTTGTTTGTTTGTTTGTTTGTTTAAACGCGCTAATCTCAGAAACTACTGAACCGATTTGAATAATCCTTTCACTGTTAGATAGTCTATTTATCGAGGAAGGCTATAGGCTACATTTTATCCCGAAATTCCCACGGGAACGGACACAACGCGGGTAAAACCGCGGGGCGCTGCTAGTCCATCATATAGTTAACATCTTAAAGTAGTTTCGCGGGGAAACACAGATTGATAAATTCCTTAGATGAATCCAGCCTTGTTTCAAACAGAATTCTGGTTTTCCCCGATAGGGTGTGATTCTGAATCATTTGGTATTCAAGGAACTTCGACATAATGGGATCCTTTGTGCTTTCTTTTATACTTCTGTATTGTACGCCAAAGTACACACATACATACACAGCATACCTATCTATACTAATATTATAAAGCTGAAGAGTTTGTTTGTTTGTTTGTTTGTTTGTTTAAACGCGCTAATCTCAGAAACTACTGAACCGATTTGAATAATTCTTTCACTGTTAGATAGTCTATTTATCGAGGAAGGCTATAGGCTACATTTTATCCCGAAATTCCCACGGGAACGGGCACAACACGGGTAAAACCGCGGGGCGCTGCTAGTATAACAATAAAGCCTGTTAATAGTAAGCAAGTAAGTTCTAGTAGGACTAGCCGCGCTCTGCGGTGTTACCCGCGTTGTACCCGCTCCCGCGGGAATTTCGGTATAAAACGTATCCCACGTGTTACTCTGATGCATAGTATAACCTATGTATATTACTGTAAAGTTTCATCTAAATCCGTGCAGTAGTGTGTGGAAGAGTAACAAACAAACATACATACATACGAGTATATCCTCACAAACTTTCGTATCTATATACCTATAGTAGGATATTACTCTCATCGGCCAAAAATTTCAACTCTTTTAATCTGTTACTTCATCATTTCCAGCAAGCGAAGAAGATGAATTGCCGATGTCGTGTAGCCGGCGCGTGCGCACGCCGCTTTTGTGCCGCGCGTACTGGCTCGCGCACAACATCGCCACGGACCTGGCCTTTGTGATCACCTGCGTTTATTGGACCCTGGTCCATGATCCTGGTTAGTATAAACTATACTGTATAACTGTTACCATTAGAGGGACTATGGCTTTGTCTAAAGGGGTTGGGGAATTAAGGGGGGGAGGGGAGGTCACAGCGGTCACAACCTAATTTTTGATAAAGTGTTTTATAATGCTTAAAGTGAGATACTTCCTCCAGTCGCCATTAATATTTTACTTTTGCTTGGTTTCGTGCCTTAGGTTTTTCTCAAAGCAACCTACAAGAACATTGCCTTCATAAAATATGTAGGCAAAAATAACGTTACGGTACACCGTCGTAGAGACGTCAAAGAAGATAATCCTAGAATACGCTTAACTTATAATTTATATTTACCATTATTAATCCCAATTTCTTCCATTACAGCTCTCCACGAAGTGAACACGCTTAACGTGTTGGTCCACGGCGGCAATTCGCTCATAATGTTCGTGGAGATATGCGTGACCGCGCATCCGATCCGCGCCGCGCACGCGCTGTACGGCGCCGGCGCGGGGCTCGCGTACGGCGTGTTCAGCGCCATCTACTGGGCGCTGGGGGGGACGGACAGGCTCGGCCAGCCCGCCATATACCCTAACCTTGATTGGAATAAACCAGGTCATTATTTATTAGACTTCATATAAGAACTCCCTCTATAATCTACTAAGGAATAACTTCACTTTCTCACTCACTGTACTGTTATCTTCAGTATGTTCAGAAGCCTTCGCCATTTACTTACAGGGACATTAAGTACATACTATACTTTTATTGTATTAATAACTAGCTTCCTACAGGAATTTTCGGTCAATTATGGCCAATTATGGCCTGGGAACTTTATTTATCACCATGCTTAAGCTCATCAGCATCTGTTAATTAGTTTGACCGAGACAGTAACAGACAGACAGACTTTCCTCATCACTGTACTTAGTTTATAATCTCATTGAGATGAGATTCCTTTGCCCAGCTGGGAGACATAAAACGCTTACACTTTTTTTCTCTCTCTTTTCTCCAGCATCCGCATTCGGATTCGTAGCGTTATGCGCAGCCGTAATGGTTGTCGCTCACGTGCTCGCCAGCGGCGCGGCGTGGTTGCGCGGGCGCATCGCGCGCAACCGCCGCGCGCTGCCCACGCACTGATACGCACACCACTACCGCCTGGAGAAGGTATCTTGACTACGCTAGTTGTAGCTACAACTGCTGATGAAAAATGCGTTTCCATTGAAGCTGAGGGGAATACAATTAACCAATTACAATTGAAATTGTCAAAATATCATTGACATTGTCAAAATCTCTTCGTAATGCATTGTGATGATGAAAATCAAGCTCCTGTCAAGAGATTTTGACAATTTCATTCTTTGTGCTTAGTCAATTGAGCTTCGCTTTATGGAAACGTAGCCTAATACTGAAAGACTACTTAAACTAACTTAACGGAACAAGGTCAAAGTCACTATAAGTGCGCTTTTACACCTAAACCTTTCTGTTCTATACTGATATCTTCAGTGAGCAGAGATGTATTTGTCATACAGCACATTCAGCCTACTACTGTAAAATTGGATGTAAATTTTTTACGTTTCATCAGTCCTGTGTCTGTCAAGAAATAATATACCATTCATTTGTTTTGCGTGCACGATAAAAATGAAATATAAAACGAAAAACTGTTACGAAAAGTCTGTTTAAGAAGCGTTTTAGTGTTTGGGAGCGAGTGCTATAAAACATGGTTAATCAAAACTAGTTATAGCTTATACTTTCGTTATGTCAACTTAATAGATTTTACCTCAAAATGCCCTCCAGTGTAGCCTACTCGAATAACTAAATAACCTGCAAACCCTGTTCTGTAGCACTCAACTTAAGAAAGTGCCTTCCGAGGGGCGTTGTTAGTGAAATGTAAACACCAAATAATAGATGTAACATGTGATATTAATGACAGTATTTCATCCCGGCCTGTTACGTCTTTGTGATGTAGATGGAGATGGGTGACAGTTGTCACACTACCAAGTGACATATGTCAGTGCCGTAAAAAAATACTTTTTTTTCGATCACTTTAAAATTCACCGAATAACAATTTCCATCCTGTTTATCCTCTCGTCTGGCACGAAGCCTGAACTTTTTCCGTCACCCATCTCCAAGCAATAACACGAAGACTATAATTGATAATAGGTTGTAATGACGTAGATCGGACCTAATGTAAGGTACAATGGTTGCAGTTTATCGGAGTTTTCACTAGTTAGAGAACTTTTCTCGCTAGTCTAAACCCAACCTTAGTCCAAACTGAGTTAAGCTGCTATAATATAAACTTTATTACTAAAGCAATAAGGGTTTCTTCGATAGATAAATATATAAGGAATGGATTCTTTTAACTTATTAGGTATTGGTTCTTTTATATGACAAATTCATATTATGTATCTTGATCGAATTTGCTATACGTTGCTGTGGCATTTAATACGTAATGGTGGGTTTCAGACAAATATGGTTTAGGGCCGATTTTTCAATATTTAGTTAAAAGTAATCTCCGAAAACATTGACTAGCTCATAGTTCACGGGTTGTTTTATCAATATGTTCTTTACAAACAAATCTGAAGATTTAGAGCCAAATTCACCGTTTCTACCTCGAACTAAGGTCAACTGAACTCGGATTTAGTGAATCATTTTTGAAGTTTTGATCTCAGTTCAGCTCGTGAACTAAGATTACGTTGAACTGATGAAGTTTAGTAGTAACGGTGAAATTGGGGCTAAATAAAATTATCCCTTGTTGAATCAAACTACGTTTTCGGACACTTTGCTTTTTTTGCATTTTTATCTGACATTTCGGTTTCCATGATGATAGGTGAATGTAGTTAAGCATTGATTTTAAATTAAATTCGTATTTAATACGACAATTGTACACTTGGATCTTAAGAGTTAACTCTTTGCACTGTAGTTGTAGATGACAGGTGTCAACTCAGTACAATCATAACGTTTTATGGAAAATAATAACTATAAAATTAGCGACCTATCCTTGCTTTGCGTTGGTTAATTAAGGTTTCTGAACGAATAAAGATAAAGTAGACAAAAACCTTCCTCTTCATCCATCTGTCTTTTGGTGAAAATACATGGAAATCTGTTCAGTTCGTATATTCGTGACCGAAGTGTGAAATGTTTTTGTCGAATAGTTACATTCAAAAGGACAGCTGGGTTAGTTTAAAGATAGAAATTGTACCTAAATGACACCTGTCACCTGCATCAAGCTACAGTATAATTTAAAACGAAGTATAATACACATTTTTACCTTATCATGGCTGTGGTTTGGTTAAGTAAATATGTACAATGAATTTTGTGAATTAATTCGATGTTCTTATATCTGTGCCGGTATTTCTAGATTTTTAGATAATATCATATCATTTGAACACGATCATATATGATCGTATCCTTATCCAGGGTTAAATGTTAAATATTAAATATGGTATGTGACAACTATGTTATTCAATATTATTTCTTATGCTTTGCTTTTCTACCTCATAATGTAACTGTGCAAATATTTTAAGATATTATGTGGTGTTACCCAATAAGAATGGTTTATTGGTGTAAACTTGATTTAAATATATTTTTACAACTGAAATAAGGCTCTCTGGTTGGTTAATGTACCACATAATATTCGGAAGGGCAGCCTGTTTTAACCTAAGTATAGCAACTATGATGTGTTGTGAATACACTTTACATTTTCTTGGTAAATTTAAAAGATCTGTTTATTTCTTTAAAAGCTTAACTTCCAAACATAAATATTTTAAATTAAAAACGCTATCATCCAAAAACGCTGTGATGAAAAGGAATCATTGATTTATTTGATATTTTTTCTAGTAACAACATACCGAAATTGTCTAACTATAAATGTAGTCATTTGTCATTATAACACTATTGTAAGCATACCAGTGAAATTATATAGGTCCTTAAACAGGGCCTTAAAATCTTCTGACACGCTTGAGCACGTAGTAACTCTTATTTATTCTGTGCCCAATGGTAAATAGTGCGTTTCCGTAGAAGCGGAGAGAAGCGGTGCTCCAATGTCAAAATATCTTTTACTAGCAGCGCCCCGCGGTTTTACCCGCGTTGTATCCTTCCCTGTGGGAATTTCGGGATGAAAACTAGCCTATGTTACTCGTGGATAATGTAGCTTTCGATTGGTGAAAGAATTTTTAAAATCGGTCCAGTAGTTTTGAGCCTATTCATTACAACCAAACAAACAAAGTTTTCCTCTTTATAATATTAGTGTAGATTAATGAATTGTGATTGGTCAATTGAATTCCACTCCGCTCTAATCCGCTTTTATAGAAACGCACAGTTATAACTGTAAGAATAAAATGATGACATTAAATTAAAATGACACCTTGTACTGTACTAATCTTATCGTAGTAAACTAATAAAAGCATTTACTTTTACTTTTAAGTTATTTAATATATTCATGGGCGTATGTATGGCTTTGTTTGAGGGGTACCTGGAATTTAATTTTGGGGGAGGAGGGGGTTTTCCGGTTTTGTATCTTTAGTAACCAAACTCCCAATTTGTATACTAATAAACATCTTTGAGTATTTGCCTACGCTAGGGAGGCCCAAACCCCCTACCCTACAAGGGGTACCCACCCCTTCATATACGTCCATGTATTCAGTGATAATAGTTAAGATATATGTAATATATAATAATTATAATTAATTGTTCCTAGCCAGGTCACTTGGCGATAATTTATATTAATAATATCTGAATTGTGTTTTCATGTTAGCTTTGTATGAAGGTATCTCAGACTAAATAAAAACTCAAAACTGAGCCTGAAGTGAGAACAGTCTAACTCGAACTATTTTACGAGGTGCAATTTGATTGTTTAGGTGTGTTTGTGTATTCACATGACACAGGGTGTAATTTTCACATGTATAACATAGCGCTCGATCACGATTTTTATTTCGTCTGAGTCTATTCACTCTGAGTGTCCAGTGATTTTCGTGAGTACTTGCCATTTTGTTCAGTGCTATTGTGTTTAACAAACTGCGAATTTTCTTGTTCAAAACATTATGATGGTACAAGCGCTAACCTCTGATCCGTTGTACACGTAAATGGTATTAAAATAAAGCAATATGGAAAATATGAATAGCTTTTATTGATCCGAAGACCCTGACCTGAAGAGGTTTTGCTCTAGCTATACGAAACTATACGAAATTGGCATGTCATATAGGTAGCAATACTGGCATTAATTCATTCATTTCGAGTAGGTTAGGTTGTGTCGGAGTTTTTAGACCGCCTAAAGGCCTTCGACATGGTTCATGAAACAACTAAGACTAACTGCCTAACGTGCCTTTCGAAACACGGTAGCGCTGAGATAGAAATGTCACTTTCGGCAACCAATCCAAGGGGCCAAACTGCACGTTGCTTAACAATCGTAATAGTCTTATCGCTTAGTCAAACTACGCCACGAGACGTTCCCATTGGTTCAAACACCATGTTGGAGAGCTCCAATCGGTCCCCAAAACGAGGATTGGCCACTAATTCGATATGAATTAATGAATCCTGATGTCGGCAGTTTCTATACCCCTTCTATATCTTAGCAAACTTTTATAGATCTATCAGAATAATCGAAATTTATTTACTCTCCAAGCCAAGCGGAACGTCGAGTGTCCCCATGCCACTAGTTGTGCCACAGGTGGAAATTTTGCTAATTAGTAGGATTTTGTAACTATATATAAAGGAAAGACAGAAAATAGTTCAACACCTACCACTATCTATAGGTCAGGGAGGCCGGGTTAAGCTCAATAATCGATAATTCATACTTTTAAACTCACACGATTTGCACTCATTATACTAAATGAAACGGTCAGTCATCCCATAACGCGATATAGACCCGTTTCATTTAGTATAATCGATAATTCAGTAAAACGAAGTACTTAACGCATAAAAAGATAAAAATGATATAGTTCTTAGTCCCACTGCGACTACGGCAAAACCCAGTCCTTTGTTTAGTCTAAAGCTCGCAGCCATCTGCTAGCTAAACGCTAGTTAGTCCCAACTACTATAGCCCTACCTAACATATCCAGTAGCTTGGTGTTGACCGTCAGCGTACCTTGAACGCGGGCGCAGCATCCACCGCGCCTGCGCACGCGCACATCGCACGCGTCAGTCGCGCCGAGCCCATGCGCGATAATACGCGCGCAACACACGGTGCGGGAGTTTGATTACCGAAGGAATAAAAAGCCCGCCGTTCTTTTTTTGAACCACAGGAATTAAAAATATTGCATGTGGTTGTTTGTTATATGTTTTTAAAAAAATCTTAGAAAAATAAAGAAAATTGATAAGCCGTAGGTAATTGAAAAGAAAATTTAAAATCTGCAGATGAATTGGATGCAGCTCATCTGATGATGTCGTTTTAAAAAATATCTACTGAATGTCGGTGTTTAAATATTTTTTTCCAAAAATTTGAAACCTTTTTAATAAATAAGTATAACAAAGCAGTAAATACTAATAGTGAAAATAATTCTGAAAAAATATTATATGGTAAGTTTATTTTTAAGTTCTATAATCAGTAGTACGACATTTCTATCATACATTTGTTATTGTCTTATTTATTAACACTAACATGAAAAAATCATCCATCTCAGCACCCTCCTTACTACTAGGAGATACTGGAGATACTAGGAGATACTGAAGCAAAGTTAAAGTTCCACATACATACTTACGAGTACTAATCCTCAAAAATGCTTATAATAAATACCTACGAATAGCTAATTGGCGCACTCGGATTATATTGACAATGAACTAATTGATATAATTTTTCACATGTCAAAATCACTCATTAAATCACTACTAAGGAAGCATGTGATGTGAGTCGAGAGTGAGAAGAGAACTCTGAGTAGGGGCCTAAAACTATATTTTTATACAAATTCATACATAGGTTCATACATTACTAGTCTAGAACAAAAGACAAAAGAAGTTTTATCTTAGTCTAAACGGAAATTGATACTCTCTTGTGTTGTAAGGGTTATCTAAATGGGTACCATTGCCTACGTAGATATATAATATACTACAATATCCTTTGAGTCTTCTGCAACCACGGTTACATACATAAACCTATATATTGTTTTCCGTAAACTTTATAAGGAAAGATGAATAAAAACCACCTCCTATTTTGGAATGGTAAAAAATAACCCATCAATGTCACGGGTCAATCACTCAAAATCTAACAACAAATTAGAGTTACAAATAGCGGCCTCTCTATTCCTATTATTTGTTTGACCATACAATACATCAGTCAAGTATACGCTAATTTGAACTTTGTTATAAAAAAACAGGTTTAAAAATATCCAATTATAATCTATTTTTATATATCTGAACCTCATTCTATATAAAACCTAAGTTTTAATCAAAATTGAATTAAGTGTGGCACTACGAACATTTCAAAACCTAAAATTAATATTCTTTCCACCATTAACCTTAAAGTATAATGAAAGGACTAAAGCGTTACGAAACTTAAGGGTTAGGCTTATATTAGGAAAATGATAGTCTAGGTGTAGGTCGCCCGGTACCTAAATCAAAGCCTACATTAAACCTGCTAGAGGAAAACCTCGACCCGGTCTTAGTAAATGGATAAAATAACCCAGCACCAGCATTTTAGATACAAATTATGGTTATTAGGGATTGCACGAGATTAGTTAGGTATCTAGAATCTAGATACAGAATACAGACCTACGTTAATTAAATAGATAACTAATGTTATAGCCTTGTTTATGACGACAATAACATGATGACAGTAATTACAGTTATTAACGACTTGGTATTTATAAATCATTTGTGTACCTTAGTACAGTTTTTAAATCACTGGTCAAGTTACACCTAACACATATAAAAATCTAAATAGTCAGTCCATCAGTTTAAAATATTTCTACTAATAACTTATCACTACATAGTATAAAACAAAGTCGCGTCTGTTTGTCTGTATGCTTAAATCTTTAAAATTACGCAACGGATTTTGATGCGGTTTTTTGTAATAGGTAGAGTGATTCAAGAGGAAGGTTTTTATGTAAAAAAATTCCCGAAATTTCCACGGGAACGGGCACAACGCGGGTAAAACCGCGGGGCGCTGCTAGTTGATTCACTAAAGGAATCAATCCACGCATTATAAACTCGGTATTAAATTGAATAACTTACTCGGTACTCCTACTCGGTATTACATTTATCTGATTACAAAGTGTTCGAAAACAATCAACATTGAAGAAGCGAGACCAGATATTTAATATCCATAATTGTGCGGAGAGCAGAAATCCCCGACAATTAGAGACACGCCACCGTTGTAACATTGAACCGGTAACATCACGCGAATTAATGACGATTCAGTTATTTTCTAATTGCAAATAAATGAGTTTAAATCATCCTGAAATACTTTATCTCAGTACGTTCATATTATCAGAATAGGTACATACGCATATAATATTGGCAGCACATCCCTAGTACGTAGTTGATACATGATAAAGTAAGATACATGATAATACCTATATAATGTTTATTACCACCTTAACATATTCACAACTCATGTATAAAATAATTCTTATAAAAACGATGCAACCTATACGTATTTTATTTTGAGAAAAACTCAATGATTATAACATTCTTCACCACTAACGTCAAGTTACCTAAGTTGAAGGCTGACCCAGTGGCAAAAGATATAATAACTTACGTAGATATTGTTAGTGGTAAAAAATATAACACAAAAACATTGTACAATAATAAACTATGAAACATACCATCCTAACTAAGCTAAGCACTCAATTTTTTTTGAAAACCACAATTTAATGTTAAAACATGTAATATTATGTAACCTTGTAGTTAAGCGCAAGGCACACATTATGCGGATGCGGGCCGGATGCGGGCCGAGTGCGGGGCCAGTTTGACACTTTTCATACAAATAAAAGGAATACAACGACACGCAACCGCAACCGGCCCTCACCAGCACTATGTATGTCTTGCGTTTTACCTACCGAATACCTAAGTAACGCTTACAACTTGATTACTTGACTATCGATGTAAAATGTCATATCCTACCTGTAAGCTATTATGGTACATTAAAATAAGTATAGCAGATTACAGAATACGTGCCAAATATAATAACGTTCGAAGTAGAGAGGCTATAAGGCTACATCTACAATGTACAATCCTAGGCATCTAGTAAAACTCTAGTCAAAGTTAGAGAACCAGAATGCGTTCATGTAGACATGATCTTTTGATGCCGAACTAATATACCGGCTTTATTGAAAATATGAGACAAGAACAAAAACATCGGCTATAAATGGCGAAGTCATGCCAAAACATACATAAAAACAGAAACATATATACAAATTGAGTACTACAGTTAACCTGACCGACACTACTTATTTACAATTACTACTTGAACTTTTTTGAAATCTGTTAAGAATCACATCATCTTTTATTTCAGTTGATATTTAAAATATTACAAGTAGGAAACCAGCTATTAACATACGCAATAATTTCACGGTTTAAACACTTGAACATGGCAAAAACTATTAACCTGTGAAAAAAACAGGCACCTAATAATGTTACCTTGCACTGTTAACTGTTATAATTTGAATACAGCAGTATAATAGAGACCATTAATATCGGTCATGTGTTACAGTTAACATTGGGTCGGAATTACTTTTGAACAGTTAACGTACCTAATAATAATTATATTCAATGCACAAAATAAGCCTCAAGCAGACAGAGATGCAGATGAACCCATAAACATAGAAACCTCTTCGCTGGATGTACGTAATTAAAAGAAGCAAGGACGGACATACAAACAAATAACGTTAAAAATAAACACTTGAAAACAACTAATATCGAACTCTGTCTGACTGTAAAATATTATAAGACTAGCAGCACCCCGCGATTTTACCTGCGTTGTGCACATTCCTGTGAGATTTTCGGGTTCAAAAATAGCCTATAACCTTCCCGTTGAACGTGACTATCCATTAGAAAAGAATCATTCAAATCGGACCGGTAGTTATAGATTGGCTCTTACAAACAAACAAACAAAGTTACAAACTTTACCTCTTTATAATATTAGTATAGAAGTATAGATTGTTGATTTATGAATCAGCCATATAAAACTAAACACAATTTTATCTTATTAAAACGAGCAAATCATTGTTTCGTTAGTACTTAATCATTCTATCATTGTAATCAATCTCAGTTATCTAGGTCCAAGTACTCAAAATAAAAATGACCTGTATTTCGAATGGTTGAGAAAAATAAATCTCACGACACGAAATCATAAATGTTCTGGGCTATTTCTAAATAGCTGTAATAACTCAATATAAGAAGTATATTCACACGGTCATTCATGCTGAGGCAGGCTTGAGTGGCAATAAGTATTTAAAATGTCCGTGGCATTAAGTGTAGCACTGTGATTGTTCTGTGTTCAGGAAAATCGATACTTCCATGTATGGGATGGGAAGTCGAGATTGATTTTTCAAATGATACAGTAATTTGGCACCCGTTTTTAATTGTTGGTATCAGCGAAGTATTTAGTATGCTATAACGCCGGCAGATAATGTATGAAAACTTCGTCAATTAGTTATTGGACGATCCGATTCGGTGTCTATTTAGTGGACATCTCTCAGTGAGGCATTAAGTATAATACATATAAAGAATAATTATTTACATAAATTATTAAGTATGCAAAGTTTGTAGAAGGAGTACGTATAGGTAAAGACGATTTTTAGGTCAAATCTTGCAAATTAAACACTTCATTTCCCAATATCCGATTTAGCTGGAATTTGATAATTTATAGGTGGTCACATTGTAATTTGATTATAAATTGAGGCAGGTTCAAATCAAGAAACTATGTAAAACAATGTACGTGGAGGAAACGATAACACCGCGTATCCTTTCATTACAAATAGCTCTCGTGCACCGACGCTGTAAGGTCAGGATAATAGGAACACATTTTCCTCGTTTTCTATTCCCTTGAGATAATTATAAAACATTATAGACTATTAGACATACACCAGTGAATATGTAAACAATGTAAAATTTTTATTGACTTTGAAATTATTTGGTGGCATTGAATAATTTTCAAAACATCCCGGGACATTTACAGAAATAGCTTTGCCCTAACTTAAAAAAAGTTACGTGCTACCTAGTAATTACTTAGTATTCTTTTGATTATTTAGAACTATATGTCCCATAACTATAATTCCCATGTTAAATGATAATGTATGTGATCTTGTAAAACTACTGAACTAGCCTAATATGTACAATGTTTTAATAGGTAGTTTCAAATATTACTGTCGCCAAATAGAGGTCGTATCCAAATCATTTTGATTTATATTTAATAGCTAACGCCAATGATTTCCATTAACATCATGATACATAGTTACTTTTATTGTTATGCTGGGATCTCGTGCGTCTTGGTAGTTATTGCAGATTTTTATGTTTATTTCGTTTCGGTGTCAACTTCAGTCCTACACAAGTTTACAACAATAAAATACTTAACCTCCATTAACTAAATATATGTCATATAAGTTTGCCAAAAAAACATGTTGAACGAAATTCTAACACCACAATTTAAATCATATTGCTAATTTAACCAAAACTATTCATGAACGCAGTATGCCATAATATTAAAGACTACATTAATTATAGACCCAACCCAAAAAAAAGTAATGGGTATTCATCTAACTACAAGGTCATTAGATTCGCTAGGTCAGTGCTCAGGGTCACAGCCACAGCCACTTCCAATCATCTCATTGAACATTACATAAAGCGTTATAAAATATTATCATACTTTTAGAGAATCCCAAGTGTTATTGTTTGTACAAAACATATCCTTGACTCGATCGCCAGTTTATTTGCTTTACTAAACCTTTAATAAATAGTCATAAATTATATCTAAGCGTAGTTCAATCATGTTCAAATATTTGTTTTCAGATTGTTCGGTAACAGAGGCTCAGCGCGATGCTGTAGGCTGCATGGAATTATAGTGGAACAGAAAAAAAGAAGATTGCCAAGATGAATCGGTGGTCGTGGAAGAAAGGAGGATATTGTATGACGGGGTATTTGGCAGACACAGACGTGCCCCATGAGCCCTTTGCAACGTCGAGTGTAAAGAGGTTGTCGCCTCTTTGGTGGCGAGTACCGATCCTCCTATGGGCTCTCCTCGTCATCTTCTGCTCAATATCATTCTTCTGGGGACCCAAACAGATGTTCTTCATCTACATGACGCACTGGGGACTGTTCTTCATTGTCGCCGAAACTATATTTGGAATTTTCGTCGCTCTACGGGTAGAGCGCGGGAGGGAAATAGGTAAGCAAGAAAAAACATTACAGTAACCATCATTAAAACGTCATTAAGTAACCGTAGATTTTAGTACTACGATAACGAGTACAATAACCTCAAATACAATGTTAATGGTGATATCCTGGGGTAATTGATCAACAGTTAGTTTGACAGTAGCCGGTGCGTTACTAATCACTCTTGTTGTTCGATGAAGCGTTTCGCAGACATCCTGCGACAAAGTACAGACGGAGTGCAAGTCGGACACAGCGGCCGACACTCCTACTGCCGGTCTGCTCGGAACCCATTCTATACACTTGCGCACTCACACTCCACAGGTCACGCTCGTGCACACACGGCTTTACTTCAATTGCGTCATCCAAACAATCCTCTCTGCTAAATCCAATTCAATTCCTAGAACTCCAAACAACACGGTTAAACTATGCACTAACTTCCCACATCAGTTTTATTGTTGAAGGACCATTTCCATTGTTTTTTTGGTGTTGTGGGAAAATCATAGATTACCATCAACGCGTGCAATATGAGGCAGCATTGAGAATTTTTACAATACTTTAAGCGCCTAGTTTCGTCATTGATAAGTAGGTCAGTTCCACCGCGCTACACTACTTTATTTTGAATTCAGAAGGACATCTAATGTTTATGAATGGAAACGGCGGTTATTGCGTACTATCAAGTAAATTAATTAAACTATTACAAGATTAATTATTAAAGATAATGAAGATATGTTTGTCTTCCCACACCTACGTCACGATTTCAAACATTTCGCCGTGTGATATTACCTAAGGCCGCGGTTAAATAAGTAACAAGTCCATATCATCCAATATCGAGTCTCGTCATAGATCTTTTTCACGCTTCAGTGATTCTGATTACGAACTAATTTCGCCTCTCAGTATCAAGCTACCAATACAAAGTATCAGACACTTTGCATTGCGCAAAATATAAATCGAAAATCGAACACAGATAAGTTGTAATCTATATCAAAATTTCGTTAATCGCGCCGCGATGTGTTTTAGGAAGTGATTCTCAATGTCTTTAATAAAGTTATCTCGAACATTACGTCGAGGACAATGTTGTGTGATCGTGTTAAGAGGCAATGCGTGTGGCGCATGTGTCTGTTGGAGCATTCTTCACCTTCGAATTTCTACGTGAGCTGTTGGCAAAGCAACAAGTCGTCGTTGCCCCTGTTGGTGCTCCGTGCTTTCCTTTTCCTGCTGTCGACGTGCGTGGTGATCTCGTCTATGGTCGTGCTGCCCTTGAACTCAGGAGTTCACTTCGGGTTTTGGTTCATCTACTTATCGAACTGGACTCTTCTCCTCATTGTACTAACAACTGGTTTCTCAACTACTGTCTCCGCATCCGTGTACTTCAACAAACCGATAGGTAATACCATCGTCATTATTATAATTGATCGAAGGGTATTAATGCGTAAAATACTTCTGATTATGACGTTGAAGCTTTTGTTGTCTTATTTTAATGACTCTTTGTTTGTTTACTTTTGTACAGAAAGGGAATAATTACGTTCAATGCCTTGCTGAAGGTAATATATTTATATATACTAACATTCGTTATAAAAATCACCTTCATTAAGTATGCAGTTTAATCATTAGTAAAGCCATCTTTATACTTAAAAATTCTTCAAGTTACTCATTATTTAACCTGGGTAACGTTTGTAGTTCCGTAAACGTAGCCAGTAAGTACCTCACTTATATAATTATGTAAATATTCGTCTGCAAATGAGTTAACTAGTATAAAAAGTTAACCTTGACATTGTATACCGTACAGTTTGTGATATAACTAGCGTTCGACACGTTCAGAAGGTTAATGTCCAAATTAGAAAATAAACGTGAACAACTGAACACGATAAAACTCGTGTAAACTCGCTTACTAGCCTATCTAATACTTCATTGAACAACATTATAATCAATGTCGTCAATTTTCCTGCCGAAGACGATTGCTCCTGAAGAGGAAAAAGGTTTAGTAATTTTATTTTATTCTTACCCTATCTCTAAACCTTTTTCCTCTTCAGAAGCAATCGTCTTCGGCTGGAAAATTGACGACATTGGTCCACATTTAGTGCCAATCCAAAAAAAATAGAGTATACATTAGTCAACACAGCGCTAATAGATGTCCGATATTCAAATATCTACGAACCTAATATCAAGGTTTATTTATATGAAATCATCGTTAATAATACCTCGTTATACATCGTCTTCATTCATAGCATAGTACCTACGTATCAATAATATGATATGCATAGTGTGAATATAAGAAAGAATACGAGTGCCTACACTGTTGTTTTCTCTTACGAGATTTAAAATGTGAGCTTATGTGGTCGATTTTTCAGCCGAAGACCATTTCTTCTGAAGAGGAAAAAGGTTTCGTGATTTAATTCCTTAACCCATCACTGAGCTCTTGTCCTCAATGGCAGTTGTCTGGTTGAAAAATCAGTAATGATAGTTTGAATTTTAACTGTCGTAAAAAAATTATATATACCTACATATTATCTCCGTTACTTTTTAGTACCTACTAGTATTTCGGAAGACTAGATACTTACCATAAGATGTAAGCTCGTGTCGTATGCAAATGTGTCACCGATGGAGATCACGTACAAAGGGCCGCCTTCCGACCTTGTGCCGGTTCACACCTTTACCTCCTCACGGTGGTACCTTCAAGAATTGTTATTATAATATTAGAACAGTACACGAAAGCTTACGTACAATTTGAATACCGAAACCCGTCTCAATGTCTGCAAGGATGAATGCAATATCTACTGAAATAAAACTCTGTTAGGTATATAACCTTTGGTTAGTTTAGATTGTCACTCCTTGAATGTAGCTAACACAAGTCACCAAATGACCTAGGTATGTGAAGATGCAAAACATTTAAATAACAAAATAATAAGAAACCAATTAAAACCCCAATGTCACTTAATTTGAGTAAATCCGAGAGCCAGTAATCACTCACGTTTGTTTGATATGATGTTATCGAGTTGCGAAATATGTATTGACGACGGCCTCTTATCTCCAAGTGGTTTCCTTCGATAACTATTTTGTGTTTGCTTTCGCAGACGTGGGTCATTCGCACACAGCACACGAAGGCAAATAAATAGCCACTTATGTGTATAGCTGTGCATATTTAAACAATGAAGCATCAATAACACTAACATGTGAATGAGTTGTTTCTAGCGAAGGTTCTGAAAAGGGTTTGCGCTTCGGTGCGACGTCGAAAGGTTACTCTTAAGAATGGATCTGACCTAGTTACAAGTATAGTCATAGTGTGGTATAACAGCCTCCGTGGTCTAGTGGTTTGAGCGCTCGGCTCACGATCCGGAGGTTCCGGGTTCGATTCCCGGTGGGGATATCTCACAAAAATCACTTTGTGAGACTGTCCTCAGTTTGGTTAGGGCATTGCAGGCTGAATCACCTGATTGCCCGAAAAGTAAGATGATTCCGTGCTTCGGAGGGCACGTTAAGCCGTCGGTCCCGGTTGCTTTCTACGGATAGTAGTCGTTACATGAGCCATGTCAGAGGCCTTTGGCGGCTCTATAACTTTGACACCAGGATTGGTCAAGTTGACCATCCACTCGATAAGAAGAAGTGGTATAAAAGAGTTCAGACCTCTATCCTTTCGAACTTACTTTACTGTAATTTTGATTAGGTTAGTGGCCAACCCTAGTGTCGGAGTTTAGATCGTCTTAAGGCCTCCGACATGGTCTATCGATCGCTACGACCGGGACCCACAATTTTACGTGTCCTCGGAAGCACAGTAGCGCTCAGCTAGAAATGTCACTATCGGCCACCTTAAGGGTGCCTGTCCATTAATGCGGAGCGAGGCTGCGGAGCGGATAATCTCCGATCAGATATTTTATGCAATCCTATTGGTTAATATTTGTCCGTTTCTCCGCTCCGCAGCCTTGCTCCGCACCAATGGACAGGCACCCTAAGGGCCTAAGCTACACCTTGCTTAACGATCGCAATGAGCTAACATCGCTTAACAAAACTACCACAACGGCTTCTGGAACAGTGACTTGCTTCTAAAACTTTACTATTCATCAGATCATGTCATCAAATCTGCGGAATACTCGTTAGATTCTTTGACTAACCAAAAAATATATATAATGAAATTATAAAATGTTCAGTTATTTCTTAACATAATACGTATTATTGTAGTCCTTCGTTCCTAGTAAGAACAAAGGCACTTGTGTGCTATCCTTCACAATGTAGGTATTTTTTATTACCTTCGTTATTTCCATAAAAATACACAAATGATTATTTAATCTGTTAAAAGGTGTTGAAGTATGTTGTAACGTCATAAAATGTTTTACGGGTCATTAATTTGACGTACGCTAAAGTTGTTATGGTCCTATAAAAGTGCAGTAAAGATAGTTGTTACTTGTTGCAGATGCCACCTTCGGTCTGCCTTGGTACGTGAAGACGTACTGGGTTCTGTACAACATCACCATTCCCGTGGCCTTCCTCATCACGATATTCTATTGGGGAGTGTTGAAAACATGTAAGTATCTCTGGGAATGAAAAATGTAGGATTTTGGGGGTTCGGACACCACCTTAACATTAGAAAAAACAAATGACAACTGACGTTTGTTCCCCTCTCTATAGGTAATTAACACTAAAGTAATACTGAAGTATTTACCTTCCCTCGTTAACAAATCTAGCTCTACACCTGTGGCTAAGCCATCTAGCTATCTAGCTAGCTATATCTTAGATAAGTCTCTGTGCCTATTTGTAGCACAAACTTCTGCCAATTTCCTATTTATAGACGGTCATAGAAATGCCACTCCGGAAGATTAGCCTACATTACTGAAGGGTGGTGTGCCAATACTTTCTTTATAAATGCTGAGAATACCTGCTACTGACCTACATACCAGTTTATCATATACTTACCTGGTTATACTAATTAACCCAAAAGTAATATTCCGAGATTCCGTCATAAATGAAATTAATCAAAATAAAACTGAAGTGAGGACCATTGCAATACATAACATAATACATAAGAAGAATTTGGTACTTGAAATCCTGCACAATACTCTCCACTAGTCCCGCGACTATAACCAATTTGACTATAAAAGTACCTTCCTTCTGAATATACTTTACCTGCGTTGTGCCCGTTCCCGTGGTAACTGGTGGTAGTTTTGAGATGAAAAATAGCCTATAAGCTTTCCGTTGAATGTGGCTGTACATTACAAAAATAATTATTCGAATTGGATTGATAGTTGCTGAGATAAGCGGGTTCAAACAAACATAAGAACCAACTATTCAGTTTCATATACTATTCGTAATAGTACATATAGATAGACTAGGTATATACCTAACCTAACCACATCGTTTCCAGCCCCCCACATCGTGAACTACGCGCCCGACCCGGTGATGGACGTGATGGTGCACGGCGTCAACTCGCTGGTGATGTTCGTCGAGCTGGTATTTTCGTCGCACCCGAGCCGCCTCCTCCACATCATGCAGCCCCTGTACTTCGCCGGGGCGTATATGCTCTTCACCATCATTTATTACTTCGCTGGAGGACTTGATCCGTAAGTAGCGACTGAACTTGTTGTATGAGTTACTGTAAGCTGTGGCGGTTTTACGCTTTGTTCCCAAGAATGTAAAGAGAGAAAAAAGAGAATCTAAAGATTTTGTTTCATAAGGCTGGTGCTTTATTATATTTACACAGATTCAACGTTTAGTTGTTCAACTGAAAATTAGAAAACGTTTCTAAAAATGAATTACTATAAAATAATAACTAAATTAATAATAAGTGATTGAAATCGTGTTAAAATGCAATGTCTTTGTTTTGTCTTGCATTACAATCTCTATGCAACATAATACACAATCAAGGGCATCAAGTATCATCATTGCTAATTGCCATTGTAATGATGGCTATAATAAACATACGCACTTACAAAATTTTACTAAACCAACATGAGACTATTATCCGTTGCAGGCGTGTGTTGTAAATGCAAAACAAGGCAACATTCATTTTCCACCAGATTCATAATTATTGCACGTGTTGGTAATCCGACCTCATAGGGAGAAGGTAGCGCGAGGCCGGCGCTCCACAAGGGCTCCCTCCTCACATCTAGTTTCGCAACCATCCTTATTGACAGAAAAACTAATAACAAAATCGTTAGCTACTCATTATAACACAGTACCCATCTACATAATAGGCTGTGTATTATATTTAACGACGAGCGATCCTAAAGTGCAATTACGGTCATTGCAAACAGAATTCTAATGTCGAACTAATACTGCTCTCACGTGCTTTGAATGAAGCGTGGTCATTACGGCATCACGGTTATTTTGGCGCCGTGGGAGGCTGAGTTAAACTTTATTCAATTGGCGTTAAAGTCAAGATCAATATTGATGTGTTGCGCAAACTGATGGCTCGCGGGGAGAGGTCGCAATAGGATTCAATGTCGCGGTCTCGCGGTCTAACGGAATTAGCAGGTTTCGTTAATATTTTATAGTTTTACACAAACAAAATAATGTAACGAATATTTTGTATCGAGATCAAGGGGAGAAATGTAAATAAAACCATTATTATAATATTAAGAAATTCGGAATAAAGGCAATATTTATTTAAACGAGTTTAAGTAAATGAATATTTATGACTATGATACTAATGTTTATGAATATGTATTGTTTGTTTTGAACATCACACGTCATACATTGACCATTCAAAATCTAGTCCTTTCTGTTTAAGCATATTATTTGATCAATATGAGCTTACTAGGAGAGACAGAATCAAGAATCAATGTATGCAAGAGGCTTATATTATTACGGTATTCTTTCCTATTCGAGATATGGGTTTACACCATAATTCACCTAAAACACCGAATTCGCAACGGCACAACATAGGTAAAACGGTGGGGCGCTACTAGTAAATCAATGAGATATTTGTTGAAACGGGATAGAATTTATTACATATTGAGAGTGTCCCTCAACACGTTTCGGTCACGTCCAGTGACCTTCATCAGAAGATGGGTGAAGCGCTCGCGACAGCGTCTTGAGCAGCACTGTTCCCGTTTCAACAGATAATTATGACATTAACGTACGTTTCGATTAATAGAAAAATTCCTTTTAACATTCCAGGTGGGGAAACCCTTTCATCTATCCCGTAGTCGACTGGTCCAAGCCCGAGCAGACGCTGGTGGTGATCACGTTGACGGCGCTGTTCCTCGCGCTGATGCACCTCCTCGCCGTTGGCGTAGCATCTCTGAGAGACTTCGTCGCGAGGAAGCGGGTCAAAGACCCTGCCGGAGTTTATAATGACGGCTTTGCTCCATGAGTGATCTCTTTATAGTTATTTAGATGGAATGTGAGAGAAAATATTAAATAAGGTATTGATGTGATCTAAAGTGACCGTGATGTGTGATAAGCTTTTGTGTCTGTAATAAGCAAACGCATCTCAGTGCAAAACGTTTTATTTAATTAATCTTTGGCCAAATTGACAATTAGGGTGTTTTATTATGTACTACCTAACAAGGACTTTATATTTACCTTCCCTTTGCTGAATTGAAGCCCTTCCTTAAAACTAAATAAGAAGAAGCTGCTTTGAGCAGTTGTCAACTGTTCACCACAGCTTCACCGCAGCCAGTGAGGTAGATAGGTATCTCAATATGGATGTGACTTTACCAGGATTCATTTAACCTGATACCACTATAACTTATTCTTGACAAATCACGATGAACTACATCCTGTACGATTACCGTCTTTGGTTATGAAGTTATGATAAATTAACAATGATTAGTTCAAACCTAGCTTTAGTCCAAAGATGCTATCCAAAATCATACCTTGTGTAAGTGTTACTATCCAACCCTGTTCAATAAATAATAACTTAATATAAACCTACTTTATTGTAAGTAATGTAATACTGTATTGTATAGAAGAGAGAGAGTGGAATAAGATGAGTTAAGAGATTTTTAAACGATTGTTATATTTCAGTTCTACTCGTAAATGCCTTTATATGAAAATGCTTTAGTATTCTATTTCTTAATCGACCTATAGAAGAAAACTTAACTAAGCGTAAAATTTCTATACCTATAACATCTTGCTCATTTCGATAACTACGCTCTATAGCTAAAATATATTTTAAATGTATTTTGTCTCTTGCTCTTTGCCACACAGGGTATGTTGGAAAGGGACAAACCGTATGATAGCTAAAATGCTGTTAATAAAGGTTTATGAATAATGCTCTTTGACTTTTGTACTTTGCTCATTTTATTTTGTAAGGAGTTTTGTATAGTAACATATTTGCGTATTGATTTAAGCAATATACGTAATACATAAATAAATACCGGTACTTAACAATAAAATAACGCCCGGATCTATCAAACCGGTGATAAGTGATGTATTTTAAACCAACCCAAAGAGTAGAATACAGAAAGGAACCAAGATCAGATACTTAATACATGCAGCAGAGACGTCCGTTAAATTGACACTCAACTAAATGGCGTGATTTTTCATACAAGGAAGCATTTGATGTCTCTGAGTACGGGAATAACAAAAATCTTCGATCAACAATACACAACTAGATGTCGGGTTGGCGCTAAAAATACGATGAATAACGCCTCATTTGAAAAGTGAGCTCTTATTTTATTCATAAGATTTGCTACTTTTTTCTTGGTGTCATGTTTGTAATTAGGTGAACTTCGAACTGTTTTAAAACTTTTGTTTCAATTCGGTAGTAAGCAAAATAAGTTGTCACATGTCATCCACGCGGACAATATTTAGCTTTGTTGTACGTGACCCGATATCTATATAGTTGTGTATTTAATTGTTGATCGAAGAAAAAATAAATAAGTTAATATCATAGAGATTTTATCCAACTGCAAGAAAATGGTTGTTAAAATTATGTCATATCGTTTTTGTCTTTTGCAGGAATACGATTCTAAACTTTTAACCCTTTTTAAACTGTATAGCCGAATTGCAAATAAGTTTTCAACAAGTACATCGTTTTGTTAATTTTAATGTGATATTAAGTAATTTATTGTTACACAAAGTAATAAAATGACTGTAAATAAATCACGTAATTAGTACTAACTGACGTACTCGTATTTCTGTATGTTGGTTTGGTCTTCATCGACAACTGTTCAAATATAGTAAATACAATATTAGCTTTTAACATACCAATCGAAAAATATAATATTTTGTTATTTCATACAAATATATTAAAATTAGGTTGTTCCAGTTTGTTATAACTAAGTAGTTACTTATTTACTTTTAATAACTGAAATACATCTAAATTTGCAAGTTTTTGAAAATGTCTTCATTTTGGCGTAGATAGTTTGTTTAAATATGCTTTAAATAACCTCCTATTGTGTTTTCTACTTTTAAAACTAACTCAGCACCTTATAAGCAAGTACCTAATTAACTATTAACAGTAACTTGTGTAAATATAAGCGAACTGTGATTGAATTTATGTAAAAGCACAGTCAATGAAAACAGTTTTCAACAAATTATATCCTTAAGGAAAGAATTTGAATTTGTTATAATAACTTTTATCATTGACTGTACCAATATTATTAAGAGTATATAGAATAATATTATACACACTAAACATTGTGGGATTATTTTGAATATTTTTAATAAATACATACCTACATATAAAAATACTATTAAATAAAACATACCTACCCATATATTATATCAATTCTTATATCACAAGCCAACCTATCCTTATATACGTTTTATTTACTTATTTATATATTAAATTACAAGGTATTTATTTAATTATTTACATAAATTATTTAAGTCTGATATATCTCGTGCCTTCCTCAATCCTTTTACTAAGAGCAAAACAAGAAAATCAACTCTCAAATGCCAGTTAATCTTGTATTAAAAATTCCTGGTGTTATTATTGGAAACATAAAAAGACAAATTAAATGCCATCTGGTTTGTATTTGTTTTTGGAAGCGCATACATAAAGTTATGGTTTGGTACCGCTAAACAAATAAATGTAGGCAGCTAGGTATAGATTCATAGATGGATTGTAATATGTAATTATTGGTAATTAAGGTTAATCGTTGGTTATTTCGACTAGGTCGTCTGTAGGTTCAACGATTTAAATAAATCTTCAAAAGAACATACATTTTATTAAAGTTAATTTAGTTTTTAAGGAATATATAAATTAATTAGCAATTTATTTATAATTTGAGCATTGTTTAGCACTGCTGTTGCAGTTAAATAATATTTTATCGATAGTTATCCAAAATATTTGCTCCCATCACCAAAAATAATGGAAAATAATTGTGATTATTTAGACTACGTAAGTTCATTGTTACATTGTTTTGCATAAATTTTATGGTAAGCACATTACTCTCACAATAAATCTTTAAACTCCTCCTACTTTTAAACCATTCATAAACAAATTAATGTTTTTCAATTTGATGCTGAATGTATCATATTATTAATAAATGGCAACTAATTTCTTTAGTCCGTTTATCTCGCTGGTATAATCGCGACAATCACACCGCGCGATAACACCAGTATTCGTATCACCGACCGTGTCGGATGCTCGTGTGTGTTGCGACTGTGAATCAATCACCATGGGTGTTAAAGGGTACTTCAGGCGGGAGTTCCAACTCTCCATGTTCGGTCTCCAAGAGGACTATGCGACTGACTTCTATGTGTCGTGCTTCCAGAAAAACCGTTCCGCAGTACCTTTACTATGCATCCGACTGCTCATCATGCTCGGATGTCTTGGGATCCTGGTGTCGTCACTGGTGCTGACCACGGAATTAATGTCTATTCGCTTTTGGTTCACTTTCTTGACGCATTGGGGCCTTATACTTATTACCGTGACATCTGTGCTAGCGTTCGCAGTATCTGTGAGAGCGTACATACGAGGCCCTATAGGTAAGACTTTTTGTTTACTTAATATATTTGATTTATGAATGCTATCACTAATTAGTTTGTAAACAGTGAAGGATATGCGATTAAGTAGTCGTTCAACTTATGATGTATAACTTCAACTTATAAATATTGTATCCTTGGGAAAGGCGAAGTATTTCCGTAAGCTTCTCTATTACAATTAATCTGTACTAAAAGTTGTTACTTAGTGATTGTTGTTCACACTGACAACTAGGCGAAAACCTCATATTTTTTGGGACACAACACAACGTATAACTACTTGCCAACGGAATTTTACGGAAATTCGACGATTTTCATGGTCAAAAGCGTGTCAAACTCGTACTCGTATACAAGTACTAAGACTTATGAATATATTGATGAATATTTATAAGTCATACATTTATGGTGATGGTGATTAGTATTAGCCTGTAATGTCCCACTGTAGGGCAAAGGCCTTTCGTCTCACTGAAGATATCAGTACAGTGAGGAAGTTTTAGGCGTAATCACGACTTTTAAAAAAATACAAAAGTACCATTGCTCTTTCACTATGTAAAAGCATAGTACTTATGTATTTCAAAATTATTTTTTTCAATTTCATCACTAGTCGCCATTTTTGGCGCTGTACACCCCCGCTGTACTTTACCCCTAAGTATAAGTTATTTATTTACCTTTATAATGTAGATACTATTCAAATACTCTTCCAGACGCCACATTCGGCCTGCCCTGGTACGTGAAACTATACTGGGTGTGCTTCAATGCTACCGTCCCTATAACTTTCTTCATCACACTGTTCTATTGGGTCTTCCTTACTGCTAAAGGTGAGTTGCACTTTATACTACTTAATAGGCATATGGATTTCAACGTATGTACTTGTATTGATATGTAAATTTCTTTGCAAGATAATTGAAACTTAACGGAATGGTTATTATGCCTAATCCTCTTCACTGTACTGATCTTCAGTGAGATGAGAGGTTTTTGCCCAGCAGTGGGACATTAAAGGCTGATACTTTATTACTTTTTGTGGTATGATTATTTACCTTGATTCGGAAGCATGATTTCAAGTATTTTTAGTTTCATACATGTCTGAAGACTTCATTTTTAACTCTATCGGAGTAACGTCGAGTATTTAAGGAATACTTCGACGTTGTTTTGTAACAGATGTTCATTAATATTGTTGTACAAGTATTTGCACTAGTAATCTGTAGGTTATAAAGAGTCTATTTACAGTTTCTAATTCTATATACCTTACTAAAAAAGTAAGTGAGTTCGAATAGGTCAGTGACCAACCTTGGTTTTCGAGTTTTTAAACCGCTTAAAGGCCTGGTTTGACGATTGAAACAACCGTGACCGACAATTGAACGTGCCTTCTGAAGCACATGCCATGGTACCCACTTACTTTCATTTATCATTTTCCTTTTTAATTGGAACTGTGTTTACCTTTACTTGAACCATGGTCATCTAGACCCAAGTAATACATAACACCCAGGTAAACCCGAAACTGAACGGATTTAGGTTCCGAAACTTCACATGAACATGTTAATAAAAACAAACTGTCTGATACACTTAAACATAGTTTCATCTCTTACCGCCACCGTACTCAGAGACGTTAACGCCCGTAGCACACCTCCCGCTGCGAAACAGCGGAAGCGCAACAATTTCGCCATGTCTTGTCCGTATATTCAAACTACACTTGATCCGTTCCGCTACTACGTATTTCGCAGCGGAGGTGTGCTACGGGCATTAATGAGCGATTTTGACATGTACTATATGTCAAATAGCTATTCTGAGTGCGGCAGTTTAATGTGGTATAAGATTGTATTAATCATCCTTCCCCAGATGAGGAGTACGCCTTCGACCCCGTGCTGGACATATTCATCCACCTCATCAACTCCGTGCTCATGCTGCTATTGGTCATCTTCTCGCGGCATCCTTCTAGATGGCTGCACTTCCACCATGCAGTCCTGCTGTCTATGGTCTACCTTCTTTTCAGTATTATCTACTACTTCGCGGGAGGATTAGGACCGTGAGTTATAATCTTATTTACTGAAATAAATGAATTACTATTTAATCTGTAGGAGCAGGATAAGTGAAACAAGCTTGCTAATAACGTACTGACGTGTTGCATACATCTATATAATATATAAAAGAAAGTCGTGTTAGTTACACTATTTATAACTCGAGAACGGCTGAACCGATTTTAATGATATTATAATGATGTTTTTTTTTTATTTTATTTACCTTGGTCAAGAATAGGATGATAAGTAATAACAATCGGTGAGGGCGAAACCGCGGGGAATAGTAATTTATAGTAGTCACTATTTTACTGTAATAGTATCAATCATATCACTGTACAATTTAATTACAGTATCATTTGTAGTGGTAATTAGTTATGTTTTTTGCGAGTAAAGAGTTTTAATTGTAAAATTTGGTATCTAACAATTATTTTATCCTGATGTATTTCTATAGGTCTAATCTCTAAACGATTTTCCTTAATTTACGTCAATGAACCATCAATCTACTTAATTTAAAGGTAAACCGCTGATAAAACGCCTAAACTGATAACCATGTTCATGAGTCACAAATTGAGTTAGGGCTCATTCGTAGTATTTCCTGCTAAAACAATATCTATTCCATATCTATATCTATGAGTAGTATCTTTATACTATACAATTCTATGATATGATATGATATAATGAAATAATATGAAAAAATATGATATGATATAATGAAAAATATACTCACGCCGCTCCCGGAACCGTTGTCCAACTCGTACGTGAATAAATCGGTTATCAACATATACGTTAGTGACGTAGATAACATATAATTTTTAGGTAATTATTTCGGTGGATAATCTTAATTATCTTTTTATGTAATAATTTACAACTTAATGCCTTTATACTTTTATTAAACTATTTTCGATACACATGTATGTAACGCTACGTGTAAATATCAACTAGCCGCGCCCCGCGGTGTTACCCGCGTTTTACCCGTTCCCAGCGATATTTCGTTATAAAATGTAATTCTATTGTCCCATGTCTTATTTCTATGTGTTAAAATATTGATATAAAGTATTCCTTATGCCAAAACAACATCACCCGACCTTCCCGTTTAAAGGTGATTATCAACTACAAAAAAAAATCAAATCCGTTTAACAGTTTTTGCGTGAAATAGAAATAAACATTAACATACATCATCATACATATACGTCGGTATAAAATTACTCATTTATAATATTGGCAGGATTTACTAGCACATTAGTAGATAGCTTAAATGAGGTAGAAATGATATTCAAAAACATGTTTCCGTCCCAGTTTTGGTACCGGCTACTTGTACCCGATGCTGGACTGGGCCAACCCGCTCTTGGCCTCCATCACGACGGTCGCCTCCGCGGTGGGCATCATCATCCTGCATCTGCTCGTGGTCGGGATTGCCAAGCTCCGAGACGTCCTCACAAAGACTTGCAGGAACTCGTCGAGCTCGCTATCGATCACTAACGAGAGATACGGATAGGTATTAAGTGTTGGTAGTTATTTATTTGTAATAAATTATTTTTTTAGAGCGAGTTTTTTATTTTTACCCTCGCTGTGCACGTTCCGTGGGAATTTCTGGATGAAAAATAACCTATAACCTACATGTTGAAAATTGAAAACTATTATTCCCAGTTCGAGCGAAAACATGTTTCCTACTTTTCAAACATGGCTCGGGTTTGAGATCACCAACCCGCATTAGGCCAGCGTGGTGATTACGCCTGAAACCTCCTCACTGTACTGATATCTTCAGTGAGACGAGAGGCCTTTGCCCAACAGTGGGACATTACAGGCTAATACTTACTTACTTACTATTATCTATCTCTTTTTATTTCTTTGATTGTTCTATAGTTCTGGACATTACCAAATTGTGTTATTTATAATCGGGCTTCCTTATGATACTAGGCAAAACAGGATGCTATACATCTCCTGGCCAAAATTTATTATATTTGTGTTGGAGGTGTATAGCAATCGTTTCCAGCCACGAACACGAAAAACGACTGCTATGCCCTTTCTGACGCATGTTATAGTACGCAGTTTTATTCGACAATGCCCGTACCCATCAGTCTATGTATCTTGTATATATCTTTGTATTTATATGGCACTACATTTTCATCCAATGTTAAGTGTTTTGCGATTCTTACAATAGCAGGCGTCAATATCCGAAATTAAATACAACAGGAAACACCATTTAAAATGAATTTAATTCAGTATTATTATATCATTATTCGTAGCAGTTATCCTATTTGACGCACGAACTGCAGAAGAGCAGATTTTAAATAACAGATATTTTAGCAACTTGATAAAAAAACGCAGACTTAAATTAAACTGAACTAAAATAATAACCGCCATAAATATACGATACCTATATCTTATAACCAAATAAATTTTGGCAGCAATTTTGCAGATAACAATGTGAGTCAGTGAGATAATACAATCTGATACAACGGTCGATAGTACATCGATACGTTTTAGATAAGAGTGTGTAGTGTCTGTCTAGTACCTTAACATAACAACCATGAGTGCTGTGAAGAAGTATTTCAAGGGAGAGTTTAGCTTGCAAACGTTAAGCTTGGAGCACCATAGGCCCACGGACTTCTACCTCAGCGGTTGGCAAAAGACACGTTCGGTCGTCCCACTTTTGATCTGCCGAGTGATTCTGTTCTTGGCAGCGCTCGGTATAGTGGTGGCTTCTAGTTCGATATATATAGTAAATGGAATCTACGGGTACTGGTTCATATACCTCACTCACTGGGGACTGTCGGTGATGCTGGTGTCGACCGGGTTCGCGGTGGCTGTGTCAGTGCGTTGTTATATCTCTGGACCAATCAGTAAGTTATGTTTAGCTTCTGAATTAAGATGGGCTTATTAAGTAGCTTAGCGTTTAAGTAAAAAATATAAACTTTTGGTATGTGGTATTGTAGGTACCCTAAATATTTATTATTAATTCTCCATGGTGTAAGGACAATATACTTTTAACTGTGTACCTCACATATGTGTAATATTTATACAAGCAAGATTGTTACCTTCCTAGATAGATAAAGAAACCGTATTGTCTTACCCAACCTATAAAAAATCTATACAAGACTACCAATACTATTTCGGCTTGTGAATAAAAATATTTAAGTAGTGATAAACTACAAAGCTCTGTAGCTTTCTGAGCTTTCGACGTTAATCGAACGTTTCAGAGCCATTTACAGAAATAATAGTCAAAGGACAATAAAAGCTAAGTTTATTCCTAAAACAGTATTAATATGGAACCCAAAATAGTAAAGGAAGGTATCATACGTGAACTAATATGTGTATGAATAACCGGCACTCCTACAAGTAAGTTACGTCACCAGTGTGATAAGTAACACCGCTGGTTATGTTTATGCCAGGCGCCGACTTTTCTCTGCCGTGGTACGTGAAGACTTACTGGGTGCTGTTCAACGTAGCCGTGCCGCTTGCTTTCCTCATCACGGTGTTCTACTGGACGATACTCTATGAAGGTTGGTTAAGCTTTCAAACTTCTTGCTTAAACCTTTATCGGATTTGAATGTTCTGTATGAAGGTCGGTTGTGCTTTGCTATATATAATTCTTAACATTTTATCCGATGATTTTTTTACCCACGAAAATAGAGAACCACTTGACACTGGCAAATACAAACCATGTGATGCAAAAATATGAACAAAAATAGAGGAGCCGACTTTATAAAGTAATACTGATCGTAAACTTTAGCTTAACAACACTTTATAAGCCTTGATTAAGGATTTTTAAATGAATAAGACCGTATCTAACTAATCAGGTACATAGGTAACGTATACTTCCTGTGATCTGTAATTAATCAAATTAGTCTGGTGATAAGGTTTTGAAGATTAGTCCGTTTATTCCATCCAGTCCTACTAGTAGTTCGATAGTCGAACTGTTTGGATGTTTTTTTTCCAAATTGTTATACTGACGGATCGAACTATTTGGAAACATGGATTTTATTCCAAATAGATTTACTAACTCCGAAGTAGTCATCGATTTACAATGTGCAAAAAAAAAATAACCCTAACCTACCGAATAGTAAGTATTTGTACGAATTTGGAAAACAATTTAGGAAAAAGAACTAGTAAAAAAAAATACACATTGTAAATCGATGACTGTACTTCGGAGTTAGTAAATCTATTTGGAATAAAATCCATGTTTCCAAATAGTTCGATCCGTCAGTATAACAATTTGGAAAAAAAACATCCAAACAGTTCGACTATCGAACTACTAGTAGGACTGGATGGAATAAAGTGATTAGTCACAGTTAATTTGGTTCAAATCATAACCATTTGAAAATAAATCTATGAAACTTCGCTTATTTCTCTTATCACTCTAATAATGTAATAGCGAATAACAAGTACCTAATTATTATTTGCAAAATAATTGGTATTTACCGACACATTTATTGGGTTTTTCTAAAACACAAAGAATGAATTAAGTGTTTTCCGGTTGGTTAACGCACGTTTGGTTTACACATAACTTTATTAATGGCCAACGATAAGTTATCACAAAAATAACCATGAATTAACTTCGTAAAAGCAACTATTAGGTATTTGATTAAGGCAGTGTTAACAAGATTCCAAATAAATCAATCATCATAGCGATAAAATAAAATTGCAGTTTTTTATTGTTACAAAAGCAGCACTTAGTCAATAAAAACTCAAATATAAGAGTTTTAAAACCTTGAACACTAGGTAACCTGAATACTTAATAACCTAAACAGCTATTATGTCTGAATAGGCCATTTAAAATCATAACTGAAGTCAATTACTGGTTTGTTTCATGATAATAAAATAGAGATGTGATTATAATTATCAATATGATTGATTACACTGATTACTGAGTGAGCACTGGTAAAAATCACTCCAATATCTTAAAAATCACTCACGATTTAACTAGTTTTATGAACGGAGTACTTTTTAACAGTCAAGCTCTAGACGTATCATATTAAATGAAGTCAAAGTGTATTCTAGGTAGTCTAAAACCGACTGACTAAGCACCTATATTTCCACTTCCCAGCCGGCGTAGAAGAGGAGTTGAACCATGGCCTGGACGTGGCGGTCCACGGGCTCAACTCGGTGGTGATGAGCCTGCTCCTAGTCTCCGCAGGGCATCCCTCGCGCATCCTTCACGTCTACCAGCCTGTAGCCTTCGCACTCACTTACGTAGCGTTCGGGGTCATATATTATTTTGCTGGAGGACTTGACACGTTAGTATTAATTAAGTTAAGCCTACTTCACTACATAGTATAAAACAAAGTCGCGTCTGTTTATCTGTATGCTTAAATCTTTAAAATTACGCAACGAATTTTGATGCGGTTTTTTGTAATAGGTAGAGTGATTCAAGAGAAAGGTTTTTATGTAAAAAAAATCCCGAAATTCCCACGGGAACGGGCACAACGCGGGTAAAACCGCGGGGCGCTGCTAGTATATTATAAATGCGAACGTTTGTGAGTTTCTTTGTATGTTCCTGGGTAACGTAAAATCTGATGACCGGATCTAACTGGAAATTGGCACATAGGCTTTTATCCCAAAAATTCCCGGTACTAGTTCATAAATAAGCAAGTACCTAAATCAATCATTCATTAAAAAAAGGATCTTATTACTTTTTAAAACTGATAAATAGACAGATACTACATTCGATAACAATTGATAAGTAGGTATCTTATTATATATTTTTAACTATAATATATTTTGTAAAACCTATTATGCTAAGTCTGCTGTCAATAAATACTATGCAATATTTGGTTTATCAAAGACACATTCTTAGTAACAACATGATTAAGTGCCAACATCACACACTACACTTTACACTATAAATAAATAATTCCTTTTTTATTTCTTACAAATGCAAGCGTTTATCATCTGCAAGTGGTCGACCTTCAACATTGTAGGTTGTCCATAAGTCCATATAGTAGACTCAGATAGTCCCTATATGTGTCTACATAATAGAGCATTGACCGTATAAACTCTCCATCTCGCATACTATTCGCGTTATAAAACTACTGAAGCATACTAGTTTGCACCTTTTAAGGAGGGATATAAATAGTACTGTAAGAACAAATAATAGCACTGTATATTATACTATTTAATATTATAAAGAGGTAAAATTTGTAAGTTTGTATGTTCAAACAAATTATTACCAGTCAATTACCAGTCCGATTTGAATAATTATTTTTATAAATATTTTGTAATATTTTTGGAATATATTGCTACATTCAACGGGAAAGTTATAGGCAATTTCTCATCCCAAAATTCTCATAGGAACGGGCAAAACGCGGGTAATACCGCGGGGCGCGGCTAGTTGGTCATATTTACACGTAGCGTTACATAAGTATACACATTTATGTATGCAGATACTTGGAGCGAGTAAAGTACTAGCTCGTGGCACGCAATGTTTGCCTTTCAACAAATAATCATTGAACAAAAATGTAGATGATATTTAAATTATGTGAAACGGATTGTAACTATGTCTAGTTTGCGTTTAAATACCTAATTAAGAAAAGTTAATTTAGTGTTGTATAATGCAGATGTAGGTGTATACGTTCATATTCATATTTGTAATTTAATCTAAGTAAATAAATACGCAATATAAAGGAAAGAATATCGCAAAATGAATATTACAATTTCAGGAAAGGCAACCCCTGGGTGTATGAAGTAATCAACTGGGCGAAGCCTGGACCCACCATAGGCGTTTGCGCCTTCACCGGTGTCCTGTTAGCACTGCTGCACTTATTAGCTGTAGGCATTGCTTTAGGAAGAGATCAACTCGCTCTGAAGTTGATTCACGCACAGTCCACTCGTGAGTCGGTGCCACTACAACAAACGAACAATCTAAATGCGTAAAAAGAAGTAAAAAAAGACTGTATTCAGTAGTAAAACCGTTATAAGTAGATATTAATAAACCTGGTTTGTAAACCCACCGCTTAGGTTAGCACCACACTTATTGACTTTGTATTTCAGTATTTTGAATACAGATTTCTTGAATACTAACTCTTATAAAGAAAAGATGAATACGTGCTGGCTATGAAAAGTTATAAATAAAAGTATGATAATATATATCATCTTACTTTTATTTATTTATATATAGAGCTTAGTAACTTGAGAATATTACGTTTAGTATAGTAGCTACTGCTTTACGTCTTAAGAGCTTGATTATCGCAATGTTATAAACGCTGAAAATATAAAAGTTCGGGTCATGGTTGCTTAGGAAGATACAAGGTTCCAAAAGTGAAATATTACTTAACATCTCGAAGGCGTAATAAATGATACAATACGTCCATTAAGTAATGTCCATAACTTATAGTTAAGTAGGTAATTAGTTTTAATAGTCTGCTTGCGCTACATAGGTATAATAAATAGTGAAATGTGCCCAGATATGAGTTAATGCGTTACTGTAGATAACAGTATGATTCCTATATTGATTAAAATCGTGCAAATATTGACTGTGTAGAATAAACAAATATATTTTTATGTAAAACTTTTTATTACATTTTAAATAGGTAGTGAATTATAGTTTTAAATTGTTATTTTTTCTATAGCCTTGTGAGAACGTTTTTAACTTAATTTACATAAAGAATAAATATATTTTTTATGATTTTGCTTTTTCATTTCCCTGCTCTACGCCTTTTAGATGGATTTAAGATTTTCGAGCCGCCAATATATAGATAAGGTAGAATATTTTATTATACTTGCATAAAAAAAACATATCAATCGACTTAACGGAAATTAACTTATAATAAAAATATATATAAGGATCAAAGTTAAATAATTATGTTTTGTGTTTCTAATACTTACGAAGCCAATTGAAAACGTATCCAGAAGTACCTAGAACAATCATAGGGCTTTTCCCAGGACTCAATACCGAAGTATTACTTGTTACTCTGTTGGTCTATTTCAAGTTATTCCTAAAAGCGACATAGATACCGCGGAGCTTGAACATGTGCTACCTTCTAGGAAGTACATCCAGACGTCAAGTAGAGTTTTTACTGTCATCTTTCATCTCTCAATATTTACTACTTCAATAAAAACCTTATTATTATAGCAATAATGCTCATAATTGATATCAGCTTAATAAGACCTCGAAAAACATGCCAAAACAAATACATATAAACGAATTTTCATACAGTTTATTTCGTATTATTATTTACTTATTATTATGTAATTGAAATCCGTTTGTATTAATTTTAATACATAATGGTTTATGAGAAAATTGTCTTAGGCGAAGCTTGGTGAGTATAAATCAAGATTGCAGTTGATTGAGTATTCTTAGTAAACAATAAGTTTTGTAAGTACTAACGGCAATGTTGGAGATAAGCTATGATAAAGTCATCTTACTTGTTGAAACCGCAGTTGCACTAGACCTAGAACATTCAGATCTTCACTAGCTTACCTTATTTATGTTATCTCCTAAAACCGATTACTAATGCCATCTACACAAATGTAGTGGCCTCCAACTGTACCTACTGTTTGTACGCGACCAAAGTATCAATCAACTTGTATGGAATCAATTAGCATTAAATTGCAAAATATCATCGTAGTTAAGGTGGTTGTAGTTTAGAAAACAAGTGATTACATAAAGGTTAAGGTTTACGCAAGTCAGTGGTTGCGCGCTCGCAGTTCGCATCGACCGAGCGCGGCAGTCGGTCCCGCGGACCGCTACTCACGCGCACGTTACGTATAAAACGATATCTTAACCATATTTATCGGTCCATCACAGAAACATTGAACTAAATTAACTGAAACCACAAACAATTTGAATTAAACCCATTGAATTAACTCTCAGCCAGTGATAAACGTGATAAGCTATCATTCCACTCTTCATTTGACCGGGTGATGGTATTGCGGAATAGTTTTACAGTTTATCTCCAAGATATCGGTTTATCTCGAATCTGATGAGTGTATGAACTAGAAGTTGTGGCTTTAAAATGGTGAAAATATGTTATAGGAAGTCGTATTCTTCGTCGAATTTGTGGGTGTCGAAGAATGACTTGGCCAGTGACTTCTTTGCGTCGTCATGGCAACGAGGGGATTCTCCATTACCCTTGCTGATCATCAGGCTGGTGCTCACTGTGATAGCGCTGGCTATCCTCATCTGGTCGATAGTGCAAGCGAGGAGCATCTTTTGGCTGGTATTCCTCACGAACTGGGCTTTTCTGCTGTTAACGCTGATGATGATTAGCGGAACCATTGTCTCTCTTGCGGCTTGTATCAAGAAACCGGACGGTTAGTTTATAAATGTTACCTTATATTAGTCATAAATATACCATATTAATTGGCCGAGAAATATTTACCCTACTAGTCTTAAAGACCATTACTAAACGATGCTTTATAGCTATCAACATTCTTAGAACTTATTCCCTTGGAACAAAACAGAAGTTATAGGTTTACATCTATTTTCTCTATCAGGGCTCAGCAAAAACTAACAACATTAATGTTAAAAAATAATGATTAAGTACTTACTTATTATGCAATTTCCGCACAACTTCAATTGTTTTACGGACATTATAATAAAAATAAAATATTTACAAGTCTATCAAAAACCTCTGTTTATTAACACGAGGTTACAACCAATAAATCGTATATGAAAAAACATTTCCGTATTATTGAATATTCGTACAAGTAAGCGGAAAACAGTTTTTAAGCAAAATTTTCTAAATATAACTCCATGCATCAGGTAGGTAATGCTGTAAATGTTATTTGTTTGTAATAATGTCACACTGAATCTCAGGCGAATATTTCCCATAAGTGAACAATTTATGATTAACTCCCCTACGTACAAGTACTTTGTTTATAACCTCTTAGTTCGCTATGCATTTACTTTAATTCATTCTCCTATGATTATTCCAATCCCCAACATTTTAAATTAAGAAAATGTTAAACAAAACGTCGTCCCACACAAAACAAGTTTAATTTAAATAATAGTTACCTTACCTATGACCGTTTCCGTCATGCGTAGCGTAGGGATTCTACTTTTTGTACTATTTCATAAAAATTCGAAGTACCTAAGAACATGACATAATGTTTGCCATGTATCTAGTTGTAGTCAATTATGTAATGAATATATAAGAGTTATGTTGTAACTAACGACCTAAGGTTTTAAAGTACCTTTAATTTACCAATACCATATAGAGTTAAAACGTAAAGAAGTCAAATGAAATAGAAATTGGTAAGGTTTGTTTTTACGTTTATTTTTTCGTTGTGTTATGTATTACCATATTTTCAAAACTAACATCCATCTTTCTATTCACCTATCGTGAAAAATGATTAATGGGTGAATACTTTAGTTCTACAGATACCCCTCAGTCACCAAACCCTACAGTCACACGTAATTTTTAAAACAATAAAATTATTTAAATAACAAGTTACTAAAATGAATCACGCGATTTCTGTCAGTTATCATAATATAATAAGTTTAACTACCTTCCAATTGTTTTCGAATGAGTAGTCAACATTCAAAAGGCATACAAAGAAAGTAAATCAGACCTTGGTATATCGGTGTAAGTCGGTCGCCGGCCCGCGGCGCCTCTGTAGGCATTCGTTACTGCAACATGCAATCATTACATCACTCCATATAAAAGACATCAACGCGCGTCCCTGGCGGGTAAATCACAAGTCATCTCTTCAAATAGCACCTTACCGATTTCCGTCAGACAAACATAGTTTTGTAATAACTAAGTATTACTTCTACTTCAATTACTTAACAGACCTAGAAACAGTTGCAGAAAACTACCTAGTCGTTGGCTCATACGAGAGTTATATTATAACCAAGCGAGTTTTATTTGGAGCGAAAACGCAATATTTGTAATTTGATATACGGAAAAGCACCGGTCGGTATACGGTGTACGAACTATTACTATTGATCGGCAGTAAATTCTGTTGAATTTAACCTTTACCTCTGTAGGTACGTAAGGCCGGAGTAGATGCCAATCGACCCAGTTGACCTACTTATTGTTTACCTTACTGACCTACTTATTAACTACTAGTTTTAAAATTTGAATATGAACCAATAAAATACCAATTACTCAAATAGCCAGTCGACGCGCCTACACCTATACATTGTGCAGTAAAATGGTTTCAGAGGAATGCCCAGCACTGTTTTCCGGCCCAAGCCTAGCTCGGAGATACTTTGATCCAATTTTACTATTTTAAGTCTTAAGTTTGTTGCAACACCATAGTATCCACTGATCCACTATTGTTCTTGTCTGATTTCCAGACACCCAGTAAGTTTGTATGTTCTGATGTTCCCAAATGTTTACCAAGTATATGTTTATGGCCTGTTTCCAGAAAACGACACGGGCGAGTTGCCGTGGTACGTGAGTTGCTACTGGCTGCTGTTCAACTGCGCCGTGCCCGTCTCCATCCTCGTCACGGTGCTCTACTGGGTGCTGCTCTATGACCCTGGTATGTCTCGATGCTTGATGAATGAGACAATGGACATACGCAAGTTCTGGCCCAGACTGGACAATCTAGAACATTTTTGGGCCTGGGGGACGAGGTGGGCCAAACCTGGGCCATGATGGGGCAAAACTTATTTAGTACTTACTCTACTCTAGGCACGTTAAATTGTCAGACTCGATGGTTTAAACAGTTTAAACAATGTTGGAGGCTTTTACTCGGCCTAAAGGCGGGTTGTGGGCAGGCTACTTAAACTTAGTACTTTTATACTTCCTTGACGCTTAGTGTTGATTTGAGACGTCGGAGGCTAAACACCAAACACACATAATATATACCTCACCCTTGGGTATAAAAGATCACAGTAGTTGAAAACTTATCACTGCATTAGCCCTACTCCCTAATCTACGGCACTAGAATCATTGTCCACTTACAAATAAGGATACGCACAATTACTAAATACTAAAGTTAGAACAGGATAATACGGTTGGTAAATATTTGGGGCACAGTTGACATTAGATCCTAACGGGTGTGGTTCACATCAAACTGGACAAGTTTGGTTTAAGTGAGATCTTCCTAGAAGTAGAATTAAAGGGGTTATTTTACTAACTAGAACAATGCAATCTGTAATATTTAATGCTTGAAACACGTTTTGCGGATCATTCTCGTTTATATGTAAACTAGCAGCGCCCCGCGGTTTTACCCGCGTTGTGCCCGTTCCCGTGGGAATTTCGGGATAAAATGTAGCCTATAGCCTTCCTCGATAAATAGACTATCTAACAGTGAAAGAATTATTCAAATCGGTTCAGTAGTTTCTGAGATTAGCGCGTTTAAACAAACAAACAAACAAACAAACAAAACAAACTCTTCAGCTTTATAATATTAGTATAGATGTATCTGAATAGGTATAAATGGAATGACTGACATAATAAAACCTGACTTTAAATCTGAACGTTTATAACTAAATTGGAAATACCTAAAAGTGAACTACTCGTAGGTAACATGCAAATTGGTTCACTAGTGTCGAAATAACAAAGCAATTGGATCGATATCCGAAATCAAACCTATTATTCTAATCGTTATAAACATTCGTATAAGTTTTGAAAACATTTCACTAGATTTTTTTTCACTAACAATCCATGTTTTACTACAGTCATTGGACATTGTTCGATAGTTATTTGAGATGAGTTAGATACCTAACTTACCTAAAGGATGTTATTATATTAGTGTCATTTCAAAGTTATGGCTAACTACCGCTATTCAAGTGTAATTAAAATATCATTGTTTTTATAAGATCAACTTACGAGACGGCCCATTGTCTTATCTTTATACTTAGGTGGATTTGTCTTTAGAACTGTAAACTCTGTCATTGACTTACTATAATAATTAATTGTAATATTCTAGGTTTAAATATATTCTCGTAATATTAACCAGGAAAAATCCAGGGCTATCCTTTCCTAGGCTTCTAATTTCATGTAAAAGTCGCTAACGACTCAGTCGCTCTTATAATTTTGGTAGCTAGGGTGTAGGGTCAATAGTTTTGCCTCCAGTCGCTCCACTCCAATTACCCGCCGGCTCCCATCCCTGTATCCCCTAGTCCCCTACCCAAGTTAGCTAAGTGTTCTGAGCGTGCCGCCCGGCAGACGCGATAAGGAACGGTGAGACGCTTTGCCTTTCATTTCTCCTCCGAGGCGTGTTGGACACCATGAGCTGGATGCGTAGGCGGGGAAGCAGACATCTTGATATGCCGAAAGGCCTCAACTACGACCTAAGCAGTGACTACGGAACAAGAATGGGGTTTAGTGGGGATACCCAGCTGAGAATACGCAAATACAGAGCCCGTCCATAAAAAAGGGTGTATCCAAGTTTTCGCAGCTAAGCCAGCGTTACACTGAAACGTAGGTATTCAAAATACTCTTCAAGACTCATCTGTCCTAAATTCCTCAATATATCCGAACCACGTCCTTAAATACCCACTTACCATTGTTACAGAAATAAAATTCATACAGCCAGATATATTCTGGATGGACGTGGCGACACACGGCATCAACTCGTGTATCGCATTCATCGAGGTGTTCTCGTCGCGGACTCCGGTGCGGATGGCTCATATCTACCAGCCCTTGGGCATAGGCGTGTGGTACACAGTGTTTTCATTGATATACTTCGTGGCGGGAGGCACTGATGGGTAAGTATGGTACATTCACATAATAGGACTGATAGGTATACTCAGACCCACTTGAAGAAGGCTTGTGCAACAAGTCCTTAGCAGACAAAGGGCTTTGTCATTTGCGTTTGTGTTCATGTCGGATTGATAGCGACAATCTGCCGATTTCATAACGACTACTAACCTTATAATACAAGTCGGTAATAGTGAGTTATGCCACGCTATGCTCGAAAGTCTACTTGTTAACAAATGCTTCTAAGATCAACGCATTCAACTCCATGCCTGCTGTTCAATGCTCATTCAAAAATAAGTTCCCAATTATTGGACAACATATAAGTCATGAAAATCTTTCAAGGGCTCTACAAAGTAGCTTCTAACCCAACGGCAACAGCAGGTTAGACAAATAGGCTGTTTCACAAGGGGTACCAACTTACAAGACATTAAACTGTGTGGGATTGTAAAATTAAAATGAATTTTAATGACATATTTTGAAACTTACCTTAATCTTCACAGCAACGGAAACCCGTTCATATACGAGATATTGGATTGGCGAGAGACTTTCCGTTCTACTATCATCATCGCTGCTTCTATAGCCGGCTTGGTCATCATCTACACGGCGCTGTGGGGCTTTGTATTGGGTCGGGAGAAGTTAACCGGAGCCCTTATCCGAACCACCAGTCACAGCTTACCATTTACACCGCAAGATTTCATACCACAACAAATGTATGTAATATAAGACTGAGTTCAACCAAACGGGTATAAATTTATATTGTTTGAATTTATAGGGAATCTAACGACTAGTTTTCAGAGATAGTTTTAGATACTTAGTTTCTTTTTTGGGGACCTTTTATATGTCAGCGCCTCTGGTGGAGAAATACTGGACTTAAATTTTTCATATTAATGAAAACCTTGTCTCAATTGAGGCTAAACAAAATGGAACAAATAGTTTCAGTAGTAGGTTTCTGTGGGAAGTTCGGGATAAAAATTCAGATTTTAATATGAAAAAGGAATAAACAATCCACCTCTTGTCACAAACGTTCAAATCGTCTCGCGACACAGAAATGTTCTGAATGTCACTTTCCCGTACTTTTTATCGTACGTGACTAACCGCTGTTATATCAACATGCGCCGTACGCCAACTATTCCAGCCTTTCAGACAATTTTTCTTAATTAAAATTGGCTCACTCACGTGAAAGGTAATTTACTTCTTAATAAAACATTATGTATTTATTATGTTAATACATACAATAATGTTGCCAAAGTATTTAAAGATATTCATGTACTTAATAATTTATTATTACACAAATATGACAATTACGTAGGGTTTTTTTTAAATAAAGACTATTGACATAAGTGTGTGTTGTTTGATTTCAGTAATAAAACCCTTGATTTGTGAAAAACATTTATTAGTTACTATTTCTATAGCAAAAATTAATTAAACACAAAGCAAACAAATATAATAATTATAGATAACAAATATTCGTGATATGTGATTAAATTTAATTTGACTTAGCGCTTCTAAGTATACAGTGGCCATTTGTGATATATTAAATTCATCTAAGCATACATTAAAAATAAACGAAGCGAAAAACATAATACAATCAACCAAAATAAACTCAATAAGTATAAAAATAATAATTTTGAAATATATTTTAGCTAAACAAATTTTAACAGAATTATCACCATGATCGAATCGTACATAATTTTGGAACAACAGTCTCAAAAAATAAATCATCCTTACATTCATTTAATTGTATCCAAAAATATATGTTTTATTTACAATTTACATATTGCAAGTACTTACATTAAACTAAATGTCTTATTTTGAGCGAGACGAAAGCCAAAACGATAACGAACACTTAAGATTATCAACACATTATAGATTAAAATTTCAATTTCAATTAGCTAAGTTTTCAGTGCATGCTAAACAATGGTCAATTTTACCAAAAGCATGCTGAATTAATAGGAAGATACATTTATTGCCATAAATATGTAGAATAGAAAAAACTTTTTGTTTTACCAATAGCATGCTGTATAAAACTTTATTGCCAAAAAGTTTGTAACAACTTGTTAATTTAATCTAAGTATTGCAATGTCGCTTACCCTAACTAAATAACACTTGTACGACGAATGTAATAAGACGTTACAATTAATTCATTAACATTTATAATAATTATCACAAACATCCAGAAAAAATATGCTACTTTTAGTAAATCTTACAACTAAAAGGCATTAGAGATCATTTCATGAAGAAGGTCCACTATATTATTGCATATTTTTAAATTTAATATTTATTTCATCTGTGGACGACCGAGTTCTAATTTTAAATGGTTTTGACGATTGTTTATTTTTGTGACGTTATTAATTACGAAATTCGAAATAGGAAAAACTTTTTTTTTGTTTATGGTAAGACACAATTTAAAACGAATATTTCGACTCGAACGAGTCGTAGACTTTAATATTATTTGCAAGTAAACTATTAAGGTCTATGCACATCTGTCATATCACAAACTGCGACTACTACCACTTGTATAGGACAAAATCATCAGTTACCTCAGTACTTTAATCAAACAAGCGAACATTGTTCTCAGATTACACTTGCCACTATAAAGAGATCGAGTAACTGACGTGTGTGCATAAACCCTTATAGGCATTTTCCCAATACCAAACTTTATTACCTAGAAGACTACAATAATATAAATTCAGAGGATCATAAGGCGAAGTGTAAATGCCTACTAAGGACTTGAATGTGAGTATACAACATTATAACATTAAATGGATTATTTTACGTAACTTATTATACGAACAGAAAGTTTAGCTACTTGAAATATTGCTAGAACTTTAGATAGTTATGTTATGACCTAAAACTTTTTAAGCCGGACATTTAGTAAGCTGCACTAAAGGCAAACTGTGGGATTGTGGCAGTACACACAGGGTATAGAGTGTAGTGTAGTTATACAGAATGAGCTATCTATGTTACACCTAAAAATACGGTTCGAGTTAGTTTAAATCTCGTGTGATGTTGAAGTGTATTGCCTTGTAAGATACATCTAATAAAAAATATGTACATTGATTTCTATGGATCATACACTTAAATCTAGTTCATTGGTTTAATCAATATTAATAAAATGGCTACGGACACAAACTATATATTACTATATCATCTTTATATTATGTTCCTTAGTCTAAATATAGAAAGTAAGATAGTCTTGACTCGCTGACTGGAAGTCTACACCAAACTTTTGGCCCTAAAGCTATTTGCAGCTATATGCAAAGGAGTTTGTTTCTGTGATGTAATAGAGAAATACATATCAGTAATATTATCGATAGTTTGTTCAATCCCACCAAAACGCAATCTACTAATTCTTGTAAATGTTAAAGTATCAAAATTCACCGTTACACTTCTGTCAGTGAAACAGTTTATAGGGCTTGTTCACGTAAAACACGCGGTGATCGATATTCCATGTTTCTTGCGTTTCTACGTGAACAATTGCATATCACACTTGCATATTATGCATGTGTTTGATATACCGCGCTCGCGCCCGCTTGTTCTATGTGAATCAGCCCTAAATTGAAGCCTCGATATTAAGGTGACGTGAGTCCAGCAACTCGAAAAACGCGGTTTTTCCATCCAACTATTTTCATATAAATTGTCACAATTTTGATTCAAAAAAACTATAATATTAAAGTTGAGGATATATTCTAGTGGCAAAGGTATTTCAGTACACGATTAGATTAATTTCCCTCGATAGAAAAAAATCACAAAGTTGCCTCTTTTATTAATTTAAAAATAATTATTTGGCTAAAATAAACAGATTTTTCCCAAAGAAAAACAACTATAATATAGGTCGTAGCATGAGCTAGGGCATTAGGTATTTTTTTGTAACCTTTCATTACATTCTTAAACACAATTTCAAAATACCTAATAAATTTCGAGAATTTGCCGTGTTGCGGGTGACGCGGGGCGTGATCAGTCGCGCTCAAGCGCTTGTGGAGGACGGACCTATGCCAAATATTGCTGGAGCGCGGAGATGCAAAATTTAAAACTTTTTTCGCAGTAATAAATTTGAACTATGACGGTTGCGTGAAAATAAGGTTTTAATATAAATAAGAACTGTCTGAATAATAATCCGGTCAATTTAAACCAAAAATTTAGAGTGTTGTTACATAAAGTCCCAACAAGCTGAAAATCAGAAAATTTTTCCAAAACATAATTATAAACAATGTCTAAAAGTTCCCCATCATTCCCGTGTATGGAATTTTTTTTATTCAAGGTCAAAGGTAAAAAAAATGAGTTTTTCGCGATTTTCAGCAAAACGGTAAGTTTGATCATAAAAGTACCAGAGAAAATAAAAAACCTTATAAAATTCTCTATAACTTTAATTCTATCCACTTTTTCCATATTCCAACCGTTATTGAACTACACGCTCCAGAAATGTAAAAATTAAGGACCTCGGGCAGGTAACTATGGAGCCTGCCCCAATGCTCAACAGTGACATGACCTATGTCATTTGAAAGGTATTAAAGAGTTGTACGGTAACGGTTTGGAATATGGAAAAAGTGGATAGAATTAAAGTTATAGAGAATTTTATAAGCTTTTTTATTTTCTCAGGTACTTTTATGATAAATCTTACCGTTTTGCTGAAAATTGCGAAAAACACTTTTTTTTACCTTTGACCTTGAATAAAAAAAATTCCATACACGGGAATGATGGGGAACTTTTAGACATTGTTTATAATTATGTTTTGAACAATTTTCCTGATTTTCAGCTTGTTTGGACTTTATGTAACCTCGAATGTCTAAATTGACCGGAGTATTATAGATTTATTAGATTATTGCTTTGAAAAAAAAAACAAAAAAATACGTTGTGTCACAGTATAAGAATATCAGCAGATCAACTATACAGCTGCAATGTTGGTAGTGGGGATACCTAGGACAAGACTTGTCTCCTCTTGTCGATGCGGAGGTGGGAGTTTGCAACGATGCAGAGATTGCTACGATAAACAAATGTTTTAAACGATCTATAACGAAACTTAAAGCGGCAAACTAAATTCCACGCGAGCGAAGCCGCGGGCAAAAGCTAGTATTATTATAATTATTAAGTATATTATCACAAACCGGCCGGTGGAAATTTATATTATCTGCCTAGTCCTAAATAAAAGGAGTGAAATAAGAGGTATGATACAATATATTTATTTGTTTTTACTTTTGAAGGTGGCGCCACTGAAACCTAACAATACGTAGATATTCATATTTTTCAGTTATGTGTACTTTACTGTTGTTTGTTAAAACGTGTATGAACACCGCCACTTTAAAATATTTCTGCTCGTAATATTAGACAATAAAAATGATTTCACCCAGGGTTAAGACCGTTTTTTTTTAAAAACCTGTTGGGGCTTGTAGAGCCTAACACCTTAGTTAAGTTAAATGATAAGATATAATGATTGCTGGTATAAGTTATAATTTATTGAATTCACTGTATGATTATGATGTGTACGCGGCACAACGATGATATGTGAACTGATGGTAAAAATAATTAATTAAGTGAATAAACGAAATACGCTAACACAGCGTTTCGTTAGTGCAATGAACTGTACGGTGACCCGTACATGCTCCGGGGCTAGAAAGCTGGAGGCTGAGGGATGAGTGTAATGATTGATTAGTAGTGATTGAGATGCTATAAGATGATGCCATTGATTACTTAGATCTAAGTGTTAGTTAATGATTTATAAGGTGACAGTAAACAATGATTATAATGAATTTACACGTTTAAAATAACATTTGCCGATAATCGGAGAAGTGGATTTATTGAACACTCGCGCACTCGATTGATCACTCGCGCACTGTTCACCTTTCTCACATTCGACACTCGCGCACATATCAGTGAGAGTGTTGATGGGAGCGGGGCTGGGGCGGGGGCGGGAGCAGGCGCGGGCGCGGCCGGCGCGGCGGCGCGCGCGGCACCACGCGGCCCCCGCCGCTGTGAGCCCCGCCGCCGCCACGCAGTAGATGGCCACGTAGTGGTGTACGTCGTGGAGAGACACCTCTCCCGACTCCTCGTCCGATGAAGATGCTTTCAAACGATCTATCTGATCGTTTATGTTTTGAAATGATAACGTCAAATTGTCCGGCTGTTGGTAATCGGCAACCGGTATCGAAACATTTATTATGTTATTGACGGGTGCTAACTTTATATTCAAAAGGTCCGATTTGATGCTAATGTTATTTGTCAGTTCTGCGTGTGATATTATTGTAAAAGTGTCCCCTTTTATGACACAATCTTTTGCTAGAGCAACAACATTTACCCCGGTGAGCTGTTCGTCGGTAACCTGACTCCCACATATAAAACGAAGTTTACACAGACCGCAACATGATAATAAAAAGTGATTATTTGTAAACAGCTCCGTCCATGTAGTTTCACAAGCCGTGGTGGTTGTCCTGCAGGAGTTTCCTTGGTCGCTCTTGATGCATAGATTATTGTCGGAGTCTAGTTGGTAAATCGGTTTCTGGACCTTACACAAACTTGTGGTAGTAATATGAATACACTGCTGCAGTTCAAACTGTGTCAATGGCAAGTGTGTATTTTGTCTTATGTTTAAGGCTAAGTAATCTGCGATAGGTGCTATTTTTACCATGGTTTTCTTGATTTGTTGTGAGATAGGAATAGGTCGGTAGATTTCATAATTGTCTCGCGATACTAGCGGAATTTTTATTTCAAAAATAAAGTACTGATAGGACATGCGTGCCTTGACTTGCATTATTTGATACAGTATATATAAGTCCGTTGCTATGTTTTCAATAGGCAAAGAGAGTTCTCTTGATATCTGATTTGATATAGTATAGAGCTCATCGCGAAGTTGCGTTGGTGGTATGAGGTGGATGTTAAGTTGCTGAATGTGCGTTAAAGTGTCCAATAACGTTCCTTGAATATTCCTTAGGCTATTAAGAAGATTATTTGCTATAATACTGGTCAATACAAAGTCTTCACTGGTTCTGGCCTTCAGAACCTCCTTTCTGATGGAAAGGGACGTCTTGTCCAGACTACTCAGGTGTTGGTTAAACATTTTGGATTGTTTTTGTAAGCCCGCTTCTATTCTCTTCAGAACACTATTTTCGGCTTCTATGATAGACGTTTGATTCCTCGCTAGAGACAACAGATGCTTTTGGTTAAATCTAACTAGCGCGATATCCTTTTGATATTGTTCGGCGAAGTGCTCATCCAATACACCGAAAAGGCTATTAGCGATGTAACCGACACCGTTAACAAGGCCGCGGCGCGTGCGCTGACGCTGACGCGTTACCTCGGGTGACTGCACTCTAAACTGCTGATTGAGCAACATGACATTGTAATATTCTAATTCATTAAAGTCATGATTTAGTTGCAATAATATAATTGTACATTGAGTTTTAATATCCATTTGATCGCATATTGTTTCCAGTCGATCCGTGTATGACTTGAATGTTCCTATTCCGTTCCAGTATGCATCCATTTTATAATACACTACTACTTTCCATTGATCCTGTATTAAACGCATGTCAGATAGCTTATCGAAGTAGAGTCCTTTATAGGCTGGAACTGATGAAATGTTGTAAGCGCCACTTGCCGAGGAAACGAGTAGCATCATAAACAACAGAAATAGTTTTGTAATGATATTGATGCTTGGTCCTCTAGTTATTGGGGGCTTTTTGTTAATCTCGCCTTGTGTAGTTGTTTGTTGTTTGCTGTTAATGGTATCTTGGTATTCGAAGTTGACAGGTAAAAGCGAAAGTTTAACAATAGGTCTCCTTATTATGCCGTTTTTTGTCTTAATTGATACTACTCTGACGTATCCATCTTGGCCGGGGTGCAAATCAACGATTCGACCTAATGCCCATTTACCCGCGGGTAAATTAGCTTCGTGGATGATAACGATATCGTTGAGGTTGATGTTATCCTGTGCTTGTTGCCACTTGCCTCGCAATGATAGTTGACTGAGATATTCTGTTTGCCATTTCCTCCAAATATCATGGAAGGTTTTCTGAGCCAGCTGCCATCTAGTTCTGGCATCTCTTTCGGTTTCGTAAATAGTTAAAACTGGACCACTGGCTAAAAAGTGAGATGGTGTTAAATAATCCAAGTCATCTGGGTCTTCCGAAAGAGCGCAAAGTGGTCTCGAGTTGAGGCAAGCTTCTAATTGTGCTAAAATAGTCGAGTACTCTTCAAAGGTAAGTTTTTGCTCGCCGATTACTCTACGAAGGTGGTACTTTAAGCTTTTGACAGATGCTTCCCATAGTCCTCCTGCTGAGGGCCACGAGGGTGCATTGAAGTGCCACTGTATCTGCATCTCGCTGAGGTATGAGTGAAAACTTTCAGTTAAGATAGCTTTTATATCTATGTATTCCTTTGCCAAGATTTTATTTGCTCCTACGAAGTTGGTCCCGTTATCACTGTACATATGTGACGGAGAACCTCTTCTGGCTGACAATCGTCTTAGAGCTGCTAAAAATGCTGACGATGTCATGTCTGATACTAGTTCTATATGAACCGCTTTGGTGACCATACAGACAAAAACTGCTATGTATCCCTTCGTTGTTTTTGCTCCTCGGCCTTTGTTAAATTTAATCTCGACCGCTCCAGTGTAATCCACGCCGGTATGATAGAAGGGTCTCGTAGGATTGGTCCTTGGTTCCGGTAAGTCACCCATAATTTGATGTAATTTGGCTGGATTGTGTTTTCTGCAAGTTACGCATTGACGTAGACGTTTCTTGACTGTTCTGTTGCCACCGACAATCCAATATTGTTTCCTCAACCATGCTAATGTTAAGCGGGCCCCTCCGTGAAAGGTTGCGCGGTGCCCAAAATCTATTAACAACTGCGCGAGACGACTGTCCTGTGGGATGATTAAAGGATGCTTCATATCTTCCGGTATGTGGCAATTCCGCAGACGTCCTCCAACACGCAGTAAACCGCTTTCATCCAAAAATGGGTTCAAAGATAGTAACTTGCTTTTTGATGGTAGCTTGCTTTTACTCTTGAGACATTTTATTTCTAAATCAAAGTCGGTCGCTTGAACATGTTTGATGATTTTGAGTGTCGCTGACTGTACTTCGTGTACTGTCAGGTACGATAATTTCTCACGTGAAATGACACGAAGTACCCAAGCTAGAACGTGCGTCACTCGCATAAAACTGCTGAATTTGCATAACAATTGTTCAATTATATTATCGTTTGATGCACTGCATTTGGTAGCGACGTAACTTTGTTTTGATTTTGATATTTCCAAATCGGTTGTATAATTTGGGCTTTCTAAGTTGCTAAAATGATTTGCAGTGGACAACCAGCTCGGGCCACTCCACCAGAGTGGATGATTTTGGAGTTTTTCAACTGTAGTGCCGCGGCTGGCACAGTCAGCTGGGTTCTCAGCTGATTTAACGTAGCGCCAGCATGATGACGTCATTGTTTGTGTTATACTCCTGACTCGGTTTGCTACGAACGGTTTCCACCTATTAGGATCGCCTTGTAGCCACCCTAATACTGCTGTAGAGTCACACCAACCGTATACTTGCAGGTTATGCGTACTCAAACTGTCTGTGACCTTGCTCATAAGTTCTGATAACAAATATGCTCCGCTCAGCTCTAATTTAGGCACCGATATTCCCATCTTTGAATTGTCTGATTTGCTGACCGGTACCAGTTTAGTTTTTGCCGCCAACAGTACAACTGAGATGTGTGTTTTATGTTGTATCCGTCCGTAGACTACGCATGCGTAGGCTACGTTTGATGCGTCACAAAACCCATGTAACTCGATGCTCTCCTTTTCATTACTGCCAATCCAACGTGGTATTTTGATTTTATTGATATTTTCTATGTCTGTGCGTAACCTTGACCATTCCGTTTGTAGTTGCTCGGGAATTTCGTCATCCCATGCTAGGGTTGTCACCCAGACATTTTGAAAGAGGATTTTCAGTTGCAGGATCACTGGAGCTAGCCATCCGAGTGGGTCAAAGATCTTAGATATTTCGGATAGTAAAATCCTTTTCGTAAGCCGTGAACTTGTTTTCTTACTCATTTTACATTCAAATGTGAAAATGTCTAGTCTTGGATTCCAAGTAAGACCTAATGCCTTTGTGCATTCTTGATTGCGGAATGTAAACAAGTCTTTAGTGGATTGTGTCTTGTCGAGATGTTCGATCAGTTGAGGCTCGTTGGACGCCCATTTCCTTAAGTTGAATCCTCCGCTCTTGAGTAGAGCTAACAGCTCTGTTTGTAGTTGTTTTGCTGTTTCAATGCTGTAGGTTCCGGACATCAGGTCGTCGCAGTAAAAGTCTTCCTCTAATACCTTGGCCGCGGTAGGGAAACGATGTCTTTCGTCCTTAGCCAGTTGCCTCAGAGTCATCATAGCTAGGAAGGGGGCTGATTTAGTTCCATAAGTAACTGTTTTCAACTGATAATCTTGAAGTGGTGCTTGTGGATAGTCTCGCCAAACGATGTTTTGAAATTGTCGATCGTCGGGGTGAACTAGAATTTGACGAAATTCCTTTTCTAAATCTGCTGTAAGTACGTACTTGTACTTCCTCCACTTCAGAACAAGTGTAAGTAGATCCCGTTGCAAATTGGGACCTTGATACATAACATCATTGAGACTTATACCGGTGGTTGTCTTGCCTGATGCATTGAACACAACCCGTAGTGATGTTGTTGCTGAATCTGGTCGCTGTACGCAATGATGAGGTAAATAGTATGTAAGAGGACCATTTTTTGGTGCCTTTTCCATATGACCTAATTCTATATATTCGTTTATAAATGATTTATAATCTCTTGCTACGCTTTCTTGTTTGGTGAACTTCCGCTCGAGCTGATGAAATTGTGCCACCGCCTTGGGCTTTGATAAGCCTAATTTTTCCTTTGCGTCGTGCAACATAGGGAGGCGCACGACGTATTTACCGTCCTCCTGGCGCGTTGTTGTGGACTCGTACAGCTGAACGCACTGTTGATCTTCATTGGAGATGTTTGAATCGTCAGCTAAATCTTCTATTGCCCAAAATTGTTGAATGTCCTTTACATTGATGTTGACCACGTTGCATTGAAACGAAACGACATTTCCACATAATATCCAACCTAAACGTGTTTGTTGAGCGACTGGCACGCATTCTGTATCCTTGACGATCCCTGATTGAATGATGTAAGAGTATACTTCAGCGCCTAACAGAATATCTATCGGGCGACTGACATAAAACTCTGGATCAGCAAGTTGCAGATGTTCTAAATAAGTCCAGGAAGGTTTTGAAAATGATCTATTCGGCAAATTGTTGACTAAATGTTTCATTATCAACGCATCGGTGTCGAATGTAAATGAATCATTGTATGATGACGTCATCCGTATGTTGACAACTCCTTTACAATTTTGTTCTCGTGCCCCAACGCCAAAGATTATGCCCTTACATTGTTTGCGGGGCAACCCTAATATTTGTGCGGCATTCTCGGATATCAGTGAGGTCTGTGACCCTTGGTCAATGAGAGCCCTCATGGTATGGAATGACCCGTCAGAAGCCTGTACCTTGATATTCGCTGTAGCTAGCAATATTTCACTAATATTTTCTTGTAAAATATTAGTATTAATTTTGTGTTCTTTAATTGCATTTGATTTTATGCTTATTGTTGATTTTGCGAAACTGTCGTGCAGTAATGTATTATGCTGGCCTTGGCAAGTTCTACACCTTTTGGTGGAAAAGCAATCTCTACCATCATGATCATAAAGGCAATTTTTGCATAACGACAAATCGGTTATTGTTCTACATTTTCTTTCCGGTGTAAACTTGAGAAATGTTTCACAATTGTAAATACCATGTGCCTCATTGCAAATAGGACATGTTTGAATTTTATTTGAATTAAATGTTTTCTTGTTAATATTGAATGATTTGAAGAAAGGAGTCTTTTTGTTCTCCGGTGATTGCTTATAGACCTCTCTGTCCTTCACTTGACTATGTTGAGGTTTTGGCGTTTCTTGTTTGCGTTTAGAGCTCTCGAGATTAGTGAACTTCGTCTTTAAATAAGACATTAACTCCGCTAAAACAGGAATCTCACGCGATCCTTTGAGCGATTCAACGTAACCGTCATGGGTTTCAATATCCAGTTTTTGTGTTAGGATATAGACTATGATCGAATCCCAGTGGCTAATTTCAACTCCTAAGTTCCGGATTCCGTTTAGAGACTCGTTAGTGGTGTCATGTAACTTCTTAATGGCTGCTGCGGTTTGATGATGGAGTGTAGGTAGGTTCATGAGGTTCTGAAGGTAGGTGTTCAATATTAGTTTCTTATTGTTGTAGCGGTCGTTAAGGATTTCCCAGGCAGCTTCATAGTTCTCACAGTTGATGTTCAGGTGGTGAATCAATTTTTCGGCTTCACCTCGGAGTTTCCCCTTAAGAATTTGCATCTTTTGTCCACCTGTTATGGACCGATTGTTGTGTATAGATCCGGTGAACAAATCCTTGAAAGTAACCCAATGTAGATAACTACCGCTGAAAATTGGGATCTCTGTTACTGGAGTCGATTTTTCTTGAAAACTCTGTGACCGCAATTTTTCCGTGATAGCCTTCTTCATCTGTTGATATTTGACCTCATACGCACCAAACGCTTGCTCGTACTCCTCATTATCCTCAATGAGCTCGCTGTCGATCTCCCAATGAAGAGTGTCGATGAGAGACCACCGCGACTTCAATACGCTTAACAGTTCTTGATACTCTGAAGTTTCCAAACTCGCTTCAAGGTCAATGTTCTTCAAAGTATGATGTAACGCCTTGAAATAACTCTTTTGCTTCCTTAACATTTCTTCTAGCTTGCTACTTGTCCCTTGATCCTTGACTGCTGCCGTCTCGCCGTCGTGCTTGCTGGTTGATTGCTGGGCTAGGACGTTTGGGGACCCTAGGGGAGTAGCTGGCCTAAGAAACGGTTCAGGGGGTAAATGTTTCATTATGAATGCTCTAGCTTCCTGATAAAAATCTGACGCTTGCTTATAACAATCAGTGAGAAAATACTCATGTTTTTTATCGTCAAATTCACACAGTTTTATATGGTTGCTTTGAAAATCTTGAAAGAGACTATCTAAGTCGCTAATGCGCTTCTTAATATACAAAAAATCTCTACGATTTGGACCATCCTTTTTAAAGTTGCTTAGGAGCCGTTCCATGGCTCCCATGTTCTGCTGCTGCTTTGATAGAAGGTCTTCCATTTTGAAGTTATATGGGTATATAATATAAGTGGACTCACCGAAGACTGGTTACCAACCCACGTGGTATTTGTAAGACACTCGCGTGAGTAGATCCCGCCTATTCGGAGGCTCGAAGGACCATAAGATGTTGGGGCTTGTAGAGCCTAACACCTTAGTTAAGTTAAATGATAAGATATAATGATTGCTGGTATAAGTTATAATTTATTGAATTCACTGTATGATTATGATGTGTACGCGGCACAACGATGATATGTGAACTGATGGTAAAAATAATTAATTAAGTGAATAAACGAAATACGCTAACACAGCGTTTCGTTAGTGCAATGAACTGTACGGTGACCCGTACAAAACCTTTTATCTCTTTTTAGTTATTTTTCCCAAGGCTACCTAAAATATAATACCAACCTTCGTAATATCTACGATTAGTTTTGCTTGATAGGCTTTTTTAACACGCTTTTATTAGCTTGGCCTGTATGTATGTATGTATGTATGTACGTATGTAATGAAATCTTTGAACATCATTTTCACCAACTTCCAGAATTCTGATTAATTTGAAACTTTGCATACGTATCAAGGACCGATGACAATGCAATAATTTAATAACAGTTTCCCATTATTAACACGCTTTTATTAGTTTGGCCTGTATGTACGTACGTACTTACGAACGTATGTAATGGAATCTTTGAACATCATTTTCACAAACTTCCAGAAGTCTGATTAATTTGAAACTTTGCATACGTATCAAGGACCGATGACAATGCAATAATTTAATAACAGTTTCCCATTATCCTTAATGGATTTGCCAGATTTACTAAAAAAATATTACTTCATATAAAAGACATCAACGGGCGCTCGCTGTGGGAAGGAACGGGAGTTCTGTTTTATTTTACTAAATGGTACTAGACACTAACAGCGTCCCGTGATGGGCCCGTTCCCGTGGGAATTACGGGATGAAAAGTTGCATATAATGTTATATGGATTTGCCAGATTTACTAAAAAATAAAAAATAAAATTATAGTTTAAAAAAACTAAAAAACACGCTTTTATTGCAAATTGAACTAAAAACTAGAAAATAATAATTTTTCACCTCAAATGAAAATTATAATAAAATTTAAGTTATTAACACAATGATTCAATTCAGAGTAAAAAAGCGTGGGGTGCATTTTACTGTAGTTCATAAATATCCTCTCATAGATACCAATGATCATTGTAATATTTAAAAAAAATATTAAGCACCCCACGCTTTTTACTCTGAATTGAATCATTGTGTTAATAACTTAAATTTTATTATAATTTTCATTTGAGGTGAAAAATTATTATTTTCTAGTTTTTAGTTCAATTTGCAATAAAAGCGTGTTTTTTAGTTTTTTTAAACTATAATTTTTTACTTTAATCACTACACTGTGGCATCTCAATGAGTGACATATTCAAACTTAGCGCGCAAACTACGCGCGAGCGGGAGATCGCCCGCGGTCGGACCGCAGGCCCCGCACCTTACCCCCTCTGTAGTAGGTAAGCGCTGGACTCACGTCACCTTAAAAATATAAAAGCTTTCCCGGCTGCCATTATAGCATATAAGTTCCTACTAAGTATATGTTATGATCTAATAAATATAACCATTTAGACACTCTGGAAACGACTAAACATCAGCAAAAGACCGAACCTAGAAAACGACACTCATCTGTCAAAGTAACGTTCACTCATTCAGTTATTCATCTCATTCGTTTCTGACTTTCTGTTCTTTGTGGAAGAAGGATGACTATACTTTGCTCAGGTCGTATACACCTACTTATTGATAGACATAATGTAAATGTTACATTGAGTTTGGTCACAAATATAAGCTAACATTTAATACTAAAGTATATAACAGTATAACGTACAATTGACTTGTCTATATAATTTTATAAAAGGACTTATTGCACCTAATGTTAAAGAGTTGTTAGCCTAATAACGTCAATACATTTTATGAAAGAACTATTAATAATTTAGTAATTAAGTCAAATATATTTGCTCTATTCCTGAATAAGAAACTACAATTATATACTAGAAGTTTTTAACGAGCATTTGAGCTATAAAAATCGGTAATCGACACAATATCGTATCATTACCTACGGATGCGTTTCCAAAGGATATTATCATGCTAATGAGGAAATAAATCCACCAATAGTAGAACAGGGTGCGAATACATTGCGTAATTATTACGTACTCTTGGTGAATGATTTCCTCGCACCAAATTTTTCTACTTATTTCCAGGAAAACACAATCTTAGCGTCTAATCTAATCATAGGCGGGTGTTCTGGAGTTCCACGAACAGTCAGGGTCACATTTAAGTGAACATCTCAGTGGCGAGATCCCTTCAAACTATTCCTAGTTTAACAATGATTAGAAAACTTTAAATGCGCGTTAAAATATGCAACAAGACTACTACACGACTATTGGATTACAGTTAAAACAGCGAGTAAAAATTACGTTCACGAATAAGGCCGAAACCTGTACCTTGTAACTAGTATGGACATCAAATGTAAAACATTCACAATCAGAGACTGTAAGAATTACACATAACTTATTGCTAGACCGCTAATCGCCATTCGAACTGGATTTCATTTATCTACTGAGTAACAACGCTTTGGAAGCCAAACAAAGGTAAACATTAATTAGTATATTATAAAACAAGTTCATTATTATAGTCTCAGTCACATGAAATCAAGTTGGAAAGCATTGAATACACACGACACAGACTATCGGAAAGTCGGACACTCTATCACTTTCAGCGATATAAAAAGTATATCTATACTAATATAATAAAGCTGAAGTTTGTTTGTTTGAACGCGCTAATCTCAGAAATTACTAATCCGATTCGAGTAATTCTTTTTGTAAAGGACAGCCACATTCAACGGGAAGCTTATAAGTTACTTAAACCCCGAAATTCCTACGGGAACAGGCACAACGCGGGTAAAGCCGCGGGGCGCTGCTAGTATTATAATATTTAACAATGATTTCAACTCGCTCGCAACTTACAATTAACTTGAAATTACACTATATAAGGGCTACCACAGACGCGATACTTTGGTATGATAGCGATAAGCGATTGAGCGACCAACTACATCGCACTTGTAGCAACACTTTATGTAATCTGAAAATGTACAAAACATTGTACTGCAATTTTTAGTATATACATTGAAAGTTATTTTAGAATAGTGCATCTTGTAAACTGAAAGACATAAAAGTTGTATAACACACTTTATACTGGCTTTTCGCTATTGTTATTTTTAGAAAATCTTACTCGCTCATCATTTCAAAGTATCGCTTCTTCATTCAATCTATGAAAATGTTAAGCATAGTTAGAACTTTATCATATTGTAACCTCCATAATACCTTTTAACATGTCAATGAGAAAGTTATAATGTGACTGAGTACCAAAGTGCTTAACATTTCCTTGGCCATGCTTCTCACCGGTATATTCTGTAGGATTTTATCTCACATCTTGAACTCCTCACCGCTCAACATGAACACTCTAAACTGAGGTTCATCGACCGCCGCGTCTGCATACATCAACTCATCCTGGAAATTAATTACATACAGATATTAACAATGACGTTTTCGGTGAAGTTATAACAGAATAACATCATTCGTAAGTAGCGCAAAAATAGACATTTATTGAAAAGAAGGGCCAACGTTTAATCATGACAGGCTGTGGCACTTATGCCGATGGAATACGTGCTACTTTACTCGTATATATTAAAGACTAGCAGCGCCCCGCGGTTTTACCCGCGTTGTGCCCGTTCCCGTGGGAATTTCGGGATAAAATGTAGCCTATAGCCTTCCTCGATAAATAGACTATCTAACAGTGAAAGAATTATTCAAATCGGTTCAGTAGTTTCTGAGATTAGCGCGTTTAAACAAACAAACAAACAAACAAACAAACAAACAAACAAACAAAACAAACTCTTCAGCTTTATAATATATATATAAATATATATATATATATATAATATATAAATATATAAATATATAATATATATATATATTTAAATATATTAAAGATGAAACCCTTTTGTGGAGGAAAACATAAAGAGCCAATTTTGTAGAGTTACCATCCTCCTCCGAAACGGCTTGACCGTTTTTTATGAAATTTTATATGCATATTCAGTAGGTCTGAGAGTCGGCTACTATTTATTTTTCATATCTCACAATGTTAAGGGTGGTCCAATCCCTAATTTTTATATGGCAAAACAACATTTTCCGGTTGGGCCCAATCTATCCAGCCTAGATTTATAAGTAAAGTGTAGTGTAATAAGTAAGCGCGGCTCGGTACCGGCATGAGGTCGATGGTGGGGTGTGCGTCCAGCAGCCCCAGGCCGCCCGGCGAGCCCGCGCCGCCCATCGGGAACCTGCCGCAGGACATCTCGGTATTATTCTTCATTATATAAATAAATCATTAAATTCAAAAAGGGGCTAAATAAGTAAACTTACTGAAAAAGAGAATAAGTGTCGTCTCGTATGATCAGCCAAAGAGTTTAGCGAAAAATGGTAACAATTTCATCTTAAAGTTTAAAAAGATTTGGTATACATACCAAACCTTTACTTTACTTTCTTTTCCAATTTCTTTTACTTTTTACTTTCTTTTACCTTTTTATTTTTTCAAATGGTGGTATTGTAACAGGGATACATACTTGGTTTTGTCACAAGAACAGCGCTACTACCGTGCCTCCGACACTGTATTTTGCAGCCACTATTGTAGATTACAGCCGCTATTTCCGGAAAACCACTCCGTATCACCAACAAAATCGACTTATTGCTATAATACATATTATAACATTTGTATGGCGCTCTACTCACTCGGTGTCCTCGTTGATGAGCACGTTCCCGTGCAGGAAGAGGTCGCTGCGCACTGTGTAGATGTTGCTGTCCGAGCCCTCGGGTTGTTCCGACTGGAGAGGAAATTACTCATCCATCAATTTTTATTAAGATATTTGTATGTAATGAACATTATTAATGCAAACGATATAAGGAATTTCTGAACGGTGGGTCGAATTTGTTTCAAAATTGCATTCATTTAACCAAAAAGACGGGTATGGGTATAAAAAACGTTAAGTTCTACCGAAATTTTAATACTCCTAAGCAGTCTTAAGTTGCACAATCATAACTTCAACCTTATTACTGCTTTGTTAATATGTACCTGCATATCGTCATCCAACGCATAATCCACGCGGCGATCAGTCAAAGGCCACGGGCAATGCGTGCGCGCAGCTCTGCTTTCAGTCATCTCCGACACGTCGCATACGTCGGAAACGTCACAAACATCGGGCACGTCGCACGTCACGTTGTCCACAACGTCTGGCACGTCGGCTATTACGTCGGTGGTCTCGATTGGAGTGTTGTCCGCTTCGATCTCTGATACTAGATTGTCTGCTGCCACCTGTTATTGTAAAGTAAGATTGGAGATTATAATCTTATTAATTATCATCATATTATTATTTTCTATGGTTGTATCAAATTTAACTTAGCGCCGGTAAAAATCTATTTCTACTGGCAATCTCAGAGCAGGTTGGACGTTGTTTCTATGTAAATCAAGGCCATATGAATAAAAATACACTATGCAGTTTTACCCTTGGAATTCTTTAGTACAAACGGCTAGCAAGTTATAACTTCGTGCAACACCGCCTTCCTTACACCTCCGTATTAAGATTTATCATGTTTTCTACCACATTTAAGAGAAATAATCATCGATATAGTAAGAAGAAGGAAACACATAAGAGACTGACGTCCGGGCGGCGGCGCGGCGCGCGCGGCGCGGCGTGGCGCGCGGCGTGGTCGCGCAGGTGGTCGCGGCGGCGGAAGGCGCGCCCGCACTCGCCGCACGCGTAGCGCCGCTCGCCCGTGTGCCGCCGCACGTGCCGCATCAGCTTCGACGCCGACCGGAACGACCAGTTGCAGTTCTGCGATTGATGATAGATTATAGTAAGCATAACATGCACACACGCCAAAGGCAAAGTTTTGTCTTAATAATTTTCTTTGTATAGATATAAATAGAAATATGACGAAATTATAGTACAAGCACACTTGTAACACATACCGGGTAGTGACACGCGTAGGGCCGGTCGCCGGTGTGCGCGCGCGCGTGCTCGCGCAGGCGGCACAGCTGGCGGAAGCTGCGGCCGCAGCCGGCCCAGCGGCACCCGAACGAGCGGCCGCAGCCCGCGTGCTCGCCCGCCGCCACGCGCGCCCAGAACAACACGTGCCCGCACACCAGGCACCTGCCGCACAACCGCTCGTTGTATTAAGGACTTGTGGCAAAATCAGGATTATAATGTCATGACAGTTGAGCGAGCTTCTGTAGCAATTTCAGAATGAGTTGATTTTAATATATAAATGAATTCAAGTGAAACCATATAACCAGGTGAAAATGAATATAAGCTAATTTGTGCCAAGCTGGTTTGATATGACAATCAATGACATGTCAAACAGACTCAGTGTACAACATTTTCCCAGTCAAGTTTTTGCGTCCTACATTGATGGAGGAAATATGATCTTACTTGTACAATGCATCTTCTAGGGTATGATCATCATTTATATGTATCGACAGGTCTGCACGATTAGAGAATATCCTCCCGCACATTGCCTCTGTGCCATCGTCTAGTGTTCTCTTAGCAGGACACATCACACCAACGTGTAAATTAGACTGTAGCTTTTGATGACTGTTTTTATGGTTCAACAGTCTTCCTTCAGACCAGAAACCTTTGCCGCAGTTTGGTTCATCACACTGGAAATTAAATTAAGGTTAAGAAGGTGACTGAAGACATACTATAAATGGGTATTGTATGTCTGACCCCATTTTTAATGTGATAAAATTTAAATAAATTATTTTACTTGATTTAAATAAATATTTTGACGTGAAAAGTAGAATTAGAATTCATAGTGTTTTAGTAATGAACTATGTGTTCAAAAATTAAACATATAACACCTCGTCTTTGAATAAGAGGCTAAAAACTGAATATTACCTTTAACTTAACAGTCCTTGTAACCCCATTATTTTCAGGTTTTTTGGCAACATCCTCCTTAACTAACTTCACAACATGCGGCGACACTGCAATGGCTTCCACACAATTGTGTTTATTTTCATTAATTATATTTACTTGAGATCCATCAACTGTGAAAATAAATAAAATTAGACACTAAATGTAGATTAATATAGCCTAGATTTAAGAAGGCAGAGCTAAAACTAATAGAATATTCTGAAATTTGAACATTATATGGTATAAAATGTATTATGTGGTACATTATATTTATATTGTTTCTCCTGGAGTCACGGGACAAGCCCGGTCTTTTTGAGAGGCATGCGAGGGGATACAGATCCGACTCGTAGAAGCCCTTTGGAGATGTTTAATGTAATGGATTACAACTGCAGGGACACACTCCCGACCATATCAGTACAACATGTCCGGGAATGTGTACCTGCAGAAGTAGGGACTATTGTAAGTAGAAATGAAAGAAAAAGACTGGGCTATGGAAATGAAGGTTGGATGGACTGGAAATGGGATATTGCAAAGAGGTCGGCACCTGCCATAACAAGTGTTAAACAAGTTATCGGCGGCAGGCATATTTATATTATTATTATTATATGGTATATTATAGTGTACAAAACTGACCATAACCATGTGTAGCCTCCCTAAACTCATTCCCCATAAAACTAAGGCACTGTTCATTCTTAACATCAGTCTCAACTTGTTTGTTCATTATTGAATCATCTAGGCAGTAGTCCGATGAGCTCTGTGAAATAAATTACAATATCATTAGTTTCACTATAACTTTTACTACAAATATTTAGAGTATATTAGTATAATTACGTAAATGATATATTTTTCAACAAATATTCATAAATAATAATTACCTGTTTTAATTTCCCATCTATCAAAAATGACTCAACATTTAAGGTACACATTTCTAATGGATTTGAATCTAAAACAAAACCAATTTTTAAGTTTTACCATTTTGCAATAACAAGACCTAAGAAATCCTAATTCATATTTCATATACCAACAAATGATATGATATTAATGAAATGTCTAGGAAACAAAACTGATATTATATATGACAAATATAATAGCGACATAGCAAATAGAATTATTTTGTTATTTTAAATAAGTAAATTCATGTGGGATAGTGGCCTACCCTGGTGTTAAGAAGTTTTATACACTTAATAAAGGTCATACACTTACAGTCAATTTGTTCATTTTGATCAAATAATGCTAGGGTATCGATATTGTCTTGTATTTTGGTAACCACATTGGTATTCACAGTACTTATGTTGTTAGTTATGATATACTGGAGTTGTGGGTCACAAGACGGGCTGACGGTGTTTCCTGCCGGCTGGCACGCTCCAATTAAACTGCTTTCACTCCCAACAAGAGATTGACTCTTCATTGACCCATTACATTCTTGCTTACCCCTTGCTACCTTTGGTTTTCTTCTAAGGATATTAGGCTTTTGAAAATGCTTCTTTGCAGCAACATTATCCTGAGCGGCGAACATTTCTTATCTTTGTAAATTCATCACTGAGTGTTATAACAACAAATGAGATTTCTGCCTGTAATGAACAAAATAACATTCTTTAATAGGAACAAAACAACGTATGGCCACTGATGATCTCACAGCAATACACTTAAAACAAAGTAGATAACGAAACGAACATAGCAAAATAACCTGATTTACATCCAAATACGAATTATAGATTTAATATTAACTTTAGTTACTTCATTTTTTCGAGGGAAAATATATAAAATAAAACGCAGTCAAACACTAACCATCTCCATCATTGATTGACAGGACAGGGGAGAGGGAGGGAAGTCTACGACGGGTGACGGGACTGATGAAGTGACATTGACATCTAAACACATAGATGACATTGTTAAGTTACGTGTGGAAGTGACGCGCGCGCCGCTGACGTGAAAGTGAAGACAAAATGTACTAGTCTATGGTTAGAATATAGACTATAGAAAAAAATATAGCGCGCTTTCTGAAATCTGAATTCTGAATTTCATTAATTTCATTCGAAATCACAGTTCGCGAAATGGTGGTGTGATGTTAGTATTATTTATTTTTAAATTTCCAATCAAAATGGAGTGGAAAGATGAAGATATTGTACCAAATATCGTAGCTGAAATTAAGGACGTAACAGATCCCTCAAGTATAGAGATAATTAATTGTTACCTTGATGAATTACGTGTGAAAGATGAGATATTTTTAGAGGTAAGAGGTTATATTTATGTTTACAAAATTAGTATTTTTTAACACATGTGAGGTTTGAATAGATATATGATTACAATATTGAGTTATAGGTGTTTAAAGGACATATTAATAGGATAATATAGACAATAAATAACGTGCTATGGCACGCAACCGAGCGGTTATTGTAAAATTATATGTGGACATAATATCAGTTTTATAAAAAAATTACCAGAATATTAACACACTACTTCTTTATTTTCAGTTACTAGAAGAGAGATTGAAAGATGTATGTGTGTATTGGAATCATCCGTGGTATCAAGATATTGATACACAAGCCCTCTCTGTTATGTCGAAATCTGAACAGGGCATGGAGGAGTTCAGAAGAGATAAATTTACGAGCGAAGAACGGGAACTTATGTTGAAAAACTGGCAAAAGTTTATAAAGGTATCAATATGAGAACAACAGTACCTTGGAGAGGCATGTTGACGTCTTGGTTGTTTCAGTCATTAGACCATTTCAGAGGCACCTGTATACTCGAATCAGCTTATAAGTTTGTTAACAAAGCACATGCCAATATGGAATCTGAGTTTCTTGTAAATCTTGTAATTTCTTCTAAGTAATATGTAATTTTATGAGTGATGTATGTAACATATTTCATAAATTAATTTGATACACCTTGACTAACAGTTTGTAATTTTCACTGCTTACAAAAGTTATTGTTACTAAATAATAAATGAAGTAGTTAAATAAAATATACAAAATTCTTGTATATATAAATGCAATTTTATTGTTAAAAATTAAGGTATACAGTTTAATCATTCACTATTTGTTTGTTCCAGAAATATGATTTGCCAGACCATTTAGTTAGTGTTGTAAGATGGGTTGATGGATTACCACAAACATATAGAAGAGAAAAACGTTTTGTTTGTGCTTACGTAGGACGAGGGCTCAAACGATGCATCAGGCAGCTGTACCGATTCATTGCCATCGATCTGACTGTGAGGAAAAAGAATTCTAACTATACCAAAGAAGAAGAATTAATATTAGAAACAATATTTTTCCACAAACCTAAGAAATGCATTAATATATTAACAAACATACTTGGCAGGGAACCCAGGGCATTGCTCAAACGATTAGCTATAGCTAGATATGGTTTGTTAATCCATTTTGCATTTAATACATTACATTACGTACTTTGTGATGTACTCTACCTATTCTACTAGATAGGAATTTGAAGATCATAGCAAGCTAATGTTTTTCTTCTTATTAAATATTCTTGTAGAGTTAGCCGTCATACCCGCAAGAATTTCGGGATTACATATACCTATGTCTTATTCTGATGTATGACCTATAATTACTGTAAAGTTTCATCCAAATCAGTTCAGTTGTTTTTGCAACATGTGCATACATCATCATAAAGTTTCGCATTTAGAATGAGTGGGATTTATTCCTTATAGCAACAAACTGGGCTCTATAGAATCTATAGTATAGACGAACCATAAAATGTTAATATTGGTAATAGACTAAAAATGTTCAGACTCCTACTTTTCCTCCTATTTCCTATTAGTCTTCACTTTAATGAATGTGTTTCTGCAAATTGGTTTCAGGAGGCATAGAAAAAAGGCCAAAATTGAAATGGACCTTGCCACTAGCTACGAAATTTGTCAAGGGACTCATGGAAGTGACTGGATTACCTTTAAAAAAATTAAAGTACCATAATTTTGATAAGACTGTATGGCTTAAACTAGAAGAACAAATAGGACAACACTATATGTATTTACGCCAGAGTTGGTACTGTTATATTCATGTACAATTGTTTGCTAAATATGATATAAAGTTAAATAAGCTGAGAAGAAAAATATTTAAACAGTAAGTTTTAACTTTGACCTATTTTGATTTAAAGTTATGATAACTAGCTTTCCCTAACCCACTTTCATAATAATTAAAATCAGAAATTCTTATGATAACCATATAGAAACTAGTCTCCGTGAGTTTTATTATTTTTGATTTGATGATCAGCAATTTAAATATTAATTAAATTGTATGGAGTAGATAGAGTATAGGTGTCAATCATTAAGAACTTGTTCTTTTTGTTACAGTTTAAAGTCCTCTAATTACAAAGTATGGAGTGATATCCAATGGAAAAATGTCTTAGAAGATGGATTTAAAGTAGGATTCACTCATATATTTCTCTACAGAGCTTGCATCACAGCTGTGAACAATCATGAAAATTATCTGAGGACTCCCCTGCAAGATTTAATAGAATTTTCTTTAAAAAGGATGAAAAACCATAGATATAGGTATAAGCGCCTGAAGAATCTAGCCTTTGATAGTGAAGGAAACTTGGAAACAGTTCGCTATGATAGAAAATTTTAATAAATATTTATTTGAATGGAAATTCAAATTAAGAAATAAAATTTGTATAAATTTTATATTGGTTTTTCATTTAAATTTTGTAGGATGCGCCTCCTAACTGAGTTGGAGACCTTTGCCGACCTAAAACTGTGACACAAGGGTTGGCCTATAAAAAAAATCCGCGCTAGAATAATCGATTACTAGAATATCGCCTCCATGGTTCAAGCAAACTTACAGAGTATGTAGTCATAATGTGACACGTTGTTGTCGCTTTGTAATCTGTGACAGAAAAGTTGTTTTGTTCTTCTGGTTCGTTCGTTCGTGATCTGTGTTTGTGGTGTGATTCTTTGATTCTTTGTTTACCGGTCTGTGGTGTATTTATTTACATACATACTTCTGGAAGATTAGTTTGTTTCGTTCGTATTAATAAAACAAAACGTTAACAATGGGATCAGATGCACGTATCAAAGAAATTATAGATAGTGATGATGAATTACCAGGCGAGTAGTTATGGGCGAAAATACGAAACATTAATTCGTCCGTCATGCCAAAGATAAGGACCTAGGGGAATCCCCTCTGCCCATATCGGTATTATCGGTTACTATCTTAAAACTTTTCGATAAATTTCAGATTTTTATACCGAATGCTTTGTTCCACCGGCATATAAAGATGACAATAGATTCAATACAGCAGACGATAGTAGTGTCGCGAGTGAAGAATCTATACCCAGTGGACGTACCTCTGAAGAAAGTCTTACTAGGAATGAAGAAGTGAAGGAAATTAATGGATTTACGAAAAAGAAGCTAATTTCTGAAGGAATGTTAAGTAAAAGGGATATTTTTATCGTTAAAAGTATTATAGATCTGACTACAGTAACAACACTAGCATGGTTCATAACATATTTGCAAGATAAATCAATAAATAAAAAATATGTGGGATGTTTGGTAATAGATATTAATGATTATTGTGTAACCAATCTCAATATTAGTTCTGTGCCAAAGGATTACTGTCTGAAACTTGTCACCCGATCAATGGGGTAACAAAAAACTGAATTTTGTTATTTTGATCATTAATTTTAAAATAAGTGTTAATGAATATAATGTAAATAGATAAGGAGAATAACAGGTATTATTGACAGGGTTACAATCATTAATAGCTGAACCATATTGGTTGACCTGATGACCTCTAGAACCGAGAATGTCATCTATGAAACAAACGAATGTCAATCCATTTGTATTCTTGTATAAGTTAACTCTTTAGTAATGCACAAGCACAATAGGAAGTAAAATCTCATTCTATAGAAGCAGAGCGGAGCTATGTGCAACTTAATTGACCAATTATCTTCTTTATTGAGTGGATGGTCAACCTGACCAATCCTGGTGTCAGAGTTATAGAGCCGCCAAATGCCTCTGACATGGCTCATGTAATGACTACTATCTGTAGAAAGTAGCCGGGATCGACGACTTAACATGCCCTCCGAAACACGGAATCATCTTACTTTTCGGGCAATCAGGTGATTCAGCATGTAATGTCCTAACCAAACTGAGGACAGTCACACAAAGAGATTTTTGGGAGAAATTGTCCCCACCGGGAATCAAACCCAGAACCTCCGGATCGTGAGCCGGGAGCTCAAACTACAAGACCACGGCTGTTAACCAATCATAATGGGACACAGGGATATTGACAATGTCAATGTGTGGTTTGACATCTTTAATGCGTTGCAATTGGTCAATTAAGCTCCCCATTCTCAGCAGCTCTGTTCCGCTTCAATGAAAACCCACCTTAACTATAAATTAGGTAAGGCACTAGTAATAATATGCCAATCATTGTAGCCCTGTTAATAATACTCTCAATTTTCCTCATAAATAAAATGCCAAATTGTATAATGTAAATAAAAACTATATTTCTATATTTTTATAACTACTATTTCATTGCCACCGCAAACTTAGTAAAAGATTATGTTAAATTGTATAAAACAATGCACATTTAAACAAATTGGAATGAAGATACTATGATTGTTTTTCTAAATGCTCCAAAAATCCCTCAGAGCACCTCACAGATTGTTCATAACATTTCTCAAAGCCCTTAGAGTCGCTGTCCTGAAATTATCATACATGTTTTAATATATTTACTTCAACATTATTGGTGAATCAGCCATAACATCCTTTTCTTGAAGCAGTTCAAGTCATTTTTTATCCCCAATAACTTAATTATGGATATATGCATGCAATGTTGTTTAAGTCCTAAGCTGTAAATAACATTGTATAAAATTGTTTATACAACATTATTTAAAGCATAGGAATTTTGATATATAATAGAATAAGACGGTGATTATCTATTACTTACATAATAAGGGTCCCTAATGATCCTATCTCCTTTGGGGTCATAGTCTCCAAACAGAAGAAGCTTAGCCTTGCTTCCTTTTGGTGCTTTTTTATTCAAGTCCTTCATATTGGCTTCATCCATTCCGAATATGTAGTCATAATGGTTAAAGTCCTCGGTAACTAACTAAAAAATAAAAAAGTATTTCACAAAAAAATATAACATGGCTATCGTCAGAGATCAAATATGTAGATACAATATAAGTATAATGGTATATTATGCATCTACACTATTTATATGGTTTGAACTTTAGGTAAAATAGGTACTGTTCTGACCACTTATATGACTACCAAAGAATCTTGGAATAAAACACTGTCGTTTTCATAAGTCTAACAGGTTTGTGTTCTTTATTATTCCATTGACCTGTCTCGCGTGGTTGCTGTAAGGTACATTATGTTTCTTCATAGTGTCCGAAGCCCTCCAGTCCGGTGGATTGCCCACATGCCAGCCCCCGATCGCCGCACTATCTATTTCCCATTGCTCACCCAAACCTGCCTCATTGACTGTCTTCTGAAAGACCCCTTCAGCTATAGGAGATCTACAAATATTTCCTGATAAATAAAGATAACATTTGTGTAAGTAGGTATATTTTTAAATTAATATTTATCAATGTAATGTTTAAAATTTACTGACCGAGACAAATAAACAGTGCCTTTTTCTTGTTGCCACTCATATTGAAATTGAATGTGATTACTGATTACCTATTTAAGTAATTTAACACAAAACAAACGAACGATTTTGTTGTAATTTTATATTAGACAAACAATAAGTAAGTGCTCGCTCGGTCGGCACCCGGTAATCCGGTCTCGGTCGGTATGTTATGTTCCACCAGATAAGTCGGCACGCGGTCATTCACAACTCATTAAACTACAATCGCTCTTAATGTGAAGAGTATTACAGTTTACAGTTGCACATTAAAGATTAGATTAGGTGTAGCGTACATAAATGGTAACTATAACCTATTTTAACAAATGCTGATGCTGTCAAAATATCAGCTGTTCGTCCTGTATCGTAAATTATGCCAATGTCACTGTCAATCATAACAAATGATTATCATTTTGTTTGTGTATTTGTGTAACTCAGTCAGCTGATTGGTTCTTGGCTGTAGATTCTTGGTTCAATCAAAGTTAAAATAAAAAAATTGGTGGTAAAATATAAAGTGAATGGCAAAAACTACAGTACACTGTGCTACAGAAATCAAACGTGCAAAACCCAGGAACTCCGCCAACGTAATCAAGTCAACTTTAAAATTATAAATTGAGCTAGTCGAATACGTTTCGAATACCGATTTCGTTTCGTTCATATAACCTCTAGACACCTGGAGTGCTATAAATAGTATTAAATAAATCTTGATGTAAAGGCCGATCCTTTCCGAACATTGTGCTTCGAGTGCGACCGGCCATCCTTTTTATAGCATCAATTCCCGAGTGTTTGTTTTTTCCCGCTAAATATGTTTTGGTCGTGTGATTTCTTTTAACCAATGAAAATAAAGCAATGGCGATAGTTTGTCCTTGGATTTCGATAGAAATTTCTTTTCGAGTGGCCACCATTATTGCGCTGCGTGCTCACGAGTTGACAACAATGGCGGCACGTGGTCGACGAGGTAAGTAGAATTTGTTTTTTGTTTGATAAATTTACTTGTTTTAGTTTATTTTTTTTATAGGAATGTTAGTAATTAAACATTATATGGAATTCACTTAATTTTGGAGAGGAATACAAATTAATTAAGTAATTATACCGTCGTAAATAAATTAAACCTATAAATAGGCCCTTCGGTTGGACTTTATGTTTTAGGTATATGGAATTGATCGTATTTATAGTACTTTCGGCGTTAATACTAATAGTAGGTATTTATTATTTTCAGCGTTACAAGTAACCGATATCACGGAAATTTTAAATAACTCCGAGTTTGAAGACTCGGGTGATGATGAAGATTTTGTTGGGAGTTTAATAACTACCGATGATAGGAGTGAAGCAACCCAATCATCGGAAGATGAAGATTCAAGTGACAGCGATAATGAGAGTAACTTGCTAGACGTTCGAGCTGGTCCTAGTGGCGTCGGCAGGACTACAGCCGGTCGTCGAAGTCGGGGCAGACGCCGCCGTGCCGGTGCTCGAGTTCGTACGCGTGAGTTCGTACTCGCAGTTCAGGTCCAATAATTATGTTGTTTAGCTTTAAGATTTTCTAGATTTTTTTATAAAACAAAGTAAAAAATGATTGTTGATTAGATAGACTATGACTATTTTGTTATATATTGATAAAAAAATATAAAACTGTGTTTTTTGTTTTTAATTTGTGTCATTTGATTAAAATTGTCTGAACAAATTAAATTATTTGTTTAATTTATACAACTAACCTACTTATGCATTAACGACCGGAAGTCCTATTTATAGAACAAAATATACCTAAATACAAACATGCTCAATATCTTTTATAAAAAATACTAAAAAACATTTGTTTTAGTGAAAACTCTGGAATCCCTTAGTTTATGATTTATTTAACTTGAAAGGTCTCGGCCTTTGCAGCAATAATGATTTAATGCTTTATTTAGTACATTCGGCCGTAGTCACAAATGATTTTAAAAGAGACTTCGGTGTCTAGAGGATACTATTTATTGAGTGCTTTACCTAGAAAATATCTATATTCACAAGTTCTAGACGTTAACCGTCCAAACTAAAATAATTAAACCATGTATTTAAAATTAAATAAAATACAAACACATCTTTTAACATGGGGCGATCCATTGAATGTTAAAAGCAGTACTGATGTAATTATTTGCATAACTGGAAATCCAGGAATTGTGGACTTTTATACAGACTTTGCCTCTGAATTACATGATTCTACGAAGTTACCCGTGTGCGTTATTGGTGAGTGGTTACATCTTTATTTTACAGCTACCTACATTATTTTACTCTACTTACTATATTCAAAATTAATCATTCAAGCAAGCCTTGCCAATCAAGTCATAATTCTCACTATATTCGCGGAAATATTACGAATTAATTATCACAATAAAATAAATACTTACCCAGAGAAATTGACATAATGTGGGGCAATTTTTTCACCTACCCTCTAACTTAATAGGCTATTTATTTTTTAGGTCACGCAGGACATGAAGAAGTTCCGGACCTCTACTCCAATGAACTAAAAGGACAAGAACATTTATTTAATTTAACCGGACAGGTCAACCATAAACTAGACCTCATCAATAACCATATCAGCAAAGATTGTAAAATACATTTCATCGGTCACTCTATAGGAGCATGGATGATCCTAGAATTCCTTAAAAAGGATAAAGACTTAACAGAACGAGTATCATCTGTAAATCTTCTGTTTCCCACTGTACAAAAAATGGCTAAGAGTAAAAATGGCATTTTCTTAAACAATATTGTAAGGAAAATTCATGTATTAGTTATGTTACTACTTACAATATTAGATATATTGCCTGTAATAGTTAAGAATGCTTTGTTGAGTTTGTATATGAGATTTCGGCCCATTCCCTCTCAATATGCTCGGCCTATTATGAATTTTTTATCTTACACTGTTTGTGAGAAGGTTTTGTTTCTGGCTTACAATGAAATGGATACTGTAGATGTATTAGATGTTGAAATTATTGAACAGATTAAAGATAGATCAATTGTACTGTATAGTAGCAATGACGGGTGGGCCCCAGTGCACTACATGAATGACTTCAAGTGTTTTGAACCACAACTCAAACTTAAACAAGTTAATGCTGAGCATGCCTTTGTATTAAAATCATCTACTGAAATTGCTAACATTGTATCAGATTTTATTAAATCTAAAGTCAAATAAAGGGCTTTTGAAATACTACTTTATGTCAAAGTCTTATTGCTCAGTGCAATGAAGATGATTAGAATAGGAGTTATCTCCATGCTTGTTAGCTGAAATTGTTGATAGGATATCATAATCGTGATTCAATATTAATCACCAAGGTTGATTCTGGTATCAGTAGCTTTAGGCCACCTAAAGGCCTTAATATTGGTATTTGGTTTAATTAGGTTGTGTTGGTTGGTATAGTTGTATGTGTAGGTAAAGCCTTTGGTAACGGGCCATAGGCAAGTCATAAGCCGCGTACCCACCTAGCGCACAGCGCTCACCGAGGCACCTTTGAGCGCGTCAAGTATACCGACAACAGATGGCTCGGGGCCGAGCCGTGCTTAGCCGAGCAAACGCGCGCCCGAGGCAGCCCGAGGCACGTCCACACCAGCCGAGCATTTGGCTCGCGAGCCATGGCTCGCGAGCCTGTGCGCTAGGTGGGTACGGTTATGTTTTGGCTCGTGCGCGAAGCTAGGAAAATAGCTGCAGCTGTATATACACGACTTATGATGGCTCAGCCTGCCTCGCGAGGCGGCCTCGTGTAAATTGAACAAAACTACTGAGGCTGGCTCGCGAGCCATGGCTCGCGAGCCACGGCTCGCGAGCTTGTGCGCTAGGTGGGTACGCGGCTATAGACGTATTAGCAACTTATAATATTTATAAAGGTAATCAAATATATTGTGATATAATAATAGTGCATAGATTAACTTCATAATATGTAACTGTGTCGGTTTTGGTAGTGTTGAATAAGTTATTTTTTACTTGACATTAAAATAACATTCCTTTATAAGTTCCTGTTCTATTTAGTATTATTTTAAGTGTTATTGAAGTAATTTTGTTAATTCTAATAAATAAATGAAAAAGGTATAAAACTTGATTGCCTGGAAGACATGGCTTTAACAAGCATTACAAAAATATTTCGTAAAAATATTCGTTTCGTTTCCTGAAATTAAATTTTTATATTTTATCTGAATCAACGTAACTACATCTAGAACAAAACTACCTATTTTACGTACGAACTAATAAGGAAAATCCGCCTTGATTTTTTAACTCTTGTTTTATTTTTAACACATAATAAAATGTGTTTAACTAAGTGTTTGACTATTTTCTTTACGTGTAAATTTTATTTCGTTTCATCATTCATTAGTTTTATTATTAGTTAATAGTTTAATAACAGCCTCCGTGTTCTTGTGGTTTGAGCGCCTGGCTCACGACCCGGAGGTTCCGGGTTCGATTCCCGGTGGGGATATCTCACAAAAATCTCTTTGTGAAACTTTCCTCAGTTTGGTTAAGGCATTGCAGGCTGAATCACCTGATTGCTCGAAAAGTAAGATGATTCCGTGCTTCGGAGGGCACGTTAAGACGTCGGTTCCGGTTACTTTCTACGGATAGTAGTCGTACTTGAGCCATGTCAGAGGCCTTTGGCGGCTCAATAACTCTGACACCAGGATTGGTCAGGTTGGCCATCCACTCGATGAAGAAGAATTAGTCATGGCCTATAGTATGCAATCTGCACCGATAATGTTATTTATTGTATCAGAAATATTATATGCTATTTGTGCAATGAAATAATACTACCTAAAATTGTATATTTACTCTCAACATAAGCATACAGGTTGTTATAAAAAGTTGGCACAACACTAGCGGTCGGCATTTGCCGACATTCGACAAAGGCGCATGAGTATTCCGCTCGCACGTATTTTTTGGCATCTTTTTTGTTATAAAAATCTTCCTTAAAATTTATTTTTATGGATAGGTTTGAGTTAGAAATAAATTGTTATATCGTTGTCAATAAATAAGATATGATAAACAAATACTCTTTTATTAAGCAAATATAAGGTTAAATAATAATATCACTTCATGTCGGCTATTGCCGACAATGGCGTAGAACGCTCGGAGTATATGTATATAGCCGACTGTGGCGCTCAATAGGTTAACTTAACTTTCAAAATAACTGATTACGCGTTATTGCGTTTGGTCATAAAATAAGTATAAAGATTACAGTAGTAATAAATGATACCCTACAGCTACACTACGTACCTATGCACTACGTAGGTAAGTATACTATGCTTTATTTGGCACCCACCATCAAACGTTTCAAAACAAACGTATAATAGCTGCAAATTAAGATTTAGTAGGATGGATTTATCATCTTATTCATAAACGTTATAGCTAAAGCACTTACAAAGTGTTTTGTCTCTGAAAAATAGTGTTTGTCTGAAAGCATATAAGGTGATTTAAGTAGGTATATCTATAAGTCAGAAGGGACAAATTTTTCAAAACAAAAATGGTGTTTGTTCATTTGTGAATAAGGCCCTTTGCCTATGCAGGCTGATAGTACCTACTCTTTTAGGTCAAATATATGACTACCTAGGTATATGGGTCTAAATGGCTATTTCACAAGCTTAAGAAGTTACGGACACAAACAAACAAGCAGTTGGTGATAATCCATAAAGGTAAGTAGGTACTTACTTTTATTCAGAATTAAGTAGATCAAATTGATAAGATAACGCTAGTAAGTAAAGTACAATGCTAATTTACTCTCATAGCTGGGCATTAACTCGTTAATCCGTTAATCGTTAATTAACGAAGTTAACATTTTGATTAACGAATTAACTTTTGAGTTAACTTTTAAAAATGTTAACGGACACGTTAACTTCCGTTAATATGCAGAAGTCCGTTAATCGTTAATCTAATGCCTACTATTTACCGCTTTCAGACGAGAACTTCAACATGTTAATGTTCATGAAGAGGAATATGCATCTTATGCCCGATGATTAAATTACACATTTGAATTATACAAGTATTTTGTTTTATTCCTAATCTGTTAACTTCCAGAACCTAAACCAACAAGTTGTATAAGTTCACTAAAGCAACGATATAAAAATGCAATTTTACACATATTAACGGATTAACGATTAACGTTAACTTGCGTTAATTCTTCCGAAATGCAACGCTTTAACGCTTAACGAAGCTAACTTTTTTTGTAGCGGATTAACGATTAACGAAGTTAACTATTTGATTAACGGTGCCCAGCTATGTTTACTCTCTAAACTAAAACATTATCCTGTATTAAATAAGATAAGAAATAGACAAAGTACTTTTTAGGTCTAGTTACCTATAATTATCGTACCTAAATGTAGTACCTATTTTATACTTAGGTAGGTACTCTAATAGTTAATACGTACCTACTTAAGAAAAAGGGTGGTCTGTTTTTTACGGTTAAGGTCGTGGGCGCAGCTTTGCCATGGGCTCTTAAGGGTGTGAAAATCTGTGACGGGACAGTGCAGGCAGCGGAGGGAAAATAAGGTTGTGAAGATGTCATTTTCTCTCTAGACGACTTGTTGCGACGCAGTTCGCAACCTGAACTGAAGAAAAAATATTTAAGAAAAACCCGAGTGAAGCCGCAGGGTTTTGCTTGTTTGTGTGTTGTTGTAATGTGTGCTAATAAGCATACGACAAGACACCTTGATCTTAGATCTTGTGACCTTTGTCTGATACAGGATAAATATTACTGAATAGCGCCCCGAGAATTTGATGATGAAAATAGCTTATAGCCTTTGATGTTGATGTCTATCTATACTAATATTATAAAGCTGAAGAGTTTGTTTTGTTTGTTTGTTTAAACGCGCTAATCTCAGAAACTACTGAACCGATTTGAATAATTCTTTCACTGTTAGATAGTCTATTTATCGAGGAAGGCTATAGGCTACATTTTATCCCGAAATTCCCACGGGAACGGGCACAACGCGGGTAAAACCGCGGGGCGCTGCTAGTCCATTATAAAAAGAATACTTAATTAAAATCGGATTGGTTTTTTCGAGATTAGCGTGTTCAAAAAACTACTCTTCAGCTTTATTATATTAATTTATAGATAACTAGCAGCGCCCCGCGGTTTTACCCCCGTTGTGCACGTTCCTGTGGTAATTTCGCGAAGAAAAGTAGCCTATAACCTTCCCGTTTAATATATCTTACCATTACAAAAAGAATTATTTGAGCTACCAAGCCGATTGGCTTGGTAGTTTCTGAGACAAGCGCGTTGAAACAAACAAACTGCAGCTTTAAAATATTAGTATAGATAACTAGTACCTACTTAATTAGTTTTGCCTGGGAAATTTTGTTGCTACCTAGATTACAAAAACTAAGATAACAAGACAACAGACAAAAACTAATATGGTATTATAATAAATTAATGATAATCATAATAGCCCGCAGGGCAGCTTGTGGCGAGCTGTTGGTGAGTAGCGACACCACGGGCGATTCCCGAGTGCCCCAGAGAGTCGATCAGGGCCTTCGTCTCCGGCGAGCCTTCACCGGTCGGAGCAGACCCCAAGGGGGCCCGCAGGACTCTCGGCTCTGGCTTGCCTTCACCGGCCGGCCAGAGGGGGGTCGTTAGAGGCACAGTCGATGTCGGCTGTGTGATCCGGGGGTGGAAGTGTTAAAGGGCATAACGCCGCGAGTAACGTTTAGAGAAAGCGCAGCACACCTCTCTACACCCCCGAGTCGCCCGCGCCGAAGTTGCCCCCTTGCCGTCTCTACGTCGGCTGTTTTGGGGGGCCCATCCAGCGGGCGGCGAGCCACGGCCTGCCGCCAATAACTTGTTTATTACTTGTTATGGCAGGTGCCGACCTCTTTGTAATATCCCATTTCATGTCCATCCAACCTTCATTTCCATAGCCCAGTCCTTTTCTTTCATTTTTACTTACAATAGTCCCTACCTCTGCAGGTACACATTCCCGGACATGTTATACTGATGTGGTCGGGAGTGTGTCCCTGAAGTTGTAATCCATTACATTAAACATCTCCAAAGGGCCTCTACGAGTTGGATCTGTATCCCCTTGCATGCCTCTCAAAAAGACCGGGCTTGTCCCGTGACTCCAAGGAGAAACACTATCATAATAATAAACAGACTCTATCAAGATATGTGCACTTTAATTTATTAAAAAGTATGATACAAGATAGAAATAACATTACCTATACATGTTAATATAACTGAGATGATTCGAAGTCCATCCCATGTAGGTAGAGGCATTCACAAAGTCTGCCTTCATTTGTTTAAAAATAAGTACAATTTAAGTGAAAATAATGTTTATAAAATGAGTATAATATTAAAGAAATAGCAGTAATAATAATGGCACTGAAATTTAAAATTGCTTTTACTATTGTTCTGTGAACAAAGAAAAACAAGTTAGCCTCTTTCACCACCATCTGATCATTAAAACTATGTAAATAATAATGCAATTTCCTATGAAATAATTCCATTAAATAAATCATTACCCTCAGCGGTCATACACTGCATATTCAAAATTACATTCATAAAAAACAAAAAATAATAATTTCAAAAATTCACAAAATATGACCATTGAGAACTTAGAAATATTAATCAATATTTTTCCATTAACAAAATAATAACATTAGAATCGAATAATTGTGAAATTGTTCCCATGTTATATAACAAATCGCAAACAAAACTTTATTTATGTACCTATATTACAATCAAATTATAGGGTTTATTTTATCATACAAACGAGATATAAGTAATATAAAAAATCTTTAAAATTAATTCGTCTCGTACGAAATACATATTATATTAACTATTATAAAAATTCATTATACAACCTTACAGAAGAATATCTTAAGTGTTTTAGTTTTTTAATTAAATGTGAGTTAACGTGATTAGTATTCGGTGTCGGTAAAATGATTTCATTGACTTGTTGATGTCAAAATTTATATTTGCCTGCACTTAAGACACCCTGTATTTTCCTTAACCTGTATTTACAAGTTCAAATGTAAATTCAGTCATTAAGTAGGTATGCTGCTCTCACAATCTGCTGATAAACAAACGCAACACGTAATTTAATCAAACAGTTAATTATGTAAGTAATAAGATTGACTTAAAACGAACAAAATGAAACATACGCCAGATCAGAGTTTGTGAACAGAACACTTTAAATTATCGTCCAGACTATAATAATTTCAATGATACAAATCATCCGTAAAACATATGAACTATATTAATTTTAATGAAAGAAAATAAACAATTTATTTTAAGGAGAAACGAAATGAGATTCATCGAGAATGTCTTTTGTTTGTGAATATTATGTTTTAGCTGTGTTTAGTATCAAAAACAGTTCTCCTTCTAAAACATAATGTTCGCGCAGACAGCCCTGTCGGGACAAACTAGCTGTGGCGGCTACCCACTGGAATGTAAATGTAACTTCCTTTTAAAACTTAAAGATTTTCTTCATTGAAATATGTATCATGTATATTTTATTGTAGTAAGTATGTATTTAATATATAGTTATAATAATTATTAAAAAACAGATTACGGTAACACCTTAGCATTATAATATTTTAAGTTATTTACAACATTTGGAAGTACTCGTCAACATTTGTGACTTCAATAGAAATGCATCGATTTGAAATAAATTGTTTATTCTCGCGTCTTATCTACTGTTGTGCGTCTTTCTGAGATAAAGAAAAAAGATCATAGGAACTAGATATCGTTCTCGGCCTTACAACGGTCACCCTAAAGTACAATAATATTAATCTAAAAGAAAGGAGCCTACGGGAGCGCCGTCTCTGCACAACCTTCCGGGCGAGGCGGCGGCGCGGCGGAAACGTTCGCACGGCGGAGACGCGCGTCGCGATACAATAATAATTTGGAAACCTTACACGCTAGACGGATACAAAAATTCGCACTAATAATACTCGGGGTGGAGCGCACTAGCACGTGGTCTCGAGCAGCGGGTCGTCGCGGCGGCGCCGCTCGTCGGCCGAGTGCGCGCGCGGCGGCGGCCGGCGCAGCGGCGACACGCGCGGCGAGCACGTGCACTGCGCCGCCAGCCGCCGCCGGCACGCGCAGCCGCCCGCCGCGCCGCACGTCTCGCACACGGCGGCGCGCCGCTCCAGCCGCCCGCGCCGCAGCACCCACGGGTCGTCGGCGCCCGCGCCCGCGCCCTGGCGCCGCCACGGGTCCAGCTCGCCCGCGTCGGGCGACGAGCGCTCGGAGCGCGGGCGGCGCGGCTGAGGCGACAGCGCGGGCCGCGCGGGCGACGCGGCCGCCGACGCGGAGGCGGGTGGCGGCGCGCGCGGCCGCTCGGACTGGCTGCGCGCGCGCGGCGCCAACGCGCGGCTGGCCGGCGTCACGTCGCTGAGCGAGCGCAGGTGCACGCGACGCGGCGCCGGCGACTCCTCCGCCTCCGTCACGCTGATGCTAATGTGGTGGGCGAGGCGGCGCTCGGGCTCCGCCGCGGGACTCGCCTCGTTGCTTGTGTTTTTGGTGGGGCCGGCCCTGCTGGGTCCGGCCCCCGCCAGCTAGAGGAGTCTTTCTGTGGCCGAACTTGAAGTGCCGGAGCTGACGGTTGAAGCGGGATTTTGGTCGTCTCCTGTAATTATAACAATGCAATACTTAGAATAGATGATGAAAACAGTGAAATCACTGATTGAGATATGAAGATCTTTATAGTTCAACAGGTAATTAATACATTAGAATTGAACATTAGAATGTACCTTGAGTAGTCTGGCCAGAGGCCGGCAGTCTTTGTCAGTTGAGCAGTTCCACTGAAACAAACCGTTTCAGCCTATCCAAGTACTGGTTGAACAGTTCAACATCATTGTGTCCAGCACCCTAAAACGACAAATAAACAAATGATTTCACAATTAATGAAAAAAGTATATAAAAGACAAATTATAAGTATTTTATTATAATTTGAGGCCTACCTCGACCCACAGCGGCTCCACGGCGCGGGGACAGCGCTCGTATATGGCCAGCCCATGCGAGAAGTCTATCACCTCGTCCTCGGTTCCATGTATCACCAGAACAGGGGAGGTGACTTTGGGTATTTTGTCAATACTGAAACAAAAGAAATACAACCCATTTGTTAAACTCAAGTTTCACAACCTCCATCTATCTAAGAAACTATAACTTATCCTCAAGTAATTAACTTTCATTAGTCTTTGAAACTCATAAATCTTTATCTGTCAATACAGTGCAAACAAAGATGTTTGTTACAAAGAAATCAATGAGCATGTATTATTAATTGATTCTATTTGTTGTCGGTCATTACATGCTAAGTATTACAATAAATTACCATATAACAGTGTACTTAATTCATTGTTTGGAGGTGGCTTTATTTATGTAACCATAACATTTTTATTCTGTAATGTAGATGTTTAGGTCTAAAATTTACTGTAACTGAATATCTTTAAAGGGTAACAACAGTAATAAATAAATAAATAAATAAATACTTGGACAAATCCACACACACTTAATTAGACCCAAAGTAAGCTCTAAGCTTGTGTTATGGAATCTAACTCACTGATACTACTACTTATACATACACAAATACTTTATAAGAATAAATAATTGTCACCCAGACGTTGTCGTCAACAACTATAATATGTCTTCACATATTGTTGACTCCGAGCGGGGATCGAAACCGCAACCCCCGACACAGTAAGCACTCTCACTGCCACTGTGCCAATGGGCTTTCAATAAAATGCTTGTCAATAAATAAAATAGGCTTTTGCATTATTCTATATAAAATAAAGATGCATTTAAAAACTGACACTAGGTCCCAAATCGTGGTCCCAAAGTACTGTTTTTCAATAGTAATTAAACAAACTAACATTACAGTTTAAATTTGAATGTTCCCTATCATTGTGTAAACCTATAGTTAATACCTATGTAGATAAAACTTTTTCTTTTGTTATTTTGTAAATAAAATAGAAACCTACTAACACACTAATAGTTCATAAAACGTAACATAATATCTAATTAACAAATTATCTATGTTTTCCACATCCTCTGTTAGTAAATGTACTCTATTTCTTTTAAAGATAATTTCAATATGTATAAACGAATGTAGTTGCCTTGACAGACATAACATACTCTTTTTTACCCAATTCTGAGAGCCATAATGAGTAATGTGGTCATCAGTAATGTTTGTATTTTTCCTGCAAACTGTAATAAATATACCAATTTACGAAATTGCAGTCAGGGTCCTAGTACGAAGAAAAGCATTAATCTCACTCATTGATTAGATAAAAATTTAAAGTAGTACACAAATCATGGCCACACACTTTTATCTTCAGTGGGTACTTACATACATAACTAAAATACCTAGATATTCATTGTGAAAACAATGCCTGTTTGTATATGCATGGTACCTACATTCTTTAACTAAAATCATTCATGTAACAACCTTTTAAATAACTCCATGTATTTTTGCTGTTTAACAGAATTAATGAAGGAATAAATAATGGTTTGAAGTAGAATTAATATTTTTAACACTAATGTAGGTACTTTGTTTATTTAATTTTTAAAAAAAATTTGACTAAGTTAAATTACTTGTTTAAAAGTGGAATCAAAGATCAAGCTATTTATAATCAATGAGACCTTTGTACTTCACAGCAGAGATTTTAGCTTTAACCAATGTTTTGAAAAAAATAATTTTACTAATACGTTGTCTACTGAAAAGTACCAATATCTATTGTAAGTTATGTTGTATTGTATGTAATACAAAGTTATTTGTAGTAATGAGTTACATAAACTATATTTTAACAAAACACTTTCCATTCCATGCCCATTGCATATCTGATGAGCAACTTTCCACAAAATGGCAGAAGCTAATGTATGGTAGCTGCTCCAGTTAATGATTGAAAACATGTTTGTGACAACCAACATGGAAACCAGAACATTCAAGGCTCATTTACTATCTAGGACCTAGTACACTACATAATGTTCAACTTGTAAACCATTTTTCATACAAAGCTACAGAAATGTTATGTAAAGTGTAAACAGTTAAATCTACGTATCAATAAATGCTGATTGATCACTTAATCATATCAATTTATATCACAAACCACGATAGATCTGTAATTAATAAATTCTTTACTGAAAAACTTACTTCAATGAAGTTTAATTAATAAAATGGTTAACCCTATTTCGGTTCAATTAAATTCATTTAACACTTACAATCAAAGTGCATTGAATATTTTAATTAGTAGTAATAGATAAGAATGTTCATTTAAAAACAATACATGATGAGTCACCTTTGGGTAGGATAATATACCAAAATGACAGTAAAGTTGAGACCACTTTAATTGATATAAAGTTTAAAATGAAGGTCAAACTGATACACACCCAGTTAAACATTAATAAAGTTCAAACAACATGGTCTCATGTCAGCTTGTTATATTATGACTAAATGAAATTTATTACATACCTATTCTATGACTGTACATAATGCACTTTGTTATAATATTATGTTTACATAAACAAACATTGTATTGTAAATATCAGATAAAAAAGGGAAAAAATACCTGGGAAATGCATCAAAGAACCAAGTTCTTTTGGTATTGGGGAATGCTACCCTCATTCCAGACATGAGAGGAGAATGTAAGACCACAGCTCCTACTTCGTAGCGGGCAGCTAGGTCCACGGTGGGCACTGTTCCGATGCTCTGTCCATACAGTATTATGTTCTCTGGACTGATCCCGTAGCGCGTCCGTAACGCTTGCCACGCAGCATCAATATCAGCGTACAAATTCTTCTCTGATGGCTTTCCTCCACTCACTCCATAGCCAGAGTAATCATAACTGAATATATTACAGTTTATTCTTGTACCTAACCCTAAGTAAAAACTGCTCATCTGACCCAAATCTACAGCATTTCCGTGCGAAAATAATATCGTGAACCGAGCATTGGGGCTGCAACGAACAAAGAGGCAAGCTATCCTGTTACCCCTCGTAGTTCTAGAATAGAACCCTTCGATATTCTCTTTCTCTCTCTCTGAATACTGCCATTCAGCTCGCTCAGTTAACGTCAGAGAGAACTTGGAAGCCGTTTCGTCAGGTGTGAATGAATACGTTGGTTCTGGTGGAAGGAAAGCAAGCTTAGCCGCGATTTTCCCTGGGCATGGCGGACAACAAAATAGACAGCACAGTTCACTGAAACTTAACCCGTTCATGATGTTTTTGTAAATTTCGAATAACTCACTAAATTACTATTCAACACTAGGTATCCATTACAAAACCACAACTCACAATTTACTGCTGATCATGGCGAAAATTATGAATAAGATTTCACTAAATTGACAGTTCGTCAACAATTTCATTTCAGTCAGCCATGACGGAAAGCTAAGTTGCCAGGACGGACCGAAAGTTTTGAGCAAAAAATATTCATAAAATAATCAACATTCAACAGAATCTAAATTGCTTGTAAAGAAAATTATTTAATAATTTGAATATATTTAAAAACATTGTAAATATACAAGCAATGCAACCAAGACTAGGGATTGCTAGGGATATCAATAGCAATGACAATTATCTGCTCACTTAGTGACATTTTGACAGTAAAAATTTTGTGTTGCCATGTTTTATTTTTATTAGCGTAACTTTTGACTTTCAAAAAAATGGTACCTACATTGACTATGATTACGTGGATTAATCCGCGAAATTTAAATTGGATATTTGGTTTATAGATAGGATTACAGAGTACTTGGTAATATATCTCATGGCATTTAAAACGAAATGCAACAAGGCAACAATCTATCTATATATACAATAAACTCATCCATTACAATTAATCGTACCTACTTATTACTAATAATTAAAAAGTAGTAGTAACTCGTAAATCCATGCTAATAGTCGTAAATATGAGCACTTGTACAGTAAACTCCCAATAACGATTGTTTACTTCAAACGGATTAAATTAATAGTATGGGAGGGGATTCGTCTCTCATCTATAGTCACTACTGACTGAACTTATAGACAGTTTCGTAACCTACTTAATACGTAAATTAACGCTCTCTAGACGAATATAAATCAAGGGTACTCCATTCAAAAAGTGTAGTTTTAATACAAAATATTTTTTTGTTCAGGTAGGATTGAATTTTAGGAAAAAAAGGAAATAAATGAACCAACATTGTATAAGACGGTAATGAAATTTGTATTAGGTAAAATCTGGTAATGTTTTCACAAGTTACCTGTTCTCATCGTTAATTCTGAACGCTTATTTAATCAGTTCAGTCCATAACATCAAAGTATCACAGTAACACAACATTATTTATAAGGTTAAGGTGGACTCACATAATACAAAATTATTTAATTTATCAAAGATTCAAGAAAGAGATCAGTAGTATTATTATTAATTTCATTGTTAGTTTTAAGTTCATACACAAATACAATAAGGGTTTGTTCATATACAATCAAATTACTAGACACAAATCAATCTCAGCCGTTTCAAGAGTCATACACAGTTTATAATGCACAATTTGATTTGTGTTATATTATTCAATAAAAATATTATAACTTGTACTTTACCATTAGAAAATTATACAATTTTAATCTCATATTACTTTTATTATTGCACTTTCAAGTCATGTTATATCCTCTTAATCTGGCAACAAATATATTTGGCAGCATCAAAAGCAAATAAATGGAATTGAAAAGTATTACTTATTTGTCATGCTTCAATTCAGTCCACAAATATAACAACCCTAATAATATAACATTACTAAGAGGATTATTATCAGTCTTCTTCTTTTCATAGACTCAAAATACCCATTCGAATTTCTATGACATAATTTAAACAATCAATAAAGAGAAGTTCAATAAAGGGAAGTTCAGTTCTGCACAAATGCATTAGTAGATTGGTACTCTACAATACCGAACTGATAGACTATCCAAATGAAAATTTAATCAATCGTTTCAAGTTATTCTGTTAAGTTATAGAAGCATATTAAATAAATGTGTTCAGATAAGTTCATTAGGTAAATCATGGGTTGTCATATCTTCCATTCGGCACCCAGAACTCCAGAGTAGACTCGCAGGTGCCTACCACCATTACTTCGTTTTGGTATCGTAACTGTAAGTAACAAAAATACATTTTAAATTATCAACTGAGGGTGTGTTTTGCATTAGAGCTATGCCATGCTACTTTTATGATATGATTGTTGTATGGGTACAACTTTTTCATTATGGGATTTAAATGAATAATATAGTTACTTACTTTAGTAATGAAATACAAATCTATACATATAGGTCGTGTTAGTTAGACGATTTATAAGTCGAGACCAGCTGGACCGATTTTAATAATTCTTTTTTTATTTTATTTCTCTTGGTCAGGAATAGGATAATAAGTAATAAAAATCCCGGAATTCCCTCGGGAACGCTGCAGGTGAAACCATGGGGTACAGTTAGTTAGGAATAATTATTTTAGCATACCTGGGTAATATCAATAGTACTGCTCTTGATCGAAGCATACTCCTCAGGAGGATTGCAATTGTACATAAACTTTATTTCCCCCATATTCGAACATAGAATCATGGTGCCTTCACTCTGGCAACACCCAATGATTTTGTTTGGGGGCTTTATAATCGGCATTTGTTGCCAAAACTCTTGCGTTTTGAGGTGTGTGTTATTCTCCGGGTGGTATAGGTGTAAGCAACCTTTAGAATCACCAATATACAATGATGAGGGGCTCCAACTAACACAGACTGGGTATGCTCTCTCTGCGGGTATTTTTATGTCACTCTTCAACAATTTACCCGCGACTCTGTCCCAGATAGCCAAAGTCTTATCATCGCTGACAGATGCCACTAAATTCTTATACTTGTGTAACGCCAGTACTGGTCCTTTGTGTGCTTTGTATGAGTAAATTGCGTTTGTTCCCGCTCTTTGGTCGAATATTAACACCTTTCTAGAGTAAAGTCCGGCCATCACTTCTTTTCCGATACCGACGACAGATAATACTGACATGCCGCACCTGAAATAATAAAATCATATATTGAGTGGGAACTTTGTTTACCAGCATAGAAGTTGGGGTCCTGTACAGATTTTGTCATGTCCTTGTTAGGCCAGAAGATAGAGTAAAAAAAACCTAAACTCCTTCCTTTTTCGTTAACCAATTGCAAATCTTGAAGAGGAAACAGTACCAGGTAAAATTATTAAAAATATATAACACATACCAAAAGCGCTCCTTGCATTCAAAGGTCTCCAGGTCCCATGCTCGGACACTGTTATCCCAAGACGCAGAGTAGATAGTGGTAGTTAAGTCGGGGTCATCTGGTGCCAAGTCCCAAACCCACCCGGAATGCGCATCTTGCCGCACTTTCTTGGTTAACCCTTCTGTGTACACTATGTCTTCACTGCCATTGTTCTGTGGCACCACATCTTGTAATCGCAGTAATGCCATACTCCTGTCTCTGGCACCAGATATACAGTACTCTCCTTTCTGTAAGTTGATCAAATATTAATTATTTAATGTAATGTTAATCTGCAAGACAGGCCTTTGTTAGAGGCACAGAGAAATATTGTAGAAGCTCTACTATTCATAGACAATTTCATATGGGCATAGAGTTTATTTGTTCATATTTGAATTTTGGATACAATAATCTCCGAAACTATAAAAATAGTATATAAAAAAAATTGTGACACATTTATAATGTCATATTACTAAAAACCCCATAAGCTTAATGTCTTAAAATTCCTCAACTAACTGGTACTTATATCCAGGATTAAACCTCATGGTTTAGACTAAGTACAAATCAACTTACATTAACTAGTAAGACAGTATCAACGGAGGCATAATGCAAATCTTTGACGACAATGTGTTTCATAGTATCCTTCACGTTCACCCACTTCTTGGTCTCGTAGTCCATGTCCACGCACACCTCCACCCAGTCAATAGGCTCCTCCTCATATTTCCTCAAGTCAGGCAGAGTTGGGAACCCCCCCTTGATCCTGCTATGCACCCAGTGCCTCCAAAGATGATCATCCGCTAGAATACTCTGAAGCCTTTGACATACTTTACTGAATGTATGTTTCAAAAAATATGCATCGCAATATGAACATATTTTCAATATTATCTGTGGAATAATTACTATTATTTAAAGCTAAATGTTGAAAATGAATTTCAATGTTAAGTATTATTTTAATATTAAGTTTTAATTGCTTAAGATTAATTTTACATAATGAATGATACCATCCTTGTATATTAAGTAGGTATACTATGTCCAATAAATATTTACTTACAATTCATAACAGTTAGAGCACTAAATATTTAATTAAGTGAAAGGTTCATTGCTCTGTAGCTTTCACTGACAATGGTTCAGTTTATTTTATTGTCTGTTCTATTGTTTATGCCTCAATTAAATTGCCCCGCAGGTATTTCTTGTTAACAAATAAATTGGTAAATAACTGGGGGCTATTCTGACATATAAAGTGTAGGAAGTGTAATTTCCTAGCCAGACATATTGTTACCTCAACTGGCATGTCCAATAAATTCAACTGCAAATTATCACAGCTCTGTGTTGCCTTCAGCTCTTTGTCTATTTCAGTAATCTGATCCACAACAGGCTGCATTGTCTCACTCATTTTATTTATTTTGATTTATTACCTGTAACACAGAAACAATAAAATACTTTTAAAATGGACTAAATGAAACATAAGGTTACCTGCTAACAAATAACAATGTGAAATGGCAATTTAATACTGAACTATAATCGTAAATTAGGAGAGTTAATAACAAAGGAAATCTATAATATATTCAAACATCCGCTGCACAAGTTCATTTTTTGCTTAGTCAATCACCATTTATGGACCCTACGACAGCTGTTGTTTCACGAATACGATAGTCCGTATTTTTTTAGGTCATCCTCAATTTGTTATTTTAAATATAAGCTTCATACTCGTATTAAACTCTTCACAAACAATATTATTATCTATTATAGGATAATAGAGAATTATTCAAGCGATCTTGAAATATTAATAATTAAAATTTTACTTACTTTCCAATAACCAAATCTTGCGAATGCCTCTAAAGTTGGAAAGTTATATATTTTTGGTGTAACAATACAATCAAAGGTTGAATTTTAATTTAATTTTGAATTGAAGATTCATTTCAAGTTAAAAGAGAAATATTTTTGTATAAAATATAACTTGATTGACTTGACTTGGTTGGTACTTTTTGTTTATATTTAGCATGTCATCTTCAGATGTTATGTCAACATCATATGTTTTCTGGCAATGACAGAAATAGATAAATGATAGGGTTGGCAAAGATTAACAAGTTACAAATTAGTTATAGCGCCATCTATCTAAGTAGATTAGCAATGTACCATAATACAAACGCACTACTAGCGTCATCTATAATCATTCATTTTTTTTTTGAAAACCTCAAGTGTTGCTACTCAACACTAGATGGCACTTAATGTTTGTTATATACATATAATATAAGTTACACGAATACCGATTTATTTTTTAAGTTATTGAATGCTTATTTAAATTGTTTTTTATATTTCTTTACATTGAATTATGATGGGAATTGTATAGTAGGCCGCATACCGCTTAATCGCATAAGTACGTATAAGTAGCCACGGCAAGAAAACAGAAGCACTTCGATAGGATACCGGCGACACTAGTTAGTTAAGTGTCGGTTTAATGGACGTCCTGAGTGCGGCAGTAATTGAATTGTTTCCTAATTGTTGTTTATTAGGCAGGTATGTGACCGCGGTGATTGTATAGGTATTTTTATACAAATAATTCGGTATGAATTCAGTGGATAAGTACTTACTTACGTCGAGTGCATTCCAAACATTTTGATGCGATTACCACTGCAGACCACAATAGGGTGCGCTCTCTTTATTATCGGTGCACTGTAGGGTGCCGTCCACTTGGCTTCCTCTTGCAAACCGCAGAGCTCGTCACTTGCGTTTTTCCACATTCTTACAGAGCATAGAGTTATTAATGTTAATGACGTACAGTCTATTATGTCGCCGACTGACCACACGACTTCCTTTCCAAACGGACTGGCTAGGTGGGCATATACCTATGAGCAAAATAAATGCCTTGTGTAGGCTTCTAGAGGGAGTAGTCGGTTGGTCGTAAATTAAAGTAAAGTATTAGCCTGTAATGTTCCACTGCTGGGCAAAGATCTCTCATCTCACTGAAAATATCAGTACAGCGAGGAGGATTAGGCATAATAACCACGCTTGCCAAACGCGGGTTGGTGATCTCAAACCCGAGCCAATATTTTGTAGAGCAAAGATTGTTTAACTACTAATACGACTTACCTACCCCCAATTTCACTATTAAGGGTGCCGGATAATTATCTGACCGGAGATTTTATGCAATCCTATTGGTTTATATTTGTCCGTTTCTCCGCTCCGCCAGCTCGCTCCGCATCAATGGACAGGCACCTTTAAACTGAACTCGACCAGTTCACGAGATCAAAACTTCAAAATTGATTCACTAAAATAGAGTTCAGTTGACCGTGGTTCGAGATAAAAGCGATGAAGGACGAAGATAGAAGCGACGAAGGACCACAGTGTTCAAGAATATGCTAAAGAAATTATTAATTAGTCTTTTCAAAACGCTTCCTCTTACTTCTTGAACCCCTGCAAGACTACAAATTAGATTAGAGCCCTGACACTAACCGCGACGTCTTTACATAAAGCTTTCTTTAAAACGGATAATTACTCAAACATTTTTCACGCCGCATTTAAACAACTTGCAAGCTTTCAAGAAACTGTAATTGCTGTTAAGTATATCCTATAGGCTTGACCGGATAATAGGTTTACCTATGTCATATTTCTAACCGACTCAAGAAAAGGATAATGGTGGGCAAACCTATAATAAAACGTACTGCTTAAATGAGCACAAATTATGCACTAGCCGCAAGCAAAGTTTTATTTTATAATATTAGTCTTAACAAATACAAGTAAAAGAAGACTTAAATATTTTAAAGAGTTTATTTAACCTGAGTGACATTTCCTCTTGTCTCCATCTAACTACTTACCTTTGCTTAATAAGAGGGTACCTATAGGTATCATGTAATTGCAAATCGTACTAATAGGTACATCAAATTTTTCGTTACTAGAGTTAAAATGTGGACTAATTCGATCGATTTTCCAGTTGAAGACGATTCCTTCTGAAGAGGACTAAGATTTAATGATTTCTATAAATTAACCTATCACTGAAACTCCTCAATGGAAGAAATTGTCTATGGTTGATCTATGGTCTATGGAATCATGATGGTTTGAATGTTAATTCCCGTAAGAAAATAATAGAATATAGATATTCTATACAGGTATAAAAATCAATCGTGGTTCGTTTGTATCGCTGAATCTCGAGAACGGCTGCCTGGCTGGGCCGATTTAGCTGATTTTGATTTTGAAATGTTTGTCGCAATCCAGAGAAAGTTTAAACGGCAAACATTGACGGAATAAATGCAGCTGAAACCTCAGGGCACAGCTAGTAAGTAAAGGTAATAGCTAGCTTTTTATGAATGCAATAAAAGTATTTTCTTGTATTTCCATGTTCTATTTCGTCATATCGCCTAAAATCTATGCCTTCTTCTCACTACAGTGACTCGACCACACCATTAATAATTACACATTACATACAAGCGGCATTCCAATGAATGGTATGTTAGCGCAAGCGACAATAAATGCTAATATGATAGGCATAAGTACCTATCTAGATAGATACCTAATTACTGAGCTCGTATCAATTCACTGCAAATAATCATAGAGTCAGTACCGGGTGTGTACCGACTGCCGACAGTGCCGACTACAGTGTGTAGTCATTGCACAATGTTGGCATAATTAGATATGGTTTTATATGACTACTAGCTATTCCCCGCGGTTTCACCCGCAGCGCCCCCGTTCCCGTGGGAATTTTGAGATTTTTATTCCTTATTTTTCTTATATAAAAAACCTTGTCCTGACAATAAGGAACACATTAAAAAAAGAATCATCCAATTTGGTGCAGTCGTTCTGAAGTTATGCGCTTACCAACACATTTTGGGATTCATTTTTATATTATAGATTATTTATATGTGATTATAATGTACTTACCTATAGTTGCTATTTATACTTACTAATTTAATTAAGCTGAAGTTTGTTTTTTTTTGTTTGAACGCGTTATTCTCGGAAACTACCGAACCGATTTGAATAACTATTTGTGTAATGATGATAGCCAGATTCCACGGGAAGGTTACTTTTATATGGGCTATTTTTTAAACTGAAATTCAAGGAAAATTACAGGAACAGGACAAGCTAAAACCGCGGGGGTTGCTAGTTGCATAAAAATGCAAATTTTGAAGTATAGGTTATACGCATAGGAGGTGTACTGTCGGCCCATGAAAATGATTGCACTTTAGCACTGTTCCGTTTTAAGGTAAATAATTAAGTAGAAACGTAGCTATTACGCTTAGGCATCTTTTGTACAAATATAACAGATATATTTTGTGCACCTAGATTAATACACATAAGTACAGCGTCGAACCATTTTTGTAAACTAACGCAGAAACTATTGTTCAATCTGTGAGTACAAGCATCGATTGGTAACCGCGCCGAGGGAGGGCGGCGTCGGCTCGGTAGAAATCGACATTAGTCGAGGCTCATTTCCTCGGAGAGTGGTCCGTTTGCGCAGACCCACTTAGAGCCTCTTAAATAAATACCGCACGTTTGTGCAATACAACCTGCTTACACCACTTCACACTTCTCCCGCCAACATTTTATAGCGTTCGCATAAATCTGTCCGATTTATGTGTTTTAAGTACCCAGACCCACTCTAACTGCAAATATTTCTTTGGCTTTGTGTGTTAGTGGCTCGAATTAGAGACAAATAGCTTTTGTTCGGTGCGGATTTTCTTTGCCGAAAGTTAACGCGCTAACGTTTGGCAGTTTTAGGTGATTTATTCAAGGTTAGGTTAGCTATACTGACCAGCTAAGTAGTAGGCAAGTATTTAAAAGACCAGGAAACTTTTTGATGGCATAAACTTCAAATCAAATCTTCAAAACTCGTTTGAAGGTATACTTACGACAGTATATTACTTGATTTGACAGTGGTATTAATTAATTTTATTAATTGCCTTTTCAGTATTAAACGTGGTATTGAATGTCGGTACATACATAGTAGTAAAGTTAATATGATCAACGCACCAACGGATTATCCGTCAAGTTTGCAAGGAACGTTTACTACAACATTATAACGTACGTTTACATATACTGTTACTGTTAGCCCGTAATGTCCCACTGCTGGGCAAAGGCCTCTCCCCCACTCCTGCCACTCTTCTCGATTTTGGGCCACCAGTTGGCAGTCCCTCGTGCGGCAGCCGTGACCAGCGCAATCCCATTTAAGTTTAGCGGCCTTTTCACCTGCACCATACGTTTACATATAACAAACTTTTAACTACGGAGTATATCTACCTATTTGACTGTTCATCTTCATCCATCAGATGTACCCCAATCCTTAGTTCATATCATTTTAAATTGTACAGTAAGTAAATATAAAGTAAATACCTAATTGTAAATGAAAATGGTACGATCGCTTGCAGTAGGTATTGCCCGTTTTGTCCGTCCCGGTGGGGATTTCAGGTTGAAAAATAGCATATAACCTTCCCGTTGAATATGGGTATTCCAGTACAAAATCTATACTAATATTATAAAGCTGAAGAGTTTGTTTTGTTTGTTTGTTTGTTAGTTTGTTTAAACGCGCTAATCTCAGAAACTACTGAACCGATTTATTTTCTTTCACTGTTAGATAGTCTATTTATCGAGGAAGGCTATAGGCTACATTTTATCCCGAAATTCCCACGGGAACGGGCACAACGCGGGTAAAACCGCGGGGCACTGCTAGTTAATTATAGAAATCGGATTGGTAGTTTCTAAGATTAGCGCGTTCAAACAAACAAAACGCAAATTCTTCAGCTTTATTATATTATTATAGATAGCAGCGCCCCGCGGTTTTACCCGCGTTGTGTCCATTCCTGTGGGCATTTCGGGATGAAAAATAGCGTATGTTACTCGGGAATAATGTAGCTTTCGAATGGTGAAAGAATTTTTTAAAACGGTCCAGTAGTTTTTGAGCCTATTCATTACAACCAAACAAACAAAGTTGTCCTCTTTATAATATTAGTGTAGATATCGATTATTTTCTTATAGGGTTGGCCACAAACCAACTTGAACTTACTTACTTATAGGTTATTACAAGTACGTCAGACCATGTCAGAGGTCTTTAGGCGGTCTAAATACTCTGACACCAGGGTTGGCCACTGACCTACAGATGTAGTGAATAATCCTTTCCTATCGGCAAAAACCCGGAACAACGATAACACCCGAATGGTGCCGATGTGTCTATGAATTACTGTATTATTAAATTACGTGTACGTGTAGGTATCAAATAAATCGCATACTTTATTTATCAATGTAGTAGTAAGACAAAAATGAACATTTCCGAGAAAATACGAAAGGAAAGGATTATTCACTACATCTGTACTCGAAATGAATTAACAAGCACGTCTATCGATTACACTGAGCGATCAAGTATTTACATCATCACGTCACAACAATTAGGTACTAATTAATTAGCCGCATCGGTATTCTCATATCATAGAATCTGAATGTAACATGTCTGTGTCTTGCTTGTTCAATTAAGTAAAGTAATCGTTGGCTTATCTGTTTAATGCCGCGTTGTGTTAGCGTGTTGGCATGTTACTAGCAGCTCTCAACTCATGGCTCATTAGTAGTCATTAAAACAAAAGTGTGCAAATATCGGGCTTGTTTTCTGCAGGAACTCTCTGTGTTTTATGAAGGGTGCGTCTGGAGTGAAAAGGTTTTATCGGGTTATTCGACTTATCTATACTCGTACCAATAAGGTTTTATGAAGTTATCTTCTACATGTCATTCTTCTATTCAGTGCTAATCAAACTGATAGGTAATTGGGATTTTGTATAATCAAATGTAAAACACTTAATGGCATGGCTGTATTTCTATTATAAGATTGTATATAGAATTGTATTTTACTTAGGTACATAAACTAGGCTAAGCTATATAAAAACTTTTCATTTTCCTTAGAAAATAAACTGTCGTTGCTTTAGTGCCCACTACGCAGACTAGATATAGTACCTATTTGTGTACATAAGTATCTACGTATTTATTATAAATATTATATAACTATAGATAAAGATCTAGTCAGATCTCCCCACAATAGCTTATTATTCAGCATCATGAGACCGCATCTCCTTCATTCCATTATTTTATGAGTTACCAAAACATTTGTCCAATTATTGTTATGATATGGCTGTATTAAACAGCTATAAAATTTATGATGCTTGCAAAAACCATTTAATAGCGAATGTAAATCTTATTACTCTGAACTTGGGGGTTGTTTTTGAGTGTGGGGAGAGGCGGAGGGTAGGATGACAAACGCGATCGTCCCCTTCGATTACAAAGTCTCGAAGTGAGAAGTCGAGTCAGCATATTGTAACAATAATTCGGGTTCCATTAGTAGGGGTGCGACATTCGACATTACACATTAAAGGGGTTCGAAGAATAGCAGCATTGTGACAAATTGATTGTGATTTGTTGTTGTAAATACGTTGTAAATGGAATTTAATTCAATTTAACGGAAACGTTTTGTGTTTTGCGTTTTCTATGTTGCCATGATAGCGTTGCGAATCTAATTATAAAACATTATTAACTTTGACTTTATTACGACTTGAAAAATAAACTGGGTAGGAACTTATTTTAGGTAGAAGAAAATGTTTGTGTGTCTTTTAATTGACGATGTTGAAACTTCTAGAAATAAACCCTTAAGTTTACAAACAGAACCCATTCTCCATGACCTAGCTATAGCTCTATTTTACGCCGTAGAATTTAGGTTAACAAATCATTATGTTGTGGTAGGTATGTATATATGGTACCTGAACCAATTTATATGGGTATTGCCATATATATCTACATAATCAAATTACTAAATAACAACTAATATTTGAATTTTTATTTCATGACAAATCAATTTCAAAGATTTGAATTCAGGACAATTAATAATATTATTTAGTTCTACTACTCGCCACCAGATGTCGCTACCAGTTGTTACATAAAAGCTCCATGGTATCAATTTCGTCTTGAGTGCACAATGCAAATTTGTGACTAGTCGCTCAATAGCACTGTATACCCGTTTTTATGGGGATTTAAAATCTAACCGCTTTTTTCATAGATGCTTTAGCTAAAAACACTGTTATACAAGTTTTGTATCTTACTCTTCGGAAAAAAGCGTCTGTCGGAAAGCGACAAACCATTTGATAGCTAAAATAAGCATTTCCGAATAAGGCCCTAAGAGTTATTCCAGATCTACATTATCTCTACCTATGAAAGACACTAAACTTAGGCCAAATTAGTCTAGGTAGAGTAGCCATCCATTATAAATCAGTAGATAGAAAATTACATAAATCATGAGATCCTTTGTCAAGTAATCAAAAGGTTGAACGCGCGAATCTATTAACCTACCCGCTATGAACATAAACAACAAAGTAATTAAGGAAATTAAAGTTATACCAGCGATTAATGAAGCGTCTAATATAATTAGTAGATAGATAGCTGAGACAAGAGAGTGTACCGCAAACAAGTTAGTGGGTTCATTCATCCATCAAGTCAAATGAGGGGCGGGTCTTGTAAGACTCTCATTAGAAGATAAAAGGAAAACATGACCGTCGGGCCGTCACATCGACAACGAAGCTACGAGTGTAAGTGTCGAATCAAAATTTATGTATCAATTTATAATAGTTAAACGTGTGAGCTGCTTTGGGATATACAACTAATTCGTTTAGGAAGGAAATGCTTCATTAAAGTTACTTCGCTGTCTAATTAAGTTATCTAAGTTTAATAAAATGATATGGAATTACAGTTCTGCTTTGCATTGAGACAATGCGTTAAAACTATTTATGTACGTATTAAAAGTTTTGACTAAATTAAGTATATCAACGTTAGGTATATACATAAAAGACATGATACTTAGAGCATTGTAGATAAATAAATAGTCAGCTATTTTTACGTAGGCTGCAGTGTACTGCAAATACTTAACCAAGTCCTAGGTATCTAAGATAAATGAGATTTTAAGTAGGTCATTATTTTGAACACTGAAATACCTATATCCGACCATGTTTGTCCAGCAGCAGAGCTTCAGGCGTTCTTCGACTTTTTATTTACAGTCTCATTTACTGAGCAAAAGCTCGATATATTTCGAAAAAGCACAACAGATACTCTCATTTGTGATCTTAAGTTCGCAAGCTGGTGTTTACGAGAACGTTTAAGTGAAATAAATAAATCATTTCATAGTGTGCGCGGTGCTGTGTAATTTGTGAAGGATGCCTGTTGGACTGATATACAACCTGCCCCGGGCCCTCCGGCGCACTTTAAGTAGGATTTCAAGATACTTTCCCCCGTAAAATAAAGAACATTTACTATGACCATACTTAAAACCATGTTGTTCCAAATTTGAATTATTCTTCGGAGGTTTATGGATTGTTGATAAGCATTTTTTATGCAACATATGAGCAGAGCACGTGGTTAAACGTAGCGAAGTTTCTCTTTATGGTCAACAACCATAAAGAGAAGAGAATTTCAAGAGCGTAGTGGCATTATATCAATTGATAAGTAGACTTAAAAAAAAGAAGATTCAAGGTTACGAAGTAAAACTTGCTGATGGGTAAAAACAGTTTTCAGTATGAAGAAGTACTTCAATAGGTACCTAGATTTTTCCAGCCCAACATTAGTATGGCAGCGGTATGCAATTGTCATACTTAGTCAATTAACCTACAAAATAATCAATTAAGCACCTAACACCTCTGAAAGTGCCCAACACCTATCCGCACATAATAAGGATGCATAAACTTAACAATATTGATAGTAATTTCACGCGTCGATGTGTGATTTTTCACGTTTTCTCCCGAGATGTTAACGTGACCCGAAGCGGACTCCATTTATGATCGGTACACCGAAATGGTCGACAAATGGCGGGCAAATGAGAGGCTTCATCCGCCGGTCCAGCCGGGAATGCTCGCTTTTTTGAAAACATTGAACAACTATACTCGAGTTTCGATATACATTGATCCTTTTATTAGAGAACGTTTGGTATCGAACTATTTGTAGTCGTTTATAAGCATCAATGGATGTGGTGGGAGTAGTAAGTGTGGTGTTGTGGTGGTACCGGCCACGGCCCGAGGCGCATTTGATTATACGTTGAGAGAGGGCTAATCGCGCTCGACGGACGAACACCTCGAGATCAAACACAAGGCGCGCCGCCAGATATTTTTGTTTCTATTAAACAACACCCGACGTAATAATGTTTAACAATCGTGCAGCGATAATTTGAACATAGAAAACTGTAGAGTCGAGCTCTATGTTTTTGCTCCATTTATTAGATGTCGTGTGTAGGTTGTAATTGTAAGAACCTATATGCATACTTTATTTAATACGGTTATCGTAGAGTATTCCTTAAGCTCAGTCTTATGGTCGTAGCACACATATCAACTCGTAAACGGAACGTAAACGTATCAACTCGAGCCGTTCAGTATTCTTTGTATGAAACTCCCTACTGCAACGCACACTTATCGGAATCGTAACGTAATCGCCTCGCCTCGGGACAAGCTCACAAACCGCAGTACGGTGCGTGGTCGACTTGCCGTACCCGCGCTTACGTCTCTCCGTACGCTGTCTTACGACTCTCCGTACCCTAGCTTGCGTTTCTTCGTTCCCGCGAGGCACCCCGCCCAGCCATCGTCAACCAGCGACCGGCGAGCCGTAAGCGCGGCGTCGCCTAGCCGTAGCCGAGTCGATTCGGAGCTGCTGATCGCACGGTGACGCGCTTACGATAGGTTGACGCCTGGTTGACGCCTGGTTGACGGCGAGGCGATACGGTGACGATCCCTTTCCGAGTTGATATGTGTGCTACGACCATTAGTCGTACTCATTAGATACCTTTTTAAATAAAGATTTTATTTCTTTATGTCCTTATTTGATAAAATAACGCGGTTAAATTGTATGTAACTTTCTGTTGGAATTGAATGCCCTGAATGGACTGAAACTATCCTAAACTTGAACCTTTTACCTTTTACCAAAAAACAATGCACAATGGTTTGATACATAAACGAATAAGGATATTACCCGGTAGAGTCTATGTTTGAACAATATAAGGACTCTATCTCTACTATTTATAAAAATAGACACACATCTTTTTGCACGTTATAATTACACAGGCCCTATCTACTGACATGATTTTTTTCGTACAGCAAAGCATAATTCTATCATTTTTTTAACACCCATAGAGTTCGTCTCTACAGTTTTCTCTGTCCTCTTTGAACAGATAAGTGGTCATCTCGGCGGATCTGGGATTGTTATTAAATATTTGTGTTGTAGTACAATTAGCGGGCTACAGCTCACCGGCTAATTTATCTGATCTCTCGTATCGCTGGCTTGCGCAATTTGTACTAACGCCGTACACGGATAGAACCTTATTGAGACTTTTTGTTTCTTAGGGAATTGGCTCACTTTACCGCATTGTACAAATACTAGCCGACCGCTGTGGATTATGAGGATGCATAGACCATAATTCAGGTAGTCTTTAGCGTTTATTTTGTCTATGAAAAATATGAAGGAACAGACAACGCACACCAGAGACAAGATGTGTTAGTTGACGTGAATTGTCTTTAGTTTATATATTAAAACTGAATATACCAGAACTGCATATACCGCAAAACAATTTTGTATTACAAAGATATTGATTACCTATATTTACCTCAAAAACTAAGACATCGTTTAATCCTCAGAATACAGAAAGTACCAGAACCCGTGAGCGCGCCTAATACTGTAGCTACCCAAACTAGCCTTAAATAGTGTAGTTTGATGCGCAACCGATCAGTCACTTTGTGACCGTCGGAACGCGCTAACGTGTTTTACCCGTGACCAATTTCACGAAACTATGCCGTCTTGTGTCGTTCCTACCTGTAAAAATGCAGTGGGTCTGAAAAAGAAACAGGATGGGATCACATTTCACGTGTAAATATCGCATTTAGGTATCGTCTTATTTAAATATTTAATTATTTTCTCAGATTTCAATTGTCATAGAGAGTGATGCGTCAATCTATGTTAGTGTTGCCAATATAAGAGTTTTGATTTACCCTTATTTTTATTACCTTTTGAGGGGCTTTAATTTGTTGTAGAATATTAATAAGTAATATAATAAAAAATAACCAACTTGAAAAAAGAAAGTATAAAGCGTAAGTGTGGCTCGTATGTACCTAACCTAACAATCCTATTAAATAGTAAGTATGTTAGTCTATAGGATTTCTAAACAAATTTTTGGTGTGCGTGTGGGAGAAGGGGAGAGGGGGGGCGGGTATTAAATTATGTTTCTATATTAGCCATCTTAAATTTTAGCTTTCCTGCTGATGAGGAAAGCGGTGTGGACAAAAATTATACAAAGAGCACGGCTGGAACAGTTCTGGAAACCATCGAAGCGAAGCGTAGTTTGCTCGATGCATTTTGACTTAAGTTATTATTCTTTTTTTATGTAACTCTTGTACCTAGCTGTAAGTTTTCCGAATACTTTAAAATAAAATAAAAATATATAATTTTTCCATCACCCCTTAAAAGTATGCAAACATCCACCGTAACACCGTGTTTTATTTAATATACATATCTATTTCTTGAGATAATCAGGTAGGTACATAGTTATATAGAAAAGGACAATTTTTATTCTATTATCATATTACCTCCGAAACTCCCAAAATTTACCCCAAAAATGGACAAATAATGCGAGAGCTAACAACACTACGCGAGGGACTTTGTTCTGTTTTTGGACACAGCGTGTAGCTTGTAAATACATTTGAATGCCGTTTCTGGTACTTTCTGTATTCTGAGGTTTAATCCAAGCTTCGCAATAACAAATCTTGTACTACATTTTTTACTTTCGCAGGCCAACGCATTAGCACCAACATCCATATATCGTTCACTTTTACATATAAATAAAAACGCTAAACACCGAGCTTATTGTCTATTAAGATTTAAGAATTAGTTGTTTTGTTGCCGCGGCAACAATGGACCGGCGCGCCACAAAGAGATGGTTATCTTCCACATTAATACGCAACGAGCACGCCCCGATCACGAAATACTAGATCCGTTTGTGGTGTTGTTATGAATCTTACGATACACTATACTTACCTCCGTACCAGCCGCGGCTCCATATTGTTTAGCTTTCGAGCTGAGCTTATGTATCGTTAGTGCTTTCAACTTGAACTTCGTCAGTTAACAGCTTTCAGAACGATGTTAGAGCATGGGTCCAACAGTCTTTAGACAAAGTTGTTTGGTGCAAAATAAACCATCTTGAAAGTAGACAAAAAGTCTGTGTCAGACAAAACCTGTAAGATGACTTGTCTGACTCTGAAGTGTACATGCTCCTTCATATGTTTTCATAGACAAGAGTGTCTAAAGCTAACTAAATTCGTGACTATAGTGTGCAAAGCCTCCTAGGCTATTAGTCTGTGTCATTAAATCTAAATCAAGTCATGAGCTCTGGAGACTACCAGTCAATTATTTATATTAAATTAAATTGGAAATTGACCGTATAAGTAATACAAACGAAATTACAATGTAGACGAAATTACTGTAAAATCTGTCTCGACCAAATTACCTACGTAAATAATACACGAGAGCTGTCATTGTGGCCCACTCTGTAATCTCAGGACGTTGTGTTCTCTGTTTGTGTTCGAAAAACAATGGCCAATAAGTATTATGATGAACGGCCTTTGGACAACATTATGTTTGTTTATAAACACAACCGAACAAAAGAAAATTATAAATGATTGCAAATTAAACTTTTATGCCGAGTTTACTGACGCTAAACAAACGGTATTCATTTATTTAGAATATTATATTGTTATACAATATGTTAATAAAACGTATGTTTGTACAAATCTTTTGCATAAGTTATCTTATAAATCTTTTGGTTAGGCATACTTATTACCTATATTCTCTTAATTTATTTGAATATATTTACTTTCATTAATAATATGTCATATTTATGTCATTACTATTAACTATATGACTTTCAATATCGATTAGTTAACTTTAGCTGCTTTCATACTCATTAATATCGTATTACCTAATAATGTAATGAAATTAATTATGTAAACACGACATAAGCAGGTAAATAGGTATCTACTATGTAACATGTAGAGACCGCAAATAGAGTTGTAACCGACCTCATTTTTTAGCCCTAAATAATTTAATACATATTACAATTTTGGCCTAAAAAGTTCATTCAAAGGTTTTCCACAAAAGGTTTTATTGTGTTTCTAATTTGCGTTTATAACGTCCTCAATGACCGCTCGCGATACGTTCCCAGAACCGGAGTTATAAAATTGTAAATGTTACCACAAACTTCTGTGCGAGGGTACCTACAAGTAGATTACGAATGGGTTACGTTTGGTCTTATATCGAAAGGGCTCGATTGGTGACTCTATTCTCATAGAGGAAGGTTGTGTGTCGAGCAGCGGGCGGCGAGGCTCTCGGAGGAGCCCGGCCAGCATCCGAAGCTATAAACGCTGCGAGACACCTGTGCGCTAGCCGGCGACCAGCGTTTATGAGTTTATAACATTACACCTCCCGGCCCCGGACCCCCGCTGGTAATTGCTTCATGAAAACCGTTTACGAGCCTTTATTAGACAAAAACCGCTGTTCACCAACAAATTAGATACAAATAACCAAATTACGAGCCGTATTTCACCGCGACTTCGAGATTTATTACAAACAAATTAATGTAGTGTTCGTATCGAGGATTAACGTCAGCGACCGACGCTCGTGCATTTGTTACGTTTTTTATGGGGAAGTTTTTGTGGCGTTCAAACAAACTTCAAATAAATCCTATTATTTGAATGAATGCAAAAGGCAAATAGAAAAAAGTATTGTTGAATGCGGCCACACCGCGTCGGGCGGCGGACAATGCGCGCGGTCCGGGGCGGGTAATCTCATCGTCATTAATAAAGGCTCTTCACAGGTTCAGTGTTAACATGACAAATGCAGGCGAGGCACAAAGCGGCGGCGGGGCGCGCCGCGGGGCGCCGCGCGCTCCCGCTGCCCTCGGCCCGCGTCGCCGCCACACATCTAGTCACTGCTGCCATACCATGACCTCTTAGCGCGATACAAATGCGGACCTAAACTGATTCGCTGTCAGTTTTCGTACCATGACATCAATAAGTGACAAATTGTAGTTGCTTTGCAGATTACCTAAACTGATTCGCTATTTGTCATACTAAATATGTTTTCGTTCATTCATTTGGTACCATGAGCGTCTATTGCGGCTTTGGTAAAGCGTCTCAGCTGTCAAAATTAGCAATTCAATAAAAGATACATTTTTCTAACATAAATTGAACCATTGTTGATATTTTTAACAACAATAAGTATGTACTTTAGTTAATTATTAATGTTTAATTGTTCCTTACTATAAACAATGCATTTTTGCAAATAACTTAACGATATTCTACTGAAAGAATTGATTAAAATGTGCGATTTTACACTTTATAAATTAAATTATTTTTTATAAAATACGAGCGCGGGTTGTAGTACTGTATAGTGTGGGTTGAGCGCAGGGATGTACGAGTAGAGTACCAACTCGTACATCCCTGCGCTCAACCTACCTAGGTATTTACGAGGGTAAACATGACTATCAATATAAATATGTAGGATATGCTTTGTTTTATCCCGAATTTCCCCAATGAAGCGAGAGCGACAAGGCTCTAGAATTCTGAGACTTAACTTATAAATCCTGGTAAATTCCTGGTAAATCCATAATAGAAATAAATCTTTAACAATCGCAATGTATATCAAACGAGCTTGAAGGTAATAATTTAAATTGTCAAAAAATATACCTATTATAATATATTTAATCTATGTCTGTATTATAAATTATAATCTATGTCTATTTTTTAATCTATGTCTATTTTATATTCTATGAATTTTATGATCTTTGCCAGTGACATTCCGAACACTTAAATCGTAATTTTATTTTGGATATCTGTTTAAAATTATAAATAATATTGGTTTCTGGAGCAACAAATACTTTATAGTTCCAACATTTTATGATTACAAATTAGATAACAATAATTATCGTGTGTATAAACAAACCAATGTTCGTTTTGAATAATACTTATGATTTTTAAGAGGTTCTCTTAAAAACCGTAACTTTCCGTCATTTTAATTATTAAGGTTTTCGAACGCACCTTAATAACTTCTCTTAGAGGAAGTGACGCAATTAGCCGATCAGCAAAATGGTTTGTTCATTCATTCAAAGAGATGGCGATTCAAGTGCGATATTGTTTAAATAAGGTCACGGTACGAATTGAAACGCTAACCTAAACTGATCTGCTTGGATCTTGAGACGCTATCTAAGAGGTCATGGTATGGCTACTGATAGCACCGACACCATCACTCTCACCTCCAATACCTTCCATCCGTCTGATCCGTCCGACGCGTACGTCACGCCATTACGCAAACACTACCGGATACCGCTTCAGGAATAAATCAAATTAATTTTACAAATATGATAATTTTGATTTACGGCTATGCCGACACATATTTCAATTAAGTTTTAAATCATAAAATCGAGAAACTAAAAAATATAAATTAGAATGTTTATTAGATTAATAAAGTTAAATTATTCAATCAACTAATAGTGGGTCGCCGACGGCGCAGTGTACGCGGCGCGGGTACCCGTACCGTGCCGTACACACACAGGCGAATAGACGTCCAATATACAAATAACTCGTTACTATGTCATGTTGCGCCCTCGCTTGTCTGTCCCGGGGCCTACCTGCAATTATTGCAAGTAGAAAATTAAATTAACACACACGCATGTCGTGTTGTCGGGAGGGTAAATGACCAAACACCGTTGACCCCTTTTATAGTATCGAGTTCGCAAACAATGGTTTACGCGAGGCGGGTGCTGCTACAGTGGTCGACTGGTTTGGTCAGCCATTTTGCCTCGTCCACTAATTGCAGGCCCTCGGTAGTCATTTCATCGTCGGCTCCGAGGATCGTCTTTGTGCTCGTCACTCTGTGGTTGTACTTTTCGAATTAGCACTTCCATCACTTCCGCTGAGTTCCGTGTCCTATTGTTACGTTTGATTAGTGGTTGGTATTGCGGCGATGAAAGCCCATGTTTTATTTCTAGCCTACTCTTTAATTTAAACCACTCGTTAAGTTATTGGACTAATTTAACCAACTCAGCAGTAATTAAGACCAAAATAAAACATAGAATATGATTGATTACAATACGAGAATCAAGGACATAAAAGAAGCTAAATCGAATCCTTTCTAATAACTGTATCTAATCGCAAGGAATTCGAAAAGCATGTGAAGTGTTGGCCGAAATCGGGCGTGCGAGGTATCCTTATGGTAACCGATAACTTTGATTCGATTCAGTGTTCGATGTTCTTTAATCGAGACTGAAGTTTAATGGGTCCAATCAAATGAGGTTTATTTATGGTTGCTTTGAGTGATCCTTCGGCTGCTCGCCCTGTAATACGATTAATCCTTCGAGTCGAATCGGTACCACGGTCCTGATTGGATGGCTCATGAAATACTTAATTGGGATGCGGTGGTGTCGTTACGTCTGCAACCGAACGGAATGTGCCTTAAAACACGCAACTGACAAGACTGTTATCAATTTCTTGGTTTTTATCATTAAAAATCAATATGTCCGTAACAAACATTCGATTGGTACCTCAATCAGGGCAAGGAGTCCGTACTTCATATCTTTTATGACATGGAACGATGAAGATACGTTACTGAATGTGTTTTCAAAGTAAACTGAACTATCTTTATAATATAGTTAAACGCTGTTTTTAATGTTGGCTGTAATCTATGTATATAATATAGCTGAAGAGTTTGTTTGTTTGAACGCGCTAATCTCAGAAACTGCCAATCCGATTCGAATAATTATTTTTGTATTGGATTTCAACGGCAAGGTTATAGGCTATTTTTATCCCGAAATTCCTACGGGAACGGGCACAACGCGGGTAAAACCGTGAGGCGCTGCTAATTCTATATATTTCCTAATTGTCTACCACCTAGGTAACAAAACGATTGAATAACATCAGTTCTAAACAACAAACAATATGTTTACGAAAATGTAATGAGAATAGTATTTTACAAAATACCGCTTATCATTTGATCTTATCTGAACAATAATTAATCACTTTAATATCAAGTTAATCTCCCATTATTTGGTTAAATTAAGAATACTTAATGTCTGTTTTTGTACTTATAAGTTTATAGCTGGTATTTGTATTATTGTATTTTCCTTATTACACCAATTTGGTCTTGTTAGAATTGATTAACCTTGAAGGCGGACCGCGGACTTGCAAAATATCGGTAGCTATTTACTGAACGTGGCTAATGTGCAGTAATTTGTGGTTTTATGACCAATTATAGGATTTAAATATCTTATCTCGGTGTTGTAACTAAGTGTTACGCAGATTATTTATTATTATCTGTAATGTTATTGTTAGTGCTTAATGTGTTTTCAAAATAAATCTCTGAGATTTAACTTGAACGTTTAATTTTTTTATTGAATCACATGCTTTTATCTAAACGGGAAAGATTAACATTTTGCCGGATTTTAGAATCGGTGGTGTAGTAGCATACCCGCGGCTAACAAGAACTATGTCCCAGTTTCAATTCCCGGGAGTTGCGAAGCGGAGGGACTATTTGTAATTTAAATTTCAAATACGACTGGGGTTTGAGATCAGAAACCTAATAAGCAATAGGCAAGCAAGGTCAAGGTCTACTTCTACTCATCACATATCTTTATTTTGACCTTTGCCCTGCCACAAGGTCTTTCAAGTTCGATTTGTTAACGGAACGTAAATTTTTTGCATTTAAAGTAAAAGATTGCGCTATAAATTAGGATTACACGGTGCAGATGAGCTAATATTATCGCTCTGGCAACACAAGTGTGCATAATCAGGTGTTCGGAGAACCTCCTCGTAATCTTAAAGGAAGTCATGACTGAGCATCATGAGGTGTAATTAATACGCAAATTGTAGGGTTGGGACGTCACCAAATGAGCAGTCTCGCCTTTTAGTACTTCACTTATAAACTTAGGTAACTTGGTTGGACGGATGTCAGACAAATCATTTAGGACTATTGCAGTTTCTAGATTGACTAGTTCGATGTAGTGAAGTCCGTGTTTAGACAATATAACGATTGCTGTTTGCCGACAGTTGCCGGTACAAATCATGGCAAGATATACTTATCTTTTTCTGAACGGAGATAAAGGTATACGTTCTTATGAAGTATAGTAGATAAAAGCATCAGTTACAGTCGAGAAAGTCTTTTAACCGTCTTGTTTCTGGACCGCTTTTTCATAGGATTCCGTGGAACAGGCAGTCCATAGTCAGTCTAAAAACTGCCTGGACAACCGCTGTTATTTTGTTATTTTTCTTTATATGGTAGAAGAGTATTTTTTCCCAAAAAAACTAATTTACTAAAATCATTTGTTGCATCCGATGAGCGAGACATGTTGCCGTCTGTTGTATTCATAATATTTAACTATGATAAGTATATGTAGATTAGTAAGATATAAGTTAATCTTATATGTATATAAAATTCTCGTGTCACAATGTTCGTTCCCGTACTCCTCCGAAACGGCTTGACCGATACTCATGAAATTTTGTGAGCATATTGAGTAGGCTGAGGCTGTAGGTCTGAGAATCGGCCAACATCTATTTTTCATCCCAAAATTCCCGCGGGAACGGGTACAACGCGGGTGAAACTGCGGGGCGCAGCTAGTATCTTATATAAGTTTAAATAGGTTAGTTACGTAAAGAAACATGAAAATAAAATGCTTTAGCAAGAACACAATGTTTTTTCCTTGTCCCCTAAAGGTGTGAGCAGACATTACGTCGGGCTCTCTGTTATTTGGTCATCACTGGACGTCGCACCTGCTAACCTCTTTAAATATTTATTGTATTAAACCTCTTTGTATCCAAAAAATCGAAAACATATTATCGACAAACTTTTTCAATTATTTTCGAATTTGGAATATTATTCTTTTGTTTTTGTGGGAATTTTATTTATTCTTTTGTTTTGTTGGAAGTTTATTTTTGTTTACGAAATATTGTTGTTTGTGGCGTCAATAATATGGGCAGTGAATATGCATTCGTTTACTTTGAGCGAGTTTGAAAGCTGCGAGCCGGCGAGTTCAATAGCTCGTCCATAATTGGCTTAATATTTTTCTCATCAATATATTCAGAAACTTTTAAAAATAAATAATCAAAATGGTTATCTATTTAAGTAGAACAAAGATATAATTGTAATTATGGCTGTATACTATATAATGCCACAATCATAACCCCGAGGGTGGCATCAACGTAAGTAATATACAAATTGCTTGCTAAAACATTTCATTTTTGTACAAAATTGATTCGGTTTAGTAATGATATCATTACGGTGGTTGCGATGTCCCGCCCATGCGTTTTGTACCACTCGAGCGTTCTCGGGCCCTTCCGGTTGGCTAAACGAGGGGAAGAAATATAATAACAAGTTCTTTGCATCAAACCTACTTAATAAACGACCAAATAAAGCAATAATTTGATTGAACTCAACGTCAAGATTACAACCCCCGAGTCCAATCCTAATTAGAACAGAAATCTTTATTACCAACTATGTAATTTGAAAGCATTTGTTTCAATACTTACGTCTGTCGAATCGCTGATTGCAGAGCAGAGTACACGCGACTCCAAAATCATATTTCCATTTTCAAATTACTTACACGATCAGAATCGGAGCCGACCGGAACCGCATCGATACAACGGCACCGCGGCACGCGTCCGATCGGTAATCGAGTCCACCAAATCGATTCCAACACCACAATCGAATTGCTCAGATATGCCGACAATTACACCCGTGCCATCAACATTCCACTATTAAATAGAACGTTTTTGTTTAAATCCGGGACGAATTGTAAATTTGAATACTGTTGTTATACCGGGCGGGTTATTTACGGTCCTTATTGAGAGGCATCATGCAACAGCGCTAGCTCGGGACGGGAGTAATGTGTTTATTGATTCACGCTACGAATTATAACACATTTCACACTGTTATTACAAATTTAAACTTCACTCGGTATAGTTTATATTGATTGCGTTTATTGAATCTAAATAATTGAATAGAAAGTTACACTTTCAAGATCAAACTTCGAAACGGTTCCGACATAAAATGTTGTAACGATATTCGACAGTAAATTGTAAACAATTATAATTCATGTAAGTATTTTTCTGCCACAGATACTGTCGTAGTGTAGTCGTACCATTATTGTGATTTTTAGTTACGGTTAAATCGCTTTTTCCAAAATATAAGTTGCTTCATGGTGCGTTACGAGAACATAAAATGAAATAAAATAATGTTTGTTGTGACAGAGCTTCCCGCATGACAAAATACGGCCATTTATTACCAACAACAATGTAGTGAATATCGTTTAATGGCCGTGTCATACAGCTGAAATTACCCTTTAAAATTCATGTTTTGACTTTGTAAACTTCTAATGTGGTACGGTTTTGTTATTGTTTATTCACAATGACAAATAAGATCAATGTATTGAGGCGTCTTTGGCTTTATTTATCTCTACTATGAGGCACCTACCAACGGAATTACCTTGACTTACCTGATAAGGTACCTAATTCTTAATTTAAAGACTAAGGTAGTAGGTATATCTACTTCAAAGTTTCAGACGTATTGAAAAAAGTACTAATAATCAAATGTCAAACAGTTAACTTCAACCCTACAATTCAATTATTACGTCATAGGTAAAAATCAAACATCACGGAGTGTTGTTTCAGAGAGAGACGTTACATTAAGCCCGCATAGTGTTTGGTATTTGTCACGGTGTGAAATACGGGGCGGGATTCGTAGCGGAGTGGATTTATTGCGCCCCGATGCGAGGTAACGATCTAATAAATCCGGAGGCTGCGGTCGTAAGTCAGGGTTCACCGCAGACCCGTAACTCACACGCCCAATGCGCCGCGAAATCAATAGACTACTCCACTCGACTCATACCAACCCACCGACTCTGTCATAAAATGGCGAATTTGGAATTTTAAAATTGGAACTCTTTTTAAGTTTCATACTATATCGAGTGATGATAATCGTTAATTTTCAAAATTCGAAAACTTAAACATAGATGTAGTGTTGGTTGGCCATCATTATTTTGAAACCGATTGTTAAAAAATTCCTAAATTAATAACTCGTATCATACAACCATTTTCACATCAAACTTCAGTACAGCCGCGTTCAACTGTGGTCGTAAAATGTAAAACATGAACGAAACAGTAATACATACACAGATACACTAATTATATGAATTAAATGTACAAAAAGCGTTATCGGCACCAATCTAAATAGAATCGCGCTATATACCTACAATCTGAATACATAAATAAAATTTATGTAGCGGAACTCTACAATTAAACGGAGTTGCCGCGTCGGCCGGTGGCGGAGCCCGGTAGCCGCCGCGGCATAAATAAGTTTACACCTTGTGCCTGTAATTAAACATCCATTCGTATGTATTTTGACATGATACTGCGTTAAATCTCTGCTGGATTACAAGGTGTCAATACTGCGCACCATTACTGACGCGAATCGAATACACTTAATGGTGTACGGAGCAATCTAAAGGCAAGAACAAGCATAAATTTATTAACGATGCTGAAATATCACCGCATAAATCGCTATCTTGGCTGTCAGTTTATCGACAATTATTCTTAATTGGATTATGAAAGCGGTGCGCGGTGTCGTCGACGGCCTAAGAGGGAAGCGATTAGCGGGAAGAAAGTTACCACTTGACTTAACGTTTGATTTAATCAGAATGTTAATAATCTTTGCGCATGCCACAAGTTAACAAATTGACTTGCATTTTGGCGGTAGATAAAAATAATAAAACGAAGTGATCTAAAGTGGTTGTATCAGTGATGAGCTGAGTTCTCTTGAAGAGGTACGTTCAAAGTAGCTTCTTTGGGGCCAAAAGTGATTTTATTTGACTTTGACTTTGAAGGATTACTGATGTGAAGCCATACAACTTCTCATTTCTCTTCTCTTCACAATGGGACCCATTCACTTTACCGATATATCGAGTTTCTTGTTGATGTTTCTTATCGATGTTTCTTGGATTAATTGATTTCAAAAAAGGATAAGGTTCTTTCTCAATTAGTTTCAGTTATTTATGTTATATGAATATACGAGTAATAAACATGTTACATTAAAAAATCTAAATCTCCCTGGGCAAAAACAGCTTGATCGATTTTTACTTAACATAGCTAAAAACTACCAGCTGACTAAACTGGCATTTAAATGAAAAAACTTTAACGAAATGTGTTCATTCGTTTAATAGCCACTACGGTGCCACAGACTGATGCACACACAGGCTGACATCGTTACACGTTACACATACCATTAAACTTTTGCGTCGTATGTTAAAAAGTTATCCGCCGTAAGCTTGCACCTCAACATCGTCGGTACATCAATGATAGCGGTCTTGGTGATCTCTAGATGCGCCCGCGCCGGGGGCGTCCCGTCGCACGAAGCGGTGGGGAAGAGCCCCGCCTGGCCCGCCTTCGCACATCTAGTTAGATAGATAGGTATCCTGTTTAGTCTAGACTACATATGTGCTAGACTTAGGAACGTATGTGAAGTATGTAAGAGGCTGCCGAGTTTAGGGTGCGTTTCCTTTGCAGCGAAGCGGAATATCGCGGAGCTCCGTTGACCAATGACCAAGCATTGAAATCAAACAACGCATCCAATATGTATTCTGATTAGTGAATTAAGCTCCGCACCGCTACGCTTCTATGGAAACGCACCCTTAAGGCCGTACCTGTAGCTATTTCAAAGTTCAAGCAAAATATGTATTCTATACTCATGAAACAGTTAACGCGGAAAATTATATTTTCCCCTAGAACCACAAATTTTAAAAATCTTTTATATTTTGTTGTACACTACATTCATGAGTATAAACATCATAGAGTACGTTTTGCTTTAAAATCCCAACATTGGGCACAACGTGGGAAGACCGGGGGGGCTACTAATCCATTATAAGTACATATATGTTCTCGCGTGTCTGGATAAAATAATTCCTCAAAGCTCATGTTTACACAAATAAAATGGTGTATTCATCCAATTAAGTTTATAGTTAAACTAAACGTTGACGTGTCCTAAAGATTCTAAACCTTCATTCCAAAGGTCATTAATGTGTTTAATAAATATAGTTTTTGTGGCAAATAAATCGCGTCCGAAGGTCACACCTATGCTTGTTTTTATTATAACTATTGTACACATATCAAAATTCAAATATTTATGTCTTTATAGCAATAAAACGAAAATCAATTAACATTTACGTATTAAATTTCAAAGAAATCGAATTTTATATGTTTCTTATTATTTATTCAAAGATTAAGAAGATTAACTTCTTTGGCCGTGTTGCGTTGATTCGTTACGAAGTCTTGATGTTGGTTTGAACGCGGAAGTGTTGTAAAATCAAATAGATAATTCGTCTTTGGCTACCGTTAGGAATCTAATCATTAATTTACGATCCCGCTCACTCGCGATTTCGTTCGAAGGTGAGAAATATTCAGATGGAGAACATTAAAAACGTATTAATAAATTGATTTATATATAATTTTTATTGCTTTAATTTTGGCTCTTTCTTTGCAATAATATTTTTGGTAATTAATTGTGAGTGACCAATCGATATTAGTGCAATAACCTGAGTTTTGTCGATTGGCTATTCTGAACTGTGGGAAACATTATTATAGGTTTGCAATAGGAACTAAAATATGCGTTTAACTTTGTAGTCGGATTAAGATACAAAAGGTCACAAACCTACAATTTATACAGTTTGTACTCAGGCTTGATAGATAGGCGTTATGTCTTGCTCGTCGATATCTAAAGCATAAAGCATTGAGTCCGACGTCAGAACATTATATAACTCAATGGCATAAAATCTAAAAATACATGGAAATTAAAAAATGTCTTTCTATTAAAGAATTAAAAAAAATGTGTAAGCATCTATCGCCTCCCAGACACGGACAAGAAAGACATACTCTTTCGCGCTTAAGTATAATAAGCTCTTTCGAAGATACGATACATCAAATTCAAAACTGTGTGAATATCACCGTGAGAAACTATCAATAACATTAATAAAGTATTAAAGTAATAATAATAAACCCTTCGACACATTACACATGATTTCAATATGCATACGTAGGCAAGAATCGGAAACTATGCTCGTTTTATCACAGCCTGGGATGTGTGTCGGAAAACAAAGCTCTATAAAAGTTATAGATGATGGTTTGAAATTAATAGCTGAGGTATAAAGCGGCTCAAAGCGGCCGGCAGGGACATAACATTAACTGACTAATGGGTTATGATTATGATATTTACTGCTACATGCGACCAACTTAAGTCACAGTTTCTTTGATGCAATTTTCAGTATCATTGAAGCTTCGTTGATAATGATATCACATGATATAGAGCAAGTTTAGAAACTGTCGACGTCCACTGAGTCGACGAAATATAAAGATTATATGTTTGTAAATTGATATGTGTAACACTTTTACAGCTAGTAGACTCCGTGAAACCAAAAAGTCACCGGGCGCTTTACTATTAAAATTGATGGGCACTCCAGTTTCCATATATCTTTACGACCCTTCAGTAGACTAAAACCTCCTTACATGATTTAGACTCTAAATAATGTAAAGGGACTGTGTGACCTGAAATATGTACTTCAGATCACGAAGTAAGTAATTCGTTGCATCTAGGTTACACATTCATACTCGTAACATGGCTCGTATAGCATGTGTGTAGTATATCGTAACATTCCGTTCAATAAAACCTCGCCTTATGCAAATGAGGCGGCTCGAGGCAAAGCGTTGCCTAAATATTAGTTTAATATTTGGAAGATCGTATCATAGCCCTTGCGTGAACCGACGGCTAACGTCTAAACTCCGTCTTTAAACTCGATAAGCGAGTGGTGATTTCAATAAGGTCATTCAACAACATTTATTTGTTTTGCTAATTTAATCAAACGAAACTAGTTTTTAAATTAATGTGCAGTAGGTATACTTTTGTACTTATTCCATTTATATGTAGTTTAATATACGCCTCTTGGCAAAACTAATTTCAATCCTTTTTATAGTGGTTCTGTCATAAAAATGTTATTTTAAAGTCTTTAATAATTAAAGACTTACAAAGCGATTAAATTAATTAATATTTGTTGTCATTAGACACAACATTATATATATTTAAGTTAGACTAATAGATGTTTCATATGAATAAATTATGTAAATAGTGAAGGCGGTTTCTCGCTTTCTAGTAGGTACTTACCTAAATGATTTGGCGTTTCTGACTAATAACTCTTTGGGACTCGCACTCGATGTGTTATTAGTTATTACTGTACATTAATGTAATTGCTACCCAAAACTTGAAACTAAACACGCACCGATTAAATTATTAACTAACAAGAAATACCAACATTATTGTGCGATTTATAATAAAACGCACTACACAGTTTATCAACTGGATTAACTATAAGTGTAGGTGGACTAAACTGCTATAGGTAATTATTTAACCAGCCAATCAAGATGTATTAAAAAACATTCAGTACGGTTAATTCCTATAAAAAATTTACGACGCGAATAGACTGACGTTTAAAACCTTTATTCACAACATAAAGGTTAAAGAAATAATAGGATAAAAGTACTTAATATCAGGAACAGCGTAATGGTTATATGATTTTTTTTTAATTATGTCAAGAATATATAATATTATATATCCTTATTCTTATTTATATCAAGTATATTTTGCATAACTCTTTATAAGTTAGTCTGGCGGTTTGAAAATGACCCTTATACTACAGAAAAGCCTCATCTACAACTAAATAATGCAAAACAAGTTACCGTGAAACAAAGTTAGCTAGTTGAATAGTACCGATTGAGAATAGTAAACTAGCAGAGATGGGTAGTAATTATTTGCGCTTTGATGTTCGCTTCCAACGTATTTATCGACGTGAAATAAAACCATGATAAATGCCCCATTGAATCGTATGCAAGCCTTCAAGGGAGGAGTCCCAGTAATTTAATGCAGACAATATAATATTAAAGCTTATTTCGAACAATAGAATTTAAGAGAGCTATTTTGATATGTTTAAGGCATATTTGTCTTTTGAACGTAATTTATTAATGTAAGTATTGTAAATCAGTGTCGCAGAACAGTACAACGTCGAGTTTATGTTATGCTGCATGGGCCATCAGGCAAGGCAAAGGTGATCTAGGCAAAAGTATAACTTTCTATTTATAAAGTAGGTATATTTATATCTGTTACCGTTCGGAAGAATTGGCAATTCAATTCCAATGTCTGTTTGGTCTGAATGATTGGCTATGGTCGCAAAACAGAAACCATTATGAGGCCATCTTTGGCGCGTTGAGAAAAAGAAAACCGAGCCCGAGGCGTTTTGGCAACCGCGGCCCGACACCTCGCCGGCCACCTCGTTCACTCGCTCAACAACACCAGTGACAAATGGCGCCGGCTCCTTTCATCTCCTCACTTTAACAACCACTCTCCATTCAAAAATACACCCTAAAATCACACACTACAACAACAAATTCCACAACAAAACACAATGATTAACTAAATGATGATGCATTAATGAAATTCGGAAATAATCGCAAATAGCTTTCGCATCGCTCCCAGAGGACTCCTACCTGTCTCGGACGAAGCAATGCGGCACACAAATAATATATTAGACGCTTTGAGTGCGCCATGCGCTTGCATAATTTACTAGTGCAAAGTATACAACGAGCAAGTTAATTAAGGTCGTGTACTGACAAAGGGAATGATATGGTAAATTCATAGAATTTCCACTTATTACCGACACAAGGAGCCGTCATAAGGTGTAGTTAACACGCTCATGCATCATGCATGCCGAGGATATTTGCGAAATCGCATCGCCCATTACTGTGTGTGCAATCCGGTGGCCATTGTCTAAGGGCGATTATTGAAATGGCGTCGCATTATATTGATAGCACATCGTACGCGGTAATAGGGCTTAATATGAGATAATTATAGGGAAGGAACTTAGTCGCTGACAGTAGTCAATGAAGATATAATTCTTCGTTGAATTAATGAGGGCGTTCGAGCCTTTATTCGCGAGGGTACGAGTACATACGTATGAGTACTCACACTGAACTGTGTTTACGGTAGGCGAGTGAGCTCTCCGGTAATCACTTCAACGCTTCTTGCACTTTACTTTGATACTATCCATGACCACTAGTGTATGTTTCCGATTGTTTGTAATTACATGTAATTGGTGTACTTTTAATGCAACTGTATGTACAATGTACATAGCATAGCATGTCAATTTTATTGTAAAAGATTATTTATGTATTTATGTACTTGACTGAGGATCGTTCACATGATAGTAAATTAAGATCATTGGTCATTCATGTCGAGTAGTTTAGTAGCCAACCCTAGCGTCAGAGTTTTTAGACCAGTTGAGGTAAGCGGTAAGTATCTAAGCACATAAGCGGCGAGCTACCTCAACGATTCTTAAGGAATAGTACAAAGTTCACTGTAAACTCGAATCGACGTCATCGCGGCCGCATCAGACTCTGGTTTAAAGGTAGACGCAGTTTCGCAGCACGGGTGTACTAGGTTGCCTTTCCACCAGATATGTGGTATGCTTCCTTGCTATGGATGCGTTTGATATCCACCAATGAATAAACTCATATATCGAAAAAACTACCAGAGTGCTCTGGTGGAAATGGATTCAACTAAGCTGGTTCATGTTTTTTTATATGAATGCGAGATATGGATGCGTTCTATGATACAACTCCTCCTCGACTTTGCTGAGAGTAACACGGCTTATGAAATTACGAAGGTTCAAACGTCACTACATAGTATAAAACATAGTCTGTATGCTTAAATCTTTAAAATTACGCAACGGATTTTGATGCGGTTTTTTGTAATAGGTAGAGTGATTCAAGAGGAAGGGTTTTATGTAAAAAAATTCCCGAAGTTCCCATGGGAACGGGCACAACGCGGGTGAAACCGCGGGGCGCTGCTAGTATTATGTATATGCAAAAATTGTGTAAAATGAACTTGATAAGTGAAACTCAAAAAGAAAACTCTATAATATCTCCGAGTGTTGTAACAACTCTACATTAAATCAATTAGTTTGATCACGAAACTGATTCGAAACGGATCATTAATTACTGCCGTTTTAAAATATTTATTATAAAAGAGACGCTTTGTTAATCCTAGCACATTGAAAGCTTTCAATTAATATTCTCGTCAAAACAATGGTAGTTGAGGTGATTAACGACACGAGACTCGAAGCGAATCAAATCGCGCCGCGTGTATCTGTTCGGACATTACTCGATTCCTCTATGCGATTCGATTACACACCTAACACTATAATAACAAGCTAATATCGGAAAGAGCTTACTTACATATCAGTTTATTGTTCACAATATTGTCTCTGAGTAATTTGTGAGTCTCGCGACTGAATGTGCGCGTATCACGAAGTTACTTGTATCAACTAGGTATACATCGGTAACTATAGCACGTTATTGGACCAAACTTATGGCGGGCTCACACGAGTTTTCAGTAATTTGTCTAAGCGTAAACAGCGTTCGTTTATCGAAAAAGCCACGAACAAAAGCGCTCCTAGCTCGTCTTAATTAATATGATTAATGACGCGACGTGGCGCGATGGCGGCTCGTTTTTGAACTCGAGTTACTGTTGTAATCGAGAAATAAATTAATTTTATTAGTAGTTCTGTAATAGAATACGAGCGGTGTCCGCTCGTCCCAATCGATCCACCCGGCGGATGTTTTCCCGGTTCGTTACGTTTCTCTAATTTAAAAATTGGGCGTTAAAACTCACCGATTATAATTTAAATTTATGGCATTATGCATAGATAAAAGCATATAAAAAGGAAATTACGACAGGGTTCCACTAACAAGGTACGTCTCTTAACACTGTTTAATGGATTCTACTTAATTTCTTTCTAATTTAATCAAATTATCGACTGTAAGTATAAAAGATACAACTACATAGAAAAGGATAAAATTGTTGAAATATACACAAATACGAGTACCCAAATCCGTTATGAATTATAATTAGTTTGTATCAAATAAATTAAACGAGCAATTATTAAAATGGACGATAAAACAAATAGTATTCGCGAGAACTTGTTGTAATGCATAGGTACCATTTAGTTTTATTTTCCCATGTTTCTAATTTGACCTAACGCTGGTCGAGATGCGGCGGTGTTACAATGTGAGTCGTATTATGGGGGAATAAGGTGGAGATTGGAGGCGGCGAGGAGTGTTGGGCTCGCGCCTCGAGCTGAGATCGTGGCGGAGATAATTAGAGGCCGCAGCTCTGTGGGAGCCATAAAAACGGCAAATTGACCGGCGGGATAACCAGAAAGGCACAATGTGTTAGATAATAATTTCCAAATTACAGGTTATGTTGGTTCGCGAGAGGGTCGATCCAGTCTTTTTTCTCGGCCGACGGAGGTGCTAAGGGCAGGCTAATTATTATTTGGGTATCAGAGCGAGGATTTTAGTGCAGCTGCTACCTGTATAAATATTTATTATTTATCAAAATATTCAAACATCAATTTTGATGGATCCAATTAATATGCAGCAATCGATCTATAATAAAGTTTATTAGAATACAACATTTAGGAGGCAACTTGGTGTTATGATTTTTTGCCAAGTCAATCGTTTTAGGACGGTTTAAAGACAATGCCCTGTTAATATTATTGAAATATACATAGTATAGTGTCCTTACGTCTGTCTAGTATGTAGGGGGTGATGTGCAGTATGTAAATGAGATGTAGTGACAGAGCGAGTGCGTCCAGGCCGGGCCGGAGCGCAGCCCGAGTCGCGAGGCTGCGGAGGCGGCGCGCCATTGGCCCCCGCCGCGAAGGGCGGAGTCCCACGCCCTCGGACTCTCCTAGATTAATGCCTCGTTATCAACAGACTTATCTGTGACCATTACATGATATATTGATATTATTGCGACTCCGCACTCGAACATATCTCGAAAGAACACACGTGACCAGTTATAGGCGATTTACAATAACCATCGTCAATACTAAGGGATGATTTGTGAAGTATCGAGATGTCAAATGGATACCAATTTTCTTGTTAACCCTAAAACGAACAAGCTATATAAGTATTAGATATTGACGTAAAAGAGGCGTTCAATGAATGCTCTGTATCTCATTTGCCAATGATGGGGGTAATTTGATAATTATAATAGGTAAGGACACTATTGGACACTATTATAATAACAAACGTATAATTCTTAGCAATCAATAGCGACTTTGCATATTTGAAGAGGATTTTCACAACATCCACATTTTAATAAACATATCAACTGTACCGCACGTTAATGAAATTCTTTAAACATACTTAATTAGGTATCCAAGCAGTGATGATGGCGATGACACCACAAAATAACTTCAAACAAATCGAAATATTAAAGTCATTACATCACAGGTAGAGAAACAAACTACACCACAATAATATACATTTTGATTGTTTATCCAATTTCCCGACCCGTGTCCTAATACAATTGTGTTTGTCAATGATAAATGGTCACGAGCGGTACTTCTCATCTCACACGGTCAAAGGCGCCGCCGGACCAACCCAACGCTCGATATAAAACCATAATCTAATGCATTAGAGTTCATATGAGTTTGACAGGAAATAATTACAAGACAGGACTAAATGATACGGTACTAATCAAGGTTGGGAATAAACGCGGATAATGCGGTTTAATATCGTTTGAAAGGAACCTTTCGGCGGGCGTCGTATTCATCCGTAATGAGTTTATTCAGGGATTTAATCGAATGAATCGTAGTAAGTAAATAGTGTTCGGGGCTTCGTCCCGGGTCTGTGAAGCCCAGCCCAGTGGGGCGCCACCATTATACAATTTTACAATGTTTTTTGTTAATATCCAACCAGACCTCTACCACTATTAAAGTAACGACTAAAGACTGAAACGTTTTGATTAACCCTTCTCGTACGAATGAGTCTGTATGTCTCACTTTATGACCAACTAGATTTTGCCCGCGGCTTCGCTCGCGTGGAATTTAGTCTGCCGCATTAAGTTTCGTGTTATGAAGATTTATAAAAACTTTCATCCCCTATTTTATCCCCTTGGGGGTAGAATTTATCAAAATCTTTTCTAAGAGGATGCCTACGTCGTAGTAGCTATATGCATGCAAAGTCTCAGCCTGATCGGTTTAAAATTGACAAAGTTTCATACAAACTTTCATCCCCTATTTTATCCCCTTGGGGGTAGAATTTATCAAAATCCTTTCTTAGAGGATGCCTACGTCATAGTAGCTATATGCATGCAAAATCTCAGCCCGATCGGTTTAAAATTGACAAAGTTTCATATAAACTTTCATCCCCTATTTTATCTCCTTGGGGGTAGAATTTATCAAAATCCTCTCTTAAGGGATGCCTACGTCATAGTAGCTATATGCATGCAAAATCTCAGCCCGATCGGTTTAAAATTGACAAAGTTTCATACAAAATTTCATCCCCTATTTTATCCCCTTGGGGGTAGAATTTATCAAAACCCTTTCTTAGAGGATGCCTACGTCATAGTAACTACATGCATGCAAAGTCTCAGCCCGATCGGTTTAAAATTGACAAAGTTTCATACAAACTTTCATCCCCTATTTAATCCCCTTGGGGGTAGAATTTTCGAAAATCCTTTCTTAGTGTGCACTTACGTCACTTGAAGAACCTTCCTGCCAAATTTCATGTTTCTAGGTGTAGCGGTTGAGGCTGTGCGTTGATTATCAGTCAGTCAGGACTTTGAATTTTATATATATAGATTTCAATATTCAATATTTTAACTCTGTGCTCTACTAATTATTTTTTGCTTAAAGCATTCCAGAGCCGTTATAGCTAAAAAAGAATAAAGCATTTTATTAACCTTTAATTCTCAATTCAAAACAGCAAATATTAAAATGAGAACACAGAAATGGTAATTTGATTTCAGCAACATCCCACCTGCGTTCAAATGGTTTTTTTGACATAATGACAATAGACATTAAGCAATAGACACAAAAGGTAATGCTGTGCGATCAAATCGTGAACTATGAGCACAATGGCGAGTGTAGGGAGGTGTGCCCGCGATTGGTCGCGGTCGTCGCCGACATCCGTCACATTACCACAAAGACGCGAGCATCGAGTTAGATAAAAGATTAACCGTTCGGACCACCTCGGGAATGATGCTCGTTTGTTTTCAATCAGCTTTCACCGCAATGACGCGTGTACTAAAGATACATCATGTACGTGGAGGCAGTGGACACTGACAATTAGCTGTCATCGGTACAAGCAATTGATAACGATTTTGGATAGGTACAGTTAGTTGCTGTCATATCGCTATTTATTGAAGCAGCGTAGTACTGTTGTACACTACAGTTATGATAGATTTAATTTGATGTCCATATCGAAATTGACATTAGGAACTCATTTTGATCCAGTAGTACAAGGTTAAGATTACTAGTTTTAGGTGTTTTTGCGTGATATACCTATATCATGGGCCGGTCATTGCGTTGTGGAAAAATTATACAATATGCATCGGGTCAAGGACAACGTCACTAAACATTCTTCCCCATTTACACAAGTGTTGTTTTTACATTCTGCGAAAAATAATTAAAACTCACGCAGTTCAGTATATTTGTTGCACTTAAAAGGTAACTACTAAACAAAGTGTTTAATATACAAATAACCTTTTCGTTTGTCTGACGTCCGCGACCAGACTGCATTAATAAAACTTCATCATTAAATAAAAATATATAATCGAAAGGTAAATCCATTAAAAGGAATCATCTGTTAATGTATTCCCTTTATAATACAAATGAAGCATCAAAAATCAACATGATATGTTATATTGTAGTTAATTACGGTTGTCAAGTCGACCCGAGAACTGTCTTAGTAAATCGAAAATGATATTTGAAACAGAGTTAATCCCTGCAATTAGAGGCGAGGTGATCGCGGGGCCGCGCCGCCAAATGGTCTGCCAACAATCAATTAAAACAATATTTGAAATAGTGCTCCCAAAAAAATTAAAAGGAAGTTCTCGAGTTATAAACATTCCGTATAATGTTCTCGGAATGGAGTCTATCTCTGTTTATCTTGTAATTGCATCTCGCTCGCGCTGCGCCGGTGCGTCTACGCATCCCTTCGGAGGATGCGCGATGAGTTATGAGAGGCCGTGTTACCGCCAAAGCCTTGTTTGAGAGGGCCCAAACTAATTAACTTCGACTTAGTTAAGATTATACCTTTCAAAATTAGGTATCTTGATGTTTTTAAACTTGTTCGCGGTACGTGCTACGACGCTACGTAGCGGCTACGGCGTAGCATTCTTTATAACTACTCTGCGGGTAATTACCAAATATAAACTTAATTAGAATTTAGATTGTAATCGCTCGACGTAATTAGCAATTTACTAAAATTAAATAGTTTTTTGGGTGCTACAATGAGTAATGGAGAACTAACATAATTTTATATAAAATAATATTTATATACAGTAGTCTCACTAAAACCAACAGTGATTAATTGATTATTTTTCTTTTACCTCGAGTTTTTCTAATTAGTTTTTAGATGACAGACAAACATACAAAGGTGTTGGCTTTAAGCAAGTGTTCAGTGCAAAAATATGTTATAATGTGACTAAACGTGGGACTCTTTCCCGCTTTTTCGAAATATAAACAACCCTACAATCTTAATCTTGATTGTAAAATAAATGAGTCATAAAATCTAATGTCATAAAAACTGTATTACTGTCACAGAGTCTAACAGCAAAACACATCCATTTACATAACAATTTAAGTTTTTTGAATTATGTAATACTTTCGTTACAGTGTGTGCCTTCTTTATGAAATAGTGCTTCCCGCTCCTCGCTCGTGGCGCGGACCCCTACCATCGTGACCACTCGAGCCACTAATCGAGTTTGTCGGTCGATGTTATCTCCAAACCGTACGTTAATAGCACACCGCTCCTACTTTCAAACACCTAACAAATGATAATGTTTCATTCATTGGAAAACTCACATAATTCATAGTAATTATTTTATTTAATTGTTGTGTGTGAATGAATTGTTATTCGTAACGTGCCTTTTGTGTTTTATAATCGTGAATTATTTTGACAAGAACATTGAAGTTAAACATTTCACACTCACGTTTTCGTGTCGGGAAAGTCCATTAGTGTGAACACTGAACAATGAGGACTAACATTTTACGTTGTTGAGTTGGAATTCTCTTAAATTTTAATTTTATTCAGCTATACCGATATATTACTAACTTTTTAAAGAGCTAATTTATCTTTTATTTATAAATATTATATTTATATTAGAGCTATTAATCAATTTACAAATCCTTTTCGTCGAATGATATTGGCTTTAAAATTATTTCATATGTTTTAAAAAATATCTTTTTTATAAAATAAGAAAAGTAAAGAAGAAAAGTACTACCTCCGACTTATTCTCTTATCATAGCTTTTAGAAAAACTAAATCAAAAACGGACTACGGAGTTATGATGTCACAGACATACAAATACATAGACAAATATACAGTCACAGATACATTAAACATATCACCCCACTATAAACACCCCTCTTTTTGCGTCGGGGGTCAAAAAGTTATGTTATTAAATAGTTAATTCCATAACTCACTAATTAAGTAATGAATATCCATCGACTAATTAGACATTAGTAATATGAGATTCGAGGTAAAACGTACTGTGTCTATCAAAGCTCCTTGGTAGCCGGAAGCCATGTTTTACTATTATTGTATTAAAGCGTCCGCTCGAATATAATGGCCATTGTTTTAGGCGCCCCTAAATAATAATCACGGGAAGTTACCTTGGTGCTGTAATACCGTAGTTAGCATTGACGGCGTATTAGGCTCATATTAATAAACTTTATTGTATAATGACAGTGAGCTGTGTAGGACGAGATTGCTTCGCCTTTAATTTTGGAGGTTCTTAGTTCTATACTGCCAGTTTGTGACATTTAATATCGTAAAGTATTTATTAAGTTTTTCCAGCCAGTATGTCTCAAAAAAAAGTATTTATTAGTTCAGCCACGAACGTCATCCAAGTGTAAAATGTTTGTATGGAAAATTACAATTGAAGTTCAGTGTATTGCAGTATTATTTCTGCTAAAGAAATAAACAATGTAGAATACTTAATATTCCATTCCGTACATAACTCACGGCGCCGCCTCGGATTCAAATCGGCCAATATTTTCCCAAACCCCACGTATTTTTCTTCTAATGTTTAAACTTCAATTGTTTCCATTCTTCAGACGACGCACCTTTTGGGGTGAAAGAAAATGGAGAGATGATGTTGCTGCTTATTATTCATTGTTCAACGCGGGGGCACGCGAAGCTGAGAGCTTTTCCACTCCGTGATGGGGCTCATTTTAAATAAAAAACTTTGAAGCTTTTTAAATTATGACGTTTTAAGACGTGATTTATTTGGTAATTATTGAATTTGAAAGTGTTTATGAATTGTTATGTTTTTCAGAACAGAAACTGTTTTACGATTAGGTTATGATTGTTATGAAGCTTGAGCAAAAAACTATAATTGGGATAAGAAAATCTAAAAATACAGAGATTAAACACTTAATAATTGCTCTATCACTGTTTACATGAGTATGCAAACAACAATTGAACATTCACTTGTTTAATCTAAACGCACCTTAAACCGCCTGAAGGAACCGTGACAATGGAACCAATAACAAAACTAATTGACAGCAATCAGCGTTATAAACAAAAACAATATTTTCTATCTGTCATTAATAATGTTTGAAAAAAGTCATTCACACCTTTTTGGCGCGCTAACATGACAAATGCGGGTGTTGTCGGCTCGGGTCAAAGAGTTGCGCGCGCGCCGCGGGGCGCCCGCCGGGCTTCGGTATTAATTATCTAACAACACCTTTTAAGAGATTATCGCACTTTGTATAACGCAATTCAACTATCGACATCTACCAGATAGGTGAAGGTTAGCCTCTTCGATCTTCAACTGGTGCAATATCACGCAAACTAGTTTCAGAAATATCAATCAATCGGTGCAATACCTACCTATATAAAATTTGACATTAACCAAATTCTCGGCAATCTTGATATTTAAAATTTACAACATTCTGGATTTGAATTGATTTCACATCAAATTAAAACGGTAATTGAACACAGAATAGTCATCCAGTAAAAATAATGTTTTGTGTTTAATTAACACACGTGTACCGCGGTAGAAAAGCTCTATGTTGACAAAGTCATTAACCATTAATTGCCACCTTCAGTAACAATCACTATATTGAATTCAAACTCGTAATTAATTCACCGCGATGATCGATTAAAAGTTCATTAACAATAGACATTAAAATAATTACACTTCACAATTAGTACAGTCGCAGTAATGAATTAGTTGACTTCAACAGTTTTTGTGCTAACTGATATGTTAACGATTGTTAAGGCTAGAGCGTGCCCCTCTTTACAATAAACCGTAGCAATTGGCCACCTGCATCCGTTATTGCTTTATTCCAATGATAGAGAATTAATTTAATTTTGCGGTGTGTTTAAGAATTGCGTGTCCGCCGGCGAGCGCGTCATGTGTTCCGACACCCGAATTGTTTAGGTACTTACAATGATATAAAATAATAACGACGACCGCCGCAGGGCTGATTGGACGATTATCGAGTCGGCCCATTGTATCGATCGGTAAACGGCCAGGACATAATACACTTATGACACGCCTGTTAAAATATTGGCCGAGTAGCAGAGGTCAGCATTGTGTTCCCCGGACACCCCAATGTTATCTACCGACCGTTGATTAATGTTTTACCTGTTCGTTATTTATGCAAACGATTCCTTTTACTTAATCAAAACTTTACTCATTTTTTAATTCAATGCTTTATTCGTAAAAAGATAAATGAAATCTTATTGACATCATGTTTGAATACCGTCATACTTATGTCAGGTAAAAATAATACAAAACAGACGTTAAATACTAATTTAAGGAAGGAGATTATCTGGATTCGTTCAAATAAGATTTACAATTTCAATTTAGTTTAGAGATCAATGCCACCGAGCGTCCCGAAGACGGCTCGATCTGACAACTATTCGTATAAATAATATCCAACAACAAATATTGTAATAACTGAACTCACGAATAATACCCCCGATCTGATCGGACCAAACAAATCACATGAAAATGTGATCAAATTAAGAAGGATTTAAGGACTAATGTTGCACTGCACTAAATACCAACTTCAATAAAGTTTCTCAAAGTTCCGACGATACGATACACAATATTAATTCTCTATTCGGATTTAAGTCTTAACGTAAAGTTTGAAGTGATAAAATCCTTCGAATACTGTTTCGTACGTAAAATTTTATGGGAACATTAAAGTTAAGTGGGAAATCCGAAAAGGAGAGTTAAAAGTCTGGGAGAGCAGATGTCGGCTCTGAGTTGATACAAACTCAATTATTTACACTCAATAAAAAGGACATTATACGACTATTAGAAAATAACCTTCTAAAAATCGGCCGAGAAGAAACACGGTACTGTTTACGAGACAACCTATTACTACTTACACATTCAATATGTAATTATATTGTACATCTGGGCTGGGGATATAAACTAAATCTCCTGTGTGGCCTCATGAAGTAAACTTTAAGATATAGTCGGAACTAATGAAACAATGGATGTTTCATGATGATATCTCATCAAAGACGTAGATAGAATGTGGAGACCAAGGACATAAGTAACTACTAAATATTTTATGAAAATGCTACATGTTTTCCTGGTCGGACTTTGGACAGTAGTTTATGTTTTGTAGAGCGATGATGACACGTTAGTCGCTGGAATGGTAAACGTGTTGTTAGTACGACAAACTTGGCAAAGGAACGGTGAGACAGAGATGCTTTACAAAACCGAACGAGCCTACTTCCTTCTAGAAGCCGTGGAGTCATTCTTGTCACTCACTGCTGAAGATACACTTGATTATAAATTTACAGGGAGCTATGGTGGTTTCAAGTAAAAACAAAGATGGCGACGCTAAAATTATAATTTTTCTAAATTTTTAGATCAAGCACTAAAAAGAGGTTTTTTGTTAATATTTTATATGATTTAAGTTGACCAGTGACCCACAAATACATAAAAAACCAAAAACATTCTTAAAACACATAAAAAATCCACTTATATTCTTAATCTCCGTGGTTAATCAGAAACTTTTATGGCGTCCTTGATTCAGTCACGGTATATATAACAAATGTTGGTAAAAAGCTCACAGGTAGACGCAAATATTTGTGAACAATTTGTAGAATTCACACGTAATAAGTGGGGCTATTTTTTTCTGTGGAGTGTTGGCGGCGAGATCAAAGTATCTAGTGGTAATCATTAGGTGTGTAGGACTATGATAGACTCTGCGGGGCAGTGCGACAGGTGGTGGGTGCTCGCTGCAACACGGGACGCATACAACTCCTCAAGAGATCCCAATTAAATATTTAGTATGTTAACTTTTTAGGAAATGGACCGCCATTTTAATTATCATGGCGCATGTTCTCCAGACGCACGACATTTTTGTTATGCGATTTATTAATTAAAAATAATTTGATATACCTAAGTGTTGTCAAACCGCTCAGCACGAAGGCTTATGGTAGGTAGTACTTTTAAATATAACTTCAATATTTCCAAAAGTAACTTATCTAGTATTTTAAAAGAATGTTTTATTTGTTGTGCGTGTCGAACACCCAGGAACTAACCGGTAGAACAATACACAAACGACCTATTTACATGTAAATCACATTTTCAGTTCGTCCGAATAGAACAAAATACACAGACATTTGAAACAAAAGAATGTGTAAACAAACTGAATAAATATTTTTGAAAAATAATCATTCCACATTCAAACAGTATTGCGTAACTGAATTATTCTTTGTAATAAATATTGAATTTTACAACTTTTAAATCGTAACAAGCATTAAATTTCTTTAACGTACCGTCAACCATATCGAAACGGCGACACAATACGAATTTAATTTTGAATTTGTCCCCTCTGTTTATTTCTAAACAATGGCTCTGTATTTTGGTACTTTTTATATTAAATGTATATTTAATAAAATTGCAAACATTAATGTAAGGATTTCGTCAGTCTAGTAAATATACGAGTAATAATTTATAACAATAATTTATAAATTTAAGAATGTACGATAAAACTGGCTAGGGTTTTTATTGCATAAAAAATTGTAATGTCTTTTGCTCATGTATTTTTAATTACTAACTATTACTAGCAGTAACATAAAAATAGGTACCTATTTAAGTATCTAAAGATTAGCCCCAGTAATATTCTGACTGTAATATTCTTATACATTTTGATTGATATTAAACAACCAAATATTCGAAATGACGGTCGTTTATTTACTGAGGTTGAATCGGTGGATGTTGACGATTGTAAAATCAAATCAAACAAATCTTCTATACCTATCGGTTATAGGGGCGAGCCGTTAATGCATTCATATAGTGTACTTCGTTTAACGTAGATATAATTATAATTGCTGAACACATAGCATATAAAAAACTTACTATATACGAATATCACTGAAAGAAAGCATTAAATCGATTAAAGCACACTACGAGTATTATTCCCACGAATCGATCCGTTTTATTCGAATAATGTTATTTTATTATACATGTATTGCAAAGGAACAAGACAGTCGGCTTTGTTCAGACGATGCGCTGAACTGCTGGGGACATATTTGGAATACAAAACACGTGAACCATCCAGGGTATTACACTTTAATACTACAAAATTATATAGGAGTAAACGATGCTACTGTTATACCGATTGAATATAATAGGGCTATTTGGCGGAATCGGCACCTTTGGACGGTCTTGCGCAGAATAGGGATTTTATTCTCTTGGCGGAGACCTTTTATTGTTAAAATAGAACCCTACACAGTGACTGCATCGGCGAACCTTAGTTTTAGACTATCTTCTGGTTAATGAAAGCGTATGAAAAAGGGCAGAGCAGAGACAGGACGTCTAATAGACTGTGTTTTTGGCTAACTAAGCCAACTAAGTCTAGACTACGACGACACAAATCAGTCAAAAGACTATCTGGTCAATAGTTAATAAGCTAGTTAATGATGCTCCTATTACTGTTTTGAATGTTTTGTATTCAAATGAATCACAAAAATTGGATACACTTTTTCAAGGAATTTTGCTCTCAACGGATTAAAGTTCCTCGTCTAAGCAGAATTTTTTTTTGTAGAGTTCTAATATGTACTATGTCATGTTATTGTCATGAGGCTATTTGAGGGAAATATAAACCTTTTGCACCGACCAGCACGCTGGTCGTGGAATTTTCATGAGTAGTTTTAGTTGTAGAGTTTTACTTTACCATTCTTCCATAAGTCTGACTACCGCACTCATAGTCTTCCTTTACACGAACACTTAACTAACTGAAGAAATGTTTCATACATTACACGTCAAAATGACTCATTAAATCTCTACTAAGGAAGTATTTGACGTCTCTAAGTACGGGTGTAAAGCATAGAACGAAAATACTCAACTTACTCAGTTCATCAGTAAGGCTATTTTGCTTTAATGTAAAGGCTAATTGTTAAGGTTTCTGCAAGTTAACTTATTTAACACATTCAGTGCCACACACCATGTCCGTGTAAATTTTCTTCAAGTGCCGATGACACGCTAGGCGTGTTCACTGTTCAGTGTCCTATAGTATAATATGTAACGAGACTGTAAAAATATGTTAACTTGCATGTAACCTCATTTTCTTTACAATCAATTGACTTCCAAGGATTTTATGTATGTGTCGTAGTATAATTTGATACTTCGAATCTTCGCGGAAATCCTAGGGGTTTTGCGAAAACGCGGATAATTAGACATAGGCGAAAAATTGAAGTCTTGAGGTTTTTATACATACCTTCTTATAGCAATAATAACTGGTAACAGTTATATTTTGGAAGATTGGCTATAAAATATCGAACAAAAAAGAAATTTCTTTAAAAAAGTTCCTCGATAATGTACAGTCAACCAATTTGATTCCTAGGCCAGTATAGAACCATGTCATAATTAATCAGTTTGTTTATCTTTTATGACATTGATTATTACGTGTTGCATGTCATGATAACATCTCGACCTTTGCGAACATGTGTCAAAGACAATGAATAAGAAAGGAGTTTGCGTGTGTATTAATAACTTTTAAGTGTTAGAAATTAGGTATAAAAAAAAATATTTTCTGTCAAAACGTCATACTAAATAACTCAATACTTTTTTCTGTTCTTGTCAAGAAGCTAAAACGTATATAAACTCTTTACGTTTAGTTCATGTTGTGAGCGGAAAGTTGATAATCGTTTGACTTGCACTGACGTTGAAGTTATCTAGTTGTTAATGCGACAAAGTTGTATAGTGGCCTAGGAATCAAATTGGTTGACTGTACCTAAATTGGAGTAAAACCAAAAATATAAATAAAAAATCAAAACCTAAATAGTGATGATACTTGCACTTACCATCAAAGTATTTATTATCGAAACTATGCCTTACAAGTATGTACACTCGTTTTACGTTTATTACTCAGGTAATAATTAGATTGAGAAGACGATAAACCTAATAAGCAAGCTACCCATTACTCAAAGTTCTACAATAATTATAGGTACCTCGAACGTTAGCTATTTATAAAAAATGTCAATATTGGAATGAGCGAGGTATTAACAGAGACCATAAATAATTAATTAAAGTTGAGAACGAGTGGAGAGTCCAGTTATTATCTCGGTAAGTTGCAAACATACCTGCAGTAAAACCTGTAATGTAAGTGATGTGTTGTGGCAACACCGCCTGCGCCCGCGCTGCCCGCACCCGCGCCCGCGCCGCGCACATTCCCTTTAATTCTGAATTTTATAAAATATATCCGTATTCCACACCATAATTATGACACTTTTATAATTTTAAAACTATTAACTTTAATAGAAAACTTTTTACGACTCTTAACTGCATGTCTATTGTATTTTGCCGAGTGCTGTTTGCTAAACCTGCTATTTATTACACAGAATAATTAAAGGTTAACGGAATCTATTAATAGATATCAATTGAATTAAATATGAAAGAAAAAGATAATTTACTTTATTATGTTCGAAATATGTATGAAAATTATTGTTATGTAAATTATTATTGTTATTGGTCACCTGGTTAATTTGCAGCTTGTTAATTGTATCCGTAAAAGCTTATTCCATTTAAATTACTTCTTATACTTAGTGTTTTCTAATTTTGACTTTATGTCGAAAAGTCTTGGAATATATACCTTAGCATTAACATAGAGTTCTTATCGAGAGCTTGGATCAGCTTCAATTCAGTACATGGCAAAGATTATCTCGATAGCGTCTCCTCTCGCGCCACATCAATAAGTACTTACCTTCTTTTTTAATCATTGCAATTTCGAAACAAGCTCAAGTGTTGTCGGTGTCGAATAAATTTTGTATAATGTAAACGTGATAACAATTTAAATTCCTCTGTAACGGGTCCGCGCGCCGCCGACAAAAACAACAAACAAAGTGTGCGGGCCCGGATTGGCGGGCGGGCGGAGGGCGGCGCCCGGCGGCCACTCCCGCCGCGCGCGCTCGCTCGCGCACCAGTCCTTATCTCTCGCTGCGCAGCGAGCCACGTCTCGCATCGTATTTACTCACGGCTCAGGTGACACATCACTGCACTCGCCTGAAACTGAAACGCGACAAGCGATGCCTCGCCCCACTCGGGAGAGCTACGGTGATCAGAAACCCCCATTTTCATATATAGCACTCACTGCGATGGCGATCTGGAGTTCCCCGGAGCGCATGCTGCCGCTGTCGGAGATCTACCGGTTCATCACGGACCGGTTCCCGTACTACCGGCGCAACACGCAGCGCTGGCAGAACTCGCTGCGGCACAACCTCTCCTTCAACGACTGCTTCGTGAAGGTGCCGCGGCGGCCGGACCGGCCCGGCAAGGGCGCCTACTGGACGCTGCACCCGCAGGCCTTCGACATGTTCGAGAACGGCTCGCTGCTGCGCCGCAGGAAGAGGTTCAAGCTACATAAGGGGGAGAAGGATAGTTTAAACGCTGAGCTAGCGGCTCTGGCGAGTTTCAACAGAGCTTTTCTGGCGCGTCAGGCGGGGGGTGGTCCGGTGGCGGGTGGCATGTCAGGCAGCGGGATGTACAGCGGCGGGGCGGCGCGCGCGAGCCCCGAGCCGGCGGAGGCGCCCGACACGGCGGCACTGCTGCCAATGGGCGCGCGGCCGCGGCGCGCCTTTACCATCGCGGCACTGCTGGAACCCGAGCCACGCGTGTCACCCTCGCCACCACCACCGCCGCCGCCGCTGCACTGTCCGCTGCCGCTGCCGCCGCCGTACCTGCTGGCCGCGCACCGCTACCACGCAGAGCTCCTCGCCGGACTGCAGCAGTCCTGCCTGCCCCCCCTCTGGACCTGGAGGGATAACACGCAGTTCACACATTATACGCTTAACTCCTGAATGGTGAGAAGAATTTCATTATTTTCATATCTCAGAATATCTTATGTATCCACCTTGGGCGGAACGAAAACCGTTCGCCCTTGCATTTGTATGGATTGCAGCAGACGTCGTATAGTTACTACCATCTTCTTACCCCACCCTTAAGACATAATGCAATGATGTACTTATTTACCTTTCAAATCTTTCAACAACTCTGGCAACTATAGCATTATTCTTCTCTGTTGCACATTTATTGCAAAAAATTAGAAAAATACATTGCACATTGATGATGTAGAACTTTGTTGAAGACTTTGTTCGCTGATGTAAAGTGTACATACTCGTAAACCTTAAAGTTATTAATGAGTGGCACAGGCAGAGGCACAGGCTGAGACATTTTATAAAGAATCAGTGTCGCAAAAGTAAAAAATACTGAATACATAGGATCTTCCTGCAACATTGACGGGAGCTAAAAGAAAAAAATAGCACATTGAAAAATATACACTTGATTTGCTAAACACATTTTCAGTAGGCTTTAATTAATATATCTTTTTGTTTAAACGCGCTAATTGTCGGACTAGAAATTTCACGAATTATTTTGTAAATGGCATACAAAATAATATTGATTTATAATGGATGAATTTTAGTCACAAAATTCTTGCGCGCAGCGAGTACAACCACGGGGAACTGCTAGTTGTTTTAATAAACAAAAAAGATCCTAATGATTCGAAGTGCTTCCAATCTTGTAATGGATCCCAGTACATAATGATTATAATGAATGGTTAGAAGGGAGAATCTTGAAATAAATTAGCAGCGGGGTGTTATGTTTGTTCGGTTTAAATGGCTAAGGTCAGAATCAATTGATGAGAAACTGTTTTTTACTCAGTTAAAAAAATGAATGCACTTTTTGTTATCCAAATTATATCTTGACCTAAGTATGTAGTAAATATTGAATAATATTTAACTCATCAAGACAATTCTACCAAGTAAGTAATCATTAAAGTAATTGAGTTCGTATTGGAGTAACCAACCCTGGTGTCGGGGTTCTTTAGATCACCTAAAGAATCGCCTTTAGGCGGCTTAAATAACTTTATATAGCCATTAACAAGGTTTCATATGAGCGTAGTATATGGTAGAGGCAGCAGAAAATAAATACAGGGTTAAGAAGGTGCTTAGAGGCTAAAAACACCCTCAATCCAAAATCCTGAATTCATCGATGTAATTCGGTCAATTGTTAATTTAGCCTGCAAAGTTTTCCAGGAGCTTTGTAAACGATTTTACAGATTTTCATGCAATATTTTCGGATCAGAACTATACCCCTCTCTTCACCATCTTGAATTAATGCACTTTTTTTGTTAAAATTGTTTTCCCTCATTGTTTTAAAATAAAAACATGAAGATATGTACGAGTATCAAAAATACTAAAGGATATACCAAATTACTGCTCCAATTTTTCTCATAAAGACAATAGTTTACTCAATACAGAAATAATAATTATTCGAATTCGACTGAAAGATTCAGAGGTAAACGCATTCATCAAACACCTAAATAAAAAACCTAACTCTTCAGTTTTAATATAGGTTACATTATTAAGAAGTTTATGCGCACAGTTCCATTCAAACTTACAAAATTCTTGAAAGTTTGAATGTACAGAAAGAAGATATACAGTCATAAAAGGAAAAGCTTCGCCAGTTATTTAAATTAATCTCTCATAAAACCAAATTTTCAAGCTGAATAAATTGCTAGGTATGTAAAATATAATTATTATAATCATACCTATATATAAACCATGTCGGAGGCCTTGAGGCGGTCTAAAAATTCCCAGTACTAGGGTTGGCGAATACGAACACCAGCTTACTTACCGCAAACAAAAAGGGGTGACAAACTTTCTATAGTAACTAAATTTTAAAATATCTTACCTTAATATACTCGTAAATTGAAGTTTAAATTATTATATGATCCCATACTATGTTTTATTTTTAGAAGATATTAAATTGAGGAGATGGCAAAATGGCCTCATTTTAATCCAGGACATTGGGTATGGGACATTTGATGTGACCCTCCCCTCCCCATTGGCACGGACGAATGAACTCCTACTTTGTTCACTGGAAGGAGTCATTATAGTTATTTTCGTGTTCATTGTCTGTTCGTTGACAGGACAATATTCAATGTTACGAGTATGTACTAAAGTATAAGAAGCAATATTCAATGTTATGTATAGTACTAAAGTTTATGAAGCCGGTTATTAAATTTTACTTGTACTTCAAATGATTAGGCTCCTCACTCTAATAGCAAATAATTTATATGGGACAAATAATTTAGTGGCACATTATATGGTAAAACTTTTTTCTTATTGGCCTGCGATGTCACTGCTAGGAAATTGAAAAACAGGGAAAATTATTAAAAACCCTTAAAATTATTTTTAAACTTTCCTATCTTGTATTGGGAATATCATAGTAGCTGCGTATATGTGATCGTTAGCGTAGAGGGAGTGGCCTCTACGCAAGGAGAACGCATCAAAAAGCCCTAAAGAGGTTTCTGTCAGATATGAGAAGTTGAAGAAGAAGTTTACAATTAAAAAAGACAAGTGATGTTTGTTTATTTATGCCGGAATATTTATAAATAGAATTCCTTTATTTTTTCTGCCACATTATGACAAATCCCAACGCTCGAGTAAATCAACAATTGGCACATTAATCTCCGGGGGTCGGTCGGTTTCATTCAGTTCGCAATAACAACATGGCACCGTCCATTCAATCTTTTTTCTATATCTCAAGCATGAAAGGAAATGGTTGCCAATGAGTTTTCATCACAAAGTTTTCCTTCACTGATTTTAAGCAATACTGTCACAACGGAAGTGTATCCTCTATTCAGAATTTCCTTATAGTCCATCGAAAAGTTACATTTGGGGTTGCGTTTTTTAGAGGACGCAATTTTATTTTTTTGATGTGTAGGGGGGGTCAGTGTAAAGCTAAAAAAAAGTTTGTGGGGTCGCCACCCTTGTCCCACGGCCGCAATCTTGAAAATAGGGGTTGAAATGGTTTTTACGATATATCTCTTAAACTATTGCTTTTATTTTTAAAAAAATTTAACACTTTTGTTGCAAATTAAATTCTCTACAACTTTGGTCCACCAACTTTTTGTCGTAGAACTATAAATAAAAAGTTATAAGCGAAAATGTTCAGAAATTCGAGAAAAAAAATTATATTTTTCGATGTAACTTTTTTTTTAAGCATTTTACGAAAAAATGATATCAGACTATTTTTGTAGATCGTTTTTTGAGGAACAACTTTTATCAACAACATTTTTTCATTAAGTCAATAGCTAAGATTTTACAGCGCTCCGAAGTGAGTACTATTTTTCAGTACTCTTAACTATACCTACATAATATTATACGTGTGTACTAATAATGTGTCATCAGTTATTGTTTTTTGTTATTTATTTTGTTGTTTAAATTGTTTTAATTATAAATTCTGCAATATTATTAATAATTAATTATAATATACTCTTTTCCCCACCACCCACGAGGAAGAGTCTGGAGGCGCGTTTATTTTACGTGGTATCCCCAATAGGCATAATCCACGGTGATTTTTATATTAGAACTACTCCGTCCTCAGTCTTTTCGATGGACCAGGCTGCGGCTCAGCATCTGATCGGCTTTCTGAATTAAATATCAGTGGGAGAACTGGAGAAGGAAGAGGTGTTAATGTCGGCGGTTCATCATCAAAGTCATTTTCATTTATTAATTCTGAGACTTCCATTACGTTGCTGCAAGTCTCTCCAGAACAATTTTTTCCAGCCCCAGTCTTCAGGATCATTATAATTACCAAGCCACGACTGGACCTGATGGTAAACTCGGAAAGTATGGATCCAGGAATGGATCTATTACTTTCGACTCCAATTAAAAGTCAAGCATTTATATTACTAGTCTGAGTTAATAGTTTTTTTATATACACAGCTCGCTTTCATACTTTCCGAGTGTACCATCAGGTCCAGTCGTGGCTTGGTAATTATAATGATCCTGAAGACTGGGGCTGGAAAAAATGTGGAAAATTATTAATGCCAGTGCAGAACTCTAAACCTCCAGCACCCCCTGAGCTTCTAAAATTGATCTTTTGCAAATGCAAAGGAAACTGTGGAGCGATGTGTGGATGTCAAAAAGCAGGGCTGAAATGTTCTGCAGTGTTCTTCCATTGTTCTGGAGAGACTTGCAGCAACGTAATGGAAGTCTCAGAATTAATAAATGAAAATGACTTTGATGATGAACCGCCGACATTAACACCTCTTCCTTCTCCAGTTCTCCCACTGATATTTAATTCAGAAAACCGATCAGATGCTGAGCCGCAGCCTGGTCCATCGAAAAGACTGAGGACGGAGTAGTTCTAATATAAAAATCACCGTGGATTATGCCTATTGGGGATACCACGTAAAATAAACGCGCCTCCAGACTCTTCCTCGTGGGTGGTGGAGAAAAGAGTATATTATAATTAATTATTAATAATATTGCAAAAGAACCCCGGACCAAAAGTATGGAAAATGTGGTTTCAGTTAAATATTCTGAGATTTTGATATATTATAGACATTAACATCCTGAACAAAAGTCTCTATGGGGGCTACCACTGTTTCCGAGTCCCTTTCAGAGTTACGACTGATTTTGTATCAGATAAGAAATAATTAATTAGACGCAACTACCAACTGTTTATTTCGACAAGTGACGTGAGATTGAACCTTTATTGCGATATTTGCGATAAACTGGCCATTAGAAGAAAGATAAAATGTCTGCAATGTCAACTTCAAACGAAGCAGCACGACAGGCTGTATAAAAGCTGTATTTTAGTTTATTTGTACGCCACATTCTGTATAGTGAAGCTGTACAAAAGCTGTATAAGCGCTTATACAGCCTCTATAAGTAAAAATTGGGCCCATTGTTATACAGCCTAATGCGTTATTATAGCTGCATAGTAGCTGTATAGCTAAAAATAGGCTGTACTATAAGCTGTAGAAGACCTGTAGTATGGTGTTGAAGGAAACCATAGGCGTATAGTTATTCAATTATAAGTTTCTTAAAAAAATAATAGTTCTTCATTGGTTTTTTAAGAGAATTATAATGTGAAATATGGGTGCATTAAAATGCTCAAAAATATGTTCCAATGTCGATGTACCTAATTAAGAACTTCGTAATACAGATTTATTCGATACCTATTCTTGCACTTGAAAAAGACGCTAGAGGTGTCATATATTGTCACTGTGACTAGGTGCGAAATAGTACTAAGAGTCGATTTCCCTGACGGTACAAAATCAGTCGTAACTCTGAAAGGGACTCGGAAACAGTGGTAGCCCCCATAGAGACTTTTGTTCAGGACGTTAATATCTATAATATATCAAAATCTCAGAATATTTAACTGAAACCACATTTTCCATACTTTTGGTCCAGGGTTCTTTATAATTAAAACAATTTAAACAACAGAATAAATAACAAAAAACAATAACTGATGACACATTATTAGTACACACGTATAATATATGTAGGTATAGTTAAGAGTACTGAAAAATAGTACTCACTTCGGAGCGCTGTAAAATCTTAGCTATTGACTTAATGAAAAAATGTTGTTGATAAAAGTTGTTCCTCAAAAAACGATCTACAAAAATAGTCTGATATCATTTTTTCGTAAAATGCTTAAAAAAAAAGTTACATCGAAAAATATAATTTTTTTTCTCAAATTTCTGAACATTTTCGCTTATAACTTTTTATTTATAGTTCTACGACAAAAAGTTGGTGGACCAAAGTTGTAGAGAATTTAATTTGCAACAAAAGTGTTAATTTTTTTAAAAAATAAAAGTAATAGTTTAAGAGTTATATCGTAAAAACCATTTCAACCCCTATTTTCAAGATTGCGGCCGTGGGACAAGGGTGGCGACCCCACAAACTTTTTTTTAGCTTTACACTGACCCCCCCTACACATCAAAAAAATAAAATTGCGTCCTCTAAAAAACGCAAGGTTAGGCCTAAAAAATGTAACATTTCGATGGACTATTATATAATTGTGACTTATGAAACGTTGTAATTATTGTTTTTAATTACTTAACGTTAAATAGACGACAAGACACAATTTTGTTTTATCAAGGTAACTGAACTTACTCTGTCGCGAGATCTACCCACATTGAGAAATTAAATGATCTTTAAATGACAAGGAATCAATAAATTCTGAAATAAATTGCTTTGAGATAAGCGATCACTTATTTGTTTTCTGAATTATCGGAATTTTTATCAAATGAATACGACGTTGCTCATTTTACATTCCCTAATTATTTCATAGTCAACATTATTCGGACAGAATCCAGATATACAATATTGTCAGATTACAAATGCAAAAAAATGCTATACATTGATTTTTCTTTTGTATTTTCATTCTGAACTGTGGTCGCATAACTAATTTTACCTTTTATTTTGTTTTCAGATAGCGAAAGGATCTGAAGAAATTGTATTATAAGGTAGAGATGTTCTGCAGTATTTATTAATAATATAAGTGTTGTTAATTATTATTCTAAAGTCGGGGCTACACAGTGCGAGCTGCTGACCGAACAGATATCAAACGAAGCGCCTATTTTGGCACATGACAGTATGGCATGATACCGTTATAGATTTCTGAGTCGCTCGGCTTAAAAGTTTCAGTCACATTAAGCCCAATTCAGTCGTAAAGCTACTTATTTTCACTACCGCACTGAGAAAAGTCAATGAAATCGATAATTGACGAAATTATTATCTCAAAATATGTCAAAAAATCACTACCCCAAGGCAGTTACAAACAATCCGTTGAGGATAGGCTCAACTGGCACGATATAAGCTGGCACACTAGTTCACATTGTGTACCTCACTATAACGTACTGTTCTGTAAATAGCAACTTCGCTGTAAGGAGATATTGTTTATTAATGCAGAAATTACATTAAATCGTTCGCCTAACACCTAGGAAACGCCTAACTTGTATTGATTCGGAATATGAACGTCGCGTGGTTTTGATATTAGACTGTCCGCGAACTGCTTGCCCCTTGCCGAATTCAACCTGTTGTATACTTTACACTGTTGGCTGCCAGCGCCTATGCGGCGAACGACTTAATGTAATTCTGCAATAAGATTCGATCCTTTTATGAATCAAATGTTTCTTTTAATAGTTGGGTTATGAGAGAACTATTGCCGTCAGTAGACAAGATAGATGTTTTGTACTTTTAACTTGGTATGTTATTAGCTGCAAACAGCGGTATACCCACATTATACCAAAACCTTGCGCAAGCGGGTACGCAGCGGAATAAACCATGAGGAACATTAGACTTTAGTAAAAGTCTCGTCGAACATCGACTGTTGATATTATCGAACTAACTGATACATTCTCTCTACCCAACATTAAAAAGGAAGTAAGACTTTATCCTATAACTAACCTTATCCTATTTGTTAAAATATAGAAAAGACAATAATATACATACCTACTTAGATTAATATTATCTAACTAATTAATATTCTATTTATTTTATATATTGACAGAAATCTGGATTGTTAAACCAATTGCGCGGTCAAAAAAATAACGTTTTCAGTCAACTAGCACGGAGCGTAAAAAAAATTCCATCAGAGCTATATTTATGTACTATTAAGCATTGTAGGATTAAGGTAGGATCGGTTTGTTTCGCTGCAAGGCTACCGTTGATATGAATAGTAAATACCAATTGTAACATAGCGTAGCTCTTGTAAGATATCGTAAGATGTATAAGAGTGTTAAATTTAACTGAGATTGAGTGAGTTTATTTTTCGATTGGACGGTGCTGTTCCTACCACCAATTATATTAGAAACGTAACTTAGTTCTTCTCTATACTTTGTTAAACATAATGTTAATGTTTATTAAACTTATTTCTACGCTTGTCGTATATAGTATGTAACGTAGTGTCGGTGTTAACGCAGCGTTTCTTCATAGTATTATTTCGCAAGATAGAATTACATCAACTTAACGTAACCTATTGTATTGGTTCAATCATCATTCATAGATATAGGGTGCCTGTCCTAAGCTATGCTACAATTGATATAATTGGTTGCTTACTGTATGCACATCGAATGAATGGATAACTGTAAATACGGACAAATTTACATACGGTTTATAAGAACGAAACTTAATTTAAGACTGTATTATGGAATCTAAACTGATAGTATTACATATATATACTCGTACATACACAAATACTTTATATGAATATTATGATTGACGCCTAAACGTCGTTGCCAACTACTATGTCGGTACATTTTGTTGACTGCGGGCGGGATTCATACCCGCAACCCCCGACACAGAAAGGGCTCTCACATGCCATTGTGCCAACAGGCTTGTACCCTATTCGAAATGAATCAATATCAAACGAACTATAGCATAGCTCTGGTGGAACAGTACCCTAACTCATTCGTAAGCTATCGTTTTCTGAATTTGCTGGTGGGTATACCACGTTTTATGTAAGACTGCATTAAAGTAAAATATTTCTGCATTAAAGTAAACAGCTGCATTTTAGCTATCAAATGGTTTGTCTCTTTCTACTATATGGTATTTTCCTAAGAGCAAAAGAGACAAATCACTTTGTAAGTGTTTTAGATATAGAGCGTTTATGGATAAGCCAGTTCTTAGGTTTCAGGGGGTAATCCTGAAATGAACTAAACTACGTCAATAAGAAAAGTTCTTGCCTAAATAAGTATATTACCTTGGTTCTATAATCCTAAAGTAAATATTAACAAATAATAGTGACTATCATATTTAATCCTCTTACGTATGTACATTTCCTCATTTCTTCTTATATTTCCAATATCTCAGTATTTAGGTAGGTTTAATTTATTTCTGTCAAAGTAATATGCACTTTTCACTTTCCCGGGGTGCCATGATGGAGCGATGGCGACGAACGGCTAGAGATGTTTTCCGAAAATCTCTTAAAATATAAATTGTATGTGCTTTTTCAATTAATGCTTGTCGCTAGTCACCGTCACCTGCCTACACCGTGGCACGCCATCAAAAAGAATTGGGTATTATTTACCTTGATTTACTACTTTACATCGTGGCTATGTAAATATAATTTTCAAACTGTGATATTTAGTTTAGGTACTTGACTTTGTTGTATATAGATGTATTTATATAATGTACAGTGTTAGCGCGATAAAAATATATAGACTTATGTAAAAATAATAATTATTGTAACAGTCAAATAGTGAACAATATACTGAAATATGTGTTAAATGTTATTTTTTGTTTTATTTTTATAAATACCCTGTTTATATCATTTTACCCTGCCTAGGTAAAGACAGCACGCATACCTCTATTTATAATATAAAATAACTATAGGAAATAATCCCTACCCCTTCCATCTATCTTGCCTCCCCGTCAACAGGGCAGATATGACAGATACTGTCATCGTCCCCGCTTAGGTCTAAGTCGACTTTCCAAGCGGCGTTTTCTCCCAGCTGAGCATTTTCCAGAGCCAATGAGGAAGATGGAATTACATAGACGAGATAGAGACATGAATTAAATTCAAAATAGACTCCGTTTTTAATGATTTTTTTTTAACAAAAAGCAGTTTTTGTTCCTTAACTATAATAGATTAGGCCTATGTATATGGCCCTCGCTGGACTTTTTGTAGGTAATAATTAGTACTTTAAATACGTAAAACATTATTTTTATGTATAATCAATAGTTTTTGCAGCGCATGCTAATAACTGCTAATAATTTATTTAGGCTTTTTTTTAATACTTTGGGTTACATTATTGCAATTTGGGTACAGATCCCTATTTTTCTTAATTAATACATAGCCGATGTCCGTACGTAAAGTGAACTCTACCTTTTTGAAATCGGATGAAAAGTTCAGAAGATGGTAATCTTCGAAAGTTTTCATACTTACAAACAAACAAAATAAAGCATCTTTTCCTCTATAGGACTACTTTATATGATAACCGGTATCATGAACTTTATATCACTGATAGAGTTTATACCTACCTTAAAATAATCGACGTACCATCTAAGCATGTCCGTGCAGAAAGCTAATTAACATGAATATTTCATAAAGTTGCAAGTCTAGATTTGTTTAGTCTAGACCAGTAGATTATTATGTGTTCTGACTTTTGATTAGCAATATATTATGTTGTAGTAGATATTTTCGACAGTATTAGTATTTAACCGCCTTTAAAACATCAAAGGACGAGGCTCAATTCGTGTGAATATTTTGTAAATGACGTCAGTTTTTCTGTTTTTTATTAGTTCTTCTCTTTGCGTAGGTGCGTAGCCTAAAATGGTCTCATCTCAATGGGTACTTTTGACCACGCTATTTCGTGGTAGTACTTCGCTCTTCCGTGCGTTTACCCTATCAATATTACTAGCTATGGGTATTATTATATAATAAAACAAAACTAAATTGTAAATAATCCATTGATAAAGTTTGAAATGCTTGTTTTTCAACTGACCATCCGGCTTGGAGTTATCTCGTCAACTAGCTTAGTGGCATCGCGGCTAGGCGACCCAGTATACATACAAATAAGTATATTGATCTGTGACCACGGTTCCTGTAAAGGGGCCGAAACGACAGATAAAAATTTAAAATAAAAGCGAAGTGTATCCGTAAACGTAGTTTCAATTCAAAATGAGTAGGTTCGCTTAAACTTAAGAAACCAGTATGTACATATATTGATGTTGGAATATTTGTGGAAGTTCCAGGAATGTTTAAAAGGTGAGAAGATACTTTCTATACTTTTATTGGCGGTACCAAGTTCGTTGGTTCAGCTAGTTCCATATAAATATAAAATTAAAAATAATTTATGTAAGGAAGTCGTATATACCAATAATCATAATATTAGTCAATTAGTAAGAGTTACTGTAGATATTTAACGGAAAGTGTTATATACTTATTTAACCGTCAATAATAACTGCATAAATAAGTGATTAATTTAAAAATATATAACTTAGAAGCTTCATAGTTATTTATCATCATTTACATAGACAATTTGATAGGCAGAGCCCGGAAGAGAGCGATTATAACTTTTTAATTAATTATGAGAAATGACACACAACACAAAAACGTGAAAACTTTTCGCATAAAAAAGTAATCGTGTGATTAAAATAGTATACAGGCCTATTTCAATCACTATTAATGTTATTGTTATTGCAAATAAGATATTATTATACAAAATATATATAAATGGGATACTTTTTTATAGGTATTCTGTGTGGTATAATGTGTTCTAACTAATTTGAATAAAAGCAGTTAGGTAAGTGGTGTGAAAATGTGGAGCTCTTTCTTAATGCCCTATTCTACAGACATGTCTAGATAACCCGGCCTTTACTCTTCTGGTCTCACCTACCTTTAAACCTTATTGATTTTAGAAGAAAGTTTTATTGACAGCTAGTACCTCCCTGAGGTTTTATTCGTGCTGTGACGTTTCCGTGGGAACATCGGGATAAAAAATAGCCAATAACATAACAATACAAAAAGGATTATTCGAGTCGGACTGGTAGTTTCAGTATCTTAGATTTGTTAAAACAAGCAAAACATGAAACTCTTCAGCTTTATATATTAGTATAGATGTTAAGATTAAGAGGGTGCAATAGTGCAGCGATGACAACGGCGACTGTTGATTAAAAAACACAAAAGCTATCCATTGTCTCCTCAAAAAATTGGCGGTAGTCGCCTTCATTAATATTACGCGAACACTACTCTTTTTGAATTGGAGAGTCACAGAAGAGTCCTTTGTGACCTGGTTCCTGTAAAGGAGCCCAAACGTCAGATAAAAATGTAAAATAAAAGCGAAGTGTGACCGTAAACGTAGTTTCAATTCAAACTCTTCAGCTTTTTATATAAGTAAAAAGGTAGATATAGATTGACGTTTATCGCGGAGTCGTTCGACGACTACTACCGAGACTGGTTGCTGGTTGCAGTTGGCTGTGTCCATAGAACCATGACGCTCGTGTGCACAAGATTTACTTTGTCGTCTCTGGGCTTTTTGTAACGAGTAATACAAGTACAGAGTGGATCATTTCAATGGCTGAAAGGAAAGTACCTACGCTAAATTCTTATTACTGCAGATAGCAAGTTGAACTCAAGGAAAACATGAAATTATTTTTAAAACGAAACAAAGATTCGAGAACATTTCAGTTCGTCAAAGGGTCCCGTTTTTAACTGATTTGTAAAAATGTGATATTTCTCACGAACCTAGTGTGAAGTTATGTTTAACAACAGTTATTAAGAAGTAAACTCATTCTAGACTAGAAGTTTCAAAGCATTTTATAGAAATTACTAATTATAATTGTTTTAACAACTTAATTACTCACCCACTAAAAACAATGGAACCTTTCAAACTGTTTCTCATTAAGAAATTGCTGTCTTTACACAATTGAAGGAAATTAAACGAATATATTTTTTCTTTTGTTAACTTATTGTACAATGAAATTCATTTGAAGCCTCTCTAATGAAGCTCAAAGAAATGGTAATGCGGTTTTAATTATACTGGGTTTGGTGACAAATCAAGACAAAGTCGCAAGCAAAAGTTAGCACATTGTATGAACTAAGATAGGTGATGCCGATACATGGATGCACATAATATTAGGAAATAATGTCGTTCATAAATGGTCTTAACGTAAACAGACATAATACATGTGATAAACATTTAATACAGTATTTTATGACTGTTTCTTAGCAGTCCCTTGAGATCCAAGTTCCAATCGATTTAATATCCATATGCAAAGCATTGGTTAAACCTGCGCTCATAAACATCTTTCATCATCACGTGCTTCCATAATCAAAGACCAGCTCCAACCTTTCAGGTATTAAAACAATAGAGTCGAGAGTCGTTTAGGTATCGCGTAGGTGATTGTTACTCGCTTTTAACATCTAACTCATTGAATAGCGACAATGGTTGGGCTACATAAAACGCAGCGGCGAGGGCAGCGGGGGTGCGGGGCGGGGCTCAGCGCAAACGATATGTCACGGCACGTAGTACAAGACAAACAGTCGGCGTCTGTGTCGGGCCGTGTGATGCACTGTGCCGGTGTCACAACACCGCGACACGAATGTGCCGGCCAGCGGCGCCCGCGCACCGGCGCTAATCGCGCACAATGCGCCCGAGCTGCCCGCTAGCCCAGCGCCGCCGCCAATCAAAGAAACATTGACAATGCTTTGTGCGCGGGCGGTCTAACACTCACACTCAAAAGCTAACTATCACTGCTTTGACTAACCATCAATTAGACAAGTGCTATTCAAACTCTTTAATTTGTCTAGAGGCAATGAGAAGTTTGTGTTGACTAGCCGAAGAAAGGTGACCATTAGTTTTCCTAAACTCAGGAAAGGGACGAGAATTTAAGGAAGATTATTGGGTTGGTTAGGACGTTAGGCTTATTGTATCCTTCACACATACCTTTGTTCTTATAAGCGTAGATATTTATATCATACTGAAATTATAAATTCTCCTTTAATAATAGCTCAAACAAGACCGCTAAATAGCCAAATCTGAACACAGAAGCAACAGAAAGCATTTTAATTATTATTGATTTGATTACTTAATTCAACTTATGGAATTAAACTTAAACCCCGGAAGACACTCAACACGATTATTTACAATCTATCGTATGAGCAATTCATGTATCATTATTATGAGCTATATGAGCTTACTTAATGACAATATAATTTGCATATTGTTAGTCATCAAATCATCCACTTTCGCTTGCAATTTGACTGTAGCCGGAGGCTTTCATAACAAATACTTTCATGCTTTACTTACTATACCGTCAACCCAAAATATATGTTAAACTAGAAGCGCCCCGCGGTTTTACCCGCGTTATATCCGTTTCGCAGGAATTCGGGAATAAAATGTATACATGTGTTATTCTGATGAATTATAGTGTTTATTCATTCAGTTCGAGTATGTTAGCGGTCAACCCTGGGTCGGAATTTAACACCGCCTAAAGGCCTCCGACATGGTCTGACGATTGAAACAACCGGGACCGACTGCTTAACGTGACCTCCGAAGCACGGTAGCTCAGGCAGTAATGTTACTATCGGCCACCCATCCAAGTAGATGCCGACCTTAACAATTGCAATGAACCAACGCTTAGTCAGACTACGCCACGAGCGAATATAAAGTTTCATTCGTTCAGTAGATTTTGCGTCAAAAACACCGCATACTTTCGCATTTATATTATTAGTTGGATAGGATTGATAGGAAATATACTAACAAAACTATGTGTAATTTTACTGTATACTACCTGCCTATGTAAGACAATTCCTTATTGCTGCTTTATAGGTAATGAACATATAAACTATAAACATATTACACCTGACCTAAGCCGAAGGTGCTTAAGGTACACATAGTACTAGTGTTAATAAAACAAAACGAACACCTTCCCCTTTATTACATTTGAGTTCTGTAGAGTTAATTAACAGCGCCTATCATCTCCGTGCCTGAAGGATGTGGTGCATGTCCAACGCTACTTTATCTAATGGAGAATGGCAGCCGATCGCGAATCGTACTCAATCAAGTGTCGGTTTAAATAAATCTATTCTTCATTAGGCACTACCGTCTGATCTCCCCGCTTTCAATTGAAACAATATATAATGCTTTGCCGGCGTAAGAATAAAATAAAACGGTAGAACCATAAACATTCCACATTTATATTCGACCTCTGACGGCCGGTCGAATCTTTCCTCTCTTTCACTCACATTAAGCGTTCTCCCTCTATCTGCGCCGCAGCGTCTACCCGATCCTCTGTTTAAAGATCTCGGGAGAGATACAACCGTAAGGTCCATAATGTTTTAACAATTTAAGGTACAACCCGAAATGTAGTACCTTTGTAAACGACGATCAATTCTAAACGATAAATGATTTCAATTTATTGGGTACCTGGTATAATTTTATTAATTTCATACACTTTACATATCGTAATTATATAATTAAGGTTCTTAATTGGTAAGTGAATAAGTCATATAAGCATCATTTCGTCAATTAAATTCAGTTTGGGATCAATTTGTATAAACAAGTCACTCTTAAATCAATGATTTTAAAACTTAATTAAGTTTAAATGCAATAAAAGTTTCCAACAACAACAAAAGACTGAAGAAAACAACTTTTTATATTTAGAAGAAAAATATGAACAACGTTTGGTAGGTACTAAATCCATAAAACTTATTTTGGGTACAAAATTTTTATCGATACTCAAACCGAAAATGAAGTGTGGTGGGCCACTAAAACTGGTCGCCGGTCGTTTTGGAAGGTTCCAATTTAATTTTCCTCTCTGGTTCAACAATAATTGAGGCGATTCGTTCTATGTGTCGGCCAGGAGCCGCTTCGTCTTCACAAACTACCTATCCTTAATCGATTCCTTAATTGATTCCCTGCCTCTCTAATTGCGGTATTGTTATAAAAATTATGACGCGTTTTTCAAAAGAATATTAATACACCTGACTCTGATAACCTTTCTTTAAAGCGCAACATAGTATACTGACATATAGGTACAGTACACACACATAATGCGGGTGCGAGCCGGGTTCGGGCCCGCAACGGGCCAGTGTGAAACATTCCATACTAATACAAGGAATACAACGTTAATAACGAACCCGCAACCGGCCCGCAACTCGCACTATAGGTATGTGTCTTGTGCTTAAATGTCCGAGCACCACAGGTCTCCAAATAAGGAAATACCTATGTATTGTAGCTAACGGCTGAAGTATAACAAATGAATGTGTGTATAACGATTAATGTTGGCATTTTATTTATACCTGATGGAGCGAAGTACATATAAAGACATGATATGAGTTATGTTTTACAAATACCTATCACCACTCCTTTAACACCTGGAAATTATTTAACACAATATACCTACTGGCCTACTGGCCTTTTAAGAATCATACAAATAAAGTTCTAAATACTTACAACATTCAAATAGACGACCAGAATCAGTATTATATAAAAATATTGTGTAGGTTGTTTTACTACCAGTAGTCAATAGTAGATACATATGCGTTCAAGGTTTGTTTACGATAGTAGGGTCATTGCGCCTGTTCGCGTCCAGCGCCCTATTCGCGTCCATTTTTCGGACCTCCCTCTAAAAATTCTCGAAAATAGGTATATTAACACACTAAATCACCCAAAAGTCGTTATCGCTAATACCTGATCGTATAAGAGACACATAGACATAGACAAAAGTTCTGTGAGCCTAACCAATCATGTCTAGAAAAAATAGTTAGTTTCCGTTCTTCAACAAAGAAGCGCAAACGCGCGAAATGTTGGCAAAAAAATAGTGAGCAGGGGCGCGTTCGACGGTAAGTATTTTATTGTTTTATGCGTATTTTAGAATACACAGCTGTTTCTAGACATAAGGCATGAAAAAAGGAGTAATATTAATTATGTACTTACTTGTTTTTTTTAAAGTTAACAGTTAAAATAAGGTGGACGCGAATTACTACACCGAATTTATAAAACTTCCACTTTGCGACCACATGGACGCGAACTCGTCTATTTATGATTTAGTTAGTTTTTATTTTTATGTGATAAAATTAAAAAAGGGGATTTGTTTTTACTTTTTATTTATGTATTATTATCATGCAATTGTAATGAGCAATTTGCGTCCACGTTATTATGATTGTAGAAAAAGATAATATCGTATATCACATGTGGACGCAAACTATACCTACAAGGAAATATTATTGTACCAAATTGCGTCCATTTTTTCATTAAATTCAAATAATTGCATAAATATATTTTTTAACTTATAATTTAATATGCATTTTATTTTTATTAAAACTAAGAGTTAAACCTAAAAAAACTCTCCCTGTTGAAGTTTTCTTTGCAGAAATTTATATCGAAACTGAATCTGAGAGGTCTCTTATGGAACTATCAATAGAACGAAATAGTACTATTTTAGAATTCGATGCAACTAAAGACGTCTAAAGAAATCGCCATCTCTTCATTATACGTAGAAGATGAAAACTTAAATGATGAAGCTAACTCCGGTTCGACTGTGCAGGTTCAAACAGTAACAGCCGAAATACACTCTACACCAAAACCTTGGTGGATACCAGATGTGGAATCTGAAAAAGAACATGTACCAGCCGTGGAGCTAAAGGAATATTCTTAAATAAAGAATCTGTTAAAATACAATTTTTCTTTACAATATCTGATAAATATCACCCCTACATTCCTTTTCTTAGCTGGTGGACGCAAAATGGTCTATGGGTGGACGCAATTTAGATTTTTTGGACGCAAAGTGGGTAAAACGCCTATTTTTGAAGTTTTTCTATTTATAAAAAAAACACAAGTAGTTTCGAACAAAACTGTAAGCGAACCCTATAGTAGACTATATAATGAACACATTACATAAATTTTTCATTGAAACTAGTGCTGGAACATTTTTATTTTCTCCTTCAAACTTGCCAACTGCACTAAATGGACGCGAACTGGCGAAATGACCCTATATAAGTATTCTATTCCAGTACATATTGCGTAGATAGGTACAAACTAAAACAAAGCAAAGATAATGAAAAACATGATATTCTTTTCATAATACCTTCTTATTTGTACAAAAAATATTTTGTTCTGAATTTGAATAGCATGAATTTTGCGATGTTATTATCTGACACACAAGGATTCGTCACAGTCGTCCACAAAGGCGGCGCGGCGAGCGAGCCACCTACATCGGGCGGCGGGCACAAAGACTCCACATATACAAATACATAACATCGGAACAACAAATATTTTAATAACCAACACTAAAGAATTGTTCAACGCTTAGTTAGGAGTACGTGTGTGACGCACTGGGTCCCGGCTTGCCGCGTACCACGGCATCACCTGCATCACACTGCCGCGGTGCCACCATTCTCATTCCTGCCTACCAAGGAATAGTGGTGTGATTCCTGTAAAATAGGACGATGCTCGCAGACTGCATGACCAATGTCATCGAAGAGACTCGGTGGACAACGAATTTTATAGCGATATGAAGAAATTGGACGAGAACCGTGAAATGCGGCAGATGTCCACTAGATGTAGTGGTTTTATACTGTTAAGTAATGTTAACATAAATAATGTCAGTATATTAAAAACCTTCAGTGAGACAGGGTCTTTACCTAGCAATGAATATATGCCTTTTCTTTTAAACCTAATTTACATAGGTAGTGTAAAAACTTGCACTAATCTCCTAGCAATTAAATGATAGAATACAAATTGTAGCAGTAGAACTACTTATGTAAAGCTGCGCTACCAACGTTAAGGTGTAGAAAATTGAAGTACAGGAATAGATAGATATATCTTGTCTATGATAAATTTTAAAATTTATTACTTATTTAAATTGATATTTAAAGCTACGAAATTAACCGCAAATTGTCGTAATCATAACATTTCAATAAACAAAACTAATGAATATATTTCAGCGTTATGCATAAAAATAAATTAAATTAATCCACTGATACAAAGTGCATAATTCAAAATTAATTATTTATTATGCAACAAAATGACCCGTAGCCAGAAATAACGAATGTAATAAAATTACAGACAAGATACAAGGAGTATGTGGTCAATAAATTAAATGTTTTTTCATTTGAGAACTGTCGCTGGAGTAATTTAATAAGTTTATGTTCTTTTATGTAGTTGAGGTGTCCGATAATAAAGGAAACATGGGGTTGGCAGACATAATGGCGGAGCGGCGGGCGGCGGCGCGGGCGGCGGGCGGCAGCGGCGGCGCGGGCGCGGCGCGGCAGACGGGCGGGCACCGGCGCGCATTAACATCAACACACAATAACAAGCTTTTTATCCAACTCGTAAAATAAAGCAATGAATTAAATAAACCTGACGGCAGTACCGACAGATGCAACCTTCACTGATTTAATTGATTTTTTATTGTTATGAGAAAGCTTTCAGCTAGCCGATAGAGTCAGGTGTACAGTTTATTTCAGGGCTATAACTTACAGTAAGCCTCACAAAATTGTGCTAATGGATTATTATAGCATTGGAAAATATCTAGTGTAAAGTAAAATGGCAGTAGACTAAATATAAGTAGGCAAGCGGCCCGACCTCCGGCCAGCGCATCATCGATCATGCATACTCATTCACAGGTTAGAATACAAAAACAAAAGGCTCGCATAATAGCATCGCTTACTAATACCGCTCACGAAATAGCCCGCTTTCATCTCGCAAACTTTTTCGCATCTTTTTGGTCCCAAATCCATCAATTCTGTTGATGGATGGACCGATGGGCTATAGTCGGCGATCGAAATTCAAATTCGCTAAATCTTCCCACAAGGTAAAACTGGTTGGGTCGTTAACAGAGTACTCACCGAGAGGCGAAGTTGCTCCTTTTTTTGGTTTAGCGTGAAGATATTCGGCCTGGAGTGGGGAGAGGGGGGAGGGTGCGTCGACGCAGACGTACGGGCAGCACACCCATGATTACAGGGCTCGGCCGGCTAATCACTGCTGCAACACGGCCGGGCCCGACGCGCGGTCCAGCTACTACGAAAGTGGATCATATTAAACTTACTATGTTTTAAACGAACTGTTTTATTCAATAACTGAAAATTTTACAATAACGGCAAACATAAGATTTTCCAAACGCACTATTGTTGCTTTCAGTTTTTGCTTACTGGATTTTGTAAAGAAAATAACCGTCAACAATATGCACTGATGTATAAAATAATGAAGAAATTTCCATATCTTATTCATAACTTTACTTTACTTTTACACCTTTTTTGAAGCAGTTAAATTTATACAAACCTAACATAGTTTGGTAACATGAAGTACAAAACAAAACGTAAGCCACATAGTACTACTTCGGTCCTAACGTCAGTGGAGCCTTTCGCGTGTCCGTACCCTCCCGGGCCGGCTCATTGTTGTTAATAACAAACAAGACAAAAGTCTTACCGCTAACTACACACGTTCTTCACATCTCGCTTTTTTACAGGCACCGACACCTTGATAACTCATGGAAATATGATGTGCCTTGTCCACGGAGTAATGTTTCTCCTCGAAGATTACTTAACTGCCTCGAATTGCCTATCGATTTTTATGCTATTCTCCAAGAAACATTGCGATTTGCGATGCAATTACTATTGGTTTCCTTTTAATCAAATATGTATTCGATCATAATGTTAATGTGAAATAATGAAAATGTGTCACTTATAATTTTAGTTAGTAAAGAAAGAGTATTAAGCATGTTAAGCTTTAAGTCCCGGTTGTGTCATTGTTAGGCTATGTTGGAGGTCGTTAGCCGGTGAAAACACTGAAACCAAGGTTGGCCACTATGCCACCACCACTCTATATAAAAAAGATGAATGAGAATTATAACAAAAAAAATATACGTATGTAAGTAGGTATAAAAGAGATATAAAAAACAAATTCAACAGTTCACATTTTTATAAAAAGAAACATAATAATCATAATTTGAATTAAATAATAGTGTACAAATATGATTGCGCGCCGGTCCGGTGAGCGCGCCGAGCATGCGCAGTGCGCACGTCTCGCGCCTGTCAGTGACGTCGACACTTGTCAAACGTCGGCAACGCTTGTCAATTGTCAACTTTTTAAAGCCACAATATTGAAGCAATTTTAATTCAATCGAGCGACATTCCATACAATCGCGGTCGAATCGGCTGCCTACTCATTACGACTTCATTTTGTTGTAACAACAATGAGAGAGCGCGTTTTGCGTTTTATTCATCAACGTCTGACAGGGGCTTTGTGCGGGAATCAATCTTCCTTCATATGTAACGATGCGAAATCAGTTCCAGTGCACGACAAAGAAGCTGCTGCTAATGTACATTATTTCTTTTTCCATTTGTTACTGTATAATTTGTTACGGAATTATGTTCATTGTACTTCTGATCCTTAACATTAAATATGTTCATAATTTGTAAAGAATTTGCTTTTATGCGAATTCTGATGAATATTTTATACAAAGTATTCAATGTATGCTTAATTTACATCTTTGTTGTATATTGTGTACCTTTTGTAGGTACAACATCATACATACATATACGGTAGATACATAGGTGCACATATTCTCACGTATTTTTTCAAGTACCTAATTAATTAGCCGAATGGTTTTGAATGCCATTATGTAATTGTGTTGGTCGTAATAACATAGTTTTACGCGCTAATTTGTCAAAATTAAGACACATTAAGGATAATAAAACAATTGTGTTATATAATTATATACTTACCTTTTTGTATTAGGTACCGCTCAGAGCGTAGTTCTGCTTAGCAATGTTAATTAACTGCGCTTGTTAAGCAACGTGCAGAGTGACCACTACCTAGATGGATGACCTATAGTGGTAATCCTATCTGATATCTGATAGTGGTAATCCTATGCGCTAGCATGATTTGGTGTACACGTTAAATTGTCGGCCCGGTTGTTTTAATCGTGAAACCGTTTCGGAAGCTTTTACGTGGTTCATAAACTCTCACACCAGGGTTGGACATCGGAAGAGCGAAGTACTTACTGCGTAAGCTTCTCTATTTCGTGTTGGCCACTAACCACTAACCGAAACATTTGAGAATCATGGAAACATGTTTAAAAACAGAATGATCATATAAAGAAACTCTACCCACAAAGTAAAATACTAAGTAAAAATGCAAACATAGCTTAGTTTAAACGGAATCATTCTAAATTTATTTCACTCTACGCACCCTTTCCCAAACCCGATTAGCTCCTGAACGACATATTTTTTGTTCCCAATCCTCGTCTCATTAGATGGTTGTTAGAATCCAATTTGTAGACAAACAAACAGATCCTCGAATATAATGTGTAAATAAAGATAAGGTTACCATTGAACAACCTCTTATCATTTGGCGCTTAGTTTTTTATTCCTCCTAATGGAAGACTAGGCTTTAGTAAGTCCGCATTTTAATGGTTCTAGTTTTTTGAGGATAACTACTTAATGTTAAGGACATGCACTGTGGATGGATATGTCGCAGCCGGATTGTATAATCAGCCGTATTACATTATGACTAACCATTTGGAGGCGTTTTGTAGTACCTGGGGCGAGTCAAGGATTAGCTGGATTGAATAAAGCTGAGTCAAAATCCACCAGATAGAGTTGGGCGATATCCGTCATTCAATATACCTGCCTGTATATGTAACTAGCAGCGCCCCGGTTTTACCCGCGTTGTGCCTGTTCCCGTGGGAATTTCGGGATAAAAAATAGCCTGTAACCTTCCCGTTGAATGTGGCTATCCATTGCAAAATAATTATTCAAATCGGGCTGGTAGTTCCAGAGTTTAAGTCGAACATACAAACAAACAAACTTAAAATTTTACCTCTTTATAATATTAGTATAGATAAGAGCGGGTTATCATTATCCGCCTCTTTGACAATTTAAACAATATAATACTTAAAGGTAACTTAACGCAATGTTTCTTTAGGTTATTAAGTAAGACTTTATATCTATTCTAATATAATACAGCTGAAGAGTATGTTTTTTTAGTTTGAACGCGCTAATCTCAGAAACTACCAATCCGATTTGAATAATTCGTTCTGTAATGGATAGCCACATTCAACTTGAAGGTTATGGGTTATCATCATCCCAAAATTTCTACGGGAACGGGAAAAACGCGGGTGCTGCGTGTTATATGTCAAAACTAGCAGCAAGTTTCATAATCATTAAAGCAGTTCAATTGATGCGAAAGTTATTCTTTAAAACATTTCATAATTGCAAGAAAACAAATTGTCGGATCAGTACCGTCTGTACAAACTTCGTACAACAAAGCCCATATGCAATCAAACGAAACACGATGTTCTTGAAAAACTAAAATGACATAATAACCTCAAACTACTCACATCTATGCATAATAGTTATTTTGCTACGTAACCCGTGAGAGATTTAATTGTTTGTAATCAACGAAACGGCGCATAAACCAAAGATAATATTTGTAAACCGTGCTCATGTAAAACACCTCGCTAATTAAAACTGTCGATATAAAACCGATGTACGACTTGCAATTAACACATCTCCGCGCCAAATCTAATTTCATAATTACAAAAACAATAAAATAGACTATAAATACTTTTCCATAAAAACTAATAGATATATTTTATTAATTGCAATAAAACACGACGGTAAAATCTACTTTTATCACTTTGTTATTAACAAAAGCAACTTACAATTAAACCCAATTTAATCAAAGCAGTTACGTTTATGCAAATTCTATTCGATTAATTGATGATCGGCGGGTTTGCGTGTAAATAATAAATTAATCGTTTGTGAATGAGTAAGGCATGATAACTATCTATCTAATGGATATCGACACCGAACTTCCTTGCACGCCGCATTACTGTTTTCTAAGAACGTTTAATCACGGTAAGAAGCTATTAAAAACATTGCATATTAGTTCGCATACCATATACATAGAGAAAGTTTACACTTATTGCGCAACAATTCAAGGTTTATAGAAGGCTTTAGTGGTGTGTAGTGTACCGAGAATTAATCAGGATTCGAGAGAAACAATAGGATCGTAGCAGAGTCGTAGGTCGTAGGCGCGCTACGAGATGTCGTAGGCAATTTCGCATTATTACAGCTATTTACTATACTTTAATGGCACAGTGTGAAAGATGAGAAAATTCATAAGAGTAATTAAAATAAAGAGACTTAAAATAGGGATTTTAAAAAGATAATTTAATATCTAAACAAACTATAAACCACATTCGACATTAATATCGTCTAATAAAATGTAAGTCAACCTCAGAAGGGAGCCAAACAACCATTGAAGATACAAAAAGCTTATTTCTATGGAATGCTTTAATAACAAACAGGCATGAATTAACAATAGTTACCTACGTGTCAAGTCCCACACATTCGGCATTACAAACATCTAACAAAAAAGGTCGCATCTTAAACGCGCGCCACAAAAACTGACTTGTTCAAAACGGTACCGGTCAGACACATCAAACGAGCCGACCACCACTCATTTCACACCATCAACCAAACTATATATGATCTAATGACAATACAACACATGCCGCACAAAATGAACTCTATTACTAAGGAAATAGGGCCACGGAACACAACACGATTTGTACTAATAGGTTGAAGCAAAAACGTATTAGCAAAAAGTTTAGATGCTTTTATAGATTACGAATATGAACTTGTAAGGAAATTGCTCAGGATACGAGATATTTAAATAAATAATGTTTGAGAAACTAACCAAGTAGTTACACAGTTTCTATCATTGAGTAATTGAAGCTCATGTGAATAAACTGAGACTATAATCATGAACACAATAAAGCCATCAATACAAACAGTCTTAGGTATGTAATTATAACAGTTGCATCTCATATTCCACGGCTTATTTCACTGTCATCCAAGCGCATCAAGATAAAGAGTAGTTTAGTGCGAGTGAAGCTTAGGGCTGCGGTGCCGGGGGCGGAGCGCCACACAATCGCCGGAACTACACCGCGGGACGCCGCTCGGGCCGGCGAGTGCCAATGCCGCCATCGCGCGCTACAATACCAGCCCTCGGAGCTCCTCAAGGACATACATTCAAACGCCTAATCGTCCCGTGACCGCATTGTTCTCCGCCTCAATCCTATTGATTGTTATTAATTGAAATCCGACCTTATACAACAACAAAAGACAAACTTTCATAACCATAAACACTTTAAACGACTCCAAAGAGTAATTAATATTGGTATTTGAAAGTCAATTACATCGTGTTCACCAATTAAATGTGTTAAAATGATTAATCGTAATACGAAACGAGACCGCAGAAGTGATTTCATGCGAACGCTGACGCCTACCATTTTAACGTCTTTCATTTGACTGTGTATTTTATAGTTTAGGGATAAGCTAAACGTTTTAGAAAAACAATAAACCAATAGCGACCAACACGCAAGTTAGATAAAAATACCGTTGCTTTATCATAAAAATAGCCAAGTTCCGAAACGCGGCGCGATCGTTTAGCTCAGATTTGATTAAATCTATGCCATATAAAATATTATAAACTCTATAATAAAAGTGGAAGGTCGGTTTTCGTATTCGGCGTGTGTTCGGTGCAGCCTTGAGGCGATGCCGCGGTGAAAATAATTAGCAGTTACGGTGTCAGGAAAGCTATAAAAACGGCAAATCGAGGGACGAACGGATAGGCACAATGTGTTAGATATTAATTCCCAAATTATAGGTCAGAGCGTTACATGCAAAGGTGTTCGGAGCAAAAACATCCACAGAAGTGCTAAGAGAGACCGATTATTATTTTAGGTTCGTGTAATAACGTTCGTCAAACAGCTGCCTTTACAAATATTTATTATTTGTTTTCAGATTTAGAAACATTTTTTGTATTAATGTCAGACTGACAGCAAGGGATATCATTACATCCTCGGGATGATGCTTTTGTTTTGTTTAAACAAAAACTTATTTGAAGTTATTATTAGCTTCAATAATTGTAGTACCACTTTCGAATAAACTTTTTTCCTACCTTATTTTTAAGCCGTCGGTCCCGGTTACTTTCTACGGATAGTAGTCGTTACATGAGCCATGTCAGAGGCCTTTGGCGGCTCAATACCTCTGACACCAGGATTGGTCAGACCATCCACTCGATGAAGAAGAAGAAGACCTTATTTTTGGGTAGAAACGATTGTGCACAAACCATACGTTTTTAACGTAACAAGATATGTATTACTGCCAACTAACTTAAATTAACACATCCACAAATATCACTCGAAGCAACAAAACACGCACTTGAACCAACAACATTGAACAAATATCAAATATTCATAATTTAGGGATTTCCCGTATCATAAAGTAATAAAATAAATAAGTTTTAATTTTAAATTAACTGTATACGTCAAACGTTTTGAAATTATTCTGATTTATAATACATGTTGACATTGAATACATTATGTTTGTTTGTTAAACCGTTGTTATGAATAATAAATTAGATTTTACGTAACCTATTGGTATTAATAATATAATTTATTATTGTACCTACTATGTTAGTATTGCAAATAATTTATGAAACTAGAATACATATTGTATCCATATTAGATGTATTAACGATATTGTCATGTTATACAATAATTCGTTTACTTAATTACATATAATATTTCGAACAACAATATAAATAACATTAAATTAACAGCGCTTAAATATTTCTAATAAATTGAGGCGATATCTGATTTAAATGTTAATTTATATTTATTTATTTATGATGACATACAAAAGACATCAACGCGCTGAGATGAAAAAATAATGAGTCCTTGGCAGATAATGTATAGATACAGAAAGATTCGGACCAATATTGGTAAAAAAACGTTTTAGCCAGTAATATGCTACTGCTGGGCAAAGGCCTCTCGTCTCACTGAAGATATCAGTACAGTGAATATCCATACAAGTTTATCAAATCGAAGCGTTGGTAAAGTATATATTGTATGTCTCTTTTCTTGATCGTTATAAGCACACAGGTTAGGAGAAATAACGGAAGAGATGTTTTAGTGAAAGATATACATAGTGTGGGTGCGGGCCGGCAACGGGCCTGTGGGCCCCTTCATATAAATACAAGGAATACAACGTCACGCGACCAGCAACCGCACTATATGTGTTTTGCGCTTTATTGAGCTTTAAAAATCAAAATATAGGCTCGTACTCTCTGTACATATTAAATTTGATTGTCCAATACGATTTTTTAAATGATTTTAGATTGCTAGAGCGATCTAGTACTGAGCCAGAAAACGTGGGTGAATGAATTTTTTGGTGGACTAAGAGGCGGTGTACTTTTGTCGGAAAATGCGTCGAACATAAGTTAGTATGATTGACACACAAACGAAAAGTCAGTTGAGTGTGACAGGTTGAACGTTTTCTTACCTATTTGATTCGTCTGTTCCAACGTTACGTAATCTACAATACGCAGCTTCTTTACCGTCTGTTGTGCACCGTTCTTAAAGTTTTCTAACAAAATTGCAGTGAATTTTGTTTATACTCGTATTGAAAGTAAGGAGGTACTGTTACAATTTAAATTCTTTTTTTTCATTTTTAGGGTTCCGTAGCCAAATGGCAAAAACGGAACCCTTATAGATTCGTCATGTCTGTCTGTCTGTCTGTCCGTCCGTCTGTCTGTCCGTATGTCACAGCCTTTTTTCTCCGAAACTATAAGAGCTATGTTGTTGAAACTTAGTGTGTAGATGTATTCTGTGAACCGCATTAATATTTTCACACTAAAATAGAAAAAAAATAAAATTTTAGGGGGGTCTCCCATACTTAGAAATGAAAAAAATATTTTTTTTTTTCATCAAACCCATACGTGTGGGGTATCTATGGATAGGTCTTCAAAAATGGTATTGAGGTTTCTAATATCATTTTTTTCTAAACTGAATAGTTTGCGCGAGAGACTCTTCTAAAGTGGTAAAATGTGTGTCCCCCCCCCTGTAACTTCTAAAATAAGAGAATGATAAAACTAAAAAAAATATATGATGTACATAACAATGTAATCTAACACCGAAAATTGGTTTGAACGAGGTCTAGTTAGTAGTTTTTTTTTTACGACATAAATCGTAAACCGCAAAAAAATACTGATTATTCATTCAATAACTCAAATGTAAATAAAAAAACATTTATTTCAAGAACTTCTTTATTATGTTACTCGCTGCTACGGAACCCTTCATGGGCGAGTCCGACTCGCACTTGGCCGCTTTTTAATGCTTAGATTATATCAAAGAAGTGTACTGTAGCTACCGCATTTCCAAAAGAGAAATTATATATGTTATGAAATAATCTTAATACGTTCTATACGCTATTAACTTTATGCATAAATATGTAGGTCGATGTACAAATATAATCCTTAAATAGCTATAAATCATAAAGGATTATATATTTAAAGAAAATGGCTTTTATAATATGTTTTTAAATTATGCACATAGTTATTTCTGTTGCAAACATTCTCATATGTATGTAAAATATAATCTTTTTTTAATTAATACCTATAAAACGATTTACATAAAGTAATTGAACAAAATAGGAAATTATTTAAATCTTTTAGATGCATAGATATCGATTTTAATGTCATAAGTGTTATAGACAATATACTTATTATAAAAAACAATATTTTAAAGATAAAAACCAACTGAATACCAGATATATATGAGAACTACCGCCTTTTTTAAATCGGTTAAACACGGGTCCAATCCTTTCACCCTACTAATATTATAAATGCGAAAGTTTGTGAGGATGGATGTATAGATAGATGTATGTTTGTTGCTCTTTCACGCAAAAACTACTACATGGATTTGGATGAAACGTTACAGTAATATAGGTTACACATCAGAATAACACATGGGATACATTTTATCCCGAAATTCCCGCAGAAACGGGTACAGCGTGGGTGAAACCGCGGGGCGCAGCTAGTATAGTATAATTTCATATTTAGAAAGAAAAAAAACATACATTGGAATTGAGAAACTCCTTTGGTTATTGAAGTCGGTTAAAAATATTAAATATAAACTTGTAACTGATTGACAGATTAAAAACATAACTTTAACTAAATTAACTGAACCACTAACAGACTTTCCATGCGATCACACTCAGGGTTGGTCCCTACGAAGCGTGTTAATTTAAGCTTTTATTGTTTGTGCTTCACATCTTAAGCTGCCTTTCCTACAGTAAGCTCATCGTATTACACTCTATCAAGGATCCCACGGTAAAAGCGACGGCGTCTACTATTAAAAAAATACCTCAGGACCTCCGACTTTATATATCGATTGAAACAACCGTTAATTCTACTAATCTTTTAAATCATTTAACATTTGCATTTTTACTGTTGCAGTTGTTGCATAAATTAATTGAATTTCTCAGGGATACGTTTTGCAATGAAAGCTACGAGCGCTAAAAATAAAATTAACAGGTTCTTCTTAGGTCAATACAATACTGATCCTCATTTTTAAAGAATTTGCTTGTCCCCGACGCTCGGCATCACCCTTGTTTTAAGATGTTCTACTTCCAATTTGGTTTTGTTTCTGTTATTTTTGTGTAACATCTTTTTACTCATTCCTTCATCTCCTTGGCGAAGGACATAATAATAAAAAACGTAAAATTAATTGTGTACCGAATCTTAATACATAAAAGAATAAAATCCGGTAAAAAAAGTATTTCTTTTCATGGACTTTTGATGAGTACAAACATCTAGTAGTCCAAATCTGGTTAAAACTTCATTCTAATCAAATCATTGATTTATAACAAGCTTATTTAAACCCAAGCTAAGCTCTAAGCTTGTATTATGGAATCTAACTAACTGACATTCACCCTGAATCATGTTAACCACCAAAAACATTCCTGTGCTCCTTTTCGTAAACCTGGTTAAAGTGTAAGAGACCATTGGAGATGACTCAGCGAACTGTTAAGGGTAATAACACGACTTATTAGGACACAAACGCCGCCCGGCTAAGCGTATAACGCGGCTAACACCGTGAAACAGCCCACCAACGATATAGCTTTTTATTCATTAACCCACAACTGGGCTTGCAAGCCCTCCCACGTCGATAAACCCTTAATTTGTATTAAAGTTTTCTTTAAAGACCAATAGAAGTTTTATAATAGGCTTGTTTCCACTAAGAATGAATCGGATGGCTTTTAGTTTCTAATGATTAACCATGATAATTAGTAAATAAATAATCAACTTTGCTATTAAAATAATAAAAGATTAATAATATTTTTGGAAAATAAAATCGACAAAATGAGGCGTTTAATCACGTGACATTAAACACCAATCAGAGAAGCGTGACGTCACATTTCGGATAAAACTACTATGTATAGTAGATTTCTAATTTTTTGGCAATTCATGTTAACAAACCTTTGATTTTACGACATTCACGTATTTATCTTAAACTACACACTCAATAGTTTGTCCACACACTATACACTTTTTCCTAAGTTCTAAACAAGGAATTCATGAATTTTATTAATTTTCAACATCATATTTTAACAAAAAGAAAAAAAGTGAGGTTGTGAAAATACAAATAGTAAAATGCTATTTTTTTGACTATGGCTATAGTGATGAGCAAAGCAAGCAAAAAAATATAACAGAGTATGAAATCAACTAAGTGATTGAACTTTTTCAACTCACAAAAAGGCAAATTAAAATAAATCATCGTATTACTTTGAAAACTCACGACATTATTTTTAATTTAATATACTAGCAACGTACGTTAGTATACTAGCGCTAAAGCGATTATATTTTTGTTGTATGTTCAGTTTTGAGATAATTAAGCGGTATTGCCACTGTCGGTTAACTAAGAACTGTCATTATGCTGGCAAGACAGGCCGATACCTAGTCAGCCGCCATGCTTCGTTCGTCATTCGTCTCGTTTGCTTGATGTCGTACGTTACGGGTGCTCCTCTATGTTCGATTTCCTAAAAAACTTGGCTTTCTCTCTGGACTTCGATTTGTTTAGTGATTTGGTGTGTTATTTATTAGTAGAATAGGATGGGATATGATAGTAGGATATTATACGACTGACAGCAATTCGCGGTTTTTTATCAGCGTTGTATCTGCGTGATTAAAAGAAAAACTTAAACACCCGACTGATTAACTTAATTAATGTATAAACCAATGAAAAGATACTATGTCAGCCATTAAGCAACTTCTGAATTTATATCAGTCATATTTTAATATAGAATATAACTATCACTGCTATAAAAATTATTATGAACTCCTACCTCCGTGGCTAATGTATCAATCTTTACCTCTATATTATCTTTGTTCAGAAAATCGGCCATATTTATTTGTACATACGTCTCGCCAATGCGAAAGAAATCGACTATACATTGTGGAATTAGTTGATAATGACTTTCTTCGTATTTTTTATCGTTTGGAACGTATATGAATTATTTGTCGTTGTACTTTTACATTGGGGCACTATACAGTATTTATAATACGAGATATTCATTATTTATTAAAAAACACAATTGACTTTCATACACAAACACGGCTGTTCTGCGAAATGTGACGTCATTCAAGACGGCATGACAGTCTTGGCCTTTTTCGCGGTCAATTTCAATTTCATTTCTTAAAACTCAAAATACAAACGTAAAAAAACTATTTTTCTTAAAATAATATATTTTTGGGGTGAAATAGATGCTAAGCTATAGTTTTAAACTAATTTCCAAATTTTGTCAACTAGCCTATTGTGGTGAGCGTGTATAAGTATTTTCGATGGTGATTACAGTAGTTTTAATTATCGTGATTGGAGTTTGAACTTAAAGATATAGAGGCAGTAATGATTATAATGAAAATATTTAGCATTTTGACATTCAAATAGCTGAGCAATGAGCTATTATACATCTTCAGCGCCTTAACCAGTGGCTAATTTTCAGTATCAGAAAATCAGGTGTCGGCTCAAATCTAGCGACACCTTCAAAGTATATTATTTAACTGACTTTCGTTGATTTAATTAACTTCTAATGAAGGCAATACCTTTATATTTTCTATTAAATTACAAAACTACTATCCGTTCATTTGTTTTCTGAATAATCTAAAACTAAATGGCATTTACACTTTTACATCATAACTTTCAATAATTTGAAAGCTACTAATTCTACCACAAGTACTTTCGAACCTTTTGAAATTTTCCGTTTTAAATAAATACAATTTTAAGAGCCTCAACTACTAATAATTATCATTGAAAAGTTTCATAAACTAAAATGCATTTAGTAGGATCTACTTGTGGACATAAAAGTCGGCGCGCGTTTAGTGCTAGGCCTAAATGGAACGTTAAGAACATACTTTTAACACATTAAATATGAATGTTCAGTTACCTACGTCAGTGAAACTTTCCTATTTATTTTCAGTTTCCAATTACCTCGCATTATATCCAAGAAGATAGAGCCCATAAAATAAAGGGTGTAATAATTTATGAATGTAAATAAAATACGTGAGTACTTCAAATTACTTCTATTTAATAGTTCTACAGAATATAATAACAATACAACATTTATTTACAACATATACACGAGACATAAATGAACAATATATTCAATATCTACTTGTTTCAAAAGTTTAAATAAATAACAGTCATTATTTTACAAAAATAATAGGTACAACAACACTACGTAACTAAAATAGTTAATTTAATAAAAGTGTACACTTTATATACATCAGTTTCGGTACTCGTCTATATTAATGAGAATTCCTCGAGTTAGGTACAGTCAGGTCGGCTAGTGAACAGTAAACACCACTATCAGTAGTTATTATTTATATTTATCTACTACTTAACTAATTTACTCAATTTGCATAATTAATAAATTGACTATAATGCAGTTAAGGAATGTTTCAAAATCATTAAACTAAAAGTGAGATCATCCATAATATTCTTATAGGTAGGTATTTAAAGAACACCCAAATGAGTTCACTTGCATAGGAAACCCTCGGCCGCTGGGCGCGATGAGGACAGTAATTTGCATTTCAACTTAACACTTTCAACAGTATTTTTCTAGGAAAACCCGTATGAGACAGGCTATGAACATAACATCAGATTCGACTATGTAACGAAATTAGATTTAGGCTACAATAAATATCTAAGGAACTACTCAAGTAAACTTCACTTAAACTATATGTGAAGCTTCACATAAGTATGCACTGATGATCGATAGAGTACTTACAATGTAACATTGCACACGATACCGCAGGCGGTGGGATGCGTATGTCACGCGACGGGCAGCGGGTGCGGCGGCAGGTAGCAGGGGCGCAGCGCGTGCGCCGCCGCTTGCAGCAGCTCCGCGTGGTAGCGGTGCGCTGCCAGGGCGTACGGGGACAGCGCCAGCTCCAGCCGCGGCACCAACGCCAGCGGAGCCCCCGCGCCACCGCCCTCCGACTCACTCACTCGCGGCGCGTCCGGTTCCAGCAATGCATCAATGGTAAACGCCCGGCGAGGCCTCTCCCGCGGCAACATCGTCATCGCCGTCATCTCCGGCAGTTCCGCCGGCTCCGGACTCATTTGTGGACACATCGTAGGAGTGTACAAGCTTGCGGTCGGCATAGGAGCCGGCGGCGGCGGCGCTCCGGCCTGGCGTGCCAAGAATGCGCGGTTAAAACTAGCTAGAGCTGCTAATTCTGCGTTCAAATTATCCTTCTCTCCTTTTTGCAGCTTGAACCTCTTCCTGCGACGCAGCAGCGAGCCGTTCTCGAACATGTCGAAGGCCTGCGGGTGCAGCGTCCAGTAGGCGCCCTTGCCGGGCCGGTCCGGCCGCCGCGGCACCTTCACGAAGCAGTCGTTGAAGGAGAGGTTGTGCCGCAGCGAGTTCTGCCAGCGTTGCGTGTTGCGCCGGTAGTACGGGAACCGGTCCGTGATGAACCGGTAGATCTCCGACAGCGGCAGCATGCGTTCCGGGGAACTCCAGATCGCCATCGCAGTTAAAGAGATGTAGGAATATGGTGGTTTTTGATCACCGTAAGACTCGCGCGACGGACGCGGCATGGTCACTGTCCCACAGGGGCAACAAAACTATATTTGTTGATGTAAAGTACAACTGACACACGGTAGTACGGTCGCGTCACTTCGGGTCGAGATATGGCGAGGCACTGAGGCGCGGACGGCGCGGCGCCGAGGAGGCCGGCCGCCGCCGCCCGGGCTCCGCACGCGGCTCTCCGCCTCACACCGACCGCGCTCATTGGCCGACCCCCCGACCAATCAGGTCGCTTCACGCTCAGGTATGATGTCGGCTTTCGCTCCACTAACAAGGAATTTAAATTGATATTATGTTTATATTGCCTCCAAATATCTTTTGTGATGACACCGCTTTTTATTTAGCGTATGTAAATTACAGTGATACAGAAAAAGAGATTTGAATTATACACCGATCCGACGATGAATGAGTATTATTAAACGTTCCCAGCATTATAATTTAATCGGTGAGATGAAACATTCGTAGATAATGGATATGAAAGGTGTCTGCCCACATTCGTTTAACAACACTATGCTCATGACATGTTTAGGTATCTAAACTATAAATAGATAAGTGACTGTAGATAATCATGATGTTTATCGAGATGCAGAACTTATCTAGACCCATATAGGTGCCTAATACACCTGTAAGATTTTTACAAGCGTTGAGATCGTTGTATTGATTTTCAAATTAAGCAAAATTGTATTAGGTACTTACGATTAAAATTAATTCGATTACGTTGATGCTCATACTACCATGTTCATACAGGTACATTTGGTATTAAAAGTTCTAATTTCCTTCGTCCCCGTCCTACAAAGAGGATTATTAAAACACGCATTTTAATGAAATTAATAATTAAGGGAAGCAAAAATTACAGTCAGTAAAAGTTAGTTAGGGCGGCCAGTGGCAAGCCACGATTTTTTATTGAGCTACTTACGCCTGTTGAGATTGACGTTTTGTGTTAACGGTAACTGGTGCGTGATCGTAAGGTGAAGCACCCACCCTAAGAGTCTAATATGGTGCGAAGGTTATAGTGACACACAACGCCCGATTTAACACTTTTAACAGATAGCATTCCAATACAATAGTAATAAAATTAAATTGAAACAAACAACATTTGGAACGAAGGATTCACTATACAGGTTATTCATTGCGTCCAACATTTTAAAGTTATTTTTGCCTGAGTGTGTTCGACCAATAAGTTATTAGGAAAATATGTCACGACTATTCCCTTGTGTTTACCAATTTATAATACCAGTATGTAATCAATTTCAGATCGAGTAATTAATTAAATTGGAAAAAACAAGCATCTAGACCATCTGAAATAACCTGATAAACAACAGGCGTATTAAAATTGGAAATAAAGTATCGTTACAAATATCTCAGCACTATTATTTTAAAGTCAAATCATCTTAAAAACCTCGATTTTTCAAAGAAAACCTACCTTTATATATAAGATGATAGAGCTCAAGTTCGATTTGGTACGTATTTCGTTTAGAGCGTCTCAAGTTGCAGTGACGGTGTAAGTAAAATGGTGCGAATTCGTCATGGATGCTTATCGAGGAGGCACTCGATAAAGGAGGTTCGATGTTTTATTATGAAGGGTCCTCAGAGATCGTAAACTGATGTTATGCTTTCAATGAGTTCCAAAAAATGCGTTACAAACTGTAAATTAATATGCTTAAGAGTTTGAAGGCGTATGATATTGCAAATATGATAATGTGCCTCCAAAAAGCGGTATCGTGTACGGTTTCAAGATTATTATGATAACTAAATTGAGATTGCTATCATTACTTCTTTTTGAGTAAGTAAGTTGATTATAAAAGTTCATTAAAAATTGAGAAATAGGATGAAGCAACGGTGAATAATTGATTTTTCGACTGTTTACAATCAAATTTATTTTTCCTTGAAATAAAACAATTCGTGAAAATGTCATTGCTAGATAAACTATTTAAAAAATATAAAACTGCATTAAACGTAGTTACGTAGGTTTGTAAGAGTGAGCAAAGAAACAGAAATGAAGGTGGACACATTCGGGAGACAATTAGGTACATATTATTATGTTACTCTATTGAGGTAGAGCAGTTTTAAGCTTTTGAATCAATTATCAATTACTTACTTATATTAATTCATTATTTTTTAACAAAAGTTTAACCAGGGTTAGCCTCTATCCCGTCTGAACTTGCTTACTTGCTTTTAAAAGTGTGACATTAACAAGGTAACTTTCCATTTATATTCAAGAAAACAATATCAAAGCAATATTTGTCGACACCACTTCGCTCTCAACGTAATTAATTCAAAGCACAAATTGTGAAGAAACTCAAAAAAGCTCTTTGGGTGCGCTCGTCATTACTTGCATATTTTTTGTTCGGCTAGGTAGATCGAATGATCGAACTTTTTCGCGCGCCCTCTTCGCTTGAGGGTGATTTATGATAAGAGTCGAAAGCGGCATTTTAATATCAACGAGCATAATGTAATATGACCGCTTGCCTTTGAGCGTGCCGCCGGAGATTACCTGATTAACAAACGTTATCCATTATCACACTCTAAGTGCAAATATCGGCCTTTATTTATCAATCTGTTCTTTGTGTCGACGCCTAAATTATTTCAGTTTTAGATTCGTTTTTTTTCAAACGGTTCCATATGGGGTTTAATTAAAATGTGAAATTATACATTGAATTTATAAATTACTTATTTTATTACGATCATAAAAAAATTACTTTGTACTTTTTGAATTTCAACTACGTCCAATCACATATACATTTATTTATTATTGTACAATTTGATCTGACGTTTCAGCCTTTTACAAGAACCGTGAATTCAGAAGACAATTTTAATATAGAACAACAATAAAAATATTCAATTAGTTGATTGTCGATTTAATTGACATCCCTGTAAGGCAGTAACACGGAAGAGCGAAGCACTTCACTTCTCTATTTCGTGGGCAGTAAGAGTACATTGAAGACGAGTATATTAAACATTTATATGATGTCGTTCATAACATGTTCCTTCAAAACTAGCGCTTATTAATAAACAAGGCTTACCTTTCTAGCTAATGCCACCTGTTCCGACCAGAGACACTAATACACCGACCATATATTATTTAGGAAGTGACCTTTCAATAGGCTAGTTTGATCGACACAGTGAAAATTTATTTTTGTTCCAATTGTATGTAATATCAGAATCTAATAGATAACAGTATAATTATAAATATGAAATGTATGGATGGGAAATAAAGATTATTTTACATGGTAACGTCTTTTTTTGGTAAAACAAACGCCTCCGTAATCTAGTGGTATTTGTATTTGCGTGCCGAGACTTGTCTCTCATCTCACTGAGATATCAGTACAGTGAGGAGGCTAAGGCTTAATCACCACGCTTGCCACATGCGGGTTGGTGATCTCAAACTGTAACCATGTTTGAAAAGTAGGAAGCATGTTTTCGCTCGACCCGGGAATTGAACCCGGGACCTCAGTCTAGGCAGGCAACTCCAAATACACGAGGCGAGGCTATAAGTAGTACATATTAATAAATACTGTTAATATGTAATTATGTAAAGTTTTAAGTAAACATTAAATAAATACACACCTAAGTAATTAACGCTTCCGTTTTAAATAGTACAAAAAAAAGAACTAAAATTAACAAATAAAATAAATAATCATTACACAAATGTACACAATTTATTAGCGAAATGTACAAAAGCTCTCTAATAACAAAACCGTGCAAGCTTGTGTTAGTTTTGTTCAAAGCGACGCCTGTGCAAACTAAGTCTCAGTCACGTTAGGGCAAACCAATCACGATCACGAAACACATAGACTATTTAGAATTTACTTAAAATTCACTTTACATTGCAACTTCTCAACTACCTTTACAAAAATCTGTAGAAGAAAAGACGCGATGTATGTTAAAGCAAAGTAAAATAACGATAGTTATAAAACGCAGTAGTGTTTCCAGGAAACGGAAGCGGCAGGTTTTGTCGGTAATGAATTTGCTAGGCGGGCGGCGCCCTAGGAAAATAAATTGCCTCATAGTTTCCCGTGTTTTGTTTTTAAAGCTTTAGTTTGACTTGAATAAGCAATGGGCTTGCGTGCCGAGTCACGTGAGGCAACACTCGCGACGTTTCAACGATAAATTAAATTTAACTTAAGTATCTGGCAGTAAAGTTGGTTTACTATGTTTTTATTGGTTCGTGACGATTGATATACCAGTATTGGGTTTTATTTCTCTTTTTAGGTTAAGTTTATTATATACAGACTTAAAGGTTAGCTTCGATGTATGTACTTTAAGCGGTAGGTTAGAATAGGTCTACGTAATTACAGTAATTGCACAAAAACTTATTAAACTTTATACTAATTGTAAGCTTTCAAACCAATTAATGAAAGCACCATATAATTTTATTATTTTCATCTATTATGAATGTAGTCCACCTTTGCTACCCATCCTCATTTTGACGCAATTAAAAATTTAATTAATTTCATTACTAACCTCTCACGTAAACAAAAACGCAATTAATGTTTACAATGGAGCACACCTCACGTACACAAACATTACTACGTAATAGTAACAAAACGACCGTTATACGGCTATTCTACAAAAACATCACAGTTTAGAACTGTGTCAAATAAAAAATCATCAATCGACATTTGAATGCCGACCAACATTCGAGCTGTTGTTAGTGCGACATGGTAGTAAGTTGTCTACGTGTTATTGTAGGTACGAAATTCAATTTGTGTAGAGAGTGAGTTCTAGCCGTCCGACCACAAAAACTGCGCCTGCGCCGCCGGTACCAGCAATTATTGTGTTGATTACCGCGCCCGCGCGTCTAATAATTCACTCCATACCTAACCTCTGTAATTACGCGGATGGAACCGGCGGCTTACCGTTTGATAAAAATCGACCAAGACAAAGGGAATTTAATCATATTTGTATTTTATTAGACAGATTTTGTATTAACATCTGTTTAAAATGCATAAAATTATGATTTAGTGTTATGGAATTAATACTAAAACTTTTTCGTAATTTAAATATCAATAAAAGTCTCTAATCAACGTAATAAAGTAAATTTATTTTTTACCACACATATTTTTTGGTTTGATCATTAACATTATTGTTTTGGAAACAATTTCTAGCCAAGTATACATTATTAGCAGCGCCCCGCGGTTTTACCGGCGTTGAACCCGTTCCCGTGGGAATTTCAGGATGAAAAGTAGCCTATACATAACCTTTCCGTTGAATGTGGCTATCCATTACATAAATATTTTTTCAAATCGGACCAGTAGTTCTTGAGATTAGCGCGTTGAAACAAACTCTGCAGCTTTATAATATTAGTATACTTAGATGTACTCGTAGCATAGCAACACTTACAAGGTTAAGTCAAAGATTCGCTTCATATCCTATCTATATAATCACTACATAGTATAAAATAAAGTCGTCTCTGTTTCATGTCTGTTTGTCTGTTTGTCTGTAGGCTTAAATTAAATCTTTAAAATTACGCAACGGATTTTGATGCGGTTTTTTGTAATAGGTAGAGTGATTCAAGAGGAAGGTTTTTATGTAAAAAAAATCCCGAAATTCCCACGGGAACGGGCACAACGCGGGGAAAACCGCGGGGCGCTGCTAGTAAGAAATATAAGAATGGCTTACGTGTTTATGTTTGAGATATCAACCAAATGTACTATCTAAATTAAGGTCACATTAATCTTTGCCCGTTGTTAGACCGAGCATTCATAGGCCTACTAGTACATACTCCCCCATAATTACAGACTCCACCACAACATAAATATTTATTCATCAAATAACCAAATAAATACATTTCATTTCAACTCACACGTAAAACTCAGTACTTAGTGTCATGTAATGGCGTTTATCTTTGAATTAATCGTTGAAACAACTGCTTGTAATGAAAACTGTTGGAATTGTACATTTGTAATGTTAATTTCATAATGAGTGAGTTCATACACTTTGATTACGTCTTGATATGATGATTGTTGTTTAATTGTCGGTTCGGTAAAGGGGATAAAATGTTGAATTTGTGTTTGAGTATATTTAGTTAATCTAATCTATTACATTTATAATGATTTTGACGTTCCATAATGTGCTTTAATATGAAAATTACCAATTGTAGTCAGATTATCATATACTGCAGGCCATAGAGTACCCAATGCTTTCAGTAAAATATAATACTCATACAATGCTAAAATAACTAAAAAACTAAAAGTTGTCGTATTCTTTTAAATATCGTAGGCAGATAATTAAACCAATTCAACTTAAATCAATTCCACAGCATCATAAGATCGCATCATCAATTTTGGGAGAAAAATGCAGATCTTATAACAAGTTTTATGAAAAATATTCCTTCCGAGAACGTGTCCGAGTGCGGCGGTGTTTTGGGAGCAAATTACAGGGCTCTACGAACACTATCTCCACTCGGATCTACTCCACTACACTGCCCAAACAATCGAATTAGCCTCCGTAATGACGCCGGCCTACTTTTACACGGTCGAAACACTCTTTAATACACCACTTGGAACCACTCAAATCGATATGTAAATTGGATTATAATTACGTTGTAATAACAAACCAATTTTGTCAATAGTAATAGTTTATAAAGCTCAGTCTTAAACTGATAGCTTCTAAAGACAGGGTCGATTCTTGTTCGAACTATGATTTGTTATTGTTAGTACCGCTACTGACTCATCTGTATCACCCGACAACCCGACTCTTGATAAATGAGAATGATTGATGTTTAAAACACCGAAGTTCAAACTAAGAGATGGATTAACGTCATTTTAATACAGCTACCTATATAATGCAGGCGTAAAAACTAAATGTGTACATGAAAAAATCCTATTAGGCGGTCGAGTGAACCCAAACATTGAACAAAAACCGATAGCACCAACACAAACAAAGCGCTACCAATAATTATCGTTTGTTGTAAAGGGTGAAATAAAGCGCATTCCGCGGCAGAGCGCGGTGCGGCGCGGCGCGGCGGAGAAGGTATCTAACATTCGGTAGTGCGTGTCACAGGTCGTGTCTAAACTCATCAATCTTAACTCCATTTAATTTGAGAATAGAATGAGCGGTGCCTCCTCGAGCCGCGTGAAAAGACGAAACAAAACGGTCTCGCGTGCACAATGAGCGGCGAGGAACGAGCGCGCAAATGGAATACGGACCGCGACGCCATTGTCGATCCACAAAAGAAAGGCAATCATTCAACGTGAATAAATATCTTTGAATAATAGGGGCTCCGCTGGTTATAATGAAATGTTTTATGTATCGGAATTATCGCGTATAAATCGGTTTTGTACGTCCGCATCGATCCACACTTCCATGTAACAATTATAATGAATGTTCCGCGGTTTCGAAGAATTCTTGTCGCTTAATCGACCGTACAAAGATTATCAGTTTTTGCGACATCGAATTGATTGCTTAAATAAACAAAAACAAGCTGACGATCGAAAATAAACTTAATAAAGTTGTAGGTGAATCAGTTAAGCATGCCAACTTAACTAACCTGAACGAGCTATTGTATATAAATGGCTGAATATCGACTCACATTGCGGTAATTTTGTTAAACGTCTTGCTAATATCTTTAATTGGAATCTTTTACTTTGTAGTACTACAGAATGTAATAACTATGGTAACGTGAGAAGCTTTTCTATAAAACAATAGTATTACGGGTCTAGTTTCCATAAACAAAACTTGTGAAGTTTGTGACGAAAGTGTCTATTCATTGTGAATCAGTGGTGGAGATTAAGTTTTCCGGTAAGTTTCCGAATCGAATGGTATTAATTAAGGTTGTGATGGAGTGCGGTGGATCGAGCAGCCGGCCCGGAGGACCGACCTCACGCTCCTCCACGAATAAATCAATTTAATGTAATTTAATTTGAGCGATGCTTCCTTCGGCCGACGCTTTCATAAAGTCACGCAACGCTCCCCTCCTCTGACAATTGGCTACGGATTTAATGTAGGACTTTCAGCTCTACTCAATGTTAGTGCTTTACGATAACGGGTGCACGCGTCACCCACATTGTTGTCAGTGACTAATCTGAGCTTACTATGAAATATTAGAACAATATTTTCAACTAGTTAATAGATGATATCTTCATTTCATGTTTATTTTAATTGATGTTCAAATTGTTTCATAAGTGATGTTAGCTTATAAGAAATGTAACAATAATAAGTATCTAGTCTTAGTATAACATAAGTACGTTAGGTATTAAGCATTGACATCTATATCTTCATGAATGCGTAGTATCAAAAGCTTTCATCAAGAGCAACAATACGAGCACTCAAAAACCAAAAACTAAGATTGAACCAACTTTTTCTGAATGAGCGTCAACAGAGGAGCTAAAAAAGTGTTGAAAAAATAATTAGATTTGTTATACAATGAGTTTACCAACAGGGAGGTAGCTCGGGCTTCCGCGGAGGCAAGCAGAGTATCTCCGGAGCGACGGCCACACAGCACGGCGGAGTCACGATTCCAATGAGATCGCCGCTACGATGACACCCTTGAAATGGTTCTAATAGCGTGATTTATAGAGCAAATTAAACATTTGACTTGCCGTGAATTCGACGCTGAGTGGATCCGTCACGCACGGACAATGAGACGAGCACAGACCGCTAACGTTGTACAATGCAATGCAACCGCACTTTCACGACTATCTTAGATAGGAAAGTTCATATACAAGTATACATTACTTGCCCTACGATGAGATTTCAAATTACGTAGGACTTACTTATCTCCATTTGTTGATAAGACTACTATTAAGGTAGGTTCATGCGTGCATTCAAAAGTGATAGGGTCAAAAGCTTGATCCTTAATGTTGTCTACCGATTGACAATTTGATTATAACAAGTCTAGAAATGACTTGATTGTGATTCGACGTGTCTTAATTCAAACGAACTTATCTATGAAACACAGTGTTGTCGCTGACTGTACCCACGACAGTACCAACACAGTCAGCGCGGTTGCTACTGATTAATACGCGTCAGTCTTCCTCCAGTTTTTTACCCTCCATCGCTTCGCGCGTGTCCGTGAGAACCGATTTCCTTACAGCATGTTTCAGCCGAAATAACGGCACAGTGTGAAAGCAGTTTTAATTAACAAAAACTAGAGAAACGGGACCGATAGACCGTGGAATAAATACATCTGCAATTGGTTTTCAGATTCGTAATATTTAGTTTGTTAACGCAGAGGCCAACACGTATTTTTGACAAATCTAACGATAGTTGTTTTTCAGTCAGTTTTCTCTCAATGTGAAATTTAAGGTATTGCTTGTTCTACAAGGCTATGATCCCAAACTAAACTATTAACAAGAAGTATCTAGGTAGGCATGAGTTGTATTCAGTATAGTTTTACGTAAGGTAAAAAGTTTACTAAAAAAAATATTTAGCTAATTATTCTGCCTTCGTTCATTATTTATTCCTAATCTCTACATATTCTGCAATAAAATAAAAATGAATTAATTAAACATATTCACGAAATATTTTCAAACTCAAAAGTCTTTTCATAATAAGTAGTATGAAGACTTAGTTATTCCAAAGAATTTGTAGAGTATTCTTAAGATTCATCAACGAAATGGAATTTCAAATATTGTCATTGTATTGCCTCTTACGATAGCCTTTCAAAAGCAAGAGTCATTTCGTAAATTAAACGTGCGCAGAATACAATACTGAAAATAGAAAAACTGTAGCTTAAAATATAAACGCAGAGACATTCGCAGTAGTCATTTCTAAACAAGTTTTCAAACAAATTAGTGTTTTAAATATATTTGTGTTGGTTATTTTGTGTCGTAAAATATCATTGTTGTTGGAGACAGGCTTCAATCAGTGTTGGTCGTCTAATATTTGCTGAGGGGCCGCAAGTGTCTATTGTGCCTGCGAGCTGGTCGTGTAAGGTAGGCCGGCGGTGCTTGGCGAACCCACTTACACGTTACATGGGAAGCGAATTGCTCGTAAGCTACAGGATGAGTACCTACATTTCAATACAAAATAGGTACTAACTTAAAATATGTACGGTTTTAGCTACGATTTGGACAGGATTTTGAATTCACTTAATTGTCTAGTATACTACCTTGCAGCTTGGTCATCTAAGATTGCTGTACATATTTAAAAAACGCATTCGGAAAATTTAATTATAAAAATATTGTTTCTTGAACAAAATAAAACAGTCTAAATAATCATTTGTATTTCGACGTGAAAAATTTAAAAAAATTGTACTAATTAAATTGCCGATATCAATTGCTTGCTTCATAAATGCTTCTAAACTACTTCTGAATTATCATCAAACAAACATGACCTACGGCAAAAACTCTCACATCCGCATTTGTAAATCTACTACACAAACGGCATCACCCTGTGTTGCCCAGACAGATGCAGAGCATCTCATTGACTCTGTAATTTGCCATTGAATACACCGCATTGTCAGTCAGCTCGTCACATGAATGCATTTCTTCGACTGGTTTGGACCTGGTTGACCTTCACACTGTACTCACATGATGTTGAAGGCTTCGACATTCATATATTCTTCTAAGTAAGACCAATAAGTCTTTTATATACGTATTAGGTAGGTATCTATGCTTGGAGATTCATATAAGAAGATGCTTACAGTACAATAGCCGGCAATTTTGTAGGCTATATAGAATAGACTACAGTACGAGTACATTAGAGTTTTTAGAAGTTTTAAAATTGCACCTAGGTATATCATTGGGTATTTATTATTTTACCAAATTCGAAACTTTATTCAAAATTCTTATATTCCGTATCCTCTTCACTAGGTATACTGATATTTTATATTCAGCCAGAGTAAGTTGTTGCCCTGAAGTGGGACCTGTGGGACATTCCTTACAGTTTTCCTTCTAAAGATCCTTTGTCTATTTCCAAAAAGTTTAAATATTGCCATCTTGGTTCCAAATCAACAGGACAAAGGCTGTATTTGAAATGTAAAATCGTGATCATGTGGATAATTATTTTGTACTTGCTTATAGACTTTTATTAAATAATAAATTGTCCACTACTGTAATAACCATATACCTACTGGTTCTATACACCTTCATTGTTCTTCTGTCTCAAAACGCGGCTATTACTTCGGTGAGCTACACAAAAAGCGGTTGTAACTAAGACATGCACGGGTAAGAAAATTTATCAGTTTTATAGCTACTTTAAATTATAAATAGTTTGGCCTGAGGGGCGACAGGCTATATACGGCGCAGTGACACTATTGATGGTTTAATTTAACTTTATTTCAAAAGCTCAAAGGCATCTTATTTAACTGGTACACTAAAAAGAGATGAAATAATACTTAATTAACAAATTTTATGTGTACGGTACTTAATATCATAATTAGGTAGGTACAGGATGCCTAGTATACATAAAACAAGAAAACTATCAGGTATAGGTCATTTATATATCCCAGTTAGTTATTCCTAATCTCTACATTGTAATAAAATAGCATTACTTACTTGTATGTGTTTCAGGGTTAAAAGGAGGTTAATCTTTTTCATAATTTTGCGATTTTTACACATTATTAATGTATCACTACGGGGTTTTTAAGTAAATAAGTGTTTTTACTTACTTACTTAACAAACAATCTTCTGTGCCGCGAAAAAACCCGTAGTTATATTATCTACGTTAATAATGAGGTTGGTAATGTCACATATTTATAGTCTAACTAGTAAGATTACGAACTGTCGATAGATTGTGAATTGAAAAACCATTTACTTACAATTTAACGTACAACATTCCGTTATTTCATAATAGGTATGTCCTTAGCAAAACGTAAAACTTTAAACCATCGTGGTGGAAGGATCAACCAATACGTTACCGACTAAGTTGACCATACAGATTAGGTACCCAAGATGTTCCTTCATGTACAATATACCAATCTTTATTAATTTCAAAACAAGATAACACCGAACGAATACAATAGGTAAATTTTCGTTACAAGACACATCTACATAAAACGAACGTATGATTATGTATCAACAATTTATCATAGACAGACTTCTAAAAGGTGTTCGCGTACGAACAGAAGGGCTGCCCCAGGGTAAACGGCACTTAATTTGACCATTTCTCTATATTAATTACCGAAACACCCCCAAGCGGAGAACATAAATAACAAAAAATTACGCGTAGGATAACCTACCCCTGTCTACCCCAGGATGTTTCGTATGTTTCGTCACGCGCATTGATTCCAAACGATTACTTTAAACCATCCCTCAAAACTAAACCAGTTTTAACGATTCGATTTATCTTGCAACCTAAAGCGGTACCTACCGCCGCGCCGTGGGTACCTTTGTGCATAAAATAGTTCATATGAATATCACCTGCCTTAATATTTATTAATATTTTTCTATAGGATATTAATGTACATACACATACTCATAAGTTACTAGCAGCGCCCCGCGGTTTTACCCGCGTTATGCCCGTTCCCGTGGAAATTTCGGGTATTTTTTTTCATAAAAACCTTCCTCTTGAATTCTATCTATTTAAAAAACCGAGTCAAAATCCGTGCAGTATTTAAGTTTATTAACTAAACTGTTTTGTCTCTTTTTCTCTTTGGAAAATAGTGTAGGTATGTCGGAAAGAGACAAGCTTTGATAGCTAAAATGCTGTCAATAAGCGTTTATGATAAGGCCCTAAGTCTTTAATTACACTTGTAATTACCTAAGTACCTACTTTATGTAGGTATAAACTGCCGATGCAGAAGAGGGTTATATTAAGTTTAATGTGTCCGAGTGTCTGTGGCATGGTCGCTCCAAGGAATGACCGATTATTTTATGGCTGATGTAGTCGAAATACTTAGTAGATCTAACTACAATTTATAATGCGAGGATTATGTACTTAGTTGTACAGGGCAAGCTAAATTCTCCCTTGCTTTAATTATTAGCGAAGTATGTACCTATAAGTATTAGTAGGTACCTACTACGGGATTTTTCGCGGCACAAAATCGCATGATTTTGTGCCGCGGGTTTAGCAAATAAAAATATGTAGGTACTACTACTTTGATTTCCCAATATTTCGAGTTGCATGGATCTAAAAGCTGAAAATTTGCATGTATGTAGGAATACCATGACACTACGTGCCAATCGATCCATTTTGAGCAAAAATTTTACTTAGTTCAAATGTTTAAAAAAATTGTTATAGGTAGATATCTCGATTCCTCGGAGTCTGTTCGTTTTCCTTTTTCTAAAAAATGAAGGGCATTTAAATCTCTGCAAATAATAACACGCTGTTTAACCATGTATGTAGTTGTTTCATTACATGGGTGACATGGGTCACAAAATCATGAAAGCCGACGTATCCAGGTACCTACATTATACCTTCGACGCCCAACTTTGATTATTTCGATTTTATAGAACGTCTTAATGTTTGGGTAATCAAGCAATTCCAGACTTTTTGGTATAAACCTAAATACCAACCTAATTTTATTAAAAAATAAGTTATTAAGTACCTATATAGGCAAGCCATGCCATGTCTCAATATCTACCTACCTTTTATAACAAATTATTTATCTAATAAGTATATAAGCTAGGTATTTACCCAAAACCTTTTACCAAAACAAGCCTAAATCTCAAAAGAAGCTTTCCCACGAGACTAGAGATGCGGGTAGTGTGGTCGATATCGGAGCTTGTCACAGAGGCGTGTTCGTGAGGAGGGGCCAGTGGAGGCGCCGCCTTCCGCCGCGCCTCCGGCCCTTGTCGGCGCTCCGATAACTAGAATGCCACTCAGGGAACCTCACGGCATTCGAAACCGCACATCTCCCTCCGGTACTATCATTACAGACATGATTGACTACCCGCACTTACCGCCTGTTGGTTTATGCGTACCTATTAACACTATTAACTACGTTTGACGAGTTTCAGGTTGATCTTTATTTGAAATAATTGAATCTTTTAGGAATGCCGTATGGCTCTGCTTCGCTTGTCGGCGGGTTAATAGAGATTCTAATAGGATTTGAACTAGAAGTCCGATGGAAAAGCTTTCCATTTTTTTGAAAATATCGGGATTGTAACCATTTTAGATTATTTTCCATTAAAATTATACTCTACCGGTATTATTACTGAGGTACGTACCTACCTATATTACCATCGTATTGTTAAATGCCGTTAAGTATTAACCACTACCTAAAACTCTCGACTCGGTATTCAGTAGGTAGATAAATATTTATTTCGTACCTACTTTAAGATTATTCAGAGCGCGAAAATTATAAAATATTTTGTGATTTGAGGTATCGAAGCCGCCTAATTACATACCTACCTACTTACTTATTAATCTAACAATAATTTTTATTTATTTTCATCCTGTTCTATAGATAATAACATGAAATAAATAAACGTGAAGTTTGAAGATTAATTACTACTTTCCCTCTAACTATGCCCACTCTCAAGCATAGTTAGGTATATTACCTATTTCAAAATCTCAGAGGTAAAATTACTGATCATTGAACATTATATTAACACTTTCACAGTTTTTTCAAACACATTAACGTTTCCGTTATCCGCTTTTCTGCAATCCGATCCACTATTAACAGATTTTAACGATCCAACGTCTACATTAGAATACTACTAACACCATCTGTTGTAGAGTAGCGAAACTTTTGTACCACGAATGAGAATGGTTTGTAGAAAAAGTTTTTCGTGTATATTTTTATTATTAATATTAATGAAATTATCGTTTTAAAGTATTATATCATCAAAATGGAAAAACCTATATTTTTTAACAAACTTTATTTCTTACATATTCTGTAAACAGCATAATTCCAAATACACATGATTCTAGTATAAATCTCAACAAATGTAAAACCGATTATATCAAAATCTCTCGGGAATGGGTTGGTACAATACATTTGACTATATTATTTCTGATGAAACTTTTTACAACTTGTTGGTGAGCTCGGGGACTGCCTTGAACAGGTCGGCTACAAGACCGTAGTCACTTACCTGCAACAAAAATGCGTTCAAATATTAATAAAAACAAACTTGGGTGGATGCACACTGCCCGGTGGTGTTTCCGATGGCAATCGCGAGACCGTCGACATGTCGCAAGACAACTTATAATATCAATTCACAGTCGCAAAGCAAGCACACGACGGCACTTCCTTTGGATTGCGGCAACTTGCGGCAACTTTGTATTGTATCGCCGGCCTGTGTCGATATAACGTTGCATTATTAATTTATATTGCCCACCTCAAAAGGAATTGAACTTGAAATGGTATATAGGTATTGAATATATACACAAAGTTATGAACATCGCTTTTACAAGAAAGTAAATCGCTATAACATAATAGTTCACTTTTGTGTACTAACATTATCATAAAAAAAAATATGTAATTTTCTCAATGGAAGTTACCACCAAATGTAGGGACCTGGGACAGTTATATGAATTTAAGTACATAAGTATAAGTTATAAGAAAAATTTTAAATACACAGCGTTCTTTTTAACTAAATTCTCCATGTAAGACTATAGACTTTATCGCACATGAAACCGCGCATTGCAAATTTAAATCAACATGCAAATAATATGTAAAATTAATCCAGTTACAGTTCAACAGTACATGTATTAACTGGAAATCCATTGACATTATTAACATAATATATACATTATCATTGGCTATGTAAACAGGGCGATAACATTACATATAGCATTGAACTACAACTGATAAAGACGTAATGAATTAGAAATATATCAAAAATAGTTATTTTTATCGTCGTAAGTATGGCACATTATTGGCCACGATTTTCATCAGATTAGTGTAGCATACTAGCAACGCTTTATGGATTCACATGCGTAAAATGGGACCGATCTGTTATCCTGCCTTCTTTCTCTCACATACCGACGAATTTACGAACCCGATTCATAAACGACCAAAATATGAGGTAACAAATATGAGAATTAATAAAAAGTTCCTTTTTTGGTCTGTGTCTATTAAAAATAATGATCAAACCTGGAAAATGGGTGCTTCGGGATCCTTGTTGATGGCGACGATGGTCTTGGAGTCCTTCATGCCGGCGAGATGCTGGATAGCGCCGCTGATGCCCACGGCGATGTATAGGTCCTGAACGAAACAATATATTTTAAAAATAATATCAAATAGTAGGACCTCTTGTTCCACAGGACAAATATGCAATAAAAGATATTAGCATGCTCATAATATGTTGATATACTTATTGAATATTTAGCTTTTTGTCCCAATGCAAAGCTGAAAATACTTTTCAACAATGTTAGCCTCACATTATTATACTTACTATTATTATTTTAAACATAGCACCCTATAAAGGTGATAAACACGGCATGTTTTTTTATATTACTATAATAAATAATCTGTGATAGTTGCCCATGGTCGTGCTCAATATATTACTTAGCCTGGGGACTACTACTTTGCATGCTTTTTCATATATGTCTAGCTAGGACTTACAGGAGCCACAATCTTGCCGGTCTGTCCGATCTGCAGGTCATTGGCGACAAAGCCGGCGTCGACGGCGGCGCGAGACGCTCCCACAGCCGCGTTCAACTTGTCCGCAAGATCGTACAACAGCTTGAAGTTGTCGCCGGACTTCAGACCTCGACCTAGGTAATGTAAAGAATGAAAATAAGTTTTAAGCCTGTAATGTCCTGCTGTTGAGCTTAAGAGCAGAAAGTATAATATTTATTTTTAAATCACTCTCAGAATTCCATTTTCGTCTAGTATTTAGCCATAATTGTTTACAAATCATACATGTAAACAAAGATGGCCACCTTTCCAATGACAAAACATTCAAATAAGTTTAGTAATAGACAATTTTGTTTGAAATATTTAAAAAAAAGTAAAAGTATAAGCCGGTAATGTCTCACTGCTAGGCAAAGGCCACTTATCTCATGGAAATATCAGTACAGTGAGGAGGATTAAGCATAATCACCACACTTGCCAAATGCAGGTTCGTGATCTCAAACCCAAGCTTTTTAAATAATCCTAAAAAATACAATTTATTTCTAAATAATCAATATAAAAATTACAAGTAATTATTACCTCCAGATATAATATTCTTAGCACTGGTCAACTCTGGTCGGTCAGATTTGGTCAGCTCTTGAGATACAAACTCAACAAGTGCTGACTTGTAGTCGCCCTCAGGGGCTTTCTCGATAGCAGTTGATCCTCCCTCCAAGGGCTCCGGAGGGAAGGCAGTGCTTCGGACTGTGATCACCTTGATAGGGTCCTTTGCTTCCAGGGTTAGGACAGCATTACCTGTGGCAAAGGATTTAAAATTATGTATGACTCAATATGTGAAAGTGACTTGAAGAATTTTATTTTGTAGTTGTACGAATTGGTGGATTTATTTTTTTGTAAATAATCGATTTTAGACATTTTAGACTACTTTACATCCTGGATTCCCATGGGAATGAGTACAACTGCAAGGAAAGATAAATGTGAATGTACAGTACCTGCATAAATAGTCCTAATGAAGGTGTTAGCATCCTTAACACCAATGATATCAGTGATTGGTGATACATCAAGCTTAGCTGCTACTCTTGGCAGGATAGCTTTGCCAAAAGCAGTAGCTGGTGCAAGAATATGAGTGAAATTGAACTGTTTCTGTGTGGCTATGATGAGGGGAGTCAGAGTCTCAGCGGTGAAGCCCTTGAAGACATCACTCTCTGCTACCAAGACCTTGGAAATGCCATTGGCTTTGGCAATAGACTCGGCTGCCTGAAAAAGAGTTAAAGCATTTAGAATTCATGTTTATTATATTAAATATCCCTAAAAAATACAAATTATTGGTTGTTTTGTTACTTACAGGGCCACATTTAGTCCCAGCCACGAGTACGGAAACATCTCCTCCGATTTTCTTAGCAGCACTCAGGGCATTCTGTGTCGCTGGCGATAGAACTTCATTGTTGTGTTCAGCTAATACTAAAGTACTTTGCAGTCGCCTCAACTAAAACATTTAAACAATCATATAATAATATACAAGCTAATAATAGTATGTACTGACACTGGCCTCTACAAAAATCCTTATCACACGTATCAGGAATCTTGTTGTTAAGAAGAATTCTGATAAAGTTATACAGTATTATTGGTCACCGAGTAATATTTACCTGAGTTGAGTAGAACAAGTGCCTACTGCAAGGCGAGAACATGTTGTATATAAATTATATCTTAAATTAACGTATGAAATAAGTTTTATATAAATTTGTGCAGTTTGTCTGCACTTTATTCTTAAAAATTACGAGGTTACAAAGTCCAAGTCCAACTACAAGATACAAAAGTTGTAAAATAAAATTGACATTTATTTGACATGACATGACAGTACTATTTTGACAGTTAATTTGGCCGGACGTCATATCCTCACACGTCAAGTTTATTTTGTGTTCGTTGCGTGTAACTGTCAATGCCACAATCACTTCAATCAGCTGTGCATTGTTATGTCGTTTATCTCTTTCGCACCTTAGAAGCGTGTTGCAACGTTATAGAGTTCTTTCTCCCTTACACCTCAAAGATAACTGATAAATTGGAGTATCAGCTTTGAGAAAAGTTAAGTTAAATTTAAATAATTATTTTATTACATTGTAGTCTTGTAGTAAGTAAGTGCTCATAAGTCAATAATCAACTCTAGTAAGTGTAGCTGTCTTCTACGTTTATAAAAGTGATAAGTGAAACGTGTTTTCTCAATATAGGAGCCGAAAATAATATACAAATATATACTTAAAATTATCTAAACTTAAAATTATCTAAAATAATTAATTATTACACTAAAATGACTTCTTTACCAATCGTTTCCATTACCAGAAGAGAAACTTTTAGTTCCTGTCACAGGCTTCATAGGTGAGTAAACGTGATAGGTACTTGTAATTTGATACCCCTATCTACTTTTACTTTGTTAAGATCTGTAACTTTTAAACTTACTACCTAAATACTATTTACTTGTTTAGTTTATATACTTTATAAATTATTTGTGTCCTTAGGGTAAGTTAACAATTATTAATTATATTATTTAAACATATTCAATAATATATATAATATTTATTTTAAAGTTAAGTTGGCTTGTCAATTTTTTTTTCAGCCCATTTTTATCAGATGAAGACAACAAAAACTTGTATGGAAAATGCAACAATCCCAATGGACATGGACATAACTATGTTGGTAAGTATCCTGCAGATAAGTCTTTATAAATACAAAATTATTTTAATTTACATTAATAATCAAAAATCAGACTAGTAACTTACCTAAAGTAAAAATAATACTATAATAGATTTTTTTTATTAATTTCCGTTCAATGTATTACTCATTGCAACATACATTGAAATACAACTAAATCAATACTTAAACCTTTAATTAATTATCCTTTCACTTTGATGTATTCTTAGTATATGTCATATTTTATTTTTATAGTTTTAGTGACGGTCAAAGGGCCGGTGGATGCTCACACTGGGATGGTGATGAATGTCCATGAATTGAAGAAGTATATGCAGCAAGCCATCATGGACCCATTGGATCACAAGAATTTGGACCAGGATGTACCATACTTCAAGGCTGTGGTGAGTTTCAAAGATAGATCAAAAGTAGCACTTAAAGCTCTGCTGTCTAGTCAAAGTGCATTCTGGTTCTGCTTATACCAAATATTGATATAAGCACATTTTCGTCATCATTATCATTGAAAATTAACATTATATGATACACAAACAATTTCATTTGTTAACATAAAAAATAATATCATAGTTTTTGGAAGTATTAAGTATAGAAGTCTTATTATCAATTTGTATTCTATCTAATTAAATGGATAATTTAATATTAAATAGGTAAGCAACAAACAATCAAAATATACATTTAATTGGTATGTTTTATAAATTCTAATCATAAAAAAAAATTTAAGACAGTGATAAAACATTATCATAAATGTCATAGTTCATAAACTATTAATTAGAATTGATTCGTATTGTGAAATATATTGTTCAATAATAATAATGATAAAACCTGTTGCTAATACATTGTTGATCATTATTAACATGAGTTAATGATCATTTAATTGGTTCATGTTTTCTGAGGGCCACGGATTTCCCCGCACTACCAGAATGTAGCCAATATTCTGTGGAAAGAATGTACCAATCCACTTTTTGATATGGTTTGCACTTTTTAAACATTTTATAATGTAAACATGGTACAGTCCAGGTTCATTGATATCACTTTAATTTCTTAGGTACTAGAAACTTTCTAGTACCTAAGTAAAACCTTTCTAGTAGAAAGCAATCTGCAATAACAGGTGTCTAATTTATACTTCTACACAAATTGTATAACAAGCAAGATCTTTACCTGCACCAAAATGTATAGGCGCGTCACTAATCGGGAATAAAACAATTCACTTGCAGGTAAGCACAACAGAAAACCTAGCCATCTTCATATGGGATCAACTGCAGAAAGTTATGGATAAACCGCAGTTACTCCACGAAGTTAAGATCCTGGAGACCGAGAAGAACCATGTGGTCTACCGCGGAGGTACCACATACCCTAGGAAGAAGTATGACTCTTCAGCCCTGCACCCTAACCCTAATCAACACAACGTATCATCTGATTCAGACTGATTTGAAAAAAGATCTCGAATATTTTATAATCTGTTATGATGACAATAATGAGACATAGGTAAGAATGCTTTTGTATGTAGAGTATTTGACTATGGGTGGCACCATAGACTACTTATTATGAAATATATTTTTGCTATTTAAACTTTTATTCACTTGTTTGAATTAGGTAACTGATTGATACTTTGTATTTACATAAAGCTTCCTACGTATTTTTGTAAAAATATTTACACATACATACATCGCTTTAGCATTTCCAATAAGAAAATATATTTTGAAACACTATCTCAAGCGTATAGCCAATAAGAATCTACTTATATTTTTTACTTTTTTCATTATTAAAAAACATTCCAAATAAAACGAATTTCATTTAAATCTAATTTGTCACCATTTGCTAGGATTTTAATAAGAAAATAATATGTAATAAATATTTAATTTATTTCAGACAATATCATAATAATACAGCCCATCATACAGTATTTATCACAATAATATAAAAGTTATATAAACCGGTAATTGTCTATGACTAGTTCAAGTTTTACATCAACACACTTACAGTATTTAATTGATGAATCATTGGTACAAAAGAGATTTGTAAAGACCATTCGAGATATTTCTAACGAACATCTATAGTGACAGAAACTACAGGATCTTCAGAGGTTTACATCTTATTTGGGTACTCTTAACATGTTTATAAAATTATGGAAGCAATGTCTTTGTTTTCCTCTAGACAACAAAGTACAGAGTATCTTAGCCCAACAGTGGGACGACACAGATTGACGAACATCAATTCTTCTATATAAAGTTCTAAATCCACCTCTGAAACCGGGTTTAGACTGAAACCCTACATAGTAGTAAAACGTGTATCTTATCAATGAATACTATTTCATTACAATAACTTCTCGTTTTAATTTAATTTATATTTGTAAATCGCTTGTAATTGTGTCAAGACCTTCGATGATAAGAAAGCGATAAAACTGTTATATAATATACATGAAGTACAAACATATAGAGCTTTTGGCATATTTTAATTACATATAGGCTGGGTCCACACTTGGCGATTCTTGGATCGGAGGATCCATACCAGACAATCCAATGGATCATAATCTTCTTGCACCACGATCGACAATTACGAATTACATTGTCGTCATAATTTTTCGAGCACGTTGGATAGTCCGTTGAGGATCCTATTCAGCATTCCGTGACCCTCGATATAGCCAGGATTCAGGATCTCGGATCTTGCTCTTAGCTTTATTTATAACATGCACGCGCTCCACCTCGCGCGAATGGAGCCGGGAAAATATGTGCTTTGATGTGGACCCGGCATTTTAATTTGCACTAAACAATAAATAAACGCATATCACTATTTTCTATCACACAACACGTACCGTTCAACGTATTAATTAAGTTGTAAATATTATGCATGTATTGCTTATTAATTATTATAAAAACCATAAAATAGAGTAAAAATTGCACATGAATGTTAGTTATAAAAATGTAGAATGGACGTATACAACACAAGCTTTTTATAATGAATAGATAGAATAACCTACATTTTGTAAAGGTATACAATAGGATGTCACTAAAATCATATTCAAAATAAGTAAAATATATAAGCAAATATATTAGTATTAAAACACAAAACCCATTAGTAATAAATCTATATAAATATTTTTTTGTCTTTTAGGTTTAGTTACTAAATTAATTATAGAGAGGTACAATAAGAAAAACAATTATCAATCTTTATCCAAAACCAATTATAAAATTGTCACTTGCATTAGAGAGCCCTAATCTTTAAAATTTTATAAAAAGCAGTTTAGCAGCTATCACAATACTTTTAATAGAATACTTTAAAAGTTAGCACAAATTGGAATCCATGATACCTTAAATTACATTCAGACTCATTATTTTAAAACCTTATACGTATTATTAAAAAAGCCAGAAAAGTCTGCACGTTACAGAGGGCGCTAGCATTGCAGATGTTTATACAAACAATTAGTATTTAATTGAAATAGTGCTGTATTCCATAAGTTCAAATATTATCCACGCGAAGACTTGTCTGGCGTACTCGCCACAAACCAGAGACTAATTTAAATTGCCAAGTCATCTTTTTTATAAGGATGTTTTATTGTCACGTACGGTATTCCAAGTTCGAAATCGTTTCGAGGCCAGTATTTGAGCTGTGGTTTTTGTTCTGGCCTTTCGTCTTTAACATTGAAGTAGGCGAAAAGGACAAGTGCCGTGTAACTGGCAATGAAGATTAAGATATGCCAAACACCGTGCATGTAGGGGAAGTCGATAGAAAGCCACGCGTCGCAGAAAAGACGATCCAGAATCCAGCAGGAGAGAGCGAGAAGGGAAACTGCAACGCATCGCAGGCCTAGTCGGTACACTCGAGCATCTGTCACACTGAAAAAATAAACAAAATATTCTTCTGACGTAAGAAGATAAATAAAAAAAACGGTTCGCTTTACGTAAGATCGTAGTTAATTAATTATTAACTATCATTTCACAAGCATAGTTAATTAATTAAGTATTTAATGGGCACCTACCATGAAAAGAGAAATTAGTTACGTCCTGTAATGAGTATGCTTATCACCTTTTTATGTTTCCTCATGAAATTTACGAAATTGAATTGAACTAATGATACCTACTGCTGTGAATAGAGGATTTATATATCTACTAGACTAGGCCAATCTTAAAGCAAATGGAGTCAAAAAGCAATTTTAGCACATTTGACGAAAATTGGTCTCATGCCCAATCATCCCCATACTATTTTTTGCTTACTCGTTATTTTAGACGTTAACGATTACGACTCAGTATAGTGCAATCCTTTTTTTTTAAAGATTGTGATTACCACCCCGTACCATGCCAGTACTTATGGTTTGTTTAAAGGCTCGTCTCATTGTTAACTAAATACGACTGCAGTTATTCAGTAACAGGTTGGCCGTATTCAATAGCGGGCTGTAGCATGGCTGTAGCCGACCTGTTGCTGATCGGCTAAAATGCATTCGGTCAATACACCAATGTAAACAACCCAATTCAGTATAACGATTTGGTTAAACGAATGTGACCAACGCGATGTATCATGTAACCATAGGTACAAAATCTTCAGTCTCTTGTGAGCTTAACGGCCCTAAGACTGCAGCAGGGTATTACTTTTTTAAACGAAGATTATTTAACTATTGGACATGATTACATTTACCTAAAAATGAGGGTAATTATTACCTTTGTAGTTCCTTGCTCAGTAGGGTGATGGCTGGCACGATTAGCGTCATAAGCGCGAAGGCGTTAGCTGCGGGGTGCATTACGAGGAACCCGGTCGACATTATCGAGAAAACACTCGAGTAGTACCCTAACACGCGCCTGGAAAATAAATAAAAACAAATTAATAAACGACATCATTTAAATCTGGGTGCCCACGTCACGTAGTACTCACTTCGATAATCGTTAAATTAATCCGAATGTTGTTTTTTGTCTTTTTGTTGGTTTCAAGCTTCGATCAACAATACACATGATCGAAGGTTTCAAGGAAATAATCTCAAGTACTACCATCCGATTCGATTTTTTTTTGTATCGCATAGCTAGAGGAAGATGCTACTTTTCATCCCGACATTCCTACGGGAACAGGTAAAACCACGGAGCGCTGTTGGTTATAATCGCTTAACAGAGCACTATAGTGCTTGGGACTTGTCCGTCCTATTTTTTAAAATAGCTGGATATTTCGGAGCTTTTAAAGTTGCTTAGTTAACTTAAAAACTCTGATACAGTTTTACGAGAGCATAAGAGTAGGTATATTTTATAAATAAAGAGCCCATATCAAATATTTTATCTATACTTTTCTCAATAAAAAAAATATGTGAGAAAAAAACCTACTGTGATTGACAATAAAAACCATCTTTCTGAGAAATACAACTGACGTCATTGCAACCACTGTAAGTTATAAAAAACAAACACAAATTATGTTAATTATACAGTTTAGGTCTCTTGATGATATAATTAAATTCTCGTAATAATTCTAATTAAAACTAACTCGAGACTCATTGTAACTCTTCAAGGTGAAGATGTTTTACTTGTTACGTTAGTTAAAGTATCTCTATACGAGTATATAAATGGCAAACCTGTCTGACTGACTGACTAACTGACTATCAATGCACAGCCCAAACTACTGTACCTAGAAACTTGGAATTTGGTACATAATAATATATTCCTTTTATGATGTAAGTGAGCAATAAGAAAGGATTATGCGAAATTCAACCCCTGACCGGGCCCAGAAAGGGCCACCCCCTTTCAACCCCTGACAGGGGGTGGCCCTTTCTCCGAAGCGAAACAAAGGTAGCCGCTCCGCTAGTGTATAAAGGTGTATGGGAGTAGTAAATTAATGAGATAGATTATAAAATTCATGATTCTTTAGCCTATTTTTTTCCTAAGTTTAAGCACATTTACATAATTTTGTTTAAAATAGGTGATTATTTTTTGGGTTGTATAAATAAGTTAGGCAAGCATGGCGATAATGCCTATATCCTCGTCATCGTACTGATATCTTCAGTGAGATGAGATTCGGCGAGAGAGCCTTTGCCCAGCGGTGGGACATTACAGACTAACCGCCTTATTCATAAACAATATTTAACTTAAACATTGTTTTAAAGTGTTTTCTTTGGCAAAAGGCGTATGTCGGAAAGGGACAAAACATTTGTTAGCTAAAGTGCTGTTAATAAGCATGTATAAATGAAGGCCTAATACTTTACTTTAAGTAAGTATTTATACAAGATACATATACCACTATGAAAAGACAAAATATAAACAAACAACAAAAATATCTTACTCAAAGACTTCTGTTCTGCTATGGGATTTCAGAATGTTACCTTAATTATTACCCATAACATTGACAGCTGGGTAAATTTACCTACCTAATTAGTATTTATAAAATATTATTAAACTTATTTTAATTACCTATGTGTGTATCTGAAGTGTTTTAACAAATGTAGCATTAGGTTTTTTGATCATAAATATAAATGAATGTACATACAGTATTAAACATGTTATTTAAAATCTGGTCTGATAACTTAACTAAGGTAAAATAAGTCTATATGTATATACCTGTTGCCACCAAGGAATTTCGGAAAATATCTCCTTGGAAGAAACATAGCAAAAGCCGCCATGAACACCCATAGGATAGCCAGTTCATCAAGCAGTTGACCTACAAAATAAAAATAAATAAATATTGGGTTTCTATTAATTCTATGACACAAACATTAAAAGGACGAGAATAAGGATGAAAAATAAAAATATATGCAAATCTTATTCATTTTAAGAAACTTGAAAAAAAGGAGGAGGTTTCGTAATTGAAAAATTTTATTTTCATACTTAATTTTTTTTAATTTAGAAAAGCCTCACGAAAAATACCTTATAGGACTCAATTAATAATTTAAAGGACAGTGCACTTACCAACTAGGCTTAAAGTAGCATGGAAATATGCAGAACTTATTCCAACCACCATCAGTAGAACCCATAGAACATTGATTCCAGGATTGAAGAATTTAGAATAGCCGTGGAAAAGATGCATCAACACAGGGGGGAATAAGAAAAATAGTACATTGCTGATCTGAAATATAACAAAAAATATCAAGTTTTATCCCTCACCATAATTTATTATGAAACTAATAGTATAATACCTAACTACTATGAATAACAGCTGTTTACTAGTGTAAATATTTACAAAGAACAAAGGGCTATGTATAAAGTGCATGTATTGGTATTTTTATAAACATGACTGATGAGGAATAGCTCGCTAAAATAAAGTATTTTCTACTTACAGTATTAACAAATTCGGCGATTGAAGGCGATATAGAATAATTGGATTCACACCAATCCACAGGCGAACTACCGCGTTCCAAATGCGACCACATTTTGAGATTTTTGAGTCATAAAATCCCTTTCTTTGTTAGTTTTAGAGCGTAGCGAGCGACGAATAATTCAGATCAATAACAAAATATTTTATTGCACTGAAACTGTTGGTTTTATGATTAATACAGATTTATTTAATATATTATTCTGTATTTGTACAATTTTCCCTAAGCCTCGTCATATTTTGAACACGTAGGTTTATTTTATAAAATTATTTACGAATGGAAATAAACAGCGCACATCGCACACGACTATCATGAGGTATTTATTTCACAGATTTATTTTACGATTGAATAAGCGCAACGCGAGCGAACTGCGAAATTCGTCTCGGAAACAAAACAAAATATTTAAATTGACATATTTGACATTGTCACTGTCATAATTTGACATCAAATTTACGAAATTACGTTCCATTCCTCGCATTTTTTAAAATGTTTATTGTTTACCTTTTCATCAACATTAGTGGTTGAGCAGCAACTATCACGTACTAGGTGAAAGTTTTGGGTTCGAAGCTGGTGAATGTTAATAAAGTAACATACAAAGCTTATGTTACGTCAATATAATAAAACACAGTTTGATGCACGTGTGTGTGACAGATTATTACAAAAACATTACAAAACTAGGTTAAAGCCATTACCTGCTACATTTAGATTAACCCAGATTCTTCGTTCGCACTCTGCCATTTTAAATAGGTACCTACTTAAATTATATAAAAGGCACAGTGTAAAAATTAACGATAGACATACCATGCTTGAACTAAGTATTTTTATACCAAGGTAAACTGGAAGATTAGGAACTAACTAAAATTTCCCATATAGGTACATAGTAGGCAAGCTGCATGCAATTCATGACCAAGTAGATATTTGCGTATCCCAACGTTGGAAATTTCATCTTGATACCGTTGTAATTTTAAACCAATCTAAATTCTTGTTTCGTCTAAACCAATTTTAATGGACATTTAAATAATTATGGAATATAACGCACCAAAGCAATGTAAGAGGTTGCGTTAACTTGCTATGATATATTACTAAGGCGCTAATCAAAACATGATCGAGAAATCTGTTGCGGATACAATTTTCTTCTTGCAAAAAGATTATTAAAGTCTGTCGCGTTACATTGCCTCATTGGAAAACGTGCAACAACTAATGTCGACTCGCGCCGCCACTAGTCGCTAGTCGGCTAGTCGCCGTATCTGCAGTCGGTCACCCGTAGTTTCACTCGTTCAAATCATAAATATTTAATTACAATCTTCTTATCTTTTCGTAACTCCTCCAGGTGATTCCGAACTGGATTTCGCGAGTCACTGGACGGACCATACAGTCGCTAGAGAGTTACAACGAGGTTTAGAACTCCGAGAGAAGAAGGCGCGCCCCGCACCGGCCCCTATAGAATCTAAAGCTGTGGCTGTCAACGTTATTAAGTCACCGCCCATGTGCGGGCCTAGCTCCGACAGGTGAATATACTTCTCAATTTATTATATCCTCTTTACTCAACGTACTAAAACTGAGGGTATAAAAGACCTTTTGGCAAAATTCGGTGATTAACATATTTAACGCTAAAACATAAATGGTTATAAGAGGGTAGGTAAATAAGACAGGTGATATAAGTCTGGTCCCAAACCAACATCGTAGCTTGGGGCATACCTACTGTGTACCTATTTTTCTACCATTTTATTGCGCCCTAGTAAGAGAAAGCCCCCTTTTTAGAAAAACTCGCCGGCGGAAAAAGAGGCACCATAACAGAGCTTTGAGTCCTATATACTCTAAACGGGCATCCTCTCCGAGCAACAGAAGGTATAGAAAATCACGTCAAAGGAATCGTAACAAATGTCCTTTGAGAATAGCTGAACTTGCTGTTCCAACTAAGCGCCACTGTCTAGATAATTGGAAGAAAAACGCTTACATATTGCCTGAAATCATGGTGAGTTGAATTATCTATAGGTATATACTAATATTATAAAGAGGTAAAATTTGTTCTTTGTATGTTCGGGCTCAGAAAAACGGGCACAACGCGAGGCAGTAGGCGGGTAAGACTGCAAGTTTAATATAAGCAGCTGAGTAAGCTTATATTAATCAAGGTTTTCATATACACATGACAGGAAAACTGGCCATTTTAAGAAATTTAATTATTCCCAGATCGAAAGATTACGACAGCACGTGTTAGACGAAAGACCTGTGGTGCCACTCGCTGACGCGGTACAATTTTTCAGAAACAGTAAAAAGAAAAATATTAGTAAAGAAATAAACCAATACAAGAAGTCTATAAAGGAACACAAGGGGTATATTGAACGTCTAAATATTTAAAATCAAAATAATATAAAATTAAACTGATGCATTTGTTTAAATTGCAGATCCAATAAGAAAAATGCTAAGCCCAAAAAAGTAAACATTCAAGATATGAGGAATTTTTGCGCTATATTTGGTCACAAAATGTCACAGAAGTTAATAAAACCAATGAATATTATTTTAAGCTCTGAGTAAGAGTATATTCTACGTAATACATAATTTGATCCTAGCTAGATTGCAATCAATATTATTGTCGTTATTAAGGTAAAATATGTAAGTAGGTACTTACACCTAAATTTGCTATTGCAAAATCATTTTCAGATTAGAAACACTAGCGTGTATTGTTTATAACGATATAACAAAACTCATGTTGAAGGACAAAAACCTAAACTATGAATATTTATACAAAAATAGAAACATTCAGATTGAAATAGCTAGCAAGGTAAACGGAGCTTTTTAAATATTCTGAATTTACCAAGAACTACCTACAAGTACCTACCAAGTACCTTTCAATGTTTCAGATTACTTTATGGATAAAATATATTTTAGATGAATCTTACTACGCAATACTTGAGGACCAAATCAGAGGTTAATCAACTGCTATTATAAACAATATTACTTAAAATACGTTAATAGAATACTTTAAAGAAAAGTACCTATCTATTTTTCAGATTTGGAAGAAGAGGCAGGACCTGTATTAGATTTCTTGGACGACTTTGTGGAAAATATATTGGTAAATAGCCTTTTGTAACTAACAAATTCAAGATTCTAGATGTGCTTAGAAGTTGAGATACATACTGAGACCTTTTACAGGATATTTGCATACCCTACGTTGAAACTGAATCATTGGATACATATGATATTTTAAGTACAATATCTAAATCCAAAGGTGACAGCAGCGAGGACGATTCTTACTGGGATGGCAACGTACCGATATCAGTAAAATCCACTGATATCAGAGGCCAGGGTAAAAAACCAAAAACAACTCACGATTATATAGAAAATAAACTAGATGAGATCATAGACGACATTGTTAAGGATTCAAAAGATCAAAGCCCAGAGCAGGTATCGGAAAACTTTGATGCAGACTTCATCACCAATGACCTTAGCGATGACTATGCAGTGAAGGAAAAACCGTCAGAAATCGATGATGAGGACGAATTCGTAGACGTTGATAACGAGAATGGAGATATTGATGAAAGTGAGAACAACGTGAGTGGAAACGATAAAAAAGTTAAATTTGGTAACGAAGATATGGGTAATGAAATAATATATGGATTTCAATTTTGTCTTGAATTAAGTTGTAAAGTTTTAATACCAATTTATAAATATAGTCTGTTCAATCCAGTAATTTTCCTTAGATTTAATAAGGTTATGCTTCTATTGGTAGTTTTACTCGATAGGCTTAGTAGGTGAATTCATAGTTTATAAAACCAATATTATGAGAATTGTCAGTAAATATTATATGTTATGTATTTTTTGCAGTAAACTTCCCAAATGATGGAGAGTCAGGGGTAAGGTACGTTATGTTATGTCTTTAATTTTTACCAAGTTAATGGTATTGTTTTTATGATTATAATGGTAAAAATATAAGCAATTAATGTAAAAGTTGAAATTTACAGTGGAGAACCATTGATCAATCTACCAGAAGGACAAACCACACGAAATTCATTGCAGAGCGTGACATTTTCTGAACCAAATGAAAATTTACTGAGTAAGTTAACATTATTGTGTACTGTACCGGACATCTATAATAATATATAATATTTCATTCTATAACGTAATGTAACTGTTACTGTTGAATAGAAAGTAAACTTAAAATAATTATTAATCATATTTTCTAACCCAATTTTACCCCCTAAGTATTTTTGGAAGGTTCTGTATTATTCAATTATTTTATCCCAAAACAGGCGACGTAGATGAAATATGGCCCAGTGACGTCGACCCGCACGAATTAAAGCCAAGCGAGAGTGTCAGTAAATCAATTAATTCACTGGGCAGAATATTCGAAACAGATGAAAAATCCACACAGGATTATTTGAATCTCGACAAATTAGATACCGATATCTTACGCGGCAAAGAATTTGACTATACAGAAGAGAGAGTAGAGTCAAAATACAGTTTCGATAGACTACACGCAAATAAAGGGAGCATGGAAGTTAGTACAGAAGGCGATAAAACTGTTGGCTATAAAGACGTAAATCATGCAAAAGGTACAACAACGGACATTCCAGTAGTTGGATCTAAACTTCACAGCACTGATGGATTATCATATGTAATAATGAATCCTGAGATGGAAAAATATTATGCTGATAAAGGTATACAGATTGAATCGAAAGAACTGAGTACAGAACAGATGAAATATCTTAAGGACATAGGTGTTAATACTTCGATAGATAAAGGATCGAAGGGCCGTGGGCACGGTAAGAGTGGTGGCAAAGGCAAGAAGGATGAATCGGACGATGTGACGGTTTATCCCGTGGACTTAACGTCGAGTTATAGTGAGTTTGAACACGGATATCTGTGAAGGATGCGTATACACCAGTGATGTATGAGGCAGCGAGGAAAATAACCCATAAAATAATTATTGAACCACTTTTTTTATTACCGTTACTAGTCCAAGCATTTGGTAAAAAAAAAGGGGGTTACCTGGAAAGTTTTCCGGGAGTTTTGAAAATTGGTTTATTTATAGATTTGGGTATGCTCTTTTCGAATTTCAACTTTGCCACCTCGTAACCCCGCCGCTCGCGCCGCCATATTGAAAAAATGGCGCCTAAAAACGGTTTTTTGGAAATATCTCTTTTCCGACGCATTTTACGACAAAAATATCTATGTACAAAATTAAACTAGAGAAAATTTCCTACAATTTATGTATTAATAATTTTTTTCATAAAATCAATCATCTTTCATCACTACATATTATAAAACAAAGTCCCCGGCCGCGTCTGTCTATCTGTTCGCGATAAACTCAAATACTACTGCACGGATTTTGACGCGGATTTTTTAAATAGATAGAGTGATTCAAGATGAAGGTTTATACGTATAAAAATTCCCGATATTCCCACGGGAACGGGCACAACGCGGGTAAACCGCGGGCGGTGCTAGTCTTTCATGATTCATAATTTCATTTGGTTTACTCAAAGCACAACCGGGTCTTGTATACATTAAACAGTAGGTATAGTACATATTAACCGCGAGTTAACGTTACTCCGACTTTATATTAGAACTCTATTGACCTACAAACGTCATAACTATCCCGGTTTTATATATGGAACAATTACACCATCATATGTTTGTATACACTAGCACCGGCCGCGGTTTTACGTATTGTATCATTTCTGAAGGAATTTACGGATAAAATATCCTATCGTAGTAATATTATAAATGCGAAAGTTTGTGAAGATGTATGTATGTATGTTTGTTGCTCTTTCACGGAAAAACTACTGAAGAGATTCGTATGAAACTTTACAGTAATATAGGTTATACATTAGAATACCACATGGGATACATTTTATCCCAAAATTCCCGCGGGAACCGGTACTAAGTGGTAAAACCGCGGGGCGCGGCTAGTTGATAGATATAACTTTGACATTTGTAGTCACTGCAAAACAAACAATGCTTAGATCTTTAAAACTACGCAACGGATTTTTATGCAGTTTTTAAAATAGATAGAGTGATTCAAGAGGAAGGTTTATATGTATAAAAATTCCCGAAATTCCCACCAGAACTGCCACAACGCGTAAAACCGCGGGGCACAGCTAGTTTCAGATAAAAATGGTAAAAAAAAGCGAAGTGTGTCCGTCACGTGTTGTTACGCGCGTTGTACCTATTCCCGCGAGAAATGCGGGATAAAAAATATCCCATGTGTTATTCTGATGTATAACCTATATTTCTGTAAAGTTTCATCCAAATCCGTTCATTAGTTTTTGCGTGAAAGAGTAACAAACATACATACATCCTCACAAACTTTCGCATTACAATTTTGTTAGGATTACCATAGTATACAATGTACAGTGAACAACGAGATCATAATTCCATAAATACTTCCGAACACAACGCATCAAGGTCGCTCTAACAAGGCATTAACTAACAGATTGTAATAATTATCCCACGTGAAATCGATTGGACTCGACTGGATTATACTAGCAGTGCCCCGCGGTTTTACCCGCGTTGTACCCGTTCCCGTGGGAATTTCTGGATGAAAAGTATCCTATAACCTTCCCGTTGAACGTGGCTATCCATTAAAAAAACAATTATTGAAATCGGATCGGTATTTTCTGAGATTAGCGCGTTCAAACAAGCTCTTCAGATTTATTATATAAGTACTAGCAGTGCTCCGTGGTTTTACCCGCGTTGTACCCGTTCCCGTGGGAATTTCTGGATGAAAAGTATCCTATAACCTTCCCGTTGAATGTGGCTATCCATTACAAAAAGATTTTTTTAAATCGGACCAGTAGTTCTTGAGATTAGCGCGTTCAAACAAACAGGTGGTGTGGAAATGAGTTTTTTTTAAAAACGTCTATTGAAATCTACTTTGTGGCGCTCGTACGCCAAAAACTATTGATTTTATGAAAAAAAATATTAATACATAAATTGTAGGAAATTTTCTCTAGTTTAATTTTGTCATAAATATTTTTGTCGTAAAATGCGTCAGAAAAGAGATATTTCCAAAAAACCGTTTTTAGGCGCCATTTTTTCAATATGGCGGCGCGAGCGGCGGTGGTACGAGGTGGCAAAGTTGAAATTCGAAAAGAGCATACCCAAATTTATAAATAAACCAATTTTCAAAACTCCCGGAAAACTTTCCAGGTAAAACTACCAAATGATTGGACTATACTGTATTTTTTGTTGGTTTATGCCTCAGACCCTGCCCCTCATTCTCTGGTGGAAACGCAGCCATAATAAAGGTTTTAATGTTATTTGGGTTAGGTAATAGAATAACTAATGTCAATGAAATATTACAGAAGTCCAAGCTTCCAAAATACCTTCATGGGCTAGATCAATATACAACGAGTACAACCAGCCAACGAAATGTAAGTTATGAAGGAAAATAATACTGAGCTAATGATTTGATACTATTTTTACTTAATTAAGGGAATTGTGTGTGTGTGTGTGTGTGTGTGTGTGAGAGAGAGAGAGAGAGAGAGAGAGAGAGAGAGATCTTGGGTTTCCTGTAAAATTTATATTTCTTCACAGCTAAACAAAACATCAGCCGGTGTCACTTAAAGAAATGGTGCACCGATTTGGAAAATGGTTGCAACAATTTGGACTTGTGGTACGAGTGGATTGATATCACTTTGAGGAGTGTGAACAATTTGCATCTTTGCGGACCAGGTAATATAATGCTGTACTATTACTTTTATAGTAACGTAGAATAGCTCTGGTAGAATCGCACTCTGTCGGTGGCTTTTGATATCCCAAACGTATGGGCCAACTTTCATAATCATATATTTTTCCTATGAATAGTCATTGGAGAAGTTATTAATCTTTGAAGCGACATTATACAATTTTTCATTTTCCATTTTCACAATTCAGGCAACAGCAACACATGCTACGCGAGATGCAACAAATCCAACCAATGGATGGCCATAAAGAAAAAAATCGACGATGACGTCACAGTTTGGAACTCCGCTTACGAAAGGTCTAGGAGAATCCTGCAATCGTATCGATGCTTTTATGATCAGGTAATTAACTTTTGAACTAATAAATGGGAAATTAATCGCCCTGAAGTTAGCTATCAGTGCGAGTTTGCAGGTTTAGGCCTGAATTCCTCTGTCGCTGACGTCGGTCGCGTATGCGCGCCAATGAAAACACCCGTAGTTTGGTTTATCGTTGCGTGATTGGCTGATAGGCTGTTACGAGAATTTTCATTCTGAGCAAGTGAACGCACGATATTCAGAGCCATTATTAAGTGCGAATCGGTTCGTCTTTATTATTTAAACGAATAGCAATGTATTGCGTTAGGTTAGAATATATAGACCGATACAGTCCTGTTTCATTTAGTTCCTAATAAGTGCAAATCATTTGTGTTTAAAAAACTAAACCTAAAAAATCCTTCTTATTTACAGGAACTACCAAAACCGAAAACCTGCAAATGTCATCAAAACTAAAAACAGTACCTTTGATATTAATGTTTGTTACTTCATCAATTTTCGTCACGGTTTAAAAGTTAGCGTCAAATTTTTAAATTAGTTTCTGTAACTGTCTATTTTGTTCAAAGCATGTGAGTGTTAATTAATAAAACAAAGGAATTAAGACAGGCTTATTATTTATAATGTACATTGATTTGGTTGTAATCGTATTTGCGTATCGAGGAGTCGCGACAGCCTACAAAGATCCATTTACCATTAAATGATATGTCTCGTATACCGTCACAGTCAGACCCCGTCAGACTAACCCTTAAGTACTCATGTGATTTGTGGAGAGAGAATACAGTGCAGGTACCGTCTTGTCGACCTACTACGAACATTTTGTTCGGTAAAACTGCGATGCTCAACACAGGGTTAGCTGATTCGTGCCATTCCTTGATGAGGTTTCCGTCTTGTATGTTGAGCTGGACTATCTGTAGAGGAGATTTGAATTTGGGGTTAATACACGTCAGGGTTGGAAGTGTTTGGGAAACAATAGCCCAGCAGTGAGACAATATTGGTAACGGAAAAATACACTTACAAAAGTAGTTTAAAGATATCTTCAATTGTCGTTGTAACTTTATCAACAGTTAGATAAGTACCTATTTACTAAGGAATTAGGTGTAACTTGACAAAGACATATCGTGTATGAATTTTAAGTGTGGTTAAAAAAATCAATGAAGATTTCTTTGGTAGGTTGGTTGTTACTGTCTACGGCATAAACCCGACAATTTAACCTGCTCACCAAAACTTAGACCCTTAAACCCTTAGAAACTAAAACAATAACTTATTCGAAGGAGAATAATTAAATAGTAATTTATTATTACATACCTTGCCGTCACCACAGCCCATAATAATACTATTATCCACTACCACGCAGGCATTGCACGCTGACTCCAGTTGCTTACAGAACAACTCTCGTCTCTTTCCGACGTGAGCGCATATCACGAGACCACTTTCACACCCAACCACTAGAATCTTGTTGCCGGTACCAATCTGATACAAAAAAGTAATAATTTGATTTATTTTATTTTAAAATGCGATGGGTAGATAGCCCCCACCCTAATAACCCTCACAAGGAAGAGGTTCTCAAATCGTCGGAATCTTTTTTTTATTAAATATTTAGCACAAGTTAAAGAGTTCTTAAACAAGGTGTCCCAAATCTAGGTTGCAAATCAAAAGAGACCGTAATTTTTTTGTTTCTGTGAAGAGATTAATGTCAATGAAATTGAATTTAAATCACAAGTAGTGTTAGGAGGTTAATATCAGGGGCACAATAGGTTGCATGTCAAATAATTAGCAGTGTAAAGAGTTTGAGTATAAAAGAAGGATGAATGTTAGTTTCAATACTGTAAGGAGGTTGTATTGAAGGAGGTGGAATCGCAATTTTAGCACCTTATGGAGGATGTATAAAAAGAGGTAGAATGGCAATCTTAGTACAGTAAGGAGGTTGTATAAAGGAGGTTCAATGTGAAAGTTTTAGTTCTGTATCTGACCAATTGAAACAAGGTTGTGTGTCAAATATTACAGTACAGTAAAAATACTGTTTAAAAGGAGTTTAAATGGTAGTCTTAATTCCATTAGGAGGTTATAAAAAGGAGGTTGAGTAGCAGTCTTAGTTTTATAGACCTTAAAACTAAGACTGCTGGAGGTGTTAAAAAAGGTTAAATGGCAGTCTTAGTTCTATAAGACAAAGTAAAAAGGAGGTTGAATGACAGTCTTAGTTTTATAAAGTTGAATATCAAAGTTGTAAAACTGTAAGGAGTGTTGATAATTTAAAAAGGTTTATTTGTGAGTTTATAGATTCAAAATTAAATACCTCTCTCTCATTTCCAATCAATATTTCATCATTAGTAGTAGTAATACTGCTGCAGTTGATCTGTCCGCGGCCTTCAATGACATTAGCAAGGCATGATGACTCACCAACATCCCATAGCTTGGCTGAGCCATCTCTGAAAAAGTAATAACATATTATATATTTAATCTTGAAATATTTATAGTCTCTTTGATATAAACATGTAACTACTTGGTTACGCCAGCTATAGCCAAGCCAAAATTGTCCATACTTGCTAACAGAGATAACATTTCTTCCCTTCTCCACGATTGAGATATCAGTAACAGCCATCTTATGCCCTATTAAGGTGACAGGGTTGATCCCAGACTCGGCTGACCATATCCTACAGGAACCATCGGCTCCTGCCGATAGCACTACAACTCCGGATGGGAAGAATCGACACTTGTATATGGGTCCTCCATGGCCTTTAAGATTTAAGAGTGTTTCATCTGGAAATATTATTTGAACATGATTTAAACAAGTTGTTGTTGGTGTTAAAATTTAAACAAAATGCATTAGCAATAGCCTATAATGTGCATTGCCCTTCTGAAGGGCAAAAAAATATATCACATGACTTTTTTACAATATTTTATAAATATGTACAATACAAAGTTTTTAACATACATCACTTTTATACCGAAATTATTACATTATGATACACCTATGAAGAAAATTTACATAAACCTTAAATTTACCTGTCCTGCTATCCCACACAAGAAGTTGGTCTTTCTCGCAAGAAGACACAACAAGTGCATTCTCAGCAGCATCTACTGATAATACTGCTTTATCATGGACTTTGTGAGCTTTGGTTGGAGCCACGAACGCCACCTTCAGACGCGAACTCAAATGTTTCACCACAAGGCTCAAGTTACTATGAGATAAGTACTGGTAGTTTCCAGAAAAGTTTATTTTGATCTTCCCATCGGAACTGTTTACTGAGGTACTCAATTTGTCATGAATACTATTTTCGTTTAGCAATTTTGAGGAAATCCATGCCTCCGTTTTTGGCAATCTGTTGAAATACAATTATTTTGATTGTAATTTACTCTAGTTATTCATTTTTTCTAATAAAACAGTGAGAGCTTCACTCACCGAATAACGTCATTCCAATCACATTGAATTGTAATAACTGGAATTTTAGAAGACATAGTAGCTACTTATTCTAAAAGCTTTCGTCCTTTAGCGAATAATGCAAAAGCTATAGTCAGATTACTCAGTTAGTAATAGAATATTACGCCAGTGTCGGCAATTTTTTCCACAATGAATGAATTGCCTAAATTCGAAATTTCACAATATAAAAACAAACATCAGCTGCAATGATGTGACATTTAATGACACTTAAAATGACGGATAACGGATAAGTTTGTGACATTTAATGACATAGACATATACCAAACAAACTGCAAATATCAAATGGAGTATATTGAGTAATTGTTGACAGCCATAATGTAATGACAGACAATGTCAAAATATTTCACAAATCCATCAAAAATCAACAATTTACTCTTTGGCAATACATAATAAAAAGAAAAAAGAATAGAAACAAAAATAGTGGGCGAATACAGACCAGTTTTATTTATTTTTTAATGGTTTCAGTGATAGTGATAGTGCTATAATAATTTGATACAATTTGCTAAATAAGATTAAATAATTCGCAAAAGGGATGTTAGCATTGTAGAGAAATGCATTTCTCAATTCCAGACTTGCAGCAATTTCACGATGACAATGGAATCTCTTACACGGTATGATGAAAAGTTTATTGTATTTATTATCTTAGAGCTTAGTGTACGGATGTTTCTACAACAATAACGTAACATATGTTAATTCAGCTTTGTGTTGTTTACCTTGACCGGATGACCCTTTAATTTAAATGCAGCGACGAACGACCAATTCAGTTTTATTTATTTGGTTTTCAGGGGTACAATATTTACATCGATGGCTTCTTCCACTGCACAGCTCGGTACAAACAGTTGCTCAGCCTGCATGAACAACTGCAAGCCCAGAACTCTTACCTCAAATTACCACAGTTCCCACCGAAAAAGTTGTTCCTTACTAGTTCTCAGTTAGAGGAGAGAAGAATCTTGTTAGAAAAGTACATACAATTAGGTAAAGTATATCAAAATGCAAATTTAAGCAAATACATTGTTGTAGGTTTAAACTAAAAATATATGAAAAAAACTATCCAATCCAAAATAATACTATAAGTAATTTCCAAAATAATTTTTAATGTTCATTCATCATTTCAGTGGGACAAAATCCAGTCCTAGCCAACTCAGAGTTGCTCATTACATTCCTATTCTCGGCTCAACAAGAAACCCATGCTGTTAAAATGCACGAAGTAGATATTGAAATATCACTTATGAATGGCTACAGAATACCCCTGTCTGTGTCATCAACTGACTCGTCAAGCACAATATTAGACATCGCCTGCAATTACATCAACTTACCTAAAGAACTGGTCAAATATTTTTCATTATACCTGTTTAACTGGAGCTGTGCGAAGGATGGACAGCCAGCGTTAAAGAAATTGGAAGAATATGAATCTCCGTACATATCACAAAAGTATGTAAGGCCGGAGGACAAAATTGTTTTGAGGAAAAGGTGTGTATAATATTATCTGTGTAAGATTGATTCATTAATTCAAGGTAATAATAGATTAGATGGAAAAGGTGTTGTATCATCTTATTAGACATTTCTGTTATGATTTGAAGACAAAAATAAATACAAAATATGAATCTCAATTGGATATTGAAATTAGTTTACATGAAACCTAATCAACACTACTAAACTAGGCAGGTTCTAAGCTGGTAAAACCCATTCCTTTGAAAATTTTGGCATAAATAAGTACTTTTACTTCTTATTTTGCAAGTTATAGATAAACAATTGTGTTCAAATCATATTTAATTCCAAGGTTTCTGTAAATAAAGGATTAACTAGGTTAAGGGTAAATCCTATTGTTGGAGTTTGTAGACTGCCTAAGAGCGTTTGTCCACCGCCGCCGGCACCGGACCGTCATCGCGTCACCGGGAAAGAGATGACGGCGCCGAAGTAGCGGTAGATACATTTAGAGCGTTTTGCTTTAGCCGCATGTCCACCGCACATCCGTCACGTCATAATAAACTCGGGCCGAAATAATCTCGTTCCCGATGACGGTCCGGTGCCGGCGGCGGTGGACAAACGCTCTTAGGCTCCAACATGGTTGATTGATTGCAAGAAACAGGATGTAACCTCCAAAGCGTGGTAGCGCTCAGATAGAAATGCCACTATCAAACATTTATCCAAGTAATGAATCCAAGCTGCACATCGCTTAATGATAGCAATGAGCAATTCTATCCAAACCTTGGTATCTATACTAATATTATAAAGCTGAAGAGTTTGTTTTGTTTGTTTGTTTGTTTGTTTGTTTGTTTAAACGCGCTAATCTCAGAAACTACTGAACCGATTTGAATAATTCTTTTTGCAATAGATAGCCACATTCAACGGGAAGGTTATAGGCTATTTTTCATCCCGAAATTCCCACGGGAACGGGTACAACGCGGGTAAAACCGCGGGGCGCTGCTAGTTAATATCATAATTATCTTTATTTGTTACAGTTATTGGGACAGATGTTATGATGTAGACCTGATGATTGACCGAGTTTCCTTGGACTTATTGTATTTACAAATTATCGAAGAGTTGGACCTTGGTTGGCAGACTGCAGACCCGCAGACGAAAAATATATTTTCAGCTTATGAAGCGAAAAAACAAAAACGAGAGGTATTTGTAAATTTCTTGTAATCTTTTAGTCATTAATATTTTCTATGCTTCAATTATAAATATGGAATTTGATATGTTAGCAATTACTAATTCAATTTCACAAATGATTAGAACTTAATTTCAATTAATAAATGTGAGTTGAGTCATACAACAATTAAGTTCGTTTTACAGTGTACATAATATACAATGTATAATGGATAACTAATAATTTAATACGTAATTTAGATAATGCCCGGATAATTAGAATAATACACAATATTTTGGCCTTAATTTGTTCCTCTGTTGAATGTGACATCACATGTCACTAAATATACTCATAAATTTCCAGTTAGCTCTATTAACTAGCTGTGCCCCACGGTTTCACCCGCAGCGCCCCCGTTCCCGTGGGAATTTTGAGATTTTTATTCCTTTCTTATATAAAAACCTTGTCCTGACAATAAAAAAAGAATCATCCAATTTAGTGCAGTCGTTCTAAAGTTATGCGCTTAGCAACAGATTCAGCGATTTATTTTTATATTATAGATATAGGTACGAAGGAAACTGCAGAACACTACTATATAACCTATCCATCTATTACAAACGTCACTAAACCAAGTACCTACTCTAAACTAAACGACACTTAACCTCGCATTCCAGTACATTGAGCTAGCTAGAACGTTATGTCACTACGGACGGATCCCGGCCGGTGAAGCGACGACCGAGTGCTTCAATCTATATGGGAGTGATGAGGGCTTGTGTCGGGTGAGGGTATCGCTCGCTTGCAAAGAGCTCACTCTTCAGAGTATGACGCAGCCTTGTCATGAGTACCGGTACAAGGTCACGAGGATGAGGTGTTGGAGGATCACTACACTACATACGGTAATAATTTAAGTACTGTCAGGGAATTTGAATGTTTAGTAGTCGTAGAAGTATCGCACAAGTTATGGAATATATCATGAAATATATACATATATGTTTTCTTGGCTAACTTATACTATTCCGCTGCTAAGCAACGGTCTCGCCAACCGACAAACAATGCGATTAATTTCAGAATTATGTGTACCTAATACTACTACTAAATATTCCATTTATTATAGTGACTGTACATACTTTCCGCAATATTTATAACCGCTGTATAACTTAAACACTGTTATAAAGTGTTTTGTCTCTTTTGCTCTTCGGATAAAAGGGTATGTCGGAAAGGGACGAGTCATTTGATAGCTAAAATGCAGTTAATAAGTGTTTATGAATAAGGCCCTTTGTACTCTGTAATTGAATGATGTAGAATGTAGAGCAATAGTACTTTGTATAAGTAATCAAATGCGGTATAGAGTAGATTAATCAATGCTTGAAGAAGTATTGACTATGGAATTGTTTGTTTTGTAATTTTAATTACTCTCTTCGATAACGCTTAAGAGGGCCCTTCCCGGGCCGTCTATCTCTAAAGCGGGGAATTCACTAGACGGGCATGTCCGCGGGCAGTCTGTCCGGGCATGCCTGGCGACGCAATACACTTCACAGACTCTTCAGTTTGTTTTAGAACGGCTTCGCTATTAGTTGTGTTGCAAGATGGCAATGCAATGTATTACGCATTTCACTATTCATAAATTCCTTGCTTTTTACCTTCCATAAACATCGATAAGTTTTGTATTCAGCTATAAATTCTTCCCAGAATATTTTATTCTCATTAAAACTCATTTTAAATTAAAAATTCTCCACAACTCGTCGAACGATAATAAGCGGACGTCTGTTTGGGTTGCTGTCACTGCCAGGTCTGTCCACAGGCCGCCTGGACTAAGCATTCACGCTCGGACCTGTCGGTGCCTGTGCAGACAAAATGAGATCGCGCGGACTTACAACGGGCAGTCTGCCAGACCGCCCGCGGGAGTACTACACTGACTGATAAAGCACAGACATGATAGTAGCGAAGCCCGTCGGACTTGCCTGCAGGCTTGCCCGCGGACATGCCCGTCTAGTGAATTCCCCGCTTAACGCGAACATTATTGAAAAGCTTGTTGTTTCAACTAGCGCAATGTCAGAAAAAGAGGCACTGCGAAAAGAGAGAGAAAGCACCTGAGCGCTCGTTTGGCATTCGATAACTTTCGTCGCTCACTCGGGGCGGACGGCCGTTGACGATACGTACGATGAGATTCATGATAATATCACAGTATAGTAATACCAGTAATGTAACTCGGCTCTGTTCTTCAGTTAGATACCTACACACGCGCTGAACGCACAGATGCGATAGGGCTGCCCGCCTAGACTATTTTAATTATATCTTGATATTTTTTTACACCTACTTGATATTTTCTTCTAGTTTTTGATTGTGAGTATTTTTTATTCAATCAAATAAAATTAATTTTAAATGAAACATTAAGTGTATAATAAATATGCATGCTGTTTTTTTCATAAGTAGATTTAATTATTCCCGGTAATTTATAAAATTTTATCTCTGAATGAGTTAATGAACAACTCAAACAACCAAAAACAGCACAATATAATCGATTAATGCAAAAAACGCTGCTTCAAAAATCATATATAAATTCAAATTCAAATTTATTAATTTAATACCTACTGGAAACTAATTTAAACTGTGATATGGTCTAGTACACGCGCCTCACTACCTCGCTACTACCGATACTCGCTACTCGCTTCACGCACATTGCTATTATTCTAATATTATAAAGATGTAAAGTTTGTAACTTTGTTCGTATAGTTGTTTGTTTGTTTGAATTCTTTCACCTATAGGTAAAGTACTCGTACACTTTAGGTACGGACATAGGCGAGGTATTTTTTTTTTAAAAGGGATCCGTATTCAAATTGGAATAATGTTACCCAAAAGGTATGAAAAACATGCCCACAAAAATTGGTTATTGGTGTGCGCTGCTAAATCTATTGATGATATATAAAAACATTGTTCGACATAATCAAAGTACTCATTATTGCGTACAAATAAGTTCGAGAGAACATACGTGTGGGATATTATGGAAATAGGTATACAAAAATCAATGCCACTTTTCGTTGTAATTTTATAACTCGTGAACGGGCTGACCTATCCAAACTAAATATTTAGGCTTTGTTCGGACTATTTAGTAGATAGTTTATGTGAAGTTTGCACAAAATCGGTCGAGTGGTTCTTAAATTTCCCCGGGAACGGGCACAACGCGGGTAAAACCGCGGGGCGCAGCTAGTAAATATATCGTAGGCACAATACAATAATACAAAGAACGAAGAACGTTATATACAAAGCGAGCGAGCGACCGAACTAGCGAGCTAGCGAGCGAGTGCGCCATTCATAGATAGACTCGTCCCCCGCATACCTCTTTCCGTCACTTGTCAACCAGCAAGAGAGACCGCGATAACGTTGAACAAAATATAGTGTGCGGAATCTTCATAAAACATGTTCCAGGATATACGTGTTTATTAATAAACCTTGCATGTTTGTAAAATAAATGATTGTTATTTATAATCTCCATTATATTTACGATGTTTCTATCATAATATTTTCTTTAATTTTTTAATTTATAAGTACAATATGACCGCCCAAAGTTCAGGTAAAATTTGTGCAAAAAAGCCGGTTTTCGGAGGCTTATACTGAATTTGTTTCTAAAAATTTTGATTTTCTTTTATGATAGAAACCTAGATATAGTGCATAAGATACTTATTAGCTAAAAATTTTCAAAGAAAGATCTATAACAACGCCGTAATCACGTAACAGCGTTTGTATGAAAAGTAAGACGGGTTGGCCGCTCTTAAGATAAAAAACTGAGGTTTTAATTGTTTGTTTGTTCTCTGGACTTGAATCGGAATCTTGAATAATGTATTGGAATTTGGAACATTCTTTAATGCTATCTGGTATCTCCGCATTCCCACAAAGAGATAAAGCGCGCGTGATAACGTAGGGCGTAACAAGTTTTATATTTTGTAAATAAGATGATTTTTTTTTGTTTTCTTATTCTAGATGGAAAAACCCCAAACAAACGGACACGGTCCCCTGCTAGAGGAATCAAATAAAAACTTCGAGCTGTCGTTCGAGTACCTCGTGAGCAAAGACAATCTCAAATGGATCACATTGAGAACAGAACACGCTACGTTTATTAGTGTTTGTCTACAGGTAATATATTTATTAGCTTATTATCATTTAAAAATAAGATGGCAACAAGGGGACAAACCGACAAAGATGGTCGCGGCGTCTGCTACGTATAAAAACATTAATTCAAACATAGCAATCCCCATGAACAGAGAATACTTCTATTAATTGACAGAGCTGGTTTTCGATATCCTTCCGTTCCACAAAAACGTAATCCATACTAATATTATAAATGCGAAAGTAACTCTGTCTGTCTGTCTGTCTGTTACGCTTTCACGCCAAAACTACTGAACCGATTTTGCTGAAATTTGGTATAGACATAGATATGACCTTGAGAAAGGACATAGGATACTTTTTATCCCGAATTTCCCTCCGGATAAGATACTGTTACGCTTTCACGCCAAAACTACTGAACCGATTTTGCTGAAATTTGGTATAGACATAGATATGACCTTGAAAAAGGACATAGGATACTTTTTATCCCGAATTTCCCTCCGGATAAGATACTGTTACGCTTTCACGCCAAAACTACTGAACCGATTTTGCTGAAATTTGGTATAGACATAGATATGACCTTGAGAAAGGACATAGGATACTTTTTATCCCGAATTTCCCTCCGGATAAGATACTGTTACGCTTTCACGCCAAAACTACTGAACCGATTTTGCTGAAATTTGGTATAGACATAGATATGACCTTGAGAAAGGACTTAGGATACTTTTTATCCCGAATTTCCCTCCGGATAAGATACTCTTACGCTTTCACGCCAAAACTACTAAACCGATTTTGCTGAAATTTGGTATAGACATAGATATGACCTTGAGAAAGGACATCGGATACTTTTTATCCCGAATTTCCCTCCGGATAAGATACTATTTTTCTATATTATGTTTACTATTTTTCACCTAAGCAATTGTTTGATGCTTCGCGCTCACTGGGACGGTACGGCTAGGGATTTTAAGGTTAGCTAATATAAAATCAAACGTATTCGTATATAAACAATTATGCCATACCTACTTTAAAATAGCGCCACGGCATCGAAAAGGATTTGTCAATCCCGCGGCGTCATTTGAATGCATAGCCATTTATGCTGTATTTCTATGAAGCTACGTTCGAATTTTCACAAGCAAAAATGATAAATCCCGAGACGTTCCGTCCCGGTGAGTGTGCAGCTTGAGTCATACTTTGGTAAGATCCTAAAGGTTAAAAATAAAACTACTGTCCAAAGTAACAATCTAATGCGGACGAAGTCGCGGGTAAAAGCTAGTAGTTCAATAAAGAAGTTAAATAATGTATTACTAAACGTTGATAAAATAATTAACATCATCCACAGTCAATAGTAGACGAGTTGATGCGTCAGAAGAACGGCACGGGTCCGCTGTCGCCGCGGCACGGCAAGCGCGGCAGCCTCACGTACATGCGGCGCGACGGCTCCAGCCAGCTCGTCACGCCGTCCTCCTCCAGCGACACGCTCAGCTCCACGGTCAGTGTCATAGTATACATCATATAATACAGAGAACAGGACACGATATGAAGGGCACGGCAAGCGCAGCCTCACCGGTCTTATAATAATCTGATTTACATTGGCACTTTCTGGGTTAAGTGTTTGTTAATAGTAAGTTCGAGTAGGTTAATGGCCAACCCTGTCGGAGTTTTTAGACCGCCTAAAGGTTTCCGACATGATCTAACGATTGAAACAACGAGCCCGACAATTTGCCCTCCAAAGCGCTCAGATAGAAATGCCATTATCGGCTACCCATCCAAGTCGGGGCCGTGCTGCACGTTGCTTAACAATTTCAATGAACATCGCTTAGTCAAATTACGCCACGAGCGCTACTAGGGTTTACTGACATATTACAAGACGTAGTACATACCAGTTGGTCAGTGGTAGGAAAATTACTATATATGGAGTACCAATAGAGTCCTCTCCTTCCCACTGGGTCTCTTGAGCTGGTGTAGCAGAATCACAATGATTCACTCAGGATACGAACAATATAGGTTGTTGATTCGGAAGGTTCTGTTTTTATTGTTTACTTATGATTTATTTATCTGGCTAAGCCCCTAACTTAATCTTCTGCTTACAGAATGGAGACTCATTCAACTCTGGCAGCTCTAGAGAGATATTTTCGGTTCAGAAATTGACGGAGAAGTTTGCATCCGTTGCGTTTAAAACTGGGAAAGATTGTGTTGAGAACAACGCCTTTGAGGCCATAGGTGATGACGAGTTGTAAGCGCTGTGTTATCGACTCGGTGATGAATTTTAAGGGTGCCATCGGGAGAGAAAATTCGTTCATTAATCCGTTTAACTTAAAGAAAAAGCAATTTTTTTATAGAGTGTGCCCTACCCTGGAGCAAGTCACTCCGTAAATATATACCCTGGCTCCACCTCTCCTTGTAATAATCGAAACTTTTATATTACATACATGTTTTCATGTAAACATTGATTTAAGTTAAACAGAGTTCGAAATCCGTTTCGCTCGCGGTGGACCCGGACTTTATTGAGAAACAATCTTCATACTTATGTAATGGCACGTAACATTGTACAGTAAAATATATTATACTTTTCACATACACACATATCAATTTTGATTTGCGGCAACACTAATTTCGATGAATTAGAGCGAAAATAATAAATAGTACTGAAATAAAGGATATACTAAAATAAAATGTGCCAAGACATTAGTATGAAAATGATTCCATCTTATTATGTTGGTGTAAGGATTACAGGGGTCATTTTGATTACTAAATTATGTAATATTTAAGTGTATATTTTTTGTGAAGATAGGCCTATGCCGATCCTATTAAATTATTTTCAATAGTTCAATTAAAAAAAAATATATTTCAAAATCTATACTGGTGTTTTCTGAAGAACAACAAGCTAAATTCGTATAAATAATATTGATTACTGATTTCTATTATAGGCTATTGAATATATTTTAATGGGTTTGGCCTTAGGATTGGCGAGTAAGGTCTATGTACCGAAAATAACTGAATCATAGAACAAAATTAGCCCCAAACATGAAGTGTAAGAAAGTCATGCACGAAAGGAATTAATATAGACGAACCAAAGATATGACAATGCAATATTCTAAGGGTTATTCCATTCACTCATAATTAGTCTATGGTTCAGTTAGTTCGTATACGAATGTATATCTCGAATTAATTCTTCCAAAGATGGAAAAAGTTGCCAATATTGTACCTATAGATGTATAACTAACGATTTTATACTTGTACAGTTTTAATGTAGAGTAAGGGCATTTCCACATCTTCTGTAACTAAAGTAAGTATGCAAATCTATACTAATATTATAAAGCTGAAGAGTTTGTTTTGTTTGTTTGTTTGTTTGTTTAAACGCGCTAATCTCAGAAACTACTGAACCGATTTGAATAATTCTTTTTGTAATGGATAGCCACATTCAACGGGAAGGTTATAGGCTATTTTTCATCCCGGAATTCCCACGGGAACGGGCACAATGCGGGTAAAACCGCGGGGCGCTGCTAGTACAGTTATATATTACGAACAGGTCAGTATATGGGGTTATTTTGGACCAAGCGCAAACTCAAATAGATAGTGGTGAATACCTTTTAGTTAGTTTAGTAGATAACCCGAAACATGTACATTATAATGAAATTGTATTATTACTGACATAAATTATTATAAGCAAGAAATTCGAATAGTATCCGTTATTATAAGACAACAATGAATATGAAGAACAAAATATATTACTGAGGGGCAATTCGCATTGTCGTAGAAATAAATAAGGAAGGGAAAAGTCATTTAGAGCACATTGGTAATTTACGTACGAATTCGACAATCAAGAAACTCGAAAAAGCCGAAAAAAATCTAAGACAATATTCACTCATATCAAATTTGAATATTACACAATAGTGATAAAGCTCAAAATAGTAAACAAACATAAAAAGTTCAGTTACTTTCCCTCCGGTTGCCTAATTATTTTATGTCAATGTGAATCGTTCTTTAACTAGTAAATTAAGAACATGAATAGTTAGAGAATCTTTTATGAATCTGGTAAAATTGATCTCGATTTCTACGCAGCTAGGACTTGAAACTTACCATTTCACAGTAAGCGCTTTTCTACCAGAGCAGCTATGCTATACGCGGGACCTACCAACCAATCGTATCTATTTAATCCACATGGCAAAAAGTTATTTTGCATATTTATGGAAAGCTTGCTAAGAACATATTGTATAGCTATGTATAGCATACATACATGCTATGGATGAGTTTACATAGTTATGTATCTACTGACGATATAGAACTACAAATCTTCCTCGTACAACTACAGCTGCATATTGTATAGGCCTGGTGGAAAAGCGCCTAAGGCAATAAAATTCGAGGTATTTTACCTACTATTGATGTAAAACGTAATCTTTATCACCGCCATATTATATAAGTCGTAAGTCACAATTTTAAACTAGGTCTAATCTAACTGTTCCATGAAATGTGTAGTTTTTCGTATCAGATAATCATTCTATTGTAATAATTCTGTATTTACAAAAAAGACATTGAATCAAACATATTTTTTCTTATATTTTTTTAATGTATTTACATATCAACCCTAATTTTAAAGGAATGTATGATTTTGTTTTAAAATACGAATTTTATAGACAACTACCCTATCTAGGGATGCGAAATTGGATTGTTACGTGAGTATTTTTTATTGAATATTATTGAGTGTGTGTTATTCTATTTTTATTATTTATAATGGGACCATTTGTTATTTGTGTCTTATTTTTAATCCTTATTATTAAATATACCTATTCTCCACTACTTTGTCAGAGGCCATCATTTTATACTTATGAATTCTTTATACTCTTTTTATTAATCTATTTTATAAAGTATAAGTTAATAAAATGTTTCTATTACATTAGTAACTTCTTTTAATTATCTCCTCAATGTAAAGTGGTCACTCACTCAACAAAATCTCAAAAACTGTGAGTGCTAGGATCCTCTTTTGTATGGGGATTCCCTTTAGGATGTTATAGGTGCTAAGGGACTGCTAAATTTAACAACTAACAGGGGTAGCCTTCTTACCTGAAGTGAAGCGAGGGCAGTAATAATCAATGTCTGCATCAGTTTTGGTAAGACTAGTAATGGTGACACAGAACATATAATAAAACAATATCTAACAGTTACAATCTCTATATTAAATTAAATTATAAATATGCACACAAATTGGTAATCAACGGATAGTAATAATTGCCATTTACACTTATGCCTGATTCACTATGTGTTATAAGTTAACTGCAAGTATAAAGTGCAGGTGTTGAGTTTAGTGGTTCTTTTCCCATTCCTCTTTCTCGAGGCGCTCTTTCTTGACTTCCTCTACGATGGGGCTGAGGTAGAGGTGGTCTTCCTCAAGCTTGGTCCACTCTTCTTTGGGAAGAATGGACTTCTGGATGGACAGCTGTATTGCCCGGACCATGCGGAAGTTGCGCTCGTCTACTACCTGCTGAGGAAGGCGACGCAGCGCCTCGGTGACATCCTCCGTCTCATGCAGGCAGTCGTCACGGAGCAGGCCTGCAAGTTTACATGTTTACATACAACAACAAATAGTGTACTTTAGTGATTATAAGAATTTTAATCAATCTGCCCGAGTCATCTAATGGTATGAAGTGTAAGTTTGACATCTTTGTGCTTTGGAACTCTACAGAGCCCTACATTTTTCATTTACAATGTTTGTTATTGTATGCAGATGATAACGACAGTGGTCTTAATTAACCGAAATAAGATTTTAGTACATTACAAATTACCGTATTTGTTGAATCCTGACATAGAGTAGGCCCATTTCTGCAAGGAGCCTGCAAATAAACATGAATGATATTACATAATGAAAATTTCAACAGAATCGATAACTACAAACTGTGATTTAACTCTAGTACTTACTTTTGCCCAGGAGAACTGAGGTTACTCTTAGAGCCATTGTTAATAAGTTTATTTGATAATTTGATCAGTTGAAATCTGTTACAAGAATTTTGAAAAGGAAAATATTCCTATTTCCCTTCGGGTCGGGAATCACCAAAATTAACCTCAAAAATGCAATGTCAAACAATATTATTTAATTTTACTTGACTTTGACGGTGACAACATTTTTAATTATGACAGTGACAGTTCTCGAGATATTGTCAATATTTGGCAATGACATTCAATCATCGGAATACTCGTTCGCCAACCAATTTTCATGAAAAGTTTAATTCCTTTCATTAAATAAAATCTGACTGAAATAACACCTGACTTTTCCAGCAATAGGATTGTAAGTCTGTAAAAAAGTTAATTATTAGCTTAATAAATTTATTCCATTTGTATTTCACAAAGAAAGTGCAAAACAGTAGAATATAATATAAGAATCGAAATAGGTTGTGTGAAGCAAAAGGTTTGTGGTAGTGGTGGTACTGGTACCATACTACGAAACAAATTAATTATCAACATGTCTTATTTGTATTCTATCTATTCATATCATAAATAAAACTGCTTGGATACTACCTAAATGGAGCCACGTTACTTTCATAATCGGAATGTTATTATCTAAGTGGGGTAGAATGATGATAAAAGAGCGGCGCGCGTGGCTGGTTCGTGGCTCTTATCAGGATGTTTGTTTTCTTGACTTACAGAATCGAATGCCCTCAGTCGACCTCCTAGTTCCCGGGCCGTTATCAGCCGACGCCAATATAATGAGACGAACCGGAGGTAATACGTTTAAATCGTTCTATACCGTGTCTCGCACACATTGTCCCTTGTGATCATAATAATTGTCATAATTTATTTTAATTAATCTTACTACTTTGTATATTTGTGTTTCTCACATTTGCTACTTTTGAGTGTTAACTAAGTGGTGATTTTTTTGTTAATCCTGCATCCAAGAGGAGGAATGCCAAGTGACTGCCGTGACTGTTTGGGGATTCGTTTTCGAATTAATACCCTGCACCAAACCTGGAAGTGGCTGCATCAGACCATCGCCCTCCACGAGTACTTGATCTCCCTCTCCGCAGGTGATACTGACGCTTGTTGCGAAGCACTCTAAATAGTTAAGGACTTTAAGAACTGATTAGTTGTACTCTATAATATAAACTGAATAAGTGCTTAAGTTAAACTTACTAAGAACTTCAAAGTTCATACAAAAAAGTGTCCGTTTGTTTATCACATTAAAATAAAATAAAAAGAACAAAGATGGCTCAAGCTTTTGTGAGGAAAATGGCCGCAACCAGCGCCTGCTTGGTTGTTGGTATCACAAGGAGAGCAAGCTCTCGCAGTCTGGCTACCACCAGTAAGACTGTGTCGGCTAAGAAGGACCGAGAGTTGCCACCAGAGGGGGAGGTCACCAAGTCCGTGTTCATGTCTCAATCTACTGACATTTACACCAATCTGGCGTTGGAGGACTGGATGTACCGCAACATGGACTTCTCTAACCATCATGTGATGATGGTGTGGCGCAACGAGCCGTGTGTTGTGATTGGCCGTCACCAGAACCCATGGCAGGAAGCCAACATCTCCCTGTTGAATGAGAAGGAGATCGCCCTGGCTCGTCGCAACAGCGGCGGCGGCACCGTGTACCACGACCGCGGGAACCTCAACGTCACCTTCTTCACCCCACGGGAGAGATACGACAGGAAATACAACCTGGAGCTCATCAAGAGGGCCCTGTTCCGGGAATTCGGCATCAAGTCGCTCATCAATGAACGCCAAGACATTGTTGTTCGTGATAAATATAAAGTATCCTTTTGAAAATTATCAAACAAAGCATCTAAATCACTAAAGACCAATATTTAGGGCAATTTAAATTACTGAAAGATAGTGCTTGCTTATCAATCTTATCACATTTAATTTCTATAAAAAAATTATAAATACTAAACCATATTATATGTTCATTTAACAACAAAATTACAAAACTATCAACTCTATCAAACAACACATAGTTTCCTTAGCAGTAACTTAGGTATCCGGTACAGCTGCGAAGCTGGGTCGTCTGACGGGCTACCATCACTGCACGCTTCTAGTCAATGCCAACAAGGCAGATCTCAGCAAAGCCCTTGCTAAACGTGAGGTGAGTCATTCAACACCACTTGAGACTGGTTTATATTCGATAAAAATAACATAACTAACCCTTTCTTTTCTTCTTACTAATCCTGCTACTAATATCTAAAGTTAATTTCCCTTCAATAACCAAAACATTAATTTACCACACTACCTACATATTGGTTTCTATTAGTAAAATGTTAATTAAAATGGACCTTATGTCCTGTATCATCAAGATCTTATTGATCAATTTTGCCTATTTTCTATCTATTAGTGTACCTTCGCATGACTTTTCATACCTGTGAAATTCACACAATATCTTTGGGTTTCCGTTAGTAAATAACGCAGTATTTTGTTATATCTTTTATAAATTGTTTGAGAAATCAAAGTTATAATACTGCGCCTTAATTTATCTCCGCGCTATAGATTACAAATGAACTTTATAACTGACCGGGGCAAGAGTGATAATATTACGATAAACTTATTTTTTTGTTCTAATTTAAGATTCGGCATATCTATTAATTATGGTAATGCTATAAGTAAAACTGATCTTCTTGAATTTAATGAATCAAAAGAATACATTTATTATATCTAGCTAAACATTTGTTACTTATTAAATAATAAAATATTTCAGAAAAGCTTTATAAAATTAAATTAAATAGACACTTTGTCTATTTATTATTGTTCTATCTTACTATTACTATGCTGTTGACGAATCGTACTGTTGCATTTGTTACATGAAAATAGATGGGCGCGATTACATTTTTACATATTCAATAATGTTATAGGTCGCCCGTGTGTACATTTCATTGTTTTGTGTGATTCATTGTTTACCCGACCTAAGTGAATTATACGTGATGCAAGTGATTTCGATGCACTTTCATGAATTTTCCGTGACATACTTCAGTCGCCTTAACCCTTTAACTGTCGCTTATAACCTTGTGGTGTTCATGCTTAACCCTCATACCGACTGTTCCTTACTTTTATAAGAAACATTCTTGTGTGAATCCTTCATGTGTTTGTTCGCTTATGATCGTTTAACCCTTGGCTTGTATTGTAACGTGCATTAACCGTGTCCACCCATGGGGTAGTTATAAGTGACGAGGATGTTTTGTAATTATTTAGCATGGCATACAGAGTAATGCGACCGCGTCGACGCCGTCGCCGGTGCTCAACTTGTGCGAGGTGAACAACCGGGTGAGCGTGGAGGGCTTGCAGACGGCGCTCGGCTACGAGTTCCTGCGCACTCCGGCGGTCACGCTGCAGGACGGCGGGCAAAACCTGATCTCAAAACAACGCGGCTTCCAGTATGTTAACCCCACGGACGAGTGGTTCCCTGGTTAGTGTCCTCTTCTTTATTTTTGCGTTTTGTATCTATTTTGCGTAGGTGCCGAAGTAGAGCTCTGTTTGCAGTGCGCTATTTATAATTTATCTTTGGTAATGTACTGTCTAAAATGCGCGTATTTGCTCGTTTCATCGAAAATACTGTAATGTAGTATTATTTTTAAAATTAAGATTTAATAAGACAAAATGTTTTAAAATCTGATGTCTGCAGAAATTACATATTTACCTTTTCCAATTATGGAAACATTTCCAATTATGAACTCTTATTAGTTCGATTGATTTGCAAATGAATAACGTAGCATTCTATGTAACATGTAAAAACATGAATACTCTCTATTCCCAGGTCTGGCTGAGCTAAAGAACGAGCTGGAAACCTGGGACTGGTGCTACGGGCGCACCCCCGAGTTCACCGTGAGCCGATCGTTCCCCGTCCCCGCCGAGCTACTCGCCCCCTCCAGAGTATACGGAGCCACGCAGGAGCTCGTCATCAACATGACCGTCGAGAAGGGGTTGATCAATGATGTCACTCTTAACATCCCGCCTGGCCTCATCGAATCCGGATTCCACGGAGAAGCCTCCGTCATCACCCAGCTCAAAGGAAAGCGGTTCACCTCCGAAGCCCTGTCCGCCCTACAAGACGCCATGCTCACCCGCCACCTCGGCGACGCGACCAAACTAGACGACAAAGAACAATTCGTCGCCAAATGCTTCGACCAAGTTGTCAACACTAATTAAGATAATGCTATCATAATATAAGCTATTTAGTCTAGTACTTGTAATGTGTATATATTGTAGTATGTACATTGTTAATATCAGGTGACTTATCTAGTTCGTACGTCACTCGCACGACGCTCTATCGTGCGCGTTTTCTTGTACTAATATTTCTTCCGATCTTTCTTTACTCGCTTCTAACTAACAACGCTTTCAATGTGGTCATTTCTTTCTATTCGCTTTGAATATGTTGCCGTTATGTTAGTTTAGTTTTTAAAACTTAATTTTAGCAACATATGTTTTAAGTTCAATGTAAAGGGTTACTTATGTTACGCCTTGTTATGTTTAGTTGCGTATTTACGATTAGAACACGCGAACAGCACTCGAGTGCTCGCCACAAGAATGCATCATATCATTTGTTATAATTATTTTAACTACAGTTTTTAGTTTATCCATTATTTACGGAAATATTTTACGTAGCTTGTATTATTTGTAGCATTGTGATTTTAGATTTGATATTAACCATTTCATCGCTTGTTGGCTTCAATAATACCAGTCCTAAACGGGGACTTTTTTGTATGGAATGGATTTATTTTTGACTAATTCTTAGTTTATTTTAGATTTAGATATATGATTTGTATAATCGAAAAATTATATAAGAACTGATTGTAATATTTTTTTGAAATAAAGTATACAATGAAATTGTAAAAGTCTATTTTACTAACTCTCCTTTTTAGGGTTCCGTAGCCAAATGGCAAAAACGGAACCCTTATAGATTCGTCATGTCTGTCTGTCTGTCTATCCGTCCGTCTGTCCGTATGTCACAGCCTTTTTTCTCCGAAACTATAAGAGCTATGTTGTTGAAACTTAGTGTGTAGATGTATTCTGTGAACCGCATTAATATTTTCACACTAAAATAGAAAAAAAAAAAATTTTAGGTGGGTCTCCCATACTTAGAAATGAAAAAAATATTTTTTTTTTCATCAAACCCATACGTGTGGGGTATCTATGGATAGGTCTTCAAAAATGGTATTGAGGTTTCTAATATCATTTTTTTCTAAACTGAATAGTTTGCGCGAGAGACTCTTCCAAAGTGGTAAAATGTGTGTCCCCCCCCTGTAACTTCTAAAATAAGAGAATGATAAAACTAAAAAAAATATATGATGTACATAACAATGTAATCTAACACCGAAAATTGGTTTGAACGAGGTCTAGTTAGTAGTTTTTTTTTACGACATAAATCGTAAACCGCAAAAAAATACTGATTATTCATTCAATAACTCAAATGTAAATAAAAAAACATTTATTTCAAGAACTTCTTTATTATGTTACTCGCTGCTACGGAACCCTTCATGGGCGAGTCCGACTCGCACTTGGCCGCTTTTTTTAAAAATTAAGTCTACAATAGTATCTGCTACAAGTTTGGGTTGCTACCTACATGTTCAACACCTAGGCAGTCATTGATTAATATTTACTCAGTCACAACTCATTAATATAATAGCTAGTATCTTCAACAGCTGTTTAAATATAAAAAATAATTAAAATGAATAGATAAGGCGGGCCTTGAAGCCGACACTTGAAGGAGAAGGCCTCGCGTAAACGTCGCTAATTGATTAAAATAAAGATTTCGTTAACAATTTAACGCTGAGTACTTGTAGGCGTGACAATTATTTATTATTTACTTTTATAGGTGTACGTTATATGTTAACAATTAATATATTTTCAATTATATTAACACGACTTGTTTGATTTTATAATTTAAATATGTGTTTGATAAACATTCCGCTTTTCAACTTTTTGTTAAATTTTGAATTGAAACCACGTTTACGGATATACTTCGCTTTTATTTTACACTAGCAGCGCCCCGCGGTTTTACCCGCGTTGTGCCCGTTCCCGTGGGAATTTCGGGATAAAATGTAGCCTATAGCCTTCCTCGATAAATAGACTATCTAACAGTGAAAGAATTATTCAAATCGGTTCAGTAGTTTCTGAGATTAGCGCGTTTAAACAAACAAACAAACAAACAAAACAAACTCTTCAGCTTTATAATATTAGTATAGATTTTTATCTGACGTTTTCACAGAAGACTTCTGTGACCATGGTTCTTGTAAAGCGAGGTGTATCTGTAAACGTAGTTTCAATTCAAAATGAGAAGTGTTGGCTTAAACTTAAGAAACCAGTTTGTGTTAAATGTTTAAAATGCCTGATTTCAATTTTGTTCTCGTTGTAATTTACTTTATCTTGTGGAGTAGGTAGGTACATAAAGTACGATCATACATACCTACCATATCCAAAGCGAAACCTTATAGCAATCCATAATGGAAGATGAATTGAAGAGAATATCTTGGCAAATTAATAATTCTCTTTAATAACATTATTAAATTTTAACTTTTCTCCTGGTATAACGATAGTTAGAGGGCTCAAGTTTATAAACCTAGAACAACAGTACATTTCCAACAATATTTTTAATTTATAAAGTACGTTTATGCATAAATTTACCTTTGAATTATCATTTTACCTAAACGCGCTTCAATTCAAATAGGCTTCAATCAAATAATCATATTGCAATAACTTTAAAATATAAGGCTTACTAAGTAGTCACACACCAATTATCATTAAATAGCGCTAGATTAGGGGCGCTTTCGTAAGAGTTTACTTATCTCTATTAATAAGTAAGTATTCTCTCATACTTGTTTTTTCATACTTGTTCTACAGTTCCTACCTTCAAGTTAAGTATAATAACGCTTAAAAGGTCACTTATAGCTTAAGTTTTCGCAAGCCTACCTATGTACTAGTAACACAAGTGCGTTGTACCTATCTACATATAAAATTAAATAAGGCTCTATACTATAGCTTGAGCTTTCGCAAAAGTTTAGGAACATTGGGCATGCATTCAGTGTGTCCTCGCATAACAAAACAGGCTTCGAGATGCGGCTCCTCTCGCCTGGCCGAGTGGTGGTCGCTTGCGCGTGCGCAGCCAGTCAGCCACCGAGCACGGACCCGCGCGCGCCGGCGCCCAATTCACATGCGTTACCATGACAACAGCGTAAACAACCGCGCGATACTTTGATATAAACAGTTTGTGATATTAGTGACTAATAGACTAGTTGTTATTTTTTGTAAGTATTGTTTGTTACTGTTTATTGTTTACGGAAAGGGATTAATTATATTTAATGTACAACAATAAACTGTTTATTGTTTACTAAAGTTATTTACATTTAAGGGTGCCTATTTATACCCGATGTTAATTAATGTAAAGTTTGATAGTATGGAATAAGTTGATGAAATAGTTAGCTTATAACTTGTGTTCCTACATCAATAACATCCTAACTATTTACTTATGATCAGTATTATGAACTGAACATAAAACATTTTAATTGTTAAGCTCTTCGCACTGACATGTAGGTAAACGCAATATTTACCTTCCTAAGTCCTTCGGCGTTTAGTTATTTTAGGTATTACACAGAACCTATTAGACAAGTTAGGTATGTGAAGTATTTAGCCCTTTTTATGTTCATTGAACATCAAAATTGATGGATACTTCCCTATTAACATATTAATAATGCCATCCGTTAGAAATCGTAGAATATTGTTTGAAGTTCATGCATTAGTCAGTTGATGCCGACAAACCATTTATTACCGGTAGTATGATGTACATTTTTACACGAATAGGAGTAATTAACTAATAATAGTAGTTAACTATAACAAACTGTAGCGGACATTAGGTTGTGTAAATTTTATTAAGTATTTAGATACATAGTTTCCAATAATCACTTTTATAACGAGAATAATCTGAAGGTGTATAAACCGTGTCTTAAAAAAATAAATGATAGCATATATCCTCCTTGTTTGAAAAACATCAGCACTGTATATATTCGTCACTAGGTCCAAAGAGAATTTAATCACTTCGTAGCTCGCACCGTGCGGAACAAAAGACATCAACGAGTGCAAGATCTTTAAACTCGCCTCATAAGTTACAAATGGTGTTCAGTATTCACTGCCTACTCCACTCGTATTAATAGCACATTAGATAATAAAATTATTCAAAACTTACTAATAACAGCAATAACTTATCAGTTACAAACCTTTAGTATAATTTTATTCCACTTCAAAGAGAAGTAATCTGTATCACAAAATATCGCTTATTATTTTTCAATTGGTAACTAATGCAATCACTTTTGCATGTTAAGTAGGGAACATTAAGAGCAGAGAAGAAGATTATGCCTATCATTAATTCTGATCTGTGGTAGGAAGCAATACGTACATTTAATCTATTGCTCAATAAGTTCTCAGTAGTACGAGCATTATGTAATGTTTATTGAGCGGGTACCGCTTGAAGCTTCGCTGAAGTTTATAGCTTTTGCATATTCGCTACTTGTCTTACGGCCGGTTCTAATAACTGATTTAGATTGATAAATCCTAAGATATCATATCAAGCTTTGTCAATTTTTCTATGTAAATATGTGAATATGTTATGACACATAATCTGTTTATTTGACAGTTATTTACTTAGTAAGTAATCTGTACTTTCCCAGTGCTGGGTAAAGCCCTCTCACTGAGGATATCAGTACAGTGAGAAGGATTAGGCGTAATCACTAAGTTTGCCTCATGCGGGTTGGTGATCTGAAACATGCCCCAGACATTGATATAGTACCTAGAAAAAAAAACTTGAGATCGGTTATTGGGAGTGGTTGTAAGTAAAAAAACCTCGAATACCGATTGGCTGTCGCTTGCGTCGGGTTTTAGAAAATAATAATCCCGGGATAAGGATTATAAGGATAAAAGATAGTCAAAGTCCACTCTGCGTGTTTATTTTAATATTTTTAATCTTTCGGATATTTTAAAGATTGGGTAGATATTCCCATACTAATTTACACTTCTTGACCTCTGTTAAAATTAATATTTTTTTGTATTTAAATAAAGATGAGTGCAAACTGAAGATAAACACTTATGTCTAGTCTAACCTTATGTTTGCTTTTCTCTTTATACTATTTCGCAGTTCTTAGGTTTATTAAGAAAATGCGTAGAACCTGTTACATATTCACTAAAAATACTGATATGTTATGTTTCGTTGCAGGAAGTTTCAAGAAAATTAGAGGACGATGGAAACCGACAAAATTGTTTTTAAGGTATGTATCCATTAAGATCCTCTTTATAATAAAAAGTTATACCAATGTAGGGTTCCGTGAACTCGAGTTAAATAATTTACAGAGTTAAGTAACACTAGTCTATTATAATATAACCAGGTGTGTAAAGATTGTTATTAATTTAAGGTAAAGAAAACGACGACGTGACATATAGTAGCGTAATTATTATTCAAAAACAGACAGCAGCAATACAACACTCATATATATTTATTATTTACCTAATAGTTATAATAAATAGGTATAAATAATGTAAATAACCCAGTTTCTTTAAAAATAATTATATTATACATAACATTACAACACTACGTAACTTTTCTATGAATATTATTTGCGTCGGAAATGCTAGACACAGGTAATTTACTGTCACAGTGCGTTAAACCAAATAATTGCTTGTTATGTTGATGTACTTTCTTAGAAAAATATTTGAAACATGATTTCGTGGTTTATATATGAAATATTGTGTGATATGTCAGTATGTATGAGAAATGGTAATTCGATTGCATGCTGGATTAGATTGACGTGGGTTTGAGGTTTATTTAAAAGCTCTTTCATGGTTGTGTTACAAATTTAGATGCTCATTTACCTATTTGTTCATGACTTTGTACAATTTGCGAGATTGGTTGTCAATCGCCCCGATACTCTTCAAAGTTAGCAGAGTATTGAAGACGAATACATAATTTGAGTATGCGAATGTCGCATAACTGTCGACTTTGGAGACATAAGATACATTTCAGTTCCTTTTGGATCAGTTGGTAGATATTTAATATTTAATATCCTTTAATATGTTTCAAGTTTCTTTGTGTTAGCTTTGGTTTTACTAATCGAACAGATCTCACAGTGCGTGCCTTAAACCTAATGCGTATCTCTACTTGAATTGTATTTTCAAAGCTACGTTTACTTATGGGTAACTTAAATACTTGCAGGTACAAGTGCTTGCAAGTACCTGCGGGTATACTATCACATTCAAACAATTATGCCTATAATGATACCATGTTACAATCAACTAATTCCTTCGACAACCAGCAGAATAGTCGTACATTATATAGGGCAGTGAGTCGTGAGCTCGCGGCATTCTTGCCATGCCTGCCCGCCCAGTCACCCCAAGGTTCACTTCACCTATTGTTCCTTGCTCCCGCTACCGAATCGTGTAAGCCTTCATGAACAGATGTGAACAACTTTCTGTGACATATCCTGACCGAATTCAGCCTCCGTTAATTGACTCGTTTACCTAGAATTGTTTTGGCCAGTGTTACTGTGTATCCAACATCCTACTATATGTAATTAAAACATGTTAGAATGATAATCTGAATTGTCGTTATGATAGGTATTTAATTACAAATACAAAAATCTTCTCAAGATGAAATAAATGTTTTCTATCTCTATTAAAATGTGGTGTAGGTGGGATTTAAATTCTGGGGTTTTTCAGCAATTCCCTAAATACAATATATTAGTTATACCTACTTTGCATAATGATTCCTATAGATAATTTGATAATCATATAACCAGGTTAAGTGAAAATAATTGTTAGCCAAATCGAATCAATGTAGTTTTACGTAAATATTCCCATTGGTTTAACCATGTGTTACGTAAAATTATTGTAAACTTAAGTACAAATATCAATTTAAAGAATAACATATCGTCCACAAACGAATATAAAACAATACTTGAACAAACTCAATCTTTTAACCTAAAATAGCAATCGGAATGATTTGAAATTCTCACCTTTTTGTACCAAATCGTAACTGTGGGAAATGTATCTGACCCCGTTTTGTTTGTCAAGATATTTAAAGACATTGTGAGACGAAATATTGTTTATCTACCTTATGGAGTGAATAATAACTTTAGTTCAAGTAACAAAGAGAAAAAACTTAAATGTTAACATTTTAATTTTAAGATTATCAAAAGATATGTTTTACGTCTAGACAGATAGACTATGAATTATTCTTTTAAACTATTTGTATTACCTGTAACATCAAAACCGGTGTCACCTGAATCTTCGGCGGGGCTATTATTACAAACATTTGTAGAAAATTCCAATAAATATCTACATAATAGAATATTTCAATATAATAGATTAGTTTTAGATGCTATATCGCTTTAACTAACCTTTTTACCACTTTATCTTAGAGTAGAGATGTTTAAAAATGTAACCTCGAATAGATAAAATAAACAAATGCTAATATCTTATGTAGATTACGTGTTAGAAGCCTTGGTTTAATTCAATAACCGAGAGAGATGATCGCACATCGCGAATATGTGATACGAACGAGTTCGATCCATTGCCGCCGCGGGTCAAGGCTCAACACGGCTTTCGATTTCATTCTTATACGTAAATACGATTATTTAATTTAATCAGATTATGTATCTATTATTATCAGCTGTACATAAGGTGATATGGGCTGCCCATATCACCTTATGTACAATATTTCAGTATTCTAATCTAATATTGAAACCTAAGAAACTAATCTACGTTAGTTAGGTTTAGTTAGGCAAAGCACTCATGCTGCTAGCTTTCACAATTGAATGCTTTCAGTTTTATAAGACCTTATCTTGGCTATTACAGATACTATACATGTAGATATACATATAATATTATATTAACATGAAACATATCTACACAAATAAGTGTCTTTTAATTAATTCCGACTGCTCTGTAGAGATGTCTTGCCTTCTCCAATTACGTTTAATACTATTCTCTTCCAAACTTTAATATAAATACAACTTCGATTACTAGGTATTTATATACAAAGTACGCATAAGGTTTTGTGGTAAATGTAGTTTCAGTTAACTATTTCATTAACACCTAATAGATATCATATTTTTGAGAGACTGTCCTCAGTTTGGTTAGGGCATTGCAGGCTGAATCACCTGATTGCCCGAAAAGTAAGATGATTCCGTGCTTCGGAGGGCACGTTAAGCCGTCGGTCCCGGTTACTTTCTACGGATAGTAGTCGTTACATGAGCCATGTCAGAGGCCTTTGGCGGCTCTATAACTCTGACACCAGGATTGGTCAAGTTGACCATCCACTCGATAAGAAGAAGAAGATATCATATCATATGGATCACTAATAACAAGTCAATCTGAATATTCCGGTATGGTACACACGTCTAGGTACTTATTAATTACTAGTCAAGTGTAACACAGTCTATTGTATTCTAATTCATTTAGCCTGTCTTAGGCCCGAAGGCTAGTCTCGTCACGATTGGATCTGATGACAAAGGCAAATTATACACAGCCATTATCATCTATATGTCACTATTGATAGATTGACAAGATTGTTATCAGCTGTTGATTAGGATATCGATTGATATAATATACGGGCTCACTTCCGTGATTTTAATGTTATGTGGTCGTAAGTATGCCTTAATAGATAAAACAGTGAATGATTGAAGAGCCTGGTCATGAAAATACCATGACAATCACTACATAGTATAAAACAAAGTCGCGTCTGTTTGTCTTCTGTTTGTCTGTCTGTATGCTTAAATCTTTAAAATTACGCAACGGATTTTGATGCGGTTTTTTATAATAGGTGGAGTGATTCAAGAGGAAGGTTTTTATGTAAAAAAAAAATTCGAAATTCCCACGGGAACGGGCACAACGCGGGTCAAACCGCGAGGCGCTGCTAGTACTACATATATAGAGTGTGTCGTCATTTTATAGTCTTGTATAGTGTCACCTGTATGGATCAGTATAATTTATTCGTCTCTATTTGATTAACGTAGGTATATTTGGTTGAGGAATATGGTTTGATTTAACGCCTCGGTGGTCTAGTGGTATGTGCACTCACCTTCCAATACTGAGGTCTCGGGTTCAATTCCCAGGTCGAGAGAATACATGTTGCCTATTTTTCAATCATGACTCGGGGTTGAGTTCGGGTTCGGGTTTGACGAAATTTTTATATATTTCGTCTCACTGCTAGGCAAAGGTCTCCTCAAAGGCTTACAATCTTCCGCGGTCTCCCAACATCACTTATCGAAAGAAATATGGACTATAAATATCTATGATTAAGTATAACATGTTTTAACGCTTTAAATGTTTAGACCTTCAAACCGCCCACTGTAAAAACTAAAGCACTTCACAGTTAACCTGTCAAAAGTTAACATTACTTGGAAAAATAGATCTAGTCACGTTCTTGCCATTATATGATTTCAATGTCACTCCTAGCAGTCTCTCAGTCTGTTTGAATCAATTTTAATAATGGAGATTCCCTCCTATCGTCGATTTGATGTTTGCATCTGACCCTGACATTTTGAGTTTAAGCATTTTTGTTATGAGAAATATTTGCCCTTTCGCATTTTTGTGATTGGGTATTGTTTTCGATTTTCTTTTGTTACGACAGGTTCAAAAACATGAATTGTACTAACTTAGTTTATCTCTCCGCAATCTTTTGTTCTGTTAAGACCTATTTGTCATCAAAGACCACGAGTAGAAGAAGAAGCTAAGTAGGTACGAAACTTTCCGATCCAATTTAAATTCTACAGTCCGTTATCTAAAACATATTATGTTTACCAACACATTAGGTAACATTATTTTAACGGAATAATGTACAGTTTTGTTTTAATTAGAATTCCGTACAAGTATATTTAGTTGACTTTCACCGCAGACTTCCTAGCCGATGTTGCCACTGATGTGTGTATAATTGTTGCAATCTCTTGGGAGATCTCCATGTTCCGTATCTTTGTGCATTGAGATTTATGTTGATTTATATTTTTATTAGTAATAGGAAAATGATATGCATAGTTGTATACAGACGTTCACAGACGTAGTATTCTAACCAGCAAAATAAGAAAAGTACCCTTTTTATATGACACAAAAAGAGAAGGTTCTCACTTCGTTGGAATTACGATTATGATGCTGAAATTCTTAGGTAAGCGAGGCAATGACTAATTAACGCCATACTTTCCTATAAAAATGTTTCATACGAATTTAATTTTTAAGTTAATACGACGATGTTGCTGAGATATCTAAGTCAATAAAAAATATTCCACAAACAAATCACTTTTGGTGTCAATTTTGTTACTGAACTGTGTTCACGTCCAATCCGTTACATATTATTGTCAACATACCTATATTAAGTATAGGCATACAATTACATAACACAGACGTTTACTATACATACAAACATACATAGGTATCTATTTAATTATCTTCAACACTTCAATGTAAGTTACATAATTAAGTCCTATCATATTTATATGTCACTCATGTTAACAGTATCGATAAGTTTTAGAGCATTTTTAATTAAATATTATTTATAAAATCATTCTTGGTCACGTGCAGGAACCTTATCTAATGTAATAATTAGGTAAACAAATGTACACATTGAAGTACAAATATTTCGATACAATTCGTGCATGAATATGTGTGTATATTTGTATCAACGTCCTACTTTGTACAGACAAACAGACATACTAAGAGTATTATCAGACGTGTGAGAAATATGTTGATTGGTACTTTTGTAAGTTATAATATATCTCTACTAATTTATAAATATGTACCTAAGTTTGTGTTGGTACAGATGGATTTTGATTTGCCTTATAGGTTCTAGGTTGGTAGGATATTTCTTTGGATTGCTATTGGAACGGGAAAGAAAGGGTTTATATATGATGAAATCGTTACTGAATAACAATAGTCTTGGAAAAATATGCTTATTTTATATAATATACTTGTTTTAAATAGGAACGTATCAATCACAGTATGAATGGTCAAACTGCCAAGAGTAATAAAATAAATAAATAAATGTTTATAGGACAAATTCACATCCGGTTAATTAGACCCAATTAAAAAATAATGTTTTATTTTTTAAGCAATTAATTTGTAGTTTCCCTTTCCCTTAGTTGGGTTGGTACACTTTCTATGTAATAAGTTCACGTAGGTAATTTAAATAGCATGTGACTTTTCCTTTCAACGGAATTCTATAATGTCTCTATCGAGGTTTCTAGTAATGACATAATACTATTCGATTTACGACAATTAATCAAATACACAAATTCCTAACTGCTCGCCGCTACGCGGAAATGCACGTTTAATTTATACATACATAATTCATTAGAAAACAGTTAATCTATATTTAAATTCTGATTGACTGTTTGATTTGAACAGATTTATCTATTTATCATCCTTAATTCGAATCGATACGCTTTCTGATCGTAAAAGCATCAAAAAGAAATATCATTCTCATGTCATTCGTTTAATTCCTTGAATATTTATTTAAAATCAATTTAAAAAGCTATTAATTTTGAAAATCTTGTAAATTAATAGTTTATTTCTTAGATAATTGGAAGGATAATTTATAGTTTCGAATCCTTTCTACTTGATTGACTTATAGGAAATATTTTGAATAGATTCGGGCCGATTGGGGAGATTTATCGATACCACTCATCATCTTTAGAATGATTTTAATCTATTTTGAATAAATGCATGTTATTAAACACATATTTACTTATTGATATTCTAAAACAAGTTGACAGTTACTATCATCGTAGATGTAAAATTAACCATTCGTAATTCCACCAATTATTAATATTAACCAATCGTCAATCATATTTTTTTTAAAAGCTTTTATCTCTATAGAGTATAGAGAACCATCGACAATAAAAGGTATCTAACCAGGCATATGCTATCTCTACCCCATAGAAGCTACAGACACCCTATCCTTGCGAGTAACTCACGGGATCTATGTACTGGGTCTAGGTTCAATATTTCTTGATGTTTTTGAAACTAAACTTAGCGTAATTTCATTCTTCACTCTACTGCGTATCAAATACACATTATTATTAACAAAACATACCTACTCATTTACACTAGATACGTACTTAATACATAAGGGCAAATTCCACTCACATAGTATGCACGCTAGTTCGGTTACTATCTTACTCCGCCGCCCTCCCTAGAGGGTTATCAAAGCTGCGATATCCTCGCCCCCTTCCGTTTTATCAACGTTATTATATACTCCTTAGCAAGTAGGTCCTCAACACATACACAAACATTAGTCCAATATGTTTGTTTACCGACTTGCATCACAAAGACATGGGAAGCAACACAATGCCACTGATTGTAAACTAATAGAAGTATTTGTAGCATGTCCGGAAAAAACATACCAGAGCGTTATTTTTTGTTGTTATTTCTTTGTTTACCTGTTTTAAAAAAATGTTAGATTGTAGTCTGCGTTCTTGTGGCCTTACATATCATGCCATATCTAGTAATACCGACCACCGTCTGCGATATACTAAAATAGAATTTCCTATCTCACAACTGATAATTATGATAGCGTAACAATCCGCGACGTGTGCACATGTAATTTTTAATAATTATTTAATTGCAATATAGTATTTTGTTTTATAACGCACAGCTATCATATCACAAAACATCTATGTAATTTTGCAAGTATAATCAGGGATGTGTCATCACTATTGTTCATCAGTTATTTTAAGCTGCGCAATAACAATAAAAAGTTTACAACTTCATTGCATTATGAGATTTGCTTTTAACTAAAAACTGGGACGCAAGCGCGAACTACATTATTACAATTGGTTATTATTGTAAAGAGTGCCCCTTCAAAGCTGATTGAAGAGGCAAATGATGTTTATTATTGATGAGCAATGCCGGCTCACGTAACTCATATAAACACTGCCTATTCTTGTGTTGCGCAACGCTCGGACATGCGCGATGCGCGACCATTCAGTCCATGGCACATTTCCCAGTCATACATCGAAATGTCATCTATTGTTGCGCGGCGACTGGCGATAGTCAACGATAGGCTCGATGACAACGACCCATTATCAAACCCGCTCATTAAAAATGTCTGTAGATAACAATAAATAATTAAGGCGTTAACCTCCATCAGAGTGCAATTTTCACGCAAACATCGAATGTGATTGTTTTCGCCACTTTATCTCCTGATTGTGGGACGATTGGATTTTCTAGAACAATTTGAGGAAAAATACCACTGCCCCAGAATTATATGTTTAGAGTTCATTATTAATTTGCTTTGATTAGTAACAGACTCGACTTTGAGGAATGTTCAATGTTTGATAAAGTTTTGTGCACGAGGAAGTCAGTGAAAAATAGCGTGATATCTGTATTGTTTTTATTAGACAGTTCGTATTTGAAGCTCTCGACATTTGGTAGCTAGAAATATTTACTAAAATAACTTGACAAATCTGTTAATTAAACTTTTCGTGGTGAATCACGATGTTAATAACATTAATTGCTCTGGATTGGCACACTAGTAATCTCTTAATTTGGTTATATTTTTCCCAACACTGTAATGGCGGAGGCGTGTTGAGATCGCGCCGAGATTCCGAGGGGCGGGCCGCGGGCCTCGAGTGCCTGTGAACTTTGCCCGACCCTAGTTAGATGCTCGCTCATCGTCTAGATTGTGCTCAAACCATGAAATTACCTTACTTACCCGCCGGAGATATTAATCATGCCATATTTGTTATATATGACCGATAGAGTCAGTGGGTTACCTAATTTTAAAGTGTAATTTTATTTTATAGGCGAATCTAATCTTGTTTATGTAGTCACGAATGTTTTGATGCCATAAAATCAAAAACTATGTTTTGTGTCTTCGTAAATATCTATTAGGCATGTAAAATAAATAACTAAGTTCATTTTCAGTTTACCCAATTCATTACACAATACATCGTAATTCATAGTGTAGTACGACTTCATGTAACACCGCACTACGCTATGAGATCACCGCTTTTGATTTAAGCTCTGTCTGACTTGGTAAGTTGTTAATTACCGTCACTTGGTTGAATAGTTGGTGTTGCAATTATATTTTTATGATGCATTAATGAGGCCGCTTCGTGACTCGCCTGTTCCAGTACAGACCCTTTGTACTAGTATTAGACCGCGATTCGCTACGGGGATTACAGCTCCACTTTATATGTCATGAGTTCTAAGACCTTCAATAGAACACTGATGAAATAATGGAATTTGCGGTCCACTATCGATGCTGAAGCCATACCCTTTACGATCATGTGAAGTCATGTATCGACGAGTTGATATTATATGGGTGTGTTTAGTACGGAGTCCTTTTATTACTCATTTTAATCTAACCACAATCATTTAGATAACTTTTGATGCTGGTGCTTAATAAATGTCTGTATGAAGACACATCACAATTATTGTGATGTGTTATGTCTTCATAAATACAACAAGCTAATAATGTTTTGAAATGATTTGGAGAGATGTCTTGGAATACTCGTGATTACTCAGAAAGTGGAAATAATTTCAACAGTATGATTAGCGGTCACTGTGTGGCTTGGGCTGGCGCCATTACTGTTGTAACACTGTACATCTTTGTGTTACGTACTCGGATGTAACTTGATATATCAATAACTAGCTGTCAGCACGGAATCTGCCTGCTCCCATCAATCAAAGATTGAAAGTGGAATATAGAAGAGATCATTAGATCGAGTCGCGACCATTCTGAAATGTTAATCGTTACGTAAAAGCTAAACTAATCCTTGGTAGCGATACCATCTCAGATGAACGACAGATAAAGTGCCGAGCAACTAGTGAACTGAGCTTTAAAAAACTCTGAATTATTGCACAAGTTTTATATCCATCCTCCTTGAAGAATTGTTGTGACAAGTGCGAGATGAATAACAATAAATCATACTTACGACATTGTCGGTTTGTTTTGAGCTGCGGGTTGGAATACAATTTTAAAGATTTGAATATAAAATGTATTGTCCATAATGGAACTACTTAAAATAAATTTGAATATTTGTACTTCGAATTAACATTTACAATTTGATATCAATTGATTTGCTTTAACATTACTTCCTATTGGTAGTGTTATCAAAAAGTTTACTCTAAGTACATACAATGTATAACTATGACGAGTTCAACTCTGACCCTGATCTCAGATCGCGACACTCACTAATGTTATCAGTACAAGTCTCCTTCGACCTATAGATAGAAATTTCCGCGTGTTTCAAACAAAGAAAATCATCCGATTTCTTGTTACTATCTAGTTAATGTAAACATTTGACGTAGACTTAGCGTTAACATGTAGTTTCAGCACTAAATTATAATTATATGCTAGAACAATCTTGAGTTATACTAACATTAATGAAGTTATTAATACCTACACGAGCACCAACGTAAATTAATTAACCTATTGTACATTAAGATAAATTCATACTAGGTGCATGCCGCGGTTTTATCGAACTTTAAACAAGTTTGGAAATTCAGGGTTGAAACCGGATGTGTAATTATGTATCCATGTATCTTATGTTAGCAGTGCATGAATACGATAATGCAACTTCAGACTTTTCTACGTCTAATGCCAATTATTATTATCGATTATTTATTATTAAAAAAGCAACGATAGGTAATTCAACATTGCAAAACCTTTGAATATATTTTCCCCCAAATGCATCACTTGCATCATGAATACTCGGTATTGAGTAATAGAATGCATTAACTGAAATGAAACATTATTTATTTCAAAACGTAAAGTGCGGACGAGACAGGATTGAACAATCGTCTTCAGGCGTTGTCGCTGCAATTATACAATTTAGAAATTGCTCATAAACAGTTTAGATTTTGAAATAGTAATTATATATCGTTTATTTTCGCTTAACGTTCAATTATTATATAAACACGTGGTATTTGATGTTTGGTAACATCTCTGGAGATGTACAATCTCCTAAAATTGCAGACAACTGCTTCATAAGTTACTTTGTTAAATTCCTAACGCCTACGCTTAGGAACCTTTATTGCGCATTGTTTCTCGCAATGTAAGACTAACGGAGAACTTTGGTGTAGTTGTAGTAAGAAATATTTACGAAACTCAAGGGTGTGTGGAGAAATAAAGAGACGCCCTTGTTGGCAGGAGCGCCGTGACATTTCATTGTACGAAACCGGGCTCGGAAATACCTAGATATACCTCACGTCATCTCGCAATTCTGACCTTAATCGTACTATATCGTCATCACTTTTGTTGTATTGCCTTTAATTATTTGAAAAGGAATTTCAAACCAACAAAACTTTAGATGCTCTTCGTAACTAACTAACTTTAGATACATATCTCATAAAAATGTATTTCTAATTTTGAATTATGAGAAGTGTGGCGCTATGTGAAATCCCCAGGCGATAATAATACATTATAATAATGTATTTGTTTTCAGAATTCAACTTTAACTTATTTAAACAGGTAGATTTTTATTATGTTTTATTTTATTTGAATTAGCAGTTTTAGATTATTTAGTTAAAAAAAACAAAAGCGTTGCTCTAATTTAAATGTATAAAAAATAAACATTTATAAATATAGAGTTTCAGCTGGACAAAGAGCTGAATTTTTTTCCATTTAATAATTAGATGAACATTATTCATGTGTTTTATTTATAGAGCGAATAACTAAACAGGATGTCTTTTGTTTGTTTTAGAGTACACGTGGAAAGGAACGTATTCAATGTAAATGTGTTTTGGTAATTAACCTAAATATGTTACAATGTTTGCTGTCCAAGGACGAACTTACAATTAGTATGTGTAGTTAGGTAATACTTTAGTAATGAAGTACTGTCCTGCTAATATAGGTACTCACTTGTACTCTACTAATCAACCTAACCGCCGTACTCAGAGACATCAAACGATTCCTTAAGAGAATAAATGAATGAGCGGTTTTGTCAAGTATGAAAAATTAAGTCATTTAGTTTTTTGTTAATTTAATTCTCAGTCCAGTCTCAGAGTATGGTAGTTATCTCTCGTGTGCCCGAGCCCAAATAAGTAAGTTACATGCATAAATAACAATTGTAAATATAAATCACAAACTAACACATTAAAGTAATCTAGAAACAACATAAAATAAATCACTACAATATGTGAATATATCATTCATAACTCGGTGCGATCTTATCGTAATAGCTTTGTTGATATAATGAGTTTAAATTTTGCATGAACGCACCGCACTGTGGTGGGTAATGGAAAGTTTCTGATACCGAGATAAATGATAACTAAATAACGTTATCTGGTGCTACTATCATGTTGTGGTCACGTGGGAATCACGACCGCGGCCACTGGGGATGAATGCGTCAAAGAGGTTTCACTTACGTAGGTTGTAGAACATAAATATTATTATTTGATACAAGTAACAGCTGTTCGACGCGATGATATCTACGTAAGACATACGTACTTGTATGTACCTACTACTAAATATGGGTTGACTTTTCTCATATCTCAAGAAGATGCAATTCATATTATTTTTTAAGCATAACTGGTTATCTTAAGACTAAATCTGTACTAATTATATGAAGAGGAAAGCTTTCATGCTGACCAAAAATATTTTAGACGCGACCCACGTAAGCGCGATCTACAAAATTTTCATACTAGCGTCATCTATTGGATCGCGGGTATAACCACCGTGCGGAACAATTAGTATCGAGTTACATATCAGTTGATTAGCTTAGAATAATAAATATTAAATCCTTTTGTCAAATTCTTGTTTAATCAAGTTAATAATCTTTATTACTTAAAGGATTATTTGTGAGGCGCGGGGTCCAATATCCATGATAAATGATAACATAATCATTCTACCTACCAATTGTGTATCTATAATTAATTCTTACTGATTTAATGACAGGCATAATGTTGTTATTTGTTCTCGAAACTTACCAAGAGGTCAATCAATTAGAGCAATCATTTCAAGAAAAGAGTAAAATAAGTAAACTTATTAAAACATGCAAAAACATTAACTACTTACTTATTTTAAGCGGTTATCTCGATTTGTGTTTCAAATTATTATTGCCCAGTGTTTATTTATGTTTATGTTGTATTGACCTTTTGTTGTTTTGATTATTGTTGCTAAATATAGTTCGTCTGATAGCTAAATGAACTGATACGATGAAGTCTAGACTATAGGGCCGGGAATCTCAGTCTAGAGTTAGTATGAGTGAGACATCTGCAAATGCCTCATTTATTTTGTGACTCTGGACTCGTGCTCATTTAGCTTCACATGAACAAAAAATGATGGAAAGTAGAGGTAAGACTGCATTCTCACGACACTGAAACTGATTTAAAGGCAACCTTAAAATTCGTGGTATAATTTTATTCGACGATTTTATTCGCTGGACGATTTTGGTAAGGATTGGACGGAGTTGGGAATGGAAAGAGATACACGAAAGGAATTGGGGGTGATTCTTGCCCAGCAGAGGGACAGCGAGGTTTCGTAAAAAAACGATAATTTTGTGGGACAGTGGGACAGTACAAACTAATACTTGTATTTTAATAGAAGATACAGATAAGAAGCGACATTCTTAAAAACGTGTTAGGTACAGAGGAATATGAATATTGACACATTTACATTATAGGTACCTTTTTTACACAAAATATGTTCTTGCGATATTTCAAACTTTATCTCATCATTTATAATGTTACTATAACTATAGTGCAGTAGTTCAAATCATGCACATATTACAAGGATAAGCTTTAAAAACCCGTAAATAGTTTAAGTTAAGTGGTCGCCCCTGACCATCACTTATCTGACGTAACGCACGATGTCCGCTAGAATGGGCATTACATTTATTCATCTCAATAATGACTGAAATTCTCACGATTATATCAAATGGTTTATGAACAAGTCTTATTCCATAGCTGGAGGTTACACGTCGGCGATCAGAAAATAAATCACTTTAAGGTTACGCAGACGAGAGATTGGTCCACCAATTTTCAAGGATTTTTTTCCTTCTTTATAAAAGAACCCTTAGAAACTGTATCAACAAGTACACAAAGGTTTCCCTCCCATAAATAACACTTATTATGGCCTTATGAGTCTGAGACTTAATGTGTTAATTTATGAAAATACTAGATTTTCCTAGATTTGAAAAATTTAGATTTTATGAAAATACTATCCGGTATCATAATTAATAGCAGAACGTTGGACCGTCAAGTCTTGTTAGAACTATTTCATACCACCTATTATATACATCGATTTCACCTAGTAATTATATATTTATAGAGAAAGACAGACGATTGTGGGTCTTAAAATATATGTTTTTAAATTTCTCATTTAATCTCCTAAATTGAGTGTGAAAATTGTAATGCTATGTCACTTCTTTCTCTATTCTCCATACACCAACATACTAATGTACCTGTCTTCATTATGTTTTCTTAGCTGCCAAGAGCGGTTGTGATATAATCTCCATGTCTTTTGTAATCTTGATTACTGTTTGACACTTCGTTTGCATTTATAATGTAGATTTTATGAAGATATTAAGTAGATTACTATTTAGATATCATCACCAAGAATCTTTGATTTACAAAGAATTAACTATGTATACTGTGTCATAGAAGAGAGTTTTAATGATGGCCCTAAAATGTATCCTTATATTTTTATAACTTCTAATGCTAAGCAAGCATGATTACATTACCCCTAATCCTCTTTTTTGTAAAGATATATTCACTAAGCTGAAGTGAGCTTTGACCACCCAACACTAGGACATTACAAATAAAAATTTAATCCTACTTTTTTATAACTAAGTACTACAAATAAGATATTATAATTTTATCAGATCTGTTTACAAAGAGATTACATAACAATCAATTTAAGTACCTACATAAACATTGCTGTACCTACACAAAAGCCTCAACAAATGAACGCGTATGCAACCTTCACGAGACCGCATAAAGTGAGCACTGTAAAGCTCGTTAGCCTCATCACTTAAGACGACCTTCTCCGTCGAATATTAAAAAATACATTAAAAAATTACATGACCATCGACCTATCATATTATATTACTCTATAAGGAAGTTACTATTCGTTTTTAATGAATTAAATTGTAACCTTTTATGCGCGCTTTAGAGGATTCTTCTTCTTCTTGTCGAGTCAATATGGTTATTTATTTTATTTATATGTGTCCGGACCAGAATTTGGCCACCTCTATCGCATTGTTATTGGCTTTCCATAAATCCTCCACAGTGCAGGACATGGGGCAGTTAGGGCATTGTAGTATGTGTTTCATATTCTGGATGGCGCCACATTCACAATTTCCGTTCTCTGAGAAACCCCACTTGACACGGTTTTCGTGGCATCTCCCAACACCAGTTCGGAGTCTATTTAAAGACTTCCAAACCGTCCAGGGGAGATCACCACCCGGAGGGAGCTTCTCAGAGAGCGGAGAGAGATGAGATGCAGGAGGGAACTTCTTTTTCCAGAGCTCCAACCTAGCTTTTGGAGCAAGCCTCTCACTTAGGCTAGGCTGTCTAAGGAAGCTGTGACGGCTGCCCAGGCGCGACGGCGGTGGAGACAGATTGTATAGGGGATGCCTGCTGTCCCGCATCTGTTTGTGTTTCTCCACAGAGCAAGCGATTTCCCGTCGGACACTAGGTGGAGCTATACCGGCTAGAGAATAGATGTGTGGGAGAGGAGTCGGTTTAAGAGTCCCCGTTATGATGCGGCAGGAGGCATTGAGGGCGACGTCTACCTCCTTTGCATGTGCAGACCGAGCCCAAACTGGGCATGCATATTCCCCTGCCGAATAGCATAACGCTAAGCTGCTGGTACGGAGGACCTTCGGCGATGCTCCCCAGCGGGTAGATGTAAGACGGCGCAGAATATTATTCCTGGAACTGACTTTGGACTTCAGTTTCAGGCAGTTTTCCCTATATGTCAGTGAACGGTCCAAAGTGACGCCGAGATATTTTGGTATCTCCAAATAAGCGTTTGCATATTTTTTGTATTAAAATTAAATTGGACGTAATATTTTTGTTCAGCTATGCTTTTGAACAGCTATGCTCTGTACGAGCCACTTAAAAAAACTTTAATCGCTGATTACGTCTATAAAACCCTACTCAGCTAGATAAGCAATCTGTGATGCCTAGCTCATGATTAAACAATTCAAATGTCACAAGCTGTTAAGTTTTTACGAGGATATTAACTAATACTAGGACATAGAGGAAGGTCGTCTGCATCACTGAGGATGCAGTGCAACATTACATAACCATGCACCTACTTATAAACAAAATAGCTCTATAATAGATGAAACTGTTATGTTCTAAGTGGGTAATGCATTGACATACTTGAGGTTATTAATTACTGGTAATACAACTTAATATTACGCAACTTGAAGATTATATTAGATTTAATATGTGCCTGTGTCCGTTTTATACGTGATGATGTCTACTTCGTGGGAAAACAGGATGGTTTATCTAGAACATTATTTGTACTCGAATTGAATACGCGTAATCGTAATCGTTTCGTATTTATTAGATTTCTGTTGAGACATAAATTCTACTTAGGAAAGTTGGCGACTTCTATTAACAGGTTCGATTGTTTGTTTGTTTTTTGGCGAATTATTTTGCTGTGTAGACGTTAAATCAAGGCACAACACAACTGTGATGTTAAATATTGTTAGATATCGTTACAAATTGTTAAAATATCGAAACTTTCTTCCTGTTAATTCATCATTGCAAAAAGTCCAAACCTCGACAGAGATTTAAAAATATTTTTGCAATCAAGTTTTGCCACGATTGAGATTACCTTTTATTTCTAAATACCATAACAACAATGGCTTTCTCTTATTAAGTTCATGGTCGGGATCTGGTTCCACGGTCTATTGTATTTAGTTTGTGATATTCACGAGCAGTTTGGCAGGCAAGGTGTTTCGACATTGTGACTATGAGTGACTGTGACTATGACTACGTACAGTAGCTGGCTATAGAATGAGGAGATAAATCATGCTTGGCAGGCGCGGCTCCAGTATTTGGTTAAGTGTGACAAAATGACTAAATATATCAGGGTACCATGACCCCCAACGAGAAGTGTATTCTCGCCTATTGCTTGGAACAAGACAGTTAGATTCTTTTCAAATTGTATCTTGAGCATCTCTTTTTCATTAACCCAATTTTTATCATCTGCCAACCCGGTTCTGACTCTTAGAACATGGGAATAGAGGCTTGGTATGATATAATTTGAGACGAACAGCGGTATGACGTCATGATAGCTCAAAAAGAATTTGGTCTACTGAATTGCCAAAAACTGTACTTGTGTGTCTATGACCAGTTGTTGGCGCCGGGCTTCGTCTCCGCCTCTATCTTGTCGATGATGCGGCCTTCATCTGTCTGTCATTGATACACTAACATTGTGCTAATTCAAGTTCAATTCATGCATTCTTTGATGTCATTACAATGCTATTCTTATTTGAATAAATAAAGATTTCACAACTAAATACCTATTGTAGACTGTTCTAGGCTAATAGATTAGAGATGAATGAACTATTTTTGTTTTAAATGCAAATCAATAACATGTCTTCTTATTTCAAAAACAAAACAAATGAACTTTAAACAGTGGTCAGTAATTAAGTTAATTTCCACTAACATGCGCGATAATGTGAAGTAATACTTAAAAATAGCAGCTAATTAAACGGAGATAAGGTTTACAAACATATATTTTGCGTGCAAAAAGTGTGTGATTATTTTTAGGTAGTAGGTACGCACTTACTAGTAACTTGTAAATGAGATAAATTGTTGTTACTGGGCGGTGGGAGCGCCCTGGGGGATCTACGAGTACGTGTTTATCATCCGTTGTTTACGGTTGCCTCTTTTATCTCCTTGTTCTCCGAAAAGTATTTGTGACAAAAGTAAAAATATTATATGAAAGTACCTATTAATGATTATTTTTAAACCAGTCAATTGCTAACCGCGATCTCACCCTATTTCCGATGTGATGTGAAAATACGTGCCTAGGCTATAACAGTTTTAAGAATTAGAAAAACCGAGCAAGCATAATTTACTTTATAAGTTCTTAAAATGTGATGTCTTAATTACTTATTATAAAGCAGCGCAAAATACTTAGTTAAGTACGTTTGTTAAATTTTCACGAAGAACTTACTTACGTTGGTTTAAGAGCGATTATATCGTGTAACATAAATGGGTTGAGTAGCACATTGTAAGTGTTATGTAACATTAATGATTGTCACAGAACGCAGTGCTGCTTATTATTTATGAATGCAATTTGTATTAGTTGAGTATCAACAGATGTGCCAAGGTAATTATTAGGCTTAGTCATACACTCAAAGCACTGTGGATGCGGCACCGTGGGACGAAACATCAGCATTCAAAGACAGGTGTGAGCATTGTATTCGACACCTACTCGAATTAAACACATTGACTAATTGCGATATTAGCGTGGAAGCGGAAATGATTTGAAAATTACCATTCAATTTAGAAGATGATTTGTTTCTTGTTTCCATAATGAAAGTTATTGAATCATTGTTTGTTTTAAATTAACGGAGGTATCATAAACGCAATCTTAACTTTAGATTTACTGAATCAATAAACTGTCATCACCACTGTTAAACTTTACTTCAGCTTATGTAACACACTTATTTATACCTACTTATCGTATATTCGAAAGTTCGTGTGTTTGTCCTCTTATAAAGGACTCAATTTGCATGCGAGTTATTTCTCTATAAGCACATACTTGAGAATAAAACATGATTGACGATGTGTCCAATTTCTAAAAGATGAACGAAATATCAAGTATTGAAATTGAAAGTAGCAAGTACAATAACACATTGATTGTTGCTTACCTGTTAAAGTATTATATTATATATGTTAGTAGGAATGTGTGGATGTAAATATAGTGATGATATAAAACATGTTGAAAGAAAAACTATCAGCTATTGTAATGAATGACTGACGTCTTAATATCAGTGCATTTAAAATGGGCTAAATTGAATTTATTAAATATTTCAAAGGCTATATAACCCTAAAAATATAAAAGTGATCAATGTTCTAACAACCTTATTTTTACATAACAAAGTTCAAAGATCAAGGCGCGTACGAAATTAATAAAAAGACGTAATAAATAATTTTCTATTTGTATTTGGCAGTAATGGTTCTCGACCATGTATGGTGCTTAATTATACCTTAATTGCAGGCTATAGTTTGATTAGTTGTTAATACGCGCTGATTGGAATAAACAAATTAGTTTGATGGACAGTTAAGGCGTAATTTCTTGAAGGAAAAATAATTCTAATTGTCACGGATATATTTGAAAACGTAGACGCTTTTATAAGTCATTCAGTGTTCGTCCAAATTACTGATCTTGATCAGGACAGGCAGTTAGACAAATGCTTATATTCAGACTACATAGACCTATCCTCAAATATTTATTAAGTTACTCATTACAATATAAACCTTCTTGTTGTACTGCTATCTTCAGTGAGATGAGATGCTTTTGCTCAGCCAAGGATATAATAGGCATTACAGTATAATATGCGTAATGCATTGTTCAATAAACTCTCGCAATTGTATGTCCTAATTTACAAAATTCTGTAACTATTTACTAAATAACACGAATGCATAACGTATTGCTTTTATCACGTTATTATCTAAGACACTCTGACACCTATTAAGATGCAGTGGTATGATATGAACGCACAAACCTATGTACATTGTACGCTGGCTTATAATCTAATAATACAAGTAAATACCAACAAAGTCACACACGGTTTATTAGACCCAAAGTAAGCTCTGAGCTTGTATTAAGGAATCTAATATACTGATACTACTACATATATCTACATACACAAATACTTTACAAGAATATGTAATTGATACCCAGACGTCGTCGCCAACAACTATGTCTGCAGATAAATGTAATAACGTAAATCATTAGTATCGATTGCTATTAAAATCATTTCTTAGGTAGTTACTATGAACTATGGGCCTCGGCTTTTCTAGTTTGTACTTGTACGAGTACATCTTACGAAGGAGTGTGCATTTGAACCTCTATTACCTATGTGTTTGTGGACAAGTATGCACAAAAAAAAGAAAAAGAAATGTAATAAAATATTAAATCTTGTTCTTATTAAGCTATTGCATAGCTTCTATCGCGGGCCTTGAGCGCGGGGACCGAATCCAGAAATTCCGTAACGAAAAAACCTCACGCTCCCCACTAACGCCATCTAGTGATACAAAAAATAACTATGCAATAGCTTTACCGCGGCAGTCCCCGAGTGCCACACGTCTTTTTTTTTTAAATTTTAAGTCGTTATTCTTTTATTCAATTAATCAAAGAGCTAAAAACGTTTATTATCCAGAAAGTGCCGCTAGCATGTATTATATAAAAAAGTTTGTACTCTACCTTTAACTACCGTAACTTTTACAGTTACTAGTAAGATAGAGTATCACTATTTAATTTAAGCTGTAATAAGAGTATATCAATTAGAAGCTTTCTTTATAGAAGAATTCTTTAAAAATAACTGTTTTACACATCTAATCGTATAATATAGGTAATTTATAAAATAACAATCTTACTCTAGACATGACGTCAAAGAAGATAGGTTATAGACAATTATAGTATTTACTTACTCCTCTTTTCATCAACCGTTACGAGTATATCTCAGATGATTGCCTACTGACCTTATGGATAACGAGAAATGCGTACAAAGTGAATCGTCAAGTAATAACAATCGTCATTGATGCACCTACCGAGTAACCCACGCAAAGACCTGGCGACCTCCTAGAGATTACTTACTGATATCATTTACCGTACTCCATTTATTGACGATCAACATTTTTTACAATTATTAAAAACATTTTACGAATAAACACTTCGAGCTATTAAGAAATAACTAACTCTAATGACAGATAATTCGAGTGGACGACTTAAACGCGATAATTAACGATACACGACCCGTTAGCATCATTTTCTAAATAAATATAAGTTGTCACGGAAAATATTCGAAACAGTGTCTTAGCGGAAACTGCAATCTCTGATATTTCACAAATCCGCCAAACGCTCATAAATCATAATAAAATTTAAATATCAACATCTAAGTGATCTAATTTTTGTTGATGTAACGTGAATGAATGCGATTTGGGATGATGCAGTAGTTAGCAAAGAACTATCCTATATAAAGTTTAGACAAAGACGTTTGTTTACAAATAAGAATCTAAATATTATTTACGTTTGAATAATGCGTGATGTAACAATGTCGGCATATTATTATGCGCTTTGATCTCAACATCATGAAACGCATGACAGACAAGGACCTTACCTTTTTAGTGTATTTATCAAAAGAAACCCGTGAGCCATGATGTTGCACTTTGATTTTCAACTGATATAAAATCGACTGCTAATTTCGCAATACCATATGCTATAGGTTATATAGGATCAATGCTGTGCTAAGTTAATTATAAATTGAACGCCGTCAACTCTGACAGTTAATTGTCGCACACCGCACGATGTTCATAAATTAAAGTAAACATGTTCTACTGGGAACGGCTGTTTATAGTACAGGAGTCGGTCAGAGGTCGTAAACATTGTTATTAATGATCCAGAATTTCTAAAACGTCTTAGACATTCCGTAGGCGTCTCTGCATACATTACTCACGAATGTTACAGGCAATTTGCATGCAAAATACACATTGTTGTGCAGTTTCACAATAACTGAAGAAACTTTGCAAACTTACGATCAATGGGAGCGAGCACAATGCAATGTTTGTTTCTGTGTCGGATAATTACTTATCAATAATATTGCTGAAGTGACATTTGCACAAGTGTTGTTCAATAATGTTAATATGCTGCTGGTTCATTCTCATTGTTCTTACATGTGTGGTATGCTCAGCTCGGAGAGACTAATCTTGAGACTCTAGAAAAATCTTTAGCTACGAGTTTGATAAATTACAATAACGAGCGAAATATACAAAACAATGATTACTTACATATCAATTGGGAATTGATTGTTACGTTGAAGGATTCCATCGTTCAAAAGTTCAATGCTTCGTTTTCTGATATTTAAAGTGTTTTGATATTCAAGGAGAGTCTTTATGTAACAATTAAAGAATTTGCATTTTATATCAATCATCAATAACCCAGGGTTAAGTAACAATTCATGACGCCTTCTCAACACATCGCTATTGTTATATTCGATAGTTTAATTAAAATTTGGCCTTAAGTTATTGGAGACCGTCAGCAAACAATAAACGGTTATTAGTTTAAATAATCGCGCTGTGTGTTTGATTAGAAGTGTCGGGCGGAGGATTAATGGTGCTGGTTGTACTCTTGAACTCTAGCCTCAAGATCCTCTGATATACATTGTTCACAGCGGCACGAAGTCGATGCAGGTCTCGTGATTTATTGAATTGATGCGTTCTTCATGTTAATTAATTATTATTGTTCTAGCTACGCACCCTCGCCCTGACTTTTATTGGTTTGGTAACTTGAAACAATAACAATAAGTCAAGAACTTCGATTAATCTTTTTGTAAATACTACTTTTAAATGTAAAATATCATTTTTATTTACGAGAATTTGTACTTGACAAGACAATCCTTTGAGTTACGAGTAGCTTCAATATTTTTATTTATGGTAATTTAAAGGCATTCGATACATGCGTATTGTTGAATATCTCGACACACCTTTACTTATCGGCAGGTTATTAAGTTGTATTAAATAAAACCACTTATCTCGGTATGTGAAGGTTCTCTCAGCAGAATCTTTGGATTATATACTCGTAGAATTATTTCATCTTGTTTATTACACTTGTTATATCATAATGCCAATGATGATGTGTAGGATGTGAGGTTGCAATGTGTTGTCAGTTAATAAAAGAAGGTATTGAATTTGAAAATTATTTAAAAAATAATGTTACGTAATTTTTGAGGAAGCATTGAAATAAAATACAACGAATCGATATTGATGATTGCTTGTTAAAAGAATGCGTATTTTGATTCGCGTGTCGATTAAAGAAGTTAGCAACAAACTGTTATGTGCGTAGATAAATACACACGCACTTTTTTATGGTATTTGCTAATAATCTCATGGTCGTGCTTCAGTAATTATGCCACAATCGTAAATATGGTTGGATCACTTCACCCGGATACTCAGTAAACAGGTTGACCTCTGAACCATCATACGCCGATCATTTATTGTATATCACGACTGTTTATTCGATTCATGCAAATAAGACTACATTCGTGACTGCCCACATTTATACTCCAGTTAGATAATCGATTCTATCGAAATTAAAATCGATTAAAAATCGAAACTTTCTTTAGTACCTTCATTATTTATTTTCCTCTCACTATGAGTTTGGTTTCTTTTATTCTGATGTAACTGTTTCAATTTCAAATCTACAAGTATTTTTATTCGTTTAAAACGTTTGCCGCATTGATTCCATTGCTCGTTAAAAGCCTAACTACCATAACCCAAGTGATTAAGGCAGCTTTTATGAATAAAATAATCAAACTCCTCTAACAGATATAGTACAGAACATTTCTGTAGAGAAATTACCTAACCAGGTAGATTATCGTAGAAAAGTGACTCAAAACAAACGTCATCTGAAATTATATTTAAACTGAGAACATTGTTCTATTTTAAAGACGGTTGGATATATCTATATTCCATTTTACCAAGGTTAAAACGTAAATGTTTAGAATGATTTGGACAAACATAAAATATCTATTGTATTATCATGTTTGAGATTAACTCACTGACCGTAAACATGTTTGTTATAACAATTATTTGGGACTTTGGAGCGCACTAATTTACGACAAACAAAAACTAAACTGTTTAATAATACCAACTCTTAACTAGCACGTTGATTGCACCGTCCTGCGGTTTACCAGCATTAACGTGTGATTTTCAGAGTGGAAAGTGGCCTGTGAGTTTAGTCTATCTTTTAGTAGTTTTTGTATGAGAGTAACAAATATCGATCCATCCATCCATCGTCACAAACTTCCGCATTATACTCGAAGATACACTATAGGTAATATTAGTAGAACATAACTTATTCTACAGAGTATACATAATTCAAATATATGTGTACTCTGTGTATATGCTTTACACTTATGACAGACGTTGTAATAATTGCTTTTTTATATTTTTCTTATTACATTTTTTACAATCAAACACAAGAATGTCGATCTTCTAATGGTTTTTAATGATACAAGTTTGCTGATTTAGAACAAAAGAGGAAGGAAATCTTTTTAATGTTTTTTAGATCAAAGTTCACATCGTGTTCATACGTACAGGTATTTTTACATACGAACTTTTCTTACATTTAATTAGTTTCCGCTTAAAAACTTTACCACAGTAATGTTTTAAACTACATGACCATGGCTTTACTAAATGGCTTCTTTCTCACGAGAGCTTTCTTAACGCGCATTAGAAACAATAGGACATATGTACCTATCTTAATTGAACACTGCACATTAGAAACAGTACATGAAACATCTTTTACTTGTGTTGTAATATACGGTTAAAGACGTTCCTTACTAATTCGTGTTAAAAAGCGCAGACATGGCCTAGGTAACTGAAAAATACTGAACAAAACTGTCGTAATCTCAGACATGAACTGACGTCATACAAATACATCGTGACTTTGTAAATCCGTTACACATTAGATTTTATTTGCGTCAACTTCTTTGGTAGAAGGAATTGACCTGTCAAATATGCGGATGCCATTTAGATATGTTCGGTTCAACAGTTCAACCTTAACCGAGGCGTCTCGTGGTTAATATATAAATGTCAGCTAAAGGTTCATGTGGCATTATTTGTTCATTATTCTTAAACTAATCGTGCTTATGTTGGGCGGGTGATCGTAACTTTGTATTGAAATCCGTGATTAAATTATGTTTACGAACTAACAAATATTATCTTTGATTGAAAAGTATGTTTGAAGAAACGTGAATATATTAATGCTTGTACTATATAATATCATCAGAAATATAAGTATAGAAAAAAGGCGGTAAATTAGAGTTTGCCGACTTTCTGCATGTGCTCCAATTAGAAAACCCTGCAATAAATTCCTTTCCTAATTAATCCGTATTTTTATTTATATATATTATTTTCTTCATATACCTATCTATATATTTTAAATACAATTTTTTTTTCATTCATAAACATGGGTATAAACAATAGAATAATAAAAAAAAATATTAGTATTATTCTGTTCTTGTTTTGTACACAGTTAGCAATATTTTAGTGTTGAGCTCGCATTGATATAAAATGTTCATATAGATAGTTGTATTGTTATCTTTACATTTATAATAACTTCATACCAGTTTCCCTGGGGGCTCGTATTACCGAACTAGTAAACATATGACCATTAATCACGTTGTTTCTCTTCCCGTTCTTTGTAGGGCGACAAGACTTGTTATTGTTCATACCAGTTAGAAAAGTAATATACTCATAACTTTGTATATAAGCAACACTATAGCATATTCATGACGGAGCTGTCCAAGAAAAATATTTTTATCATTTTCACATAAATCTTTAAACACCATTGTTATCAGAAAAACACATTGGCTTTGAACTCTCTTTAATAGTATTATAGTACATTAAATCGCACTCAATTAAAAAAAGAACTTCCGCTATGAAGTATTTCAAACTATTATTTTTAATAGCAGTCTTAACTCAAATAAATTTGCAGTTTAAATTCCAACACATCGTTTTAAAGATATTAAATTTCATAGCAATCTGCATCATATCGATTCTTCGATACAACAGTAAACCTACTTTGCGCTGAAGTTATGAAACAGTGACCTTTTAGTAGCGATAGTCCTAATTAAAACCTTTACAACTCCGGTACATAATAGTGATGGATTTATTATAGAAATCATAATTGCATCCGGATGTCACGGACATAAATCACATTGATAATATTTACTTAACAATATTTTTTATGAAACTGGATCAAGCTAAATTGGCCTTGTTTATTAATGTCTATCATCATGATCATATTTAACATCTTGTTGCTGTTAAGATATTAGTTTGGCATAAGTTAATTAATGAAAATGGACATAAACAACAATCGAAAGATGGACTATGGCAACGTTAATGCCAATTAATGGCTAAACTTACTATCAACATTAATAAAGTTGTTTTCTTTATAGGCAAGGGGTATGTAAACTAAAAAGAGTTGCCAAACAAGATGTTTGACATATCATGCAGTAGACAATAGCTCGATTGTGTTGTTAACATGCGCTAATGTTTATGTAACGGATTGATGAGTTTGTTCGCGTGTCCACGGCGGGCGATGATCACTCTTGGCGAGTAGTGAGTAGCGGTCGCGTTGCATAACCGCGCTCGTGGATTCTGTTCTCGCGATCATCTCACAATCAGTAATGAATGGGTGACTTTTGACATTGTCGACTATATTATTGATAAACGATTTTCTATTCCGCCTTAATCCGTATTCGACGCGCTTCGCTCTTAAATTGCAAAACAAACCTGACACGAATTATACTAACTATTGTGTCACATATTATGATAATTATTAGATAATGGTTAATATTTTTTGTTACAAATATCATGAAAATGGAACAAGAGCATTAGTTTGATATTTTAGAAGTACGATTATCATTTTTATTTGTCACGAATTAACGATTTGCAATTATTATAAATCTTGTAAAATAGATGTTTCAAGTAGTTTTTAACGAATTTATTTCGAATATATTTCTACGTAGCTTCTATTCAGACAGTTAGTTTTCTTAATGTTACATTATCATTCAAAACCTTTTCTCTAAGAACTCTCTCTATGGTACAACAATAGGAAATAGTGAGAGAATCAGAATAATACCACACAAGTAAAGTTCGAGGCTAAGTACCGGTTAATTAGGTGTATTCAGTTGCAATTAATTAGATATCTAAGTAAAGTCCAATAATTATTAAAGGATTAAGATCAATTAACTTTTAATACGCGGACGTGGAATTCCTATCGAAACTGAACATTATTGGGTTCATTACTAAATTACTAGTAATTAATGCATATTTACCAACTCGCTAAAGATATGTTCAGTGAAGGATTTTCCAAGAAAACATTGATATTTTCTGAAATCAAACCGTTAGAAAAAATACTGAAAATACGTATGGCAGGTCAATTTTTTTGCAAGAGAGATATTTGGATTGATGATTGTGACAACCATGACTGAGAAATCAGTAACGCTATATGCATGAATAGACAGAAATGTAGAAGAGAAATATTGAGGAAAACACAACTAATAGATTAGTTCAAGTTAAGTGATTAGTTAAATAACATTCACACGCTTCATTATCTCTTACCTCGTCCCTCGATTCCAATCAACACATTCAACTGATGTATTCATAATGTCTGAATCAGTGGAGATTTACCGCCAGAGTAACATTAATTAAACGCCCATTCACACATTTTAGTACCTTAATCACTTATACTGATTGTAATATATGATTTTACGTAACCATACCGCTGTCGCTGCGGGTCGATAACTTGTCAATTTGAATTATTTTGGACACCAATTTATTTTAATTAGTAAGTTCGATATGAATAAACTTTATTTGATATTTTTGTACGCTATAAATGATGTCCTAATAACAATTGGATTTGTAGAGATGTTTATTCATTTAGTGCTAATATGAAATGGAGGAAGGATCTCAATACCCCAAATAATTTAGGTTCATTATGATGTGAGTAACCCAACTGATTTGTTGGCTACTGGGAATCAATGAGAGAATGGTAGGCAATAATACAAGTTACACACTACTACATTCACATTGCACATATGTATATTGCATTCTAATTCTGAAAGTAAGTAAATGAATGCTCGTTGCATTAAACATACTTTATTTAGACAGGAAAAGTATCATAAATTGAATATGTTTTTGCGTCGAAACTACAAGCGCGACATCGTGAGAACCTCAACAAATGAGATCGCAATGAGTGTTGCATATTATACGTATGTGTTACAACATACCTGCAATAATCGACTTTACAATTAATACAATCCCAACAACATTATATGGATATCCTTCGCTACAATATTATTTTCAATTATATATTTTATTATAATATGAATATTTATATGCCTCAACTAAAAGCAATCATTACAGTATAATAGTTAAAATTAATAATTTCAGAAGCTTTGAAACCATACGACATAAAACAAACATCATCAGATTACCGAGAACAATTGCTAATTATTTTTAAAATAATTAGGTGAAGAAACAAATATATTATAACTTAGATATTATCACACGTAATTAGCTCTACTAACAAATTATACAGTCATTATTCAGTCGTAAAATAGTTGAGTTAACAAATTTTTGGAGCAAACATTTTTTGAGAGCGCGTTGATGTCTTTTGTACTAAACGCGGTTTATTGCTACTTTGTTTATTTTATGTTCTACCACTCTGTTGAAGTTTGTCCTAATGTCAGAAGTGTCTGAGATACTATGTTTAACTTTCAATATTTTTAATGATTAGTTTTTTATTCAGTAGTTTCAGTCGTTTTTTAAGGGTCTATTTACATTCTTGTACCAAATATCTGGACACTTAAGTAAACTGATTTTACACAATATTTTATTTTAAGATACACTTGATTGAACTTATTTACAATAACCCAAGTTACATTATTGAGACTAATTTAACTTGATTAGTAAATCCCACTCTTTATTTGTCAATTTATACGCAATATCTTCCCTTGAAAATGGAGCCCAAAAGCCAAGTTTCATCACTTGGTGTGATATTCATCTGTAGTAAGTACCAGCATAAAATAAATGAATGTAGTCTAAACAAAGTGAGAAGTTGCGCAATTGTCGCTGGTTCATTCACTGAGTGAGCACAGTCAGTGGGAACTTAGCGCCCGCGCATCTTATGGTGTTCGGAATTAATACCGTTTCTATTGTCTGTTTTTAATGATCATACAATGCGGTATAGATTTCCTTTCGTGACAGAGAACGACATGGTTGTATGATTGAGAATTAGTTATAGTTAATTAAAGTAGCAGGACCTACCTGGTTAATTTTAAAATAGAAATGCGGATTTCTAATTAGCGTAATTGTCTTCAACCAAATGTCAATTAAATTATTTAAAGGTGCTTCATTTCATACATTTCATACGTCAAAATTTTTGGAAATTGAAAATTGCTTAAGTCGCGTTTGAGTATTCGGGAATCAGAGTACTAATTACAGATTGATACCATGTAATCTTCTCAGTTGGACTTCTTAAAATCAAGTAATAATGGTCCGTGTACAGTAATAATAAGAATAGGTGGGTTTATGCGAAAATAAAATAAACTTCATAATGATGAGAACATGCATTAGTAGTTGCATCATCTGTTGCAACACTTGGAATTCATAAATTAGAAAAAAATGCCCTTACCGACATTGATGATTACTTAAAATAATATAATCATGCGAACCAAATAAGTGGTAAGCAGCTCATTGAGGTGTCTAAATATTCACCGCAATTTCGCAGTAGTTCACAACTATTGTTTGTTGCAAGCGTTTAAAAGCCCACTGGGCAATGAGATATCTTGGTGTAAAATAATCTGGTATCTTCTGGGATCATAATGGGTTGCGTAAATGTATTTTTCCACGGTTCACGACAATGTGTGGTGGTGCAACGGTGGTGAAGCTAGTCAGTCAGTCGACGGCGTAGCCTTGCACTGACTAACCGATACTAAACCATTTCCAGTTGACTAGTGAACAGTGACTATTGCGAACACATTACTGCTTTAGTGTTTATCAATATGATGTGTTTGTGTCTTCCGGATTTTAACAAATGCGGTTTGTTTGTTTGTTTATAATTAATTTTAATAATTGATGAGTAAACTAAGGATATATTATGTGTTTGGTCTATCATAAAAGAAAATAATTGAAAATAACATATTGCGGAAATTCTTGAGCTGTTGAAGTAGTTGCGATTACGTTTCATCTTATTTGTTTGACCGTACTAGAAGTTACACTATTAATGAAATGTCATGCAGATATTGTTTAAATGAAATATTTTGAAGTGTGATTATTTATACTTATGTATATTATACGTAGACTTCAATAATTGAAAATACCTCAATGGAGCGTGCCTACGTGAAATATTTCTTGAGTGAACTACTGGGCGGGCTACGTTAAACTGTAGGCGGGCGGGGATTCGTCGTTTAGTTACGTCTGTCGCTACGGTGACTTTGATCTTAATCATTCTTAATTCATATTTATAATGGGATGGTTTACATAACATCTTTGGATTTCATTTAATGCCATTATATAATTAAAACAAATGACGTTAGTTGAAAATTGTTTTTCTAATTTTATGATTTTTTCCATATACGAGTACTTATAGAAAAATTTAACTCGAGGTTATTGTATTAGAGGTAGCATTTTGAATTTAATGTACTGCTTTTAAGGTTCATATGTTACAATATAAGTAATATCTCCAATTAATTTTATAAAATAATATCTGTGACCCGCGGTTTCACCCGCAGCGCGCCCGTTCCCGTGGAAATTGGAATTTTATTACTTATGAACTGTCTTTCAAGTTAGATCAAATTGCACACGGGGCGTAAATTGTATTTAAAATCGGTTCAGTAGTTAAGAGTCCATCGCGAGCAAACAACGTGACACGTAATTTTTATATATAAAGAAGATTAACATGTTATTGTTTTAACATCACATCAAATTATCCGCCAATGGCTTCAGAACATAACGGTCAATACATACTTATCTAATAATTCCTAATGTCACAGCTCGACAGTCTAATAAATTGATGTTCATGGATGGATGACCATTAATGGGCACGAGTGACCCTGTTAACTGTCAATCGCAACTTGTAATTGTATGAATGATCGAGGAACACACCGAGGAACCATTATAGGTTCAGTGACCTGTCAGATTATGAGGTTACATAGGAGCGTAGCTTTGTAACCCGCGTTGTGCTAGTTCAGAAAAAAATAATTGAATTATTCCTATCGGTCAGGTAATTTCCGAGATAAACTCGTTCTTCACTTAAGAATAGATAATAGATAAAGTTCCTGTGTTTTTATTAAGGTTTATACTTCTTGAAGAGTCTTAGTTAATAAGCCTCTATTCCATATATATAACACTAGCAACGTCTCATAGTTTTACTCCCCATGTACACCTATAACTTGCGTCAAAGTAATCCATTAAAACATTCTTATAGTAAAAAAACGTAACCCTTTCTCTCATGGTTTCAAATTGAACAAAATATGCAAATGTGAACTGTTAAAATGTTATAAGTAACTGATAAGAATGCTCATAGTTATATAACTATACTAAATCCGCTTCTAGAGTAAGAAAACACGTAAAAAACACTTAAATACATGTTAGAACAACGTACAAACAAATCAGAGCCGACCTCGAGCAGGCAGGTCAAACGTGAGAATGTCGGATCATAGACTAATGTTCATGTTATTTCCTAATGGACCATAAATTCCCTAAAAGGCATACGTGTAAAGATCAATAAAATGTTGTTGTTGCTCCGATGACGATGTAAACGTTAGGGCTTACATATACGAGTCCATAAGTCTGCTTGCATGCAGGGGGGTTTTCGGTCAAAATACTACTCTTATAAACTGTATTGACATTGACTAGGAAGTATAGCATCTTAACCAGCACCTATATAATCTAACTAAGCTTCTAATATATGGATCTAAAATAAAGCAAATATTTTTTGATCACTTTAGTCCTCCACGGACTTAAGTCTCACGTCTGCACAGACTATTCTAATAGCAGTTCGATAAGTAAAGGCCCCGCCGCGACCGCGGTGTGCGCTCGCTCGCGACGATCTTACTGTTCGGATACCGCTATCCATTATGAACTATTTTACACCAACTGTTATTTATTATGGCTACAATTGTAACGTTCATTCATAAAACGACTCGTACAAATCTGTAACGGCGTTTTTTTAAAGAGAAAAAGCCTGTTGTGAAAATGATCGCCTGAAACTACTGAACTGGTTTTCAGCATCTGAATGAATATGATACGTACTTCTTCTGATAATGTTCCTTGACTTTAAAAGATAATTTCTCAAGTTGAATTCAATACTTTTTTAATGTTATTCAATGTGAAAATATCAAAGCAAATCTATCCCTGAAAATAATATGTTGAGACATTTAAATATCTGCATATTGTTAAAAATCTACATATTTTATCAATGATCGTTACTTTTATTTTATGCACATTGTCAGATCAATTACGATTATTTTAGTTGTATAGTTTTATTTTATTCGCCTATACGTACTATTGTGCTCACCGACATTACCACACAATTGTGTAACAAGCCTGAGAATATTCGCGGAACGTTCTTGTGATGTTTGGTAGTCGGATTATGTCAGTCAGTAAGATGTTAACAGTAGTATCTTAAGTAGCAATTAGATTTAGTAACCTAAGTGAATTGCCCTATTTGTATAGGAATCAATATCCATTTAATAGATATCAATGCCTTTTATGTTACATGCTGCCATAATACGTAGAGCATTGCTTTATATATATTACATCTGGACAGGAGCCCACACTTCGTTGAATAGGTATGATGCTATTATGTGTTGGCCTGGGTATAGTAAACCCGTCAATGCTGCCTTTTACCCCATTGAGTTCTAATAGGTACAAGCATTATAAATTAATGCTTTATCTGTTATAGTTCTGCGGCACAGTAGTCAAGATATTTATTTATTTATTATTTAAATACTACAACAATATAATCACTTTGCACTTACAATCATCATCACTACAAGTATAAAACAAAGTCGCTTTCCGCTGTCTGTCTATTTGTCCCTATGTATGCTTAAATCTATAAATTATGCAACGGATTTAAAAGCGGTTTTTTTAAATAGAAATAAATCCCAAAATTCCCACAGGAACGGGCACAACGCGGGTAAAATCGTAGCGCTATGATCAATTGTGACCTTCATGTTTTTAAACAAAACACTGTTATTGGTTTAAGAAACATTAAGCATGAAGTTAGGTAGCAAAATAATCTATGGTTTGGGACGAACCAGCGAACTTTGGGTTCACAAAGGAGCATTTTATTGTAATAATAATACCATGTTACGAAATACATGGTTGCGCATAGATCAAGGACTAGGCATGGCATCGGAACATGATGGTGCACTGTGAACGATTAGATAAATGTCGGTTCACTCCGATATTCATCGTTCGAATTCGTTAGGATGCCAATTTGCGAAGCTAACTGCATTATTGCGTATTCTCTGTGTGAATGCTTGTTGATGGACACTTTGGGCTGCAGATATTTATCCACGCATCATCTTTAATCAATTTGCAATCGGTACTTAATCGATGTGTCGCAACGTTGCAAGTGAAACGTGAATTACAATGCTCTCGGACAGTAATGGGTTATCCGAAGGATTGGTCACTTTGGCCAGTGAGGCAATCTTGTCGCATTACATTTGCAAGTTGTGGGACGTTTGCAATGTGTCGTTGTGAAGAAGCGCCTACGCGTGCGTGTTTTTTGGGGAAAAGAAGGCGTGATTGACTTTGTTGTCATTTTTAGGTCCATATCTTGCGTGATACAATTTTTCATCGTGATCATAAAAGTGTTCTTATTTTGGTGCGGTTATTATTCTGATTGTATGTTATAACTTCATTAGCGCCAAACGATCAGTAGGAAACATCTGTTCGGAGTTATCCTCGGTTCATCTGCTCCAGTAACGGCGCATCACGGAACAGCTCGCACACACAGCTAGGTTCGTTGCACAACAGCGCGCAATTCACTCTCGTTGTGTGTGTCCCGCACTATTGTAGCGCACGCGCTACTGAGAACTTTCCCGCGCAAGCACCGCAAAAAGCGCGGGAACTGCATCTAAACAATAATGGCCGACATAACACCACAAATGTTATCTGTCGTAGATATGCACAAGTACATAGTTACTTCAAGAATGTTCTCATTAAATAGCTGCAATACACCAAGCCACATACTACACATAACTACTCAAGTATTCAAATTGTATTTTCTATTATGCGTGAAGTTTGCTAAATATGGAAGTTTATTGTACCACGTATGAGAACGTTTCAATGGTAAAGGTAATCTCTTATTTCGTTATAGGCTAGTACTAAGTACCTAGCTAATGTGTTTAAATTGTGCAACCTAAATAAATATAAAAAAGGGAGTTAATGAGACTGTATTCTATATTCGAATATAGGTACAGGCCAAAATAAAATAAGAAATATGTCACCAGTAAAATTCAGTACTTGAAGCAAAATTGCTTCTCTTACTGATGGTACTAACCGTGATCGACCATTCTATAATTGATATTAATCTGGTATATATGTACTTAGAATGTTTTCTTAATAAACCGAAAAATTGTTGTGTAAGCACTTGTCATAAATGTTAATCAATATTGATAAATTCGAAAATAAACAAAGGAAATTCACTACGGATATGATTCATCCGTTAGGTCCGATAATCGTACCGTTAACAGCTCAAGAATTTTCTTGTTATAATCGTAGTTATTCCATTTTAAAACAAACAAATCGCCTCTGTTATGGATGCCTCCATTCATTCGATGACTTATATCACCAAAGTGGGTAGTTCTCCGTTGGCGTAGCCAGTAAACACATCGTTATCTCATCTAAAAATTACGCGTTTGTTATAATTTATCGTTACACAATGTAACGATGCGTCACTAAACATTGATTGAAAAGCTCGAGTCAACATGGTGAATGGGAACTATGTACTATACGGAGACCGACCGTCCTCGGAGTCGGAGGTGGTGGAAGATCACGTGCAGACGCGCACCGCGGAACGGAAGAGCAAGCGCAAAGTGAACCGGACCGCCGCCGACCTGCACCGCTCGCTGAACCTCTTGCAGTTGGACAACGATACCGACTCCGTCAAGTACGAGAAGAAGATCAAGGAGCCTCGCCTCCTGCGGTACGTCTCCAACAAGGACGTCGAGGAGAACTTCGTCACCGAGAAGTTCGAAACGTACGATCTGAACGCTTCAGAGGGACGCCCAAGGAAGTACGCGTTTCAGAAGAAGCCTAAGAACTCGTCGGATGGGTCAGTAAACTACGCGTACTCCAGGTCTAGCAGCAGCTGCAGCTCCCCCAACGGGAACCTCCCCACGATATCGGAGCATGGTGAGCAATACAGCACGTATCGAGTGCACTCACTCCCCGGATCATCTATGGGTGAAATATTCAATGATTACGAAGCGAAGCTAGACAAGTACTTCAAGCAAAAAGATAACATGAAGTATCCTGATCAGGTAGGCTACGAAGTGAGTAACTCTTGTTTTAACATTTAGTAGCTATTATCTTGGTTAACGTCGGTTTTTTATATCAAAAGTCATATTCTGTAAGTGATTAATTAATACTTAACACTTTCTTAAGTAACTTTTACTTTAATAGTCTTTACAGTAAATCCGATATAGATCGTACAGAGATAACTGATGCGGGGTTCTCTTAAAATTCAAGTTATCTTTACGATAAATCTTTATCCCATCTTTACGACAAATAAAATACTTCCATTAAACCTTAATATGCTCTTTAAAAAGGTTTGCATAAACAGAGTACCGTCATAATGCTATACTTAAGTTCATAAACCATAAATTATATATTTTGCCGTTTGATAAATTGGTTGAGATTATAACGAGATTGCGTAATACACTTCTACAGTTAAACGAAGCCTCAATTTTGATCACGAAATGAAAATAAAAGTGAAGTTGGTTCCACCAATAGTTATTTATTGCTATGAAGTTTACCTTCTCTTAACGAGTAATAAAATGAATTATTTTAATTTAAGATCGTATTTTATTATAACCAGAATAATGATTTGTTTATACAACCTTTATTTAATATTAATAATTATAGGGTGTCCGTTATGTCTGGAGGGCCTTTTCTTGCAATATTTAGGTCCGTAGATTATCAATAATAATCCATCATTAAATATGTAGTAATACATTTAATTAGATACGTGTATTTACCAAGGGCCATATAAGTAGAATAGATTATATTAAACTCTTCCGTGTTCTACTAATGTCGTGTAAGGGTGTGTTCGTATCATGGATACCTGCTTGTAGCCTGTCCACTTTATTATCATTTGGTAATTAACATAATTTATGTGGCAGCATTATTAGGTATTAATATAACGGTCTTAAAGAACTTGCGTAAAATTTAATCAAGCTGTACCAGTTTATTTCTAACCGCTTTGATACCTACTTAATATAACCCTTAAAGTCCCTATTAGAATTTTCAAAAGGGTTGAACTAATTCCAACTGTTGACGTTTATAAAGTTCATTTAGGTCTTCTTCTAATCTTAAGAGCTGGGCTCTTGTCGATGGAGTTCTTTCCACTTTCCTCTGTCATCTGCCATCCTCTTCAGCTGTTCGTACGACACGACTTTTGCTCTTTCCTTCAGTTGGTCTGCATATGCCCTTCTTGGCCTTCCTCTTCCTCTCTTTGCCTCTATGTGTCCTTCTGTTATAGTTTTTATAAATTTGTCGTGTCGTAAAAGATGTTCAAACATTTTTCCTCTCCTGATTTCTATTAGGTATTTAATAATAATTATTTCATTTAGGTAAGTCTCTATTAACTTATTGTACCGCTATTTTGTGTCTGCGACACTTATTTTTGTGTAAAAGGAATCTGGCAAACTATTTTAACAAGATATATGAGTTGTACACATGAGATTCGTAAATAGAAGTGAACTTTAATGAAAATAGAATTATTGGAATTCAGTTCTGGTATTTCGTGTAACTTAAACTTTCCTTATAAAGTTAGAGCAAAATGCGACAAGAATTTGTGAAAATATTGTTTGTTAGGTTATAAGAGGTACCAGTAAGTAGATAAGTGTAATTTTAATAGTCAACCATGGATTTAGAGTTTTTAGATTACACGCGGTCTAAACACGGCCTTCTGACTTGATTTGGCTGATAATTAAAACAACTAGGATATACGTGTATGCCATCATCACTATACATACTCAACAATTCAATTAAAACAAACCGTTGAACCAAATGAATTGAAAATCTGCTTTCTCTTGTTATTTACGAGACAGATGTCTGAGTGACGGGAGATGGACAACCTTCTAGAACTTCAGACAATTAATTAATACCTATGTCTGTTTGGTGCAGCCAGAAAAGATAGTGATCAACTTTCAATATATACAAATAATAATAATGTATTGTATTGTATGATCTAAATGTGGACACAAACATCGCCGCAAAATGGGTGACTGTCAACTTTACTTGCTGTAGTTCATATAGGTAGAAAGTAAAAATTTCATTGCATACGTATGCTAATTGCTAGTTCTTTCTTATAATCTTTGTATACCTATAATGTTGTATTCTTATTGACAATGAATTAAATCTATCTATTTCTTTCTAAATCTTTTTCTTTACATCTAAAACTTATGAAACATTTATGTATGTTTAGTGTTCATTTTACTGTAAATAGTACTGATTGGTACTAGACCTACTAACACCAATACATAAGAAAACCTATATACATGTTTTAATAGTTTCTGTGATTGTTTTTAAATTTAAAACTCTTTAGGGACTATCCCTACTATCCTTATATTCGTACTATCCCGGTACCTTAAAAACATATTTAAATATGTAGTTTCATTGATTTAAAACTAATTATTACTACCGATTATGCAGGTTTTGTGTATCGCCCACAGCTCGATCGAGATTCAAAGGTAATAAAAGTTAAACAAATATCATTAAAGCCCTATAATGTTCGCTTCGTATTAATATAATTGGTAATATTATTATTATTCAAACTCTTTCGACATCTACGAATATTCGGGTCTAAATTACTAATGGATTGCCATTGGCGTATATGGTTGATATATACTTAATCTAATTATAATTAAGCAACTCTCGCCAATAGAAACAAAATAAAATTTACAATCTGACTATTCAATCAACAATTCTTTAGTTATAACACCTATGAATATGTATTTATTCGCAAACTGAAGCCCACACTTTATGGATGAAGTTAACACAGCGTGACATCTTCATAACGAATTGAGATCGGCTATTATTAATGTAGTTACATTATAATAATTATGAATTAGACGATTAAACATATTTATTCAATTACGTAATGTCCTTACACTGTAATATGTAATTCATTGAATTTAGTTTTTGTAGAAAATACTATATAACTTGACTTTGAGAGTCAGTAGAGATATTTCATTTTGTATGTATTTTCAGAATGCCTAATTGAGCCCTTGGATTAGTATATTGGATTTGGTTGTTGTGTAGTCACAAAATTAGTTCACAACTTTGAACAATACTTGAGCACAAGACACGCATTGTGCGGATGCGGGTCGGGTGGGGACCAGCTGCGGGTCGCGTGACTTGGCGTTCCTTGTAATTGATTGAAAGGTGTCACACTGGCCCGTTGTGACCACAATCCGTCCTTTGTGTGTCTTGCACTTTAGTAACCTAAAATCTCTGGACGGCTTTAACAGAAATAAAATTGCGCTTAAGTACAACTTTAATTAAAAACCATATTTTCCCGTTATCCCCAGGGCACACATCCAGACAGCCTATACCGGGTGCCCACAGACGACACCATGAGCAGCGACAGAGTGGCCAAGATCCTGCGCTTGTTGCGCTGGCCGTTGGCGCTGATCACCGCTTGCATAGCGCTTGCTGTGTTCATATTCTTCCTGATGCCAGGTAAGAAAACCTACGGTTGTTACCTGTTAACCGCCGCTCTCGCCCGCACTTTTCTCCTATTCAAAAATCGGTACACAAGTACGGGAGGCCAACGTGCTTTCGTATAGTCACTTGAACGCGACAGACTAACTAAGATATGTGAGATATGTACCTTGAACCATATTTAATACTTCAACCAAAAATTAGGTGTCTTTTTATAGTTTCTGTTCATAATCATAATCCTATAATTCTTCCTGTTAACTTGCTATTTATTTAACACGCAACAAGCAACAAACACGAAACTATTTTTTTTAAATGCTACAACAGCTTTCTAAAATAAATAGACAAAAGTACAACTATCAACTACCTTTTGTTTAAAAACTTGATGCTAATCTTATTTTGTGTCTCTGTAGCAAAATTATAACGAAATATACTTATTTAATTTATGAGATATGAGATTATAGTCGTAATGCTTTCATAAGGCTTTTATAATCTAAGTTATGGTCATTGTTTTCAAATAAAATGGATTGGAAGGCTCTATGCTATGAGTAATAAAACTGTCTTAAGTCAAATTTCAAAAACAGAATGTGTCAACGAAATACGTTAAAAAGATGACCCGAGTAAGGTCGTAGGTCAATCACGGACGTAACCACAGATGCAATATTAGTAACACATTACAAAACATTAGCTCTATCTAACGAAACTACTAATGAATTGTTAATTTTATATTCGTATTAGTATATATTAAAATTAATCCTTGAAATATCTTAGCAGTGTTAAAATAAAACAAATTACGACAATTATTATTGAAGTGTCGCGTTGTAAGATAACGGAAACATATGTCCACCTTAAACGAACGAATGTCGTTGTTCATAAAACTGCAATAAAAAGGACACAAACTCTACCCGAAAAGGTATTAATTAAGAACATATTTGCATATCGAAAGCTTGAAGAAATGTTAATTCCCGCATTAAGAGTCCGACGGAGCCGCGCGGCGGTCACCTCGCTGCAACGCATCGTAAAATAACTTTCAAAGTAATTATCGTCCTTTTTATGTTCAAATTGTTGTTTGATAAGAATGGACCTTTCGCAAAACATTTTGATATCTTCATAAATATTCAGACACTTTCACGTTTCACACGCGAAGGGTTTAATAACACAATATATTACAATGATCGAGTAAATCGAGTACACGAATATGATTTTATTGCGTGGGGTGCCGCTATAATCCATGTGACCGGATACACTCTCGTAACTCCTTTTGTTATTTTCGATGTTTTTTTTATTTGCAGAGGATACGTAAAAACGAAAGTCGACCTCCAAAAATGTCCGTTTTAAGTGCAGCTGTGCTATAAATGATCAAGTCTACTTTTTTTTAGAATTATGCCTTTTTTGTGGGATTCGATTGAAGCGTTTGTAGTAGCTATTTATTTTGTGATGCAATAGAATACGAAGGCGGATTGAATTAGGTCTTTTTGTATTGATCATTTGTATGTATATGCCAACTTATTTGTTAGGTAGCTCTAAAATGATGAGCTACTTAAAGTTAACAAGAATTACCGATTTTATTTTATTTCCAGTCCTTACTTAATGTTATGTTAAAATCATTTTATCCGTCCCGATCTAAATCAATCTAGATATTGGATTCTAACACCTACTGTCTCAAATTAAAACCTATCATATTGTATTGGGATAGGTCATTTTGATACAATCGGTTACATACGTATCAAACAACAAGTAACATGTATCAACCCCTTCTATAAAGGTACCTACATTAATTTATCAAGTGATTTTACATATGTTGATTACGTAACCGACCCTAGTACAGTTGTAGCGCCTGGAGCGATTGCTAACACGTAGTAACTATTATCAAATCTGTGACGCTACACACGCATACAGTTGAGTCCACACATTTATGTAAGGTATAATCATTTTAATTACTCATAGGATATGTATGAACTAGGAGCGTGGCTTAAATTACATCCCGTTCAGTCACGAGGTGTTTCTAAGAAATTATGAAGTGTAGTAGAAGTTCGTTGTGTTGGTATTTAATGGACCTATTCCGGAATGTTCAGTTGTTTTTGTGAACAGTCGAATATTCCGGACTTGGTTTTACTGACCTTTTAATTTCAACAAAATACCGGACCGAACTCTATGTATAAAGCTGTAATTTGATAAAGATAATATTTTTAATGCGCTACCTGAAACTCCACATAAGATATCATATTTAGGTTTTTGTATTATAATAGCCACATTCAAGCGCATTTATATTAGCTACTTTTAATCCTGGAATTCCTATGAACCGGTACAAAGCAAACCGCGGGGCACCGCTAGTTACTTAACAAGTACGCATGGTTATAGACCGCACTTAATAGAGATTTGGTATTAAAGTTATATACAGTAGGAACAAATCCAGTTTTAAACCGACTTCGTGACAACTCATCCTGCTTTCACTATTCACGGTGAATCTAATATAATCGCTTTTCAAATACCGCGGTGATCTTTGTTCCTTGCGACATCAACTTAGGATTAACGTCAGTGGCTTTTATGAAGCAGTTTTTATTCTTTTATAACCATGTTGAGTATTTTATTCTTTTTCTGTCTAATCTAGTAAGTTAGGCCATTCTTTAGTATCATAAATAACTTATTTTTTATTTCATTATACGACATTATTATGAAAACTGGTGCATATCCTACCCATAAATTATACATTCTAAAACTATAAAGGCATTTTGCACATTCTTGCGTTAATTCGATCATTTGTAAGCATTTTACGAACAAAAGATGATGATATATTTATATGATTTTAGTAGTGTTAAACAGATTAAAACATTTTTATGCCTATTATCATATTGTGTTTGAGTTTATAGAGACAGTTATGATAATTAAGAAATTTCGACGTATTGTAACACATTTTATTACGAAAATAAATTAAAAGATGTGGGTTATCATCGTAAACATTTGCCCTAGAAGACATAAATCATTGTAGTTAAGTAGCTACTTATTAATCAGAACTAACTGAATTAGTCTAACGTAATTATGTAGATACCAATTCATTATCCTCACCAGACCTATCTACTCATTTAATGTACTCTCTTACTTGCAGACAACATAGACAAACGGACACCCGCAAATGGCACATACTTCCGAGCGTTGTCCAAGAGCCTGGGAAGAGACCACCACAAGGACCACCACAAAGACCACCAAAAGGAGATCCGTAAGGGATTCTTCCTGTCCGACCTCCTGACCAAAGAAGTAAAAAACGGTATTGCACCATCTCATACTTGTTACTCGATATGTGTTGTAAAATTTATTTCTCTGCACATTTTCAATCAACATGCAACAGCAATACTTAATAAAACGTAATTTATGTGTAACTTCTTAATTTCTCATATCTCTTCCTGGATTTACCACATTGCACTTGTTTGTGTGTTTATTCTTTCCACCTAATACATTACAGATTCGCACCTACCAGAAATAGACTTCTATGACAGTGAAATGGAGAGTGATATCACGACTCTACCTGATATTGAACCGGTTCAAAAGACCGTCCATGTGAAGCCAGTATTCCCAACTTTCATCACACCTGAGGTGCAATACGGCAACGAGAAAGCCGATACTAATCCGAGAGCTGGAAAAACCTTAACGACCGCCGAAGAGGCAGCTGATTCAACATTGAAACCCCACATCACTCACAAAGCAGAGAAACCTTTAGAGGTCACTTTACATCCAACCACCGAGTCAATTAAAATGGCAGAAACCATAACCAAATACAAGAATTATGAAGAAAAAGAGGCTAAGAAACCTACGACCATCAAGCAGTATATAACCCAGACGACCCCGGAGATACAGGGGCTGGACAACCGGGAGTTGGCCCGCGTCGACGTCACCTTCACATCAGGTCATTCAAAACTTTTCGGTATATCTATAGAGGATGCTGAGAGGATGAAGTCTACTACTCAGAATTCTCTATACCACACGCGAGTCTCGCCGACTCTCCCCACTTGGCACGAAGGAGACGATTCGACTACTAAAAAATATCCTGACGTTGTGAACGAAGGTAAGTCTGGGAACATAGTAGGGTGCATGTGGTCACTGCATCGACTAAACGTAAGTAATCATGCAACATCGCTTTCCTGCATTTATTAGTTCCTGGTGCTTAGTATGTTGGATTTGTGATGTATGGGTACCATATTTATGACTTTGTAGACATTAAAGTTTTAAGTATTGCCGGCGCTTTATGGTTAATGCTCGTTATTTATCGTCATTTGTGCTTATCTAAGATATGTAAAGAATAGCTAGATAAACCTAAAACATTTTATCAAAGACTAAACCCCTTTCTGAAATCAAATTTCAAAATACATCAATAACATCAATCATTATAATATCACAACTACCCATAATTATTTACGTGATTCGCCCTAATTAAAATTTATTTACATAATAAAAAGAAAATAATTATCTAGACCAGACCGAAAAAGAACTTTCTAAAGGACGTGTCTCTGATGAATCGATGTGGTGGCCAGACATAAAATAGCTGTCCTCATGATTGCAGTGCCCCATTGCCGGTCGACTTCGTTGCCACTGTGCCGCGGGGTGCTCCCCTACGACCTGGCGGGAGCTCCAGCGAAGCTCAGCGGAGTCGACGTCACGACCCTGCTGCCTCAGATAGAGTACCTGGTGTCGTCCAACTGCAGCTTCAGGTTCAAGCAGTTCGCCTGCGCTTTGTTAGAGCCAGAGTGCAATGCTCCACCTTACCCTGTGAAGAAGCCGTGCCACAATCTTTGTAAATGTAAGTTACTTTTTTTGTTTAATTAGATGGTTTCCTTGGTTCTAAATAATTTAAGATGCCAGTCTCTTAGCAAAGGGAATTGTTACTGAGATTTATGGTTAACTGTTCTGCTTAACTTAATGTCTTATAGCGGCAGTCCATCATCATCAATTGTCAATTTTCTGTCACATAGTGTCCAACGTGACCGTTAGTCACAGCTTTTTTAACGTTGGCAGTTGTAATACTTAAGTATATCAATTAAATAGTGTAAAAGTGATATCTGGTAGCTATCACTATATAACTATACTATTTAACAGACCAGACGCCTCTACAATGTTCCTAATTTAACCCATATTTCAATTTTCCAGCGATCACCGAGGTCTGCGACGGTTTCATCCCGCGCGAGCTGGGCGTGATGTTCAACTGCAACCAGTACCCGCACTCCAGCTGCATCAACGCCAAGGCGCCGTGCTTCAAGCGCGAGTTTCCTTGCGGCGACGGTTCCTGCGTGCCCAAGCATTGGAGGTGCGACAACAACAATGACTGCCCAGCGGGAGAAGACGAGGCCGCCTGCTCCGAGTGTACTAGCAATGAGTACCGGTATGGGCTAATAAATTATCGTCGCTTACTTCTCCTCACTGGGCAAGATATCAGTTCAGTGAGATGAGAGGCCTTGCCCAGTAGTGGGACATTACATGCTAATACATTACTTTTTACTTCAATCATGGACCAAGCTACATTAAAATTGGGTTTAACTGAATTCTTAAAAATATAATACGACTAAAGTAATTTAATAGATAGGCATGTCATACTACTTAATTCTTATATAATACTTGCACAGACTTTAGTCATAGTCACGGAATATCATAGTCTATCTATTTCCTCACTTTTTAAAGATAACCTTGCTTGACCGTCTAAAAACTCTAGGAGGCCTCTAGCTAGGCGGTCTAAAACCTCTGACGCCAAGGTTTTCTACTTACCTACTTGTACATACTTACTTTATCCATCAGTTGCGATGACGGTACGTGCATCCCCAAGCGCTGGCTGTGCGACGGGTATGCGGACTGCGCGGACGGGCGCGACGAGGCGGAGGCCTGCGAGTACGCGGCGCCCGGCGGCGGGCCCGCGGCCGGCGCGCGCGCCCCCGCCGCCGAGCGGGGCTCCGCGCCCGCCGCCTCCGAGTCCGCGCCCGAGGTGCGCGTGCCCGCACCCTTCCTGGGGATAACGGGTGAGGATATCGACCATTGATTAATTTACTATCGTTACTATAGGAGATCAGTCGGAGGCCTTAACGCGGTCTAACACCACTTAAAATGACTACTAATTACGAGTTATTTGAACTTACTATTAGACTGGCTACTCGAGCATCTTTTTAAAATCATTCATTCACATTTCAAAGAAAACTAAGTACCTTCCTAATCATGCAGCAGGCGAATCGACTACTGGCATCAAATTGATGTAGAAAGCAACCAAACGCATGCCTAGTATTCTTCATACAACTAATATTTTGTTGATGATGTGATTGATGAGAAATTGAGCCCTAAATTGGGCAATCAGATTGGTCATCATAATTTTGATTGTTAATATTCTATTTCAGGAGACGTAGATAACAGCAAAGAGCTGCTAGTAACGAGTGACTCCAATAATGCTCTGAAAAGGAACTTCACTATGCGACGACTACCAGCATCGAGACTCCAACCATACACTAGAAAGAAGGTTGTTGCAGTGGGCTTGCACAAAAATGAGGACCCCAAAAGAGTGGAAGTACCTAACATTGCATCTTCAACAACATTAAAGCCAGTTTACAATACATCAATGGAGGAACTGAATAGTGATCTAGAGTTTCTAGAAGATCTGAAAAAGATCTCTAAGGAAAATCTTCAAGCGAAGGACACTTCTATCATAACGACAATAGATAAAGACAAAAAGAACTTGGCGGCTCAGGCAGCGGCTCTGAACCCCCCGCTGACTAATCGGCTTGATAAAAGTATTAGGAAGTTGGAGAAGGTTATCAACGGAGCTGCGTTATTGAAGGTAAAACTATTTTTACTTACTTATTTATTTAGGTAGTTACTTATTATTTAAAACCATTACCAAATATTCCAAATCAAAATATAACTTAGTTATCATCTAGAAACCTGCCATTACATGTTTCTAGTAACATAAAAATATTATTTTTATGTTAGCTATGGAGATGAAATAACACAACTACAAAGTATTCTAATTAGGTATATGCTCACTACTCTAGAAACCTTAAACCCAAACTTTGCTACAACAACAACAACAACCTTTCCAGAAAGCTCTAGCCGACGTGATCCCGACCGACTCAGCCGAAACCAATGCCACCTCTTTCGACGACGAGATCCCAATGGAGCCCGTGAAGGATGCCCAAAAGAGTTCCCATTCCTCGCCGTGTCCCAGTGACGAGTTAAGGTGTGTCGATGGCAGATGCATCACGCTCGCACAGCTCTGCGATGGAACTATCGATTGTAGCGACCATGCTGACGAAGATAACTGTTACACGTGACAAGATGGCAGGACGGAAAGGTAAAGGTGGTGCTTGCTGCGATGTGGGGTTATCGGTACTGTTCAATTAATGATGTAGTGTAATAATTTAGAAGAAAATATGCTGCAGTTTGGACTCAATTTGTGTTATTTTAGTTTAGGTCGGCCACTTGTACGGGAAGCTATGAAATGAAAATATATTCCCAAAGTATTTTCTCACGAAAATGTATTTTAACCGGCTCCCAAAAAGGAGTAGGTTCTGAATTCGTCGGAATCTTTTTACAATTTACCATTAAAGTTGTAACAGTTACCGATTTAGTACCATTTCGTAGGCGGCACAAGGCGATGTTCAATTCTTTTGAGAATTAGAGGTTGAGCCCACAATCATAGGAAGTCTATTTAAATGGAAGTTGACATAATAAGACTGTTAAATATGGAGGATTTTGATGTGGAGATATATTATTAGAGATGATGATAGGATTATGAAGTAAGCCGCTTTAATTCATATTTAAATTTAGTACCCTATATAATGCAATTAATTTTAAGGGATACAAATATATACCGGACAAATTACAATAAATCAAGGGAAGATAGTTAAGTAAGAAGTTTAGATCCTAATAACTTGTATTAATCATACGTAGGAGTTATAGTTTAAGATGCTTTTATGTAGCATTCATTATTAGTATGAAAAATAAATATTTTGTCGTAAAGTACTTCAAGCTTCACGCAAAATCTGTTTTGTAAAATACTTTTATAAAGTTAAGTACCTTTATACCTACCTATCTACTTGTTAAAACCTTTTCAGATACCCTTAATAAAGAAGTATTGTGTGTTGTTAAAAGATGCTCTAATAACACGTGAGTTGTTTTACAATAAAACAAAAATGCCGCAAGGTACCTACAATAACACCTTGCTTGATTGGGACTTATCAAATTAAAACCATTTGACAACATAAATGCCTTTATAAGCAAACTTGTTTATTGAACCAGTGCTATGCTCCTAACACAGATTCTTAACAAGTGTTAATTTGTAAAGGACATTACTTTATATCATTACATTACTAAAACTAAAAGTTCTTTTCGACAAAGTAGTTTATAATTTAGTCTTATTGATTCTGCAATTATCTTAATAATTTTCAAAATACTCACATTTTAACTCTTTAATATTTTTTCATAATGTAGGTGTAACTACTAAGTTATTCTTTGGTATTTTCTTGTAGGATAGTTTAATTTGAATCTCAATATAAATAAGCATAATATAAAGAGACCGATGTGTAATCTTGTATGAAGAGTGTAGATTAAATTACAGTCCAAAGTAAGTCATAATAATAGTAGTTTTAGTTTTGTATTGTTTTTATTAAAAACTAGCAGCGCCCCGCGGTTTTACCCGCGTTGTACCCGTTCCCGTAGGAATTTCGGGATGAAAAATAGCCTATAACCTTCCCGTTGAATGTGGCTATCTATTACAAAAAGAATTATTCAAATAGGTTCAGTAGTTTCTGAGATTAGCGCGTTTAAACAAACAAACAAACAAACAAACAAAACAAACTCTTCAGCTTTATAATATTAGTATAGATACTTAGTTATATACAGGGTGGAAAATTACTAATTTTGACTACATACATATGTACATGTTAATAAACTTTACAATAACTTTATATACATAATTTCTTTACATACCTATATATCCATCTTTCAAAATCTCAATCATCGAAACATGTTTTTTTCGCACAGAAAGAAAACATTGCTATGTTAACTTGTTCAGGCGTTCAGACTCGTGTTGTGATTAAAATATTTTTTGGCGTTTGAACTCTACACTCCATAGTGTTGTGATTTTACCAGCTGCCACCTTGTATAAATATTGTCAGTTGACTTGCATATAAAATGCTTGTTTATATTTAATTTGTTTAAACTTTAAGCATAGTTCATATCACATGAAAATGTTAAGATATTAACTTGTAGTAGTTTGTTACGTTATAAAGTTTAAAAATTGTCATTGACATGTTAGTAGTTTTTATATAAGTTTGTTTAAGATAAGGTTCTACGTATGCTTTTCATTTTCATGGGCTGACTGTACTTATTTGTCTTATGTGCATTGTAAACGACAGCATAATTCGTTAAATAAGATTATTATCATTTTACTTGTTATATAGTAATTTACCTAATCTATACTTATTTTATCCATAATTTGTTGTCGTTAGCCGTATTCATAATCATTTATATTATTTTATGATAAAAAAATTATGCCATGTTATTGTGAAAATATGATTTTGTAATAAATATTCAGACTATTTTTATTTGCTATCCTTTACACCATCTCCATCTATTTATATTTAAATGTATTTGATACAATTTAAAAACTGATCAACACCATTTCGTCAACTGATACAAACTCTAGGATATATAATTGGGTGCATAGATATAGACCAAGAACAAGGTAGGTATGTACTAAGTTTAGTGTAGGTAAAGACAACAAATCAAAATGATTCGCAATTTACAATTTTTCTTTTCAATTTTTTTTTTCAAAAGCCCAATTATCGATCATAGATAGACAACCTAGCCTGTGGTGTAGGTAAATAAAATTATCGAAAATATAAAATAAGTACCTAGCCTGTTATGTCCCACTGCTAGGCGAAGGCCTCTCATCCCACCGAAGATATCGGTAATTATTTAAATAGATATAAATAGTCATATAAAACAAATAATCCTTGAGTTGAAATACATACCTAAATCTTCAAATACATGTCAACCCATAACATAGATGTTTAATCTACGTATTTAGGAGTTTATAAAACTGAATGACTCATAGTTGCGTCTGGAAAGCCGATGAATGGCGTCGCTACCAAAAATAAAACGACACAAATCTTAAGTGAAGTCTTTATTACAAGTACATAAGGTTCAAAATAGTGATTACAGTATGTTTATTAAAGTGTAAGATTTTTTATAAACGGCGCGGTGTGATTATCTCATCTGTATCATGAAACTCCGTCAGCTCTCGAATGTTTTGGTTGTTTCACGTTAACGAAGGACGCCCGGTGCAATAGATTACAAAACATTGCATCAGTAAGAGTGTTACAAATACGATACTATGGTATAGTAGGTACCCACAGTCCACAGTTGATATGAATAAATCAGATATTCAATTCAGAGTTCTATATTTTACTAAATACTGGTCTGATGATATTCATAGATGCTAGCTAAAAATATACTTATTCAGAAGAAAATTCGATTATTTAGTTGAGCCCAATAAGAGAAGTGTAGGGCGGGCTACTCCCGCTTTTTCAGATCAATGTACCGTTCATCCTTGTTTCGCTACACTTGTTTCTGGAAGACATGTGTACGTCATTCTCTTCAGAATAAATAAAGGCCTAAAATATAGATGGATAGTTTCTACCAATAACTACCTACCTAAAAGCAGAAGCTCACCTAAATCATAGCTTCCGCTATTACACATTACAGCACATTTTCAGTAAATACTCACACTACGGTATCTAAGTGTAAAGTAAATTAAGTAGTGTGTCATCGACCGCGGCCGGCTGTAGAAAGCGGGTGACTCACGCAACGCGGGTCTGCGAGCCGTCAGCCGAGACCACAGTCCGACCAACAAGCTAACCGATGTACTCGTATCACTTGTGTTTGTGTACTATAGTCAACAGATATGAGCGAGCGTAGTGATAGTGCTTAAGTAAATTCGAGTTGATAATGATAGTACCTAATTCGAATTGGAATAGGATAGTTAACCCGGGTGTCACCTTATTGTCGAAATAGGTACTTAATGTACTGATAATGTCTAAGCTAAGTAATGAAGTTTGTGAGTTTGAAGATTGGGGAAATCAGAAGAAGAACCTTGATTACACGAAGCAAATAAAGAACTTAAAACTTTGTAAAAAATCTAGTTTGTTACACGTTATACCTATAAGGGCTATAAGTTGTAATGGGGATGCTGATTATGCAATACTTATGCTTAATTACAACCTGCCTGTTTCTGGTCTACAATCTGTACTGTCTCATGATCAAGAATTTTCATCTATAATCCCTTGACTTAGGGTTGAAACTTTGAAACTGCTGGGCATTGCAACCGGCATAGCTACAAACTTATAAACAATATAACAGAAGGAAATAGGTGCCACCTACGTATATAGGTAATAGGTACAAGAACTGGAATCGAAGCTCACCTGCCTCCAACAGTCCTTGAAATAGGCGTGTGAAATAATGAACCAACAGGTTTCAAGATGCGACGATAAAAACTGGATAATGTTAGGGTAGTTCAAGTGAATCGTCCTTGAAGATCCTCTTTTTACGGTTATCCGGTTATCCCTAGACACAAATAAACTTTCTACCTTCTTTCTACTTAGGTTATATTTAGACACTTTGGTATAGGTATATTTCGAAAAAATTAAAGAAAGTTATAGGTAAACTAGCAGCGCCCCGCGGTTTTACCCGCGTTGTGCCCGTTCCCGTGGGAATTTCGGGATAAAATGTAGCCTATAGCCTTCCTCGATAAATAGATTATCTAACAGTGAAAGAATTATTCAAATCGGTTCAGTAGTTTCTGAGATTAGCGCGTTTAAACAAACAAACAAACAAAACAAACTCTTCAGCTTTATAATATTTAGTATAGATGAGGTTGGAGGTTTTTATCATAACTTTTCAAAGCGAACGATTCCAAGCTACATTACATTTACATTATATGACCACCCTGGGAATTTAGACTGTCGACGAATTCCAAGCTCTCGTTTCATCACAAATAGGGTAAACCAATCTCAATAGTGGATTGCCCTAAGGAAGCGTCTTCGGGTCACTTTTCTTTCTGCTGGAAATATATAGCATAGGAAATTGAGTAGGAAGCTTTCGAAAATAAAAACTAAAGTCTAAACTGTAAGTTACTAAATAAAATCTAAATTGCTACAGTAAGAATCTACATCTTTATATATAATTCTACTGTACGTGTGTTTGTCACTGAACTCCTCCTAAACGGCTGGACCGATTTGAATGTTTATTTTTGTATGCGTTTGGGTGGCACCCTGGATGGTTTAGATTCACACTGGTGACATCTATTAGGTCGGAGGTGGAATCACCGCGCGGGACAGCTAGTTACTATAAGTATAAAGAGAATATTATGCAGACATGCGGACTAGACGAACGAAAGTAAAGTAAGTAAATAAACATTGCATTTGTGAGGTAAACAAACTTTAGAACAGGTTTTCTGGTTTGTCCACTCGATAGATGTTTAATGTGCCTTCAGCGATACTTTCTAAAACAAAGTGCGACACTTGATTTTAAAATATTTTTACGTACCTAGTAGGTACGTAAAAATAGGTACTACCTACTAAATCAACCAACAGTAAAATTCAACACAATAGCTATTTATTGCTACTACTTATGAGTGTGTCGGTATTTATTGTTATAAACCTTTGTCCATTGTTAGGTGTACAATGATAATAGAATGCAGATTAGCTCAGTTAACTAATTATTACTAAGATGGATGACAAAATTTCATACAGCAGGTGAATCTTCCTGAAACTTCTCTATTAAAAAAACTAATGGTAACGTTATATAAGGAAAGTTTTTAATACAACAATAATCACTATAGGTAGAATATCTTAAGACAAGTCCTGGCTAGGTGCCCTTAGGTGCTAGGTGCTCACTCACTAGGTATCTACTTCATTTACCTAGTAAAGGTACATAGAACTTACATATATCACAGGTCCTAGATAATATAAACTATAGTAGGTACAACCTACTAATATTATAAATGCGAAAGTTAGCGAGGATGGATGTATATGTACGTACCTATATCTAACTAATTACTCAATTTTTTCTTACTTGTCTTTAAATGTGGACTAAATTTAATGTCCTCAATTTTCCAGCCGAAGACGATTACAAGGTTTGGAGATAGAGTAAGAATAAAATAAAATCACTAAACTTTTTTCCTCTACAGGAGCAATCGTCTTCGGCTGGAAAATTGACATTAGTCCACATTAGGTATAAGACAAGTAAGAAAAAATACCTATAATGTAGGTATGTTTGTGACTCTTTCACGAAAAACTACTGGGCGGATTTGGATGAAAGTTTACAGTAATAAAGGTTATACATCAGAGAGTAACACATGAGATAGGTACCTACATTTTATTCCGAAATTCCCGCGGGAATGGGTCCACCGCGGGTAAGTCCGTGGGGCGCAGCTAGTACCTAGATAACTTATACCTACTTGTAGCTACTGACAAATAAATATCTACTTTCCTCTACGTTGATACCTACGTTAGTAGGTACACAGTAGCTTTATCAACTTGTGATTCACCAACTTCTAAGAAATCGACAATAATAAAGCTTTAAAGTATCTAGGTAGGTAACTAATTATAGTTAGATACATAATTAGATACGGTAAGTAGAACAGTTTGTAGCAGATACCATGTGAGTCACCGACATCTTATTGCGAAGCTGGACATGAGTTGGTAAAATAAGTATGTAGGTACTTAGGTAACTTCCAGCTATAGAGGTACTTAAGGTATAAGATAAGTATTTTTGTGAGGAGGTGTCTGCGAAAAACCTACGTAGGTAGGATCTTAAAATGTCTCAAAGGAGGTACAGTCAGCCTATTTTCAGTAGGTAGGTACTTAAACATACTTGCTACATAATGAAACTTTTCTTGAATTTTCCCAAATGTAGTTACCTACTTAATGCGCAAGTTTCGCAAGCGCAAGCATTTCTGAAAAAATACTATGAAATACCTAAGCAGCTGAGGGTTCAATCCAGGGTTCAATCAACAGTTTTTATCCCGAAATTCCCATTGGAAATGAACTACGCGGATAATTCATGATAAACCCAAGAAGCGCGGCGCGGAAATGGTGGTGGTAGAATTTTGCGACTCATTTTTAAGAATTACCACCTTTCGTTGGATCGAATCGAAATTTTACTCCAACAGTATTCAGTCATAGTTTATTTTACATCACTCAAATTAATTTTAGAAATATGCGTTTGAAATTGTTTAACAAACTAAGTGTGAAAGTAAGGTAAGTTTAGAAGACCCATCTTTGTGATTTTTTATAATCGAGGAAATTAATAGTCAACGTGTTTCGGAAACAGTAGTATGATTAAACATATGATCAAGATTAAAAACAAACAAAAATTGTTCTTGTAACGTTAAGACTTTTGGCTAAAAAATTGTTTATAGTAGCCCGTTTTAGGAACTCATAGGCCCTTAAGTCTAGTTAGGTACTAGTCTATGTTTACTATTCTACACTTCTATGTACACAATAATAAATTAAATGTAGCATAAACATAGGAGAGTGTGCACTATAGTTGGTACATAGAGCATTGTAGAATTGACTGAGTACGTTTGGTGATTCATTTCTCGGAATTGACCTTGCTATGAGTCATTCGCTGGAAGGCAGAGTCGGGGATACCGCGCCTGTCTGCCGGCAGCATAATACACGCACTCAGCGCTCTGTGCTTGGTATATTTCAATAAATATCTAATTAGAAACGAGAAACCAATTAAATATCAATTATAATGTGTCTTCTAAATATTATATAAAGTATTTTAGAAATGTTTCCTAATATCGGACAAATTATTTCGTGTTTCTGAATTTATTTAGATATCATGATAACAACCATGACGTCATTCATATTATTGAAGGTAAGTGAGTGATTATTAATAATTATATTATTAGAAAATTATTTTGTAAATAGCATAATTAATTTTAGGTATAGATAAATTGATTTATTGATATAAATTATTTTAAAAGTTTCTAACTTGACTACAAAAACTAGTGACATACATTTGACATTTCGAATAAGAACCTGCCACTATGGAACGTAAGCTAGCATGTATCTTCTATCTTTGTTTCTCGCATGACATTCTACGAGAATTTTAAGAAAAGAAAAATATTTGACATAAAGGTATCTTGTTTACGTTTTTGACATGTGTTTGATGTGTTAGAACGAAATAGATACAAAAATGGCGAGTGCAAAGTTGTTCAACTTATGATTTGTGATTTTGTGATTTCATTGACTGACATGCCCGTAGAGATTATAGAAAATAATTTGAATAATATTTTCTTATTAATCTCAAAAGTATAAGTTGTACAACTCAGTACTAAAATCTAATACAACGACATACAACAAAACAAGTCAAGTGAACAAAGTACCATGTGAAATGCCCAAGAAAAGTTTTGATTCTGCTGCAATACTTGTTGAACAAGTTTTAAATTAACTTTCCAGACAAACTCTTTTTTGCTGAGGATGAACAGGGAGGATAACGTGAACTGGTTTCACGGGAAAATATCTCGAGACGCGGCTGAGAAACTTCTCAAAGAAGGTTCGTAAGTTCGCAAACTACTTGTTGCTCGAAACTTTTGTTATTGTTTTGTTATCTTATTTCTATTTCCAAGTTTATCTTAATTTATTGCAGAAGGCGAAGATGGAGTATTCCTGGTACGAGAAAGCAATACCTCTCAAGGGGATTATGTTCTTTCTGTATTACATCAGGTCAGTACTAAAAAGACGGAACATCTAAACATAACCATGAGACAAAAGAATTGTATAAATTGAGTGCAAAAAAGTACGAAGATATGAAGCATACAAACTATTTCAAACATCATGAACTTTTACAGGGTGAGGTAGTTCATTACCAGATCCGCAGGCATGGAGAAGATGCTTTCTTTTCCATCGAGGAGCACACCACAGTCCACGGACTGGACACTCTAATCCAACATTACCGAGGAGACTCTAACGGACTTGTTACGAGATTGTCAGTGGTGTGCAAAGGACAACCTCCGCCTCATGAATCCCGCACTCAAGGCACTACCAATTTATTACATCGGTAAGAAATGTTATGTGCTTAATTATTATCTTAATTATCAAGATATTTCTAGCTGACCTGGCAAACTTTGTACCACTATAAAAACTTGAACCTTTGTTGGACTTAAAATACAAATATTTCATAAACAAAATTAGCCAAATTGGTTCTGCCATACTTGAGATTTTGAGAGAAAAACAAATATTAATTCATGAGGAAAATCAAGTTATATAAATAAAGAAATTATGGTTAATTAGACCCAAACTAAGCTACTGTTACCTATACATACAAAAATAATTTATATCAATACATATTAACACTCAGACCATTGTTGCTAACTATACTTCAATAGGGTAAAACGGAACCCTTATAGGGTAATTTTTATTAACTAACAATACCTATCTGACCGATTAGTTTAGATTGGTTCAGTAGTCAGAGACAAATTTTCCTCTTCATAGAAAATTCAAAAACTATGTCAAGGATCATCACTTAGTTGCATAGGGGCAATTTATTTTAAAATATAGTTTAATGGTTTGAATGTTCTGTATTTAGATATTTATTACAATTCTTAAATTTCACCTACATTAAATCTGTTACAGCAGAATATTTCATAATTTTCTCAACATATTTCTCAATTTCTAAATTATTAGGGCCTTGTTCACAAACACTTATTATATATTAACAGCACTTTATCTATCAAATGGTTTGTCCCTTTCCGACATACGCTATTTGCCATAGGGCAAAAGAGACAAAACAAACACTGTTTAAATTAAATATTGTTTATGAATAAGGCAGTTTTAATTTGAAGCAGTAATTTTCCCGCTTCATATTGCATTTTTCATGACACTGGTTGCCTTTCCACCAGAACTGTGTTATGATGCTATGTTTAGTATCCACCAATCATGGCACACGTAGCATAGCAACAGGATCTAGTGATGGTGGCAAACACCAATCATATTAAATGTAGGATAGAAGCGGAGCTATAGGCGCCCTAAATGCAATGTGGATCTGGCCACAATTAATTAACTTTGATGACTTTGAAATATGTATAATGTTGCTCATGTTTTCATACGCTTATTATAGTACTTATTCCTGTAGAAATCTCGACATGTAACCTATATAGAGGATTCGATCCCGGTCGATTTTTCTAGTCCCGGGATTTCGGGATTATCAACAGTCAATACCGGGATCCCGGGATAGTCCCGGGATTGTATTGGTAATATAAAGTGGTAGTAAAAAGAAAGTAAAACATATCAAAATCAACCTTTTATTTTAAATCTTTACTTAAATCTTCAAAAACAAAACCAAATTATAATTTCTTCTCATAAAATTATCAAGTTATTGCTATAAATTATTGCTTAGTTTGTTTATTTTATTTTACAAAAACTTTTAAAAATCAACTTCTTAAATTTTTTCAAAAGAGATCAATGTTAATAGGACTCATATTTTAATCAAATAGACCAGAAACTATAATTTACTTATTTAAGCCACGAAAATAAAATCTAAGAAATAACAACGCATCCATCGTCTCATCCGAAAGCATACTTCTTAATTTGTTGCACAAATATGAAGCAGCGGAAAACGCGCGTTCAGGCTCGATGGAAGTTGGAGGAATCGTCAATAATTTTTTATAAGCCTTCTCCAAATTATAACCTCGTGTGGCACTAGCCCCATAAAGATTAATTTCTTGTTTAATGATCCTAGAAAGATCAGGTTCTTTATATGCTTCAGGATTTATAGTTTTCATACTGTTTTCTATTTCGTTCTGAAGCTTTTCTTTTAATGTTAAATCAGTTATACTAATTGTCTGCGTGGGTTCAATTTTCATGTCATTTTTAATGACTTATAGAAAAAATATATTAATCCCGAAAATCCCGGGATTCATTGAATTTAATCCCGGGATTTTCGGGACTAAAATATGACCGGGATCCCGGGATCCCGGTATTCGGGATCCCGGGACTGAATCCTCTAAACCTATACCATATGTCTTAAAATTCCACTGAACCAAATTTTATAAAAATCAGTTTAATAGTTTATTCAGTTCAGTTCATCGAATTTATAATATTAGTATTGTTTAGTATGAACCTATTAATGTTAGAGACCCATCCTCGCTTTGTTTAACAAGACAAGATTGTGTAATTCCCATATTCATTTGAGAGTAAAAAGTACTTAAAATCTTTCCCCATGAATCTCTGTTGGTAAGAATCGCAAGAAAATCTGTTTTTATCAGTTTTTGAGATGAGCGTGAAATAACAGACAGGCAAACGCGTTTGGCGACTTAATATTATAATAATACTAACTGTGCCCCGCGGTTTCCCCCGCAGCGCGGGAATTTTGAGATTTTTATTCCTTATTTTTATTATATAAAAGCCTTGTCCTTACAATAAGAAACACATTAAAAAAAGAATCATCCAATTTGGTGCAGTCGTTCTGAAGTTATGCGCTTACCAACACATTTTGCGATTCATTTTTATATTATAGAAGATGTACAGAAGTCTTGTATTGATAACCATAGGGCGCTGCAAGCACAAAATACCAAGTGGTTTAATTAAACAATACATGCAACAATTTGTGAGCTATATCTAGTGTTGACGGGAAGTTCTATTGAGACGAGTGCCTTACAAATTGCCCTTAATTCGGTATAGTTTTATTGCCGCTGGGAGCTTAGATCATTCTTTTAATGTTTTTATCATTTGATTTCGTAATCTTAACTATTTTGTTTGTTTATCTAACTATATACTTTTTTTTTGCACATTCCGTCTGCACATTCCGATTGCATATAGTACGATGACGTTTTTATATATATCTAGACGTGTAAACTAAAATGTCTAGGTAGACGATTTATTAAAACTAGAGATAGGTAAATAGTTTCTCAATGTACGTATTAGTTCTTTGTTTGTAACAGTAGTTGCAAAACTTGCAAGGACTTATAAACAAGCTATCTAGTACATATAATGCTTTGCGACTTTCAGACTTTGGCCGTTAGATAAACTTGCCAGCTCTGTGATAACAAATCCGCAATTTTACTAAACTGTAGAGATTATAATAATGTATTGAAAGCAATATATATATATCAGGTTATTGATCCCAATAAAGTTATGAACATTGCGCAAAGTACATAATGAAGCAATGTATTGCTGACAAGGGTTATTGGCGATTTCCTGTTGGTCGCATTGTTCAATAATGTTTATTGAATTAGTATTAAGTGCCCGCTGTACGCAATCATATGATAAATTGTAAATTATAATGCGCTTACGTGTAATAAACTTTAAGTGCCTTGAAATGAAAGTTTTCTGTGTGGTAAATGCAGTACGTATGGATATTATAAAGATATTTGTTTGCTGGTTTATATATATACGTTAGTTTGTATTTAAAAAGTTCCCCTACGGCGACCATCCTTTATCCATTTAGACGGTGATCTTTCAAAAATAATTTCTCCTATAAGATAAGATACAAATTCCTAAAATCGGTCTTATTCAGGTTAAGTCATCAACAAGTAAACTAGTTCATGTTCCAATTTAATAACTACAATTCTACGTCGAAAAATCATTATGTTTAACGTAAGAAACAAACAAACACAAGTGATATTTTATATTAGTATTACTCATTAGCCAAGTATGTTAACATCGGGATACATCTGTTTACGCGATTACGAATCAATGTTTACTAATGAATCATTGAATACGCTATTTGGACAGTCCTGTATTCATTCCATTGTCTCGTTATTCTAGAAGAAGAATAAAGTTGTTTATTAGGTACATACTTCTACATACTAATCACTCGCGACACTTTTAGAATAGCAACAATTAATTTATAGGAATGGATGATTTAAAAGTATTTTTCAAAACTGTATGTATTGTGTGAAATGAAATGAATAAATGAGCATGAAATTTCATGTAAACCCATAAGTAACAGCGGAAAAGTTTACATTCATCCCAAAACGAGTGTTTTTCTGAAGATAACAGAGAGTATAAGTAGAAGGAATCCTTCTTTGCTCTTTTTTGCTGTTTGAATTAAAATAATTAAACCATACTGCGAGCGACTGTACTTACACGTAATATCGCAATGATACATTACTTAAGTATTTTATAATTTAAATAATTGAATTGAATACCAGTCAAAGTATTTCATTGATTTATTGGTATTACCTCGTTACTTCGTTGTTTAACTGTTATAATTATCATCTTGCCTTAATTACGTTTACCTTGGCCATGGATTTATTTGCAGATTATTTGTCATTCACATCCGATGAAGACCTTCGTTTTAAGTGCTTATTTTTTCGAGTTTTTATAAAGATCAACCGTGATCAACATAAATAACATTTATTGCTTTAAAAAACAACACGTAAAAAAGGTAGAGTTTACAAAAATATATACAGTACCAAACGTTCAAATTCATATTAGTGCAAAAAATATACCCGAAATGGCATTGATGGTTTCTATTAGTGATGTAACGGATATTCGCATTCGCATTCGCATTCGCGAATATCCACATATTTTTCAATATTCGCATTCGCATTCGCATTCGCAAAAATTATGCGAATGTTTAGCGAATGTTTTTAATAATCAAAAAGGAAATTATTATATGCATTGCATGCATATGAAATAAATGATGATATGAAATACAATAGATAACACTTAGATATTATTATTAAATCATACTTCTACATTCTAAATTTAAGTCTCATTTATGAAAAAAAGAACTTCAGAGATCTTATCAAGTCTAACATTAATCAACTAGGTTTGTATTTATTTAGTAGTATATTATTACTTTACAACCATTTTAAATAACGTTTACAATTTCTATTTACTAAAAAACTAAACAATTACTTAAAACAAAATTATTAAACTTTATATATCTAATGTATTAAGTATTAATAATCTTTGGCTTTTAAAGTACCTATATTTTTTCATTGCACTTTATGTATCTGAGAAATGAAATATAAGTTTAAAAAACAAAACAACGAATACCTACTTAACTATTTGTAATAAACCTTTTTCAAAAATAAAATTATAATTATTTTTATTTTAAACTAAAGTTTCTAATACTTGTTATGTTAACATTTGGTTTCAATTGCAAGTTATGTAAGTAAGTAAGAATGTGTGTGATTTACTCATGTTTTTATGCCACTTTGTCCCTTAAATATCAGTTAAATTTGAAAAATAACATAAAACTAAAAATAACCTCAAAAAAAAACAAAACTTTTAGAATGAATTTTCTGTGATTATATTCATTCAATTAACCAATATCAGCTCGGCTATGTTCAAAATATATATGGCCGACACGAAACGTCAAACCTGTCAAACATTTAACGCGCGCTTTTTTGAAATTTTAAATATTCGCATTCGCATTCGCATTCGCGAATGTTGAAGATAAATATTCGCATTCGCATTCGCATTCGCGAATGTGAAAAATACAACATTCGTTACATCACTAGTTTCTATATGAACGGTATACAAACTTACATTTAATTTAAACCTTAGTCTCGGTTAACCCAGGCTTACTTTCTACTTCAGGCTATTACAAAAAATCGTATCCCAATTTTATTCATACATAGTCTATTCTTCTGGTAGCTTCTTCGTTTCCGAATTGTTATACTCCCATTATTATTATTATTATAGTATTTCTCCAGAATCCCGGGATAAAACCGGCCTTTTGAGAGACATGCATTGGGATACAGATACCACCGGTAGTGGAGATATTTATTGAATGAATTATTATTATGGTGTTTCTACTTAGAGTCACGGGACAAGCCCGGTCTTTTTGAGAGGCATGCGAGGGGATACAGGTCCAAGTCGTATGGAGAAGTGTAATGTAATGGATTACAACTGCAGGGACACATTCCCGACCACATTAGTACAACGTGTCCACGAATATTTTTCTGCAGAAGTAGGGGCTATCGTAGGAAGTGAAGGAAAAAATATAGGATTATGGGAATGAAGTTTGGATGGACTAAAAATGGGTTATTGCAGAGAGTTTGGCATCTGTTAAAACATGTAAAGAACAAGTTATCTTATTTAATTAATTATTATTTTCCTTTTAGGGCTACAGAAGCCGGTGAATTCAACGTAGTATCGCAACTCCTGGCTTGTGGGTACCGTAGTCGTGACGCCAAGAACCAAGACGGTCAGACAGCGGTGCACATCGCCGCGCGCGCGGGCAGGGACGGCATACTCGCAAAGCTCATAGAGAGCGGCTCTACTGTCAACGTCAGGGACTCCTTCGGATATACTCCTTTACATGTGAGTGTGGTGACTCCTTTACTCATTGATTATGTTGTTATGGATTTTAATGAAGTTTAATAACATGACATTTATTGACTAAAATATTAGCCTTCCGTGGCAGCCAGCCAACTGATTATTTTGTAATTCAGTAGGAACGTTAATTAGGTTGTATCAATCTTCTAACCACCTTTTTACACAGTATAAAAACTACTTCGATTGACCACTAAGATAAGCGGCCAACAGGTGTTCAACTTGTAGCTTTTAGTATTATTTAACATTATTTACTTATCTACAATACCTTTTTTCATTATTTTCAGTACACATGCCAAAACAACTTAGCCAGTACAACAGAGTTACTTATCACGAAAGGTAACGCTAACTATCAAATGCGGCACGCGCCCACGGGCAAGGTGCCGCTGCACGACGCCGCGCAGCGAGGCCACCTCGAGTGCATCGAGGTGCTGCTGAGGCTGAAGGCGCCGGCGCACCCGCGCACGCTCACGCACGACACGCCCGCCGACCTCGCCAAGCATTACGGGTTCACGGAGTGTTACGAGCTGCTGAGTAAGTGCTTTGTTTTAGTCCTTGTTGAAATGTTGTAAAGGCAAAGATTGGATTTGTGGTTTAGAAGATTTGTGGGAAAAGAAAGCTATGGGGGTCGCCTATTGTAACATATTTTTTCTGTTTCTTATGTTTCGATAATGTTAAAGAATATATTATCTATGAGTGGAGATGTTATGGTTAGTCAACTTAACTGACATCTATATATATAAAAATGAAACCCGTTTTTTGTTGTCGTCGCATCACGCGTGAATGGCTGGACCGATTTCCACGGTTTTGCATTCGTTGGAAAGGTCTCGGGCTCCGTGAGGTTTATAGGGAATAAAAATCTCAAAATTCCCACGGGAACGGGGGCGCTGCGGGTGAAACCGCAGGGCACAGCTAGTTTATGATACAAATGTTTTTGTCGTATAGTTTTTATATTAGCTTATCAACTTTGCCACTTTCTGTAACGTATGTATCATTCAATTCATTAACATCAATGGTATAATAATAATGAATGTTTGTTTCCATAATTTACATGTACTAACAACAAAAGCAAAAATTATTAAAAATACAATGATTGCAGTTTATGTGGGTTGTACATAGTCATATTAACCGAGGTTTCGCAGAATTCCTAAACTAAGCGAATGCTCGTACTATAGGAATCCATGTAAAATATTCTTATAAAATAGTCTTAAAAATATTCGTGTACCTATATTAATTACTTCAATTATCTATCAGTGAACCACCAACCCGAAACGCCTTCAACATCCAAGAGCCAATGGTACCACGGCACCTTGAACCGCGAGGAAGCAATCACAACTCTAGAAGAATATTGCAAGCAACAGAACTTGGCAGACAAGTCGTCCGACGGAGTGTTCCTAGTGAGGTACAGCAAGCGACACACTGGCGCGTATGTGCTCACGATGCTTAGCGAGAACACGCCCTATAACTTCATTATTAGGAAAGAGGTAACTATACTAATGATGACAAATAAAACACATAGTATTAACGCACACCCACAAGTTTTTTCGCGGTAAAAAACAGCTTAAAATAAACATTTATGTTTTTTTGTAATTAGTACATAATTACTACCTTACATGAAACAAATAATGGTCGTTTTTCGATAGTTAAGAATTCGTGCCTTTAGTTTTTTATTGGTTTTCTCTTTATTTTAGAGTAGCCCAATGTATTGTGTTGTATCACATAAACTTTAATTGTTACATCATATTCGATTAATTTCCAGGGTCAATGGCTGTTCATAGACGACGGCCCCTACCTGGAGTCGCTGGAGCGTCTCATCGAGCACTACGGGTCGGTCCCCGACGGGCTGCCCACCCGACTCACTACTCCGGTACCGCCCAAACCGAAACCTCCTTTGCCGGAAGTAAGTTAAGATTTAGTACTTCTGATGTGATGAAGTATAGGACAGAAGATTGATATCTTGAATAGTGCTATCTTTATTTTCTTTGTAATGTATGACTTGTTTTATCCATATTTAGAAACAAACTACTTTGCACAAATTACGTTTAATAGAACCTTATCATAGGTTTTACCAAAACTGTGTCATTTTGATGACAGCATATTGTCACTGCGAAAATTAAACTATGGTTGTAAGAAGTCGTATAAAGTTCCGAGCCGATTTATGAAATATCAAATACCCCTCCCACTGGGTAAAACAATGTTCACACAAACTATAGTCACACTGCCGGGCAAATGCCTCATATCTCACAGGAGATACCAGTCCATTGAGGATGATTAGACGTGATCGCCTCGCTGTTTTTTAAACAAATTCGTTTAGGCTACATAACTCCAAATGCTTATATAATCAACTTATTACATTTTGATTCCAGTTCTCAACAATGCCACGAACCAAGAAAACTTCCCCAAGCAGACCTTCTATCAACCAATCTCTCTCATTAGCCAAACACGACATATTAAGCGACAAACAAATGACGCCCAACACCGCTCCCTCACCGCCCGCCAACAACAACGTATTCGACTTGTTAACGAGAAATCTTTCATTTTCCTCGGACTTTAATAACGATAGTATCAACAATAACGAGAGTATGGATGATAACGATACTTATAAAGTGCCATCGAATACCGCGGCAGTGGTCACGATGGCCGAGAATTATAATGAGATATCAATCAATTCGGATGGGCAGTTGTCGACTTTGCAAGGTGAGTCGTGTTTCTGTTTTTCTTGTGATTTTCCTGGTTGTATATAATGTGACTAAGGTAATATATTTGTTATTGTAATTTATGTAACCATTGATTAATTAAGAGTTCTCATAGACTTTTGAAAAGGGAAATTAATCCAGTTCTACAACGAGGCTCGCTACTAATATTTTCTCCTACTATGACATGAGATTCGCTACAAATCCGTTTGTCCTATACTATATTGACTGGACTAGATTGACTGAATAAGACGAGGTTGACTAAGAATCTTTTTTCTTTTTTTCTTTTTTCTTAAGTACGAAATCTTTACTTCAAAGAAAATTATTACGAGATCGTCTACGAACCTTTGTTCAACTATGAGAATGGCTACGAATCCCTTTTTCTTTCCATAAGATTGATGTGAGAAAATCTTTTTGCCAAAAATCTGGTTATCCATTGCTATAAAATTATAAATAAATAAATATACCTGGACAAATCCACACACGGTTAATTAGACCTAAACTAAGCTCTAAGCTTGTAATACGGAATCTAACTAAATTAAAATACTACATATTATGTTAAGCTTAACTCGTAACGCCACAGTTACATTCTGTAGGCATTACGGTTATTCGTGTTTTATTCTTCCCAGTTTGTTAACAAGTTGTTGATATCGCCGGCAGAGTTGATCCCGATGAGCGACATCACGCTGGGCGCGGTGGTGGGCGAGGGCGAGTTCGGGTCGGTGCTGCGCGGCGCGCTGGCGGGCCGCGCGGTCGCCGTCAAGACGCTGCACCCGCGCCACGCGCGCGCCAACCAGCAGGACTTCCTGCACGAGGCCAAGCTCATGATGTCGCTCCGCCACCCCTGCATCGTGAGGCTTATCGGCGTCTCGATGGTGACTTTTTAATTATGTGTATAAGAAATATTGACACATCTATTGTGCTGTGTAACACCTTAAATTCTGCTCAATATATGCTCTTATTAATTCGACCACGTGAGCGATTTCGAGATTTTATTTCAGTCAATATGTAATTCAATAATGTAATTCAATATAAGATTAATTCGTCTAATTCAATCCTAGATAGGAAAGTTCAAAGTTCAGAGAGTTCTGTCCTACCGATTAACGGGAATACCCGTGGATCGCGGCAGGCGGTATGAGCCGATGTAACGCCCCTCGGTCCGTAGGGCCCGCCGCTGGCGATGGTGCAGGAGCTGGTGCCGCTGGGCTCGCTGCTGAGCTACCTGGCGCGCGGCGGCGCGGGCGCGGCGCCCGGCTACGAGCTGCGCCTGTGGGCCTGCCAGGTGGCCGCCGGCATGCGCTACCTCGAGCGGCGCCGCTTCGTGCACCGCGACCTCGCCGCGCGCAACATCCTGCTGGCTACCAGGTGCCTGCTATACTATGCACTATGCACTATACACTATACACTATACACACCGCTATGGAAAAATAAACATTAACAAATAATCACCACAATAAAATCAGAAACATACAACAGATTCTCATTTCCAGACATCAAGCGAAAATAAGCGACTTCGGGCTGTCCCGCGCGCTGTCGACCGACAGCTCGTACTACAAGGCGAGCAAGGGCGGCAAGTGGCCCATCAAGTGGTACGCGCCCGAGTCGTACAACTACGGCACCTTCAGCCACGCCAGCGACGTGTGGAGCTACGGCGTCACGCTGTGGGAGATGTTCTCGTACGGGCAGCAGCCGTACGGAGACATGCGCGGCGTCGAGGTGAGCGCTCGTCAGCTGTGGCGTTGGTACAGCGGCTAAATATGGAAATATTAGGAAGCTATTTACGACGATTTAAACAAAGAAAAATGTTTGGTGCAATTTCCATTTAATTCCAGACGTTCATTCAATAATGACTATAATTTTGAATTGAATGTACTTTTACGGATACACTACTAAACGAACATTTTATCTGACGTCTCGGTCCTTTTAGAGGACACTATTGACAATCACAATCAACAGTAATTTTCCTAAGTTTCTCCAAAACTATCCTAATTTGTCCTCCAGGCAATCCAGTTAGTGGAGAGCGGCAAGCGCCTGGAGCGGCCGGAGGCGTGCCCCGACGAGATCTACTCCATCATGCTGGACTGCTGGGCGTACGGCGCCGACCAGCGGCCCTCGTTCCGCCAGCTCGTCGAGCTGTTCTCTCGACACCCCGACTACGTCAACATCAGCCAGCTGGTGCTCGACACGGATGAAGCTGACGGGTAGGTTTGGTTTATAACTGGTTACTTAGGATGAACATGAAAACTAGTTTTCTATATCGTGTATACTGTATAGAAATGATGCCACGGGTTCCGTTTTTCCCTTTTGAGATAACCCTAAAAACGAATGGTTAATGGGTGCGTTTTTATAGAAGTATATCGGAGTAGTGCGGAGCTAATTGATCAATCAGAATGAAATTGTTACAATATCTTCCGTGAACGTAACGCGTTGTGATTGGTGAGTTGAGCTCTGCACCACTTTTGTGGAATCAAACCCTTATCTTGAATCGACCAGTACTGTTCTGTAAGTACCTGTCTCCATTGATTGGTGGTTGACAGATCCGAATATTAATCGGGTGTCGGCGCTTCTATTACATCATATGGACGCAGACACAAAACGGCATCGTTTGAAGTCTGCGTAAAAAGGGTCGTAATGCGAAAAGCGACGTCGCTAGATAAGTATTTTTACTTGATAAAATTTGTACCTCTTGTACAATTATGTATTGTTTGAAAAAAATAATCTCATTTTGTATGCTTTTACTGAAATTTACCAATGAAATAATATTTAATTAACTGAAAATAATTTTACGAAACATTTTATTTAAAAAAATAAGTAATACCTATACGCATTTCATATAGCTACTTATATTGTAGAATAAATATAAGAAATCGCCATGTTGTGCCTGGAAATGTATTTTGATACCTATTTAGTTTTAGAAATGGCTAGTTTTGTATATTATAAATAAAACAAATCAGTAAATAAATAAATTAGATAGTTATTTTATGTTAGTTATAAGAATAAATATATGTTTTGGGTAGCATTTAAAGCATTTCAACCGAATTTCGAGATGAATAAGTTTTTTATTTTCATTTATTTTTATCGTCGACTATTTTATGTCACAAGTCAAGTCATGCATTCTGTTTCCAACGAATTAAGTTATTTATTAATGTAAAATACAAACTAAACATTCCACTACCGTATTAAATATTTATATTTTTGCTAATTGTTTTTTCCATGTTTATTTTTTATAGTTTCCGCTTTATATCGAAATAATTATATTTTGTTTGTGTTTTTAATATTTAAAACATGTTTTATACTTGCTATAACCGGCGACCGCAAATAATGCAATAAATTCTTCGCAAATTGAAACTTGATGGATACTTTATAAGATGAAATCAAACTAATAAATTAGTATTATTTTGAAATACAATGCCATAAAGATCAAATCGAATGCCATGAGGTTGTGTATAATAATGTACAAAAAAACTACAAAGTTACCCAAATTAAATATTATGTAGTATTTTATATTCTAGATGTCTTATATTTAATTCCTATGAGTCTGACTTAGCTTGTAAAATCAAAGTTTTATTATATGACAGATCATTTTACATTATGTTACTGAAATCGAAATGTGATAATGGTATTTATGAAATAAATAACAATTTATGTAAAATGTATTTTATTTTAATATTTATTTAATTAATCTTATCAATAGTACTTAAATGCAATAATCACACACCTTAAGGTAACCTCTTGTCACTACATCATCTTCAATATGCACTTATATATATACTTTTAGAATGAAATTATTACGAAAAGGCTTCAGTCTATAGTCCAATATTAAATGATCATATTCTTTCACTGGATATAAGTTAACCCCGAAAACTCCCTAGCTTCTAAAGCAGTGAAGTTAAACGGTACACACCCTCGCTTGCAGCTATTTACAAAACGGCCATTAATTTATGTATCTGAAACGTTATATGTTAAGTCGGCAGTAAGGCGGTGGCGGTGTTTCTGCCCGATCAGGTATAGGAACCCTTATAGCATCGACTTGTAACCGCGCTTCAGTAACCCCGGGCACGCCGTACGGGGCGCTTCGCTCCGGCAACGACACCTGCCTTCTATACTGCGGCGGAGTCTCTAAATCAGGGTTCACAACCGTACTCCAAAGTAAATTAGCTCTCATATCGCCATCCAATCTCGCCCTACGCCGCTCCCTTCTTGTCTGTGGTCTTGAACACCTCATAGAGCAACACCGTAGAGAACGCAACCAGACATACGTAGCAACAACTCCAATAGCCAACCCTATTTCTAAACCTATCACAAACGCTTGTAAAGCTGAGAACTCTTGGTCGAACTTCTCAATGGGTGAAAGAGATTTTTTAATGTCTGGTGCAGCTGCAGTTTTGTTTGAAGGTAACGTTATGTTCCATACTTTATCTAAATTTACTTGTACTCTTTCAACAGGTACTTGTGATATCATTTTCTCTAACATATTGGCAGTTTTCTTTTTACATTGCTTTTCGTATGTTATTTGTTTCGATTTTATCCAAGTTTCTACGGCTATAAAGTCTGGGTTACACTGCCAGTATTCATTTCGTAATTCGATTCGTTCCAACTTGCTAAGGGGACGTAACACGTCGGAGCTTATTGTGACCATGTAGTTTTCACTCAAGTCTAGTTTCCGTAGGTTCGGTAGACGAGTGAAAAGTCTATCCGGTAAGTTTACGATGCGACAGCTGTTGAGGTTGAGGATCTGAAATAAGTAATAAGTAGATAAGATAGCATTAAAACATCGTTATAAGTACAACAATTTTATTTATGCTCTCTCTGGTAAATATTCTACAATCCAACCTCTTATAAGTGGAACTGCCTTTTAATCTCTAGGAAAATATCATCTGGAGTCTAGCTAGATGGTCTAGACTTCTGCATGAAAATTCTTCAATAATTCTCTTTTCTCTTGCAAACTTTTTTAAATCTAAAGAGAGGGTACACTTGTATAAGTCCCTTTGTTGTTACGTACCTTTAACTTTGTGTGCATGATAAAAGGTTCGTTCTTCAAAGTCTCGAATACATTTGATGATAAGTCCAAGTTCTCGAGTTTAGGAGTGTCCCAGAAGAGGTCAGAAGGTATGAATCGCAGTCTGTTATTGCTGAGGTCCAAATTAACCAGATTATCAAGTCCCGAGAACGCATGCAATCCGATCCAGAATATTAAGTTGAAGGATAGGTTTAGTACTTCTATTGAAGTGAACCCAGATTCCTAGAAAAAGGTGAGATATTTTTTATTATTCTGAAAATATTACCTAATAAAACACTGTATAGATAAGTCACTTGAGTACCTAATCAATGTGATTGCGAAATTAAAGTTGTTTGTCCTTTTTATTTTGTATTAAAACGAGCAAAACAAAACATGAACTCACACTGTGTCATAAAAAATACTGCTATCTCTTTCTATAAATAAATCCAATATTTGCTTCTGATGACTAATGTAATAAAAACTTACCTTAAAACAATAGTTATCCAATTCACTGATAGCATTATGTGAGAGGCTGTACATCTGAACAGCATTAGAGACTCCCACATCAATGTTTATAATGTTTTGATCCACACACATCGCCCTATTAAGGCCATTAAACATGTCACAGTCACATTGTTTCGGACATAGCTCACTGTGCACACCAATTAACACGGAAAATAAGGGTATAATTTGTACAAACATTTTTAACTCCATTTCTTTTGCCTAGGCACTGAACTAATGGGAACCAACAGCATTATGCAGTTATACTATTGTTCAGTGCACTGACGCGCTACATTTCCCATTAAATGGAGCAATGATAGTGATAATGTTATACTTATCTGTTCGGTCTGACTACACCTACACGATAAGATAACGTGCGTAATAGAAAGGTAAGTAAACATAAGTTTTAGGTATTCAATTAGTTTTATTCATAACTTAGTTAATGTTTTGCTAATTATCTAGTTTTATCATTATTTTGTGATACCAATTGACTAGAAATAATACTGAAATACAGAAAACATGCAAATATATTATTCTACCTATTCCTTCAATACATGCTGATTGCTGAGTCAAATTATTTTCCTGAAATCTACATTACATTGTGTCTATATATTTTTTTAGGTTTCGCTTTTTTCTGAATATTTTCCTTATCTTATATTGTTTAAATTCACTTAGCTTAAATGGAATGGCTAATAAAATATTACAGCTCCTAAATGACTTATACACATAACAAGTAAATATTACATTCCATTACATATTAAATAAAAGCTTAATACAATACGCTTTGTATGACATTACAAGAAAAAGAAATTTAATTACTAACTAAATAGGGTTGAGTTTTGTCTCTGTTGTGGATGTTGAGGGTAACACCGCTTCAAAGTGTAGTCTATGCCTAGAATCGCATTTCGTATGACGTGTGTGGACGCGCTGATGTTTTCAAATGTTCCAACTAGCCTTTCAACTGCTAATGCCTGTAATATGATCACAAAACTGATTGTTTCTACCAGATCTACATAATTTTCATGTACAATCTATAAGAATTTGCTTGCGTGGTGGTGTCATCTGTGGGCCAAATTTCGTCTTAATTCATCAAGCCAGTTTCATGGCGCTCAGAAAGAATTAGTTTTATTTAATGACTTTACTTAACTGATTGCAGATCTTGTAGATATCTATACTAATATTATAAAGCTGAAGAGTTTGTTTTGTTTGTTTGTTTGTTTAAACGCGCTAATCTCAGAAACTACTGAACCGATTTGAATAATTCTTTTTGTAATAGATAGCCACATTCAACGGGAAGGTTATAGGCTATTTTTCATCCCGAAATTCCTACGGGAACGGGTACAACGCGGGTAAAACCGCGGGGCGCTGCTAGTTAAAAATAATTATGAACAATTTTAAAAAGAACAACCCTCTCTTTGCTAAGTGGCTACATAAGTTTATTTATTATTTACCTGTATATGTGACGCTTCTGCAATTCTTTCTAACGCTTTTGAGTTGGCGAGCGATGACTGTGCCATTTGATTCATGGCTGAGGCTTGCTGATTCATTATACCTACCTGGAGGAAAGTGCATTGATTATTAGAAACTTAATTCTCTTACAAGTATAGCTGCACTCCATGGCACCCATTCTGAAGGGAATTTTGGGATAGTCTATTCTATGTCATTTTCTGTAGTCTAATCTGTCTCTGTACCAATTTTAATTATGATTCGAAAGCATAACTGACAAGATTAGTGTTGCATTTACAATACTAAAGAGGGATTTGCATACAAAGGTGATATAGTAGGATTTATTTAACAAGTTATAATGGCCACTAAATCTGTAGTAGTAAGATTTGTTATTCCAAATTCTTAAATAACCATGTACACTAACCATCTTCTCAATCATATCCAGTTGTTTCAGGTCCATCTCTGACGGGATCAGTCTGCCATTCTGTAAGTCACCTTCGCCCTTCACAAACACTCCATTGTGACTGTCAAATGATTGGCTATCTTCACCATTACAAGGCTCTTCCTTTACTTTTCTTCGTTTTCCTAAAAAATAGATACCATATCTTTATTTCTACTTTGTGTCAATCAGTTATATATATTCTAACTGAAGACACTTGTTGCAATCACTTCCTTAGTTTAAAAAATATTTAATCAGAAGAAGGGATAGCTTCGAAAGTCCAGGCTTGGGCCATCAGTACTTAATATTCGTTAGGTAGATAGATTTACACAAAAAATCACTTAAAGGTTAAAAGTTAAAAGGTATTAAGGTAGTGATACTTACTGCGAGTATTAGATTTATCACAAACATTGCATATTCTTTGCTCTAGTTGAGTTAATTTACATTTAATTCTCCCTTCTTCAATATGGCGTTGTTTAGTTAGTATGAACCTCCTTTTTTCACCCCAAAACTGTAAGTGTAATAAGCTGTCAGTTATGATCAAATTCTAAAGAGTTTTGTGCATTAAGGTACGATTCCACCAGTGTGCCGAACTGTGCCGCACTGCAATGCACATTGTGCGACACAAATGTTCATTCTGGTCGACTCATCAAAGCATACAATAACAAATTGTGCACGAACATTCTAGGTATGTTCGCGCACATCTTGTAACTTTTGTGCGCGCACACATGCAGGCAGTGGACTCGCGTCGACGTGTACAAACCTGTTGTTCGCGAACTCGATCTTGCTTCCGCTACCGGAGCGAAAACATTTATTTGTGCGCGAACATTTTTAATTAACCAAATTAAATATGGATTGGTAGAATGATAAAATTATTAAATTTATTCAAGCTATTGAAACTTATCCTGTGCTGTGGGATTCTAGTCACAGTGATTATTAAAAATAAAAACAAAAAACATGACGCCACTCAAGAGTTAGCGCAAAGCTTCAATTGTGACTCGACTGAGGTAATGAGAAAATGGAAGATTATTTTGGCCGTCCATATTAACTACTGAACTGTCTTCGTCAGAAACTCTGCTCAGTTGGCCGTCCATATTAACTACTGAACTGTCTTCGTCAGAAACTCTGCTCATGTTCGCGCACAAATGTGCTGAACTGTGCGCTTACAAAAGTTACGCACAGCCTTACCAGTGGACATGGAAGCCAAATGCGATACCAGCTTAGTACGCGCACTGCTGGAGTTTTGCACAAAATGTTTGTAAACAAATGTGCTGCACACTGTTTTGGTGGAATCGTGCCTTTAGATAAAATAAAATAAACAAAAATTAGATACTCACTTTCATCCACCCTTTAGTTGTTTTCCTACAGCCCTCGTATGTATGTAAAATGTGTGTGAGCTCAACCCACACCTTTTTATTCTTGTTATCCTGGCTTATTCTTTGTTTATTGCAAGCAATTTCAGGGTGTTTCTCCATGAAGGATATTAAAGCTCTAAATTGAGTCAAAGTTGGTCTATTCTGTAAAATATACTTAGGTAGTAAATAAAATGTATTTTTTTGGTTTCAATCACTTATGTCTATAATTTCTCACCGACTCAGATTCCAACATAATTTCCGACATGTTTACTTATAAGAAATCCACTTGTAACATAAAAGCTTTAAGGCAATTCCAGTTTTAAATCAACGTCTACATAACTTATTTATTTCATTTATTCTGTTTTTGAAGCTCAATAAGTTTATACAGTCGCATTGCTTTTAGCTGTGTTCACTCACTGTTCAGCACTGTTCATACTTTCATAGGCACTGTTCACTGTTCAGATTGTGGTTCAGATTGTGTTGTTTTTGTTGTCATTCACAGTTGTCAATGTTGTCATTAATTATTTTTCTGACATTTTTGACAGATTTGACGTGCATGCCATGGTCAAAAATCTGTCAAATTCTGTTCATGGATGGATGCTGTCATGCTGTGCTGCTGTGCTGTGAATGATGCATCATTGTTTTAAAATAATCACTGTCAATCTAATTGTGATTTTGTCAATTATCTCGATTATCTCAATTTTATTGAATGTCACTGTCGCATGTTTCTAATGTCTATTTCTGTGTGTCAATTCTATCTAATTATCTATAGTCTGTGTTTCTTTGGTTTCTTTCTTCTGTCTCCCATGTTGTTTTGAAAAATCTAGAAACAATTAAATTGATATTGAATCGTGAACAACCGTCAACAAAGTAAATAAATAAATAGGTAAATGCATTTTTCTTGTTAAATTATGTTATTGAAGGTATTTAAAGTGGATGGTATATCCGTACATATTAGTTTGATTAATGACCGACAGTCAGTGACCTCTATTCATATTTTGTTTCGAGGAAATACACTATTTATTAACATTTATTTACACAATATTTTACCTAAATTATAACTTTCATAACTTGCCATTGTAGTGATTGAATGTTAAAGTAGGTCCGACTTGGTAAGGGAAGTTATTATTAGACATTGTTTTGTTGTGGCTTGAAACATGTTTGTTTTAGGTAGGTATGTATTCATTTGAGGGGGATTTTAGAAGAAAACCACAACAGAACCTCGGTGGCGCCAGCTCCCAGCAGAAACCAGATAGAAATGCATTTGTATTGCAACTCCAGCAACAGAGGCAGAAGCGGGAGGTGAGTCAATGATGAATGACTTGGCAGAAATACTACTGTTGACCCCAATTATCATTAAGAATATTATTTTGACATATTATTATTTATACTATATAGACAGATGACCTGTGGTAATATTTATTATTGAAATGACATCTTTTTCAGGAACGTAAAAAACAGTTACTTAGTGCAATTAAAATCCAAGCTTGTATCCGAAGCTACCTGACAAGAAAGTGTTACAAACAACATGAGAGAGAGGAATTTGACAATATATTCACTAATATCAACTCGGATGATATCCAATTGCTGTCCAAACTTACCGCTAAACTATTGTTCTTCTTTGATGAAACTAAAGATCTGAATAGATTGGTAAGTCCTTTTCCTGTAAGGTAACGAAGTTTATGTTTCTATGTAGATGTTAACAACCATCCAGTTTGGGAAATTCATCGATCTATAAAAAATGCAATATATTATACTATATCTTTGAAGTATTTAACCTTTTGAGCGCCACAGTCGGCTATAGCCGACATACAACTCCGTGCATTCTACACCACGGTCGCCTATAGCCGACATAAAAGTAATATTGTTGATTTACGATATGTTGCCTAAATAAAAGAGTTTACGCTCATCGTATCTTATTTATTTAAATAACAATGATATTATCATTTATTTATAGGTACCTTAAACTTATCCATAAAATCATTATTGTATATAAGAAATCCATGATTGAAAACATGACAAAAAAATGTCCGTAAACAATATGCTCCATGCGCCATTGTCGGCATTTGCCGACCGCTAGTGACGTTCTAACTTTTTAAAATAATGAATGACGTCAGATATTTTTTTAAGTAAATATATTCTTTTAAATTATTTCATAAACTAAATATCGTAAATATTAATTTACAAAACGCATACCTAATGGATGAATTTATTGTAAAAATATTTAACTTTCTTTACCACCCCTTCCTACAATCGATAGTTCTGGTAGGTATTTGGTAAGATTAGTATATAAAGTGTGGTTAAACAAAGCATCACATGTTTAAGTAGGAATTTATTGGAAAAACATGAGAAAAACAGTAAAAAAATATTGTATTTTTAAAATCGAGTGTGTCCACGATTGATGACCACATCACTATTTTTGTAGCATATTGTATTTATCTTGATTGTTTAGGCATTGGCGTACAGGGCACGGCGATGCGTTATTAGCTTGGCGTTCAAAAGGTTAAAATCAAATAGTTTTTTAATGCTGGGTTCAAACTTTGTGACTTGTTACTATTGTATACATGTATAAGTTAAAATACTTGTGTTTAATATTGAATCAATCTACTATAATCAATACAGAAGAATATGTAACTTTCAGGTATCACTGTCACAGCTGCTGTTAAGACACTGGAAAAATGTTTTGAAACACCCTGGATCCAGTGTTCAAATAAGGAGGCTACTTTCATTACATCTACGCCTTTTGAGAGCTAATAGTGAGGTACTATACAAGCTTTACATACATAGAATTTTAAATTTTTGTGATAAACTTTGCCACACAAGATAAATATTTTAATGTTTTCAGTTATCACCAGCTGTCCCTCTAAGAATGTTTGAGGTATTCACATCAACAAACACAACAGACCTGCCAAATGATTGTAAACATGTTATTGGAAATACATTGATGTATCTTGTATGTAGAGGTAAATAATTATTATAACAAATCTATATATTTAGTAAGGGAATCTAGTCGAGTTAAGGCCAATGAACAGCAAGAATTTTTTGACATGGACTCATCACTATCTGTTCCTGTTACTTGCACACAAATATCACAGACATTTAATGTAATGTGGGTGAGACAACAATAGGTGTAATTTGTTCATTAGTGAAAGAGACAAAATAGAGAAGAATCAATTTACCCATTTTTTCTAGTTGGTTTTATATACTTTTCCTCTTAAACTTGAGAGCATAGTCACATTATCTAATGGAAGTTTATTTTTTACAGGTTATTTTCAAGATTTATGTACATTATTGAGCCATAAAGCACCCCCACTCTATGGTCCGTCTCCAAACCCACCAACGCCATTATGTGCTGCACTGTTTGATCTCATTCAAAGACCCCTCAACTGGGTCAATCAATTAGATATACATAATTATGAGTAAGTATTTGTTTATTGTATAGAATTGAGAAAAAACTAATCAGATTATGCCTCGGTGGTCTAGTGGTATGTGCACTTTCCTGCCAAGACTGAGGTCCCGGGTTCAATTCCCGGGTCGAGCAATAACATGTTTCCTGCTTTTCAAACATGACTCGAGTTTGAGATCACCAACCCGCATTAGGCAAGCGTGGTGATTACGCCTAATCCTCCTCACTGTACTGATATCTTCAATGAGATGAGAGGCCTTTGCCCAACAGTGGGACATTACAGGCTCATTTTTTTTTTTTATCAGATTGTATAAACATTTTTCAAGCTGTTGTAAACTGTTGTCATTGACACTAAAGAAGCTGTTTTACTTAGGGCCTTATTCATAAACGTTTATTGACGTCATTTTAGTTTAAGAAAAGATAAGTATAAGAAACTTAACCAACAAAATCTACCCAATACTGACTGTACTTTACTTTTTAGTGAAGTAGTAATGACAGAATTCGCATCATCATTTCTCTGCCATCCCTACCCCGAGCCGGTTGAGATGTTCGTGATTCCAGCGCTGGCGCAGGACAAGCGACACCGCTTCCCTTTCCTCACGCTAGTTAAAGTACTCTTGGACGAAACTAACTACAGGAATGAAAAGCTTATAAATGACTTTTGGTTACTACATGCTGTGCTGTCTTTGGAACCTCGGGGATTGGGTGAGATTATTATATCTTCTACTTTACTGCTTGTATATGTTATGACGTCCTATTGCCCAGGTTGATTTTTATAATATTTTTGTTGGGGTTAATTTGACACATTATGTTTTCACAGAAGGTAAGGCGTTAGCTACAAGGCATAGCTAAAATATAGACATACTGACTAAACTCCTTGTTATACCGTGCATTTTTTTATATAATTTTTTTTATTTTCAGCCTCAGATATAATAAGCATAGACAACACCAAACTGCCAAACAACCCTATTTCCCTCCAATACTTAAAGTTATTAGCAAAGTTAACAGTCAACGTGTGCAATAAGCAGATAACATACGAGTTTGAAGACTCTTTGTACGGCCAAGAGACAACAGCTGATAAAGACGACGACAGTGATAGTGAAGTCGAAATCAGTCCAACAACAGTGAGAGAACAGGATCTCCTTGGGAAAGCCATAGAGTATCTCAATGATCCTGATAGATTTCTAATGACTACGTGTGCGCAGATAAATGAAACGCCGCTTGGTGATGGGTTTTTAGACGCCATGTCACAGATATGTCACAATTTGTTGCTCAGTAATAAGATGGCCTTGCATAAGTATAGGTTTGTATATAATTTTTTTGTGCTCATTGTTGTAATTTTTTTGCGAGTCGTAAAATGTGTTTCGTCCCTATTTCTTATCGCACCAATATGAATTAGATTTGTGCTATAACACGATTGGCACTCATTATACTAAATGAAATGGGAATGACATAATGATGGATAGCCTCATAACGTTAACGTAATATGTTGACCCGCAGGTTGCTGTACACGCTGTCGTTCAAGCCGGTGTTCGTGCGCGCGGCGTGGGTGTTCGCGTGCGCGGGCGGCGGGCTGGCGTCCGTGGCGCGCGGCGCGGCCGCCGCGCTGCCGCCGCTCGCCACCTTCTGCGCGCTCTACAACCTGCTCATCGGCACGCTGCACGATACCGACTTCTACGCGAACGACGACGAACATAACGTGCAGAGTGAGTTGAATTCAAAGCGGGACGTCATTTGCGGTAGAAACTTTTATCGACAGCATTGAGCTTCTGTCTGCACCATTATAATAGACCGTGTAAAAGTAACCATGTTACAAGTTCGGTAGTAGTAACCCAAGCTGTCGGCAGGCGCGGAGGGCGGCGCGCAGGCGCTGAGCCTGTCGGAGGTGGGCGGCGTGTGCCGCGCGCTGCGCCTCGTGTGCGCCGCGCTGCTGGAGCTGGCCGTGCCCGACGCGCGCGCGCCGCCGCCGCCGCGCGCCGCCTGGACGCATCTCTTCAAGGTACCCGCCCTCCTACTGGTGCTAGTCGACTACACCTATATACTGGAGCTGGCCGTGCCCGACGCGCGCGCGCCGCCGCCGCCGCGCGCCGCCTGGACGCATCTCTTCAAGGTACCCGCCCTCCTACTGGTGCTAGTCGACTACACCTATATACTGGAGCTGGCCGTGCCCGACGCGCGCGCGCCGCCGCCGCCGCGCGCCGCCTGGACGCATCTCTTCAAGGTACCCGCCCTCCTACTGGTGCTAGTCGACTACACCTATATACTGGAGCTGGCCGTGCCCGACGCGCGCGCGCCGCCGCCGCCGCGCGCCGCCTGGACGCATCTCTTCAAGGTACCCGCCCTCCTACTGGTGCTAGTCGACTACACCTATATACTGGAGCTGGCCGTGCCCGACGCGCGCGCGCCGCCGCCGCCGCGCGCCGCCTGGACGCATCTCTTCAAGGTACCCGCCCTCCTACTGGTGCTAGTCGACTACACCTATATACTGGAGCTGGCCGTGCCCGACGCGCGCGCGCCGCCGCCGCCGCGCGCCGCCTGGACGCATCTCTTCAAGGTACCCGCCCTCCTACTGGTGCTAGTCGACTACACCTATATACTGGAGCTGGCCGTGCCCGACGCGCGCGCGCCGCCGCCGCCGCGCGCCGCCTGGACGCATCTCTTCAAGGTACCCGCCCTCCTACTGGTGCTAGTCGACTACACCTATATACTGGAGCTGGCCGTGCCCGACGCGCGCGCGCCGCCGCCGCCGCGGGCCTACACCTATATACTGGAACTGGCGGGGGAATCTTAGGCGGATTGGCCAATAATTAGAAAATAATTAACCCTTAAATGCCTGTATCTAAAATACTTGTATGCAGGTCGTGACGAGTTTGCTGCGCGCGCTGTACGTCCGCGACGCCCGCCTTCAATTCTTCGGCCCCGACGCGTGGCCGCTGTCCGCGCCGCCGGCGCTGGTGCCGCCGCAACGGGCTAGGAATCAGGGTAAAGACACATTGGAGCCTGATAACTGATATACTCTGAAAACTAGAGTTATAACTTCAACAAATATGTCAGCAATAAAATGACAACATAGCAAAAATAATCTTACCAATTACTATTACAGCAACAATATATTAAATATTAAAAATGCCTAAGAATTCCAAGTATCTCATCAAAATACTAAAGAAATTTTTTTTTATTTCGCAGAAGAGGGACCTCCACTGACAGCAAAAGAAATAAGAACAGAAACCATTTTGAAGGAGATTCCGTTTCTCATACCTTTCTCAACCAGAGTACAAATGTTTCAGAGTTTATTGACCAAGTAAGACCTCACTTTATTTACATCTATACATATTAATAGAGAACAAAGTCCCCAAAAGCTGTCTATGTGTATGTAATCGATTTAGTAGTAGCGTTGCTGGATAAAAATTGGAATGAAAAGTAACCTACCCGTACCAATAGTTCCAAAGATGGCGTATTCAAACAAAAATTTGTTTGTTATAGCTTTATTATTATGTACATTCGGAATTTCATATCGTGGTACTTTCAGAGAGAAAGCAGAACATTGGTATGAAATGGCCAACTTTTACGAAGGACCGTCGATAAACATCAGCGTACGGAGAACACATTTATATGAAGATGCATTCGAAAAACTTAGTCCAGACAATGGTAAGTCTGCATTTCATTTACATAATAATCATTACATGATCAATATCTATAATTCTGTACTGAGTATTAATGCGATTACAAACAGTGATAACATTTAGTTCTCCGCATAATCACTCAGTGAGGTTCATCTTTGTACTGTGTTATCTTGTCTGTTTTTTTTCTTAGGTTTTATTTTACGTACACGGATGTATGTAAAGATATTTTTAACCATAACAAACAAAGGGAAGCCCGTGCAGTATGTGTTCTGTTTTCACTGAGTATGTACAAGGAAAAGCATATGTACTGTACGGTTTCCCGTAACAGATTGTCTGATAACTGATATATTTAAATTAAAGTCACTGATAAATTGATAGAACTGATATATTGAAGAAATTAGGCTAATAATGAACTGATGTAATATGAGAACGTACGGCGCGCTTGATGACCGTTTTCGAACTGAATTTAATACAATAAATATTTGATTATTAAGTAAAATGATGATGGTGCATGTTGTACGTACTTGCTCGTACATATTCCCGGGCGAGAAAGATGAAGTTAGTAGAGTGGATACATGAAGTGCGATTATGATAATACATGGTGATATACAATAAAATCTTAAACTAATTGATTCCCCAAAGTTAATAATAATGATTGACAATATGATGGGCATTTTGTCCTTAATACATATTTAATTGTCGTCTGGAATTCTAAATTCCGGATGAAACACGATAGGGGACGAACCCGTTTCTTTGTTTTGCACTCGCGCACTATGCACATTCGGTAATGTGTTCGCACGTTTTAATGACACACACGCACTTTTATTTGACTTCTCACACACTTCACTGAACTGAACACCGGTCGGCGATTTGGACGGCAAGGCCTTGGCAGCCTGGCAATCCGCTGCTAACGCCTCGGAACCCGATACCTCCTCCGGACACGGCGCCGGGGGCGCTCGTAATCTGCACACCCAGCTCTGTCTGGAGCGCCTCCACGCCAGCACTGCTACACCGACTCCCATCAATAGGAGTATAATGTAAATTCCGGCATAGTGATGAATGTCGTGTATTGAGACACTATCTGATGAAGGTTCAGTCTGCTTCATGATAGTCAGCCTCCTTTCGATATCTTGGAGCTGAAGGGTATGGTTTAACACATCAAATTTGTCTATATTATGTGAAATATTAGGCAATGATATTTTGATAATGCCGTTTATTTGTGGGAACTTGATATCTGAGCTCATATTCATTAGATTTATATTATCGTGTCGGTGTGTGTAGAAATAAGAGTCCGATGACTTTATTATGCATCCTTGATTGACGCTTAACAAGCCGCTATTAGTCATTCTTATCGGTGATATTTGATCGCCGCAGACGAGTTTAATAAGGCATTGATTACAACAAAAATAAATGTACGTATTTAAGTTGTTTAGCTCGATCCATCTGTCTACACATGGGCTGGTCGTTGTTTTGCATTGTCTAGATTCAGTCAAGGTTTCACAAAAGCTCTGATCGTCTTTGATAATAGAGATAGGCCCATGCAGGCGACATAGGCTCGTCTGATCGTTCTGATGTACACAAGATCGAACATCTTCCTGAGAGATTTTCATAAACGCGTCGTGTTGGAGATTGACGGCGACGTAATTTGATATGGGCACCACGGTGATCTCGGTCTGATTGTCTGCTTTATGCGGTATGGGAATTGCCCTCAGTATTTCATATGATGCGTCATCTTTGAGTGGAATCATGATTTCAAAGATGACCAAACTGTTTATAACTCTTGCCTTTACTTGTAATAAATTGTAAATTTCGGATAAACTATCTGATTTCTTGATAGGAAGTGATAAATCTGTAGGGAGTTGTTCTGATATGATTCCTAGTTCATTTCTCAACTGATTAGGAGTAAGAAGATGGAAGTCAAACTTTCCATTATATACGTTTGTCACCGCATCCAGTAGAGTCTGTTGAACATTTTTCAAGCTAAATAGGAGGTTATTGGCAATCATTGACGTAGCTAGAAAGTCAGTAATGATAGAAATGTTCTGAAGTACATTGTTGACTTGATTAACCGCCCTCTCAAGATCGGACATTTTCTTGTAAATTAATTTATGATTTTTGGCTATTATCTCTTCTGTACGTTTCAGCAGGTTAAATTCCGCTTCGACGACGGACGTTTGATTTTTCCATAATGCAGCAAGATGGTTTTGATTTTGTCTGATAAGCTCAATATCTTGTTCATATTTTTGAGCGAAGTGGTCGTCTAACACGCCGAATAAGCTATTGGCTATATTTCCAACTCCATTAATCAAGCCTCGACGTGTACGCGTGTTCTTATTATGATTCATCAATATATTGTTATAATATTGAAGTTCATTCACTTCGTGACGTAACTGCAACAAGATCCCATCACAATGTGATTGTAAACGTATCATTTTGCAAACATTGTCTAAGTAGTCTATATATCTTGTCAGGACTTTATTGCCTTCTTGATAAGGGCTAGTATCATAGTAAATGACGAGTCGCCAGTCCTCTCTAATTAAATGCATGTCTTTAATGTGATCAAAATAAAGACCGTTTCCTTTCAATGGCGTTATGTTGTATGTGCATAACACTGTTGGTATTGTAAATATGAATAATATCAATGAAAATAATGTTGATAAGCTGATAATTGTCTTTCTTTTCGGAGTTTGTTTTGATCTTATTTTTTCAGTATTATTTTCTTGAATTGTTTCCTTTTCCTGATCTTGATTTACTGGTAAAATTGATAATTTTACTACGGGCCGTTGCATTTCCCCATTCTTGGTTTTTAAGGTCACGACTCTAACGTAACCATCGCTACCGGGGTGCAACTGTTTTACGCGACCGAGAGACCATTTTCCCGGCGGTAAGTTGTCATCCTTGATTATGACAACGTCATCTATTTTTATATTCTGCTGAGGTTTTCTCCATTTGCTTCTTGCTGTTAGCTGGGTTAGATATTCATCACGCCAGCGGTTCCATATGGTTTTAAATATATTTTGCGTTAGATGCCACCTTGTTCGGAGATCCCTTTCGGTATCGTATAAAGTTAACAAAGGGCCGCTAGTAAGGAAGTGTGACGGAGTTAAAAAGTTTAAATCATCTGGGTCTTCGGTCATCGGGCAAAGTGGGCGCGAGTTCAAACATCCCTCTAGTTGGCTGAGAAGGGTTGTGAACTCTTCAAACGTTAGATGTTGTTCACCTACAACCCGTTTAAGGTGATACTTTAAGCTTCTCACTGAAGCTTCCCATAGGCCTCCTGCTGACGGCCATGAGGGTGCGTTAAAATGCCATTCGATGTTCATACAAGCTATTTCCGCCATGAGTTCATTATCGAATATGCGTCTTATTTCTGATAGTTCTTGTTTTAATAATTTATCTGCTCCGATGAAATTCGTTCCCTGATCGCTGTATATGTGACCGGGAACACCTCTTCTGGCAGCCATCCTACGTAAAGCATTGAGAAATGTGGACGCTGTTAAGTCGGACACAAGCTCTAAGTGTATGGCCTTGGTCGCCATACAAACAAAGACTGCTATGTAACCCTTTGTGGTCTTGATTCCACGACCCTTGCTGGCTTTAACGGTCACATGGCCTGTGTAATCTATACCGCAATGATAAAATGGACGGGATGAATTTGTTCTTGCTGCAGGCAAGTCACCCATTAATTGATGTTGAAGTTGAGGATGTTGTTTTCGACATTTGACACAATTGCGCAGGCGATTTTTGGTAGCGTTATTTCCTCCAATGAGCCAGTATTTGCGGCGAATGAATGCGGTTGTCAACCGTGCTCCTCCATGATATGAGAGCTCGTGCGACTGGTCAATAATAAGGTCAGCTAGTCTGGTGTTATTTGGAATTATCGCTGGGTGCATCATCTCGGGATCCATGTTCGCGTGTCTAAGTCTGCCACCGACTCGTAAGACACCATTCTCATCGAGTATAGGGTTTAAACTGTAAATTTTGCTTTTACTACTCACACTCTTGCTTTCCTTTATGCAATCTATTTCATCTGAAAATATATTTTCCTGAATATTTTTTATGATCATAATTTCAGCTCTTTTTAACTCTTGTATACTCAAATATGCTGGCCTTTGAGTTCTATAAGAACATCGCAGGACCCATGCTAGTATCCTTATAGCCTGTTTTAATTTACTCTGTTTTTCTAACACTTGCTGAATTATGTTGTTTTCACTTGATACCGTAACATTAACTTGCTTGATTCTTTTTAATTCTTGATCTGTTGTGTAGACTTCTTGATTTGTCTTGTCTGGTACGTATGTGGATAGCCATTTAGGTGATTCCCACCACAGGTTATGATTCTGTAATTGAGAGGCTGTGAGACCGCGGCTTGCGCAATCTGCTGGATTCTCCTTGGAGGCTACATATCGCCAGCAGCTCGGCTCCATCGACGATGTGACTTGTTTCACGCGATTGGCTACGAAGGGCTTCCAGCGATCCGCTTCACCGTTCAGCCATCCCAACACAACCATGGAGTCCACCCATCCGTACACCGTGACATCATGATTTACTAGACACATCTTGATTTGTGTCATTAGTTTCGATAGCAGAACTGTGCCGCACAATTCAAGGCGAGGCAAGGAATGCTTTTGACTGATTGGTACCACTTTAGTTTTTCCTGCTACTAAAGTAATATGCGAATTTTCGCCTCTTATAATTCTACTGTATATCACGCATCCGTAAGCTTTCGTACTTGCGTCACAAAAGCCGTGTAGCTCAATTTGATCGTGCTCCTGCGTTTGTAGCCACCTTGGTATGCGAAATTGGTTGATAATCTCAATGTCTTCTTTGATCTTATTCCACTCCATATGAATATCTTGAGGTATGGGTTCGTCCCAACGCACATTGGATTTCCATATGTCTTGAAATAATAACTTGAGTTTCGTGGTAAGCGGGGACAGAAAACCTAGCGGGTCAAATATTCTTGATATTTCGGATAGTAATGCTCGTTTAGTACATTTTGTCATTGGGTTAGATTTGAACTTAAATGTGAAGCAATCTTGCTGCGGGTTCCACCCTAAGCCCAATGTTTTTGTCCACTCTAATTGCTTAAAGTCGAAGTCTTCATGCGCGTGTTCATTATTGACAACCAATAATTCGGGCGAGTTAGACTTCCATTTTCTTAGATTAAAGCCGCCGGCCTTTAAAAGGTTTACTAACTCTGATTGTATTTTTCTTGCTGACGGTATAGAGTGGGCTCCGTGAATACAATCGTCGGTGTAAAATGATTCCTCAAGAATTTCAGGCGCTGAACTATCTTGAAAGTTGACTTTCTCGTCGTGCGCTAGCTGTCTAAGCGTCATCATAGCGAGAAAAGGAGACGCCTTCATGCCATAAGTGACCGTAGTTAGTTTATATTCCTTTATTTTTTCATTATGATGATTCCGCCATAGAATCATCTGCAAATCTTGATCTTGCGGATGAATCCAAATAAAGCGGAACATCTTTTCAAGGTCGGCTGTAAAAGCGAACTTAAATTGTCTCCACTTGATAAGGAGATTCATCAAATTTTGTTGTAAGTTAGGCCCCCGTCGCATTATGTCATTTAAACTTAATCCCGAGGCAGTTTTGTTCGACGCGTTAAACACAACACGTAATTTAGTTGTAGTTGATTCATCACGTGTGACGCAGTGGTGAGGTAAATAACATCGAAGTTTCATGTTGCATTCGCCAGCTGACGGTGTCATATGATTTAGCGATAAGTACTCATTCATAAATTCTCTATAACTGTCTGCTATTAATGGATTTTTTATAAGTTTTTGCTCTAACTTATAAAATTGAGCTGTAGCCTTTAATTTGGAGTTGCCTAATTTATTTTCATAGCCCGGTTTTAACGGTATACGGACCTCGTAGCTTCCGTCCTCCCGCCGCTTAGTTGTAGACTGATAAAATTCTATACACTGCTTGTCTTCGGCTGATAAATCTGATGACTCCGGAACATCTTCGATTTGCCAAAACTTCTGGATGTCCTCGAAATTGTTCAACACCACATTACAATGGAATACCTTTGTATTGCCGCTCAATATCCAACCAAGCTGTGTTTGCTGTGCGATTGGTAGCGACGAATTTTCTCGGCATATACCATTCATTAATATCATCGAGTATATGTCGGCCCCGAGTAAGATATCTATGGGTCGGCATTTATAGAATTCTGGATCTGCTAATTTTATCTGATTTAAATAAGCCCAGTTGTGGTTTGATAACGTTTGATTCGGTAAGTTTTTAATTAACTGTTTCATTATTAATGCATCTGTTTCAAATGTAAAATCACTAATCAGAGATGAACAATTTATGGTGATAAGCCCCTTGCTGTTATTGGCTTTATCCCCGATTCCTGTTACAACTCCACTGCATTTATTCCTCGGTATTCTCAATTGTTGTGCTGCATGCTCCGTTATCAATGATATCTGTGAAGCCTGATCTAGGAGAGCGCGCATGATGTAGGAAGTGCCATCAGCTGCCTGTACCTTGATCATCGCCGTCGGCAACAACACCTCAACCAGGTCATCTTGCAAAGACACGTGCGAACTAGCCTGAACTTGTTTTCCTGAGCTAGCATTTCCATGTCCGTCGGTTGCGAAGCTCCCGCGCGCTCCCGTACCCACCCCGCTGCGTGTAGCCTGGGTTGAGTTATGATGGACTGATTCCGCAAACGCGTCGTGCAATAAGCGATTATGAGCTTTATTGCACAAAGTACACACTTTCTCTGAAATGCAGGGTTTACCTTGGTGATCATACAAACAGTTTGGACAGAGATTCAATTTAGTTGCTGTTTTCTGTCGGTTAGCGGGCGATAATTCTAAAAATTGTTGGCAATAATATATTCCATGTTCATTACTATTGCACAATGAACATTTATATTTAGTCGACGTAACTATTTTTTTCTGGGGCGGTTGCGAAATTGTTTTGCTGCTTGTAAATGACGTCTTATAATAATTGGGTTTCTGATTGCAATTATTATTATATTGAGTTTTATTCAATAATTGCTGCTTTTGCGCAGGATTATCTTGCTTCCTACGCGATGACTCTAATGTCATAAACTTGATCTCCAAAAACTTTAAAAATTCTTCCAAATTAGGTATTTCTCTTGGGTTTTTAACGAACTCCATATAGTCCGTGTAAGTCAGTGTATCTAATTTCTGGCATAATAGATATACTACGATGGGGTCCCACGACTTGATGTCGACCCCAAGGTTCTTGATTGCGTTGAGGCATTCTCGAGTAGAGTCGTGAATACGTTTGATAAGAGCGACTGATTGCTGCTGCATTGCGGGGATATTCATTAACGAATTCATATGAGTAGTAAATATTAATTTCTTGTTGTTATAACGCTGATTTAATATATCCCAGCAAATCGAGTAGTTATCGGAGCTCACTTGCAAGTGCTGTATTAATCTCTCAGCCTCTCCCTTCACCTTGGACTTGAGATATTGCATCTTTTGAGCATCAGATATTGAGTTATTGCGGTGAATAGTTTCATTAAACAGATCTTTAAATGACACCCAGTTGTTATAATTCCCACTGAATGTAGGAATTTCCATCTGCGGAGTAGATCTTTCCAAGTGAGCCACGGACCACATTTTCTTGTTTATGGCCTTTTTCATGTTTTGGAATTTCCGTTCATACGTAGTGAATGTATTTTCATAATCTTCGTTGAAACCATCCGTCTGGCTGTCGATGTCCCAGTGCAGGGAGTCAATGACAGACCAACGAGACTGCACTGTGCGGAGAATATCTTCTAACTCCCACTTTTCATTGACTGACTCTAGATCAATGCCTGTTATCGTACGATGTAATGCCTTGAAATTACTGCTCTGTTTCTTAAGCATTTCTTCGGTCTTGCTTACCGTAGCTATTGAAGAAAATTGAGCGGCCTTGCTGCCGCTCGGCTGCGACCCATCTTGATTGGGTAAAAATGACGGAGGTTTGATTAGAGGCGATTTTGGCCTCTCCACCGCCGTAAACTGATAATTTTGAATATGAGCTCTAATGTTACCATACCTTTCCTTCACTCTCTCCAAATCCTTGCTAATGTAGTCTTTGGTTCCGGGATCCAACTCCGAAACCGATAACTTAGAAATATTATTCTCATACTCAGACCAGTAATTATCGAGAATATCTAATTTCTTCCTGAGATAGTCACTAGTCTTCCTACTTGCACTATCTTTTTTGAAGTTGGTATATATATTCTCGATTGCTACTGATAACTGCTGCTGCGTATCCAAAATATCTTGGACGGACGACATTATTGTTAAATAAAAAAGGACTGATCTTACTTGTTTGTGCTGATGATAATGAGTGTTGACGCCTAGGCTAAGCTGTCACCCTTACACTGCAATCCCTTTTTGCACAATAACTGCTGTTTTATAGTCAAAAGTAATGTCCACAGGTCATTAAGCGAAATCACTAACACGTGGTTATCGAGAGTTCACGCAATACAACACGTGTACAGAGATCCCGCTTCCCAAAAGCTCGAAGGACCAATGTACGGTTTCCCGTAACAGATTGTCTGATAACTGATATATTTAAATTAAAGTCACTGATAAATTGATAGAACTGATATATTGAAGAAATTAGGCTAATAATGAACTGATGTAATATGAGAACGTACGGCGCGCTTGATGACCGTTTTCGAACTGAATTTAATACAATAAATATTTGATTATTAAGTAAAATGATGATGGTGCATGTTGTACGTACTTGCTCGTACATGTACGGTTAAATTGAGAAGCCTCTTCCTTTTTGAAGACGGCTAATAACAATGTGGAGACATGAAACTCATGCGGTCTGGCATTGTATGGTCATTTAAAATCTATATATATACATATATAAAACAAAGACGGGTTTGTTACAACACTTATAACTCGAGATCGGCTGGATCAATTTAAATGGTTTTTATTTCGTTGGATTTGTCTCCGCCCTGAATTGCAGAATACATTTTAAAAACAATGGAAACTTGGAATAAAAATCTCAAAATTCCCACGGGAACGGGGGCGCTGCGTGTGAGACCGCGGGGCACAGCTAGTATCAAATAAATGAAATAATTCAAATATTTTTTATTCACATAGTAAACAATTTGTATTAGTACATTCCATGGCGTTTCGATCCCTACACTAGACTAGGCCTGTGTCGTAGGAAATCTCCTTAAATAGGAAGTTAATGTTGTTAATTTGTTTGTTCCCAGAACCGGATATGAAATTGAAACTGCGCGTTAGATTAATAAACCAAGCCGGAGCGGACGAGGCGGGCGTCGACGGTGGAGGACTTTTCAGAGAGTTTCTATCCGAGTTGTTGAAGTAAGTGTTTGAAACATAAACACATCTTGAAAATATCAAAGTAAGTGTTAGATAAAATAACAAAGTAAAACATATAATGTCCTACTGCTGGATGAACTGCAATTTAGGTCATTTATGATATCAGTACAACAAAAAGAAAGGTTTAACGTTATTAAAATTCCAAAACACATAAAATATATGAACACTTTAGAAACAATTCCCCATAGACCTATAGAGGGAAATAGTCGGATAGTTTCAGGCTTGTAGACTGTTATCCATGTCACAAACTACCTCAGTAATGTTTATCGCACTGCCGCTACCACTGACATAATTGACAAACGTGCAATAAATGTCATAACAGTGTGTCACAATTATAGCTCCCAAAGGGAAATTAGCAGACCATATATTTTTATAAATCAATGAGTACTATATAATGTGGTATTTCTATAGAAGAGGTACACTTATAATATTTATTTTCTGACTTATAATATTTCTTTTCTAGGTCAGCATTCGACCCAAACCGAGGGTTATTCCGTCTAACAAAAGACAACATGCTATACCCGAACCCAGTCGTCAATAAGCTGTACGATGACTTTCAAATGCATTATTATTTCGTCGGAAGAATGCTGGGAAAGGTATGTGTTACAAGTACGATCCTATAAAAAATATCTATATATATATAAAAATGAAACCCGTTTTCCTCGGTCGCGGCATCACGCGTGAATGGCTGGACCGATTTCCACGGTTTTGCATTCGTTGGAAAGGTCTCGGGCTCCGTGAGGTTTATAGGGAATAAAAATCTCAAAATTCCCACGGGAACGGGGGCTCTACGGGTGAAACCGCAGGGCACAGCTAGTTACTTATAAATATTTGTTTTCATTAACATTTTATAAGATGGCAACAGTTGCTGTTGCCATCTTATAATGCAGATAAAAATGGGTCCACAGAAATCGGTCCGTTAATCTATGTCATGTGCAACTTCGAGTTCATTGTGTTTAACACGGACAATATATTTTATCTCATCGCTAAATAAATCGTTATTCGTGCTAAACGCGTAGCGCTTTGTGTTGCTTCAAAGTAAGTACCTTTATATGCTGTCTGTAGCAGAGAGGCCGAAATATTTGAAGACCCCTAAGCTAACTGCCAACACCCCTAGCATACACCTTAGGAGGGAACAATTACTCTTCCACGAGAGATATTGCGTCAAGTTTCATAGCGCAGGCCATATATAAATTGTCGACAGCTTTCTATTTCATACGAATTCATACAAACTGCATAGAAATAAAGTGCAATTTCATGAAAATGCTCTATCCGCGGCCCATACCATTTAAATGTGGCATCAGCGCAGTACAGTACAGATTTATTATTGCTATGCTATTCAAGAGAAGATGATGTCTTATAGAAAAAACAATGTTACCAGTAATATATAGCATAAATTTGATGTAACAACATCGGTCTCAATCTTGCAAGACGCCCGCATAATCTGTGGTTAAATCCATAATACAACAATATGATTGGCTGCGAAGTGACAGTGACAAGTGATAAGCGCCACCTTCAGACTACAACCAGTACCACATTCATGGCGTTGCAGTGCTTACCTACCACTCGTTTTCTCCCTCTAACTAAACTCTTTGTTCTTTCACATTTGCACGTTGCCAATATTTGTCATATTTTTTACAAATTAATTAACGTCAATAACCCATCTCTTCTTATGAAATGTTGCAGGAAATAAAACTCGACTTATGTCTAGTTTAACTTATATTTCGAATAATGTTTGCTTTTCTAGAGATAACTCTCATTTAGTCTTCGAATGATGTCAACGAGTGTAAAGTACAGATAAAACGGAGAGAAAAACGTTGTTCACGTTGTTCACTTCACCTTTACGCTAGCTAGGCAGGCATTACTTTAGTTTAGTAGTATCAAAGCTAAAATATAGAACTACGTTCCACTCCAATTTAAATTACTTGGCCTATAAAACTGTGCTAAGTTGAAGGTAAACTTCAGCTAAGATAAAAACCACAAGCTTAACCCGGAGTATTGTTTCCGTTCGTGTCTTGCAGCTATTGTTGAAACCCACAAGCTAACCCATGCCCTTGCACCCAGGCCATCTACGAGAACCTGCTGGTGGAAGTCCCGCTGGCGGAGTTCTTCCTGGGCGTGTCGTGCGGCGGGCGCGAGGCCGACGTGCACGCGCTGGCGTCGCTGGACCCCGCGCTGTACCGCGGCCTCATGCTGCTGCGCGCGCACCGCGCCGCCGACGTGCCGGACCTGGGGCTCGACTTCACGCTGCTCACCGACGACCTGGGCGAGAGGAAGGTACACCCTCCTGCTCCACTCTACAGTGTGACGTGACTAGATGTAACTACTCTACCGCAGCCTCATGGTACATCTGATAAATAGCATTCAAATTTGATCCTGGTGCGGACGAAAGGAAAGTGTCCTCAAATTTACCGTGGCCTGAGCCTGAATGTTTCCCCATAATCGCACGGCAAGCTCTATCACCATGAACGCACCGTAACTCTCGGCGTCAATCGCTCTGGCGTATTACGGCGCGTTCATCTCCCTTAGTGTCAGTTATTTGTTATCTATCACATGACAATCAAACGATTATATCACTTGCAATGTTTTAACACAAATATAGACTATTGTTTTTTTTATGTTTTACTATATTTCGGTATTACTGATACTTGTTAATTATGCGTTCTCTCCCTAACAGATAGAAGAATTGAAACCGGGAGGTGCCAACATTCCAGTAACTGCAGAAAATAGAATAGAATACATTCATCTAGTCGCCGATTTTAAATTAAATAGGTGAGTTTGATTATCAGTTATCACATTCTGTACAGCTTCAGCTGCGTTTTTCCCCTTTGTTTACCCATAGGCTAGCTAGCGAGTTAAAATAAACGTAAAAATATCTAACTTCATTGTTCATACTATCTTGTTTCCAGACAAATCCGTTCGCAATGCATAGCGTTCCGCCGCGGCCTCACGTCCGTCGTCAAAGCGGAGTGGCTGCGAATGTTCTCGTGTCGAGAGTTACAACTGCTCATTTCGGGCGCCGAAGTTCCTATAGACATCAATGATTTGAGAGAACATACGCAATATTCAGGTCAGTCGAACGATTTTGAACAAAGTATGTATGGAAGTTAAGTAGAATATGGAAGTTTTGTGATTATGATTGTTAATTGATGTGAAATATATGGCAAAGTAAGCCTATATGGTTTCGGTTAGCCCTGTCTCAGAATTTAATGACTTATGGAGTTTTCTGTACGGCTCCTCAAGTTAATATTCCCTGGTACCCAGTCTCTATGAACTGTCTTTATGCTCGTGTCGGTAGCAGTTTGTATCAAAAACAAAAAAGCGGCCAAGTGCGAGTCGGACTCGCCCATGAAGGGTTCCGTAGCAGCGAGTAACATAATAAAGAAGTTCTTGAAATAAATGTTTTTAGGGTTCCGTAGCCAAATGGCAAAAACGGAACCCTTATAGATTCGTCATGTCTGTCTGTCTGTCTGTCCGTCCGTCTGTCCGTCTGTCCGTCTGTCTGTCCGTATGTCACAGCCTTTTTTCTCCGAAACTATAAGAGCTATGTTGTTGAAACTTAGTGTGTAGATGTATTCTGTGAACCGCATTAATATTTTCACACTAAAATAGAAAAAAAATAAAATTTTAGGGGGGTCTCCCATACATAGAAATGAAAAAAATTTTTTTTTTTTTCATCAAACCCATACGTGTGGGGTATCTATGGGTAGGTCTTCAAAAATGGTATTGAGGTTTCTAATATCATTTTTTTCTAAACTGAATAGTTTGCGCGAGAGACTCTTCCAAAGTGGTAAAATGTGTGTCCCCCCCCCTGTAACTTCTAAAATAAGAGAATGATAAAACTAAAAAAAATATATGATGTACATAACAATGTAATCTAACACCGAAAATTGGTTTGAACGAGGTCTAGTTAGTAGTTTTTTTTTTACGACATAAATCGTAAACCGCAAAAAAATACTGATTATTCATTCAATAACTCAAATGTAAATAAAAAAACATTTATTTCAAGAACTTCTTTATTATGTTACTCGCTGCTACGGAACCCTTCATGGGCGAGTCTGACTCGCACTTGGCCGCTTTTTTTTTATTTACATTTGAGTTATTGAATGAATAATCAGTATTTTTTTGCGGTTTACGATTTATGTCGTAAAAAAAAAACTACTAACTAGACCTCGTTCAAACCAATTTTCGGTGTTAGATTACATTGTTATGTACATCATATATTTTTTTTAGTTTTATCATTCTCTTATTTTAGAAGTTACAGGGGGGGGGACACACATTTTACCACTTTGGAAGAGTCTCTCGCGCAAACTATTCAGTTTAGAAAAAAATGATATTAGAAACCTCAATACCATTTTTGAAGACCTATCCATAGATACCCCACACGTATGGGTTTGATGAAAAAAAAAATATTTTTTTCATTTCTAAGTATGGGATACCCCCCTAAAATTTTATTTTTTTTCTATTTTAGTGTGAAAATATTAATGCGGTTCACAGAATACATCTACACACTAAGTTTCAACAACATAGCTCTTATAGTTTCGGAGAAAAAAGGCTGTGACATACGGACAGACAGACAGACAGACGGACGGACAGACAGACAGACAGACATGACGAATCTATAAGGGTTCCGTTTTTGCCATTTGGCTACGGAACCCTAAAAACGTTAATCCATAAGTATTTAATCATATTTTTTCAGTTCATGTATAATATGTTCTACCGCGAGTTTACAGCTTAGTTTGCTTGTTAACTGTATTTATTATAAGTCAACATGTTAACGTCAAAATTGTTTTTACAGGAGGCTTTTCAGAGACGCACCCCACAATACAATGCTTCTGGAGGGTGATCCATGGGTTCAACGACGATCAGAAGCGGCAACTGCTGAAGTTCGTCACCAGCTGTTCTAGGCCTCCTTTATTAGGATTTAAGGTGAATGTCTTAAGAAATACTTTCATTCAGTAAGGTCATCAAGCATTCTTATAAACTTCCACATTAAGAAATTATTAGCGGGCAATACTTGACGATACTTGAAGGTTTTCCTGTCCTATACCAAATTCATCAAAATCAATAGTTTTCAAGTACCTAATCATACAATATCGACGACTTTCTCATTTATAAAGCACTAGTTTTACCTCCGCGATCAAAAGATGGCGGTAAGATGCATGTTCGATTTCGTTATTATTTAGGTTTTTTGTTTTTTAGTTTGAAGTACGGTGTACAGTCGACGATGTATGGTTACAATTTTTCACCTTATTACAACACGGTAAGGTATAAATTTGTAAACATATAGGACGTCGCCTGTACTTGTTCGTTCCTGTTCCCCAGGACCTGCAGCCGTCGTTCTGCATCCAGTCGGCGGGCGCGTCCGACCGGCTGCCCTCGTCTTCCACGTGCATGAACCTGCTGAAGCTGCCGGAGTTCAGCAGCGAGGAAATTCTCACTGAGAAACTGCTCTACGCCATTCAGTCAGGAGCCGGCTTCGAACTTAGCTGAGTGAGTGTCTTAACATAGTCTAAAACTTACCGTCAGCTTGATCTGACCGAAAGTTAGAAGGCGTCTCACTGAATATCTCTTCATCGAGTGGATGGTGAATGTGACCAATCCTGGTGTCAGAGTTATTAAGGCTACATAATATCGTAGGTGTTATTACATCGCTTGTGAAATACGAGTTCCTAATCTCAAATCGAAGCCATATTTGAAAATTAAAATAAGATTATTTTTAGTATGGCTCTATTATTCGATAAATCTTACTCAAGGTAAAGTTACACGATTTCTTATATAACAGGTGTAAGTTCCTCAGTATAATTTTATTTTACTACCATTTTGTTTAATGTATAAGATAAATAAATAATCATAAAGATTTCCAATTAATTATGTATCCCTTATCCCAGAGTATTACAGACAGAAAATATTATTTATAGTATGATTTTGAGTAAGTTAAACTTACATACATTTTTTACACAAACCCAACTAAGTCCTCCATCCATGACAGAGTGCAACACGCGGTGGTTGCGCTGTCGAGGCACACCGTTAGCTGCGTGTATCACACCGACGTCATCGATGACGCTGTCGCTAGGTTTTTATTGGGGGCGAATCTAACGTGTCATAATGTCACTTTTTGACATTTCTTATTCAAAAAATGTATCTTGAATTTTGAAATCGATTGAAATGTTAATGTTCAATTGTGCATTTCTTTTGTTCTAGGTAACCAAGAAGAGGCGGTACGGAAGTTAAATGAACATTTGATAACATTGTTTATTGTGATAGTAGTATATTACTAGCGATTGCATGGTATAAATGTTGACATGGGACTGTGTTACTTATTTATTTTCATTATAGTCGTGTGTACGATCCGACATGCATACATTATGTACTTACGGTCATCTGTAAATATCTTTAGACCAATGTAATTATTAAATATTCGTATTACACTGCTGTGTTCCTACTGAGTCGAAATCAGGAAAGCACTGTCCACTATGAAAAGTCTATGTATGAAATGTTCACGTACTTTGTCATATTATATATTTTTTTAATGCTCATTGACTTGTTAGTAGTGTAGTAGAAATTGGATTATGATAAGGTTCTACATATGATTGACATCCATGGGTTGACTGTACATATTTAGGTTGAAATTTTCATAAAAGTGCATTCAACGACAACATTAAAATTAAGAAGTTGCGTTTTGATTCCGACACAGAGCACAGCATAGGACAAAATTGTATAGATTTCAAATGACCTAAATTTTATTTATTTTATACCTAATGAACTGAATCACGTAAAGACCAATAATTTAAAATGTACATTTTAATTCAAATTGCATTAACAAGTTTATAAATTAAAATCAAAATAGTGTCTTAAAATTTAAATAGTGCAATTTTTCTACCGCAATATTAGCAGATGACGAATTTATGAACAATTAGGCTATACTTAATCCTATAAATACTTGTTAAATGTATAAATAAATTATTCTGTTCAGTTTAGTGTACCTTGTGACTAGACATATTGATTGTATTAGTTCGAACTTCATGCGACCTTGTGGCCGGGTTTTTGTATCATATAGTACATTACATACCACCAACATAATAAAACTAAAAAAAATATCGATCTTCTTTTCATTTTGGACCTAATGCATGTTGTACCTATAATATATCATTGTGAATTTGTGTTAGTTTCAGGTGAGTTCTTGACAGAGTTTCGGATGAGAGGGCGAAATATTATCGAAACCTGTCCAGCATCTCAAGTTAACGTGAATGAACAAACTTCTTCAATATCTTCATTCTAGCGCACATTTTAGTATAATCTGATTTTGTCTATTTATTAAAGCTGAACAGTTTGTTTTTTGTTTGTTCGACTCAGAAACTATCATTCTGAAGTCTTACAATGGTTAACCACATTCAAAAAAAGGTTATGTGTATACAACGGGGCTTAAGAGAGGTGCTGCTAGTAAGTAACAAATACATATAAATAAAGTGGTGTTTTTTATGGCTAAGGGCCCTTGTACACTAGCCACTTTAGCAGCGGTCCCTCTTTCATCGCTTCTAAATAGGCGGAAAATCCGGAAGCAGTGTGGCGCGGCCGCCGAGTTCCAGTCTCGCTACAAACACTGTCGACAAAAAAGCTAGTGTGTATGTATAAGCTCTTATTTATTTTGATCCATATGGTCCTATCTATAAATTATACATAACTTTGTTTTTCGACAGAAATTACCCTCCATACTCTACTATGCCAAACCAGTGGGCACATAGCACGGAACACGTAACAAAGCAATGTGAAACTACCCTTATACCCAACTACCTACTGCCATACAGGTATCTAATCTACCCTCACATATAATTCACAACACGTACTTGAGTTTTTATTAAATATCAAGTAACAAGTGGTTTGCCTCCCGTTGTTATAGCGTGAAGATTATCTAGATAACACTACGACGTAGTACGATGCGACGAGGCGCGGACGTTGAGATGGTATAGCAACAACCGTTCGCGACCACCGGCGACGGTGAAATACCACTAACCTATTTAAAAACTTAAAGCCTAACAGTATATAGAAGTTATAGGTAAGTTATTTTTATTAAGTATAAACCTAAATATTATAAACGTAGAAGTACGTAGAGAATCGGCTGAAAGGAAAGTACAATAGAGGTACATACTCGTATATAACTCTCTATTACTTTGATGTAAAACTCGTGGCGTAGTTTGACTAAACGATATAGCTCGTTGCAATTGTTACTCGGATGTTGATTGTGTCATTCTAACTGAGCGCTACCGTGCTTCGGAGGGTACCTAAAATTGTCGGTTCGTCGGATAGACCGTGTCCTTAAGGCGATCTAAAAGCCTTCGACACCAGGGTTGGCCACTAGCTTACACGACTTACTTACTTGACTATGATAACGTTTAAACAAATCTATACTAATATTATAAAGCTGAAGAGTTTGTTTTGTTTGTTTGTTTGTTTAAACGCGCTAATCTCAGAAACTACTGAACCGATTTGAATAATTCTTTCACTGTTAGATAGTCTATTTATCGAGGAAGGCTATAGGCTACATTTTATCCCGAAATTCCCACGGGAACGGGCACAACGCGGGTTAAACCGCGGAGCGCTGCTAGTTATTTATACCTATGATGTTGGGAGAGTAATGTTCACTATTTGTAATCAAACCACTATCTAACGTGATTTAACTTCTTTTATGCGTAACATATATAAAAGCACTAATTTTTCAAGGATATCTACGTATTATCTATCTACTTATTTTTACTCAATAATTCAGCATTGTGTTACACTTATTTTACCTTACCTAACCTTATTTTTCCCTGCTTACTGTTTAGTGAACTTGGCTCCCTAATGTTTTGTATACAGGTATATGTTTCATTTATACGCTACGTTAATTTATTAACCTTCCTATACCCGCGCGTTGGTCTGTGAGACCGACAAAACACATTTATTCGTTTATTTATTTTATTGGCAACTCTTACAACTCGAGTCTTTCGCTAGCTGCCGGATTTGTTGCTAACTTCATATTAGTACACATCGCGCGTTTGTGCGATAAACACGTGTTGTTGTTTTTGGCCCCCATCGGTCTGCGAGACCGACGCGGGTATATTTGCAACTTTTATGTAAGTATTAAATTATTTTTATAAGTGTTTTTTTGCGCTATAAAGTAATTTTTATTGTATTGAATGTATGTATTGTACTACTTATGTGTTTATTACGTGTTGTTTTGTGTTTGGTTATGAATGATTTTGATGATTTTCATTAATTTTAGATTTCAATCTGCTAGCATGGACGACGAGCTCTTATCACTACTTTGCCCAGAACCTTGAGGCTGAGGCTGGTCGAAGTATATCAACTAGATGGTCCTGAGTCTTCTGCAACATCTAATAATAATAAAATAGGTCGTTGTGGTTACTGCTCCTCGAAAAAAAATCGGAAAACACGATACAACTGCAAACAATATTTTTGTTTAGAACATGCTGTTATGGTATGTTCTGATTGTTATGGTGAGGCTAGCAACTAAGTAAATTTGTGATTTTGTTATGCTACATTAAGTCTTTTTTTAGTTTCTAAAAGTTTAGTTTTGTTTTCTAGAAGAAAAATGTTATTTTTTTTTATTTTTATTTAACCTAAGAGAGAATACTCGATTTTGTAGACTGCTATTTGAGAGACTGATAGTCAGTAAAATAATTAAAAATAAAGTCTTTTCCTACTTAAATCTATTTTATTAAATCCTTTCCTTGAAATAAATAACAATACCTTTATGGGTTTTCTAAGTAAAAACATATAAATAAAGCTTTTAAACATTCGGACTGTGAGACCGCGCGCGGGTATAGGTGTTACAAAAATTGACGCGGGTATAGGAAGGTTAAATCCGATATATCAATCCATTATTAATAACCCTAATTTAACACTGCCACCACAACTTTTATGATACAAAAGATTCATTTCTGTTCATAAACGAACAATTCAAATGTTTTGGTGTATTTCATGCTTCTTTACACCGGCATACAATCTTTTATTGAAGTCGACTCGATCACTCGGATTGAAAGGAGCGCAGGATAGGAATTCAATTAAAGATTTATTACTGCTATCACCTCCTGCGATCCGTTCCTACCTACACACCGTAATCGTAAAGGTAATTCTCATTATGTAAGTACAATCGTGCTGTAAAATATAAATTGCATTTTTAGTACCGCACCCATATAGGGAACATTCGGTGTTGGAGTAAAGTTCTTAAGTACTTCCTTAGTTTAATACGGAAGATCTGTTATGGGTTTACTGTAAATAGGACGGTAAAATGTAAACTATTTATATGTGTGCATGCTAATACCTTATGTCCAATTTTGATTAAACTTTTAAGTAACTATCGTAACTTTTAGAAGTACTACTATTTTGTGGCATTCGTATAATGAGTCATGAAAGGAAATCGATACATTATTTCTTAATTGTGTGAGTAGTATTACTGAGTAGGTAGGTAGTATTTCCTAAAACCCAAATCACAATCCAGACCGCCCTACTTTTATAACCAACTGTACTAACATACGATCACTAACTAGCTCATTTACCTGTCTCTAAACGTAACGTTTAATAAATTGCTCATTTAATAAGTAACCGTGAACTTGGGCTCATCAATAACGTGTATTATTATAGGGTTAGATGCATTCGGCTCGAAGACGGCGGACGTAGCCTCTCGCCGCCATTACGCTTTAGACAGTTGCAATCAATCATGGCTGATGTATGAGATGTGGTTCGCAGTGCGGCCGCGGTAGCCGAGGGTAATGCGACCGCCATGCGGAACTCTAGCCACAACGATTCAACAATGCTATTAATCTAATACCATCAATCCTGATAGTAACTTGTAGCTAAAGATAAAACTCTGCATCAGATATTGTCACTGTAGGACGGTCACTCCTATCTACATCTTAGATTTGCATTAGCCAAGCCTATTCAAATCGTGTCGTTAAAGAGGTTAGTTAACATCTCAAGACTACGGGACTATGTAGAAATTTAAATCGTTGTCAATGGAACTGGATTGCAGATTTTGTTATTGTTCGTTATCTACAAGACTAGCAGCGCCCCGCGGTTTTACCCGCGTTGTGCCCGTTCCCGTGGGAATTTCGGGATAAAATGTAGCCTATAGCCTTCCTCGATAAATAGACTATCTAACAGTGAAAGAATTATTCAAATCGGTTCAGTAGTTTCTGAGATTAGCGCGTTTAAACAAACAAACAAACAAACAAACAAACAAACAAACAAAACAAACTCTTCAGCTTTATAATATTAGTATAGATTGTATCCTAGACTATATTAATCCTTTGCTTTTACATTTTGGCAGATATTCAGATTGCGGATGTTGCAACCTTAACTTCACCCATAAGTGAACATCAGTCTTTGTCGAAAAGTCTTGAGCGTGAGGGATCGGTTCGTATGTGGAGTATGCAATGAGTCAGTGCGGGCCACTGCGCGGGAGGCATGCACCGGCATTGTAGCCTCGATTCAATATCAATGAAAAGATTAAACGAGTGTCAGCCACGTCACTCCACTCATGCCTAATGTGAATTAAATGACCGCTCCATACGGCGATACTAGGGACCTACTGCAATCATACACCCATTAACTCTTTAAGCAAGCAACTATCATTATTTGCAAATCAGTTCGTGTAACTTGGCAACGACAAAAAGGTCAACCTTTGTTAGAAATGTCGATGGGAACACGTTATAGAATCACCATAATTGTGAATTGTATGAATAATTAAATTGTACTCGTGAACAATGCGATGCGACTTGCTTAGGATGCATTTGGCGCACCCGAGTTCTCCCTTAACGGCTTATTATCTAAACACGGATGGTCGTAAATAACCGATGATCGTATTGGAAGGCTCGTCACGACACACGCACGACATGCTTATCACATTCGGCAAGTGTTCATTCAATTTGCAACATTGTTCATCGACTGCTACTGTGGAAAGTTTGGCGGGTGAGCGCTTGAATATGAATGTGGCCGTTTACATAAACAATGCACGAATTCGATCGTCGAATGATCTTTATCGCAGAAACGGTTTTTGATGATGGTATTTTGTCTTTGTATCGCACTTTGAACGTACATTTTAGATAATGGATACATTATGGATTATCGGTTAAGTAATTTAGACATAGCACTTTTCTCTTCAAACTATCATAACCAACAATGCGTAAGACTCGAAATTTTTCGAAATACTTTCGAGTATTTAATACCTCACTCAGGTAAAGAGATAAACAAATACTTATTTCGTTTCGAAAGCCTTTACAATTGAAATAAATGTGTTAAAAACAAAGGCGTGTTTAGCTTAAAAGGCTAGTGATTGTATTGTAATTGTGACACAGTGTAGGATAATGGCGTCAAGTATTGTAACAAATATGTTTGACAATATTACAATGAGCTAGGTGGGTGGTCTCGCAAACATTGCTGGAAGGTCCGCTTCTCGGAAGGTCACCGGTAGGATTTGTGCCGTAAAACTTCGCCTAGGAACTCGTAAACTAACTGTAGGCTTCGTAATTATAGGGCTCCAGCCTGCCCCCTCATATGAGGAAGTTTTGTAGACATATAATTACAGGTTATTTCGTTCTGGCAACATGCGGACAAATAGTTAATAGATATGAAGTTATTATGATGCCAGCTAAGCCCATTTATAGGTTTTGTCCAACATAATAGCCAATCTTCAATACTTGTTTGCATCCCAATCAACCATGTGAATTGATCGAAGAATAGCCTCAACGAAGGAGAGTTATTAGTATATGTAGGTACTTAATTTAATTATCGCACATTAATCACAAGTAATCGACGTAGAAATACCTAGTTCATAGAGACCATAATAATATTTTAATTGCATCGTTAACATTAAATTGTGATTACCATTCCGTACGCGAGGCGTCTCAAAATGTATTCTTTGACATTGTTTTATCATCGGTCGGCGTTTATTTATTAGTTGGCGTGAGTTCATAACGCGGAGGTTGGGATCCGAGGCGACACATCTAGGCGTGCGACGCGGCGCGCACCGATGCACTAGATTTGATCTGACGCGAGATAGATACCGCCAGCTATCTATTTCAATTTCATCGGAGCGAAAGATATCGTACAAATCTCGGCCTTATTCTGTCTGCCGACGTCGCGGCCCACGACGGACCACCCAGGTCGATTCACAACCACTCTAAACATACCCACTCACTATCTGTTTATACTAAGCGATACAACAATAACGAAAACGGTCTATACAACGACGCGACGCGCAGAGCGGTATCATTTCAATGTGTTCTTTTCTATTCAGCGCACTGCCTCATGTGTCAACGTTATTTTATTTTCGCATTGAATACTACATTTTAAATGATTAAAAACTGAATAATCACATCGTAACCATATACATAAGAAACCAATAAAATATATCATGTCATCGTAAATGAATCTGTGCCTATTAATCGGGGCTGGAGGTCGTAACTAAAACTTAGGTACCCGAATAATAAAATGAGGTATGTGCGTTAAGTCATCGTTCGCGGTGGGTGCCACAATGTAGGTGCTTTTATGCATTTCTGTTATTATTTGGACGGAGCAACGGCGTTGGCCAACGACCGTCATAATTCACGATTTTTGGTCAAACTGAATTAGTTATTAGTTGTCGCGACCAAACCAACACCAACCAGACCTGTTTTTATTATCTTTACAAAACACGATTGCAATGTAATAAATATAAAGGGACTTTATCTTAATTTTTTCCTGTTTTAAGAGTATTCAGAATAATCTTTATGTTGATTGATGACTATAAATACTTTTTAATTCTTTAATCCTTGATAAGTTCTGTTTAATGTCAAGTTACTGACTTAATAAAATCATTATGTCTTTAGTTAATTGCTCTATTATTTTTCGATTTGTGGGCAGGTACTTCAACATACTGAGTTCTGTAGAACAATCATCATTTTATTGGGTAATCTCATTTAGCTTCAATAATAATGTGTAACAGATAATCTGCTGCTGAAGGCGATTATTAAGCTGAGTTCTAAACGCGCTCGGCTGTACTTCAGGTTTCACTGCATTAAACACAATTATCTGTTCAGTTATTTCGTTGATTGCGCAGTGCCCACTGCTGGCAACTCAGTTAACACTGTTGGTTTTGTTTCATTGCACCTATCAGTCTCTCGCGGCGTCGTGGGTGGCATTGCGTCGCGTTCTTCTTCCCTCACAAAAAGCAACCAAAAAATATTAATTCCCAAAGAAAATTAGTCTCTCTAAAACATGGTACGGACATGTGTTACTTTTTTCGCTTTAAAACGTGTCTCAGCAAGATTTATGGGTCGGTTCTCTTTCCGATATAAAATTGTGGTCAAGTAAACGTAAAACATCGGGTTAATTAAAGCTGAGAGTTGGACTATGTCTTCTAAATTTTTATATTTATTTTATCTTTTTCGGTTTGTTTGATTTGAAATACTTCTTTGAGTGTTTATTTAGAGATTTTGAAGTATTTTATAGTATGATAAGGATTATGTTGTGTGCGGTTGAGGCGGGTGTGGTAGAACGAGGCAGGTAGAGCGTATCACAGGTAGCCACGGCAAACAGCTACTGTGCTCGCGGGCTCGTCCTGAGTACACAACGCACTCACACAATACGCCCGCTACGGTAACAATGTTGTGCTAAATTCGAGTACGGACCACTTAGCTTACTTTGTATTTTTAAATAGGCCTTTGTTTATGGTTCTCCTCCGGGAAGGTCATACTTATTTCTGTAGCCAAAGAACACTGTAATCAATGTGTCGATTCTTATTATTACTTTGTAGAATCACTCTTGCGTGGTAATTTTATTTAGGTATTATCATAATGCTACGGTAAAGTTACGTAAATATTGAAAAATACAGAGCTTTTTGTATTCATGTAATAATGATAATCCATTAAGATAAATTGTTATCAACTCATTTTATAACCAATTTCATAAAAATCCTTTTAGCCTTTCCTTTCAAATCTTTCTAACCGGTATATATAATAAAAATCCTTTAAAACTTCATAACGTATGGTCACTCTACAAGACAACAATGCGAAACGTCTTAGAAAAGCAATTCGGCTGACAAGAATTATCTCCTGTTTATCGTATGCCACCCGAAATGACAAGGGCCCGCTAAATGTATGCGCACACGTCGCTATACAACACCGGTGTTGAGACAGGAGCCCATGACAACTCTACTAGGTAAATATCATTTGAAAATGCAACATTTCTCGGGTATGCACTACTTTAGTCTCCACATATTTGTACAGCTCGCCTGACCTCCGTTAGTTTAGTTTAGGCATTATGGTTACTGTACGAAACTTGGATATTCTAAATTTATTTATCTACTATTTGTTTAACGAATTTTATGTAAAATAAGTATACCTAGCTTAATTATCAAAAGGTGATCATACCTCCACTATATGTCTTGTGTGTAACGTAATGTTTTGATGTGGAAAAATGAAATAATGTAAGTCTTTTTTAAGGTAAGCGTCCCTCGCGTTCGTATTCGTGTCGATATGTTTCAAATGAAAAGGGGACACGTAACAGCATTGATAGCGTTAGTAAATCTTTAAAAACAGAACCCTTGTCCATTGGTTCTCTCATGAAATATCCCACGAGGACCGGGACGGATTACGTAATGTAAATAATCGTAGTTGCATCCACTCAGGAAGTACGGATCGGGCGTTTGTTGTCGCCAACACTCGCGATCATTGTGCGTTTCCATTGCACTGAAAACAAGCTTACTTTTGTGTGGCGTGCTTATTATGGACCACTATTGAGATTAAGTAATTCAAAGTTAAAACTGTCTATACAACTGTTGACTAGCCCTTACCTCAAACTCACCTTTTTAAAACTTTATGATATTTATGAACTTACTTCTACTTATGAAAAATCTGACACGTCTTATAATTCGACGTATCTGTGTAAGATTTATCATACAGATTTGTGATACATACTGCTTTAGAGCATAGAGTAACAAAGATCGCAAACGTATAAAACACTGTAATATTACTCGTATACATGTTTTTTAAATTCAGTAGTCTGCAAAAGGCTTAATTGATTTACGTATCGCCGGTCCACTGGTCACGGCCCGAGGGACAATAAATTGATTAATTTTATTGTTGTTACCATACGGAGACTCGATTATTATGGGTCGATTGATCTTTTACAAGTTCATGTCTATAAATTCTAATTAAGATCCGAGTGCATTGAAGTTCTGACATTTCGTCCTGCCGCGGTCCTGAGGGGTTTAATCTTGTTTCAAATATACGCAATAGGATAAAATGTACTTACTCTATGTTGCCATCCATTCACCAGTTTCATCTTGAAGGAACCCCAATATTCTTCATTATAAACGAATACTTAATTACATATTTCGTATCTATAATGCTAAGATCTATAGTTATGCAGTGGGGTCAATGGAAACAGTCGAAGTTTATAGATCGAGAGTGAATTATCGATGCCGCGCTCTAGGCATAGTTTGTTCAGCCGGCGGAGCCCGCATCGAACCAATTGACAAAACTAAGAAAAAAGTCAAAACATCATCTGGGAACGGCATCCTGCCCTTTGATTGAATTTCACGTTTTTCTACGAGAACCGACCGGCGACAAAATTACGCGTTAATGATTGATTACGCTGTTTACTTAAAAGTTTCTGAAAGTCATTGTTTGGTTTACCGTGGGAGGAGATACTTTTTGTGAAACGTCCAATGAAGATAATAAATTATTCCTATAGTGAACATCTTAATACACCACCTTTTAATTTTATTATTCTCGCATTTTGCACTTGTATTTTCTCGTTAACCTTGCATGTTTTTGTAAACCGATCATTAAGTGTATTAATGTTTCCTTAATACACTACAATAAAGTATAATTGAAGACTATTGAAGTCAACAGACATCTTAATTATGTTCTTGAGTGACGTAAATATCAATAGTCAATTTTGTTTTGATATTAAGTTGGACGTAGACTGCATTTAAAGTAATTCACTTGACAGTAAATTGTTTAAAGTTTATCGAATACTCGTATTGTGAAAATGTTTACCTGCTTTGTGATTCATTTATGCATATGAGTTAAGTTAAGTTATGTCCATAGTTATCTCATGTTCTACTAATTGAACCATCGTATACCAGATATGGCATTGTTTGCAAAACTTAGCCATAATTTACTCGTGGACTGTCTGTGTGGGTGGTCCGCAATGTTTACCTTCCATATTTGTACGCCATTGTCATCTTTCTTATTTATGTGCCTACCTAATTACTGTCTCCATAATCCAGTTCTATTATGGTTCAACTGGGCATTACCTTAATCATAATATTGGGGAACCTAAACAAGTAATCGTCCCTACAATTTTATTATTATGCCATAAAAAAGATTGCTCTGTAACAAAACATTAGAATTTAATTTGTTCATTTTAAATAACACGTTATGTCGTGTCTCACGGTTATTTTTAATAGATACATGAGTAGTCGGGGTGCGTGACGAAAGCTTGCTCTGGCCGGGGGGTGGGGGGTGAGACGATCCCGAAGGGCGTACAAATTGATTACCGCCGGTGACGGGCCACCCACGACGTTCACTCGAGACTCTGATGCAACTACCACTATTGTTATGATGAACCCACACCAATCACACAATTTGCAGCCATTCATTGAATGCTCACTGAAATTGGAATATTGCTGACCATACCTCTACTAAGAGGAATTATATATTCTCTGTAATGATTCTAGATGCTCTACAGCTAATTCTAAAGGGTACAGAATGACAAAAAATACTATATCTGTACTGTACTATACAAAAAAGTTTAGTTTCCATAGATGGTCTTCGAACGAATACTAGTTAAGTTTTTACTTCATCGTGAAATTGTTAAAATTTAATTTGTAGACAAGTCAGCATTTCTAATTGTACTTCAAAGACAAATTTCTTTCAACAGTAGCTTTCACAGAAACATCTTTCATTGAGGTGCAGTTAGTAATGGTATACATAGGCAAATCTAGAGATATTTCATTCAGAGTAATAAAGACATTCTAAACAACAGCTCAGTAGTGTAGTGAAAGTGTGTAAGTAAGTAATTTTTAATTTGTCTGAGATAGCGACACAGTGCGTATAATCCGAGGCTGCCGTAATGGCGCTGGCCGCTCACGTTCCCGCACTATCCGGCTACCCATCCTGCTATTAGAATCCTTAATTGCTCTGGGATTGGTCATGTTACTATGTTTTATGGCAATGCGGTCAAACTTAATTGTTTTTATGAGCGTCTGTTTTTTCTATGTTATTAGTTTTATAATCATATGTAGGTGGTCTGTCTGTCATTACGGTAAAGTTTGTTGGATAGCATTTCAAAAGCACTCATCGATAATTAATTGATCTGAAACTGTTGTATTGATACTTTGGATTGACTTACTTTTATTAGGGTACTGGTTGACTGGTTAATTACTTTATTTTCTTTATAATTAGTTACGCAATCTGATTTAATTTCCACTTATATGGTAGCGGAACTTCGTTGGAATTAATGATTTTATAAGGATTATAAAAGTTGAGCCGAAATAACATTTTGTTTTGTTTCTATCTAGATGTAAATGGAATTGCGGACTATTTACTTTTACTGCAAGTAATGACTGAGTAAATTTAGCTCCTCAAGTAATTGTAAAATGATATCCTCGCGCTGGAGTCATTAACATTAAGTATTTAACTTCTCGGAACGTTATTCAGCTGATGCGAAGTGCACTTCATTCAATACTCTTGTCAAATGTCGCCGCTCGCGTATTAAAATGATCGATCCTCATGGTTTGCGCCCTCGTTCATCAATGTCTGCTTTTACTTCACTTTACATTACTTAGCGTTTTTTAGTTTTATTAATATCTTCTTGTTTTGTTTAAAAATAAGTAACATTTGCAAGCTCTGGTTTGAGTAAATGAATTAATTATTGTCTGTTCAAATTAAACATGTGATGAGATGTTAGATTACTTGTTAAAGTTTGGGTCTTAGTAATAACTTAGATTAATTATGAAACTTTTAACCTTTAACATACTAAATTCCCTAATACTGACGGCATAGAATATTTAGGACAATTCCATAAAATAAGTTATTTCCCCCCTTCAGTAAAGATCTCATACTCTTACTAACTGGCTTGCAGTAATCACAGTTAACTAGCTCTTTAAACCCGTTTAGTTCTCTAACGGATATCGGTAAACACAGTGGAGGGCAATCACTAGTAGTAACTGTACCTATATGTAATTAAATGTGTGTTATTATCTATACAATTAATGCGGTTGCTCGACTTTCAATAGACAAACACAAAATAACAGTTGAAAGATAAACAGAGTACAAATTAACTTAGATTTTGCCCCTTATTAACTAAATCCGATTGCCCTCTTAACCCAAACTGGAGCAGGGACTGTTCATATATCCAAAAACTGGGCTAAACTGCTGACCACATTTCTATCGCTAAACCGTATCATTTTCCTCATCACATTTGAATGACAATAAGTAATCTAAGCAACACTTTGCTACCAGCAGGCTTCTGGGTAATAAAACACACAATGCCAAATATCGGTAGTAATATCAAATTGTAGAATAGCATACAATGACGCACGGGGTACCTACGTGACTAATTCGCAGGTTCTTATGGCATGACTAAAACTACAAAACATACTTAGTAATGTTTTATGAAGGCTCCCCGAGTTCAATGTGACCTCAATACGCAATGAGTTTTGGTTCAACTTTTTTTAACCTTTCAGTAAAGTTCAGAAAGATTAAAGTAAAAGCTTTTCAAAGGCTAGTATAGCTTTATTGAAAGTCTCGAAATTATGAAATAATACTAGCGACGCATTACGGTACCACAGCCTTTTATACATCGCAGGATTTTTTAAGAAAAATATTACCAAGGCTAAACTAAATAACCCATATTGGTCAAGACATGAATTTGAATGAGAAAACGAGATACAACTATTACTCCTTAACTAGCGTAGCTTTCGCTTAAAACAAGGGTTATCGCAATTAATAAGATCCCATGAGAATTTATAGATACTAATATTACTTTACAATTACTTTGAGTACCAAATATAGACGACAACAAAATGACGAAACGGTTACTAACTAGATATATTAATTAAAATTAATGTATGTAACTATGTAACCCTCGGGCCATCGAGATAACCTGTTGGCTATTTGGTTTACGATTGATAACGTTTGAGTAAAAACACATAATTAAATATCGATACGAGATACAGGTATTGTTATTTAATTTAATACGAACATTAATAATTACATTCAGCTACTGATGAATGAACATCTAGTCTAGATTCTGTGTAATTATGTGTATAAATTTACCAAACAAAACTGAAAAACTTTCCTTTTTAGAAATAATATGATTAAAATTGTATTGGGATTGAATCTGTCATTTCTGTGATGACATGGATGGTGTACCGAACTTTGGAAAAAATTAAAGCAACATTTTGTTTCTAGTTTCAATTAATAATTAGGTTATTTTTATCGGAAAATAATATCCACTTACAAAACTCGTATTAATTTCGTCACCCTTACTTTCTACCACTTTTAGCGATCACTACTATCAACTATATAAATCCATAGTAACAAATGCTATTCTATATTTAGAATTCTATATTTAGAAGAATAAACGTAAAACCGAATTATTTCTAAAGGAGGTTCTATATCAGTATCATAATCGAATTGATATCGTAAACATTAAACACTGTACGAAAGGGAACTCGTTCCGATTTGAATACTCGATCGCGGTCACAGGAAGTTACTATTACTTATTTTGTAATTTATTGACGTAATTTATTAAGTTACAATATATATGAATTAATTTATTGTTTGTAAATAATACTAATGATTTCTTAACAATATTAACTGCTTATGCGAGTTGTACAAATGAATCTGGTACTTATTTGTAAACGAGAAGAAAATCTACGTAACAATAATATAGTAATTATTGTAACCCTTACTGTAAGTAAGTTTGTATGAATTATCATACTTAAGTTACTCACTTAAAACTTACTTTTGAAGCTAAAATCTAAATTATAATCGTTTTTGAAGTCGGATGCCTCAGACAACACAATAAGCACACACGTGAAACCCCTTACCACCGTTGCGTCGCGTTGGGTGTTCAAAAACAAATAAACTATAAACATACTAATAATAATAATTATTACTTTGTGTATTTATTGCAAAATAGTAAAATATAATGTTGCTGTGAATACTGGATTATCGAATTAATAATCGATTTAATTGTACTTAACAAAGTACATAATAGTCGTAAAAAGAACTAAGTTGCGGACATTCCTATTCATAAATTTAATACAGCCCGCAACAAGACCACATACAAACATACACTCATTTTATTGTAATGAATCGTAAGAATTTCTTACATTATAATGGTTTAATATGTCCTCAATTAGCATCGTAGTTTAATGTCCACATCAGGCTATAAAGATGTTAACTAAATTGTCACAGACTTTAGAAAGCAGTAACTTGAGTGCGAGCTTGCAAAGCGATATCATTTTTTAATGTTTATTACACCAGTCATTATAGTCACTGAGCAATATTCTTATACAACCTTGCCTTTAACTATTCATTTGCTATAAAATCTATGTAGCTAACTACCTTATTTATTATTCGTACAAATTCTCCACTGTCTCGTAGTTTGTAAAGTTATTAGTTTATTTTTCTTAAAAAAAATGTAAAATGAATCATTAAAAGCCATTTATAAGCGCAAATATTTATGGTCCGATCAGTTAAGTATCGATTTCGAATACTCCGTAGCTGTATTTTAATTCCGATCTCCGTATAGATTAAGTCATAAATCGACCAGTTTTAGAACGAGCGTCGCAGTTTTTTGCTTCAATTTATTTAAATGTGCGAACAAACAGTTATATAGTTATGATTTTCGTATATTAATTGTTTATACATAAATATATTTGCCAAGAAGTTTTAATGTTATACACATTTTGAAACTAAACTGGTTTTATCGATATAAATCTTGGTAAATAAGTTCCAACGTCTAGATATTTAATATTCATAGTAAGAGGATTATTTAATAAGCATGATTGAATCAGAAACCGGCAAATAGAGTATCGTAAAGAGTGTTGTTTGCGTCCGCCTACGCGCCGCGACGCCGCGTCGTCGTGTCGTGTCGTACGAGCGAACAGTGTAGGAGCGAGGCGCGTGTCACTCGCCGCGATTCCTGCAATAATCTTCTCAAGCGATTGCTCTATCCGGTGACGGAGTAAAGTATCGCTAGCTGATTATTGTGTGTTATTTGCGGTGTGTGCGCATGTGTTGGTGCGAGGTGTGTGTGTGTGGATGCGTGCGAGTGGTAGTGGGCCACCCAGCGCGCGGCCACACGCAGCGCCCACCCACGTGGAAGGGGCGCCGAAGTCGCGGCCCGCGACTCGCGGCCTTGCCCGACACACGCTCGCACTCCGCTCCGCTCGCTACTCCGCACTCCACTCCACACTCCGCCGCTACCGCACCGCACCTCGCACCACGCACCCGGCTTTGATTGACATCTGACATTCACCCATCACATTGAACCCCAAAATATCATATCACAGATATATCACGAAACAACCGAGAAATTTTAAATTATACTACAACCGACCATGTTTGAGTGTTAATCAAATTATAACCGTTTTCACTGGAAATTCTTAAGAAAAATTATCCATCTCACTTATAAAGAATGAATTAAGCTTTTATGTACTGTAATTGTTTAAACAGTTACCGGTACAAAAAGCCGGCCGCGGTTGTAAATGCTTGAATTAAAGAAGGTGCGCGTGCGCTTCCGAATTTTGCCACCGCGTCCATTGATGTTTGGATTTACAAATATTATTAGCATCGCACCAACATTACACAATACTCATTGTTTATTTACGATACCTGTTCAAGTGCGAGTCGGATATTTGATGTTATTCTCGCGAGAACATTAGTTGGACAGGTTCCAATAATAATTTCAGTGTTAATGCAGTCTTTAAGCTCATTACACGAACACTTTAAAGTTATTTTAGAATTCTCACATTCACGACTATAAATTACTGTTATTTCACCGTTGAGTTTATGATTGGTCACATTTCGTAATTTACTCTGGTATTATGTGCCGTATTTTACTACTTTATGTTTTTGTATTAATAGCTCTTTAGTTAATCTTTCAATTTTACGATGCATGGATCCATTATGTGCAGAATACAAACTTCTAAAGCACTATCTCTTAAAGCAGGAGGCTTCCGCATTCAATACCATAGATTTGTTAATGTACCTGCAGACGTTAATACATACTGGTACATTATGTGTGTGCTGTATTGATGGTCGCTTTAAGAGACCGGCCGCGTTCGGTCAAGCGGTCAAACGAAGCCATTTATTACTTGTCATTTCGCCTGATTGTAAAGGTCCAAAGTTAAGTACCGACACCTTCTGGGAACCTAAGCTCGTTAGTTAGTGGCCGAACCTCGCGGCCACCTCGACGCTGAATCATAAGGTTGATAAATTAATAAATGACTATGTGTAATTGCTTTCGTATCTTACTCATAGTCTACTACACACTAAAGATATTTACTTACTTGTTGCTTAATAACGTTATTTAATTAATGTATTACTTAATACTTGCAAATTACAAATATGTTGGTTTTTCCCTCTACACATGATATATTTATTCATGAATAACTAACTTCATTATTTATCCTTCTTGCAACACCCTGCGGTTTTAACCGCGTTGTGGCTGTTGCCGTGGGAATTTTGTATCTCCCTGTGCTTTCCGCACCAGTTGACATTTTAAGAATAATCTTCGTTTATAACATAGGTTGGCTATCCTCGCAGTTTTACTTACATCGTACCCATTTTCGTATTTCTGATTGAACAGTAGCCCATGATGGAATTGTGATCATTAACTCTCTCCTACTTAATTTCATCAAAATCGGTTCTGCAGACGGATGTACAGATTTTCTCATACTCTCTCAACTTTTTACTTGAACCATCGTAAGTATTTTGAATATAGTTTTTGTAAAATGATGTCTGTCTGGCAGCCGCGGTGGTAGACTTGTATCAGCCGCCCAGTAATAGACCCTGTCGCCGGCTAATCACTGAGGCTCGCTCTATAAACTATCATTTTGTCGTCCTCTGTAGCTTCGTCAAAGAATATTTATTTATGTACAGATGGATAGAGATATTTATAATAACGTTCTAGTTTATTTTGATAACAATTAAGAATTCTAATAGACTTTAAAATTGCCCACATTATCTTCAATGTAAAAATGCTCACAAAACTATACACAATGGTTTCTTTTAGTCTAATGCAATAGATGTCAGCATAAAAATAAATAAAACTTTTATTAAAGAAAGTTGCCTATTATAGCGTCGGTAATATAGAAATCATCTGCAACATTTCGTAGTCTCTTTTACTAGAGAATATTCTTTGTAGTCGCCGCTACCGAGAAGCGAAAAGGCGGGCGTGGCCAATCAGGATACCATCAATCTTCGCCGCTATAGAGACATTAGCTCAACAGCCATTTTCGAACAGCGATTAGCAAGGAACATGTTTCCGGCATTTTTTACTTATCGTCCTTTTATTCTTTGGCAACTTGTTGGTTTTAAAATTGATCTCGATAGAGCACTAATTGATTTAAGTGCGACGAGCGGCGACACACCGACATGCCCGTGGCGAGGGATACAAATTTATTAAACAGGAATTTCGATGTAATTTATAATTGCATTCAATAACATAGTACTGCGGTGGCTTTAATTATATTATTGCAAGTATAATGTGAGATAATAACATGATAACAACTGGTTCTGTTAACGCATATTTGATTTGGAAACTATCTTTGATGTGTCTTGATCTAACATCTATTACTACTATGTTTGGAAATAAAGCGATTAATTTTATTAAAAAGTACTCGATATATTTTAGTCCTTTATATTACAAATAATTAAACAATGTTATTTCTAGTTTCAATTAAAAAATAAACAAAAAATGTATAAAGTATAAAAATATTACTAATAATATGTAAAAAAAAATCGTTACGATTGCTACGAGTGCTACGCATTGCTACGCGCGTAGCGGCCATAGTAAAGACATCAACGTCGTACCTCCAACGAAGTGAAAGTACGAGTGAACGCAATGCAAGTCGCGTTAAGTTTTACCGCAATCAACTTATTTTATTGATATGTAAACATTATATTAATATAAATAAATATGCTTTGACGCCATAATCGGTACTAGAAGGAACTAGTTACGAAATGAAAGCGACACTAAAACTTGTGGAGGCTTCGCACTATCTTGTTCTTAATGCGATGTAGTTAATAATATTTGAAATGTTAATATTTAATTATTATTAACTAACATCACCTCGCGGTTTTACCCGTGTTGTGCCCGTTCCTATAGGAATTCCGGGATGAAAAATAGCCTATAACCTTCCCATTGAAAGTGGCTATCTATTACAAAAGAATTATTCAAATCGGACTGATAATTCCCGAGATTAGCTCGAACATACAATACATACAAACAAACAAACAAACTAACAAATTTAACCCTTTTATAATAATTATTGTAGTTGTATATTTTATACTCTCAGCTAGAAAAAGCTGGTAATTAACTGCACATCACGAGCCAAAGCCAAGTGATGGCAGAGGATTTTTTTTTTATTTTTTATTATTATGCCTAACTAAGCCTGACTCAATCAGTTACTTCTACTCAGGTAGTCGTTTTATTGTTTTTGTGATTCTATTTAAAAGAAATATATTAGTGTAATAGGGCATAGTGTAGCGGAATATCAATGACATTACGAAATGAAGTGATTTGACTATAGATAACAGATTATTAATTAATGCGAAGTCAGAGGCAGACAATGGGACGATTGTTTCATTTGGTATACCATGTCATACAGCAAAAGTTGAGGATAAATTAATAATTAATGTAGAAGGAGGAGGGCAACTGAGAAGGGTACTCATATTATAATAAGTAGACCCTAAAAGTACCAGTTCACTATGGGCCGCAATCCGCACCCGCAAACGGTTGGCGAACATTGTCGGTGCGAACTAATACGCATCGCTTACGGTTGCGGTTTGTATCCATAACCAGAAGAGGATCTCTAATTTGTTGTGTTTTTGGTCGATTAGGTCATGATAACCTTATAAAGCGGATATATGGCTTATGGTGAACTAAGAAAATAGTGATTAAACTTTATGTGATTACTAACAATGAAGTAACTGTCGATTAAATGCCAATGGTGATTAGATTACCACTTCGTGATAGCATCATTAGTCAAGGTTTGCAACAAGTAAAGTAAGTAAGTATATCAAGGCAGTAAGTACTTCAACAACGGCAGTAAGTACTTCAACAACCTGTGTTGTTGAAGTACTTACTGCCTTGAATTACTTACTCGCGTCGTTGTAAACTATCACGCGGATAATTATTTATTAATCCATCCGTTACCCAAATAAAATGATATCGCCATCAATCTATAAATGCTACAAACTTCCAAGTAAAATATCAAGTTATTTTAAACTATTCACATCAATAGAACACACAGATAGAAATTGAAAAATCATTCGTGTATGACATTTCCAGATCAAATGATGACTTAAATTAGTTTGATGTGGTTCGTACGAGTATAATATTGTAAAATAATCTGGTATTTGTCGAATACGTCGCATCTCTACTCTCTACGGGTCTCGTGTTTGAGCCCAGACCACCCACGAGAGCTCGCTATATTATTTTATTGTACAATAAACAAATTTATTGCCCTATATGGCTATTTATATTTTTATTTATTAAGAGGTTTTGTTACCTACAGAAATACGACATTAATCCTTCGTCGGAGATTTGATTGCGATTTAAGAAAAGGTTGGTTTAGTAGTGTTTAGTCATCGTTTAGTCGGTTTAGTCATTTCAATACAGATTGTCATCAATACAAATGAAATTAAAATTGAACAAGTAACAAAACGAAAGCTGTTTCAGACGACTTTCTATGATGAAAGTATAATACACAGTTTTCATTATCACTCATCATCATAAATTTAAGAGCAAGGCTCTTGTCGGTGAGTCCGATGCAGACTTCTCCATCTATTCCTATTCAGTGCAAGTTCCTTCACATCTCTATACGACATGACAGACACTTTTTCTTTAATCTGACTCATGTAACTGATTCTAGGCCTTCCCCTACCTCGCTTTCCTTCAACTTTACCTTCCATGATATTATTAATGTATCTGTATGAGATGTCCTATCATCTTCCCTCTCCTATTTTCTATTATCTCAAGTAATGTTCTACATAGTATAAAACAAAGTCGTTTTCTGTTGTCTGTCTGTCCCTATGTATACTCAAATCTTAAAAACTACGCAACGGATTTTGACGCTGTTTTTTAAAATAGATAGAGTGATTCAAGCGGAAGGTGCATATGTATAAAATTCCAGAAATGTCCACGGAAACAGGCACAATCGCGGGTAAAACCGTGGGGCGCTACTTGTCACAAATATGACTACAAACAAAGGGAACCATCTCGAAACTGCTTACCAGTATTTTAATAATTACGCATCAAATATGTCGACAGTTTTATTTCATTGTAACGAAACGAGTCATCCCACCTTACTACAGGTTACTCGAGCATTCTTTACGTTCCCATTATTCAATTAACCAAAACAATTAACAAGATTTTTAATTACCACTTTACTGAGAACACACCCAGTATTACCGGGAACATAAAAACTAGTTCTCGAGTACAAATAAAAGTTATCCGTATAAAATTAACAATAATTCGTCGTTGTACAGCAACCGTTGATTAAACTATCAGAGACACGTTAAGGTACTACGAACACACATTAAGTATTAATTAAGTTTGGAACAAAAAATATATGCTTTATCTTTAATGGTAATATCGGGGCTTGCATTATGGATAGGATAGCCGTATGAGAACATTTGACAGGATACAGAGATAACTTTTTATTGTTTTGTAAAAACGACACTTAAAGCTTTCGTAATTGTCGATAGTTGTAAAATGTATTAAAGGGATTCTTATTTATTGCAATATCGTGTTTACATTAATACAATACGATGCAGATATTGTGGACTGATAAGTGCTGTTAAAGATACGTTGCATGCGTCTTAAATAGCAAATTACTACTAATATTTTAATTTCCAGGTTTATAAAGTAATAAAAAATATTTTCATCAATTAAAGCTTCATATACAAAGCATTTCTTGAGAGTCAAATTAAACGTTACTTAGTAAACTTTACATCTAATACATAATACTAATTCAACTTTGTATTACCTGTTTAAGATCTCGTGATGGACAGATGTCCATTATTTCTTGCTAATATAAAATTGCTAACTAAAACGATACTTCAGAATACTTAACCATATATTAGAGATAAAAAATGTTTTCATCTGTAATGAGGTTCGCGTTTACACAGTAACATGTGTTGTGAATTAAGGCGGGTTGACACGATTCGAGTGTGCTCGATCCAAGTATTCTCTGATGTCTACTCGGATCTTGTACAGCTGTGATTGGTTGCAAACGACCTTGTGCATTTTAAAAGTAATATTCACTAAATGAACAAGTCACACGGACAAGTGTGCAGGTTTGCCTGCCAGACAGCTAATGTGTGGTTTTGCATTTAATATATGTTCACACTTCCAAGGTCTATAGTTGCACGGTACAATGGATAGGTATACTTGCAAACGTGCTCATGAACATGTCCATCTATATTATTGTTTTATAGGAAACCAGCATTGCACCAAGTTTTTACCCGTAATGAGCCCGTTGTTGGAGGAATTTAGAGATGAAAAATAGCCTATACCCTTCCCGTTGAATGTGGCTTCATTCGTCAATTACAAAAATAATTATTCGAATCGCTCAGGTAATTCCCGAGCATACAAACAAACAAAATTACAAATTTTGCTTTGTATTAAAGTATAAATGTCCAGCTTTCTGATCGCAAATGGACAATTCATCCAATCACATGAATCCTGGGAGACATTAGAGTGAACTCGCTCCAAGCAGACTCCAATCGCGTCACTCCAGCTTTACAGAGTAGCATATGTTGTGAATTATAAGGACGTTTGGATGCATGTCCGCGGCAGGCATAGAGACGTCATCAGACCACCCACCGCGATCTGATACTTAGATACTTCAGCTTACAAAGAAGCTGATTATGACTCGCTTTAAATATGATCTCGGCCCGATTCCGATGAAACGTTACGTCGCTTCATCAAGAGTTTGAGTGAGTAATAATGTTTATACATATTCTGATATTAAATAAGTAAAGATGTTAAGTTTCTATATAGAAGAAATCTTGGTAACTTTGGATCTGATTTTAACAGGCAGTAATTACTGATTGATGTACGCATTGGTTTCGTAGCAATGTATGCTTTTGTATACCTACAATTATTTTACATTGGACCCGTAGACTAAAAATTAGATCGTTTTACGAAACAAAACTAATAAATTCATAAAACCTATAAATATATTACTTCGTAAAGTAAATTGATTATTAAGATATAACATTATGAAAGTAGCGCCGGGGAAAATGTTTATGGTAGATCGTTTATCTCAATTATGCAAAAACCATGCCGCTATGCGCTATCTAATCATTAGGGATGCAAAATGTAAATTTAAGGATATAAATAGCTAAAGAATTAACCTAGCTTAGTACGAGTATATTGTTGAATAAACTTATCTAAAACTGATTACTGCCAAACATTAAAATAAACAGTAGTACATACTTAGTTGCTTCATACGATTTGTTTATCAAGCGTTCACACGAGTAATGTTCTCGCGACGTGCGATCGCTTACATAATACGTTATAAAACACAACAATTTGTTTAATTCTGTTTATCATACGTCTAAGTCGGCAATTTATCCAATTAGGCCGTCTACGCGCCAGCCCGCGGCGGACCACCCACGACGGCGGGCTATTAAACATAAATTACAAATAATTTGGTTAAAACTATGTTCTGTTCCCATTTGATTGCGGTTACAAACTAGTCTGTATCGAGCCTTAATTTTAAGAGCTCTCGTTTATTTACTTTGTAGTAAATTTTACGATCATAACAACTTACTAATATTAATTATGGTTTACAAATTACAACTGTTTTATTATTCATTTATTGGTACATAAATACTAATTTGTCTGATAATTACATTTAAATAAACAAAATAACCCAAGTTAATTACTTAGTTCATTTAAAACTTAAAACGGAAAATGCTTTCGGATTATGAAGGGTCATTGTCTTTATTTAATGATTTAATTATTACACCTAACGGTTACACAAAGGATGTGAAATAGGTTGGTACCCCAATATAAGGATACGTTTCCACTACTACTATGCGACGATACGTATCAAGCGAGGAATATGTTTTAAGCCAAGAGATTAGGAACCAATAGAATTGCCTTCTTTATTTACCTTCATTCAGCGCATCTTCTTCGGAAACCATTTAGTAGAGCGAGGAATTTATACGTAGGTACAAAATAAGCTAGGGATGGGTGTGAGGGATGTGCGAAAGATGTGGAAGAAAGATGTGTGCCGTAAGTAGATGTGAGCGAAAAACAAGCTAGACGGTGTATGTTAGAGGTACATGAAAAAAGCTCTCTTTAACTTACAAGCTCCACACAGCATCCTTATGAATCGCTCAAATCGTTTCACATCTTGCTAGCACATCTCAACGGATAGTAGTCGTTACATGAGCCATGTCAGAGGCCTTTGGCGGCTTAATAACTCTGACACCAGGATTGGTCAGGTTGACCATCCACTCGATGAAGAAGAAGAAGAACACCTCTAGTGGAAACCCAACCTAACCAGCCATTACTATTTATTATTCTATGCTCATAGCCTAATAATATATTTCTAATGTGTCGGATACATCCAATACTAAAATTTAAATTAGGTTTCTTTTACTTTACGACCACAATAAAACATTGGGGGTGACAATTTGCTAATTCGCATTGCGACAGAAGATTATGTTGCTAAGTTATGGTGGAGCTCCAGCGCCTATCAATAAAGACAATGGACTCATTTGTATTCGGTCAGAGTCGGCTCAACAGCGATAGACTAGTTTTTATAATAAGAGGGACGAAGGTTACAACTTAGCTGTGCACAAATTGTATAGACTACGCGTAACAAAGAATCATTTTGTAAGTTACAAGATAAGACATATTATCAATATCTTTATCGATAGAATATCTAATTCCAATAATATTACACATAAATTGTGCCGCAGCATCATTTATCATCGATATTTTATAGGGTCGCAATAAAAGTCTTTATTTGAAAGTATCTGTGGATCAATGATCATAATTGAAACGTCTGTTATTGTGATCTAAATTCCGTGTGTACCTCACGCAAGGTTCTTGGAAGATGTATAGAGTGACACCCCGCTGGGTGTTCGCCCGAAGTGTCAAAATGTCCAGGTTGAGCCACCCCAAACAATGCGCCAGTTAACGACGTTTGAACACAATCTGCTTACATAATATCGACTTTACTTCAATGGTAATATAGGTTTTCTTTTTCCGATGAATTCCATAGCTTAAATAGATATATTTGCGGTGTCTAATAGTATCGCTGCATTGATCTATCGGTTGGATTGGTCGGTAGAATGGATTGAATAAGGACGTTTGCACCTCCCGGTTCTGGGAAGGTGGAATGTGCGTGAAATCAAGTTGTCGTCAGGTGTGGCTCGAGATCTTAATCCGATTGGGAGATACTATTTTAGTGCAACTTAAACCATTTATATCGGATTTCTGGTTCCATAAGGAGCTTTCGTTTGTAGTAATTCAAATTCTCAAGATGTTGTTAATAGGTTTCTATATTCTGGGAAATGGCATCAGAAAATTTAAAGCTTTAGGTTTTTCTTGGCTATTCGCTCATTACAAACACACAACTTTTTGGGTCGTTAAAATTCGCATAAGGTGTCTTGACTTGATGATTTTATGGTGTCTATTTTGTTTGAATTATATTCAGGGTGCGTATAGTCCACACATTAGTCGTTGTCCGACAAGCTGGTTGCTCATTGGGCGCGTGTGTGTCGCCAGTCGCCTCATTCATCACACGCGGATACTTCCAGCCATCTATCCGTATAAACTATGATTGCAATTAAACACTCTCTTGTTTCAAGATAAATTGAAGTAGCCCCATGACATTTTCTAAGAAAATACTTGTAGTATTACATAAATTAATGCGAGAATGATCTTTTGCGAATCTTGAATCAGGTGTTCTTGGTAAACTCGCAATATATTTTGGTGTAAGTGTGTGCTCACAATAACTGAATGTATTTTTGGTTAGCAGTTTATATTGTACATGTGTTTGTTATTAGTTTGCCTTCTGTCTTAAATATCTAACATACAAACAAAATTATGTATATTATGAATAATTGATGATTAAAAAAATAAATTGGTTTACGAGTGTATTGGTGCGTTTGATCGTGGTCGCTGGATATGGCGTTGATGAGTCTCGGCGGAGGGTGCCGCGATCATTCAGGCGGCCGCTAAATAAATTCATTAGTTAAATCACCGTCGGCGGCTTTTTATGTCGGCTACATCAAAGGGAGGCCGCGTCCTGGGCCAGCCCTGCCGCCGGGGGCGCGTTCCACTTTTTACCCAGAAAACTCTGTAAACAAAATGATATGGTACGTCCAAATGTTTGATCCCCTTTATTATCTACACACAGAGGGAATGTTTACCTATTATAGCAAACGCACTCTTCGAGGTAATTGTAAGGATGTAATAAAATTGCCGATCCTTAGAACGCCCTGTTTGCTTTGAAGTTCCAATGTTATTTGGCGTGTTTGCGATAAAATCGTTGCTAAATCATAATATCTGAATGATTTCCGCCGGGCGCATTAAGTTTGAAGCAGCCATAAAGCTTAATCTTGTAGTACGTGAAGTGAGGTCTTATATCCCCAATTTGGATGGCGCAGTATCAAATTATACGGTGCGTATAATGGCAGTGTTGTTCCTCGTGATTCGGTGGCACTCATAGCGACTTCATTGAATGCTTTTATTTTGGTGTTGTTCCCTCTCGAGGAGCCGCGTAGTCGGCGCGAGGTGGTGCGAGTAGGATGGCCTCATGACGTGTGTGGTCCGGAGGCGCGGCGGCGGCGCGGCGGCGCGGCCGGCGAGCGCTCGGCCGTCTCCGCAGGTACTCGGCTGCGCGCCGCTCGCCGCACAAGTACGACAACATAACCGTTCGAATCGTGATGGCGGCTCCACAAACACCGAGAGTACGCTCCGGACAGACGGGTCAGTGTCGCTCGAGTCGCGCAGCCGGAGACACGTTGCCGCGTTCGCATCGTCTTTTGTAATGAAACTCGGTTCAGTTTCGTGTTCCAAACGGCAAAGTGTTACAAAGTGACGAATACGAGAGTGTACTAGTGTGTGGTTATGTGGCGGCGAGTGATATGACAGCGTGCGCCGCCAGACGGACCCCGGCCGTCTTCATGAGGATACTGGTGACAGAGCTGGCCCCGAGATCATGGTGGCTCCCGATTCCGAGGCTCCTTCGACTCCTCGGATAGCGGGCCCCGCACACGAGAGCCCCTCCGCCGCTGAGGCGCGCCACAGCGCTGACCTGTATATTCGCACGAGCTGGGTCGACGCCGCTCTCGCGCTCTCCGAACTAGAAAAGGTGCAGTGTTGTGTTCACTCGTAACTTGACAGTGTACTCGCATGTTACGGTTGTCATATTGCACGTGTGATTGTTTTTCTGCGAATGCCAATCGTATCGAGGAACGCGGCAGCAAAATACGGTGGCGCCGACTAGTGGTAACCATGCGTACTATCAAGGCCGCGCGTATATTGTACAAAATATCAAGGTTAAAAACAATAATAAATCAAACCAGAAAGCTAAAAGCACATTTAATATACCACACATGTATAACAGTGTATATCTCCAACCGGTTGATCTAAGTCATTATTTATTATCTGAAGTCAAAACAAATATCGAAAGTAATTAAACAAAATAGAGGGAAATAATCTGCTCCCGTTCATACATTCTCCTCAATAGTACCAAAAGTCATATTATTGAGACATACAATTAAATTGAGAAACTAAGATGTCGTCTGCATAGCGCCTACCTACTACGAAATACGTAAGATTGCCGGGTTCGGCGAAGGTGGCGTTTCCAAGAAGGTCTCATTATACCCCGCGGTGGTCCGCACCCCTTAACATTGTCAATTGCAAAGATTTTTTTCGTACTTCTTAAATTCTCCGCGCATTCTCTTCAATTCAATAGCTTTGAATTAATTCTCATTTCGTTAAGCTATCTTTTTAAAAAAAGTTTTAAAAATGAGAAAGTATACCTATTTAAAAAATCGAAGCTTCCAGAAAAATATAAACAGCTGTAACCTGCCGTGAGGTTAATGTAACACCCGAACGGTTGAATATATCGTAGAAACTTGGTTGTATGGTTGTATGCAAGATGAAGCAATTAAGGCTCAGTGGGTTCTGAAAGTGGGGGCCCTGGTATGAGCACGCGCAGCGCATCGTCGGCGCCGATAGAGACATCAACGCGGGCGCACGAACACGGCCGCAGACGGACGAACCTTATAGACTTGAACACTTTCAAATATTCTTCTTCTTGATTCCAAACAAGATTCCTTTTGAATTTTATTTTTATGAGAATATCTCAGATTTTAAAAAAAGTATATTTAAAGATTCTAGGCCCACAAATCACACATGGCTGCGTTTTATCATTCTGATATTGAATCCGAGTCAAACACGAAAATATTTTTCATCTTACTTAACTAAAACAAACCCGTTTTTGGATTCATATCCTTTTGAAAACTATTATAATATGTTGAATGCAAAAAGGAGATGGTTATTCTTCTTCTTTGAAGACTTAAGAACTTAGCATATTTGCAACATGACGCACAATTTCCTGTTAGACCAGAAAATAAAAGGGCCTTCTTGCACGAAAGCTTAATTAATAACTTAATAGTCACGTGGCATTATCAATTTCTTGTACGTGTCGCAAATGATCTTCTGGTTGAAAGTATCCTATCTACCTATCTACCTCTTCTGCAGGATTAAAATCAATCTTGCATAATCTTATTTTCTCGATAATCCAAAAAAGTTTAAAATAAATACAAGATGTCTATTCTACGAAAGCATAAGTCTGACGAGACCGCACAGAGCTCACCTCGTGGAATTGAGACATCTTGTGGTTTCCGATCTGCCATCCCTTTCTGTCTCACCAAAACTTAAGACCCTTTCCTGTTCTTTAAAATTCATCGTTTGTCCCTTTCCCTCTCGTTTTTCCCACATATCATCTATCTCCTTCCAAACATGCGTTCACCCGGGCGGTCGGCAGCTGTGCTGGAAGCTGGAATACTATAAACGTCCGTACGGAGACTTTACTTAATATTCCTGATTATGTAAAATACTAATATTGAACCGAATAGATATCGCTTAATTAAGCACTTCGATCGATCATTGTGTTATTTTATTGACTAATGGTTTAAAAATATATTTTTTTAACGCTTGCAGATTGTTTTGATGGAATGGAGAAGTTATTGTTGATGAGTGTTAACGTATACATTCCTTAGCAACACTGAAGTGTCAAATTACATAAAACCAATAAGGGACTTGTGGACTTGACCACAAGCGTAATTTTACAGTTTACACACCTCATTACCCACCCTGATCGAATTTTCCTCGTGACTAAACTTCCGAATTCTTCAATTAAGCCTGTCTCGTCCATTCTGTCGTGATGAGGTAATCTAACAATCCGCCCTGTTACCTTGTGATTACCCGCGGCGTTCCATTGGTCTACCGATGTACGCTGATTACCCGTGCCCATATGTTTTATGTGATGGAACCGGTTTTGCCATGTTTAATATGGCAACTTTCTCGAGATTAACGAGTATTTTCCATCTTTGATCGCCACTTAATAATGATGAAAATATTGTTACGATGGGATGGATAGAAAAACGAGATAATGAGGAACCCATTATCATAATGCAGAATAGATTTCAACAACAAAACCAATTCAATACGAGCAAGAATAATAGCAAGAAGTAGCAGGCATGTTCCTTCAATGTCCTTTAAAATCATTTTGAATCCATACCTCGTCTTCCCGGGCCATTTTAATGAGTTCCATTTTCTTTTCCATCTTCGTAAATTATTTTCTGGCTTCAAAAGATCTAAATGGAAGTAAACATTTGAAAAAACACAATAAGTCACTAAATAAATGCATGGCCTTGCTAGATGGAATGTTGTTCAGCGCAGGCACTATTCGGAAAGTAGAACACTGTAGAACAAGTTTGACTTGAGAGTTAATAGACATTAAATATCGAATTAGCTTGTTTATGATAATGTAAAAAATCAAACTGATGACTACGTATATATTATATCGGACCAAATATTTAAAACTGTTTGAAAATTTTGGAATGGGAGAGCTTTTCAAAACTTTACATCTAAAAACCTGTAGAATTGCCCCATAGCATAAGGTGTTTACGATAAAGAATATCTCAATTCTTGCATTCATGTTAGTGCTTCATATTTTAATATTCAAAGCCATGTTTTGTGCTTTGTTTGAGATAAAGGCTTTACGCCTACGTCCCATTCTATGGAGATGTACAGGATACTAGATCGATCAACATAAATAGGAAGTGTAAATCATCATAACATTCATTGTTATGACTTTCGATTACCTAAATATAGACGTAAAGTAATTTAGATAAGATGAGTTGATTGCGCGGCTATATGTTGGTTAAATTAAGTAGTTAGTAACTGATAATTATTACCCCGCTGACCCAAGCTACCAGATAAAAGTCAAGTGAGAGTGTCAACAATGCTCATTTCATATGCAACCTATAATTTTGGTCAATAACATTAATATCAAGAGCCCTAAAGGTTAATTTATAATTAAGCCATTCAGAGGTAGAACTTCGAAATACCAACGTCGACGAAAATCCATTATTGCCAGTTCCCTGAAACATTATGCAACATCACCCGAGGGCGAGCGGTCGGTCGTGAGAACGTGTTCCAAGTGTCCCAATCTTATCTACAGGAAACGCATTCGTCGGCGCCACCGCATCGCATCGCATCGCGGATTACAATCACTAATCCCACGGATCATACTTCAGCAATTTACTCCTGCTTAGGCGCAATATAAGCCATGTTGTGCAATAACATGCTCCTATGACGAGGTTTATCGATATCGTTGGTGGCCTCTCTGAATTGCTTCTATAAAGATGTTATTAATATTTGCTTCCAATGAATGAAGGGAAATGGTTAGAGTATGCGATGGTGTGATGTTGTGCGCGGGTAACGAATGGCGCGGAGGAGGCTCGGTGGCGTGTTGTGGCGTACGGCCCACGTGTTCCGCGCGCGGGGCGCGGGCGCATTCCGGCCGTGACGTCACGCCCACCCAGCGAGCGTTCGACATTCACCTCGCACCGAGTACCTCACTATGACTCTAGGGCCCACCGCTCAGCTGTATCTCTGCAAGTTATTTCAATTCAATCTCTCCAAGATATTTCAATACTGATTTCTCTCCATTGATTTATTCTGGTAGTCTCAAACGATGCTGGCAGATTAATACATGTAAGCAACTCGAATGTAGCCGTCCCAAAATTCACGTCCAAAAAATCCCAAAAACCCATTTTTTAGTTTTGAGAAAAATTAGAACAAAAAACGTTATCCGTATCCGAAAGGCAGTTTAGAGTGACCGCGGGCGTATGATTGAGTTATTATTATGCAATTAGTATCTGCTTCACGATATTCGGTGTGTGTGTCGGCTCATCTCGTGTCTGGAGGAGAGTGGCGCCACCGGTACGCTCGCCGCTTCGTCCGCGCCGCCGGATCATTAATCACAATCAACTAACGAATTATTTCGACGTTTAAGACGTCGATGTTATTATATCTTATGTCAAACGATCTCGTAATCGCGTGTTTATTGATATAGCGCCAAAAGAAAAACAATCACACTAAAACACGTCTGAGATTAACACGTCTGAGATTAACACGTTCATAATGCTTTCTGCAAACTGGCTTGCTGACTTATTGACTAAACGTGACGGTTGCAATGTACCTCATGAATACTTATAAGATGTTTTCGCTTGCAGGGTAACATCGAAGGTGGAAGGAATTCGCTGTGGATCCGGGCGTGGCTGCAGGAACAGCTCTTTATATTGGGCTGCTTCCTTCAGGGAGACGCGGGGAAGGTTCTCTTTGTTGCCATCCTCGTGCTGTCCACCTTCTGCGTGGGTCTCAAGTCGGCACAGATCCACTCGAGGGTAGATCAACTGTGGGTTCAAGGTACGTCCAGTTACCGTTGAGGTTCCTACTTATCTGTAATATCGGAGAAACGTACTCGATAGCGCGATAAGCCAGTGAGGTGTATTGCATCGTGGAATACGAATGCAGCGGGCGGGCACGCCCGTCGCCCGCTTCCGCCTCGGCGACGTGAGCCGCATGCGCCCGCAACTACAAGCGCGCCGCCACTACGAACACGCCCTTAACCCATCGCCAACTTGCATTTAAATTCGTCCATCAATAGTCCGGACCAGCCCGCGCGTCCGCCGTGCAACTCTTCACATATAATTGTTTTAAAATTTATTGATACACCAATCTTAAATTGCTATATTACCATAATAATATGGTTAATTAAAGCGGTACGCCTTATTAGTGTCCTGCAATAAACAATTATTATTTTATTTATGGTGTATACGCGCTTATTTATCGGTCGATGTACAAACAAGGTGAATATTAATTGTGTTTTTGGACGAATAATTAGATAATTTAGATTATTTTTGGAGTTGTGTAATAAAATAAAGTTGGTTATCGAGTCTCACATCCTGTATTAATGCAGGTGTATTACGCCCTATTACTAAAGCTGTTGTAGTAAAAGCTATATTTAATGTATCCGCAATATCCGAGTGCTATAACTGCAGAGGAAGCTGTAAAGAGCACACAGGAGTGCCATATCCGTGATCTAGACAATTACTGCATCCTACCATAATAAATTCACTTGAGCACGATTCTTTTTATGTTGACTTTTTAATATAAATAAAAATATGCGGATGGACTTCGGTTTACGTTGAATTACTCATAAATTGTTTTTATCCGAATGAGAATGAAAAGCTTTTTGAACGCTACAAAGGGAAGTCTGGGAGTTTATTGAGATCCGGTGCACCTGCGGAGTGTTCGCCGTCTCAATGATACGTCGCCTCCCACATACTGATATTAACTGGCAATTTTATACCTACCCATCTATATAATGAACTTGCATACACTTTGTTTACTTGTACACATTGTTGGATGAGTTATTGGTGATTTAAACATACTTATACGAATGTTTGCTCCTAAATTATTGAACAATTTAATTCCTCCGTGCTAAAGTAATGTGAGGATGTGTATGAAAAATTCAAGTATTCGATTACGGTATGTAGAGCTATGGCCTAAAGCCGCGTGGGTCAGATGACTGATCAATTCAACGAACAAAACGCCTCGTGCGTGTTCCATTTCGTAAGCTTGCCCAAAGAGTTCATGGATTGAATGAAGACAAAATGAATGAGAATGTGCTCTATTGAGAACGCTGAGTAGGTCGATTGGAGGGCGACATGTGAAAGAAATGATCTTGTTTCGTTGATAAAAATTGTATTGTTGTTAAAGAGCATTTTTCACAAATAGTTGGAAGGATAATTAAGATTGTTTAGGATACAGATAGTGTATTTAGTAGAGAACAGGTAAAACAACTTACAAAACTTTAGCTCTACAATATATGTGTTGTTTTAGTATAAATAATTCAATAAACTCTATTATATTCCTATCCTACAAACATAAACCTCCAAAGAATAAACAAAACAAACAAACATTTATGACGAGCGAAGAAATTATCTAATAAAATGTAAATATCTGTTAACGTTCAGCTACTGTCCGAACAATACAATACAAAGTTGAAGAACATCACAAAACGTTATCGCAGAACGAAGCCCTCACTGTTAAACAAAGCCGAAGGTCTCGGAGTCGCCTAACAACTTAATTAGGTGGCCCGCGGCCGCCCGTAAATATCCCTACGTGAAATTACGACCAATAAAACTAAAAAAATGTATAACATTTCTATTGACTCACAAAAAACGAGGGATCTGATTGTCCGGCCGCTTTTGTGTGAAGACGCCTTGCTGTGCGGTGCACTGCTCGCTCCTGCCCAGCGAGCCGAGGTCTCCAAGGAGGCAGACTCTTCACTCGTCCCAATTGAACATAACATTATGCCCGAGGTCAAGATACTTTGGTTAACATTTGAACATCGCCGAGTCAGAATGATTACTGCATTATTTGCGGAACGTGGAATGGTTTACGGTATTCTAGGCTCACGTGAGGAACTATTTCCAGCATGTTTGTGGCGCACTAAAACGATTTCGCCGGCGTTCGTAAACAAAAGTAGCGCACAATGTGCACATGACATTATCTTTGTCTATTCTGGAATTTTAGTTGGGTTCAGTTAATATTTTGTGCATAAGTAATTTACTCCTCTTTAGGTATGAATAGAACTCTGAAATATGAAATATAAAAAAAACACAAAAGGATACGGATGGATATGGCAAGGTGAACAGATTTAAATTCAATAGCAGACAATTGTTGAATAGATCCTAGAGATATGAAGGTACCCTATCTATGTTGACTCTACCGTCTAGACTATTTGCTAAATTTTATTAAACAACGAACGTTGAGGTTTTGTGATCATTGAGTAACAACAATGTAGCGCGGTGTTCTGGTGGGGCAGCGGCCGTAAAGGACGAGGTTTGTTTATTCCGCCATCCATCTGTTGTCTACGCTGCGGCTAATTTGCATAGAGGGCCAGTACGGGGCGCGGGGCGGCGGCGGGGCGCGGGCCGGACCACACCGGCTCGGCACGGCGACACGCGGGTGGCCACAACCACATGCGCGAGCGCACGTATTTCCCCCTCCCCTCCGCCGCGCATCCTCCGCAACGTCATTCATTGCGATTGTCCGCGCTGATCGCTCGCTACCACATCGAGTAGAAATGTTGTCATTATCGATACACACGCATCCAGAATGCAATAAAAGGCCAACTATCACATTTTACTCTTTTGTCGTCGTTCAATGACAGATTTACCATTCTGCGAAACGTTTATTCATTGATCGATTATTGTTACGTTGAATAATGTAACATTTATTTCCATTTATGTCGGCGTCGATAAGAGTGAATTGCTAAACTCGATGAAAGAGGCCGCCGCACATCCCGTACGCGCCGCGATAACGCGCCGCGCGTGAAGTGTGAAAGCTGCCCGCGCGCAAATGGACGAGAGCTTACGATAACCTCGCGTGACCTTGTGTTGTTTCCGCGCCTACAAACCGCCCCGGAGCATTTATAGCTATTGTTTTATTTGACCCGCCTGCGTGCATGTGTCTCTGATTGACTCACTGAGTCAATGTAGCGATGTGCATTATTTTCTGAGCAAACATATAAACCATGGCCGATGTTTGTTTTGCGTCGAGATACTTGAATCGATCGTCGTGTGTACCACCGAAAGTTGGCGTCGTAAATCGCGCCCACGGCCCTGGTAGGTGTTAAAATAGAGGCGCCCTGTGCGGGCCGCGGGCAGCGCTCGATTCCATCCACTTGCTTTATGATAATCCTTAATATCCGGCATGAGTGGTGTCTATGTTTAACTCAACCGATTACGTACCGTTGACCGCGCCCTCGCCCCTGCATGTAACGGCACGTTGTTAAATCTATGATATGATGTTACTGGAACCCGCCGCGGGTTGCACGGGGTGGTAACGTAGGGAAAAGATCTCGTGAGCCGCTCCAAAGTATCATAAAATATACTAATTCCATAAATTCTAATAGAATTCTAAACTGAACTACAAAGTTTATGAATAAATTGTCATTTTCTATCTTTATTTTAAGATTTTGACAAAACGATTCGTTTTGCAATTATAATGGTTATTATGCTAATTTGCATAGAGTTCTGCGAGTTGAAGACATTAGCATTAGTCACGTACGGACGGCCGGCCCACCTCCGCACTTATCACAAGTTTCATATTATGTAGTCGCTACTAACAACCGAGTGACGGCCTGACAGGTGGTCTCACTAACTGCATTAATACAAATTATCATATTATTATTTTGCCATTTAAATTATTCAAATTGTGTTTCGGTTTTTTCATTGTCTGTTTCAAGATGCCAATCTAATTTTAATATCGTTATGGCCGAAGCACATCAAATTAATTCTGGTGTCGTATCGATAATTATATCTGTTTTGGTGCCTCTTCAAAATGTGTTGATGCAACAAACTTGTAGGTAATTCATAAGTATCTCCGTGATGCTAATAACCCGAACATTTATTTTCGTCTTGTTTGTTTATTCTCGGTCTCGCGTGTAAGTTATCCAGCGGGCGCGCTATAAATTAGTGACAAAAATAAAATGGCATTCGGGTGCCGGTAACGTCTGCCGAAGGTGAAGACGTGGACTCGTAGTAAATTAGGCATCGTTTTGTCTTTAAGAATAATACAAAATACAAAAACTATATTTTAACCAAATCTTTTCCATGTATGTCTTCAATATGTATTAGTTTTTACTGTAAAACAAAACTATTTTTGGGCAGGATTAAAGCAACCTTTTTTCTGACACCTCAAAGTGAGTCTAAAATGCACAAAAAAATGCGACAAACCGGCTCGAATATAAATCAGCAGAGGCGGGTGTTAATTGGAACGAATTCCCGCGCCAAACCCTGATAACTGACAACTCAACGGTGCACTGCGATGTGGGTTTTGGGCAAAAAGAAACAACTACGATTTAACACAACAAATAAAACTCTAAATCTTCAAGGCTTAAGGCATTTGTATCGTGCTGACAAAACTCATTAATTTAGTATGAATTCTCGTTTCGTCAACGTGAGTCGTTTTATTATTTTCGCATAATTTACATTTACATAAAATTAACTTGAGCAAATAAAAACATGTTATACAGATTGCATGAAAAGGTGCAAGCTGAGAAGAATGACAGCAAATAAATTAGAAATATTTTCCAAGTAACTTTATTAAAGCATGGTTAAAGCATCTCTCTTTGTTAACAACTTATTAAAGTTTGAACAGCTTATTTTGACGATATCTAAATGGCTGAAAAAATAAAGCCATCGCTATAAATCACAAGTGGGATGTGTTAAGTACGACGCCTCGTCGCCCCGTCTCCCCACGGACGCTCTAACAAATGTGTCGACACTCTTTAACAACCAAAGAAAGGTGCCGAAGGGGAGATCGCTAAATATAGCACAAAATAGATGTGATTTCATAGGCGTAGTGTTTGGTTCTCAGTCGCTGTTCATTTTACTAATTAGCTAGAATAGTCATTATAAGCTTAAAATATGCAGAACTTAACATGAGGTTAATTGAAAAGTAAAACATTTTTTAAATACCCTTGTGTAAATGCCAATCGCGTCGGCAATAATCATCACCGCAAGATTGTAAGGATAAAGATAAAATTCCTTATAAACATTATCAGCACCACGCACTGACACCGACAAGTGATACAGCCACAATTAAGAGATCACCTCCTTAACGAGCGTGGGGACAAACCGACGGTATAATTTACACGAAGACACATTCATACGCGCAATCATCGTTAAATACAACGTTTTGACGGTTCTGCATACATTCTCTTAAAAGATATCATATAATCCACTCATACAAAAATGTTGTTACAACGAAAAGCAAAACATAGTTATAACGCAAATAAATAACGTTAATAAAATATTCTGGCCAAAAGGCACGTTGTATTTTGATCGTAAAATCAGGAATCTTGTCGTAAAACCGCACTTAAGCTTTTGAAAATTTTATCAGTGACATGTTTGAAGATTCATACGCTCTTTTGTAAGATGTGCTCGTTATTTTGTCTACAGAGGGAGGGAGATTAGAAGCAGAGTTGAAGTATACTGCTAAAGCGTTGGGAGAAGCAGATTCTTCGACGCATCAGCTCATCATACAAACAGCCAAAGATCCAGACGTCTCTCTATTACATGCAGGCGCTTTACTTGAACACCTAAAGGTGAGAATTACTAATATTTAACCTAGATTTATATTATACTATAATTGACTAATAGCAACTTTAAGTTTAAGCCTTTCTATGCTACGTTTCATTTATGTAGTGAATACCAAACGTCGCTTAGCATTCGTAGTTTCTGTAGTCGCTTAGTTTCCTGTGACAATAATATTTGAGCGGCATCATAAACTATTTTATATATGTATTATGATTCATTAGTAAGAACGTTTCTCAAAACTTATTTTCTGCCAGGTGGTTCACGCTGCAACCCGGGTGACTGTTCATATGTACGACATAGAGTGGCGACTCAAAGATCTCTGCTACAGTCCAAGCATACCCGACTTCGAAGCCTATCACATCGAGAAGATCTTCGACAATATCATACCTTGTGCAATAATAACCCCATTAGACTGCTTTTGGGAAGGATCCAAGCTACTTGGACCAGATTATCCTATATTTGTGCCGTAAGTACCTGTTCTCGATCCGTGACAAATTCTTTAAATACTCCGTTCTGCTCGGCTATAAGGAATGTTTATTTTACAGTGGGCTCAAATTCAAATTCCAATGGACGCATTTAAATCCTCAAGAGATTTTAGAAGAAGTAAGGAAGTTAAGGATACAGTTTCCGATGAGCACCATGGAAGCGTATATGAAGAGAGCTGGCATCACGTCCGCTTACATGAAGAAGCCGTGCCTCGACCCCAAAGACCTTCACTGTCCGGAGTCCGCTCCCAACAAGAAGACCGGACAAGTACGTACCGAACACTCCCAACACTATTTAATGTTGGATTAACACATCTGCCCCAACATGTAGATACAATTACCGTGTGAAGAATCTGAATCATCCATTCGTCACGCATGCGTAAGACCCACATTAGGGGAACATTATGTCGAATCTCGGTCCCTTTATGAAGACTTCAATTTACGACAGTTTTACTGGCGCGTAAATAATCCGTGTTGAATCACGACAAATAAAATGACTTTATCGGTTAAAGGCATAAAGTTTTAAATACTATCCATAATAATAAAATATTTTTGGAAACGTTAATAAGGCAGGCAGGATGAAAGCGGTCGCCGGGTGCGCAGATGACGCTACCTGCCCCATCAGCTGCAGGCGTGCCCGCGAGAAAGCTATTCTTGAAACCATACTCGATGCTATCAAAATTCCTCCTTCATTACATTTTGAAAACTCCAATATTTCAATTCTTAAAACACTAAACTTAAAAAACAGTCGAGCTAAAAGCAACATGTTTGGTTGTGGTTTCAATCGTTTCGAGGGGATCGTTTTTGTGAGGTGCAGTGTAGTTGTATTGCCACCCACGTTCGGCGAAGGAGAGCGCATTGTTGTGTGCGCGGGCGCAGCGCGGCCGGACCCGCATTATACGGGCGCATTGTGAACGCTTCAATGGGCTCGCTCGCCGCCGCTATCGCCCTCACAATGACACTATTATATCAATAATGCTCACCACCCAACAGAGCCAAATTCCACGTAACAATCGTAAATTTTGTCTCTTACTTTATAACATTTTCTTAGTTGTTCGGTGACGTAATTACAAAACAGCTTCATTGAATTCCGAATGTTCTTTTCTAATGTAAACGCTTTTACCTTCGTAATATCTTTTGTGAACGCACAATAGCCCGTAGCGCGGTTCAGGTACGATTTACAACGACGACGCTTCAAAATGAGCGTCTTAATTATGGCAAAAAATGTACACCGGTTTATGTAATTAGAGACGTAAGAAGTATTACAACAATTTTGAATTGCTTATTAGCACGTCTAAGTAAAATTATAAGTGATCTTAACGAGTAAAATTCCTTAGAAAAGTGCTATAAGGAATATAATTAACACCAATTTCGATTATTAGAAATCCTATTTTCTCCCACCTTCCGTCAATCCACATAAATTGGCATCACCCAACATCATTCTTAACCATACCACCACACCTTGCAGATACCAGATGTAGCTGCGGAACTGTCCCACGGGTGCTACGGGTTCGCGGCCGCCTACATGCACTGGCCCGAACAGCTGATCGTCGGAGGAGCCACCAGAAACTCCACATCAGCACTGCGCAGCGCCAGAGCTCTACAAACAGTGGTTCAGCTGATGGGCGAAAGAGAGATGTTCGAATACTGGGCCGACCATTATAAGGTGCACCATGTAGGGTGGACGCAGGAAAAAGCAGCTGCTGTCCTGGATTCTTGGCAGAGGAAGTTTGCTGCTGTAAGTATGGTATATGTGAAAAGATGTAGCGTTCAATTAGGATTTTTGTTGATGAACACATCGTTTTCGATTTTAGAAAAAACAGATACTCAATGGTATTCCTTTCGTTATTTCAGGAGGTGCGAAGAATGACGACCACCGAAACCGTGTCTCCTTCGTACAGCTTCTATCCGTTCTCCACATCAACCCTCAACGACATTCTCGGGAAGTTCTCTGAACTCTCCCTGAAGAATATCATCTTGGGATACATGTTTATGGTATGTTTCTATTGCATTTTATTATCATAATTCATCGCATTTTTTAATTTATCTACTGCATTAGAATGGGTAGTTATTCTAAGACTACGGCATACAATTTTCTTTGAAGCATTTTATAAATAGAATGTTTTAAGTAGACGCACTACTTGACAGTACATAGATTCGAATTAAGAACAGTAGAACAGTCTTTTTTAAATAACTTGCGCTAGATAAATTAGAAAAAACTATGACACATTAGTTTTATTTATGTTTTTTTGAGTTGTAGATGTGTTATTTTGTTATTTTTATTTCAGTTAATTTATGTAGCCGTAACGTTAGTGCAGTGGCGCGACCCGGTCCGCTCGCAGGCCGGCGTCGGGATCGCCGGCGTGCTGCTACTGTCCATCACAGTCGCGGCCGGGCTAGGATTTTGTGCTTTATTAGGTATTTTTAATTTTTTTTATTTATTTTGTTCTTTACTTTTTATTTGTAATATACATACAACACCTGATTTTAACCACAGATCGCCACAGATCAGATATCCTACTTCTGGTTTCTTAAGTTTTAGCGAACACTACTTAATTGTATCCTACTACAAAGATATTCTACTTTCTTATTATCTAGATCGAACTTTGGGGTTACAAAAAAAATGCATTAGAGTTATAACAAACATAAAAAATACAGAGAGTGCAAAACGTCGATTCATAAATTTTTCCACTCAATTTTGTTAATGTATTGTTATTATTGCCAGAATTTATTCTCGATGGACTTGAACCCTATATCTATATAAATTTTTTCATGAGTTCAAACGTACAAATTTTTCGGGGCAGCAAATAAAATAAGAAAACCAAGGCAAATTGTAAACGGTACGCATCCTTCCAGGCATCCCATTCAACGCGTCAAGTACCCAAATAGTGCCGTTCCTGGCGTTAGGGCTGGGCGTGCAGGACATGTTCCTTCTCACTCACACGTACGTGGAGCAAGCGGGAGACGTGCCCCGGGAGGAGCGCACGGGGCTCGTGCTCAAGAAGAGCGGGCTCAGTGTGTTGTTGGCGTCTCTGTGCAATGTGATGACTTTTTTGGCTGCTGCGCTGCTGCCTATACCGGCTTTGAGGGTGTTCTGTCTTCAGGTATGTTCTCTTGTTTAATCTTCTTATTGTGACCTTTAAATATGGGCCCCTACCTCTACTTTACCAGCCAATCAAGTTACTATAAGTGACTATAAGAGCCCTAACTTAAGAGGGCATGATTGTTTTATCAGATTACGCAACCAAATTATCCTCTATACAGCTACACATATATTTTGTAATTAAATGTGGCAATACAAGTTATAAGATAGGATCCTTAGTGTAATGACAATGTATTTGAGCCTATCTTCTTCTTTATCTTCGGCCTTATACTTACTGTCAAATTCTTTTCCAGGCGGCCATTCTTCTGCTATTCAACCTCGGCTCCATCCTGCTAGTGTTCCCCGCCATGATATCTCTCGACCTTCGAAGGCGATCTGCTTCAAGAGCTGATCTCCTCTGCTGTTTGACGCCTGAAAGTCCTCTACCGAAGAGGAATAAAAGACTCGCTGAGCGGTCAAGACCTAGGAATGGGAAGAATGATAAGGTATGGATACTGACTGAATATGCAGTTCTGATATTGCAGGTGATCCTTCTCAAAGAAATAGTTCTTATGAGCATATATATTAGGGCTATAATTGTATTTTTATTTTATAGACAAATTGGAAAGACACCACAAGACAACCCTTAGATCCGGAAGACACTGGTGATAATGCAACTAAGACCTGCTGCCTCAGTATTTCGCTCACGAAATGGGCTAAGAACCAGTATGCACCCTTCATCATGCTCCCATCGGTTAAGGTACGTCCTCGCACTTATAGGTTCCATATTGACTGTATGCAAAACATTTTGTACTGTATTTGACTTATAGTAATGTAATATATTAAAATTAAATCAATTAGTTAAGTGTATATTTAATGGACGTCTCTTAATGCGACAGTTAATGCAGGTTTTAACAATCTGGTTTTTGGTTGTAGGTGACGTCAATGTTAGCATTAATCGCAGTAATGATCGCAAGCGTCTGGGGAGCGACTAAAGTACGAGACGGGCTCGACTTAACAGACATCGTCCCAGAAAACACTGACGAACATGAGTTCCTCTACCGCCAAGAGAAGTACTTCGGTTTCTACAGCATGTACGCGGTCACGCAAGGAGACTTCGAATATCCCACCAATCAGAAACTGTTGTACGAATACCACGACCAGTTCGTCAGAATACCGAATATTATTAAGAATGATAACGGAGGCCTGACCAAGTTCTGGCTGAGTTTGTTCCGAGATTGGCTCCTCGATCTTCAAGCGGCGTACGACAAGGAGGTAGAAATTGGATGTATCACTCAGGAGTACTGGTGCAAGAATGCAAGCGACGAAGGAATACTAGCATACAAACTCATGGTCCAAACTGGCCATGTAGACAATCCTATAGACAAATCTCTAGTTACGACTGATACCAAAAACGGTCACAGATTGGTAGACAAGGACGGCATCATAAATCCTAAGGCTTTTTACAACTACTTGTCTGCGTGGGCTACCAACGACGCGTTAGCTTATGGAGCATCGCAAGGAAACCTGAAGCCTCAGCCAAAAAGATGGACACACTCGCCTGGAGACGTAGACCTGAAGATTCCGAAATCGTCCCCTTTGATATACACTCAGTTACCATTCTATTTAGCTGGTCTCAGTGATACAGAGAGTATCAAAACCCTGATAATGTCCGTAAGGGATTTGTGCATAAAGTTTGAAGCTAAAGGACTGTCCAATTTTCCGTCTGGAATTCCGTTCCTGTTTTGGGAGCAGTATCTCTATTTGAGGACGTCATTGTTGATGGCTCTCGCTTGCGCTTTGGCTGCTGTGTTTGTGGTGAGTTATACCTTTACTTATTTAAGGTTGGTGCCAATAATCGATCTCTACTGACTCTCTAAGATAACAGATTAAGCTGCGAGATTGTTCCCATATAGATACATGTCAGGTTTTGACTGCTGAAAACGTACTAAGATTTAACATTTATTCCCATAGAAACAAAGACCAAACTTGATCTGCTATCTCTAATAGCCAACAGAGATCGATTATGATTACCGGCCATTAACCATCACCTTTATCGGTGAAAACAGCCATTCATTTAAAAAAACAGGATATTGAGACTAATTTTAATTTCCAGGCTGTAATGGTGCTCCTTCTCAACGCGTGGGCAGCGCTGCTCGTGACTCTTGCTCTGGCAACGTTAGTGCTACAGCTGCTCGGAGTGATGGCGCTGCTGGGCGTGAAGCTATCCGCAGTGCCCGCTGTCCTACTAGTCCTGGCTGTCGGCAGGGGCGTGCATTTCACTGTGCATTTGTGTTTGGTAAGTACTAGAACTTCTTAGCAACAGCTTAGAAAACAGTGTTATAGGTAACTAGCGGAAAAGTATATTCGTTTTTCAAAATCTGTAGATGACTGCACTACATGTTAAGATATACTTTGGGGTCTTTAATTTTTTTTTACCTGCGCATTTGCGCATTTGTACGCGCAGACGACTCCGCACTACGAAGGCGTATATGGGAAAACGCTTATATTGAAAGAGTTCTTTGGCTCTTCACATTTCAAACTATACTTAACATTAGTACCCTTCAACTTAAGCGGTAGTTTATTAATTCTGTGTCATCATCCACAGGCTTTCGTGACGTCTATAGGCTGCAAGCGGCGCCGAGCGGCGCTGGCGCTGGAGTCAGTGCTGGCGCCCGTGGTGCACGGCGCCATCGCGGCCGCGCTGGCGGCCTCCATGCTGGCCACCAGCGAGTTCGGCTTCGTCGCCAGACTGTTCCTGAGACTCCTGCTGGCCCTAGTGCTTCTGGGACTCATCGATGGACTGCTGTTCTTCCCCGTCATATTGGCTATTTTGGGACCGGCTGCTGAGGTGAGTTTCAAATTAGACTTAAGGGCTGATATATAAGTTGTGTTCTAAAGGGAATCTTGAAAATTTAGGAAGACATACAGAATATTATTATCCTACATCTGCTAACGACAGCATACTCAAAAGAGAATCTCTTCACTTACTCGTTTTAGATAGCTTATATAACTCCAATTAGATACCTACGTTTGATAAAATGAATATCCTTATCAATATTAGGAACATAAAGGTCTGTCAAAGAGTATCATTTCCACACGGTACCATCAAACTATTATTGTAAAACAAGACATTATCATTATGAAGTAATTAACTGTGTTTATAAATATTCCTGCTGATAAGGTCAACTGATAATTGGGCTTTGGAAAAAAAAAAATTGTGATAAATGGAAAGATTATTATATTAGTTTTATAACAAAACTATTTTTATTTTATTTTTTTCGCAATAATTTAAAAGTTATTTCAAAATAAAAATTAATTTTTGAATCCAGTACCGAAGACACTTTGACAAATCCCGAACAAACCCGAGCGCGTGTGACGTCATAATGATAGCCTCATTCGGTTACACGGGTAATAGCCGTAAACGCTGTACGTACTTATGGTTAAATAGCTATAACATTATCACGTCACAACTATGGTGACCAATTATGGCGCGTTTATAGTCACGTGATTTTTATTCAATTTTTAATTGTTTATAATTAATTGAAAAAATTTTTTTTTTTAGTTTTTTGCAATTAATATCAATATTATTAATAATAAAGCTTTAAAATACATACAAAAAAAATCATTTTTTTTTTTCAAAAGATCAATTATTAGTAATACATATAATGTTTTATTTCGTATATTTAATGTTCTTTTAGTGGTCGTATGTTTAACGTATTTTTGGGGCTCACGATAATTATCGTGTGTTGACCTTTGCTTAAGTAATGGATGAATGATGTAAAATATTAAAAGACACTAAGATACTAGAGAATAGCTCTGGCTTACACCAGCAAGAAATAAAAGTCGAAAAAATAAATCAAAAATCATAAAAAAGATTTTAAATACATTCAGGTCAAATGCATAACCCTCCTTTTGGGTTTCCCCGCAGTCGGGTAAAAATGTGGCATACAATTAAAAACATCAAAGACATGCAAGCAAAAACATCCCTCAAAAAACAAGATGTTCCATGTTCCCCAGGTCCGCCCTCTGGAGCACCCAGAGCGGCTGTCCACGCCGTCCCCCCGGAGCTCGCCCGCGGGCGCGCGCAAGGCGGGCGGCGCGGCGGCGCGCGCCCGGGCGGCGCCGCGGCCCAGCGCGCCCTCGCTCACCACCATCACCGAGGAGCCCAGCTGGCACAGCTCCGCGCCCTCGCTGCAGTCCTCCATGCAGTCCATCGTGGTGCAGCCGGAGGTGGTCGTCGAGACTACTACCTATAACGGCACTGATTCGGCTTCAGGACGATCGACGCCGACCAAGACGCAGCACTCTGGTGCTATCACTACTAAGGTAACTGTTTACTTATAGTTGTAAAGGTCTTTATCAATTAAGGTCTCTCTTTAGGCTTGTTTAGGTTACCTGGAGTTCGTTCTTTGATTGTCAATAATGGAGTTCGTTATTGAGTTGAATCATGAAATCAGAAGTTAACTACTATTTTCACGCTTTTTCTGTTTCTAATCATAATTTCAATGTGATTTACTCCAAGCTAACTTTTGCTTCGAATCTTTATTTATTCCTCTGAGCCATACTTAAATCATTCTCTTGTTTACAGGTAACTGCGACGGCTAACATTAAAGTAGAAGTAGTAACTCCGAGCGACCGCAAGGCCCGCCGCTCGTACCATTACTACGACAGGCGCCGGGAGCGGGACGACGACCGGGACCGAGACCGGGATCGAGACCGAGACCGAGACCGGTCTCGGGAGCGAGACCGCCGAGACCGGTTCCGCGACGAGCGCGAGCACCGCGCCTCGCCGCGCGAGAACGGGAGGGATTCCGGACACGAGAGTGACTCCTCCAGACATTGAATCTCTCAGTGTAGTTGTTAAGTGTGTATTCGGATCTGACGACATCTTTACCTAAAAGTTACATATGAACTCGTATGCGTGTTTTAAGGTTGGCATCGTCGCTTCTTATACGTACCTTAAGACAGTATTACGGCTGTAATGTTAAGTTGTAATATAGTGGAGGCTATGTTGAAGTGCTAGTATATGGACCGATTGTTTGTACTTCTCGTTCAGAATGATACTGAAGTCATTCCATAGAGGGCGCCCCGCGCTTCTAGTTTGTCTCTCGGTAGTGTGTTTGGTGTAAACAATACATTGATGTTGTACTTTACGAAAGCCAAAAAAGAAATTCATATTAATATGTGTGTTCCTATTTTAAAGACATTAATTTCCACTTGTCTCCATACTCTGTAACATTTTATATTTCTAAAGACTGTGGTCGAATATTGTTAATTTATGATATTATAATTATTTATTTTATTTCTATAATTGTTCTGTCACCAATCTCAGATAAATTGTACAAATTATTTAGCTAGTTGTAACGTTAGGATAGGCAGCTATTTATGAGATTACTTAGACGTAGTATACCCTATTGTACTGTTGTGATGTTTAGGTAAACCTAGTAATACGAAGACTGCATTTAGCGATCGAACACAGTATTGCGATCTTGAATCGAAGAGAATTGACAATAGCTATGTTCAAGTTGACTTGTCCCTTGTAAATCTGACCTCAAAAGAAATACTTTTACGTTTGTGCAAAGTACTTATTAGAATATATTAATTTATATCTAAACTTTAACGATACGATGTAAATATAGGTTAGGTTAGGTTTTATAAGTATGTTTGCTGAGTGCCTTCTCGGAGGGAGTGACATACTCTTTGTATCTATTTTTATATAAATGTTTAACTGACATATTGTCGAAAAACTGTAGGTTGTAGGTGTAAACGTAGGTGTATGTATTGAATATTATTGTGTAACAATCGCGAGTCGCACAAACTCTGACTTTAAGATGAAGTAACAAGTTCTATCAAACAAATCATGATGTCTGCCGAAACTAGCCTGCTGAATTACTCAATGTCAGTGATCGTATTCATAAAAGTTCATTTCGCGTAAAATTAACCTTCTTCCTTCATTTTTGTGTAAACATAATATTTTCGCCATAAATAAAGATTACACTAATTGGCAATTTAGTTGGTAGATGTGTTCATACTCTGGTAGTAATTGGATGGTAAGGTGCGGATTTGTAGTGTTCCTCCGTCTATCGACTGAATCACCAACTACTGTACCTACAATTAAATAGCTCGTAGCAATATGTAACTGCCTCTAATATTTAGTGTCCTTACATGTTTTACGGTCAAAACAAGTTCTGTCAATTTTATTGAGAAAAATAAAATACTATATTGTGTACATCGTATTTTATTCGACTACTTTAAGAAATACACTCGAAACTCCCTAATGCGTTACTTTAATTGAGTAACCACCTTATTTGAAGTCGGTTACATATCTGATCCTTCTTATCTTTCTTAGAAGCAGTAACTCTACCATCTTATTATCTCATCTGCGGTGCGGGTAGGCGTTAAATCTGATCATATCGTTAGTTCTACATAGTTTATACAAACAATATGGAAGAGTCATAACTTTAACCTCCTACGCAAAATGTGGGTAGTTGAGTAAGTAGTGAAGTGGAGGTCCATTGTCGACGAACAGCGCTGGGTGCGTAACCCCGAGTTATGAAGCCACGCACTTCATTACCACGGCGGACCCTTTGGAGCCGACCTATTGATACACCTACATACAATTAACGGACAAAATATACGTAACACTACATGCACCCTGCCCTACCGTAACTTATAAAAGACTCCTCTAATGAATTTAAAATTAAACAACGTTTATGACCAAATTACGGCGCGGCAGTTATAAATTCATATTTTAATAAAGAGTTCATTTCATTTTCCAAAAAAGAAAACAAAATATATTTTTCTTAGTTATTGAAGGTAAACACACGAAATTGAGTTTTGTTCCGCTAAAGAAAATCCTTAAAAGTTAGTTAGGTGTAATGAAAGCAATCCGCCAAGCGTACGTTGATCCGCTTAGGCCAAATTATAATACCGGGAGGGCGGAATTTCGGCGGTAGCAACGGCAACGACATTCCTTAGAAAACAGGAGCGCGGGAATCAATAAAGGATTTCCTGGCGGCGTGCCCACGCATGTGCGTGGCGCCCGCCGGCCGTCGCACCTCGGCGCGGCACCACCACGGACCTCGGCCGAGGATGCTGTCCACGAGCATCATCCAACCTCTGCCACGAACCCCACGACTGTGGGTAGTTTTAAATGTTCACAGCGGCGGCTCGACTTCAACTTTTAGGGAACGGCATCGGGACGACAGGAGCTGGGCATCAACCTCATGCATATGAGCAAATAAATCTGAGTAATAAGTAGGAGGCCGGTGCGTTATTGGGCGTATGATTCGCGCGCAGCGTCAGTGCGGGCAGAGGGGCGGGCGGGCGGCGCGGGCGGGGCGGCGGTGCGCGCGGCAGTCTGCCGGCGACCAGGTCGGGGACGCGACCGGCGCAGTGCGCGAGTGCTGTGTGTGAGTGACTGGCATGTGGATGCGATGCTGAGGAGCCCCGCCATGTGCCCGCGCCCCGCGCTGCTCGCGCTGGCCCTGCTCGCCGCCGCCGCACCCACCGCAGCCAACCAGCTCGAGGACATTCCGCACAACGAGTAAGATACTTTACAAACCCTTACTACACGATTTAAGTGTTTCTTTTGGCAGAAATCGCATAAACTTGCAGCGAAATCTACAACAACGCTAAGGTATTAGATATTACTGAAGTTAGACTTAACACGGTCATTTAACTTTAATTTAAATGAGCATGAAAACAAGATACCTAAGCAATTCAAATTATACAAATGCAATTTAATTTTGTCATGAGATTTGTTTGAAAGTATGCTTCCCTAGCGATGCTTAACATACATAAATTATGAAGTATTTGCAAATAATAATTCCAATGAGATAAATAGAGTATTCAAAAGCACCTCGCTCTTTATCTCCCTCTGATATCAAGCTGGATGCTGGGAGCATTTCTAATTCGCTTCTCTTGAGTGATTGGGTAACTTATAACTTAACTGAGTATTAACAGTCTAAAGGTTTAGTCTATTAAGAATTTGACTTTCAAAATGCTTCCCAAAAGTAGATTTTCATCAAATACCCGCAAATTGATGTTGGGTATTTCCACTCATTTTGTCTTCATACTGTACAAAAAGGGTTATGGATGAATCATACACTAAATTTTCATTTAAGCTTTTTGTTTGCGTTGACTAGTGTTGGAGTGAGTACTAGAGATACTTTAAGCGAGAGGTCAGCCTCGATAGCACATACTCGTATAAAACTGATTATTAAATTATGTTTCACTTGATTGAACTTTCTGACAGAGTTTATGCTAAATGCTATAGATTGTGTAATATGATGTAATAATAAATAAATGAATACCCAGACAAATTCTCTCACGGTTAATTAGACCCAAACTAAGCTCTAAGCTTGTAATATGGAATCTAACTAACTGCTACTTCTTCATATCCATACATAAATCCTACTTCCTACTAATATTATAAATGCGAAAGTTTGTGAGGATGGATGTATGGATGTATTTTTGTTGCTCTTTCACGCAAAAACTACTGAACGGATTTGGATGAAACAAAGTTTCATCTCAATTTATACAATAGTTTTTTCGTGAAAGAGCAACAAACATACATCCATACATCCATCCTCACATACTTTCCCATTTATAATACTGGTAGGACTTGTAGGATAGGATAGGATATAATTAACACTCAGAAGTCGTCGCCAACAACAATGTCTTCACATATTGTTGACGGCGGGCGGGAATCGAACCCGCAACCCCCGCCACAGTAAGCGCTCTGAAATGCCACTGCGCCAACGGGCTAGTCGACGGAATGTATAAATTTGATAGATATATTTTTCTGAGTTACTTTTATCATTTAGTTAGGTTGTTGACCAACCCAACCGACAATCTACTCGTAGTCTAGTCTCTAGTTTAATATGTATCTATACTAATATTATAAAGCTGAAGAGTTTGTTTTGTTTGTTTGTTTGTTTGTTTGTTTGTTTAAACGCGCTAATCTCAGAAACTACTGAACCGATTTGAATAATTCTTTTTGTAATAGATAGCCACATTCAACGGGAAGGTTATAGGCTATTTTTCATCCCGAAATTCCCACGGGAACGGGTACAACGCGGGTAAAACCGCGGGGCGCTGCTAGTATAACAATAAAATAGTCTAACGATTAAAACAACTGGATCCTACTATGTGACGTGTTCTTCGCAGCACGGCAGCGCTCAGATTAAGGAGTTATTAGTTGATATTGAGACAAAGTCTGGATACGGCCAGCAGTTTAGTTAATTGGTAATATGAGCACGACCCGCAAGGGTCCGTCGCCCTTCGTACAATTTTAAAGCCGTTTAATCAACCGTTTCATATTTTCTGTTTTCCAAACAAAACAATTATTTTAATGGAATTACCACGTTTATAAAGTATTTATTTTATACTTTATATAAACGCTCATTTAATTCCACGTTATATCCAGTATTTGATTGTATGAAAATTACCGTGCATGATAATGATACATTATCATCATTATCACCAATCTTTAATACACATTATGTGTAATTTTATATTAAATACATGGTGTAAGATATTGTTTAGATTGAGCGATTGGTTTCATAAACTGCGACCACATGAGTAGATATGTTTATCTACTCATGTGCTATGAGAAGAGAGTTAAACAAAAAGGTTTGTTTGACATATGTGCAGTATACAGATCATAAGTACAGTACATACGTGTATATTATGTGTTGTAGCCGGCAGGTTTCATAGAACGGTATTTCTAAGGGATTCGCCGGTTCCCAGCCTGTAAACACGCCTAATCCATATGACGGTTTAGTAATGTGTTGTCCTACCTATTCTATTCATTCATACATTTTGAGTAGGTCAGTGGCCAAGCCTGGTTTCGGAGTTTTTAGACCGCGGAAAGGCCTTCCACATGGTCTGACGATTGAAACAACCGGGACCGACTGTTTAACGTGCTCTCCAAAGCACCGTAGCGCTAGATAGAAATACCATCCAAGTATGGGTCGAGCTGCACGTTGCTTGACAGTCGCAATGAATTAACATCGCTTAGTCGAACTACGCCACGAGCGGTACACCTACTCTATATACATAACTGTACGTAATTACACGTGTTCTTCATTTAACTATAACATTACTAGCCGCGCCCCGCGGTGTTACCCGCGTTGTACACGTTCCCGCGGGAATTTCGGGATAAAATGTATCCCATGTGTTATTCTGATGTATAACCTATATTACTGTAAAGTTTCATCCAAATCCGTTCAGTAGTTTTTGCGTGAAAGAGCAACAAACATCCATACATCCATACATACAAACTTTCGCATTTATAATATTAGTAGGAATAATATTAGTAGGATTGTGTATTTCAATGAAAATAGAACCTTCCCACAGCTTTGTAGGTCGTGGCACGTGGAGGTTGTGGATCAAAAACCAAGCAAAAATAAGCAATTGGGAACCTCCTACGGATTTATGAAATCAGATAAAATAATACTAAATTGCATTTTTTGTTTTAAATATTCCCTTGTCCGATCAGGTCATCGAACCCTATGAAAAAAGCACCTGTAATGTACCGTGTCGATGGAAAGCTCCATCGTAAGGATTTATCTCATCCGATTAATATCGAACCTTAAGAAACAAATTATGGTAATACTCGAAGACCGAGTGACGCTGAAGTCTGTGAAAAATAATAAGTATTATTGATGGTACGCGACACTCCAGCGTGCCCATTCCTTTACAATTCATACATTAATCTTTTTAACTGCACCTGTTGCAAAATAATAGCGCTGCCATGCCACTGCCTTCTGAAGCTTGCAAGATATTCATATTGTTATTTGAATAAATCTTACTTTAATATACTCGGTCTACTTGCATTACAAACTTAATTTTGTTTAGTACCTGCCCCAAAAATATTTGAAAAACTGTTTTTTTTCTATATTATGTTAAAGTTTCACATAGAGTATGTTCACCTCTTTCATTTGAAGACTTCGTGGAATTATTTGCTAAACTGAAATCAAGTCTATTAGACTGGTTAGCGGCAAAATAAAAACCAGACATCACCTCAATCGATTTATTAGTTCTCATAGTAGTCACGCTCCGGGGTTTAACCCACGTTGTACCCGTTTCCGGAATTTCAGGATAAAATGTATCACATGTGTTATTCTGATGTATAATCTATATTACTGTAAAAATTCATCCAAATCCATTTACTAGTTGGCGTGTGAAAGAGTAACAATCATACATACATCCTCACCGACTGAATTCATAATATTAGTCGGATAACAAAGCAATTGTTCAAACTATAGCTCATACAACATGTACAACATGTAGATATTCAATTTACATAGAAACAATTGTATCGTTGCAGTGGTGCGTCGCTAAACAACTTATTGACAGGCAATTACAGTAGCATGCGCCGCCCGCCCTCGCGTCTCACGCCCGCCCAATGTACTGTAACGATATAACTACATCAATTAGTACTTATTTACAAGGGAATTATCTACACTCGGATATATCGATATTTTATATTTAATGTATGTATGGATGATCGCATGAATCCGTAGTGATAAGAGTGATTATAAACGTTTATGTATATCTACAAGATTCTGCAAGGTTACTATCTCTAAATCTATCTAGATCTCTTTTATCTCTATTGATACTAATAAATAAATAATAAATATACATGGACAAATTCACACACGGTTAATTAGACCCAAAGTAAGCTCTAAGCTTGTGTTATGGAATCTAATTAATTAACTGATACTACTACATATACTTACACATATATTTTATAAGAATATACTCGTATAATTGACACCCAGACGTCGTCGCCAACAACTATGTCTGCACATATTGTCGAATCCGGGCGGGAATCGAACCCGCAACCCCCGACACAGTTAGCGCTCTCACTGCCACTGTGCCAACGGGCTTGTCCAACTAATATTGCGTACAATTCTCAAAAAGAAGCGCTCGTGGCGTAGTTTGACTAAGCGATGTTAGCTAATTGTTATGCAATGAACATGTATAACTGAACGCTACCGTGCTTTGGAGGGCACGTTAAATTATTGGTCCCGGTGCTTTCTATCATAAGACTTGGTTGCTATATTTCAATACCAATGCGTATAAACCAATAATATAAATGAAAGCAAACATTTTAAACGTTTGTTTGAACTCACAAGATTATGATGAATGGCTCCGCGCCTATTTCCATTCCCTTGATTACGTGCAATGGATCGACGATTTTGATTTCCAAAAGTCAATTTCCTGAATTGATGTCTTTAGTTCATGTGATTTCATGACAGAAGGATTATTATGAAGTTATTAGGTTCGTTTGGCAATTCAACTTTTAACTGGCTTTTTTTTTTTGTAAAAACCTATGAATCATTTACATTTCGTCCAGAAATAGAAAAATAATTAAATAAAACAAAAAGATAAAACAATTCCGTCACCAAATGCAAACGAATACGGTATCGTAGCATGCGGTACTTATCGCGGTTTAAAAAAAGCTTTGGGTATAATTATAATAGGGTTTATTTTGAAACTACCGAATACATTTTGTTACATTTATTAATTTGATAAGGTTGGAAACATGGTGACAGGTGACACAACCTTTCTCGGGGAAATTTTTGAATTATGAATATTTTACTTACTGCCTACGTGTATGGTACCTTTCTGCACACATAACATTTTTGATACTAACACACTACTAACACAAAGCTTACAGTGAAAACACTTACTATGCACTTGAAAAGCACTTGCTAAGCAATTTTTTTTTTACTTACGAGTATACAGTGAAGCTATGTAGTGACGATAGTGAAGCGATAATTACCCTTCAAAGTGCGAATAATTAATCTATATACTGCCTCGTGTGAACCAATTCTAATAAAATGCAAAACATATTAGCATAATTTCCATTAGACTACATTTTAACAAACATTGTTTAACATTACACTTAAATGAAACGTATTCGATGGTTCGACTCTTTATAGAAACGGGCCGACAGCAAATATAAATTGTTAATATATGGGTGCCACAATCCCACACGACAATGCTACGGTAACTGCATTTATTTGGCAAAAATAAAAGCTAAAATCCTTAGGCGCCGTTGACATGATTTGCACTGTGGCACTTCAGTTATGTTAAGTATTCGCTTAATTACTTATTAAAGAACGGGAAATTAACCTTTGTGTATGTCAAATTTCGAATAAATAAGTACGTTGAACACATAAGTAATTATGTGTCCAACGAACATATCATTTAATAACAAATTAGTATTCGCTTAAACAAAGATTCTATTAACACATCAGCACAAGTAATAATTATCGCCCACCTCATTTAATATCGATGTGAAGCTGTAATGTTGACGTCACGCCGTTTACAATACTCCGTAACGCGTAGTCAAATAAAAGAAGGGAGATTCCTTCCCGTAGCGATCACTAGACGGTGCGTCGGCGTACTATCATCGTAACATCCGCATCCCTAGACACAGTGGCGGATCAAGGAGGGGGGCTAGGGGGGAAAGGGGGGAAACCATCTGAGTTCTGTAACTAGGACCACCTAAACTATCCGAGTTATCAAAAAAGGAATCTTCTTGATAATTAAACACCTACCCTCAACTACCCTACCCTACCGTCCAAGGCGAAATCCTCTACCCCTATTAACTTCTTTTACCCCCTTCTAGATCCGTCACTGCCTAGAAATGTATCTTATCTTTCTACTCAATTAACACCTTTTAATATACCAACCATTAATAATAAAATAAGTTAACCAAACCATTTTAAATACCAATTTGCAATAATATTCCTTTCATTTTACCACAATAATGAGCACTTATAGTGGGCGTACTGATTGAATTCCAAATACCAAGAAATTACTCGTATAATTCTTGGAAATTATTAGAGCGTCTATGGCTTGTTTTGTTATGTTTACCATAAAAATAGGTACATATTACTATACAAATTCACAATGTACGTTTTCATTATAACCCTTCTTGAATTATTGACAAAAATACAATTCGACGTCCTTTTTTCCAAAATTGCATGAAATAAAAACCCTTCTTTTTAAATTATTCATTTCGATATATTGATCACATGCCATTTAAAAGCTCATTCAATATAAATAACATGAATGATTCTATAAAAAATACATGATAAGAACACGATATGTTACACGTTTCACGCATATATTAAAAGTAATATTATCATGAAAACCGAAAAAGTATTTTATTTAATTTCATAAAGGCACACATGACATCAAAAAAATATTTACGAAGTAGATGTCATATATAACGAATCTTATTTAAATTGAATGTTACATAAAAGTGTAGAGGCATTTCGTAGTATGTCGAAGCATCTTCGTAGCAAGTGGCGTAGCACAGAGTAACACAGCGTAGCACGGCGTAGCAATTCATTAGTTAACTATTGTAATTAAATATTATACAAAGTCAATTAATAAGACAATATACCATTTTTATAAAGGAAACAACCATTTCGAATCATAGTTTAACTAATGGAATGCATGAATTAATATTTCAACACGAACGCTGTTGCATTTATTATAAACCTAATGGAAGTTGAATTGATTTATAATTTGACATTCTGCTTGTTTCAAACAGTCATTTAAAACGTTGTTTTAACGGGTGAAAATAATTACATACTGTCAGTATTACAAGGCTTGTAATAAAATAATAAAACCAAATTAAAAGGTTTTCTTTGAGCAGAAAATAAATTAAATGTAAAAAGCTGGAAAGTGGTTGTTAATGTTGTTTTAATCAATTTCCTCAGGGATTGTGGTCACTGACTCCTCACTTCGTTATCTCACAGACTTTGACATTTCAAGGTGACAATGACAATTTTCTGTTCACCTTCACCTTATTTGTACACGCAAATATGTTGAAATAATTAATTAGTAGTTAGAAAGTTTCTTCAGAATGAAAGTTATTAAAAAGTTATGAATGATATGACGTAACAATATTTTTAATTGAACTAAGTGAAGAGTGAGAGAAGCCTTAGCGGTGACGCAACGGGCCTCTTGGACCCGCCGTTATACAACACCGATTAAAGGTAAAGTTACTTATTAAACGCGCCAACTTACAATAAAACCAATTACGCAACACCATCACAAAGTCAATTAACAAAAATGCGACCGCATTAAAATTAATTGAGACATAAATTATTTTTTTGTCGATTAAACTCCTTTTTATTGGGCGGTGTTCACAAACAGGCAAATGAAACTAGTTATGATCTGTTTCCACAACGTAAATATTTGCGGAGAGGGGTGTGGGGCGCGGGGCACATGTCAAAGGCGCCGGCTTCGTATTGATCTAGCGCGGGGGTGTCACCGCGCGGGGCGCCCGCCCCCGCCCCAGCGTACTACGGAGGCTGCCTTACGTAAGGGCGCAGCGCGTCTGACACGCCGTCTGAGCGCCGCCGGCCCCCGCCACACTCGCTGATTAATAAAACAACCGTTATCGCCGCCGCGGTGCAACGCAGATATCATCGACAACGACTACCTTCATTATTACACTTCATTACTTTTACTAATTCCTTCACATCGAGCCTAAGCTTGTAACGTTTTCATTAAACACCGCTTACTTGTATTATAATAACTCTCAAACATTTTACTTTGCAACACTCTATTTGGCTTTTAGATCAGTCGACATACGAGATATGAAGAACGCGAATTTAACATAATTCGGGGAAAGCGTAAATCCGGTTTGGAGTTAAACGGAAAGAAACCTTACGCAGAGTTCAGTTAAACCGATTACAGTAACAAGATATTTTGAGCGACTCGCAGTTATGGATATCTTCCTTTTTAGGAGTTAACGTCATTAAGGGAATGGTTTAGAAACATCTTGAATAATTGGGAACAATAATTTGAACTGCATAAATAAGTTTATTTTATTATTTTATTTATTCATAAAATATATAGGTAACTTAAAAAAAATATACACATAAAACTGCAAGCTATAAAAGTATGATGAATAATAAAAACATCCTCACTACCGAATCGTTCCCGCATTCAAAAATAAAATCCAAAAAGAGCACAGAATTCATTCCGATCATTACAAATGTATAAAACAATTTTCCGTCATCATAATGCTGGCGGGCGGGTACCGACCACCTGCCGATCTCAGAAGGAACATTTTAAACAATTTTAAATTCTCAACTGCTGGTGGTGACGGCCCAAGTTCGGCGAACAATGCCCGCGAAACATTCCCTGATTGCTAATGAGGACATTGTGGAATAACTTCCGATGGAAACTGAACAACCACCAACCGCCCGAGACCAACTTTACACAAAAATTTGTTTCAACCGCTTCCTGGACACTTATAATATTAACCAACGTTTTGCCAAATGAAACGTACACTAGTTTAGTTGGCTTGACTTTACAAGCGTAGCGTTGTATCCAATCGCTGTGATAGTATCATAAATATACTTGTGTATACAGCAATAAATAAGGCTTAAAACAATGCTTTATAAATGAACATTAAATTTTAAATAAATGAAACGATTCCAAAGTATTTAATATTAAAACTGTAACACTTGTAAAACTTTGATACCATTTTAAAGAGGAATAAAAGAGGTTCTTCTTCTTATCGAGTGGATGGTCAACCTGACCAGTTCTGGTGTCAGAGTTATTGAGCCGCCAAAGGCCTCTGACATGGCTCATGTAACGACTACTATAGAAATTAACCGGGACCGACGGCTTAACGTGCCCTCCAAAGCACGGAATAAAAGGGGTATCGGAGTAGGTGCAGCTCAAAGTGCAAGCTATCGATTGCTCATCACAGCGTCGGTAAAGAATGGAGATAATCCTCGCATCACTACCTCACTTTGAGCTCAAGTAAATTCCCGAGCGAAGCGGAATACTTCAACATTGTTACGTCATATTATCATTACAATGTAGGTATCCACGCACATTATTCGTTTCTAACCAATTTCACAAAGTAGTATACTACAATATTTTATTATCGATGGATATTCTTTTAGGTAGGAAAAGGTTTAAAATGTGAATTATTCAGATTTCGAAATAAAAACAGAATCGTATTGCAATTTGCACAATTTAAACTGCCGATAACATCGATAAAAATACCTAAAGATAAAAATATCACTGAAAGAGTAACAAAATTAAATTACAGGACAAGCTAAAAACCCGATGGGAAAGTATTCGCGAGCGAACGAGGAAAATGAATGGAAATATATTTGGGCCCCGACCAGGTAGAGACATTAATTAAAATGGGCTCACGCAGACAATACTCCGATATTTTGTCAGTGTGACAAATCGTCGTAACTTACATTGGAACGTAAGAATGAACATATTTTCATCACAGGCGGGAACCGGTAGCCTGTAACCGCTAGCCGGTGAATTGTAAAAACTGTATAACCCGCGTTTTACCGATTGTCGGTGAGGAACTCAAGGTATCTGTGTGAAATGAACAGGGCAGCATAAGTTGAAACAGTTAATAGTTAAGAGATACATTTAATAAGTAAGAGGAAGAATAGTCGTTGTCATTATTTAATGTATTGTATTTATTGTTTCAGAGTGAAAAATTGGGCGTTAAAATTCGGAGTCGACCTCTGGGAATTCGGAAGACATTTTACGAAAATGAATCAAATACAAAACGTGAGTACAACAATATTTTTCTCTCTTTAAATGGCGTCGTTAATGTACTTCAGTAATGTGTAAGAGTGGTGCCCGCAGTGTATTACCACATACGTGGCCCCAAAGGTTTTTCGAAGCTTGTTACAAAAAAAGGAACGGTTGAAATTCGTCTGAAAGTTGGCGCGAAAGCGCAGCTAACTAGCCTCATCGGACGGACGCGTACGTACAAAAACGCTAAGTTCACACACCCCTCCACCCCGCCCTCCACCCCCCGCGCCGGCTCCTCCGACATCTCGCGACCCAGATACGTGTCGGACCAAACTCCCGCTCAGATTATAGAATTCAAACCACGAAATTAAAAAGTAAAAATACGGAATAGACAACAAACGAAGTTTCGTATCGCTCTGCCGCCTGACAGAACACGACCGTTTTATTGTGGATCCTTGTATTTATTCCGCTTGTATCCTGCTTGTTTTATGTTTTCATTACAATTTGTTTTTCATTACAAATTTTACGGTTACTGTAAAATATAAGTATTATGTATATTATAAGTCATTTTGTAACTTTGCCATTAGCGCCTTGAGCCTGCGTAATTTACCCATTATTGTCGAGACATTTTTGAATGTATTATTTCATAGATATTTATTATGTAAATCAGACATTATGAAAGCTATGAAACTTTTTTCAGATTGAAGTAGTTTACAAGATAGTAGTTGGCGAATTCAACCCAACTACTGTTCATCAGAATACGATTTCTAGTGAGCTTCTCCACTAACAGCTTGTGAACGATCCGTATCAACGCCGTTTGCCTAAAGTGAGGCGACAGCGGGTCGCGAGTGCCTTTATAAAGGTATCATAAACCATGTCTCAAGAGTAGGTAACAATCAAAATTCTGCGCATATCGCGGCCTCCAAGTAATATAATGTTTCGTAGGATAAACTTTTCCATCAGAACTTATTCAATATTAGCAGAGCGTCTGATCGACCTATCCGAGCTAGGATATCTCGACAGATAAATGTTTCATTAATAATCTACTTTAACCCACTTAACTTACGAGTTATATTTGCAACGACGCAGTTTATTGATGAAATCTATTGATTGAAACGTGGATTAACAGGAATCGAGTTTGTTGGTATTAGTAACATACTTACATCTGCTATTCCAAATACAGATTTTATAAATATACGAATTGAGATTAAAATTATTTAGGTTCTGCTATTGGTATCAAAGTTTAAATAAAATTTCAGGGTATTCAGATTTCATTCAGATTGGTTCTGAAATACTATTTTCAACAATATTATTTACCTTTAAATAAAACATAGAATCTGATGGTAGTCAGCAAATTCACTTCTACGTATTGGGTGATGAATACTTCCATCAGTGGTAACTAATTGGTAGCCTTAATTTTAAGGTTAGATATTCTAGAATGTCGACCAGACTGCTTCACCTTGCCCCGTCCCGCCTCCTCTTTAGACATATTGTTTCTAATCTCATTTAAAGTCAAGACTTCCGGGACTTTTTCTTTGCATTGCAGAACATATAGCTAAACTCTATTCGATTTTTTTTATACTTAACCTAAATTCTTATTTCATACTGCCGCACTCCGAGACGTTGACACTTTACTAAATGATTAAAATCACTACTAATTTAATCTCCAATAAGGAAGCATTGGTCGTCCCTGAGAACGGGGTTTTTTAACTTTCAAGTCTAGAAAACATACTTAAAGAACAAGCTACCGAAATCTTTCCTTAGCTTTGCTTAGATATCTTTAAATAAATTGTAATATTTCACTTTTCCACATTTTTATTTATTCACAAGCCTAGAGCTTAGTTTGGGTCTAATTAGCCCTGTTATTTCAATAAATGATTATTATTAATAAAAACGTTGATATGATACGAGATCAAGTTTTCATCAAAGGGATTTTAGTTGTACCATAAAATACCATATTACGTGGCCGCAGGAAATTCATGGAAAAGATGTGACAAGCATTTCCCTCATAACGGAAGGCTTCTCATGATTTTTTCAATACCACAACGCGGCCCCATATGCTCGATAAGTCCGCTAACCCCTCGGAATGGTTTCCAGTCGTCACCTCGTCCCACTCAGACATAAAAGCCGACCGAAACCGAACGATGGCCAGCCTTCAACAAAGAATCAAATTAGGTTAAACTCGATCCACCAGAGCGCGCCACTTCCGCACATTTCCCGTTAAACACAACGCTACAAAGATTGCACGCGGACAAAGAACACTGGACTTATAAAAACTACATGTTCTATTTTTTATATTCTAACAAAAGGTTAAATTATCACATGGCTTTTTCTGTTTATGTATATTATATGTACAGCCTCGACATTTACAAACCGCTTACATTACATCTCAATTCCAAATTTAGGAATTCTAAAGTAGCATTAATAATAGACGGAATGATTACCCACGAACATACAATTACTAAGATTAAAGCAACAGTTAAGCTTGAGATTGTGCCCGCTATTGTAACGTTTCCTTTCAAATGTCCGGCTCGGACGACCCGGCATTTTCCGCACATGTTTTTTGCGAACAAATGGAGTTCCCTTGTGCTAGGAACGCACAAATGCGACCGGCTGAAGTGGAAAATCCTGTCTAGTGAGGGCAAGTCGGCAAGAAACGGATCAGCTACCCGGCTACCCGGCACCCGGCCACCCGGCCCCGCGCGGCCCGCTGCCGTGACAGAGCGGTTTTACTCACATTATTCCTCGCTTTACATGCTTAACTAATGAGTATACTATTTCAGCTTCTTATAAGTACTTGCTAATTATACCGTTCATTAACATTATATCTGGCAGCCTTACAAGTTTATTATAAAGTCCTATATTTCCTTTAGTCAACTTTTATATAATGTCTTATTTAAATCACAAAACAAACAATGACGCACACAAAGACAATGCTATAAACGTTAATCTTATACATTTTATGTCCTATCGCGTACATTAGCAAACCTTCTTTAATTGAAATTAAACGACGAACCGCACAATTTGAAAGCACCTCTACACACAAAAACCGCATAAAAATAATTGGTCACCCAATATTTCGTGTAAAATAATCTAAAACATAATATTAATCAGAAACCTTTTCGGAGTGGTGTCGACATACAAAGCGGATTAAATTAACTGCCTTAATTGAATTTAGGTTCCTTGTTCCCCGATGTGTCCCGCCGGCTCCCGGCCACGTTGCAGCCGACCACTCGCAGATTAAACGCAGAATCAAATCAAATATTCAGCTACGAGTAGATTTAATTGCTACTTCGTTAATTGAACTGGATGTTCGATAAACTTATGGATAAGTCCTTGACCCAAATATCATCTTATCCGCGACTTAGCCTCACTATTCGAAAGTAACTTTCTCTGCAGAACTTATACTTAGTTGAATGCTGAACCGATTTTAATACGGTCGATGCTCCCAGAGATAGAATGAAATATAGATCAAAATACAATGAAGCACCGTGTGTTCGACTACCTATGCGTAAACATATTTTATTTGAAATGCAAAATCATTTAACGTTTTCCGCTTTGAAAATAAACGATAAATCTCGAAAACAGAAAAATTCAAACAAAAATGTTTTGATTAAAAGCAAACCTAATTCATCGCGTTGGAAGTGAAGTTAAAATTAAAAGGCTTCATACGCGATGTGTGATGCAGGTGAGCGGGATCCCGAGGGCCCCGCGGCCCCGCGCCCCAATCAGGCCCGCGACCCTCGGCGACGACCTCAGACCCTATTGACGCAATCAAATCTAGCCTTTGTAATTTTGTTATACCTCACAAAATTCTCCGCCCCAGAAATATTTTTCGACTCCCCCAACAAATAAATACTTATAATAATCAGTTCGCCGAAGTATTGGGTAGTAAAGTTTATCTCGGCGGAAGCTTCCTCGTGTTATTGTACTCACTCCAGGAGCTGGCGCGAGGAGCGCGGCGCTCGGCGCTCGGCGCACCACAGATGACCCATTTCCCCCGCACCCGATCCAAGGAACCTTTAAAATGAAGTTTATTGAGTGAGCCAGCTGGTTTCCCGTAAAAAAGAATAGCCGCCCTTCCGTTAAACCCATTATTCCGTTTTCCCTGTTCTCTAGTAATTGGTGGGTCGAGTGTAACGCTCTTTATTTCATCTGTGCTCAGCAGGTTAAATTTTCTACTTTTTAGTCCAACGAAAGTTTGAGATGAAAACGGCATTTAACCAAAATGTAATAAACTGGGTGTATAATTTGGTCGGTTTGATAGTAGAGAAAGGCAGAGACAACAAAGCGAGCGGAGGCGGCGAGAAGCAAACCCGAAATTCAATAACAATGCGCGCGAGAGCCCGTCGAATAACAATAATTTGGCAGCCAGCATCCGCCAAATTCCGGATGTGTTCGTTTCATTTTTAAATTTGACAGTTGTGTAGAGCGGCGACGGCAGCGGCCTACTAGTCGGCTCACGGGTCGCGGGCCCAATAACTCAACGCGTAATGTAGCGCGAATGCGACACGATTGTTGTCATTTTCGCAAATTATGTGAACGCTACATGCCTGCCAATGTTTATCTGTGCTCGTGAAAGCATTAAATTACGCATGTCTGCGCTACGCAGATATTACTTGCGACAGGTCTATTTTACTGTGAACTATTGTTTTGCATATTCATTATTCAAACATTTACAGAGCGACATACTTTAGTTAACTTAAATTGAATTAACTACTCGCTGTGCTCGTTGGCTTAATAGTTTGGATTCTTTGTCCAAATGCTTTTAAGGTTGAAATTCTATCAGGAATTATTTAATTTATACACATATTGTTTTAGGATACCTACTGCTGCGCACTGCTGATAATACTTGTTATCCGTTTCCGTTGTTTTTTGAGATATAAAGTTGGATATAGATATGAGAGTGTATGACACAAACGCGGCCTACCATATATAAAATCAAGTACCACCGCTCCGCGGTTTTACCCGCATCGTGCCCTTTCCCGTGGGAATTTCGGAATGAAAGGTAGCCTATATCCTTCCCGTTGAATGTGGCTATTCATTACAAAAATAATTATTCAAATCGGATAGGTAGTTTCTGAGATTAGTCTTTACAAACAAACAAACTTAGAATCTTTTTCTTTACCTCTTTAAATTGTAATGTTGTATTGTTATAGAAATACCACGAGTACAACGTGGAGGTGGTGCGGAAGGACGGCTTGCTGCTGGTGCGCGAGCTGGCGGCCGAGGTCAAGAACCACATGGACTTCAAGATCAACTCTGTCATGGTGAGTGCTTCAACGAACTTGAAATACAGCTGTTTCATTATTCTGTCGTTATACTATAACTTAAAGGAAAATAACGTCCTACTGCAGAGAAAATCTTATCAGGTTTGTAAAGATATCAGTAGTTGGTTAAAATTCCATTGCTCCTCTTTTATTCCTCTTAAACTCAAGTGCTTGTCCACAGTCCAACTCACAACTGCACTCTCTCCAATACGACTATATTGTACTCAAAGGCAGATTAGGCGTAATCATGGCCTGCCTAATGCGTTTCAGTGATATCCACCCCGCACCAAGTTCGAAAAGTAATTAAGTCGATAGGGTAATGAAGATTATTTAGAAACTGGTGGTAGGAGACTTAACGACCAAATCGTCTTCCTTTCCCTTAAAAATAACCTCAAAACATCAAAGTAATTGTTTGTAAACAATGAGCCGTGTAGCTCGTGGACTGACAGGGGTAAATTAACAGAAAGCGGAATCACTTAACTCTGAATGTTGAGAACACTCAGCATCAACAATATACGCAATAATCTCCGTTCGAAACTTGAACTGCTCCTAATTGACGCAAAGTAATTGAATTTAATTAGTAGCTTTACGAAAGCCTCCCGATTGCATAGAAATAGGGCAAGGAAGGGAGTGTGTGAGCTCCCCGTAGACCGGTTCATACAACATTGATGCGGCGTTACAGATTTTCTCCCCCAAACTTATTTATTATAGACGTGATTTAATTATGATCATGTTTTCCGAAGAGTTTCCTGCGTTATTCAATAACATTTGACGTAACGTAGTTAAGGGTGGGTTGTTTCAAACGGTTGGTTATCGTAACATACGAGTACGTTAAATGTACATATATTACAAAGCTTTCTTCATAACTTCTATTACAGACTGTTAAAGTTATAAAAAGCCAGTAGAAAGATGATTTTTCTTACGTGCGGTGAGACTGATATTTTGTGTTAACGTTTACTGGCGCGGGAGCGTAAGTTGAAGCAACCGTCAATACGTACATACCGCGTAGTTTTGTGTCATTGTTCTATAATATAAAAAATACAGAGAATATTCGAAGGTTTATAGAGGACTTTCTATGTCCAATAGTGAGACAAAATTTCTTAAAAAGCAAGTATGATATATTTATTTTATACCAATCAATAAAACGTAGACAACAAAAAATTCTACCGAAATTAAGACGCGTTCGGACTTGAAATTCAATATAGAAAGTGAGTACATATGAGTGTTAAGTATATGTGCGAGACGCGGCGAGTTGTGAATTGCGAAGTGGTAAGATATTGTGGTGACAGGGAGCGCGACTTGCATTAACATATTCAACAATGGTCTATGGCGAAGTTGCGCCCCCTCCGCACCCCGGCGGCCAGCCGAAGTCTCGAGTTGCCGCCCTCCCGATATTGGAATTCTTTTGAATCTCAACTATACTCCGCACTGTTGCGAGCAACTACAACCCAGATGCAAAGTTGACAATCTCCATGGAAATCCCGACCGATACCAAATATTTGATTCTGAATACTCAACGTTATTCGGAAGCCAATAGTGTTTTCGAATGTGGAACTTTAAATGGTTTTGTTTAATCTGTGTCGGTCTCAGACTTGCTTCAGTTTAACTTGCTTTAACTGTTTGAGTGTTCACAGATTGATTTAACTTTATGAATTATTAACTACTTAACTTGGATAGAACCTATTTGTTATGAATTTGATTTCATATAAGCAGCGCCCAGCGGTTTTACCTGCATTGCACCCGTCCTCGTGGAAATGAAAAATAGATTAAAATCTTTTCGGTGAATATGGCTACTACAAAAGTAATTATCCAAATCAGATAGGAAGTTTCTGAGATAAGCGCGTTCAAACAAACAAAAATAACAACATTCAAACTCAGCTTTAATATAGAAGTGATGTAGTATAGATTAATTGCACATATAATCATTTTGCCAATTTAATATTTAATTAACTTCGTCCAATTTAGCAGGCAAAACCAATTTTAAAATTCATTAAAAAGTAATATACTCATTAAAACTTAGTTATGACAAAATGAAAATAATTCCATCAAATAAATTATTAAGTAAATGACAGTCCTGGGTGTTGCGCTCCTCTCATTAAAATAATGAATAAATCTGCATAAATTGTATTTGATGTCGAGTGACTATTACATAATTTTACTGAAATTTAATGAATCTTCGAGAATTAAATTACAGTAAAATGAAATCCACACGCAACGCCAGCCTTCAAAATACTTTCAAACAACTATCCACTTTTAAGAAGGCACCTTAGTCTCCGTAATTAACGAACGGATGGCGTCGTATTTCTGAATTCAGGATAGATTTTTTAAACGACGAAATCGTAATAGATTTTGTGAGGTGGAGTCACTGCCAATGGGGTAACAGTTTGGTACCAATGGTAACTTAAAAATAACGATATTGTTTACCACTATACTCATTCAAATCAATTAAATAAATATAATAATTTCTTAACGATAATTAAAAGCTTATAAGAGTAAAAAAATATAATATAATTAATATATTATAATTTTTGCGTTGTTATCACCTTTGCTTACAAAATCTATCTTGAATACTGGAATGAGGAATAGATTAGTTAGTTTACAAGCCGGGAGCCAGCGAGTTCACTAGAACGGAAGGGAAACAGAGCGAGTAATTTGACATGTGTGCCGCTCGCTTTATTCCACCGCCGACATGCAGCTTGTAAACTAGTTCAATTTAAACGAAGCGTTAGTTATTTTACTGGTCCATTTCAGTTTATTTATGAATACAGTGGAATTACAACCAGTATTCGTTGAGGTTATCAATGAAGTTCCGAACATATTATCATAAATCAAAACAATATTTATTAGCTTACAATATCACAGAGCTGCGTGCGGATATTATATGGGTGTAAATAATTTATTACTTGTATGTTGTACTCGTACTATCGGCGCGGTCTCATCCCCAATGTGCGCCTATTCCCGTAGGAAATTTATCCAAGTTTGACCACAGTAACCTTACTTAAAGTAATCGGTCATTATTAAAGAGGTTTTTCATCCAAACTTATGGCCAATGGTTTGAGTAGTAAGTTAATACCGTTATGTTTATATAATCTATACTAATACTAATATTAGAAAGAGGTAAAATTTGTAAGTTTGTTTGTTTGTATGTTCGAGCTAATCTCGGAAATTACCAACGCGATTTAAATAATTCTTTTGCAATGGATAGCCACATTCAACGAGAACGTTATAAACTATTTTACAGCCCGAAATTCACACGGGAACGGGCACATCGCGGGGAAAACCGCAGGGCGCTGCTTGTTTTATATATTTTTTTCGACGATAAAGATGGTTTTTTATTGAGGCGTAGCTGAGGCAGAGCGAAACTCAATTGATATTGCATAGCAAATGCTATCAGTTCTATGATCAGTTTTACCTCAGTAGAAACGGACCTTTACCTGACATAACTTAACTAATAGATCGACGCATCTATGTATTGACATAGATTGGTATTTAAACAGTTATGATTACAAAATATTAGAACTGAAATGTACCTAGAGTCTTATATTACCTACATCTCAGTCATCAATAAGTAATGACGCGCGGCTTCATGAAACAGTACATTAGTACGCGAAAGTGTAAGTAAAGCAAGTTTTAATGTACATATCAAGTGAAGTTGTCAAGACGCATGTTAAGGGACATACTTGTATATTCGCTGTTACGAAGTTTGTAAAAGCGTACTTACATTTTGGTAAGATATTGTAATAATTCACGCAGAACGAAGTTTTGAAAAGTTTTATGGAGAGGAGGTGCGATGTCTTCAGTATGAAAGGCAAGTTGGGGTGAATCAACTCATTGCGGTAATTACCCCCAGTAGGCCATCATTAGTTGAACAATGAAGAGTTTTAGCTAAAACATAAAAGCTTAAGTTTACGAAATAATGAAAAATACAAGTTTTATTATTTTATTATTCTTAACCGTGATCATAAAGCCAAATTACCCACTTTTGTTACGTTTCAAAGTAATATTTAATAAAGTCAAGACAGGTAAATGAACTTGGAATAAGCTTTACTTTTATATATTTGCAAATGTCAAAGCGTAGGCTTAACTACTCTGAACTATTAAGTAGCCGTTGATTAGGACTAAGAAACAGAGAAGGCGCCTCGGGCGAGGGCTCCACGATGTCATTTGTGGTTTTTGTGCAGAGTTCGAGGCTTTCGGTAAAAGTTCGTTTTTGTGGAATCGCGCCCCTCGGGGCGGCTAATGAAGGCCTACAGTATTCAATTAACCGGGCAGATCGGAATGTTTTGTGATTTGTGCCCGGCACGGAATTCCATCACCGCGCCTCATTCAATACCCTCTAACATTCTTCAGAATTAAATTGATGAAAGTTTCCTCAATATGTTCTCTTTTTTGTCGATGGGGAAATAATCCTTTTTAAAGGAATAATATAGCAGGGAAATAAGAAAGAAAGCTTTTAGAAATAAGGTTTTTGTAATGACAGACAGATATATTTTTAATGATGATATTTACAAGATAGTACATAATACGTTTTCGAGTGGTTATAGATAGTAATACATAATCGACGATGTTAGTCCGGTGGCCGTGTTCTCGGTGATAATATTCAAAGAGGAAGGGGCGGCGCCCCTCGGCCGAGTGTTCTCTGTGAATGCGGCGGTTCTGTTTGCTTCCTTACACCGCTCTCAATATCATGAATAGACTATACCCACTTCAGACCACCACTGCAGCTATTACATAAACCTAGCTTATGATTTTTGATCAATAACCTACGAGTAGACTATAGCTTAGCTCCATTTTAATTGCAAGTTAAATTGGCAAATAACGAGTTAGATTACATTTCTTTATAGGACTAGCTCATCATGAAAGTGTGTTTATTAAAGTTTGGGTGTGAAAGCGTAAGAGCGACATTTTGGATTCATAATATAAAGTACTTAGACGCATTATAATAAAGTAACCACATTATCTAGCAAAGTTGTTTATAAATAATGTGTCTTGAATTTTGTCGTCTTAAAAGCAAACTATCTATTCAGCGAGCGTATCAAAGCATCCGACTCCTTTAAACTTGAAGCGTAGTTCACATTCCTGCATGTACCTAGTCGGAGTTAAGCAAAATTTCAGAGAAATAACTGAGACGCTTGCCGCGGAGGTCGCGGCGCATCGATTGAGTAATAAATCAAAATAATATAATAGGTATAAAGTAAACAGCCGCGCGGGCCCGGCGCCCTCGCCCCACATCCTGCCGGACAAAGCAAAAAATACGCCCAAATTGGAGCAAACTTGAAACATTTCGGGAATACAATAAATCTACCAACTTTTGGTAAATCATCGTCGAACAAGCTACAGACATATAAAACAATCGATTCACAACTACAATATGAAACAAAGTTCTAACGGTAGCGAAAAAATTCGTAAATAAATATCTTCCGCAATAACAACATTACCCTATTTAAGCTTTGCACATCGGCAGTAAATGTACCAAAATAATATAGCATTTAATGTGTTCATGTCATAATTTTACCGGAGAAATGGACCACCAGCGTCCTAGTTTTGAATGCACTGTCTGTATTCTAGGCTACAGTTGGGAACTTAAGTACATAATCTTACATCACAAAGACATGCGAAACAGGAAATAAGTAAGCGTATAACGGTAATTAAACTGTTTGCGCTTTGCGTTTAAAATGTATTGTTAAGTACTTGTTAAAAGATCGATCAGAATGTGAATTAGTTATATATTATTCTTAATCGCTGGATCAATGTTGTACATTGAAAATGCATACGCTATTGGTATAGGTATTAATACACACATAAATCATGTTAATAATAATTACAAGTGTAAAACCAACTCTGCTGAAGTAAAACAATCATGAACGAAGCCAATGAACACTGCACGGGTCGTGCAATAGAATCGTTCAGTTTATTGTCAGTATTTATAACCACGAGATTTATTTTCCATTTACAACTCGATTGGAAATGTGTAACTTTTGTTTTCATCTTTTATGTTGTTACTGGAGAATGCTTGGTTACATACTGGGTAGTAAAATTTACTGCGCGTTCTCGGCTACAGTTATTCACACATGTTAACGTAAAACAATTTGTCAAGCTGCATACATAACATTGAGTGTGACGCGTGTCACTCACAAGTTTTCGATGTAGCGCCGAAGCGAAGGAATTAGGCATCTCTGCAGGCGAGCGGCTTTAAATATTCCAAATAGCAACCCAAACTTGGCGTCTATCTACTTGAATTGGAATTCCCAACGTTTGGAAAACTATGATAGAACAGTGTGACTAGAATGACATTCTCATTTCCTGTATATTGATCCGGCTTAGGTAGAGTCGAGCGCTTTTACAAGATTAGAAACCTTTACGTGATTATATCTATCTATTTCTTTCTGAAAGCATTACAACTGCAATTGAGTAATCATGATGCTGGTGTATCTCTAATTGCAACAAACGTCGATAAAGTACGTTATTAAAGTTTCCAGCACTTTAATAACAGTCAGAGTGAGGCGATGTACAAGAGACATGTTTTCATAGTGCTGGGAAAGCAACATAGCGCCGTCGGCTATATATCCGACGCGCTTGTTAGGTAATATGTTACGCTTGGCTCGTTATGCCATAGAGCAGTACATGTGTACGCTTGGATTCCATGGGTAGGGTAAGTGCAAGGCGCACCGCCAAATTCCGGAGGCATGCCGCAGGGAGCCCCCCCGCGGGGCGGCGCGGCCCACGAACTAGTCCGTTGCACTTGCCGACCTTAATGCCGCCATCAGCAAATTGCGAAACACCAGCTGTTCTTGACAAGAAATCTCTGACATAATTCACGCCATTGGACCGCAATCGGTATTTGGTGGACACTCATTCGGAACGCACTGTCACCGTATGGACGGTACGGAGGCAACACTTTGAGACGGCTCTATTTTATGAGGTCGTTATGATTTAAAGTGTTTGAAGTGGGGCGAGCGGCGAGCGGGCGGCGCTTTGAACCGTTCGTGACGGTGAAAGGATCATGCAATATCTGTCAGCCGGTGTGGAGGGTTATTAAATAGCGTCTGAGGGGCTGAGTGCACCGTGACCCACATCCGCGCGGTGCACCGCCCGACTTATACGAGTGGACTTTATTGATTCGCAGTCTTGAGGAGCCCCCGCCCCGCGGCGCAGCCTCCCGGCTACTTACTCAATATTCCGAAGGCGCGCCGGGACGCCTGCAGTAATACGACGCTTAGGTAACACGCACTGAACTCGATGCGAATTTTATGTGCGTCTCGGTTTTGTACGCTTTATTTTGCATTCAACAATATAAAGTAATTGTTGTTGTTTTCCTTTGTGCATTTACTACCTTTTGGTAGCTGGCGTACATATCTACGTAGTTTCTCCATAGTGCATTAAATATATTAAATTGTCTGGCCTGTAAGATCGCCATGGACATAAGCCTCTTGTTCACTGACAGTTATCACGGGAAAGGCTTGAAGTAGTCACCGAACTGCGAAAACACTTAAAGGAAAATAATAGAGAATCATAAACAATTCGAAAACTCTACGTTCCCATAAAGTTGTATTCGTAGATATTACCAACTTCTAAATACATACATTTTAATATACCCATCTATACATAGTCCTCTATGTAATATACTTATCTAGTGTTTCTGTACATATGATTAAACGATATACTAAGTATTAAAATATATTAAAGAGATAATAATATTTCATCCAGACAGTATTAAACTGTCGTGACAAACAGTCGGAATGGCGCAAGCAGTGTAAAGTTTAATAGAAATCTCCAAGTACCCGCACAATGTAATCTTTGCACTCGGCTCCCGTCTGTCTCGTAGCTGGCTCTCGTACAATCTGTCACAGCACTCTTATATCAACGCCTACCTCACTAGGACGTACTTAGGACACGCTCAGTGCTCACTATTGTTATTCACACAACGGACCTATTTATTAGAATAGTGGATATGAAAGGTATATAACTTTATAATAAAATACACCTACGTGTATCTACACTACATCACTAACATCTTATGGTAATTGCTACGAATGTGCTACGGCGTAGCAGATTATCTACGCCGTAGCACTATTAGCATTTAACTTTCGTAGTATAATATTAAGGGTAGGTAATGTAAAATCTAGAAATAATTCATTTTACATTATTTTATATTAGAAATAATGTAATATTGTCTTAGGGTGAAAGCGTGGGCGTCTCAAGAGTGCGGGCAAAGGGCGCGGAGTCAACGACCTTTGATATGAAGCTCGATTTCGCCACAGGAACCGCCTTGTCTCTGATAAATGGTTATGGTTGAGTAATCATGTTATTGACAATGTCAATTTGAGATACTACTCGTAGCATGTCTCAGTTATACCGTACACGTGTAGGAAATATTCAGGTAACTTAATACAGTAAGTAAAGGGCGAACATATGCGTACATATCTGTATATTTGTTAGTTATTTATTAAATACTAATATATTCATGATTATGATTACTTTATTTTTGTTGTTTATTTATGATCATTAAATACTAATATATTAATTGGTTGGTAAACTTGTAAGTGGTAAACTTGGTTTTAAATGAATTCGCTGAAAAATGAGCGAGTATCAAAACGGCCACAGTGACCAGCGATTTTTTTTAAATAACGAAACTGGTTTTTTTATACTTCACGGTCGGCGGTACGGCATGGCAACCAAAGAAAAATTAAATACTTTGCACGTATTTAGAAAGCAAAATAATTTAAAAAATACTGAGTAAGTGATCGAACTGTAAACGAGACTAGGTAATAATTATTTAATACATAAGTCCCGTAGGTTGTGTTCTGGCCCGAGGACTCGAGTAATCCGATTACACCGTGTCATGGTCACCCCCCCCCCCCCCCCTTCATAGTTTACATTATACATTAGTGTTGGTGAGGTTTTCCAATCTGAACTTTGACGTAAAGAAAGAGCACTAATATAGACTTAACGCTTACGTTAATGCTAGGAATGTGTTGGAATGTGTTTGAATGTGTAATTGGCAATGTAATATAAATAGGAGAAGACTATATGAATACTAATCGCTTGATAAAGTTAGTAATAGTATGAATCTCAACGAAATAGTTCTACGCACGAGTCTGATAATTAGCAGAATAGAGGCAATGTAATGGTATAATTACTTAGGAAAGTGCTCTAACAAATTCCAGTTATCAAAACAGAATAAGAGTATAATAAAAGAAGGCGGGCGCCGGCGCCGGCTGAACTTAGCTCAACAATAAAGTTGAAAAATCGCGGGATTGTCGGCCGCGAGCGTCGCCAAGAAAAAATGACGCTTACATTTCGCACTTAATGAAACTGTAGCTGAAACAAAATAAAGAAACGACGTATTTACCGACCGCCACTAAGCATTGTTTCCAGAATTCTCGCCTTTCATACCCAACCCTAATGGCGACGGATAAAATATTCGAGGTGTAACGAGATTGTTAATAGCATCATTTGTCATCGGACTCGTGAATGATCATCACTAATTATATCTGTACGGAACATTTAACCTGTCTTTCAGCTGCAATCCGCGCGGCGTCTTCAAACGAACAATGAAACTATTATGGTACCATTAAAACAGTTAGCAAGTATAACAGTGTCGGGTAATATCTCCTGAGGGATGTAATCACAATGCTAATTGGGTTGGTCTCATCTAGGGATTAATTTTAATAATATCCCTAGGAGTGGAGGGACTCGCCAGGGCCGGGCGGCGCGACGTGGCGTCGGAGCGGACCACTATGCAAGTTTTAATTACTTCGCCCCTCAGTTAGCGAGCTTGTTCCTTCGATGGGACTATTTCGTCTCACAACTAAAAACTCTCATTTATAAACAGTGTTCTCTGAACCTCCTTTTTAAACTAGCTGAACACAATATAATAGCAAACTGTAGAGAGAGTTAACGGGGTGCAGGCGGGAGAATTTTTATTTGCGTACAAGAACCAAAGAGCTTTCATTATTCAAGATTTTTAACATTTTCTTTAGAAAATTACATTCTTTATCGTTTTCTCATTTGTATGCTCAACCCATTGTACAGCAAATGTTTTACACACAGATGCGAAACTTGAAGCAAATCATCTTTTCTAAAGACTTAAAAGATTTCGAAATAGAAAATGTGTGCAAGATAAAATATACTCATATTTTGTTGAAATATGGAAAAAATGTGTTGGTTGAAGCATTGACCTGAGCCACGTTCGATTTTTGCGTAAACGGCTTAGTCGTCTGAGCTCATGCAGACAGGGTAACAGCCTCGTATGCCCTAAGTTATGTACCAATGTATATCGACTTTATTCTAACTTGGGTAGCTCTGGAACAGTCATTGCATCCATAACTATTACATAATTTTATCAATCTTTCTTACACATTTTTTAATGTCATTTTTTTCTAAGCTTTCTTAATATTATATATAGTTCAGTATGATTTATTCATAAATTAAAATCGTTTTTTCTCTGAAACTAAATTAAAATACTTATTTCAAATCGAATGAGCCTCAAATTAATTTAATAAAATATGAATTTACCAATACTTTATAGAGTAGAGCCGATAAGTTCAAGCACTATTGGCGTAACAGAAAAGATGTTGGAAAACAATGGTCTATAGATGGGGCCAATTCCACTCCAACTAATTGCCGATTGTCTGAGTTCGGCGTCCGCCCGCCCTCGCGCCGCCCGCCTATATTTTGATCGGTGCTTAGTGCTTACTCATCGCGGCCATGACTCGACCGAACAGCCCTTTTGCATTATAATCACAATAATATAGCTGTTATAGCTACTGACTCAGAATTGAGTTTTTAATTGCCAATTCTATGTTTTAAAATGGGTATGGAAACTACATGGTTCGTATTTATTTTGTTAACATAAAAACACTCTTCTTGAACTTAAGCTAGATTGATACCTCTAATATGTGAATGAGTTATAGCTACATAGATCGTCAAATGTCCGTATCATGTAATTGCTGTGTATGTGGCTACGCTAGTACCTACCGGCTCTAGTACTCGCACTAAACTGCAATTAATCATGCAGCATTTGATACACGTGTCACATATGAAATGATGAGAGATTTACATTAGAGCGTTGTGTCTGTTATATATATTATCGTGCCATATATATTTTGAGGTTGTGAAAACAATTTTATGCAGTTTTAATCAAATAAACGATGTTCAATAAGTTGTTAAACAATTAGGGTCGATAAGAAAACGTATTTTAGTAAAACGACAGCAGTTTTTATAAAGTAACCGGTTCAAATAATTTAACTAGTCTATTGCGGTTGATGCTGTGTCTTACTATAAGACAAAAATAAAATAATCCAAACTTAATATCATAAATACAGGCAAAATTCCATTCAATGCCATATATTCTACACCTACACGCTATACTATTTCTTGGTCTTAAAAGCAAGACGTAACTAACTTAAGCCTTATTCCACATATTGACGCCAAGAAAACCCTATTCAGTTTGGACTTCAAAGCTCCTTTCAGACTAACCTAACCTAACTAACTCGTACTACCTAACTAGCTAGCTCATATCAGAAATGTACTATTTAACTCAAGTGTAAAATATGCAACACTGATGTGTCATTAAATAAATAAATAAACTAACTGAACCTTCCAACCAACAGCGTATAATGGACAGCGCGGAGGCTGCAGCTCTGTCCTCCGGAGGGTCCGCCAACGACGGGGCTCCGGGCTCCTACTACGACGCGCGCTGGCTCAACGTTCACGCTGACGATGGCACCCTCGCAGCCAAGGCCAGGAGACTCCAGCTCACGCCGAGTCGCCACTTCGATCACATAGCAGTCAATACCAGTTATAGTGCGGTGTTGATGCCCCCGTATATTAGCACTGAAGGTAGGTTCAAACATGGAACGTGTGAATTTTACATGTAGTGCTCAGGTGAGCTTAGAAATAGAGTTATGAATTCCTTTATTAACTTGATAGTGTGTAAAAATCGAACACTTTGTTTTTCCATGAAAATGATAGGTTGAGATAATCTTCTTAAAAGCTTCAAGAATAAAATCGGTAATTATAGAGGTACGTGCGTCAGAAATAAACTTAAGTACTTAAACAAAATGGTTAACACATTAAACTAGTTAATAGCCAACTAACTACTAAATATTAGTTACTACGTATCATAAAGTTGCGAGTAATCAATAATGTCAAACACTTCCTACTAACTTCGATACAATTCCTGGAACTAAACGTTGTACAACTGACGAGAAGATTGTTCACCGAGCTTCCAACCCCAAAATAATGAAACGTAGTACATTGTTGACACACGGGGTGGGGCGAACAGCGTACAGGGTGGCCCGATGATTAATGGACAGATTGACATATTTCTGCCTATTAGTAAAGCCAACATAAACGTTTATTTAAAATTTCTTCCTCCTACTATTGTCTCTAGCCGATTACTTAAACAAAACACGAACATAAGGGTTGATCGTTCGATTAATTGCTTTAATGTTTGTTGTAGTGTTATTAAGTTAGACAGATGGTCAATAAATGACGGCGTGTCATCAGAAGCGAGTCGGACACGCCTCGGCGATGAGCCGTGCCGTGACCCGTCCCTCTTCACCCAAGTTCACTAAATTGCTTTATATCGTCACATCGCTCCTAAACAATCGCCCCGCGCCGAACAGGCCGCTGCGAGTGTGTGCGGCTCTACGGCGCACCTAAATCAATTTCGTTATAGGGTTTCATTATCTTATTACACCCTCTGTGTGTAGACAATAGATGGTTTTTGATACGATTACCCAAATCAGATTAAATGAAACCCGAATGTTTGCTATTCTCTACAAAAAACAACGGTAGCCTAAATTGCGATAGAGATGAAATAGATGGCGTAACGATCTAGGACTTCGACAGGGATTAGCCCAATTAGGCCCAGGATAGGGACGCTGAGGGAGACCTTTACTGAGAAGTGGGACATTATAGGTTGAAAAAAACCTTGCAGGAAGATCTGCACATTGTACGACAAACTACATAAAAGAAGGGCCAAAAATCATTAAATCCAACGTGTTTAATTTGAGGGGTGGCGTAGGGCACGGGCGTTTATTTAACAAACCCATAGCACACAGCCGAACCATTAATTTTTCCGGCGGACGGCTCAGGAGAAAGCAATCACGGTTGCCCAATGAACCAAGTTCGCCAATTACTCCTCTTTTAATGGGTAGTTAAAGAAATTTCCCTAATTGGTCAACCCTGTGCCAACAATGTTGCGGATTAATAACAATTTGCTGCATTCATGCATAATTACGAGTGGAGATAGTAGGCCCAATCGATCCAGGGCCGATGCTAACTCTTCCCGCGCTGTTGGAATGGAAACAGTGCGACCGCAATATTGAATTTTACTTACTCGTCGTTGTACAGCGAGTGTTTTCAAAACCAGGTTAACTTGTATTTTATTTTGAAAATGGTTTGGTGCATGGTTTTTACTCTCCATACTTTTTGACGATAAATCAATAAGTGGACAACAATTGCCGGGATAGTATTACCCAATGATATATTTACTTTATATCCCGTACGCTATGTTGTTTTAATCTCTATTGTTATCACTAGATGCAGAGGTGCAGAACCAAATCGCGTGGTCGGAGCACTTGGACCCCCTGTTCGTGAACAACTACGAGATTGACGCGACTCTCTCCTGGCAGTATTATTCCTCGTCTACTGGATTCATGAGGAGATATCCAGGTAATAAAAAAAATAACTTTTTTCTTATCATCTAAATACTTCAAGATGTGTATGCGATTTGGTAATAGATAGTTTTTACGAGAGTCATTATGCCGCAACGGCGATTAGGGATTATTTTGAAAACAGAACTCTAATTGTTATTTTTCTAAAAAATCGCCGTCTTCATCAATGCACCGTGACACCTCCTTTGAGTAATCACGAAATAATGTTAAATCTGACCTAAAATAAAATACGGGTAGGGGAAAGGTATACCAAAAAATTATTTTCCGATCCACCTATTATATTTTAATTTGATTCCACATAGTGTCCAAGGACAGATAGAAACCTGTAGTTACATCGATTAATATTCAATCTCGGGTCAATATTTGATGTGACTATTATTATCGACGGACTATAATTAAGACAAATTTATATTTACAGCCATGTCATGGCCTCCGGAAGACGGGTACTCTCACCACGCGAGAGACTTCTACGACTTCAGGTCTTCGAACTGGTTTGTCGAAGCGGCAACGTCGCCAAAAGACCTGGTGATTCTTCTGGATGACTCTGATGACCTCGGGTCCTCTCACTGGAGGCTAGCCAGAGCCACGGTGTCGGCGCTACTGGACACACTCGGCCCGAACGATTTCGTCAACATTTATAGATACAGCGATTCTGTATCCGAATTGAATACATGCTATTCGAAGGTTTTGGCGCAGGTGAGCATTTTAATTGTTTTATACGCAATCATTAAACGTAGTAAAAATATAATTTAATATTTTGGAAATAGTTCTTATAGATAAGTGTAATAATTAGTCTGAGTAAAATCCAAAAAAGATGGGCGACCTGTTAGTATTATTACTCATCCAGCGTTGTAGCGTTTAGTGTTAACTTAACTCAGTAAATTTTGGATAAAAGTTACCTATAACCAAATTCTGTAAGTACTCTCTGGGGACCTACTTTAAATATCTAAGCATTACTATGCATATTGGAAAGAAATCGATTAAAGACAAAGAAAGTAGGCACCTACTTGTATGCTTAATGCAGAAAAAATAATGACTAGTATCGTACTCTTCACTATACCTACAACTCTCAAGTCTAGATTTAAGTTTATTACCTAGGTAATATACTCGTAACTTAAAAGCTTTCTGTGCGTCACAATTTACGTGTCTAGCTTAGAGTTAAGACCTACTTTATTGAAAACAAATTATGTGTTTTAACTAGGTTTTTAGTAAAACTGATAGCAAAGCTTTTGGATTCAAAAGCTGTGATTGCATATGTCAATCTACAGACTCTCGAATGAGCTTAGAATCACACTTTAATAATTATTTTTAGAATATTAGCTTCAAAATGAATAGAATGGAAATAGAAGAGACAGAGAATAGGTAGAGGATGGTAGAAGAAGACTCATTTATTCAATTTATTACAACATACTTTACACCTAGTACCTAGTTTTACTACAAGTCTACGTTCACCGAAATAGCTGTAAGTCCCTAAGTAAATTAATATTGACCTTAACACTCGGATTTGGTACTGTCATTACTATCCGGATCGGCTCCCGTGGGAGTCGCTGGGGGCAGCACGTTTCGTATTGGAAATTGGAAACAAACTGTCATTTTACATGTTCGTAGCACCGCAGCCGCAAACGGCGCCGCGATAATAAATTTAATGATCGACCCACGCTCTCGCCCCTCGCACGAAACTCAATTAATTTCGAAAAATAACACCTACACGGAGTTCATTTTGCAAAGTTCATTCACATGTTAAAGGGTTTTTTTGGAAATTACATCAATTTATAATGGGACACTCATAATGATGTCAATTGAACAGTATTTCTTGTGAATATACTTTATATATTCTAATTTCCATTTATTCCAACCACATAAGTATTAAATCTCAAAAGCTATGAAATATTACTAAAATAAAGGTAATAATTAAACAATTGCTTAAAACATAATCTAACGAAACTCAGCCAGATAAACACAGCCTGCCAGAAATTTAGTAATAAAATATACTGTAGAACATAACCGTAATCACTAAACAACAATCTGGTGAAATTAGACGACATAAGTTTAATTAAAACAAGGGCTCAGAGACAGGTGGGCGTTACAAATTGTTTAGCGTCAGACCTGATTTAAACATGACGTAAACTCGAGCTATAACCTATTTGCAAACAGAGCTAGTCAGTGGGACCCATCCAGGGAAACTTTGCCATTTTACCTACTAGTACGCTGCCATTGTAACAGGAATAAACGAATACTGAATCTAGATCTATGCAGGCTGCAGGTAGACAAAGTTGCAGTGACTGGGCCTTGATTATAGACAATAGTTAAATCCACGGTAGACCGAAGTACTAACATTCTCTATTTCGTGGTTGAGTCAATCATTATTTATGTCACGGGTATCCTGTCTGGCTGTATGATCAAGGTCACTTATTATATTAGTCATATTAGGTACTAACTCGTACCAAGAAAACTTACTTATTATTTCTGGGTATGATTGAATCGATTCAACGCTGAGGCGCTTTATCTATACTATTTATACTGAAGCTGAAAAGTTTTTTTTGTTTGTTTGAACGCACTATTCTCAAAAAATACCAAATCCATATGAAGAATTATTTTTTAATGGATTCAACGACTCTACGGGAAACCTTTTTATCCCGAAGTTCCCACGGGAATAGGGGTGTGTTAAGTAAATAGTTATAAAGTTAGATCTAACTTGATACTAAAATTACTGAAAGTTGTTGAATCTACTATAATTTGCATAATACAAAATAAAGGTAGTTCTTCCTCCGTGTAACTATTCCTTTGAAGTTGCCACAGATTTACGTAATTTAACCTTTAGCCTTTAGTATGAGTTTAGTCTGTGTTAGACCCGCTAGGTTTTATTCATGCGGTATTCCCATACTACACAAATTACATAAGCGAATTTTAGTACGTACTAAAGTTTCAACATTTACTTACATATTACCTATCTAAAGGTCAATTAGGTAAAGAGAAATCGATGTGCTTTGAAAGATAAACGTCTTCAGCGTCAATAAAGTTGATGAAAATACGACACCACGAACAAAATGACCAAAAAATGTAAATGACGATCAGTACTGCATAAAGCCTGAAAAAAACGAAAGCGATAACCGTTGAAATGTATTCGTTAATCATTTGAAATATGCACCGATTTACATTTGACAGTGTTCCCTAATAACCTGTATAAAATGTAAATTACCTGGCAAATGCAGGTATTGCGTGTTTAACCTAATACAACGCGCGATACCCATCTGACGGCCTTATGGCACAGTTACACTATAGACGCGCCCAAATGGAATCAATCAAGCTAAGTTTAATGCGACTCCATTAAAATACCGATTCGGATACAGTGTATAATAGCTTTTTACTTTCTACGCCAAAATCGATACGGTATCAATCGTTGAAAGGTGTACTCGTATGTTTCATGTGTTGGGGATGAAAAGAAACGCAGGAAATGTACAATATGTACAGGATTATGTGTTTCTTCAAATTCAGGATTAAATAATTTGATAACAAGACACAAATTCTGTTGCGACACAATATTCTAGTTGTCTTAACTAGTGCCAGATAACATGTATCGTATTTCCCGAGGCGTATAAGACAACTATATTTCAAGAAGGCCTACGATCCCGCTCAATTTATTCAGTTCATAAGTCACAGTAAAGTTTTGTGATAACATCTTGGCCACAAAGAAGCGGTGGCGGGAAGCGCGATGCCGTCGGGATGGCGCGTACTCGGTGACAGGGTGGAAGTGAAGGCACGCCTTTATCGGCTCGTCGGGTCTGCAAGTTACCCTGCAGCCCCTCACAACTGACACCGCAGATCGACTCATTGATAATTCACCGCGACACTCGCCATTATTACCATATTACTGTACTCAACTCATCACATAATTGAATTCCACAAAGATGCTCCTCATTGTGTACGTAACACGCGTTTGACAAAACGTTCACAATCCCGTGTTTTATTCACATTTTTAGAACTTGCCTACCAATCAACGTCATGTTACGTTGCTTTTCACTAGCGGTCTGTGATTGCTGAACAAACATTGCCATTTTAAATTGCGACTGAACAATTTCCGTAAAAATCAATACACATATTGCATTGAAAGCTCACATCAACCTAATTTAAACGAACCCTTTTGAAGTCGACAGTACTTGCACAAGTGTGGGACGCGCGGGCAGGTGAATGACCCTCGTATATACAACAATCACAAGTCAATACAGGAGTTCACTCGAAACGGTCCGAAAGAGGTTCTTGGCTCTCGAGCCTCCAACTTCGCTAATATACGATCCGGCAATTACCTCCATAGTAAACATTCCCGCTCCCCGTCGGCCAAATGAAACTTTGTATATTTAAGAGTTGTTACAACCGTGATACGCCTTCGCGAATTCGTGTGTTTATTCACATTAACATCGCGGCTTACTTGTCGGTGTATGCGTGTATGACTTATTTACTTTCGCTTACAATCTTGTTAAATGGTAATTACCTAATACGCGTTTGATCGTTGATATTTCAATGTGATTAATATCTTGTTTTAGTTTAAAGTGCTTGTTAAGGCACCTCTCAGTAAAAGCCTGCCAAAATGAAATAAAATAAACACATTGCCATTTATACAATGTACCTACATAATATGTAGAAACTGCATATAGCACAAGGGGACATTAACGAATACAAGATGTGAAATGAATAGGCGTTTAATTGTGAGCTAAACTGTCAAGGCCGAATCACAATGAAACAGCTCTAGAATTCATAACAGCGAGCCTCGACAAAGTTTCAGGGCTAGTATGCTTGTGGCAAGACAAGCTTTTTGCACTTACGTAACTTCTAACAATATCAAATATCAAGGTGAAACTGTGAAGCCTGACTAGTTATATGCGGTTATGTAATTTACGAAAAGTCATAAAAGCTCATATTGAAAAACAACTGAGCACACATAGTTTCATGAACGACTAACATCGTGGTCTAAACATCAATATTGATTGTGAATAACAATCGAGTACATAAATGGGGGGTGTATGATGGTTTTTGTAATGTTTCCAGGCGGTCCCGGAAACTATCAGGGAGCTGAAGACCTCATTATGGAACGCGGAGCTGTCGGGGGGCGTGGCCAACTTAACCGGGGCTCTTGCTACTGGTTTTGAAATATTACACCGGGTAATTATACTTTGGCGAACCTCTGAACACTACTTTACATTTTGATTGCTTTTTACATCACAAACTTAGTGTGCTTTAAGAAATTGAATAAGATTACTTCATGTTCCCTTTGTTTAATAGGTTTGGGCTGTTTTTTAGAACCAACTTAAGTCATATACATTCTTTAAGAGTATAACATGGCTTACACACGGATGATATTAAATAACTTTAAAGAAAATATAATAACATCAGTTAATACTTGAAACATTATCGGGTTTAGGAACATTCGAGGACATTTTTCTAACAAAAAGTATATTATTTAATCTCACTAACCCAACAATTGTCGATTGAACTTCACACAATTCGTTTAATACTTTTACTCGATATAGACTCGTTTAATTTATTTAAATACACTTCAAATTACTCCCACTTGCAGTACAATCGCACCGGCCAAGGGTGTCAATGTAACCAGGCGATTGCGGTGGTGGGCGCCGGCGGGGGGTCAGTGGGGGTGAAGGGGGTCTTTCGGACGTGGAACTGGCCTCACATGCCCGTGCGCATCTTCACGTACCGCGTGGGAGGGGACACTGCCACCGGTCACACTATGAAGGACATGGCATGCACTAATAAAGGTTGGTAGTCATATTCATATAGGTGGGTTATGTCAATTAATCATTTTGAGTAGGTGTCGGAGTTTTTAGACCGCCTATAGGCCTCCAACATGGTCTGAGGATAGAAATGCGGGCTTGTTAACTAACGACCTCTCTTTTACCTAATGTTCGTCTTCCTCACTGTACTCATATCTTCAGTAAGACGAGAGGCCTTTGCCCAACTGTGGGACATTACAGGCTAATACATAGTTGCTTACTAACGTAAATTTTTCTTCAGGTTTCTACGTATCTATCAACGACCACTCGGAGATCCGTCCGAAAGTGCTTCATTTCGTGGAGGTGCTCGCGAGGCCTCTGGTGATGTACCAGACGGTGCACCCAGTGCATTGGAGCCCGGTTTACGTGGGAGGACGGGTAAGTGTAGTGGTATAGAGCATAGTTTCACTATATTAATTTATTATCAATTTATATTAGACTTCTATGGTAAATTCACCACTTAATTACCAGAGTAAACTAATGGCAAAATCACAATAAACAATTAGTAAGTTCGGGTCGGTTTGTACCTAGCCTGGTGTCGGAGTCATTATACTGCCTTAAGGCCTCCGACATGTTCTTATAGAAATGCCCCATCCAAGTAGGGGTCGAACTACACTTAACAATCGCTATGACCTAACATCTCTTAGTCAAACTACGTCACAAGCGGAACAATCACAATAAAATCTACACACAAATGAGAATGCTAGTTTCATTTATTCTTCTACTACGTGCATACTGTATAAAACGCAGGAAGTTAGTCAATGATTTGCCCTATAACGCTATCACTTAGTTCAAGTTTTTTTTATCTTATCATTGTAGTATTTTCTTAACCATCATATTTTGCTTAACAGAGTAGCAACCTGAATGACGACGGCATGGGCCAACTTATGACGTCAGTTACAGTTCCAATCTTCGATAGGAGAAACCATACTGTACGTATACCTATTACGCTTTGTATTTTGGTTTTGGGGTTCTATAGACGAAAGGCAAAAATCGGAAACCCTATTTAGTAGGTGTGTTTAAAAGTTTTTGTAACGCATGACATTCTTTGTTACAGCAAAGAGAAGCAAATCTTTTAGGTGTTGTTGGAACAGATGTTCCTATCGAACAGATAAAGAAGCTCGTGCCTCCATATAAGGTAAATTAATCTTATACAATTCTCGTGTCACAATGTTAGTTACCGTACACCTCTGAAACGGCTTGACCGATTTTTATGAATTTTAATATGCACAATCAGTAGGACTGAGAATCGGTGAACATTTATTTTTAGTCATTAGTTTGATTCCATCTCATAAGGTAACCCAGGGTGATAGTTTGACAAATAAAACTCATGACAAACATGTCTTAAAAAAAACTCACAATTATAATACACGTGTTGCAATAACATTTTTTTTCCCACAGCTGGGAGTCAACGGCTATTCATTCATGGTGGATAATAACGGGCATGTCTTATACCATCCTGATTTAAGACCTTTGGTAAGTGTTGGCTTCTGTTATCACTATAAATATTTCATACGCAAAGTACATCTCATTGCAGAAAGAATATCTCATTGAGGTTATCTTCATTAAGAATAATCACAAATCCGAGTCAATGAGAAGCCCTTGCCCTGGAGTACGATGTTACAGGCTTAGCATTTATTATTTTTTCTTTTGATGTATATTAACACTTCTGATTTTTGTTACAGCACACAAATGAGGAAGTAAGTTGGAATTTTTAACTAAATTTTGTCAACACTGCAAGAAAAATCTATATAATGTCATAATCATAATACTAAGTCGTAACACATTTTCTGATTAATATCATCTGATTTTTAGTACACGGAAACATTACGTCCTCTATATTCGAGCGTGGACCTTACGGATTTGGAACTGTTGATGGATGTAGACGACAACTCCAGGGTCAATCTAACGTCACTTTTACTTGATGTGAGTATGAAATTCATTTGTTTCCGCTACATAATGTTCATCCTTATTTTGGATTTGTATGAGAAGATTTAAGATGAAGATCTAACTTTTTGCTAATAGATTCCTTTAACAAGTATTTACAGCTTAAATTAATAAGTATTTTTTTAGTTGTTGTAACCTACTTATTTTCTACCTAAACAATACTTATAAAAAAGAGTAAAAGAATATGATGATGGTATCTAGTACCATCATCCTTTTCTGTCACATATCATAAAACATCTTCGATTCACCAAACATCTTGTAAAATATCCTCACCATATTCCAGCTCCGACACGACATGATAGAACAAAGGGAAGGCGAGACAGAAATCGGCGTCAAAGTTCAATACGACAACATGCGTAGAGTCACCACCAGACGTCAGAGGTACTTCTACAGTCCCGTGGATGGAACTCCCTTCTCGTTGGCTGTCGTGCTCCCTGATGGATACGGCATGTATGATATGCTGACCGAACAAGAGGTCAAGCACAGTCCTGTTAGTGGTACGTACGAATAAGAATATACTTTTGTTAATCGACGTTTATTTCAGTTTGAGTGATCCATGCACTGGAAGACGCTCCAAGCCCGAACACTCTTTGTGTAGTGCTGTTTATAAACTATAAAATATTCAAACTTGATGGGCGTTGAAAATCTGCTGGAATAATAATTACCAATAACTTTTATTGATCTTGTCTGTTTGCAGTAACCGAATTTTTCAAAGGAGAGAATTGGAAAATCCATCCTGACTGGTAAGAGTTGTGCTCTAAAATCTTTTGTAAATACTAAAAACTCATCTATTAAACTCAATATATTTTATTTTATTTATAGGGTCTATTGTGAATACGCTTCAACTTCGGATCAATCGTTCAATTCTCCTGAGGAGCAATTGCTTCACTTCCTGAACCGTGCAGGCAAACCCGGGTGGAAATGGATGTCTCTGCGACCACGAGCGTTGACACTGCACAACGCACATAAAAAACAAGAACGAGACTCTTATTATTGTAAGTATAATATGGTAAAGTGTATTCATCCTTTGCTCATGAATGATTGCCCCTTTCCTATTTTTGACTCTTATTTTGGAAAACAGCTTTAAACTTCAACATGTTTCTTATCTTTTCAGGCGATAAAACTTTAGTTCAATCTCTCATCCGGGACGCAATGGTAATAAAAGAATTGGACGCTCACACTGGACACGCCAGCCATCACAACCAGTAAGTAAACCTATTTCTGAAGCATGTATTATTGCACATAAACGAAACGTAAAAGAAAATGCAACTGCATAAAAATAATAAAAGATAGGACCGAAAATTGACCCCTGTGGTACACGAAGCCTTATGCATGATAATTATTTAACACTACTGCACTATTTGTTTTATGTTGATCACTAATTTTATTATGTGTTTGTCACACAAATAGCCCGATAGCAACTTTAATGGCTTTACTGACAAGGTAACGTAACAACAATCTTCATAAATTCAAGTAGATTCGCTATGAGTACGATGTTCAGAGAGACATCATTAAGATTTCACAGCACATCGGTAACTACTAAAAGCGATCATGATTTTGTATACCTTCTAGTAAGAAAGGTATTTGCTAGGAGAAACCAAATTCATTTCATTAACCACATCGTAAGGCTATTCCATTTTAAATGTTTTCTTGAATAATTTAGTAAAAGCTACCGAGGATCAGGTAACGTGTGTGTTGTTCTCACTTTATTCTTTTAGCTCACAAGGATTTCAGCTAGCAATGGATTTTTTTAGTTTAACCAATAATTTTGTAATCAACTTGAAAGAAATAAAACAATTATAATTTATATTCTGTTGACCATGACTAAATATTTCTTAATCACCCAGTGCAATTTTTCTTTGAAGTTGAAGATGTGATTATTATGTACAATCAATACCTTTCTACTGTAAAACGTTGTCACATAGACGTACTCTATCAATATCTTAATTGATATCTTCAATGAGGCGACGGGTTTCTTTGAACAGATACACTGTAGAACATTGCAGGCTAATTACTTTTACTTACCTACTTGTCAATATCATATTTATTGTGCATAGTGAATTTTGTTACAAGTTTCGAATTCTGATTATGACAAAGTTTTACAATGGATATTTTTTTTAATAATTTATGTAACCTCAGATCATTCATTTAATATAATCTTCAGACTAAATGAATGTTACCTCTAGCAGTAGAGAATAATTCGTTGCAAATGGAAATGAAATAATGGAGAACCTATGAAGATCAAGATCGGTCAGAATATTATCAATATCAAAATATTAATATTGCAACCTTATTTTACAGACAAGGACGGTTCCACAAGTTCGTGGTGACGCTTTCCTTTATCGCGACCCGCAGCGGGCTGTTGAAATGGACGGAGAATGTGAACACATCCAGGGCATCAGAATCGGCTGAACAGTGAGTACTATCTTGGTTAACTTTTGCATGTATTCTTTTACTGAACCGCCCCTCGGTTTTACTATAATCCTACTCGCTACCATTCTTTTCGGGACTAATATGATATTCCTGTTAACCCAACCACTGATTATAAGAAATGTATTTTGAACTATAATTTATTACAAACAGAGAGACTTAACTTTATTCTTTACTTTTGCAGACACTTCAGCGAAAAATACGCCAGAGCATTTGATTCAGAGTGGTACCGACGAGCAGTGGAACATCACGCTATAGAGCCGGAAAGTTTCGTCTTCTCAGTTCCTTACCGTGACGGCTCCGAAGCAGAGGACCTTAGTGGAAGACCACCACTAGTACTGGCCACCCATGCAGTTTTCGTGGAATCAAGGGCCCATAGAGCGCCAGCTGCAGTTGTTGGCCTGCATTTCCAATTGGATTCTCTTTCGAGACATTTTATGAACGTTACTTCAACGGTAAGTGCATAAAGGACAAATACATTTGAGTCTATACTAGTTTCGCCGCCTATACGCCCGCTTACATAGGCTAATGGATATTTTTTTTCCAGTGCACAGCTGGAAGCGTTTGCAAAAAGACCTGCGCAGGAGATGAATTAGACTGCTACATTCTCGATGATAACGGCTTTATTATCCTTTCGGAAGATGTCTCACAAACCGGCAGATTCTTTGGACAAGTAGACGGAACCATCATGGATTCGTTGGTGCAAGATAAGATTTACAAAAAGGTCACCGTGCATGATCATCAAGGAAGGTGTCCTGATTCCAGGAATCCTTTTAGCGGCGATGGGAATAAGTTATCGGTATGTTTTTATAGCTGTTTCAAAATTATCTCAAAGTTTCCTATAGCTTGATTAATCTGATTTTTTTTTTGTTATTCAGCCCCTAAAACCCTTGTCCTGGTTTGGTGGATACTTTATGAGTCTGATATCGATGTGGTTTCCACTGTGGCAACCTGTCAAGGGTCACTCTCGTGCATATGCCGAAGAGGATGTTGGTAAGATGATATACATTTCAACCAAAATTTTTCATCATGCTTAATCCTTCAATTATTTGCCAATTAATCGTGATATTACTTCTGAACTAGATTACGAAGACTATGAAAGCGAAGATATGGACCACGAAGACGGCGACAGAGACAGAGATCACGGCACGTACGAAATAATAATAGACGGAATGGGCGAGACGTCGCGTGACGGAGGTCCTCGAATGCCGCCTCCTGTTAGCCCTGGTCCAGGTAAATAAAATGACTGACAATAAGTCGAGTATACTTGTTTTAAGCCTGTTGGTCATGGTGTTATATTGATTATTTTTACTTGATTGGCCCTTTATAAGTTCTTCTTTCTACAACTTCTACTTAGAGAAGTAGAACTAGTCCTATTCATCTAAAAGATCTTCTGATCATCTCTTACCACCAGTTCTAAGAGAGAGAGAGAACATCAAACTAAAGTTAAGAATCAACTACGTTGGTCTTACGTCCACTTAGTGGAGGGTATCGGATATATTCTGAAGAAATTCTAAATGCTGATTCCATTTATAATTCTTCTCACCATCTTTTCAGGTCCTATCCGCGAGCCTCCCCGGGAAGCCGCCCGCTCCGCCGCCGTGCGGCCCTGCGACACCAGCGCCGAACTGTTCCAACTGCAGTCCGCGAGACTCAACCAAGCACAACCACTTAAAGGAAAACTTACTAACTGCCACAATTCGGGATGCGAGAGGTAAGGACAAGACGGTTCCACTCTAAATAGAACAAGACACAGCATCCCATCATATTGTAAGAAAAATAAATAAACGGAATCAAAAAGAACCACAATGGCATTAATTATGTAACTTTTGTGGGTATTTAACCCAGAGTTTTGTTAAACTTGGCATCATCATCATGCTCACTCAGTATCTCTCAGATCTCTATCTACACTTCAGACCATTAGCGTGCATCGATTAGTTCAATTCTACAATTGTCCAGGCTTGTTGGGACCTTAGAATATCAAGCAATATTTTACGCCTCCAGACCATTCAGCGTGCAAAAGATCCCGCACAGCAACCTGATCCTGCTGGTGGTGGACACGCTGTGCCCGTGCGGCGCCAAGCGGCTGGACGTGCGCGCGCGCGAGGCGCCGCCGCGCGCCGCCTGCCGCCGCGCCGCGCCGCCGCCGCATCGACGACGACCGCATACCTGTCTGTCGTATCACCCAGAGGTACGATATTCTACTCAACATCAGAACGCTACTTAACTTCCTCAAGTCACCTTTTTTAAATGATAGAATGCGGTTTGTGGGCATTCGGATCAAATTCGCAGTTGCATGAGTTGTGTCTGAATTAGCCAGGCCATCTCCATCCGTGATGAAAGGCCAAAGCCAAGGAAAAGCCAAATCCAGGATCACCAATGCTATATTTTATTTATTTAAAATTATGTACGAGTATGCATTTATCCCTGTATGTTTCAGGAAATCGAAATCCAATCATGCGGGCGCGGCGGACGTACGCAGCCCCTGTTCGCGTTACTGGTGATGACGGCGCTGAGGCTCCTCGTCACCACGTGACTGCCACCAGTCTAAGCATTATTCCTTTACATTACACCCAAGTATCGACCCGGGAGCGACCGAGGCTTTCCACACATACATTCCAAATGTTTATAATCAGTTTCATTGTACCGCATCAAAGGAAGCTTCGAGCGAGGTCGACGTTCAGAGTATAGTTGAGTGTGTGTTGGGAACAGTTTGTATGTTGTATTGTATGCGTCGAGGCGTGTAGTGTAGCCGGGGGCGGGCGCGCCGTGCGTGACGTCACGCCGCGCCCGCACCGCCACACCTTTGTACGAATATATCGCGAAGTTAGAGTTTTGAACAATTTTACCGACTGAAGTTTTGGTCCGACCAAATGAACTTTGTATCTTGTTTTGAGACAGGATTATCTATTCGGATTAGGATACGTTAATATTCTACCCCCTCTCTGTTAAGCTATCACTTTCATATTATTGCGATGCGTCCGCGCAAGCAGTAAGTAATTAATAGGTAGGTAACAAAATATCTTGTTAAATTTAAATCGAAGATTATCACAAACTTGGAGATCTAATAAAATTATAGCTAATGTTAATAGATATTGAAAGATAATAACTAATGTAATATATTAAATATCGTTTGAAACTGTTTTAGAAAAATTTACCTATGTTGAACTTAACTTGATTATTTTCTTTAAATGTCTAATATTCAAATTAATCGCAATTTTATTGAATAGTTAGAGTTTGATGTAAATAATGATATGATTAATTTGTAGGCATTTTATTTGCAGAGTTATGTGTGCCTGTGTAATAACATTAGCGTAAGTTGATTGAATCGTTACCGCTGCATCACACTTCCTCGGCAAAGCCAAACTGAGACAATAACATATATTAAACATAGATTTAGATTTAATATTATGACGGAACAATAAGTTGTGTGACACTTAATGTTTGTTTGGGTCCTCTGTTATCGCGCCCTGTTTGTGTTGACGGTAATAGCCGAAGTGTTTAGCGGTTGCGTTGTCCTGTTTTCTGAGCGCGCGTTCGGTTCTCGCCCGTAGTGTAGTAGCTTTGCCCCCCCGGCACTGTGATGCGGCTCTATATGATTCTAGTTGTTAGTATTTTCGCCTAATCTTCGAATAACGTCTAGGAACTGTAAACAGTTTCACATCTTTATTGTAAATATTTTAATAACTTTAATGGCCTATTATTACAATTTAATGAGAGTGTGTTGCTAATGTTTATATATCGTTCGAATTCGACTTCTATCTGTAAATGGAGTTTTCATATCTGTCAGATTATTTAGATTTTTACATATCAATGTAAAATATCAAAGTAAATAATGTATTGGGTGAGCGATAAGATGGTCTCCAAAGTGTGATTGCGCGCGACATTGCTCATTCGACATACACTTTATATAATTTATTTTAAGACAATACAGCAGCATTTTATCGACTAAGTCTATATGTTGTATTCCTAGTAATAGTTCGTCAACCTCTCAGTACTCACTGATAGTTTACGAAGCGAAAAGTTACCTTTAAGCCGGGTTTCTAACGCGAGCGATGTGGGGCCCAAACTACTATAAAGTCTAATAAAAGTATTGGGAATCATGAGTTGAAAAAAATACATAAAAAATTAAATTTTAAGTTCTTACAATATCAACAGATTTCCCAGAGGGTACTCTAGGAAAACTTTTAGTAAAACGTTAGCTGAAAAGCTCCATCCCATCCACAAATAGTCTTTATGAAGCTCCTTCAAGTCAATAACCTAAACAAAAATGTTTCCATCTATTTGGAAATTGGAAATCTATAGAAAGCAGATATCTACGTCAACCATATAACACCCCTCTAATACCCATGCAGTTAAAACCAACTTTATTATTAAATATTTATAGGTATTAAAGAGCTCCAGTTCTCTCGCAGTGAAAACCCGGCGTCAAACATTTAGCAATTAATCCATATCATAATAAAGCATCGGTTTTAAAAGAATTATACGTAAATGTTTCAGAGTTAAGCGTATTTATCTAACCCGTTTGTAATTAATGTGGAATTTAAATAGAAAACTTAAACTGAATCGTTGCATACTTAGAAGTTTATAATCTATAGAATAGTATGGAGGTTGGTACTTATTATTGTTCGTTCGTTCATTCGTACATTCTTAACAATAACAAGGAGTATAAAAAGTAAACATTAACTTCTTAAGGGCGACACTAGCCCCGGTATACACAAATACTGCGTGTCGTATTCATACGTAACATTTTCCAAAAATCATAGAATGTTTATTTTTTAAATACGCGGTATTCTCCTCTCGGCTAAGCAGGTGAATCGGTTGGACCGCGGAAACAAAAGCAATGGAAGTAACTTAAATTAACTCGTACGGAGATTTATATCGATAACCGCGAAAGTTTAATAAGTTTTGTTACTCGAATGTCATTAAAACAAACAATAATAAGTACTTTGTTTCACCATCTGAGTACAGTTATCATTATTACAGTTGGAAAATATTAAGTAAATATTACAAGAGAATCTTCTCGGGAAAATTATTTTTATAATTCGAAATATAACTTGCTATATGAATGGTTATCAATTAAACAGTAAAGCATATTTCTCAAACTTTTAATTTTATCTGACATTCAAAACCACGATTCCTGTAAAGGAATGAAACCTTCAGAATTTACAGGAACCAGGATCCCGTGGACAAACACTTTGTTAAATAAATACACCAAATAATAAAGATAACTGTACAAATCAAACTTTAACCTAACCTTATTCATATCGTAACGCAATACATAATCACAAACATATAGAATGGGGTGACGCTTTGATAAATTGTACATTTTGTATAAAATAAAACAGTAAGGAGTCGATTTTATGGCGTAGAGTTCTTAACAGGAGAGTGGCGAACGACTGTCGTATTGAAACTGCTTGTAGAAAGCAACGAGTCTTCCATAGCAGTCGGGCGCGGGTTGTTTACTGTGTATGTCTAAGTATTATATAGCGTATACTTTATCATAGCATAGGGCTCGCATCTTGCGCGCTGTGCGAATATTTTGAATAGCACATCGCAGGACTTAGTTCGTAAATATAGACACAAAAGAACAAATACCTCGTTTAGTTACTCGGAACGTAATAGCTAGACAGATAATAGTGTTTATTTCGCATTTAGTTCGGGACATATCAATTCAAGCACCAAGTAATACTAATTGTAAGCGGGTTTTTTGATATTTTGTCAGTTTTTCGTAAAGAGTTTTGAGGGTGTTTTCTATGTGGTTTTAAGCAGAAACAGTAGTAACTAAAGACTACACAATCATTTAATATGTGTTGCCAAGCTGTCTCGATGGTGGGTCAAAGCCGATCGTTATTTCACTAATCGAAAATCGCCTTGTCTATGTAACTTTTGTGAACTAAAAAGTAACCCTAACAACGCATTATGTATTAGGTAAGGGTAAGATAACCTCCATTTTTAATCGGCCATCTTTAATCCATAATAAGAAAGCTTGGCAAGATATGGTAGTGTATCTGTAACCACCTTTTTCCAATACTTAAATGAGTCTAAAACTTTTCAACTCTTTTACCAGCTATCAGTAGGCTGTCACTGTTAACAAAACCAACCTCATAGAAAGCATACGTCAAAACGTTATCAAGTTCTAATAGATACAATAAGTTGACATAAGAAACAGTGATTCATAATATTACACTTTCTATAGTACGATGTTCTAAATTAAATAATTTGTTAACATTAAATAGATCTGTCGTTCTTGTCAAGCTTTTAGGGGTATATTCAAAATTTATATTCAATATTGAAAAATGTTACTGTCACTGTTTTGATTGTGTTTTGGTTAACGGATAGCGGTGTCTTTGGGCAGGCCGACGTGAACATGGTTCTCTAGTCTAATTCTAGTTAAATTTACTGTTTTTTCTTTTTTGTTACTTGCCAGTTCATGCTATAGATATACCATAATTACAACAATAAAGTTCTCTTATAACATTGTGATCGAGTATTTTATTTGAAAACCTTTCTAAAGAATAATATATTTATTACTAGCCGCGCCTCGCGGTGCTACCCGCGTTGTACTCGTTCCCGCGGTAATTTCGGGATATGATGTATCCGATGTGTTATTCTGATGTATAATTTATATTACTATAAAGTTATACCAAATCCGTCCATAAGGTTTTGCGTGAAAGAGTAACAAACATACATAACCATCCTCACAAACTTTCGCATTTATACTAAGTAGGATACATCTACCCTCACTCCAGAGCCTATAAAGGCGCGGCCAAACTTGTGTCATTTGTCATTTTGTCCTCGAGTCAAAAAGGTTTTATCAATTTGTGAGTGTCGGTGAAAGTGTTGGCAGTTTCACAGTTCGAAAAACGATAATTCCTGTGTGATTTATAAGAAGTGAGTACCTTTCTATGTTTTGATGTTTAATTAACATTTGTTATAATAATTGCGATCATGTAGATGGTACAATCATATAGAGGGTAGTTTATTTTTTATAGTTGTTGAGGCTATTTTCACTTTCAAAAGTGATGAGTCTGTAATGTCCTGCACAGAGCAAAGGTCACACATCTGTCATTGAAAAGATAAACAGTCTAGCAAGATGATAAAATTACGATACCCGATGCTAATACCCGCATTACTAAATCAAAATATACAATGTTGTCTACTATATAAAAAGAATACCAGCACCTATAACTATCTACTCAAACAAATTTAAAATACTGTACTCTAAATAAAAACTAACAAACTATTCAATTTTCTAAGTTCGTTACCCTTACATAAGGAGCAGAGAGATCAAGGTATAGTAAAAACATAAGACTGAGTTAACATACGTGTATTATAGTTTACATGTAAAGACTGGCGGCGAATACGATGTCTCTCTTGAGCAGTTTGATGGCTTCACTGAACTTGTTCTCCAAGTCGGTGTTACCGATGTTCTTGGCCGCTTGACATAACTGGCGGAGGACTTCTTCCAGTCGTCGCATACATCTGATTATTGAACCTGATAAAAGTATTATTAGTTTTATTATGGAATTATGGTCGTTCATCCCTCGATTGATGGTTGTAAAATATGTATGAACTAAACTAAGCGAACGAGGATATCACGCTAGGCGGTACTCTGAGGTTTATGCATGCAATTGTTTTAAGATCTAAGAAATAAGTATGATTGGTAAGGAGGGGTAAAAAGAGCTCAAAGATCCCATTGCATTGAAGTATCTAGATTTGGCAAGAATAGTGATGATCCTGTAGCTCTGTATACTATTCCATTATCGCGGCCGCCCGTGGCATACAGCTAGTCGGTAGTCGAGTTAGAATATTATTCCGTTAGCTTGGTATGTATGTACCTTCGAAGACGTCCGTCATCTTGCATATCTGCAGGAAGGAGGCGCCCTTGGCCCACGCCAGCACTACGTCCATGAGCGTGCTCTTGAACTTGCCCACGTACTCGTCCTCGTCCAGCTCCAGCTTCGCGTCGATCGACACTTTGGCTATTCGACGGGCGTATTCCTACAACAAAAGTTTAGCTTACGATTGTAGCTTAGGTCTAGGAACAAACAATGAATTAACGCTTATCGAAATTAACGAGTAGTGGTCGTTGTGTATTGGTCGTTGTGTAGTGGTCGTTGTGTAGTGGTCGTTGTGTAGTGGTCGCAGGCAATGGTGGCGTACAGTGGTGGCGTGCAGTGGTGGATGCAGTCCGTACCTGCAGCTGGCGCAGCACGCCGCGCATCTCGTCGCCGGAGGCGGAGGCCTGCGCCGAGTGGTCGTCGCACACGAAGCAGCTGACGAGCGCCGCGCTCTGCTGCGGCGTCAGCGAGTTGAACACGCCGTTGAAGATCAGCTCCGTCAGCAGCAGCTCGTCGGCGCTGCGACACACACCACATCAGCGAGGTGGTTGAAGGAACGCGAGCGCGATGCAGACGGTATCGTACGGAGCGTACAATATGGTAGAACTCGGAATGAAACTGGCTTTATTCGAGCGCTACTGTTCGGATGATGGCTCACTCGCTCGTTCGTGCTCCACCAAAAAATATATCTTTCTCTCGAAGGGCTACCATGTTCCAGAGGGTACGTAAAATTGTCAGCTCCGGTTTTTTCAATCGATAGACCGTGTTGAAGGTTTTGAAGCGGTCTAGATTCCGACACCAGGGTAGGGCCTACAGGAACTTACCTTTTACTTTATTCCAAGAATAAATATGTACGTCTAACAAAATGACAACACCAACCTGCTCAACTCGCAAGCTATCCGTCCCTTCATCTCGATCACATCAGCCGACGTACAGTACCCCATCCGTCTGAGGACCCTTTTCCGTTTCTTCAACTCTTCCATCTGGAGTATGCTCTTGGCTTTCTTCAGCTCCGCCTTGACTGCGCTCAAATCGTCGAGAAGCTCCTGTTTCTTTTCGTATGAGGCCGTAAGCGCGCCGCGGCTCTTGTCTTTGTGGAGGGGGTGAGAGTATAACCTAAAAAGGGGTTTTTGTACTTAAAACTTGTATATCATTACGATCAAGAATCTATGAATCTTAAGGCGGATTGCACAGGCATTCTTAATTTTATTTATGGCCTAAATGTGTTTAATAAACAAATGACATCCTTTTTAAATAATGTTCTATCTCGTGCAATATAAAATACAATTTTGAACGAATAGTCATTTTTTCTTAAAGGTACTAAATAAATTTAAGAGTTCTTGTGAAAGAGGTCCTAAAAATTGTTATTTATTAAGATCCAGCAGTTTGCTTTTAATAACCTTTCTTCCAACTGTTTAATTCTTTCCACGCATTCTTTGAACACGGGCTCGTCAATTTTCATGTCTTTAATAGGGTTCAAGAGCGGCGGTCCTTCGGGGAATCTCTTCTTCACTTCGCCTATGGTTTTGATGACCGATTTTCTATTGTCGGCTGGTCGCAGGTCTTTCGGGTAGTACACGCGGAGTGAACTGATCTGGTATATTAAAGTGTGTACCACTGGGACTACTTCTACGTCGCCAGCCTGGAAGTCAAGTTATGATTGATATACAAATTCATAATCGGGATGGGATTGAAATGACAAAAATTAGATGACATACTCTAATGACACAATCAATTCGCCAATTCTTAGGCTTTCCTTTTCACTGTACAAATAAATTTCGGTAGTGAGAAAGCTTATCAGATTACTCCGCAAATAAGAATTTATAAAATTCTCTTAAATACCCGATGATTGATATAAGAAATTGTCATAACATCAAATGTCACCAGAGCGACACCTGTCATTCAAATTTAATTAATGTGAAAGCCAAACACGTTCTATACCAAAATTATAGCTGTAACATTCGTGATGATACAGTAATATCTGTATAGTATTCAACTCACCTCCCCGGGAGGACACGGCACATTCTTCTCCTTTTCATCGCCGCCTTTCTTCACGTGAAGTAAAATGTCAACGATAATGGAAGCTTCGGAAGACAAAGGGTTGTCTTCTTTCTTGTTCATCTTGTGTCTAAAGTTCACTATGATACCCCAGTCGTATTCGTATTTTTCTGTTTTTACCTATACAAATATATGATAGTTTCAGTCTTATAGCAAAGGTGGATGATGCATGAGCTTTTTATGTTTGATTTATTTCAATATTAGCCACGCCCATGTATGTAATGTATGTGTGTATGTTTGTATGTTTGTTATTCTTTCAAGAAAAAACTACTCGACGGATTTGGATGAAACTTACAGTAATATAGGTTATGCATCAGAATAACACATGGAATACATTTAATCCGGAAATTCCCACGGGAACGGGTACAACGCGGGGCGCGGCTAGTTCAAATACAAAACTTACCTTAACCAACCGGCCTGGTTGTAGGAACGGCTTCAAGTATTCAGGTCTCGTGATGAACGATCTAAACTGGTTTCCTAGTAACTCCAACTGAGACCTGATGCTGCAGTAAGCGGCTATCGAGTGCTGGTTTTCAATTGTCAGTGAGTCATACTCTTTCTGTTTCGCTTTAACCTCTGGTGAAGGAAAGAGATGGATGTATTTTAGTTTGGTCGAGAAGTGTATAAATTGAATGATGCCGTAGAAAGCTTTTTTGATACAGTAGTTAGGGGGCAGGGTATATGAAAGGGTATTCTTCCCAATTCCCAATTCACCATTTTAAATAACATTGTTCTTGTAAGAAGTATTTTGAAGTCGGTTTTCGTTTACAATAGTTATCATTATAATCAGAAGATGTATGAAATACATTCTGTTTGTTTTAGTGGAAAAGATACTTTGTATAAATATTATTTTAATTTTAAAATTTCAGGGTCTTTAGGTGGAAGGTATCCCTATAGAACTTACTGTCAATCAAATCCGGTATCGCCGCTTGATTTTGAAACTGGAAGAAACTCCTTTCCAACATGTACTCCGGATTTATTTCTTCTACACGCAACAAGTTGAGTACCTGACGAAAAAAATGCGTAAGTACATTATTTATTTATATCATTATCTAACTAAAATATGAATGCCTATTTGTTGCTCTCTAGATTAATCCAAATCCAGACCAACCGTGATATCTTGAGTAAAGCACTTTTTATCTCGAAATTCCGACGATGATGGTATGCAAAGATTTTTAAGGATACTTAACGATACACACAACGTAATATCGCAAGACCATGCTAAAAGAAACCTTATTGTGCACCATCCTCACCATATTATACGTAAGATGGAAGGCCGAGTTGATAGGGTCCGCTTTCCCCTGCACCATGCCCTTCACGACGGCGGGCGTGACCTTCTCGTCGATCATCAGGATGACGATCCCCTTGTCGTCCAAGCCGCGCCGTCCCGCTCGACCCGACATTTGGATGTATTCGCCTGAGGTTATCTGCAATTTGACTTCATTTAATTGGTACTTACATAAGATTACTCGACAGTTTACTCGAATTTCAGGCTGAAAAATAACCTGAAACCTTCCAGTTGAATGTGGCTATCGATTACACAACGAGATAAGCGTGTTCAATCAAACTTTTCAGCTTTATTATATTAGTAGAATTTATAAATCAGTTTATTTGAATGGTTTAAGAGCAACAATATTAAAATCGATCCTTTAGCAACTAAGATAGCAATTTGGTTAGTATACTTACAAATCTCATCTCTTGTCCATCAAATTTCTGGCAGCTTGTAAATACAACAGTCCTCGCGGGCATGTTGAGTCCCATAGCGAAAGTCTCTGTGGCGAAAAGTGCCTGGTGAAAAACAAACGTTTGTTGATGAATCATAAAGTGAAATATTAATATAATTAGTGTACGCTCTGTACGTATTTATTATTTTAGCCGCAAGTATTTTGCCTTGTGAAAGTGTAGACTAGAAACAAGATCCTTAACGCGACACTTTACTAATTGACGTCATTTTCATACTTCACATGTCAAAATCACCCATTAAATATCTGCTAAGGAATCATTTGACAATTCTGAGTACATCGCCACGTAAATCGTAAATCATGACTTACTTTAATAAGTCCCAATCCGAACAATATCTCGATGGTTTCTTTCAGTATCGGGAGCAGGCCTCCGTGATGGATGCCGATGCCGCGTCTCAGCAGCGGGATCACATTCTCAACCTGCGGTAACTGTCGGTCTTCCTCCGATAGCACGTCCATCGCATTGTTGAATACTTCGTCGACTAGCTTCTTTTCTTCAACTGTGAATTATTTTTTGTTTTTAACTAGTGTAGACAATAAAACAACACGATCGATCAGTATAAGGAGACGATCTATGTGAACGAACAATTATAACATTTTTCTGAGGTTGATAAGTAGGGTACTACAGGACTTCTGTAATCTTCTATCTGCTAGAGTTTGATTTTTGTTTCCTTGAACTGGCTTATCTCGGGCACTACCGGTCCGATTCGAATAATTATTTTTGTATTAGAAAGCTACATTAAAGAGGATTTTTGAAATTCTTACGGAAACAGGCACAATGCAGCGGCACTGCTTGTGTTGTAATAATGAACGCTATTAAGTAGGGACTCACTTTCGGAGATATTGTTTAATAAAATGACACGAAATTTCTCATTGGCCTCTACGAACACGGCCTCTAAAAATAACTAAACTCACTTGTATTGAAGTCCAACTTCGCCATCTGCATAGCGTACGCCTCACAGTCCTTCTTGCTGAAGCTGAAGATGATCACCGGAGCGAAGTTCCTCTCCATAATCATTTTGACGATATTAAAGATGTTAGTTTGATTCTGTATTCGATTGCCGCCGCGGCGACCCTTCTGCCCAGCATCCCCTTTGGCGGCGTCTCCAGCGTTGCTTAACACTGTCATTGCAGTGTTGAAGTTATCTTCTTTGAATATACCCTGGAATTGGTTTTATTATTATTTAGACATTCAAAATTGTACAGTTATGGTTAAAATTAAATGGTATAGGTTAGTTATAAAATGAAAATTTTGATGCATGGGTAGCAGGCATGGAGTATGTAGGCATGTCTAAGATAAGGGTGAAGCCAACTATAGTAAAAAGTAAAATATGACTCACAAGGCAAAGGCCTGGCCTGGCTGAAGATATCGGTGAACTGGATGGATTAAGTTTGACTATAGCATCATTACAAATATATTTTGAAAAAGGAAGCATTCCAAGCCCAACTGTAATCTGCTTCACAGATTGGTGTGGCCACAGACTAATGTTAATAAACATTATGATTTCTAGCCAATCCCGAAAAAGTAACATTTACCTACCTTCTCGTCAACAACAAGATGTATGCCGTCCCCTCCAGCTGGGAAGATATAATGCTGCAACGGAGTCGGTCTGTACTCAGTGTACACCACGTGACACGGCTGGGAGTGAAGACGGCACACCCATTCGGCGAACTGACGCGCGTTCGGTATGGTGGCCGAGAGAAACACGTAGTGCACGTTGTCGGGGAGGAGGATCAGGGTTTCTGTTGGTCAATGATTATGGGTTAAGTTAAATAAGATTAAGGCGAAAAAATTTAATAATCTGTAATGTCCCAATGGACTTTGCCTCGCTTTTAATAAAAAAAACCTGCTGCCTTGGTTTAACATGAATTTTTCATAAGAAAGACTTCCTCAAGAGTAATTAGTAAGTAAATAGAATTGCTCACCTTCCCAAACCACTCCTCTTTCCTTGTCCCTCATGTAATGGATCTCATCAAACACCACCCACCCAACTTCTCTCATAATTTCTGAACCTCTGTACAGCATGTTTCGCAAGATCTTCAAACGAATAATACATATTAAAGTATAATTATCACATTAATACTAGAATGAGACCTATACTATAATAATGAAACAGCAGAGTCTGATTTTTGTTTTTGATTATTCTTGTATTAAATGTCTAAATCTATATATATAAAAGAAAGTCGTGTTTGTTACACTATTTATAACTCAACAACGGCTGAACCGATTTGGCTGAAAACTGGTGGGGAGGTAGTTTAGAACCAGGAGACGGATATAGGATACTATTCATTCCGTATTTCCTACGGGAATGGGTGCGCTGTGGGTGAAACCGCGGGGCACAGCTAGTTAATAATAAATGTTATTGGCGAAAATCCCACAGGGGAAAACCATATTTGATATATTATTGCCTATCTAGTAAAGGATAATATCCTCACCTCTGTGGTCATAATAAGACAAGAAGCCGAAGGGTTGATAGTCACATCACCGGTAATCAAACCAACATCTAAAAACTCCTCCGAGAACTCTCTGTACTTCTGATTGGACAATGCTTTTATAGGAGTTGTGTAAATAACTCTTTGCTTGTTCTTTAGTGATAGTGCTATTGCATACCTGAAAATAATCATTAAGAAATGTATAAGCCTATAATGTCCCATAGCCTCTAGACACCTGGAGTGCTATAAATAGTATTAAATAAATCTTGATGTAAAGGCCGATCCTTTCCGAACATTGTGCTTCGAGTGCGACCGGCCATCCTTTTTATAGCATCAATTCCCGAGTGTTTGTTTTTTCCCGCTAAATATGTTTTGGTCGTGTGATTTCTTTTAACCAATGAAAATAAAGCAATGGCGATAGTTTGTCCTTGGATTTCGATAGAAATTTCTTTTCGAGTGGCCACCATTATTGCGCTGCGTGCTCACGAGTTGACAACAATAGCGACACGTGGTCGACGAGGTAAGTAGAATTTGTTTTTTGTTTGATAAATTTACTTGTTTTAGTTTATTTTTTTTATAGGAATGTTAGTAATTAAACATTATATGGAATTCACTTAATTTTGGAGAGGAATACAAAATAATTAAGTAATTATACCGTCGTAAATAAATTAAACCTATAAATAGGCCCTTCGGTTGGACTTTATGTTTTAGGTATATGGAATTGATCGTATTTATAGTACTTTCGGCGTTAATACTAATAGTAGGTATTTATCATTTTCAGCGTTACAAGTAACCGATATCAGGGAATTTTTAAATAACTCCGAGTTTGAAGACTCGGGTGATGATGAAGATTTTGTTGGGAGTTTAATAACTACCGATGATAGGAGTGAAGCAACCCAATCATCGGAAGATGAAGATTCAAGTGACAGCGATAATGAGAGTAACTTGCTAGACGTTCGAGCTGGTCCTAGTGGCGTCGGCAGGACTACAGCCGGTCGTCGAAGTCGGGGCAGACGCCCGCCGTGCCGGTGCTCGAGTTCGTACGCGTGGGGGCACTCGCAGTTCAGGTCCAATAATTATGTTGTTTAGCTTTAAGATTTTCTAGATTTTTTTATAAAACAAAGTAAAAAATGATTGTTGATTAGATAGACTATGACTATTTTGTTATATATTGATAAAAAAATATAAAACTGTGTTTTTTGTTTCTTAATTTGTGTCATTTGATTAAAATTGTCTGAACAAATTAAATTATTTGTTTAATTTATACAACTAACCTACTTATGCATTAACGACCGGAAGTCCTATTTATAGAACAAAATATACCTAAATACAAACATGCTCAATATCTTTTATAAAAAATACTAAAAAACATTTGTTTTAGTGAAAACTCTGGAATCCCTTAGTTTATGATTTATTTAACTTGAAAGGTCTCGGCCTTTGCAGCAATAATGATTTAATGCTTTATTTAGAACATTCGGCCGTAGTCACAAATGATTTTAAAAGAGACTTCGGTGTCTAGAGGATAGAACAGTACAGTGAGAAGGAAGGCGTAATCTGCATAAGGGTTGAAAATTTTTAAATGAGAAAAAAACTTATATATTATTTATTGTTAATATTTCCTCTGCATCAATAGTAACAGGTTGCAATACGACCGAAACATTCACATTAAATGTTTTATTCGCGATTAAGTCACATCTAGATTAGTGTGTGTGTGTAATATGTTCATATTGTGATAGTTTAAATAGTGTAGTAGTATAGTAACAGTATATTCAGAATGTAATACTTACTCAGCCACCACAGTTTTACCAGCTGAAGTATGCGCTGATACCAGAACTGATTGTAGATTATCAATACACATGATCGCTTCCTTCTGGAAGGGATCTAGAATAAAACTGTACTGTTTAGCTGGTTCACCAGATAGCGGGATTAGGTCATGATACTCCTGATTGGGTGGTATAGCCACTTCATGAGTACAGCCTTCATGCGTCTCTAGCGTGTGTATTACTATGCGGGAGCCAAGGAGATCCATACTGAAATTTAAAAGAAGGTAATTTTTATTTGATTCCATACATGAATCTGTGAATTACTGTTTTCTCGAAATTTTACCAAACAAATATTTAATTTATTAGTCACTTAAATATGTATGTAGAGCGTTGGAGAAGTGAACGTACTTTATATCGCTGATCATGTCAGCAATCTCCTCTCCTTCTTCATGTTTTGATTTCTTAGTTGATACACTTGTGTCTGCATATTCCACCTCTTCATGTGCGCGCTTGTTTCTAGCAGCCGATGACTCTTCCTCTACTTTACTGAAATAAAAAGGAATAACTCAGATCTTATTCACAATCACAAACGAACCATAACAATATTATAGGTTATGTAGTACTAACAGGTCCTTCGCCTCTTCTTGAATGTTAGGACACTGAATAGAAGCTTCATTTTGAGCTGTTTCCTCAAAACAATCGAATAAAGAATTTATATCTGCCATAATGTCGCTTTTTATAGTTTCATCATAAATAAAATAACCATACACGTATTTTAGTTAAAAATTATTCACAATCTTCCGCAAGTACCTACAGTACAGTACCTACAATGTAGAGAGTATTATATTCCTTGATGCAAGCTGAAAAAGCAAACTAGCAAGCACAGCACAGCAAGCAAACAACAAAATTTATTTCTGGAAAACAAGCAAGCAAGGCAATAATGACAGTGACGCTGACAGTAACAGACTGATAAACAAGAAGGGGGGACATTTGACAGTGGTTTTACTGACATTAACAGCAAACTGTCCAACCATTCGCAGAGAGAGTGCTGTATGGGCGGCTTAAAATATTGCTAATTTTCAGAGTGGCAACATTTGGTATGACTCAACTGTCACGTGACCAGAAAAGCTTCGTTTTCCTGCAATATGATTGGTTGTTTTGTTGCTGTCTGCGCGTTTTCTTTTTGCTTGCTTGCTGTCTGTCTGTTGCTTTTTTTCGTCCGAGTTTGTCGCTTGACATCGCGTGAGTGCTCGCGTCAAATAATTTATTTTCATTACTCAATTCAATAAAGTGACTGAAAAGTATTCGACAATGTCGTCGAAATCAAAAAAGACTGTAACCACAACGTCCAACATAAGTGTTGTGTCATCCATGCAAAGTCCTCAGCAATCAAGCACTCCTATTACCGGTAGCCGCCCTTCGAGCTCTGCAAGCCGGCCCAACAGCCCATTGAGCCCTACAAGACATTCTCGTCTTCAGGAAAAAGATGCTCTCCAAAACCTTAACGACCGTTTGGCCGCATATATCGACAAAGTGCGGCAGTTGGAGAGCGAAAACTCTGGCTTACGTCGTGAAATCCAAACTACACAGGAGGTGATCACACGCGAGGTTTCCAGTATCAAAGGAATGTACGAGCATGAACTACAGGATGCCAGAAAACTTTTAGATGATACATCCCGCGAAAAGGCGAAGTTAGAGATCGATTTGAAACGTTTCTATGAAGAGAATGATGACTTGAAGAAGCGGTAAGTTTTTATTCAAACACGGTATACCTTTAGCTTTATCCGCCACCTTATCAACTCATATAAGAGTGTAAATAGGGTAATTCAACGTTTATGGTTCTGAGGGAGTATGAGTTGCAATGCATGTAGAATGTCGTATCTTCCGGCTAACCTTAGCGCGATGTTTACGTCATCGGCGGCGTTTGTAGCGGGCGCGGTGACGACCACACGAGCGCGACCTCGCTCGCACGACACAGTGACATCATAGCCCGATTTATACAGACTAATGACATTCCACTAAACACTAATTCCATCATACCTTAGATAGGTAGCTTTAATGATATCTATTCATGTTTGTAAACAATAACTGATTTCGTAATATTGTACTATCAATGAGTGATGCAGATCTTGCAGTATCTTATTTGAATTGACATGATTAATGGTAACAGATGGCTGTAATAAACCATATTTGAACAGTAATGGAGTAAAAGTAACTGTGCCTATCTAGTTTAAAATAGTAAATACAATGTATGGTATATATATTTAATATTCTTTTATTAACGCTAGGTATCTGAGATTTATTTTGTGTTTCTTTACAATGTATATTTATGCCAAGGTTAAGTCACATGTAATTTCGACTACAACTCAAATATCATGAATTTGAACATTGTTTATCATATATTTATTTATAGAGATGAGTCAGGTGTTATCATTGGTTTTAAAGAAATTAGTATTCAAACATTATCTCATAAAACACAACAGTCTGATACACATTAGTTCCCCAATAATTTTAGGTCCTTAGTTTAATACTTCATTAATATATGTGCTTCTTCAATATAATGTTATTGACCAATAAATATCTAAGTAAATATTGTACACTAGCAGCGCCCCGCGGTTTTACCCGCGTTGTACCCGTTCCCGTAGGAATTTCGGGATGAAAAATAGCCTATAACCTTCCCGTTGAATGTGGCTATCTATTACAAAAAGAATTATTCAAATCGGTTCAGTAGTTTCTGAGATTAGCGCGTTTAAACAAACAAACAAAACAAACTCTTCAGCTTTATAATATTAGTATAGATTTGTATAATTTATTCCAAATGAATGACTAAATACCTCACTTCAATTCAAAATTATTGGATATAGGTAAATATTATAACAATAAGGATAATTTTGTGAATATCAGCGTGACACAATTTTAAACAAATATTTAAATTCTAAAAGTTAAAGAATGTATGTAGATGTTATTTTCTGTTAACACTAAAACAACCCTCAGTTAGATAATTTATATTTATTAGCACATATGGTACTTTTAGGGTTCCATATTCAATATAAATATGTGCCTCTGTTTTTATACCTGCATTGTACTGACTCATGTATGAATTTTGTTGAAAAATAACCGATCTATCTTCTTGAATTTGGTTGACAAATACACAAATATTTCTTTAAATCTGTTGGTTACAGAGAATACCACATTCAAGTAAACAAACTCTTATTTTTATTTTATTAGTCTAGATTACAATGAAAATACAATTTTCCTGTAAAGTTAAAACTGAGTTTCAAATCTTTTTTAATCACTCAATTTGTACACAGTAAGCATACTCTTGCTATAAACTTTCTACTGCAAAAAAACCATGTGAGTATGTTTACTATTCATGTACTGAATTACCTTCATAGTATTGTATTTTATACCCTATTAGTAGAAGATTACTCATGTGGTTGACATTGCCTTGATGTGTTCTTGTATGCCTGTTATAGCTTACATTTACATCATCAGCTACAAAAAGGTTAAAGATCATTACTTAATCTATGTTTAGATTCTCTCTATACTAATATTATAAAGCTGCAGAGTTTGTTTGTTTGAATGCACTAATCTCATAAACTACCAATCTGATCCGATAATTCTTTTTGTAAAGGATATACACATACAACGGGAAGGTTATAGGCTACTTTTCATCGCGAAATTCCCACAGGAACAAGTACAACGCGGGTAAACCCACAGGGCGCTGCTAGTACTATATAATTGTGAATTAAATAGGTACCTACTGTATTGATTAATTCCTGATGATTATTTTTTTATTTCAAAAACAATTTCAAAGTCAATTTAATAACATTTTATTCACTTTTCTTTGGCACAGCACATATACATAGTAAACATTATAATATTTGTAATATAGAGACTTTCTATCAGTTAATTAACACTTTTATTTTGTTTTATTTAATTAATACCTATAATTTTCAATTTCATCATTAGTTATCAGTACAACCATATCACTCTGCTAATTTTGCAACTTGGCATATTTATTATACACTTGTGCTGAATTATTACAGGAAAATGTTATTGTATGTATTTCACCTTGAATGTCGCCTGAAAACATTAAATAACCGCGAATTTGGTACGAGGTCAGGGTTATTAACTTTTTATTGCTGTTTACTTTCTTCCTTGTTTTGGTACAACTTTGCATAGGTACATTGTTGTTTAGAATCATTATTATGGTATTGAGAGTCCAGTTAAAAATTAATACTTGCTGTAATAAAGCTGAAGAGTTTGATAGTTTAGTTTAATTTGAACATATATATAAAAAATTTTAACATTTTGAAATTTTGGGATAAAAAGTAGCCTTAAAAATGTATCTATCTGCACAACGCGGGTGAAACAGTGGAACGCTGTTAGTTACTAAAATAAAATATTAAGACTCGCCTATTCGTCTAAACTTCGCTATTACAGTGTCCTTCAATTGAACACGATAGCCCAAAATATACGCATTATATTTCACTAAAAAAAGTTCACGGTTCGCATAGTGAGGCATGAACACAAAACTCGATTTGATAATGTTCTCGGTTGGGTTGTTTTCACCAAACGCCTTATGAGGTCATTGGCCTTCAGCTCGTTACGTCATCGGACATTCGGCCCTCCTCGCGTCGCCCGCCCACTTGTATTCGGGGACCAGTGGGATCGAACGGTAAACAAGAGAACCTGTAGTAAAACGTGCTTAAAATGAACTTTAGGGAACACTGAGGCCGGCCGCGCGGCCGCCGCGGCGCCGGCGCGGCAGATTTAAGATAGGTTAAGATAATTTTGTAACTAGCGCCTTGCAGCGCCAAGCGGCTTGTTATACCAATTCCCGTGGGAATTTTCAAATGAAAAGTAGCCCAAATCCTTATTGAATCACTCTGACGCTCAAAGCCACATGCGAATCATCAACGGATTTTTAGTGTTGGGCTACCTATGTAGTTTTGATTTTATCGCGATCAGTCGCGATGGGACGTTACTTTAGATCCTAATCATCATGAGTTTTTAGTTTAGTTTTTACTAGATTAATATCGTTTATGAGTTTCGCCAACAAATATTACATCTAACTACAAATATTTTGCTTCTTCGAAGTTTTATTTTGAGATATTTTCAATGAGCAAGTAAATATTCATAGGTATTCTGTAATAAGAACATGACGTCACCGTTTATAATAAAGAATGATACATAAATGCAGCCTTCGCCGGAAACAAGTCCTATTATTGGTACTGACGGTTCCTTCGAAATATCTCATTACGTCATCGCTCAATAAAAAAGCTCGCGCTCATTTTTGTAACGTTTTATTCGCTAGTTACTTAGCTTAGCAACATCTTAGGAACTATTTACGTGACGGGATTATTTCTATGATATTCTCGATCTCTCTCCCGCGTAGCTATATCACAGCAGATGGTCGAAAGTCTAAGCAAATTTCACTTAAATAACATTATCCTGAATATCTTGAATTCGGTTGGTAATGTGTTTTTATTATAATTTTTTTTTGTAAACATTAAGGCGTTGTTATTACACATATTAGGTAAAATATTTAATCTTATCTTTTATATCTGCTAATTAGATATATTGCCGAGTGGTAGATAACTATAATTGCTGGATCACAATTTCAAATAAAACGTGTTTTTTTCTATGCCGCCAATTCAATCGGTGCTTATTGTTCAAATATTGACACAGTTACGATAGTAAATACGATACCCTTTGCTTCCTCATACTTGTAAGTTTTGCCGCGATGTCACGTCTAAAATAAACTTGCGGCGACATGAGGCCTTGTGTAATTTATCAACTTAACTTTGAAATACGAGTATACATCGCAGCGATCGCATGCTATGAACCAATAAAAAGTCTGCTAACTATATTTCCGTCTTCGAAATTGGTGACCCATTTACTTCATTATGATTCCCCCTTTAGCTTTCACTAATTTTATAAATGTGATTCCGTTAAATCGGCCAAGGCCCACATGCGGGTACGCTAGCGTCAGCACCACATGGCGTCATCGATGATTTACTAGGAAAGCGCGTTTCTAAATGTGCGAAAATAATAGCATAGTATTCAGAATATCTTTATTGTACAACTAGATGCTATAATATTTCTATAATATTCTTATGTGATTTTAAATAAGTCTACTTTACCGACTCTAGAATTTTTAAACACTTATGTAGCATTTAGTAACTATGTATTGTGAATCTAAAATAATAAAATTCCAAGTAAAACCGTCTAACGCGGAAGTGAAAACAAACGTGTCGCACAAAAATGCAGTCAGTTATCAGTCGGTGCTATTCTTCGACGCGGGAACTGGATAGCGGCGAAGCTTTGTTTACAAATACATTTCTAGCAAGTAGCAACGTTGCGTTGCGTAAGCGCACGCCGCGCCCGCGCCGCGACGCGCCGACGCATCACGTAGGAAATGAATACTCGTCACATGCGACTTGTCGATATATAGTTCTATAGGTAATATGTATATCATACATCTAGGTCTCTGTCACGGTTATTATCCTACTGATATTACTCGTTTAAATGCGAAATTTGGTGGGAAAGGGTGTATGTGAGTTGATCTTTTAAGTAAAACGTATTAAACTGATTTTGATGTAACTTTACTTGCAGTAGTATAGCTTATACTAGAAATTACCATAGAAGTCGGTATAACCGTGGGGACAGCTGGGTAATCAATAACTTGAACGACGAATATTCCGTAATGAATAGAATACTGAATATTTATTATGTAAATGTTTTGACCATGACGTCATTTCTTATTTGGACAGTTTATTGTTAGCATATTGATGAGATGATCTTTGTTCAAATAATAGTATTTTTATAGTAGTCTTCACATAAACCTGTAGTTAAGTAAATCTGTAAAATCGTGCTGCAGAATATCCTCTTTTTTAAGATACCAAGCTAATTTACTTATAACTCCTCGAACCACTAACCTACTCGAACTTACTCCTCAGTTATTAGAAACTAGCAGCGCCCCGCGGTTGTACCCGCGTTGTACCCGTTCCCGTAGGAATTTCGGGATGAAAAATAGCCTATAACCTTCCCGTTGAATGTGGCTATCTATTACAAAAATAATTATTCAAATCGGTTCAGTAGTTTCTGAGATTAGCGCGTTTAAACAAACAAACAAACAAACAAAACAAACTCTTCAGCTTTATAATATTAGTATAGATACATTATTACACAATAATTAGAAACTCTTCACTATGCCGAAATCTACAATAATCTTAGAGGCCTTGGCCATGCAATCTTACAGAAACTAAATTGTATTATTATTTGCAGTTTGGACAAGAAGACCAAAGATTGCACCCAGGCGGAGAACCTCGCGCGCCACTATGAGACGCGCTTCAACGAGGAGAGCAACAAGTACTCCACCGTGGTGGCCGCCTTGAAGAAGGCCCAGGATGAGGCCAGGGTCAGTAGATATCAAGTTATTAAAATTATTTTATAGGTTAACTCTAGCCCTTATAATATTACATTACCTATACAGTGTCTTGTTGTGAGCTTAAGTTTGTATGAAGCAATAATATCTCCACTTAATTTAATAACTCCCAAGATGTTTCCACATTTTATCTGTTCTATCTATCTATCTATCGTAACTATCGCATATGAATGAACTTAAACTATAGAGACACGGAAAAGAATCTCTCCAAGATCGCATCATGGTAATTATTGGCATTAGTATAACCAGTTAAGACAATAAGCCGATGTAACACCCCAAATCATCTTAATACAATTAATTCACAATCTAATTTGCACTTTACAGGAGCTCGGCAAAGAACTAGAGAAGCTGCGCAAGATGTACGCCGACACGCGCAAGACGCTCGAGGAGGAGATGCTGTGCCGCATCGACATGGAGAACACGGTGCAGAGCCTGCGCGAGGAGCTCAGCTTCAAGGACCAGGTGTTCCAGCAGGAGCTGCAGGAGACGCGCACCAGGCGCCAGGTCGAGATCTCCGAGATCGGTGAGTTGGGGAAACCGGCATTATTGCATTATTGTCTTAAGGTTTCTTAAAGGCTGTCTTGCCCACGTCTTGCCCATGTCTGTCTGTTCGAAGATATCTAAGAAACTGTAGGTACCACATACCATACCACTGTAGTTGTGGCAATAGCAGCATAAATAGTGTTTTTAGGGTTCCTTATAGTTTTGTCAAGTCCGTCCGACTAACTATCTGCAGTTTTGCTAACTATATGAGTACCAGAAAGCTGTAATTCAGAATTAATATACAGCCATATTAGTGCCGCCGACGTAAATGTAATCGTTGTATTATAAAAATGTTAATGTTTTTGCTGGGTCACAAGACAATCGCGTAGCCTTTTTAGATTTTTAAAAGGTAATGTATGCCTACGTGAAATATTGATTAACAATTACAAGGATATAAGTACAATGTTCCCAGGACCTTGCCATTCTATTATGATGATTTATCAAACTGAAATTGAATCACTTGGAACTTCTGCTCGATTTTAAGTAGGTATTTTAATTCCTTATTCTAACATGACTTATTTTCTCTGTCAGATGGTCGTCTTGCCCAGCAGTACGAAGCTAAACTGCAACAGAGCCTGCAAGAGCTCCGCGAGCAACAGGAAGCCAACATCAAGGCCAACCGCGATGAGATCGAAGCTCTGTATGAGAACAAGGTAATTTTCAAATGTCAGACTTCATTCTTAAGGCCAGGACACATATCTCAGTCATTGACATAGAATACACATGCCGGAGCTCAACTAACCACGAAAATATTTTGGCAATGTCAATGCGTTGTTTGACAACCCCAATGTGGTGTTGTGATTGGTGAATTGGGCTCCGCACTACTCTGGCTTTCTTCTACGGAAATGCACCCAAATAACATGCTCACTTATAATATGCCTGTACTGTATTTACCACACAAGCGTGCATTTTACATTGACATATAGTTAGCTAGCTAGTCACTGCTTGTTTTTACAGAAAGGTTTATTCCTATATTTACAGATTAAATAATGGGTAGTTTGTATAAAGAGTTTACAAATAAATTACTAAATGAACATAGTGACTACATACAAATTGTTAATCCATCCTCAATACTTACCAACCTCTTACAATTATAAATAATTGTAAAAACGTTAATACCAATTAGTTTTTTAAAATGATGTCATTATTTATTATTATTAGAGATGAATCATTGTGCAAAAATGTATGACAATAAGAAATAACAATAGGAGCATACTTTAATTGTTAGTAATTCTTTTATGTAACTATTTGCTAATGGGTCTTTAGTTAACAAATGCAGGTCTTTAAGGGTATATTAAGTTTAAAATGAATTGGGTACTGCACAAACCCAACTAGCCATCACAGTTAGGCAGTTATGCTGTGTGACATTCATTAACTCAGCACTGTTATTGTGCATGTAGGTACTTTACTTGAAAATTGTATGGGTACATTAAATTGTCAGTCTAGTTTGTTTGAATTGTTAACTAGACTATATCAGAGGCCCATATCTTAAAACTCTGACTGCAAAGTTGGTCACTAACCTAACCTACTTTATCAATTCTTCTTTGTTCCAAATTACATTTATAAAGACGAAATTCTAATGGCTCCTTGTTTAACCAGATGAAGAACTTGCAATCGGCTGCCAACCGCAACAGCTCTGCCGCCACCGTCGCCGTCGAGGAGCTCCGCACCATGCGCACGCGCATCGACTCGCTCAACACGCAGCTCAATGATTTGGAGAACAAGAACGCTGCTCTTAGCGTAAGTATATTAAGAACGGTTTAATTTTCAAATATTATTGCCAATTCTCGTCAAGGGAAATATTAATGACCTCATCATATTCGCATTGGAACAAAACGCTGATAAATTATGAATTGAATAAACTTAGGGGTTCTACAAATAAGGCCAAAGCAAATATGTTTCATAATTTTTTTGTAATACTTTTTTACAGTAGGTACATTATTTTTCCTATTTCATTATTTTACTTTGGCGTTCTAAATACTCCCAACACAGTGCTAGTAACGTATACGATCTTAACAACGTAATGTTCACTCGATCCAGAACCGGTGCCGCGAGCTCGAGCGCCAGCTGGAGTCGGAGCGCGCGCGGCACGCCGAGGACCTGGCGTCGCTGGAGCAGGAGCTGGCGCGCCTCCGCGACGAGATGGCGGCGCAGCTGCGGGAGTACGCCACGCTCATGGACATCAAGATCTCGCTCGACCACGAGATCGCCACCTACCGCACGCTCATCGAGGGAGAGGAGGACAGGTAATAATTACACCGTATTGATGGCATAATACAAACAATGTAGTTATTGGTAAAATATATTGACATTTTAAGACTAAGTAACATAACTTGGCAGTCAGGCTCTGGAGCATAGTCGATTAGTTTCGCTCTTACAAAGCGGCGATTATGGCACACCACCAGTGTAAATTGGTGGTATCTATATGTCAAATTTCACCAAATGAGGATTGTAGACTAGATATTGATATAGACATTGTTGAATATGCATTTTGAAACTAATATTATAATATTGATTATATGTGTCCAGGTTGAACATCACCGGGCAGTCGTCCCCCGGACGCGACTCGCGCATGTCGGGCGCGGGGTCGGCGGGCGGGCGCGTGACGCCGGCGCGCCGCGCCACGCCGCTGCGCGCCGCGCGCAAGCGCACGCTGCTCGAGGAGAGCGAGGAGCGCTCGCTCAGCGACTACAGCGTCACCGCCAGCGCCAAGGGGGACCTGGAGGTGGCCGAGGTCTGCCCCGACGGCGCCTTCGTCAAGATCAGGAACAAGGGCAAGAAGGTAAACAACTACCTATTTACTTACCAATTCAATCGCCATCACAGTCCCGCTCTCCACACCTCTTTCCATACTCCTTGTACTCCCAATTAGTTGTGACCCTGACTTTGATGGTGTTATGATAATGTTATACATTCAATTGTAAGCGTCTCGCACTTGTTCAATGATAAAATATCAGAAGATGACTAACATCCACTTATTTTGCAGGAGATGAGCCTGGGCGGGTTCCAGATCATCCGCAAGGCTGGCGACCAAGAGACGGTGTTCAAGTTCCACCGCAGCGTGAAGCTGGAGCCGGGCGCCGTCACCACGGTGTGGTCGGCCGACGTCGGCGCCGAGCACGAGCCGCCGCTCAGCATCGTCATGAAGGGACAGAAGTGGTTCGTCGCAGACTCCTTCACCACACAACTGCTGAATACTGATCAAGAGGTATGTATTTCTTCGTGGTTATTTGGAGTTGGGGAGTTTACAAAAGATGTAATGTAAGTTCCATAGTAACATAAATAAGATGGAACTTCTCTAAGTTACATATTATATTATTTGTGTACTTAATCATTTTACTCTTGTTACCCCAGTCGAGTATTCATGCAAAACGATTGACAATTAGATAAGACACTTTGATACTTTCTACCTACAGTGTACTTTTAAGAACAAAAACATTTTCTAAAATATTTGTAGGCCCATTTCCTGAACACTACCAATTATAAATAGAACTTACAATATTCATTTTGTTTCGCAGGAGGTAGCTATCTCTGAGAGACTAAGACGACAGATCAGCACGAGCGCGCAGAGACATCGCGAGCTCGCACACAAATACCCCCGCCGTGAACAGGTTAGTACAATAAAAGTATGTCTAACTAGGGGCGCCCGCCTGTGGTTTTACTCGTATTGTAGTCGGTCTTAAATCTCTCTGAGTGCTCTCGTACACTCCCTAATGAATATATTTCAGCTTCCTGCGCCCACTAGTTTCAGCTGTGCGTTGTCTGTCAATCACATACTAACGAAAGTGGGTACTATTGATAGGAAATATAAAAAAATCACTAACATCATGCCCATTATCCAACAATTTTATCTATAACATCAATTATATCATCTTTTGAAAGTGTTTATTGTAAGAGTGAGTTTTGACAAGTTATTATGTTCATAGGTGGGACAACTCCGCGGCGAAGGTGAAGAGAACTGCCGCATAATGTAAGCCGCGTTAACGTCGCGTCACCACGGTGCCTCTAGCTTCGCAACGGAGCGCCATCGTACACACTACAAGTCTAAATGGCTGAGTATTTTCCTAAAACGTGGAATCATTGTTTCCGAATAAACTGCAGATTGTTTCCGATTATAATCATTGAAATTGATATATTGTTTGTGTAAGTCAATTACTGTATTTGATTGTAAGCAAGATTTTTAGGAGCCATTTATGTTTCATAAATATGAATGTTATATTTAAGAGATCTGTAATCATTTTTGATATCTTGGAAGTAATCTGTAGTTTTGTTTTTAAATATTTTAATAATACTTTAACAACTGTCAACCGAGACCAGTGCCGTTTGGTGCGAAGTTTAAGCAAAATATTCAGCCTTGACGAATAAGATAACGCAGAATTAACTTCAAATTATAAATCTGCAAGTAATTTACTAGATTAATAATGTGTCACCTTGAATAATGATCACATGCACCTGATAAGTCAAAATGTGCTCTTCAAAGTGTTTTATGAATTCAGAAATAAAGTTATACGAAACATTATTATTATACTGTTATGTAGAATAATATTTAAAGAAGTAAAGGTAAGATCCCACTGCAGGGCGAAGGCTTCAGTCACTTAATTACAGCAGTACAGTGAAGAAAAGCGTCGTCGCCGCGCTTGCGCTATGTGAGTTGGTGATTCCAAATCCTAGCCATGTTTTAAAGTAATCTACAAACATTATTTGCTCACCCTGGGAATTTAACATGAATAATATATTTTTCTATTTTTATCACAAAGCTACCCTAAGCTTATTGTTTGTATTGATACACTGCCTTATACAGATTGTAAGTGAACAGAGTACAAACTGTTACGTTCACTACTCGTGGGTAATTACGCGTTTCTTTTTCAAACCGAATCCCACTGTTCACAAATCACTAGATTATAAGTAATTTTATGTCATTAATATTATTTTTCCATGTGTCCATCATCGTAACAAAATTGAAGGTAGATAAAATCTACTAATTAAAATATTGATTCTTGACTTCAGATACATGTAGGTTAAGTTTTATTGACAGTATAATGAAAAACTGGTTGGAGAATGGTGTTTTGGAAATGTTAAATCAAAGTCTCATTAGAGTTTATTATGTATTTTCGAATATATAAGCATTTAATAGTATTTTGTTTAAAATAATGTATACAATATTTTTTTTATTTCAAAAATTATTATGTAATTAAGTATAGAGAGTATCATCTTGTTTTATTTTCTGTTTTCTCAGCTTAATGAACAAATTAATCATGAGACTTGCACTGTAGAGCCAGTTTATTCTTCCACATGTAACAATAGAACATAAATACAAAATAAAATAAAATTATATATATAGGTTTGATTGTGTTTTTATTTACAAATCCCGTTTTGTTAGGGAAACCTCATGCTCAAACTTACGCTTAAGCTTAAACGCCACCTTGTAATATACGGAAAATGTACCTACCTAACATATTATGTAATAAAATATCTATTATATTATAATTAAACGGGACCAAAAAAATAACGGGTGTTTGCGCTCGCGAGCTTATCTCAGAAATAAATAATGGCTTGGCGCAAAGACTTTATACTTATTTATATTTTTTGGAAGTGATAGCTCCAAGGCACAAGGAACAAACATATCATTTTTTTGTTTGTATGGTTTAAATCCATAGCATATACCCATGTTGCTACAAATGGCCCTCTTGAGTGAGGAAGGAAGGAAAAATCATTGGACTCTGGGAATAGACTCAAAATAATGTGTGGCTTATATGTTTAACGTAGGTTTAATGTAATGTTGATAATCGGGACCAATTTCGGAGGAGAGGTGGAGACACTCGAAACGTCGTAGGTCTCCGTAGGTCTTGCAAACGAGGTAGGTAGCTCTCAGAATACAGAAGAACGTACCTATAGCTTTATAGAGCGTATGCATTAAAAATGTAACTGACCGTGTAGTTTTCGCTTTATATAGAAACCATTCTCCAACGTCAAAGTCATCTTGATTCAAATCATTCACTGTCATTTATTGTTAGGGTAGGACTTATGTCAATGTTAAACAAAACAAATTCAAAACCTGTGTTCAAAACAAAACAATGTAGGTAGGTATTTTGAGGTTATTATTGTTTGTATATTTTGTCATAAAGATTGTTTAAAATTATTTTTTGAGGGTTAATTCTTAGGGCTAATTAAACACGTAGTAAAGTTACTTACTTCTCATTTATCCCATCTGCAGAGCGGCACATTTGGGATATGTTTATGCGAGTAATTTAGACTTACGGTACGGGTAAGTGTAAAAGTTGGCTGCTTATTCTATTAAAAAACTTTATAACCATAGAAAACTTATATTAACATTCCCATAACACTGACGAAAATTATATATTGGTGTCTGAAAGCCCAGAATCCTAATTTGAAAACATTTTATTGACAATTATCATCATAATTCATTATTCATTAATAATTAGCGGTATCCCGTGGTTTCACCCTCAGCACCCGTTCCCGTGGGAATTTCAGGATTTTTATCACTTATCATCCTATTCCTGATCCAGATAAATAAAGATAAAAAGAATCATTCAAATTTTTCTAGTGCTTTTTTAACCAAATAAATTTTATTTCATTTCATTTCATTTTCATTTCATTTCATTTCATTTCATTTCATTTCATTCTCGAGTTATTAAAGTGCTCAAGTTATAAACGATGTAATTAACACGACTTTCTTTTTTATTAGATTATGTTAAAACTTTGAACCCCTTCTTACATAGCCGAAAGACACTGAAGTTTCCAAAGCTCCGTTCTTAATAAAGCTATAGTGTCTACTCCAGTGTTCACAAATGTATCCTTACTTCTACAGATGTAGAAACTAATATATTGCAGAAATATGACTGGGCTTGAAATTAAGGTCAGTTGGGCGGGAAATAAGTTATTACTTATAACTATTATAATTTTACATAAGTCAAAGTAGTGTGACTTGCAGTGCCCTGCGGTTTTACCCGCATTGTGCCTGTTCCCATGGGAATATCAGAATTTTTTATATTAAATCCCTTCCTCTTGAATCACTCTATCTATTTAAAAAAACCGCATCAAAATCCGTTGCGTAGTTTTAAAGATATAAGCATATATAGGGACAGACAGCGGAAAGCGACTTTGTTTTATACTATGTAGTGTAGTGATAAGTCCAATATAATATGTACCTATATGTTATTTAATTAAGTGATATGTAAATTTCAAGTAAATATATTTTTCTAGTTAATACAAAGTTCATAATATTAAAATAGTTAATAGATTCAGTTTTTATGAAGTAGAAAAATAATTAGGTAAAAAGGGTTGTTAAAAGTTGCTGTGGCACTTATAGAAAGTGCATCTAAGTTTGTTGTAACTTTCACAGGTTGTCATTAAATAAAAATAATATTGAATGTATTACCTATTTAATGTAAGTATATTAATTCGTACTGACTTTCGGTTTATGCAAATAACTGAAATGTTATTACAAATTAAACAAAACAACTATATTACATTTTTGATTAGATAACAAGTCAAATTGTTTTGTATGAATGGGGTTTACTTCATTCCATATGAATGTCTAAAAATAGCACTCTATCTCTGTATGATTGACAAAGTTCTTACATTATTTCAACTTTTAGTAGGTTTTTTTAAACTATATAATACATAAGTACTACTAGAGCCCCAAGTTATAATAGACATTATCTGTTTCATTCTTTCTGGGAGTTATTGTTATAAATTAATACAATTTTATATAATTTAAATTAATTTTATAAATCTGTTAGCTCACAAGTATTTTCACTAATCTATTTTTTGATGTTTCAATCATATTTGGTAATTTTGTTCAACAAAAATAATGCTTATTGCTTAATTTAATATATATGACATTTTTAATACAGAGAAAAAAGATAAAACCTTATGCGTATTTCCCGTACCGGGAATCGAACCCGAGCCTCCTGGGTGAAAGCCAGGTATCCTAGCCACTAGACCATACGGGAGATGAGAGACAGCTTGAAATATCCTATTAGTTGATTTGTTTGTAATTTTTAAATTCATGTAAGGAAGGGCCACTTATCTACATTATTGTATTGTTAATTAATTATATTACTTAAACAACTTCCCTACGATAATTCGTTACACTTTTTGCAAGGCGTTTTAATTTTTATTTCAACACCAAACTAACTAGCGACCTTGATTCGTTTCGATAAGTCGTATTCTGTAGAAAAAATATAAGTAGGTAGCTCTTGATACATATATATCGTGAATTTGCGTGATACTTAAGAAAAATTCGAATGAATTTAGGACCTCAAATTTAAGTCAGTTATCATTAAAACCAAACCAATTGCATAACAGAAATATTGCATAAAGGGGAGCATAAGTGGTAGTAGAGTGAAGAGTGAGCGGCGTCGGCGTCCCGCGTCCAGCATGTCGGTGTTCACACCTTGACCCAGGTGGGCGTTACGGCGCAATAGGTCAGCGGGGCGGCGGGGGCCGGGGGGTATGTTTGGGCGCGCGTAGTAGCGTAGTGACGTCAGTGGCGCTCCGTATCGACCCCCGCGAGCCGTCACAACAGCCCCCGAGCCCCGCGCCCCACCGCCCGCCCGCGCCGGTTCCGCGCATCTACGCATCGCGCCGACACTCCGGAAGTTTGCCGACGCTAATGGAAAACATTCATGCCTTCGATAATATACTTACCCACGTTTATACACGTACATATTACACCCCCCATACCCATTGCCATGCTATACTCTTATAAAGTCAAATGGTATTGCGCATTTTCTCTCGCACGGAAATGATCACCATGACGCATTATTGCTTTTACGTACTAACACAGCGGTTTGTCGAACATTAACGATATTTGTTCTCTAGATGACCAATACAGTTCGTTTCATAAACGTTAATCTTTTGTCGTTGACCTATGATAATTTCTAGTAGCTGCCATATCATTGTTTTCATTTGAACTATGTATGTTGATACGCCTATCCCTTTAACTAGTTTTGTCTCGTTTCTCTACTAAACCGCGGCGTAATATATTCCAAACTAATAGCAGTTTTATAAACGATTTGGCAACTGTTTGATAAGAGGCAAGTGTATTGTTTATTTGCCCTTCCCAGTATATCAATGTTACATTACATTAACCGAATAATGCAATCTAATCTAATAATACTGCGAAACAGCCGCGAACAGCTCGCTTCCCTTGAAGATGTTCCGGAGGCTGTCCTTGACCCAATTGGTAAATCCTCGCAAGACTAAACAAGAATTACCCACTATATTTTCATCCAGAATCATAATAGATAGGAGGTTAGAGCTACTAACGCAATAAAATAATTCTATCAAATAAATAAATACACGGTTTATAAAATACCAACAATTTTGTTTGTTTAGGTACGGTGGAATTGTCTCGGACAATATCGATCGTGGAGCCAAGTGGTGATACAAAGATGACAAAGAATGTTTGCGAAACTAATCCTCCGCTGAAGAGGTTCAAGAAAGTCCCCATTTATGTTGTGGAAGAGCACAATGACGCTCTACAATTCATATACTCGGCTATTGGCGGAAAGAAGCTGCCCATTGGGGGAAACACTTTGGTACATTTAGATGCTCATCCAGATATGTTAGTGGATCGGAAATTAAAAGGAGAGCAGGCCAGGTCGGGGCGGGAGCTCTTGGATCTGTTGCAAATTGAGAACTGGATAGTGCCCGCGGCTGCAGCCGGCCACATAGGGCACGTGGTGTGGCTGCGACCTCCTTGGGCCAAGCAGATCACGGACGGGGTTCGAGATATATCCGTCGGAGACCAACCAGACACTGGCCTTCTACGAGTAGACTGCAAGGAACCTTACTACTTGTCCGACGCGTTATACTCGCCACAATTAATAAACAAACAACAGTTTAAATTAACTGTGGCCGAACTATCCGAGTCAAAGTACTCAGCTAACTTTGTCCCCGACCTAAATATTTCCCAGCCCTACGTTTTGGACATCGACTTGGATTTCTTCAGCACTGGCAACCCGTTTCTTTCGTTATATAAAAATATCGAACTGTACGACCGTTTGGAGCCAATATTCAACTTCAAACTTCCTGATACTTACGACGTGGAAACTGTCGAGAAAGTCGTTCGATCCAGGGAACGACAGCTAGATGAGCTCGAAAATTTGTTTCAACATTTGGAGGAAAATAACAGTCTTGATACATATAAAGGAGAGAAAACGGAGCTTTACAATATGGTACGTGTAATAAGAATACATTTACGTAACCTGGTGACCGTGTTTGTTTTTAAACATTGAGTAAAAATAGGAACAAGTTTACAGATTATGTCTATTCGTAAGGTTTAAGGTCACAACTAGTCATTAGGTTTCAGAGTTAGCTGGACTGTTAATTGCTGAAGCAAATAAAGAGAACGTGACTCCTGATTGGTGGGCCGTGTTTGCCGGAGGTTGTACGCGAGACCAGGGAGGTCTGCCGTACCACATCAGCTCGAAGGAAGAAATTGAGGGTATGGTGAAGAATGCCCTTCGTCCGCTGTTACGGGACCTACCGCCTCCCGTTCTGGTGACTGTTGCTCGGTCCACTGATGATGGATACTGTCCTCCTGACCAGGTAACATGGATACTATATGAATAAACTACTCTTGCTCGTGTTGAACCCGTTCCCGCTGATATTTTTTAAATGTATACCATGTGTTATTCTGATGTATATAGTATAACCAATATTATTGTAAAGTTTTAACCAAATCTGTAACTGTTCAGTTGTTTATGCGTGAAACAGCAAGAAACATACATCCATCCATCCTCACAAACTTTCGCATTTATAACATTGGTATTTAGAATATTAGTAGAATTTGGTATTCCAATAAAAGTTACTTCCAATAATTAAATAAAAAAACCGCAATTTTTAACTCTCATTCGCTTTATTTGCGTCGTTTTAATGATTTTAATGTCAGGGTGCTATTGATTATGGGATAGTGTAGTGTTTTTAATTATAATAGAACAGCTGTTGGTAAAGGTTTAACGTGTCTGCATATCTCTCTGTAGCTCACAAACGAGCGGACCGATTGTGATGCGGTTCGCTTGAAACTTCATGTGATCGAGATGATTCATGTGTAGCTACGTCCGGTTAGTTTCGCTATGCTCGATTCCCGCTATGCACTGATCATAAAATACCTAACAAAAAGTGCCGCTATGCACGGAATCAGATTCTTGGACTGTCGAAAGGAAAATGCTTATGTTTAAATAAATAAAAAATTAAATAAATACTCTCTTACTAGTTTCACTAACTATAACTAGTAAACAGTAGGTATTCGTGTTAATCAACACAAAGCTTAAACCATCAACACCAAAACAACAAGTTTTTTGGGTTACCTCTTCCGGGAATTTGTACCTGAGTGTTAACTTTTGTACTTGAATAGAAAGAGACAGTAGGATTGCGGTTTTGGTGCATCTTTATTTTACTGATAAGCGTAATTAGGTTAGTTCGTTAGTACGTCTGCAATCATGTCGGACGCAAGTTCTTCCCGTGGTCCGGTTAAAATTATACAATAATTGATAGTAGACGTGGTGGAAAGACCCTGTTATAATTATACCGGACACAAATACCATTTTGTAAGACAAAATAAAAGAACTGTTAACTGGCAATGTGTAAATAAAAGAAGTGATCTTAAATGCAGTGGAAGTGTTACTTTGGAATCTGAAAATATATATATGTTCTTGGCTAGTTTTAATCTCATGATTTTGAGTTGATTTATGTTTTATAGCGTTTTTATATTTTTAATCGAAATATACGCAATTCTTAAATTTAAATTAGATTTTTATTTACCTAAACAATTTTCCTAAAACTATGCAGTCCCAGGCTAGCTTTAAGAGTATACTTTAGAAACACTTTTCTATCGAATTGTACCTTCCATTGTTAAAGGTAGGACTGAGAAATTCAGAGCAAAGCGGCACTTTTTGGTAGGTATTTTATGATCAGTGCATAGCGGGAATCGTGCATAGCGAAACTAACCGGCTACGTCGGGGTAACTTAATTTTTTAATTGTTTCAGGTTGAATTGATCCAATCTCTAGTCTTAAACACTTTGAAGGAGGCTTACGATACAGACGAACCTGCTCTACACTATCTCACTGTACATACCGGTTGAATCAATGGATCTACTTAATCTAAGTCAATACTTATGTGTGTAAGTTTAGGTACGTAGTGCTATTTAGTAATTTGTGGTTTAGGTGTTTATTATAAATAAAATGTTGTATACTAAATCTCAACGTATTTGATACTTCGACAGAAGATTAATATGAAACTTTAATGTATCTAATTTCGAAGTCTTGATGTTATTTACTTTTGCTGAACGAGCTGAAGTTCGAAATTACCTTTATTTTATTAGCTTAGTATGTTATGTGTCGTGTTTTAGCTGAGAAATGTTTTACTTTAAAATAAGTTAGATAAAGACGTCTAAAACTCACGTCTTGTTCATTGACATTGACAAGCCCGTTGGCACAGTGGCAGTGAGAGCGCTTACTGTGTCGAGGGTTGCGGGTTCGATACCCACCCGGAGTCAACAATATGCGAAGATGATGCCAAGGCAGTTGTCTGGGTGTTAATTATATATTTTTATAAAGTATTTGTGTTTGTATAGGTAGTATTATCCGTTAGTTAGATTCTATAAAACAAGCTTAGAGCATAGTTTAGGTGTAATTAACCACGAGTGAAATTGTCCGGGTATATTTATTTATTCATTTTCACCGCTTTCTTCGAAGACCTAAATTCTACTTTGTCAATTCATCTGTGACAATATTCGATCTAAGATATATTTTACTAGATATTGAGTTTGTGCGAATGAAGTTCAGTAAGTAAAAGATAAAGAATAATTATAAGTATTAGCAGTTAATTGGGCGAGACGGCGACGTTTCGTCGAGGCACCGACTCCCATCCAGCCTTCGTCGGGTCCAGTGCCAAGTGCCGCACCATAACTCACGTGTAATGTGCTCCCAAGAACATTGTTCGCTACAAATTATACACCGTAATGCTGCTGGTATATTCAAACATATTTAAAACTGAAAAGTTTACAGTCCATTGCACGCAATACAGTTATTCATGTGAACAATATAATAGCCTTCTATTTCTATTCAACACTTTGGCCCATTCAATATGTATTGAATAAACAATATACTAACGTTGTTATGGCACTTATTATAAGTCGTCTTGTAGGTGACACAGAGGTTACGTAACTTGCGTAAACGTCTTTAGCTAAGCTAATTAGATCAATGATTTTCGCAGTCGGAGGTAATAATGGTGGTTTGCTAAGAGGCTAACTGAGGTGTCTGTGACACCTAAATCAGGTCAATTAGCAGTGGCGACGGTGATGTTGACGCCCGGATTCGTGCCTCTCGCAAATTCTAACACTTACGTCTTCCATTCTTCCTTCAGAAGACGGTAGAATATCAGGATTTGGTTGCTACTTCCTCACGCTTTATCGTATAATATCTCTTTCTGTTCCCTTGGCCTCTAAAAACATTTTTGAGTCGAAGGCTGGGTTATTTTTGCATTTCGCAGACGAAGCCCTACACACGCCTAGGAGGTAGGTATCTACTACCAAAGATGAGATACACATGCACGTAGCAACTGCGAACGAAGTATCGCAGCATACCAGCACTGCATTTGACATAGGTTTCCACTTAGGTTTTAATTTACCACGATAATGTAGGCGATGATTCAACAAACAATTTAGTCCTTCGATTGGGGGCGATTGAGGTCAAATGGACATCGAACAATCAAGTCTCAGTACCGAACTCTTGACCACATCATAACAGCTAGCTTCGGGAAGATATTATAATGTTATTTATTGATACTTATTCCTACACATATAGTGAGTACATGTTACTATCATTTAAGCCACCTGTGCTAAGCTATGATAGCATAGCAGCTCTAGTGAAAAAAAATGCTACTAGGTATAACCTATATTACTGTAAAGTAAGTATCCAAATCCGTTCCGTAGTTTTTGCATGTAAGAGTAACAAACATACATACATCCCTACTAATATTATAAATGTGAATTTAAGTTTGTTTGTTACGCTTTGGATAGGATAGGGTACCAATGGGGTAGAGTTTTTATAAAACTAAATACAATCACCGCTCAGTAACTGTTATTCCAGTAGTATAACCATGAAAATTGTCATTCAAAACTAAGTGGAAACCCAAAATCTAGATGCTCTTTGACCCAAGAAAGGGATCTTCTTTGGTAATAGAGCTTGATGTAAATATTACCTTTTTCATAGAATAGCCAGGTTAATGGTTAGGTACCAAATCTAACTTTAACTCCATCCAATCGATAGTAATGGCGAACAGATTTCCGTTGAACTTTGACCATCCAGTAATTTGCTGATAATATTTTTAATGTCAACAAAGTTGTCGTTGCTTACCTACTAAACTAAATACGATGTAGCTACGCTATTTACCTTTAATTCTACAACAATTATGTCAAGTACTGAACGATTAGTTAATGAATAAATTACAACAAATTTAAATTAACTACTTACCTAACCTAGGTCACCCTTGGTATCGGTTGGTAGGAAAGGTTTCCACTCAACGACACACACTACATTTGCTAGTTTTAAGTAAGAATACGTACCTAAGTAGTATCTATCTAGATGCGCCCTTAGGGTGTGTTGTTTCAAAGTTGTTAAATACAAGGCATTGTTGCATAACTTAATAATTTAACATTAAACACTACTAATTCGGGTGCCCAGTAGAAGGCCACGATTCTCCATATTTAACCGGCTTACGATATCTTAACGATCAGACTATATACCTACCTTGTTACTTTTCATACGATATCTTAACGTTCAGACTAGTAACCTACACTATTAGATAAGGTACCTATAAATCCTTATAATATTAACAAGAACCTATTTTGTGCTACCCTTCTTTCTGTAAACGGATAGTAGGTACCACGTAGCTTGTACGTACTCTGTTTGTAGTCTATTCTATACTATATCTAGAAGATATCTAGACCTAGGTATGCTGCAATGCGGTACACAGGTAAATAAACACAGATTTTTCGTTGACACGGACAACCCAGCGGATAGTACCCCCTTGATACTTAAATATGTATGGTTAGTAATGTACTAAAGTATTAAAGACAAATCCTTTGATTTGCAGATAATTAGTAGATCGTTTAAAGTTAAATTAGCGCTGTACGATTTATAGTTTCCTTGCAGAAGCCACTACTTGTAGTCGGTGGCTAAATAATTATGTGGGTTCCCAGGTAGGTAAATGAGGTAAGTACCGAATTAAATACCTACAATTAATTATACATAATATTTAATGGTAAATTAGTCCTACTTTATACGTAAAAGAAGTTAATTTTCATTTTGGCTTACGTAAGCCAAGTTGGTAACTTGGTATGAATGTAAATTTAATATTAGGTATGGGTTTAATTTAAATAAATAAATAGTACTAAATACCACAGTAAGAACCTACTAATACAAAATAGGTAGGTAGATAAGTCGCTACTTGGTCGCTACTTTCTCGCCCTGGCCTCGGGTCCATTAGAAGCGAACTGTAAGCTAGCAAAATCAATTTTTGCTAGCTGACCAATTAACTAAACTTAGTTCCTGGCACGGGCAGTATTCTGCCCGACCAAAAAAATAAGCATGCGAGAACGGACGGGCAAGCCCGCGAGCCGCATTCCTTGGGTCGTCGGCACGGCACAGCCGCGGCGACCCCGCGCCGCGCTCTCCGCTCCGCTAGCTTCCTTCCCATTCCCACTCACTCAGCTCACTCACTCAGTCAGTCGTTCGCGCGCGTCGTTCGTGATAACTTGTGTGTGTTGTCCGATCTTAGTGCGTGCTGTGTTTACTTACATTACAGTGTAACAGTGTTGTTGTTATTGTTATAAAGATTAAAACAACTAGTGTTCTGTGCTATTAGTGCGACATATTAATTAAGCTGTTATACTTTGATTGACCAAGGATTGAGCGTGTGCTGTTGAATTGTGGATCGTGAGGTGAAGGCAGCCACGGCAGACGCCGAGCTCAGGTACCGTTTTTATTTGTTTTTCATCTGATAACTACTACGCAGTAGTCAAACTGAGTGAGGTACTTATGTTGTAAAATAAATGATGATGTAGTGAATGAAAACACGTGACGGGCGACGGGCGTGTATTCGTAAGAATGCTTCGTTGGAGTATACCACGTGGTGTAAGCTCGATGTAAACAAGTCGCGTGCGGCCCTTCCCGCGGCGAGTGCGACGCGACGCCACACTCGCTCGTACGGGCTGCGGCTCCCTGCGCCTCCCGCCAGCGGAGCGCCCCGGCACCCGGCTCCCCGGGCCGCGCCTCCCGCCCCGGCCGTGACGAATACCGATGCTCATGCTGATCCACCTCTGTTTACGTCTTGTTAACACGACCACTTGCGGACAAGTACGCGCTTACCTACCTGCTTACAAAAACGTGAAAAATCGTTGTTTAGTATACGTACCTACCTACTTATTAGATTGGTGATGATTAGGCATTTCATTTGTTCATTAGGAACATAGATACATACATACCTACCTTGAGCATGATAGATAAATGATACAATACAATGTAAGGTTGTTATTAGGTTATTATGATGATAATAAGGTATACCTACCTAAGTTTTACTCCGTGGTTCTACCCTGGTGAAAATAAACATTAATTAAATGCTGTAAATACCTACCTACCTACTGTGTGTAGTGTTGGCTGGCCCCACACACAAATACATACATCACAATCACATCATCTAGCTAATTCAAGGCCAGCAAACACATCACGTTGTTTTTGAACGAAATTATTATTGTTTTTGATAAGACTTTTAAGTACCTACTCGTGTGTACCTACTACTTGCAATAGTATCTAAAGTTTGCAAAAAATGTACCTATTTCTAATAAAAAAAACTGTTGACGTTTTCGTAAGGTTGTGTTTACTACATAATTTTGTTGATACACATAAAATAGTAGGGTGCAGTGTCCACGGGGTCGGTGACCCCGGGCGGCGTCATATGCGCCTTGCACGACGCACGTAAACAAAACGCAACGCGGCGGGCCCTCCCCTCGCAGCCCGCTTTGTGCAAAGTCCTTGCTAACTAACATGTGGTTAGGCAACAGAGGGTGCTTATCTGCTCCTGAATCATTATCTAACTAAATAAGTTATTAACTGTTGAAGTTACCCACGTAGGTTAAGTTACGACCTACTCATTATCATTGAAGTACCTACTTACGAAAAGGTTTTGATAGTTAAAAAATAAATACTCATTTAGTTGATACATCTTAAGTCTTGCTAGAAATTCCTTGGTTTTATATGAAGCTATAAATAACTAATTCTACAATAAATGTCATAAATATAATGTACCTCCATGATGTACCTACATTTGTTTGTTTAATCTATAAATGACAATTCAGAATGTTATATCCGATAGTAATAAACAACAACATTGGTTTAAGATTTTTTAATGTGTAAAATAAATGAACGTAAGTATTCTGTTAAATCAATTAGGATAATTGGAATTTCATTGATGCACCAGGACTTATCTTCCAAGTGCCATAAGGTCGCACTACTAATCAGTTAGGTAGTGACTGAGTTGTAATCGAAAGGAGACTTCTAAATTTTAATCTGGAACCAGGAGAAGTTTATACATACAAATGTTCCTCACTTACAAGTTACATCTGTAAAGTCCGCAGTAAGATGAATGTACGGTTAGTTGGGTAATTACCACTCGATTTCATAGTTGCTTGCATAACGCAATGCAACGGATCTTACCGCTCAAGGCCGAGGTCCATCCAGCAGGTAGTCAGTTAGTTTATCATATAACCTTCATAGTAAAACGTAAACATAGTAACACCACGTTACACTGTATAGTGATAGTTTGTGCGAGCATTACGCGCCATCACCTCCCGATATCGAAGCGCTATAGCAAATAACTAGGCATTAATTGGAGATGTGTTTAATTGTAATTTTTCTGTTACGGATGTGTCGTGGGAACCGCCTCAGCTCCCACGCTAATTGCACCGCCGCCGATCCTTATCCTCGGCCTTTGCGAGTACTCATACACTCGGATCAATGAAATTTACATTCATTCATCAATGAAACTACTATTGTTGTGTTGTACAATAAGGATGCTTGTCATTTGTAATTTGCTGAGAACAGTTTTATTGTGTGCCAATGTCAGCTATTACCTTTTGTATTGAGGACATAAATCATACATAAATACTTATAAAAAGATCTGGTAATAATGCTGTACTGTTTAATTAAAATGCACATTGTGGTGCCCTGTGTTTGTTATGCAGAAATGTGGTATCAAACTATTAAGTACTATTGGCGTTGTAAAGCATGACTTCAACGACTGGATTAACATATAAATATTGTTGTTTATGAGCGAACAATATACTCGTAGTGATGGCCGTCATAATTTAAAGTGAACCGGAACGGATCTGCCTCTCGGGCTATGAACATCCCGGGAAACCGAACGCGTTTGTCAATGCACGTCGTTTCGTCCCATTTTTATTGGACAGGATATGCTACCTGATGTTCTGTTTAAACTGCAGTATTTTATGGAGGATCACGAGCTATTATCAGATGGATTAACTATTTTAATGAGGAAATGGCGTATATTATTTATTTGGCATAAAGTAGAATTTGATGTTAATCTATTTTCTTATTTGCTCGACGACGGTATTACCACGTTTTGCCTTCAGTTTTAACTGTCCACATGCAAATTCTTAAGGAATTAATATATTTTCAGTCGGGTGGCCGGACCGACTGATATGTGTCTGAATCCGATCCAACCAACCTGTATCAGTTTTACCTAATCCTATTGACCTCTCAATGTATGGTATGTATACTACATACATACTAATATTATAAATGCGATTTTGTGAGGATGGATGGATTATTTATGTTTGTTACTCTTTCACGCGAGAACTACTGAACTAATAATTATAAAGCTTTACAGTAATTTAGGTTATATATCAGAATATAACATGGGATACATTTTATCCCGAAATTCCGCGGGAACAGGTACAACACGAGGCGCTAAAGTACTAGCTTTATGTTGATGTGATAATATGGTTGTTGCAGCTCGGGTCATGTGTACGCGCGCGAGCGGGGTGCGCGCGGCGTGGTGATGGGGCGCGCGGTGCGGCCGCCCGCCCGGCCGGCGCTGGCGTGCACGCTGCTGCTGCTCCTGGCGGCCAGGGTGCACGCCGACAACACTACTACACGAAGTGAGTACCAACAACACAACAATAATGGAGTTATTTGATTTTAATCTTATATTATCATTGGTTTAGGCAAATAAAGTTTCGGAACGAACACAGAATAAGCAAATTCTATAAGTTAGGTAGTTAATTTTATCACATACCTACCATAGTGTTAGCATTGCGATCAAACAATTTTTCCAGCCGAAGACAAGGTTTAGTGATTTTTATCCATTCTCCAGCACCAGCACTAAGCCTCTTCAGGAGCAATCGTCTTTGGGTGGAAAATGTTTTTTCTTTAAAATCACTTAACACTGTCGGTAAACGTCGAGCAACTTTGATCGCTTGTCTTGCTTACAGCATCCGAATTCCGAACATTGGCTCATTGACAAACGAACTCAAGAGATAACTTTAATTTCATTTTACAGATAGGTCCCACTGAAGGGCATTGTCAACGTGAATGTTTTTCACTGTATTTTCATTTGTATTACTTTAATTGCCAATTAAGCTAACGTGAGTTAAAAGATCCAAGAGCCTTTTACCTTTTCTGGGAAACACTTATACAAAAGGACGCAAAGAAAACCTGTGTAGGTCGAATACAAATTAGAGTTGTTTATTGACAAATACAGCTAAAAATAACTCAAGATGTTCCTATTGTGCCATATAGATTCCCACCGTTCGGTCTGATAAAGATCTCTCGCAACTTTAGTTGGCAAACCTTACGGGTTAAATTAAGCCCTGGCGGGTTATTACGACTACGCATGTTTCTAAAAATATTCGTTTGCCTATTTCTGTATGTGGTGGTGTAGTTGGGTTGGGAGGTAGGTGCGTGTGTGAGAGAACACGTGAACCGCCCGCGCCGCGGCCGCGCCGCTAGCCGCTCGCTCACAGATTAGTAAGGACAAACACCTACGAGTAAACAACTCGTATCGCTCACTTGCCGGATGTTAGCCAAGACTTCCGTAGACGTTGATCAGAACAAACGTGGGGGCCGCAACATTTTCACAATACATATATTTTTTACTTGTGCTATTGAACTCGGTCGAGTTATCTCCCTTGTCCGATAACTGATATTTGTTTGTTCTGAATCTGATACGGTCACACAGCCGAGTACAAGAAGGGTTATCTTTATAACTTATAATATTGCTATGTACCTATATAAAACTTATATGTATTGTGAGGAATATCTTCGCAGTTCAGTGAACACGAACCGGAAATGGTACTTTACGCAATGTCATTGGCATTGCCTACTTGTTTTTAATTAAATTATGGTAATTTCTTAGTCTTATAAGCCTTGTACAGATTTAATAAGTTCGTCGTATTCAATAAAAGCTTTGGCTTAATTAACTTGGTAGGGTCTTGTTTAAAATTACGTCATAAGTAATGTAAAATGTTAAGTCATATTAATAAATAGTAACAGGGTAAATATAACAATATAGGTACCTACATGTTTAGTTTAGGTAGGCTCCTGGGTAGGTAGATACTTATAAAATAATATCAATTCCACAACAATAACAATAAATAGGTCCCAGGAAACCTACCGTACTTAGGAACTCAAGGTTACGTAATAGAGCTCCAGCCAGCCTTCTAGCTAGACAATAGGGTCAGGTCTACACATCGTAATAAGATGAAGTCCTTCATAAACTGTGTTTTGAATTTCAAATAGTTACTCTAGAGAGGAGATTACAGCAACGAACGATATAATAATTAAAACTTTATTAGGTTTTATTATTCAGTGTTCAGTTCATTAACTAATTATCCAGTTATTTGTTTAGCTAAATTTCGATATCTGGCTATCAACAGTGATACAAATTGAAACCGGTGAAAGCAATAACATAATCATTAAACTGTTGCGGCCTCATTCATGAACGTTAAACGTTACTTATCAACGATGAATTAACATCTCGAGATTGGTCCACATTAACGCGGTTTTATGAATAAAAGACTTGTTTCCTAATTAATTAGGTATGTTTAGTATTAATACCTACCCGTTTTCTCAGCAATGAATTCTTCTTATCATATTAGGTATTTAGCTACAGTTTTTTACCTCTACTTTGATAACAGCCGGATGAACGTCTATTTAACTGCCCACTAAAGGTTATTGCGTTTTCCTTTCGCTAATATCTACAGTTGTGTCTATGGAGGTATCTTATAAATATTTAAGTACAGTATTTTTATTCCACACTACCCAGCTGTCGGGGTCAACGGCCGCGGCACCCCTCGGTTTAGTTTTGACATAAATTGACTTATCGAAGGGTGAAAGGGTTTGTGTGTCTGTAAATAAATAACCAAGATAAATAGTGGATAGGTAGGTACTTCGTTTGTCACATTTTGACAATAATAATGGACCGTGATTTTAACAGTAGACGCTTAGTTGTAATATCATTCATTTTGTAATTACTAGGAGTAAGGTCATTCTCGTACGTAGAAAAACTAATGTCTGAATGAACTGAATTTCTACTATTTAGGCATTAACTGTTTTTTAATAAGTTTTAATGACAGTTCCGGATAGAAGCGGTTAACATTTGAAGTTGAATCACATCTGTGAACAACCCTGATTGTTAAAAAGAACAGTGTAGAAAAAATATTAAATTGTGAATTTGTCACAGTCAGTGCAAGCATTACGATTTACCTACCTTCACATTCTATTATGCACGGATTACGAAATATAATAAAATTAAGGTAAGTATTGCAACGATTACAGTTACCATGCCAACTATTCTAACATAATGGTGTGTGTGCTTGTATCGCTCAACCTTAATTAAAATAAACGCGAACAAACATTGAACATATATACGTACCTTCGAGTCATATAGTCTGATTGTTACGAGGTGAATGAAACTTAACGATACCTATTCCTACGTGAGACGAGGTATACAAAAAACTCATCTGTACAAGTTACCGTTAAGGTATGAATTATTTGAATTCGAACATTGCTACTTTATTAGGCAGTTACTTAATTATATGTACAATATTTGTTTTGTATCTGAGTGTTGTTAAACAAAATGTACCTACTCGTAATATCATTCATTACGTTGTTTGGTTCACGCAGATAGTGTGCGGCGCGCTTACTTGTGTTTCCCAATTTTGAAATGTGATAAGCGGCTAGTAAACAGTATCTAGGCATGATAAAAATCGATGTCGGGCGCCCCATCGAGATACACTATCGTGGTATTAACATGAAAAATAAAATTATTTGTTATTCGTGACAAATTCGATAAAACTTATTTACAATGTTAGCGAGAATCAACCTGTAACTGACTTTAAGTACATTTACTCGTGGACACAACTGATATCTACTGTCTTAAGTTTTAATTTATCCATTAAGTTGCTTAAACAATTTTTAATAAAGGGTTACTAACTTATTTATTAGTCCTAAACTAAGTTTTAAACTTGAGTTAAATTTTGACATTTGCGACATTTGTTATTCTCATTTACCACCAAAATCATTGACGTCACTGTTTTGTGCTATGATGAGTGAATGAAATGAATGATGTCTGTTCGTTCATTCATTGTAATGATGGATGATGTGATGACCTACTTCGATATGACGGACCCGGACGAAGCTAATTAAATATTATCCAAAGAAAGCGATTGTCTTGATGTAAAGATGGTTATTATAAACAAATCCGATTAAAATACGAATTTGGTCAAACCACTTTGCAATTGTGTTGAATTATGAACAATTGCGCCTGCGCAAGTATCAGGTTTTACCCGCGTTGTACCCGTTACCGTAGGAATGTCGGGTAATAACCCTATAACCTGTCTCAAAGTAACAACAAAAATATTTCTACAAATGCAACTGGTTGTTTGTTTGAACGTGGTAATCTCCGGAACCACGAGCGAGATTTAACATTATCTTAGTAGGTATATTAATTGAGAAATTGAGAAAGGTTATTTAGACTTGATAATGGTTACTATTATTCCTATAAAAACTCGAAGCTCTACTTGTTTACCTATAATTAGAAAGATATCTGTCCTCTAAGACATGTTTTTACCTCTGACAAAAGATCCTTATTTTTATGACGAAAGTCGGTAGTCAATTAACGCATTTATTTACGAATTTAGAGGAAATTATACAAAATATGTAATTTAATTAGTGTATAGTTTCCTGTCAAATTAAATAATTAGAAGTATGTAATAAAATAAATCGTTCCATGTTGTTGTAGTGATAAGAGTTCAACTCAAAAACAGCTTGAACACTTTGTTCCCTAAGTAGAGAAGTTGCGAGAATATTACATGGGAACGGCTTAGCATGGTACATACCTTCTTGATACATTAGGTAATTAAGTAATTCACACTTTTGTAGTCTCCGACCGAAGATTGTTCGTTGTATTATGTTTTAGATAATACAGGCTAATACTTTTTTTTATGTTTCGGAATAGGATATTAATTTCAGTTTTAATAATGTATCTATATGTTATGTTTGAATATATATGTCTATTTTTTAGGCACGTGACCTAATGCCGGGATATCTCGAGGCGACTAACTTGCAGTCGTCTCAATCCAAGCTTCGAATGCATTACTGGTGTAATATCTTAACCAAGGTCTACACCAATTCAATTAACAAATTGCGTAATTCTGAAGCCCAACGTTTTTTTTTATTCACAAATGTATTGAAAATATCTAGGTTGTTATCAATATATTGTGTCTTTGTTGATTTGAAGATAAATGATACATTCATTACATTCCAAAAATATACCAATTACGTCTAATGTCAAACTGGGGATTTATTTGCTAAATGGCTTGTTGTTATTATATAACGATGTTTTCCTGTTACTTCTTTAGGGTAGGTACCGTATTGTACACGTTTCTATAAGAAATTACGATGAAAAGTAACTTTCCTCTTAAATGTGGCTACCACAAAAAGATATTTTCAAATCAGACTGACCGACCTCATTCAATGCAAATAAGAAGCTCGCTTATGTATCTATTATGGGTTGTCAAGTCAACCTGCCTATCTAATCTAGATATATCTATTTATTTAGAGATGTAGGTTTGTTGGTATTAGATACATTCAACACCTGTGCACTTTGATAACTGTTGTACCCCAATGCAGAGTGCACTGCTAATAGGTTAGGTACTTTATATTTGCGAAAGATTGTTAAGATATTATTAAATCTGTGCTTTACGATTGGCACATAGTATGTTTACAACCTAGAATAACGTAGTAAGGTAATAAAATAAAGACACAGAGGTTTTTTACTCAAATTCCCACGGCAACACGCGGGGTATACATCTACACTCCACAGTTGTATTACACACGATCTTGTCTTTTTCTGATTTACGAATTCACAACGATCTTAATCCTATAAACACTACCAGTAAGAATCTAAAACGTTATCCTTTTTGATATTCTTTTTCTTCTTCTTCTCCGTCTTCTTGATATTATCTTTTTGATATTAATACCAATTTATTTAGTTATTTTAACCTCTTGTTCAATCGTGCGCTAGTGATGTTTTTCAATACCAGTTTCGACCCAAGTAAATCCGATTTCGATTTGATTAAAATTCGATCGTGTTAGACTGAACCCAGCTAGCGTGTTGAGCTGTGAAACCGCGGGGCGCTACTACAATAACATACATACATAGTTGCATATTATCTGACAGGCTAAATAGTATGCAATGATAAGCGATTGTGCGGTTCCGAACTCGCAATCGACGTCTGATAATACGTGACCTACCACATTCGCGTTATGTGTACACTGTGTATAATGTACCTACATATGTAGTATATACCTAGCAAGAGCACCGCGGTAGCACGTGCTATCCTACTAACTAATCAATAATTGAAGACTAGACTGCCTCGCGGATTTACCTTGGTCGCGCCTGTTTATCTGTAATATTGGGATAAAAAATTGCTTGTGTTGTTATTATTATAGAGTTTAAACCGAGTCTGTGTCTATTTCTATCCCGTAAGAAGAAAATAAAGAAGTTGTTATTGCAATAGAACTTAAATCTCCAACGTTTTCTACTTTTAATCGCTATTAGAGCGCACTTAGTAACAATTAATCTTGGTAGAAAATATTAATCATTATAATACAGCATATTAACTTACCAAGCGTTAGGTTTGTTTGTAATAAATCTTGACTCAGTTATGTTTTTTCAATAACGATTGCACCATCGATATAGAGTGCAAAATATCATGAATAATTTGCACTGCCCATTCACCACGACGTTAGGTACCTATAAAAGTAAGCGCAGAGTGGCTTATCTATTTAGAGTAATATAACTTAGTTTACTTTACACCGATTTATGCATCATGGCAACAAAGGTACATACCTAATTTTATTGCTTGCCTTCGTTCATTTTATTACTCACCATAAAGTACAGTTTGTTTAATTAGGTAGTAATGTGTTAACTTATAAAATAGTATTCCTCGGTATAAGTTTCTTCAGTATATGAAACTTAATGAGGAAAAAATCAGTATTGTCGAAATGTGTATGGAAGGGAAATGTCAATACTATACTAAAGATAGCTTTCTGAATAAGTTTTTAACTTTTTGTGTAGTGTAGAGTGTGGAGATGAAAACTCAATTTCTTTCTTACTTGTCTTAAAATGTGGACTAATGCCATCAATCAATCACTAAACCTTTTTCCTCTTGAGGAGTAATCGTGTTCGGCTGGAAAATTGACGACATTACTCCACATTATTAGACAAGTAAGAAAAAAATGAGTATATCATTATATGTGTTTAGTGTGCTCGTGTGATTGGGGCGCCACCTGGTCGGCGGGCCGCGCGGCCGCGGCGCGGGTCACCGGCGCGTGACACGTTAGCATGCCTTATTTGCTTGTACCTCGTAGGTGCTTAGCCTTACACAGTGCACTGACTTCCAGGCTTCTATGACGCTACCGCTACGCAAATACAGCTGATACTCAACTCAAACACAATATAACAGAGACATTCGACCTATGTTTGCTTGTCATAAACGCTCAACATGTCTGTTTATTACCAATATTTTATCAGTTTCCAATACAATTATAATAGAAGTTATATTAATTTATGTAATACAGCGTTCAGTTATCCACGACACGTGACGCGACAGACGTGACTTGGACTTGGATCTAATACAGTGACATTATCACTCGCGTCCTATTTATAGTAAGAATACGGTTTTCTGAATGGAATTCTTTCTAGTTTGTCATATCCTAAATAGAAGATTGATAAGTCGTTCACGACATTCGAACTTATTATTTATGATCCGGTTTAATCTCATTGTTATTCCAATGTCGCCTTAAATGCAATTTCAAGGTTTCGACCGAACGGTTTTTTACCGTGTGCGTGCGAAAGATTAGTAAATTTCAAATGTGGTGTTTGTGCTTTGATAAATGATAGCGCGCCGCCTCCGCCACGGTCGCGCTCCGACATGATTGTTTATAAATCGGCTGTCCGCTCCGATATTCACTCGTGTTTACTATAATTTACACGAGGAAATAATGTGTCATCACCATTATCATACACATTACAATAAATTAGACTCACCATTAGTGATAGAGGAGATACATTCACGACCATAACATGTTACGCAACCACTCGCAACCAACATCGTTGTTTTGATCTTTTAACTCCAACTGTTGTATCTGCGTGACATGGAATTGTACCTTAAGTAAAGACCTAAAATAGATAATGTTTAAAAACTCGATGAATCAAGTTCTTAGTTAATAATATAATTTTGTTCGCGTTCTATTTTGGTCAGCAGATCTGTTTACTTTTCTAATTACAAGTGTTGGAAGAAATAGACTCGGAGCGGCTCGTAGTTAAATTTATCTCGTCCTATATTCTAAACAATCACGGAATATGGGTCACAGGGTTGTTTATCGCTCCGTCGGACGTGCCCTGTCTCAGATGTGTGCCGATGGGCCCGAGGACAAGGGATCCGACAAACACTCCACATACAACTCATTATATTACAATATATAATACATATACTTTTTCCCAACTAATAGACTCGGGTGTTCCAACTATCTTGTATCTCCAGTTGTCATTTCTCCTTAAAAGCTCAATGTGATTGTCTAATTCAAATAGTAAACATGCGCGTTCATCTATTTATAAGATTTTAAATAAAAATACTTGGCTATTTATTGAAAGTGACGTGTACTCTGACGCGGGTGGAGTCGTGGGCACAGATTCATTTCGTGATTTCTCACTATTCCTGGTGACAAACTCTTTATAAAGTCACTGATAAATCCCAGTGACATTGGATAAATAAAAAATGCCATAAAAAGTATGCTTATCTTATTTGTTTGGTGCCAGTTTTATCAGCCGTATGTGTTTTCTATGAATTGAATCGCTATTTGGGTCGACAACATTAAATCTGACGTCCACGCTGGTGATAGGTTGAGCAGTCCTTGATTTAACTTGTTAATTGTTACGTCTGCTTGTAAAAGACATTTGATGGAATAATGATCTGAACTAGAATACTTTAATAATTTAGAAGGAAAAACACAAGTACTTAGTAGATATTTTATGACAGGTGCCGGCATGAGTTGATGAATTCATGTGAAAGACCTTGAATATTACCCTATATTGTACCTCTAACGGTGCTCAGTTGTCACTCATTGTCCTCATTGACAAGATTTACATTAATTAAGTTACGCAGTTACAACCACATATTTAAATATGTATATGAGTACATGAAAATAATTAAAATTATTTACAATCAAATATTCAAATGATTTATTAAGGAAGATCCTCAATAAATCATTCAAAAGTATGTAGTTATGTACCCAGTTCCTATAAATTTTAAGATCACAATACAATTAGCTTGTTCGTCTACGTAACCCAAGTCAAATTGTAATAATTTAAAAAATACACGCAAGAACGTATTGTCCTGTACTTTGTGAAATAAAGTTGTTGATTATTGAGATTATGGTGAAATATGTAGCAGGTGTCTAAGCAATGTGTTGTGTGTTGTGTGCGAGTGAGTAGATAGAGGGCATGGGTGTCGGCCGGGGGCGCCTCCGCGGGCCGCGGGCGTGACGCTAGCCCGTTGGGGCCTCTCTCTGCAAAACAACACTACTTGTTGCGGAAATAGCGACGAAAAGCATTTGCTCGTCGTGCCGTGACGCCGCCGCTCGGCTCGTTCACCTCGCCCGCTCGTCGCCTCTCCGCCGATTAACTAATGCAATTAATGTTGTAACCACGCTAATGTTAGCCCCACACCCGGCGCCGCACGCTCCACGCTCCACGCTCCACGCCCCACGCCTCACGCCGACGCATCCATTGTTACCTGCCGCTGCCCACTCCCTCCCTGTTGTCCTAGGTTCGCTCTTCTGATACTCACACGATGCTCTATTTTAAAATAAATAGCAATGTTGTGATTGTGAAGGTCAACGTGTCTTAACATGAATAATATTATGTTACTAGCAGCGCCCCGCGGTTTTACCCGCGTTGTGCCCGTTCCCGTGGGAATTTCGGGATAAAATGTAGCCTATAGCCTTCCTCGATAAATAGACTATCTAACAGTGAAAGAATTATTCAAATCGGTTCAGTAGTTTCTGAGATTAGCGCGTTTAAACAAACAAACAAACAAAACAAACTCTTCAGCTTTATAATATTACTTAGTATAGATTTGTGTATTATTTATTATAAATAGCTAAGGAATCGGCTATGGTTTAAAGTTAGAACTTCAATAATAATTAGCCCTTTTTTGACCCGATTCGCATTCGATTGTTCAGTACATAAAACTCCGTAAACATATTTTGTCCTAAAATCATAATTCCCAAATAATAACATGAATAAATAATTAAATGTGTCAAAAAACGAAACTTTCTCAATTACTCGTACTATTTGTATTTGACCCGAGTTATAATTTAGCGGTATATTTCCAACATTTATCGCCTTGTATAACGCTCGCATGTTTTTGTACGACAGAAATCAAAACAAACCGTCTTTTGGCCTCGTCAAACAAGATAGTTACGTAGAGTATGCGAAGCGCGATAAAATTAGCCGATACACTGACATTGAACGAAAAAACAAAGTGGAGCGGAGTGCGCGCATGCGCTCGCTCAGGTGCCGTGGGTATTACATGGACGTGGGGGCAAGTGGAGCCACCAGGCCAGCGGTGAGCCGAGGGGCTCCGATGGGGCCGAGCGGGGCTCCGGCGGCGGCGGCGGTCGACGACCGCGACACCTCGTGAGGAACCAAAACACGCAAAGGTTGTTAGCCTGAGGTGAAGACGGTGCCTCTCGCGAGGATGTTAGCGTCTCTGGCACAGGCCTCTGACCCGATCCATTTACTACGCAGTACGCACCGCATCTACCAATTACCTAGTGTTCGAAATGATTTCGTTATCTCACTTACTATGAGGTCCTCCTTGTGACTTAGCCAAACAGTTAACTACTATTAAAACATTACTAAGAGATATTACTAGAAGATATGGAAAGATATTAAAACTAGATTAATCCTCTTGAATGCTATTCTAATGCAGATTAGTGGAATAACTTATTTCAAATCTCAAGGCATCGTTGTACATTTATTTTTGTATTCTGATCGTTCATTTCTTCCGCGGCCCTTATTATACTGCGCACAAGCTCAAGAAACGCGTAAACAATAAAGATTAAAACCTCATACTAACTGTCAATACAAGACACTTCACATTAGTTGTGTTGCCAAAACACGTGTCCGAAACCAACTGCTATTGATATAAATATATGAATAATCTATTGTTTTATTTCTTTGCTCATTATACCCAATTCAATGTTTAATGGTGCTATTGGGGGCTTACCAAGTACCTTGTTATCTTTATGGGAAAATACACATTGTCTATGAATGCTCATTACAGATTGACATGGTGACATAGGCAGGTAGCGCGTGCGACGTCACAGAGTAACCAAACAAACACGATACGCACATTATAATATATCGGCGTCATCGTCGTCATCACTTCGCTATTTTATCATCGCTCCGATTTACAAAATGTTCCACAAGACAGACGCCCTACGCAAATTAAAATTTTAAATGATTGCTTTTTCCTCGCGCTGTAATGTTCCAAATAATTCCGTTACCAATATTACCCTCATCAAGCACCATAGAGGGATCTCAGTATATATTTATTTATAATAATGTAACTCTACCGAGCCACACCTATTCTGAGATGAATAATTCAACCGAATGGAAAGATGTATGTTTTTGTTTCTCGTGATTATTTCAATAAAACGAGAATCTGAATCGATACAATTTATTTGCCGCCCTCGATTTAATGAATGAAAGTATAAAAGAAACTTGAGAAACGATCACTTTCCGGATTTGAATGTACATAGGTATGTTTACGTATAAATAATGTTGTGGAATGTTAAATGGTATCGGCGAGTGATTATGTTTACTCCATAGTGGTAGAGTAGTGTAGTGGTTTACATAGTTGTTTTGTGCGGAACCGGTCGCGGCGGCGGCGGCCGGCGCGGCGGCGCGCTCGAGGAGAAGGGTTCGTGGGTTGCGAAAGGTTGCCAATCTGCAGCACAGCCGCACAACTGCATTCCGAACGCATTCCCACTCTGCCCGCGACCGATCTACTCGCGGCATTTGCCTTCCCCGCAAATATGCAGGCCGATGGAATGCCATATCTATGTCAATAAACAACGTAATTAACCCGACCGGTATCAATAAAAATAATTCCGCTGTAACACTCCGTCCGGTCGTCCCCTAATCGAACCATTACAATATCTACGTAGGTGTGAAATGGAGCCGACCTTATTGGAATTATATTCATTCTGTTTCATTGTAGCTGGTATTACCGCGTAGTTTAGCTCTAATCAATTTATTATTACAACATACTACACAATCCCTAGTAATATTATATACTACACATATGCATTTAGTAGAGCTAATTGATTGATTTAGTTTGATAACGTTTGAATTCATTAATTATTTATATATATATATATACATATATATGAGAGTTTTTTGTGTGTCATCCAGCTTGGCTTCTTCTAAATATCGGATCTAAGTCGGATCCTGTAAAATAAGTTACGCAGGAATGTCGCAGTAGAGGGCGGGGGTGGCTCGGGAGCCGGGAGGCGGCCGCAGGGCTGGCAGAGCGCGCAACCCGCGCCCGCGGCCCTGGCGGCTGCGGGTCGACGACCACTCGCCGACCTTGGGCCTATCTACCTAGCCCTTTTGCGCATTCTATTTTTTGTATCATGTTTATCTTTGAATCGCTGGCAAAAACATGTTCCGACTTTTTTGCGTTGTAAGTATATTTACGTAGTTAATGATTATGAATTGAAACATTTAAAGTAACATCTTTAACGGTACCTCCAATTATATTGCAATGTCTCGAGGATTTAATCCTCATTTATATTTTATACGCCGTGGGAAAATAACTCTGATACTTCCTAAGATTTGCGAGCGTAAACATTCTTAGTAATATAAGTATTTCAAATAGTCGGTAGATATCGATAAAACGTGTTCGGGATGTTGTTTACAAGTTTGGGGGCCCCTAGAAAAGTTTGGGTAAAACGTGGTGGTCGCGGGCGTTGATAAAACCGTTAATGAGTCACCGCCAACGGCTGCGAGGACCGATGGGTTGCGGGACGGGACGAGCGGCGAGCGACTAGCGGTTGTCGCGGGCTCGCCCGGCTGCGGACTGGATGAGGCCACCACGGGCGCCGCCGCCGCGCCGCTGCCCTCCGAGGATCGACCCGACACACACCACCACGCAAATAAACTCACGGAGCCTCACACGGGTGTACGCCACCAGTTTCGGTCGACGCAAAAAACGCAAATAACCATAAAAGGTGCTCCATCCTCATTGTTGAACAAAGATACTCGAGTTATTGGTTTATTCAAAACTAGTTTCAGATAACGAAGTAATTGATCGGAATGATCGGTTGATTTTGGTGTCGGCTTCACACTCACCTATCCATGTAATTTATTTCGGTAACTCGGTGCCTCTGATCTCCGAATGTGATCTGGTCCACTCAAGATACTGAAAAATTGCAAGAAAATGTTTTAGTCTTTCATTATTTAAAAGTTCAAACATTGTTCGGTTTGTTGTAAAATGCAATCCTTATCCAATAATTTATCTTTACATGTACACAAACAGTCCTTTGATGCTTAATTATGTATGAAATTTAAATTCAGGCACTTATCAGTTAATTGGAGTCGCAGAATAAACATAATGAATATTTTAATTTACTTAACTCTTGGCTCCATCGTAAGTTTTGTTTTGCTAAAATATTTTAAAACAAGGGGCCCTCGTTTTCTAATGTGCGTCGTATTCCTGTGGCCATGGAACTCTCCTATATTTTATTAGATTGCGAAAATCGGTGTTTAATATTGTTACTCCACAGAACTACAACTATTTTAATTTCTGAAAGTATGTTTTGATTCTGATAATTTTAGAAATACCAAGCAAGATTGAGTCACGGTCGGGAATTACAACGGTAGAGCTATTATTCGGTTATAAACAGCCAGTTGATATCCAGATCCCAACATTGTGATTGACTTGAATCAATGCCGTGGCGCCGTGAGGTCACTTGAGCTAATTTTTGATTGCACCAATCGTGATTTCGTGCACGTTGTGCGTGGTGGCTGGCGCGGTGGTCGGATTAGCTTTATATTAGGGTGTCGGGGAGGCGAGTGCGCGGTTTGCGTAAATAAATAGTGTCAGTGCGGAATTGGTGATGAATTGTGAGGCGAGTCACGCGCCGCCGTGCCTGAGTGTTGCGCCTCCGTTCCACTTTCATTACATTCCCCGAATAAAACGCCCTCCACCAAACTCGCTCCTACACTGCTCCCCAAACTTAACACAAAAATCATTATTTATTATTCACATATCATTATTGTTTTATAAAGTTTACATACTTTTTAAACTCACACGAGTCATCCAGTCATCCCGTCCCGACCACGAGCGGTGTAATTCGCTCGAAACGTTGGGTACGTAGTTTTTCAAAAATACTTTATTATTATCTAACGCGATACAGAACCGTTTCATTTAGTATTATAAGTAGTTTTCGGCCACTCGGCCAGAATTTATGATTTGGACTACATTTTACTCCGTACGACAAGCTATCTATAAACTTAACTTGGTTGAGACGACATGAAACATGTTGGAGTCCGTACTTCGTAAATATGAAATACATATTTCCTCTAATAAATAACATATCCAGTCTCCGAATACCGAAAGGTAGTACATTATTACTGTGATGAATTAGGTAAGTAATGCGGAGTGTATCGTGCCAGTCATGTTTTACGATCTCGACCTGGATATACGCCGCGTCCTTTCTTCTATCGAATTATCATTACAAGTAGGTACACTGTTCAACTCGCTATTGTATTGTACTTCTATACAATACACTGCACTCGATAAACCATTTAAAGTTAAAGGTACTTTCTAAATACCTTGACGCTGTAGAATGGAAACTGTGAACTTGGCAATGGTTCTGCATTTTAATGTTAAAATATGCTATTTGTGATCTGCGTAATGACCTAAATAACAGTTTTATTTAATAGGGTTGACTATCTGTCATTCAGGTTTGTGGAAACGCTTCAGTGAGTCGGAAAGCTGTAACAATCTTTACTTCCTGATTCCTATTTTTGTGTGTTCCACTTTAGCTAATTGCATTCTTTTTCGGGTCACTGACTCAACATAGGTTCTACACAATTGCATAACGCGTTGCTAAGGAAATGTGCGCGTATGAATGGTCTCAATTATCATGTGGGTAATTAGCTAAATAATTTATCCTGTTCAATAGCCATAATGCCTGAATAATTTGAATGAATCAGCCGGAGTAACTGGCACTTTTATCGTGTGTTTGTGAATTGTCGTGACCATATTCTATGGCGTCGTCGCGTCGGTCATCGGAATATTCCAGCCTGCCCGTGACCTGTCCACAATCCACATATTGTCTCATGGTTTGTTAACCTATCGTTAGTGTGTCACATTGTTAGTGCCTTATCATTTTTATTTCATGTAATTTTCTTATGTTTATTTACTGACCACTTGTAGCTCGACCCCTACTTGGATGGATGGCCGATTGTGGCATTTGTGAGCGCAACCGTGCTTCGGAGGCCCGTTAAATTGTCGGTTCCGGTTGTTTCAATCGTTAGACCATGTCGGAGGCCTGTAGTCGGTCTAAAAACTCACAGGGTTTACTTTTACTTACTGACCACTGTCCAAGGTTTCAGTAAAATTATAATAATTTGTTGTTATTGTTGTGCAGCTGTAATCACGTGCACAGATTTTTTGCGACTGTTTAGTTTGCTTGTGACCTGTCATTGTTTTATTTTTTCATTTTCTATTTGTAACCCTGTTCCTATGGCCAAGAAATCTCTAAGAACTGTATTTTTAGGGTTCCGTAGCCAAATGGCAAAAACGGAACCCTTATAGATTCGTCATGTCTGTCTGTCTGTCTGTCCGTCCGTCCGTCCGTCTGTCTGTCCGTATGTCACAGCCTTTTTTCTCCGAAACTATAAGAGCTATGTTGTTGAAACTTAGTGTGTAGATGTATTCTGTGAACTGCATTAATATTTTCACACTAAAATAGAAAAAAAATAAAATTTTAGGGGGGTCTCCCATACTTAGAAATGAAAAAAATTTTTTTTTTTTCATCAAACCCATACGTGTGGGGTATCTATGGATAGGTCTTCAAAAATGGTATTGAGGTTTCTAATATCATTTTTTTCTAAACTGAATAGTTTGCGCGAGAGACTCTTCCAAAGTGGTAAAATGTGTGTCCCCCCCCCTGTAACTTCTAAAATAAGAGAATGATAAAACTAAAAAAAATATATGATGTACATAACAATGTAATCTAACACCGAAAATTGGTTTGAACGAGGTCTAGTTAGTAGTTTTTTTTTTACGACATAAATCGTAAACCGCAAAAAAATACTGATTATTCATTCAATAACTCAAATGTAAATAAAAAAACATTTATTTCAAGAACTTCTTTATTATGTTACTCGCTGCTACGGAACCCTTCATGGGCGAGTCCGACTCGCACTTGGCCGCTTTTTTTGTTAATAGTCACTTCGGTTTACACATTTAATAATAAGTTTTTACTATTATGTATGATATACCAGTTGCTCCCCGCCGTTTCACCCGCAGTGTAGATTTTATTTGTAGACAAGCGTTTTATTATATAGTTTTTACAAATCTAGGCTTCAAGGAATCATTAAACCGAAACTAATCTAAGAAAAAAGAGCATTATCAAATTTATGACAAACCAAACCGTAAACTAGCCTACGCGCTTTAAATTAAAATTGCACGACACTTTTATCATAAAAACAATTATAAAATGGGCGCAAAATAACAGTTCTTAGAAACGATTATTTGTATTGAGCACGATTTTTTCAGATCCGCATTGCTACATAAAACTTAGGTAGCTACCTACTATTTTCGTATGTTTGTGACTAAAACGTAATGTTAGCGTTAAAATAGGTACCTATGTAAACCACTGGCAATAGGCAATATGATTATTTTGTCTTTTAATTGATTTGAAAACGTACCTATTTGTTTTCAATTAAAATAATGTCAAATAGGTACATTATTTCGGAGTTCGTACCTAACTATTATTTTAATTAACTCACGTGGTTGTTGAAGCCCTGCTTTATTTAATTGTGGAAATTGGACGTCATGTTATGTTGATGCATGTATTATATAGTTGAGTCTATTTCTCTAAATCTAGAACGTGTGCACTTGATTTACGACACGAAATGTTTCGTATCAGATGGTTACTGTAACTGTTTAATTATTTTATCTGAAATCTACGTTACATACATTTGCTTACTCGCGCGGCCGTCTGCTCACCGGCGACGTCTCGCATGTTTTGTTTATTCTACCTGAAGGAAACAGCTGTTTCTAGACCACTATTTATATACCTAACCATACGTCTTTGCTTTGGTTCTTTGTATTTTTAAAATCATCTAGACTTTATTAGTCTTATAACGCCGAGACGTAGACAAACATGCCAGGTAAGTGTTGACATCCTGTTGTTGATACGAAACAGCCAATTAACTCGTTATGCGGAGTAGCCTCTATGAAAACGCTCAAGTCATTAATAAGAATGTATTCGTACACACAAGCGGATGTGAAAAAAACATTGGCATTTGTGTTTGTCATAATGAATGGTGTGAATGAACAGCAACAATAACATGGTGCTACGCTCCACGGACCATGTGAGGCGATCAATGATAGGTACCTCGCATACTCGGCTCGACTCGTACACTCGCACATACACATACTCGCAGCCACGTATTCCATTCAAGGATCGGAAATATAAATCAACGTTCCGTTCCGCGAATTGCCACTCCTAGATCTTAACAACGACTTTCAAACTTGTATTATTTTATTTCATACACTTTTGGAGCTGACTAATTCGTAGTCAGTCGATGACTTTAGGTATATTTACTTACTTACCTTTCTGTTTACCTATTTTCGTATTTAATTAACCAGTCAATTCAATGAAGATTGAAAAACGCAAACGGATGTCTGCTTAAATGGAAACGAGCTGTACTGAGATTGTGTTGTTTTGCCATAACGCGTTCAAGTTGGCAAACCACGTGTGTGTAACTCGTAACTATTAGAGTGAGACCAATTACTGGTAGACAAGCGCATTCGCACTATTTGTAGTGAAAGTGCAGTGAGTCATGCGCGCGGCGTGGCGGTCGGAAATAGAGCCGCGGTGCGCGTGCGCCGACGCTGACGCTACACCCATCGCGATCATCTCCATCACGCTACATATCTTCTCGTCTCGTAGGCACATCTTTGACGAGTTAAGTGATATTGAATCGTCCTACTTATCCCATACATTCGGACAATGTTTATAGCAAGTGTTCTACCATCCCATACTTTCGTACTTATTATTCTTATTGATAATTATGATATGAAGTTTAATGATACGTTGACACATCTTTAATAGTCTGGTATCTCTAATTAAAGAAAAAATGCAGAATATAAACAGAAATGGTCCAGTCAAGAGTCTGGATTAAACTTGGTGTCGAGTCGACTTCCCGTTTTAAAATATGTCAGATATCTTAAATACTAATCTTAAGCCTGTTTAAAGTTGAAGACTGGTGTTTTATTCACTATACTATCCTTGAAGATGAGAAAGCAATATTAAACTCGTGCAAAATACTAGGAATTTAATATGTGAAGTTCTAGCTGCAACTAGCTAAGTTTGCACACCATTTTCCTGTCCGCATAATTTTAGCCAACCAAATATTCTCCACTGCAAAATGTAAAATACACTGCGGTTGTCGGTTCCGAAGAAATACCTACTAATGAACTTGACTGTAAACAAGAAATGTTCACTGCGGCACTAACTATGAATAACTGCAAATATTAGGTCTTGCAAACAAGCGATGTGTACAAAAGAAAAACATTTCGGTCCACAAGTTATGTATCTTTGACTTGGTAAACATTCATTGCTGCTTAATTACTTACATAACTTTATTAAGTTTTTGTAATTAGAACCTTTTCTAAGTTTTGATGTAATTGGTGTTTGGTGATCTTTGAAACTATTCATTCATTTAGATTTTCGCCAAAGTTTAGAATAATTTGCCTACATAATCGGAATAGTTAAAACATAATACAAAATATATTTATTTATTTGGTCATTATGTGGAACGTGTATTCGGTTTGTTTGCGTCAACTGCTTATTGAGTTGTGTGAACAGCGGCGCTTGGTGTCATTGATATAGGTATTGTAAACAAACGTGCCAAGTAAGTACTTTTGTCAGAATTGCCACAGGTAAAGTTATTGAGGTGAGGTGCCTTAAAGTTATTTATCATCGTTAAAGTTTGGGCGGGTAGATGTTTAGTTAGTAATTCCTTCTCGCTAACATATGATATTACAAGATTTTTAGAAAATTAAATATACCTAATTGTACACTCTTAATGTTATCTAGATATATATTCTATGCTTCGCTACTACCTATATATTTTAAAGTGTGAGAACCACGTAGTAAAACCGCAGGAAGTTGCAAGTTTTGAATACGCAACAACATAATTTATTGTTCAAGGTTACAAACAGGAAATTAATACAAGTTCAAAACCGTACCATTCAATACTATTTGTTTTGGTTTAGTGCAAATTACGGACCCGAGTAGGTATCTATTGATAAAATATTCATTAAAATAATACCTACGGCTGAGAAATATAGTATAGGCTAGCCACCTTAGTGAGTTCAACTCACTGAGTTGTGGTATTATTTGTGTGTGTAAGGTATGAGTAGTGAGTGGGTATAAACAAACAATAATGATGGTAGGCATGCAGCATCAATGCATTGAGTATGTTAGTCATTATGTACCTAGATGTTCATTGAGATAGTATAATCGTTTACTATGATGTTATACTCGTAGTAGTATGCTGTGTAGTATGTAGTGACGTTTATATTTGCCTCCAATCGCACACCGACAGTGTAAACAAGGCGAATGCTCCGCCGTGTCGTGAAGTCGTGATGTGCATCATTGCACAGATTACACTGCACTTACATGATACACGCCTCTGCAGCTACCTACTACATCCGTAGGTTGTAGGTACGCGTCCCGATGTTTATGACTCAACTTGTTTGTCCAAGGCACACTCCGTCGAGTCGAGCGAACTCAATGACTATAATTTTACAAAATTATCGTACGGCGTAAAAGCTGCCTGGAATCCACCATTAATAACCAGTCACTCACGCCCTCCCGCGCTCCCCCGTACCACGAACTTTGTCAAAGGATTGTGCGGGTTGTTTAAAATTAAACTTTAACGAGTGACGTCTCTAAGTGGAACATTTTTGAGTTTATGGGCAGTGTGTCGTGTGTGGTGTGAGGCGGGGCCCGGGCAGGCGTCGCGTGGCGGTGCCGCGGCCGCGGCCGGTGTCGTGTCGTGGTACGAGGGCCAAGGGTGCGGACTGCGGAGTCGAGGTGTGGAGGCTGTAGTATCGTAGTAAGCGCGGGGCGGCGCGGGGGGCGAGGAGTTCACTTCACGTTCAATAAATGTTTGTCGGAACAAGTACTAGTGATGGCCCTCATTACCGAGCCACGCCGATACTCCATACATTTGAATATTTTGAATAAATATTCATCGATAGCTAGTTAGGAAATGGACGTGTTAAATATTTATCATAGTTTAGGTTTGCCTTGGTTAATACGCAATTTTAGTTAATTTTAATAATAAACTCTTCGATAATCCTCCCCTATCTTTATTAACTATTCTAAGTGTAAACAAAACTATTATTTGTTATCTTTAATGTACACACAATAGTACTCGTCACTTATGCGTTAGCGCATCTGTCATCTTTGCGATCAAACATCGATAAGTGTATGCGCTTGACTACCTACTTCAACAAATAGTAATTTCCTGATTTTCCCACGAAAGGATAACCATCAATATGAATCCGTGGGGCACGGCAAATAAATATCGTACGTAGATGTGCGTCACGCGAGCGCGGTACGTCTAGCATGATGATGGGACTGGGTTCATTTGCATTGCAATGTCCTGAGACGTACCCGCCGCGCCTGCTTTACGTAGGTTTACGTTTATGCAATGTGATGCAATTTAAATAGTCTTCTATGTTTGCCCGACGCCGATCGCGAGTATGTGCCACTGTGCCACATAGTTACAGGCGCCATTTGAGATTTCGTATCAAATCGCATGCCTACGTCATTTGTGTAGCGCGCTGTGATGTTGTTTTATTGAAAAGTTGATATGTAATTAATTATTGATGGTGCATTTATTTGCAAGAAAACTCTTGGGTCGAGCTACATTATTGGTTATTTTGCGGCAAGCTTGCAAATTAGACACATGTATTGTATATGTTATTATACGTTAAAGTCAGTAAAGTAAAAACAATCGTTCAAATCAATATCGTAAGATTTAGTTCTCAAACATATCACGTAGTTAGTTTCCGCTCATAAAATTGTTATTGTGTGGGTACATTTTAAGCCGTCACCAACGTTTTGGTGGCACGTGTTCTTAGTTTATCATCAATCATAGTAATTTAATCCATATTAAACCTGATTCCAATTTTCATCTACTTCAGGTGAAATATCGAAGGTCCATGTGTTTGTTTTTAACTTCGCCAAGTCAAAACAAGCATGGCCGCCGGCGACATGGTTTCCACGCGGGCGTATTGTTTATATTTACTAGATCTTGAACTCCCGACTCCCCGTTCCGCCATTTCGGTGTAACTCCCGTTTCCCTCCCGCGCATTTCCTGCACATGCGCAATGGGCTCGCGACTTACGACATCCGATACGTGTATTGCGTCGCATTTCTTTGAGATTCCACCGAAAACTTATTAGCAGTTACATGACCTTGTAATACAACCTTTGAACACATTTTTTAAGGTCCATCAACAAGTAATCAACAGGATTTTTGCATAAAATAGCCATCATTCTGTTGGACCTTCTCTATGTTTTTCTAACTATAGATAGAGCATGGTCAGTGGTAAACATACTTAGCTCTAATTACTATTTTATTGCCAGCGGGGCGGAAATTCATCCAACCTTGAGCGCCCATCAATATCAAGAAAACAAACATTATTACTTGATCTAGTCTTAATTGAATCCTATACACGACACGAGTTAGTCTATAAAACTATTGTTTGTATAAAAGAAGATTATTTACTATAGGAATGCGTATAGAATAAATAATTCGTACCTCTCACTATAGATCATTGTGATCATATGCAGTTGTTCGTGCATCTTCTCACCAGTGATTATGACACTGCATACTATTGCGAAATAAACAACATCACGGTTGTTAATCACGTGTGTTTGTTTGTACCGGTTAGTTTCGCTATGCTCGATTCCCGCTATGCACTGATCATAAAATACCTAACAAAAAGTGCCGCTATGCACGGAATCAGATTCTTGGACTGTCGAAAGGAAAATGCTTATGTTTAAATAAATAAAAATTTAAATAAATACTCTCTTACTAGTTTCACTAACTATAACTAGTAAACAGTATTCGTGTTAATCAACACAAAGCTTAAACCGTCTACACCAAAACAACAAGTTTTTTGGGTTACCTCTTCCGGGAATTTGTACCTGAGTGTTAACTTTTGTACTTGAATAGAAAGAGACAGTAGGATTGCGGTTTTGGTGCATCTTTATTTTACTGATAAGCGTAATTAGGTTAGTTCGTTAGTACGTCTGCAATCATGTCGGACGCAAGTTCTTCCCGTGGTCCGGTTAAAATTATACAATAATTGATAGTAGACGTGGTGGAAAGACCCTGTTATACACCGGACACAAATACCATTTTGTAAGACAAAATAAAAGAACTGTTAACTGGCAATGTGTAAATAAAAGAAGTGATCTTAAATGCAGTGGAAGTGTTACTTTGGAATCTGAAAATATATATGTTCTTGGCTAGTTTTAATCTCATGATTTTGAGTTGATTTATGTTTCATAGCGTTTTTATATTTTTAATCGAAATATACGCAATTCTTAAATTTAAATTAGATTTTTATTTACCTAAACAATTTTCCTAAAACTATGCAGTCCCAGGCTAGCTTTAAGAGTATACTTTAGAAACACTTTTCTATCGAATTGTACCTTCCATTGTTAAAGGTAGGACTGAGAAATTCAGAGCAAAGCGGCACTTTTTGGTAGGTATTTTATGATCAGTGCATAGCGGGAATCGTGCATAGCGAAACTAACCGGTTTGTACATTCAGAGTAACGTTCGCGCGTCGTTCGCCGTCAAATATAAAGCGTGGATTTAAATATAGATATTTGTACTGGTTTGTTGTGGATTGTGCAGGGTACTATTATACCTACGTAATCTATTATGAGTTTGAATTGACCACATCATGTGTTATTTGTACGAAATATTTTTGGGCTATGCGACAAAATCTATCTTTATTATGTAGTAAATATGTAGTATTATTAAAAAGCAACAACGATTTGCCTAGACGTATAGACACTAGCTATATACCACGGTTTTACATCCATTACAAAATTATTAAAATCAGATTGATAGTTTCCGAGATAAGCGAGTGCAAATAAACAAAACATCAATAAAACAAAATTTTTCGCTATATTATATTTCAGTGTTGATTTTGCAATATAAATAATTACTCAAACCTACTGGAGTAACCAATTACATCGTCAATCGTCTCCATGTATTTGGACGATCACGAATATTCCTCAACCCACATGAGGTCGCCTACTTAATTACCGACAGAGATCGTGGGAGGTAGTTTGTGGTCAATGATCGAAATGTTAGCAAAACAATAACATATTAATCAAACACGATCTAATTCTGACAATGACTAATGATTGTTAACATAATAATACGTATGTGCATTATTTATTGTAAATAAATAAAAATATAGTAAACTAGCGACCTGCCCTCCTTTCGCTTTAGTTTATGTGGGAAATTCGGGATAAAGCAAAGCGTGTCCTACATATTATTGGATAATCATGTTTATCTTCGCAAATACAACATTATTAATGTAGGCACTCGTCGTATATTTTTATGAATATTTTTCATATTGTTTAGCAATTTGAGTATACAGATCGATTTTTTTTGGTTTGTTATAGGCTTTTCTTGCCTAGATTATTCGTTTTATCAACCACATAATATTTTAACTACTTATGTATAAATCAAGAAAATTAAAGAGCACAAACGCGCTGCAGAGTCGCGCATTGCCTTATATCTCTCTGGACGAGGTCTAGGTTCCAAATGATTACTAAAGTGGATGACAGAAACAGATGATTAATCAAATGTTGTTTTATTTGTTTCAGTATGTTCGTCAATAGAAGTAAGGACGGTACAAGAGAATCTCCGGCAAATAGAAGGATGCAATGTTATAGACGGAAGACTCAGCATACTTCTATTGGAGACAGAGAAGTCATACGAGGGCTACTCGTTCCCGGAATTGAGGGAGATCACGGAATACCTTTTAATATACAGGTAAAACACTTTTTTCTCTTTCAACTGAGTTGATAGCTTACTTAGGAAACATATGGTTTTGCTAAAAAGGGCCATAGAATTTTGAAAAATAATAATTCTGTACATTCAAATTATCCAAGAAATACGTTTGTGTGGAAGACAATCATATTGTTCGCTATTTTAACACTTTTAATAAGAAGACATACCAACCTTCACAGTGCGACTATCATTTGTTTTTAATAGACCTGACTCCTTCTGCTGGGCAAAGGTCTCCTCTAATTATTTCTATCAATTTACCAACTAAACACCTCTTTAGTGCACAGTGTACAGGAAATGCCTATAAAAGTTTTCGCATTGTCTGATTGGCACGCACCCAGCCGGGCGCATAATGTTTTACTATTTACAATCAATTACACGGCGCGCCACTCGTGCGCGGTTATCGTGTAATCGTTACGCAGGGATCACCTCAAATTACAATTACTACAATAACTAGTGTTAATAGACTGGCAGTGCAATGCGGTTTTGCGCGCGCTGTGCCCGTGTGTGTGCGAATTTCGGGTTTATGTAGTCTTTAATGTTACTCTTGAATGTCACTATTCAATGCATAAGGTTTTATGTAATTCTCTTTGATACGTTCTAAAAATTAAGGTCTTCATAAAATCTAATTCTTCGGCTGTTATTCTTCAATTATCATCATAATACTACCGGGACTCTTCTTGGTACCCTTCTCAAGGTCATTTCGGGATAAAACGTAGCCTCTGGATTACTCGAGTCTGACGGGTAATTCCAGCTTTATTATGTTAAGTACTTATTGACAAGCTAGTCTACATGTAATAACGAACAGGTTTGTGTGTGCTTACAGATTACGCCACCTACGAAACTTGGGCGATTTGTTCCCGAATCTGTCTGTTGTGAGAGGCAAGCAGCTCTACAAAGACTATGCGATTGTTGTTTTCGACAATGAAAATCTTGAGGTTTGTGGATTTTAATGTTTTTAAAGTACTGCGGTTATAAATGATGAAGATTGGCATGGAGGGGAGGCCTTTCTCCATTAAAGGGATCATATGATATGGGATACCAGTAACAGTTGCAAACTCCTTTATTACAAGTTTACGTTAGCTCGTAACGCCAACTCGTAACTCGTAACGTAATAGATTTGGAGGATGGTTATAGGCTATTTTTTATCCCAAAATTCCCACGGGAACGGGCACAACGCGGGTGACACCGCGGGGCGCGGCTTGTCATCTATAATATCAATAGGTAATGATGTCTACCGTTTACTGTAAAGTACCTCCTACGCTTTCAAACTATCGACTCTGATTTAGTTTTTGGATGACAAATCTCTTGAAAATGATAATAAGGTCAATTACTAGTTGACCTGTTTGACGACCTAATTTAGAACTTAACATTGCATGTCCTCCTAAACTATACTCCTACACGTTGTGAAATACGTTATATCGATTATTAAAGTCGCCAGTTATTAACTTTTATTGTTATTGCCTCTGTGGTCTATTGGCATTGTACTACCAAGGTTGGGTCCCCGGGTCGAGCGAAAACGCGTCTCGGTACTGGCAATCTTCAGTGAGATTAGAGGCCTTTGCCCAGCTGTGGGACGTTACACCGAATAGTTTTTATTATTGGTCAATAAAATTTGAATTATTATAATTCTCAGAATTTTCGCTTTTAATATTATTATATGTATTACCATGAAATATTATGACTCTTTTATTGCTTGAAATATGAATTATATTATATTAGATTTATTGCTGTTCTGAAAATCATATTAAAATTATGTTTGTTCTGAACGCATTTATGATTATATATTCCACAAAGTAATATGTAAACAATATTTAAATATAGTATCAATTAAATTTAATTTGTCGGTCGGCCATATTGGGCACAGAGGTGGGCACCTCAAGATGAACCACACTGTCCACTTATTTCCCTTTGGTATCCATTGCAATTATATACTAATATATTTTATTAACCTAAGCTCCTCCTCTGGGCAAAGTTCTATATCAACATCTTCGGAGCATCTTAATATTCTAAATGTGCTTTGTCACCAACAAAACGTAATTATAAAACCAATCAAGATGTGAGTTCCAAAAAATCTCCCACATATTTTTTTTGCACGCAATTTTTCCAGATTTGTTGTCCTATGACGATACGCCGATCTTTAACCCTGAATGAATGAATGAGAACGAATGAACGATTCGAGTTGCATCTTGGCACTATTTATTCAGAATGCGAGCAAAACGGCTAGTTTACAATGAGGATACTAAGATCTAAGGATTAGGATCCTACAGATTAATATCTGATTTTTCTTTGACTACAATGTATCCTTCTTTTGCAGTCCCTGGGCCTCCGCTCCCTGACGGCCGTGGAACGGGGGGCGGTCCGCATCGAACGCAACGACAGGCTCTGCTACGTGAACACCATCGACTGGAGCTACATCAACCCCAATGATTCCGTCAACAATATTATTAGGGTAAGTGGGGGACATTTTGGGTAGCCTATTCGGGCCGGCATTGCCGGACGGCAAAGAACAGAACGGTACTGAGTAAGCTTAGGGCCAGTTTGTTGTTCGGCACTTGTTTTGTCGGCGCGAATATGTAGTAGTAAACCTAACTTCTAAATTATTCTAAAAGTTCTTTCTATACAGTTAGCAGTTACAATTTTTGTTGGAAACTAGCGCTACTATCTCTACAGATTCTAAAGTATGAATAGGTAGTTGCTAAATTTATGTATCAATGTACTTATGCATACATACAATATTTCATTTAAGAAAAATATATTCTTAACAATTCACGAAACATTAAGTAATATTTATTGCTACTAATTTTAATTAAGAATAACAGTTTTAAATTGATATATTGCATAGAATTATAAAAATAAATAGTGTAATTATCTGACTATAACATGCATAGAATAATGTGTCATAAATTAATCTAATTACAGCTATTAAATAGCTCGTTTGCATAATTAAAATAATTTATATCAACAGAGATAATATTTCATTCATTCTAACATTTGTTTACGTTAATCATGTTGCAATAATGCTCATAGTAATAACGGTTAGGAATCCTGATTAGGGCGTGTTTATATTGTGTATTCTATTTATACGGAATTACAGATAACTAATCCACATGTGTACTGAACATAGTGCTACCTATAAATCATATGTGAAAGTTTCTGAATATATCCTTGTAAAAAAACTTACATCCTCTTTTATATCATGATACTGAGTACGTATGTATCATATATGGAAGTATAAATTCAATCAGTACATAAGTAGGTATCTGTTATCCTTATTGGTTCATGTGACGTGATCCCGTGTTCATTTTTATCCAAATAATTTAGCATGTGTCCAAAATCGGAACTAAACTAAATCTGAACAAACTGCAGGCTTTTCTCTGTATATTTTAGTTAAATGTGCGATGGTAGCGCCATCAGTAACGCTCGCAGTTATCCGGCACGTACTTTACCATGTGGTTTAATAATGAATGAATGACAGCGTCGCGCGTCGGTCGTGGACGGCTGTCGGGCTCTCTCGGTCAATATTGTTGTCCGTGCCAAACTTGTTTCGGGTACTGGACCGTGGGATTTATTCGTTATTAGTTCCGCCTTCTGCTCTACCGGTTATCACTTTATTGGCGAATGTAATAACTTACAGGATTGTTGTTTGTTTACGTCATTCTGGTATTTTAGTTTTGGAGGGTCGTATTTTAGTTTTGAAACTAAAGGTATCTTTGTCCAGAAGTGGGACTGTAAGGGTTGATACAGAAAAACGAAATAATAATATAATCTTATGATATGATATGATGTATGAAAACAGTATTTGAAAGTCTCTTACAATAAATGAATGGATGCCAATAGAACCTTTTATTTTATGGGTAGTTAAAAGGCCGCACGTTTGATCTGCTCTTAACTGCTGCCTTTACTACTCCATCAATGTGTACTTTGTAGTCGTACCTGTGCATACAAGTTGTAGTTAGCGATTTACTCATTGCGTGGATTTAGTCAAGAAACATTGGATTTCTTCGATATTCAATACAATTAAAAACATATCAATTAAAAACTACCTAATCTTCTTATATATAAAATTCTCGTGTCACAATGTTCGTTCGCGTACTTCTCCGAAACGGCTTGACCGAATCTCATGAAATTTTGTGAGCATATTGAGTAGGTCTGAGAATCGGCCAACATCTATTTTTCATTCCGAAATTCCCGCGGGAACGGGTACAACGCGGGTGAAACCGCGGGGCGCAGGTAGTTTAATTATATAAACTTTACGAATTTGTATCTCGCAGTGACAACAATATATTTTTAAAACCGGTGGCTTAGTATGTCTGTGTTAAATAATACCTATTATTTATTTTTATAGGCGAACTACGACGTGCGGTTTTGTGGTCTATGTAAGAACGCGCAGAGTAGGAGGAACGAAAACAGGGAGTCGGCGTCGCCTTGTCCCTCGGACTCCAGGGGGTCGCTGCTCTGCTGGGACGAGAAGAACTGTCAAAAAGGTAAATATATATTACTAGCCGCGCCCCGCGGTTTCACCCGCGTTGTACTCGTTCCCGCGTGAATTTAGGGATAAAATGTATCCTATGTGTTATTCTGATTTATAACCCATTATTACTGTAAAGTTTAAATCCGTTCAGAAGTTTTGCGTGAAAAAGTAACAAACATACATACTTCCTCACAAACTTTCGTTTGGTTATATTATAACCTATCCACCTTGTAACCATTTATACATACATTCCTACCCAATTTATAATATTTATAGTAGGATATCATAACTTTACACTGTATTAGTATCAGGACAGATGAGAAAAGTATCGTTGACTCTCATTCTCTCATTTAACGACTTATCATCATAACGGTTCTCTGACTTTTCGATGAAATTTGTTTGGCAGATGATCACTAGCGGACTAACGTTTCCTATGCTAATATAAATATGAATAAATTCTTTTGTACCCCATCGCCATGTTTAAGTTATATTTTTATTAATATTACATTAATTTTAAAGACTTTTTACTAAATTATTATTCTAACTCAATAAGTAAAGTTTCAAGCTCAGAACTAATGTGTAGTTGCAACATTTTATATTCTACCATTTAGCACATCAATAACTAACATAATACTGGCATATTGTTCGACTTGTAAAAATACACAAAAAGTTAGTTGCACACAAAATGTCACATTTTAGGAGTATGCAAATTGGAATGCAGATTTCATTGATATTCATAAAGGAAAACTAGTCGTTAGTCTGACAATGTAAATAAGATTCTATTATATTCTAATTATGAATAATATTAATGTATTATTTCTACTTTTGTTGAATATTTAAGTGGTATGGGTACACCAACTTGTTTTTGAATGTAAGTCTGTCATAATTGTATGATTTTTATGATATTTATTGAACAACATTCCTGTTATAATTAAACACATTTTAAAATTAGATATAGCGAACAGAAAGTGGCGAACATTTTGTTCTAAATATTTAATTTTAAACGGATGTCGAAATACCAATATTAATTTAAATGTTTTATCTACACTAATGTTGTAACATTCTACTTATGTTTCCAATACTTGACTTATAATTACTACTGTTATAGCGCAGACAACAAAACAATCAATTTAAGCAATTTCACATGATGGTATAATATCCTAAAACATCGATATCGATATCGTAAAATCTCATTATAACATCAATAAAACGCGACCAATTAACCTGGCGAGCCTTATGTCAAAATCCTCATACAAGTTGTATCAAATTTTGATATTAGGCTGACTTTTGAAAACAGTTGGGTTATACGTGAAAACTTCGTCGAAACTACATACACAAAACTCTTTGGTAAGATCTCGCTCGCTCCTGATTGGCCCTACGCGCAGCTGCGCTCTCATTGGTTAGATTTTAATGGCGGCAAGTTCACTGTGACAATACACGTACGCGTGAAAAACTATTGTCAGCTTTTACTCTTGTTGTTTGATTAATTGCATTAGTGAAGATAAAGTAGTGTATGCAACTGCATATAACACGGGTATTAAAACACTCGTTACTATTATGAAACTCGCTGCGCTCGTTTCATAAACTCACACTCGTGTTTTAATACCCTTCCTTATATGACAGTTGCATAAACTACTATTATGTGATACAAATAATAATATATGCGACAATTTTCTAAAACTATTAAAATATTTTTAAAGATTTCGACACGTAAATAGGGTAAAAGCCGGATAGTTGCCTCGGACGGATACATGCCTCAGTTTCAAATACTCTATGTTAGACGTATTGACGGTGTTTCTTTTTGATTATAATTAAAAGCGTCCCCCACGCAGGCCTCAGTGCCGCATAAGCCGTTGAAGTAGGCGCACTTTTATTGTCCGTGTGAGTAAAAGTCTTCCGCGGCGATACTGTGACAAGCGTCAGAATTATATTGGTAAGTAATCTCTTTTAAATATTTTTATAACTGATTGCGGTTTCCGTAAAAACAATATTTCTTAGAATGCATTAGAGTTTAAATTGCACTGTTTATTACGTTTCATTGTTAAATATTTTTTATTTCTGTCGTAAATCAAAAGGGCAAGTATCCGTATCAAAACGGATAGTTGCCCGGACGTCTTTTGCGGATTGTTGCCCTAGGGCAACTATCCGTCACTATACATTTTTAACGAGCAAAGATTGATTTTTCTTATTTGGTTCATTTAGCTTATCACCAATCCACAAAAAAAACTGAACCGGTACAATTCTGGTCAACTAATAGCAAGGGCGTAGATTCGAGCAACTACACCTGCCAATGCAATAAGTGGTTTTTACCGCAGCGGAATCTACCCAGTCAATCCAAATGCTCTGTCTGATGCTGATTTTGCTATATCAGATGCATTGGGGGAGCTTACGCAGGAACAAGAGTCTGAAACAATAAACGATCAAGTACCAGGCGCTTCTGGAAAACTTGCGTTACATGAGCGCATACAGGAATCTGAATATGACCAAGGTAATGTACCATCTCGACAGAACGAAGTGACTCTATAAGGCGATCAAGTCCCAAGCTACTGTGATGAAAATAATCTAGAAACTATGGTAAATGAAGCTGAGCAGAATAGCGTGAACCAAAGTTACACGCCACCTAGGCCGTCCTCGAGTCTTTTGGCTCTTTCTCGTGATTGTTTAGCCCTAAGAGACGGCGAAATTGAAAATTACATTTTAGATAGTACTGAACTATCATTGCCATCTTTAAATGAGTAACAGAACAAAGATCTGCAAAAAGAAACACCATTGAAATTTTTACATCAATCATCATCTCCTATACCAAAAATTCCGCTGAGGTTTCTAAAAGAGCTAATCAATCAGCAGAAATTATAAAATCGAATGATAAAATAACAGAGAAGAAGAATACAACTGAGAAAGTAAAGAAAACAAGCATAATGAAACAAACGGGAAAAAACAAACCAGTTGGTATCAAAGAAAAGATTACGAAGAAAAGAGGGCGACCACAAATAAATAAGAAATCAAAACAATATATAGATGTATGACCAGTAGTGACTCAGAATCAGATAGCACAGATTTTATTGAACTAACCAGAGGAAGGGCTTTAAAGAAAAGGAAAATTCGTATCTATAGCTCTAACAGTTAAAAAGAAGAAAATATTATAAGTTCAAAAACTTCTAAAGGGCAAAAAAACCAATCACTGAAAAGATTGTATTTAATAATAAAAACTGATTACTTAAATTGATGTAATTTCATTTCTAATTGAAGAAAAAAATCAGACAGGCATCTATCCTCACATTAGGCAAGTATCCCCCAAACCATTTTTAACGTGAGGCTACTAACCGCCACAGTAGGCAACTATCCCCTTTTTTAGAGGTCACTCAAAACACGATTTACTCAAAACTAATAATATTTATATTTAAAAAAATAGGCTCATATAGAAGATTAATAAACTATGTTTAAGAATACACTTTGAATAAAACAATTATTGGTACACATTTTGAATAAAGGAGCTTTTTTAAAAAGTGTGGCAACTATCCGGCTTTTACCCTATTTATAACCACTTTAAAAGTTGGTTGTCAATCCAGTCAGAGTAACAGTAAATAACATCTTTATTGAGCACCTATCTTATAATTGTTCTTAATAAAGTAAGAGGTCGGACCTGGTCCCCCAGTTTTATGAACCAAAAGTTACACCTTTTAATAAGAATTTACTTTAAAAATGCTAATCTACACACGATTTATTTCACCCAATTTGATCTATATTTCGTAACCCCTGACACAATATCCAAGTCAACACCAAAAGGTGGTCTTTCACTAGTAGCGTCTTTCAGTGTGCCCGTCCATGAACAACTGCACGTACCGCGGCTGCCTCGACAACGGCACGTGCTGCCACTCGACGTGCCTGGGCGGCTGCAGCGCGCCCGGCCCGGAGAACTGCTACGCCTGCCACAAGTTCTCTCTGCAGGAGAAGGATAAGAAAACTGTCTGCATGGACTCCTGTCCGCCTAATACTTATGAGGTAATGGAAAAAGTGGGATTTCAATTTGTAAAATAAATTGCCTCTGTGAATGGCGAATATTCGAGTTATAGACGACTAGCTTTTACCCGCGACTTCGTCCGCATTAGCAACAGTATCTTATCCGGAGGGAAATTTGGGATAAAAAGTATCCTATGTCCTTTCTCAAGGTCATATCTATGTCTATACCAAATTTCAGCAAAATCGGTTCAGTAGTTTTGGCGTGAAAGCGTAACAGACAGACAGACAGACAGAGTTACTTTCGCATTTATAATATTAGTATGGATATTCGCCATAATGAGCTTAGTACACTTAGCAACATAATAGGTACTTACAAAAACTACGCTCTAAAATTAGCACATATAAATAAGCGCGTTACTGAAGTTTCGGCAGATTTAAAACTATTTGTTGCTATAGAACTTAAACCCACGTCTATGTCTAACCGCTTTTTTGTCCACAGCTGAACAACCGCTGTGTTTCCATGCACAAATGCAGAACCACGGACCCACCTCAGCAGCCGCACTCCTTCTCGACGCTTCGGCAGTACGCGCCCAGTATCCACGCGTACAAGATATACAACAACACCAAGTGCGTCTACGTGTGCCCTAGTGGCACTATGGAGGTAGGGAATCATGGAGTTACGTATAGTAAAGCTATTGGTATGTGGTGTGTACCTTGTTGTTGATGGAAATCGTTCTTTTTATTTGAAAATGTAGAAAATAAATGTATGTTTGCGCTAATTTATAAAAACTATTTTCATGCTATTTTTACTAAAAGACAGAAGAGTTCAAGAGGAAGGTTTATATCTAATTTGAAAATCCTACGAAAATCTTATTCAATCTAGGCGACTCGAACCGAGGGCAGGTTACTAATTGGTATTTGCTGCCGCAACGTTTTTGGTCTGCCTCCATATAATTTTAACTGGAATCATAGTGACACGACGAAGAAGAAGAAGGTTACTAATAAATGAATGTGGTGTATCAGAAAGGCAACGTTTCGACGGCGACGTGCGAGCCGTGCACGGGCGGCGGGTGCGTGCGCGAGTGCGAGGGCGGCAAGATCGACTCCGTGGCGGCCGCGGAGCAGTACCGCGGCTGCACCGTCATCAAGGGCAAGCTCGAGCTCGCGCTGCGCGCCAGCGGCGGTGAGGCGCGCGGCCGGGGCACGGTCGACATCCTTCAATGACCTTTATATATTTGTCTCTCTTACTAGTTCAAAATAGCAATACAGATAGAAACAGCAATACTGGCTGTTTTATCGCTAACGCATTGGCATTGTGCAAATGAGACAGTATTATTATTGTACACTAGTGATAGTGATAGGAACAAATATATGTATAAAGGTCAATGAACGAAATTCTTCCTGCTTCGCGACCGTGCTATAGAATAATCATAATATTAGAATAATCGTTTCTAAAAGCGAAAACCTAATTGGGTTAAGTTACTAAATGGTAATCATTTTTTAGGCAACACGCTATCGGTTCTGGAGTCGTCTCTGGGTGAAATCACGGAAATCCGCGGCGGTTTGCAAGTGACGCGCTCGTACCCGCTCATCTCGTTGATGTTCCTCAAGAAGCTGCGCAAGATCTCGCGGCAGCCGTGCCCCGATTGTATTAACAATAAGTGAGTCCGTAACATTTATATCCTATGTTTTAACCGACTTCAAAAGAGGAGGTTCCCGTCTCAATTAGGACGTGTCAAAAACATCGTGAGGGTGTTCCAATGTTATGGACATGCCGCCGTCATTTGTATCCGATTTTATTTTTTAGAAGTGTTGGTTATTCACATATGTTATATGTTATTTAATGTTCGAAAACGAAAGCAGTTTCTAAAATGGCCTCATTCTTTTTGAAGTCGGTTGATCATTCTCAAAAATGCTTGTAATTGAGAAAGTTAAACGGTGGAACATCGTTAGAGCCAACACGTTAACCCACAGACGTCGGCGGTGACAGCATGGCATGGATACAGCATCAACCGGCCCGGCAAAGAAGACATTTACTATACTCTATATACCTACCACCTAAGTAGTTTAGTTTGGTATGTGTGATTATTTATTACAATAACATTATAATAATAATTACCTGCCTACTCGTTAACTATTATTAAGTGCTATATGCAAGGATTTTTACAATAAGCTGTCAAAGGTCAATATCGGGTTATAAAAAGTGCAGTACTCAGAAAAATATTTATTCTTCGATCTTAGTAGGATAGTTTGATTATGAAGTTAGTTTTGGTTTCAGTTACTTTTTAAATGCCTTAGTATGATCTATTTATGTAGGTGATTCATTTATTGAACCCCAACCAAACCTTAGTTGGTCCTGTCGGAAGGTTTTGGACTTTGGTCGGTCCGATAACTATGACACCAGAGTTGACTGAACTCGAACTAAGTTCGAATAGGTTTTAGTCAACCCTGGTGTCGGAGTTTTTAAACCGCCAAAAGGCCTCCGACATGGTCTGACGATGAGGTGCGAGGAGTAAAATGAAGGTCTAAACGCGAGGTGTTTTCCAGAGGGCAAGTGCTGCACATCCTGAACAACCCTAACCTGGAGCTGCTGTGGGACTGGGGCACGCACGGGCCGCTGCAGATCTCGGGCGGCACGCTGTACATCCACCTGAACCCCAAGCTGTGCTACGACCAGCTGCTGCCGCTCGCCAACATGACGCGCGCGCCCAGCACCAACTTCACCGAGATCGAGGTCTCCGCCGCCAGCAACGGGAACCAGGCCTCTTGTAAGTTCACTTTCTTCAAGGTTAGTCGCGATGCGATTGAGCGGATTATTTTTGACTTGCTTGTTAATTTTTTTTATGTGACTGTAAAGTGTAGTCAAATGATTATTATTTGTTAAAACGGGAACTTACAAACGTACGACGGAGGTTACTGTCGAGTGTCCCTCAACACATTTCGGTCAGATTCGTAGTCAAGTAGTGTAGTCAAGTGCTTTCGATCAAATTTCGTACAAAAATAGGTGTATGTTTATCAAAGTAATTCAGTGGTGATTGTTCTGTGCCGTTCTCCCCTTTAACTGAACGAAGCCACTAATTAGTTAGATAGGAGCCACTGTTGTACAACATAATAACATTTAATTATTGTTAATGTTTATTCTTCATAATGCGATTCCAGGTCTACCCAAGCAGTTGAACCTGATAGCCAAGACGGTGGCGGACAAGGCCATCCTGCAGTGGGACGCGTACTGCCCCGACGACTCGCGCAAGCTGCTCGGCTACTCCATCTACTACGTCGCCACGGAGTCCGACGTCACCATCTACGAACGGAGAGACGCCTGCTCGGATTTGTAAGTACCCATTCAATATACAGGTTATACGTAGGGTGATTTACGTTTGAAACGTAATGTTTAACGGTTGACGTTAACTTCATTGACCAAAATATTCTATCTACGTGTTACCGGCTATGCATGACTTTATAGTCTTCCTCTAAAATTTGGTTATCATATACAATCTGATCTGTTCAGGATTACCACGTTGACAAAAATATTTACGCTACCTCCTACCCCATGTAAAATGTTACATAAATATTTCAGTTGGAACATCGTTGACATCACTGAGACCGAAGCCCGCAACGGCACCACCGACGTGCAAGTGATGGCGGAGAACATCCTCTTTAAAGATTGCCAGAACCTTCAGCCGGGCTTCTACCTGCTGACCAACCTGAGTCCGTTCACGCGGTACGCGGCCTACGTCAAAACTTACACCACACAGCAAGTCAAGAAGGGGGCGCAGAGCTCTATCATTTACTTCAGGACTTTGCCTGGAAGTGAGTGCCTTTTGATTTAAATATGTCGTGGAAATCATTGAATGCAGTAATCTACTATATAAAAATAAGTCGGGTTTTCCTCCCTGACGCTATAACTCCAGAACGCACGAACCTATTTCCACGGCTTTGCATTCGTTGGAAAGGTCTCGGGCTCCGTGAGGTTTATAGGGAATAAAAACCTCAAAATTCCTACGGGAACGGGGGCGCTGCGGGTGAAACCGCGGGGCACAGCTAGTATAGTCTAAAATCATGTTACCATATATGTATAATAAATATTGTGTATATGTAAGTTTGATTGTTTTGTTTCGTTCAAAGCACTAAACATCATTTGGATACTTTACAATGAAAGTAAAATTTTAATGAATAAAATAACAGCTTTATACCCGAAAATAATGCTCTTTTTACTTACTTTCACATGTAAAATCCTAATTCATTTATTTGAATAATTTTTCATTTAACTCCATAAACTAAATTGCCCGTTATCGTGCAGGACCATCGCGACCGCGGAATCTGAAAGTGGATCCATCGTCCAACCAAGTGGACATCACGTGGTCTCCGCCCGCGATGCCCAACGGGACCATCATACACTACCTGGTCGAGATACAGGCCAACAGCTACAACAAGGACACCATCTTGCAGGGAAATGTGCTGGATATCTGTAACAACCGTAAGTATTGACATGACATCGGAAAAATAACATATCCGATAGGGAAATAAAAACTAAATTTGTTTTTGGTTGATCAATTGCTTTAAAACTTTTTTTCTCTTGAGTTTTTTTTGTAGCTCAGTAATTTTGAAATCGATATTGTTTTGCAATCTATAGCTGTTCAACACTCAAAAATGACCGAGCACCGTTGTTATAATATCGTTGTCATTATTACATTGTTATTATATTGTTTGCAGTGACACTTGCCTTGACACTCGGCGCATTGCATCATGCGCCGTTTTTTTGTGCGGATATTTTTTTTGTCTGATTGTGACTCTATTATAATTTGTAAGTCAATGTGTGAGTTCTATTCCTTACGTTATTCGTTCCCACCAGCCAACGCGCTCGGCAACCTGATCGAAGAGAACCTGGACAAGGCGCACGAGCTGGAGGAGTCGCTGGGCGGCGCGGGGGGCGGGGGCGCGGGGGGCGGCGGGGGCGGCAACGGCAGCTGCGCCTGCCGCGCCGCGCCCGGCGGCAACCGGTTCACCTCGCGCGCCGGCGAGGAGAGCGACGACTCCATACAGTTCGAGAACGACCTGCAGAACCTGGTGACCACCCACTCGCTCATACTCTACTCGTATACTTCATCTACGGAAATGTTAAGCATGTGAAGTTGTCATATTCAAAATTCTATAATACCTATTTGTCTATTTGTGTATTATTAAAATGTTATACGTGTTAATTATTGCATTAATTTAAATTTCAAATAATTCGAATTATTTTCCAACGACCGATTGTTTGAAGCGTGAGAATTGGTTGCGTAAAAAAAATCTGCGATACGTAATTCAATACATCATCCCCCATCTAGAATACTTAGAATTCAAAACAGTCCATTAATTTATTATACTTACTTAATTCTCAGGTATACGTGAAAAGCAACAAAAACCGAACGAAGAACGTAAAATTCCCGCAATCGCCCATCCGTAGCCGGCGTTCCGCTGAAAACCAAAGCTTGAAGAGGATGTTGGTGAAAGTGTCCAAGAACATCACGCCTCTACCCAACGACACGTATAAGAACGTCAGCGACGATGAAGGTATGTATTGGGATTGTTATTTGTTGATTTATGAAGTAAAGTCAAGGCGTGTGGTCTTGACTTTACTTCATAAATATACATGTGGAAAGTTCTTTAAATTTTGACAGTGTATGTTGAAAGGATTAATTAATTTGTGTGTTAAAGATGTATATACATAAGTGTCGGTCGTTTATCCGTTGCAGATTACGTGAAGTCGTTCTACTTCAAGGTGGACGGGGCGGCGGCGTCGCTGTCGGCGGCGCGGCTGCGGCACTACACGTGGTACACCGTGAGCGTGTGGGCGTGCCGCGCGCAGCACCCGGCCGAGGGCGCGCGCGCCTACCGCGACACGTGGTGCTCGCACCGCGCCTACCGCACCGTGCGCACGCGCGCCGCACGTACGTACGCACGCGCGCTTACCTGCTCTACCATACGAACGAAATGTTTTTATGGCCCAAAATACATATCTTGTCGGGAAAAATGAAGGGAGAGGTTAGAATGTAAGACTAACGCTTTCATAGCTGAAACTATTTTGGATTTGACAAAATAGCTTAATAAGCATTAGATACGGGTGCGACTGCCCCCTGATTAGATTCCGACAATGAATAGTATCGGAATCTAATCAGGGGCAGTCGCACCCGTATCAGTGTAGTGGTGACGCCTGCGATGGAGTGAGTGAGTAAGTGAAGTGTTCGGGTTGTTGATGGTCCTGGCCCACAGCGCACGCGGACGCGGTGTCGGGCGTGCGCGCGGCGCTCGTGGCGCTCAACAAGACGCAGGCCGAGGTCAACGTGACGTGGGCCGGCCCGCGCGACCCCAACGGGTTCGTCGTGGCCTACAACGTGCACTACAGCCGCGTCGACGACGGCACGCAGGTACCCGCTCCACCACACTCTTCACATATGGACCCCCTCCCCCTTTGAGCCTCACGCCTTGGACACAGCCCCATACCCATCCATCAATCCACAATTGGTTGTCATTAACCGACATGGTGTATACCTGTATTCACTACTCTAAAATATAAATGGTTATGATTATAACATTGGACGATTGGTGAGGTAACGCATGCCCATCGGTTTGCCGCGCCAGACTTGACTATAGATTGTTTGTGGTTAGGTGCAGCACATGTGCATCATAGCGGAGGAGTACGAGGCGAACATGCACTCGTACCTGCTGCGGAGCCTCGCGCCCGGCAACTACAGCGTGCAGGTGTCGCTCATCACCATGCGCGGGCCCGGCAACGCCTCGCACCAGGTCTTCATACTCATCCCGGTAAGCCTATATCTCAAGTTTGAGACTTGTACGACAAGACGGAGATCTTTTCTTGTGAACCATGTCATCGATTTTAGTGATGAAAAAAAGCTACTCCGTATAAATACACCCTTAAACTAAGAACTACGCACTAAACAGCGCACGTTACGCACACATACGTGCTTACATTCGTTTCGGCAGAGTTTAAAAGAATGCCAGCGATAGACGCGTTTGGATGGCAAAGCGTAACATTCATCGCTCAGTAATAAAGAGCCGATAGGGATTCATTTCTCCCGACAATAACCGGTGCGTATGCAGGGCCTCTCCCCAAACAATGTCCCGCCTCCTCAACTGACCGCGTGTCCCGTCAGCTGTACGCGTGAGGACTTGTTTCAGGCATCCGACCACGCCATTGAACTGATTACATTTTGGCAAGACCACATTTATGAGAATACCCATCATGTCAAGTCAAGTCAAATAATTTTTTAACGTACCCATCGGTTTGCTAAGATGAAGAAGAATAAGAGTTTTTAGGTTATTGTGTACCAGTATTATTAATACAATTATGACAACAATATTATGATGTCCCGCCTCCTCAACTGACCGCGTGTCCCGATGCGCGATGTTATAATGAGATTTTACGATATCGATGTGGATATTATAACATCATGTGCAATTGCTTAAATTGAGTGTTTTAGTTGTCTGCGCTATAACAGTAGTAATTATAAGTCAAGTATTGGAAACATAAGTAGAATGTTACAACATTAGTGTAGATAATAGTAGTTTATGCAACTGTCATATAATGAAGGGTATTAAAACACGAGTGTGAGTTTATGAAACGAGCGCAGCGAGTTTCATAATAGTAACGAGTGTTTTAATACCCGTGTTATATGCAGTTGCATACACTACTTTATCTTCACTAATGCAATTAATCAAACAAAATTTTAAAAACAAAACACATTGCGAAACATTTAATTCACGCGTACGTGTATTGTCACAGTGAACTTGCCGCCATTAAAATCTAACCAATGAGAGCGCAGCTGCGCGCGCCGCGGGCGCGATGTTATAATGAGATTTTACGATATCGATGTGGATATTATAACATCATGTGCAATTGCTTAAATTGAGTGTTTTAGTTGTCTGCGCTATAACAGTAGTAATTATAAGTCAAGTATTGGAAACATAAGTAGAATGTTACAACATTAGTGTAGATAAATACAATTATGACAACAATATTATGATTTATATGAAAGAATGTTGTTATATTTGAATATTCTTTGTAGGAACGCACAGGTTACGAGTGGGTTTGGGGCGTGATCTGCGGCTGTTTGCTCGTGTTACTCATACTGGCTGGTGTTGTTTGGTAAGTAATAATAATCTGAATATTTAAAAAAATGACAGAAATTGTCTACACTTTGTTTGATCTGTGAAAACCAAGGGCTAAAAAAACTCCCGACACTAATAATTGCTCATTATCCTACATGAACTTTACCATACCATATACCAGTCACCTACACGAAGTTACTTACATTACCATCACCGCGCCTCGCGGTGTTACTTGCGTTGTGCCCGTTCCCGCGGGAATTTCGGGATAAAATATATCCCATGTTTTATTCTGATAACCTACTATTACTCTAAAGTTTTTTCTTGAAAGATTAACAAACATTCACACACATATACATACATAAATCGTCACAAACTTTCGCATTTATAATATTAGTAAGATTGAGGTAGCACCCGGCATGTGGCCCGCAGGTACGTGAAGCGCGGCTTCCTGCCGCCGACGGAGGCGCACAAGCTGTTCGCCAGCGTGAACCCGGAGTACGTGTCCACGGTGTACGTGCCGGACGAGTGGGAGGTGCCGCGCGCCAGCGTCGACTTCATCCGCGAGCTCGGCCAGGGCTCCTTCGGGATGGTCAGTTTACCGGGGATATACGGATATAACCTTCCTCCTGAATGCAGCTATTCGATAAAAAAATAATTATTCGAATCGGACTGATAGTTCCTGAGATTTATCCGGACGTACTTACAAACATTCTTGGAACGAAGTTCCTTATCGCGCGTTGCGAAAGGGGGCTAGAGGGAAAAAAATCTAACGACACTTTTTACGTCAGAGAGAGACAGACAGAGAAACATGCGCACGCCAGAGAGAGACAGACAGAGAAACATTAAATCTCTCAAGCCAGATATTTTCATTTCGTCGCGATTATAAATGTGATGGGTGGTCGTCGATATTGAATGTTAAGCAACGGTTGTCGTATCATGATTGTGATGGGTGGCCGTCGATATTTAATGTTAAGCAACGGTTGTCGTGATCATGAATGTGATCGGTGGCCGACACTTTTTGCTATAGTAAGCTATTGTAAGCCGTGCGGCGTGCGCATGTTTCTCTCTCTCTCTCTCTCTCTCTCTCTCTCTCTCGCTCTCTCTCTCTCTCTCTCTCTCTCTCTCTCTCTCTCTCCCTCTTATAGAAAGCAAGCCAGATATTTTGGTTTCGTCTTTCTATTTCGCATTGACATTGTGGTGTCGCGACGATTATTTTTGTTGATAGTAAATAAACTTCGTTCCATCCGGGTGTCCCTTGACACCTCTAAAGTTTTTTTTTTTTCATTTTATATCATTGTCATCTAAAATTCCAGGTGTATGAAGGCCTCGCAAAAAATATTGAAAAAGGCAAACCGGAAACTCGATGCGCTGTGAAAACTGTCAACGAGCATGCGACTGACAGGTGAGTCTTCATTCGAATATTTGTTAAATTAGTACGGAAACCAGAAGACTAATAAACTTTAGAGGTGTTCCTCTGCATATGTTATATAGCAATCAGAGGTTGCCGCGTGAGGCTTTGTGGACTCGAAGAGAGGTCCATTTGACGCACGATGCCCATGCTGCCCATTCTTGCAGCCGCGCATGAGAAAACACGCAGTCACACGTCAGTACACTACGCGAGCTCCACTGATGCGAATGATCGAAAACGATCACATCCATAAGCTTTGCAAGAGCGCGGCGTTGCTGCAATCGTTTCCGGTGTTCGCTCGATGTTTGATGGGGTTTGACGGTATCGACCGCGCCGCGCGGTCTAGACGAGTGTTAATACGTGTCGGGTGTTCCGCAGGGAGCGCATCGAGTTCCTGAAGGAGGCGTCGGTGATGAAGGCGTTCGACACGTTCCACGTGGTGCGGCTGCTGGGCGTGGTGTCGCGCGGGCAGCCCACGCTCGTCATCATGGAGCTCATGGAGTGCGGCGACCTCAAGACGTACCTGCGCTCGCACCGCCCCGACGACTCCGCCGACAACACGCCGCCCACGCTGCAGAACATCCTGCAGGTACACACACACACACACACACACACACACACACACCTCGCTCGCACCGCCCCGACGACTCCGCCGACAACACGCCGCCCACGCTGCAGAACATCCTGCAGGTACACACACACACACACACACACACACACACACACCTCGCTCGCACCGCCCCGACGACTCCGCCGACAACACGCCGCCCACGCTGCAGAACATCCTGCAGGTACACACACACACACACACACACACACACACACACCTCGCTCGCACCGCCCCGACGACTCCGCCGACAACACGCCGCCCACGCTGCAGAACATCCTGCAGGTACACACACACACACACACACACACACACACACCTCGCTCGCACCGCCCCGACGACTCCGCCGACAACACGCCGCCCACGCTGCAGAACATCCTGCAGGTACACACACACACACCTCGCTCGCACCGCCCCGACGACTCCGCCGACAACACGCCGCCCACGCTGCAGAACATCCTGCAGGTACACACACACACACACACACACACACACACACACACACCTCGCTCGCACCGCCCCGACGACTCCGCCGACAACACGCCGCCCACGCTGCAGAACATCCTGCAGGTACACACACACACACACACACACACACACACACACACACCTCGCTCGCACCGCCCCGACGACTCCGCCGACAACACGCCGCCCACGCTGCAGAACATCCTGCAGGTACACACACACACACACACACACACACACACACACACACACACACACACACACCTCGCTCGCACCGCCCCGACGACTCCGCCGACAACACGCCGCCCACGCTGCAGAACATCCTGCAGGTACACACACACACACACACACACACACACACACACACACCTCGCTCGCACCGCCCCGACGACTCCGCCGACAACACGCCGCCCACGCTGCAGAACATCCTGCAGGTACACACACACACCTCGCTCGAACCGCCTCGACGACTCCACAGACAACACACACGTCGCTAGACTTGACACACGCTTACATAATCTGTCAATGCCTGTGAATGTTATCCAACTTCCTAAATCGAATTCCTTACTTTACCCTTGTGATCCTTCCAGATGGCTATAGAGATAGCCGACGGTATGGCCTACCTATCGGCCAAGAAGTTCGTGCACCGCGACCTCGCGGCGCGCAACTGCATGGTCGCCGGCGACCTCACCGTGAAGGTGGGGGACTTCGGCATGACCAGAGATATCTATGAGACTGATTACTATAGGAAGGGCACCAAGGGGCTGCTGCCCGTGCGCTGGATGAGCCCCGAGAGTCTCAAAGACGGGGTGAGTGCTTTCTTACTTTATTTACTGTGTATCATTAACTAAAGAGTATACTAAATTGATAGCGCCCGGAGCGATTATCAATGATTGGCCCCGGTATGAACTAGTGTGCCTTTGTTTTGTGCCTAGTTACCTTTATTTAAAATAAAAAATAAAAAATGAAATAAAAAATCATTTATTGCCTTTAAAAAATCAAACACAGAATCACAATTTGAATTACATTTAACAAAAGGCGATGGCTCAGCTTTTGCTGCCCAGGGCGAGACACCCGGGCAGCGCTGATTTTCAGCCACCCCTGTCCCCTGAGGTGTTGTGCGGGAACTGGGAGTTAGGGTGCTACGTCTTAATAATAAAAAAAACATACAATCTAATATAATAAAACTCCTAAATTAAAAACAACAACATTTAAAATGTTGGATATTTACTAGTACTTACTCATTTGCCTAAATTGTTCGGCATTGGTAATAACGCATCCGCTCGGCACTGGGCGGAGCGCGGAGGAGGGTAGTGACGGTGTGTGGCGCGCAGGTGTTCTCGAGCAGCAGCGACGTGTGGAGCTACGGCGTGGTGCTGTGGGAGATGGCGACGCTGGCCATGCAGCCGTACCAGGGGCTGTCCAACGAGCAGGTGCTGCGCTACGTGGTGGAGGGCGGCGTCATGGAGCGGCCCGAGCACTGCCCCGACCGCCTGTACGAGCTCATGCGCGCGTGCTGGGCGCACCGCCCGCTGCAGCGGCCCAGCTTCCTGGCGCTGGCCGCCGACCTGGCGCCCAGCGCCAAGCCCTACTTCCGCCACCGCAGCTTCTTCCACTCGCCGCAGGGCCAGGAGATATACGCGCTGCAGCGGACTAACGCAGGTAACCTCGCACTCTTGAATCTTCTTTCATAAAACCCCGTTACACTTTGTCGGTGGAGCTCCCGGCTCCATTGTGCTGTCTTCCGATATCGCCACAAAAGACAAAATGGTGCCTATTTTGTAATTTGTGACGTTTTGGTCTCGATTGGGTGCATGACCCCCCCCCCCCTGCATGATTTAGAAATGATCATTCGTTAAAAATATTTAACATATCATATTATGCATGGTTCATCATCAAAGTTAATTAATAACTCATTAGTGGCGAATTAAACAGAAACTAACCCACCCCATGGCCCCACCCCAATAACATGAACACATCATTTTTCTTATGCCATAGAACATTATCTACAGAATAGTCGCAGCTAATTCGGTTTCATGGAATCAATCTTAACCTCTCGCGTTGAGCGCATGATCAGCAAATGATAACATGTGTCCGCTGACTAACACAGAGTCCTTTCTTTTGTTTCCACGGCGATGGCCTCGTTAGAAGAATATGCCGAGCGGTCGGCTCAGTGCTGAACCGTAAGTACAGCGTACACGGTACAGATTGCATGAGAGCATTCCTTCAGCACCTTGTTATCATTTCCTGAGTGAATCGGTCATTGTAGACAATTCATAGCACCCTGTAGACTAGTTGAATGTACCTCTCTATCCTTGTGTCGTCCCGAATCGACGTACTTCATTCTGTCAGATGTGTTTCCAATTTCGTGGCTGTCTCCTTCATTCATCAAACGGTTTTGTGTAGAACTCCTACACTCGCTTCCAAATAGCGTAGCTTCTAGTACCCACTAGTCGGGATTAATTATAGTACCTATATACTGATACTATTTCTGTTAATTTGGTGACTAGCTTTAATATGATTTGGCTGGTAAACTTCGCAGCATATTGTACAATTTAAAACAATGTTGATCTGATGATAATAGATATTATAAATGTTTCTGTGATGATTGAAAGTGGTGTGTGGTCGTGCAGAGGAGGAGTGCGCGGCGGGCGGGTCGGGCGGCGTGGCGGTGGGCGCGGTGGGGTCGGGCTCGGGCTCCAACCTGTTCGGCGTGTCGGGGCGGCTGGCCAGCTGGGTGCGCGAGCTGTCGTCGCTGCGCAGCCGCGCCGAGCCCGACGCGGCGGCCGAGCCGCTGCAGCCGCTGCAGCCGCCCAACGGCGCGCTGCCGCCCTAGCGCAGCCCCCCGGCGACTCATTCTCATATCAATTCGTCGCGAGTGAGTGCCTCGTCCGACGCGGCCGACGCCGCTCATCCTATATAGCTTACCTCAATATTGTAGTTGTATTCGTGTCATTTTGACATAGCCTATTAACGTTAAGATTACCGTTAAGCGTGTATAGTTTAGTGTGAGGTCGAATCGTGTACAAATTAATAATATTGTTTCGTGAATGTTGACGTTTCAGTGGACCGAGCGAGTGACGAGTGACTCGATGCTCGGGTTTATATGAATTAGTATACAGTGTTATGTTGAACGTTATGCCGTTGATACGAATTTGTCATTTGCCTTGTAGACGAAATGTTAGCTGAATAATTATAACCCAATTACCAATGTTCATACCGGTTGATATTCTTTAAAGGTACATACTAAATATTATACACATATACCGAAATTATATTTTTATAATATTACATTCTTATATCAGTATTTGTCTCAACTGTTTTTAATAATACATATTGAATAATCGTTATATACTTACATTATATACAGAATCCATAAAGAACATTCATTAATGCAAGTTTTATGTACAAATGATATTATAGGGATCATTCGAATTTAAAGTAGCCAGAAATATTATCATAAACGTTAAAATAACCTTTAGGAACTATTATAAAGGTTTTTTGGGATGTAATAATCATTGGTGTTACTGTGTACATAAAGATGATAACAATGCTCTAATACTCGTGTTGATCGGCGTCAAATCGTTAATGCAGACTTTTATATATTGTAATGTGTCATTCACGTTTTTGATATTCAAACCTTTATATTATTGTCCTATTCGTCCCAAATTCTATAGTTAAAATGGCCCCAATATAATATGTACTTTACCTGTAACTGTGTACTATAAATACGTTATGTATTTATTAAATGATATGAAAACTTGGTTACTTATGCTGAAACTAATGTGTTCTGCATTGACTAGATGCAATAGACATACCTGCCATAGTTCGTATTATTATAACGACTGTTATTTATTATATAACAATTATAATATAATAATTTAAATATATACTACTTATATAATTATTTAAGGCCCTATCTACCTAATGGAAATATTCAAGTTGTTATTTTAGTGTAATGTTAACGATTCGGTTGCGCAACGAACTAAAGTAGTTGATTCATTTGTTTCCTATAATTTATAGTCAAAATATTACTGACCGAATTTAAAAGTTTACTGCTACATAAATTGCAAAAGTACCTATAATATATTTTCTAAGGTTTGCAATTTTGTGTGTTTGATATTCAAACGGCATCGTGTAATTTATAGAATGTTAACTTACAACACTTACGTACGCTTTCCCCTTAAATGGCCCAAAGCAAGTCGCCAGCGGGTTATAGGGAAAGTGAAAGCTTCCAAAGATAACTAAATTAGTTCGGCATACAATTGAATCGGCTCCCAATCCGCAAGATACCCTAAGATCATACTACACTGAGCACGCATTGCGCGATACATTTTTTCCTAGGCAGCCTAATTTAACGATGTAACGTATGTTCAGTGTAGTTTGACCTTTAGGCAGTGGTCCCACCAACGGCGAGTAAACGATTAACTATCGACTATTTTCTCGCTCAAGAAACGTACAATAGATATAACATTCCGTGTAAATAAAAGAGATGCATATACAAATAGTTGATCGCTGACTGTTCACACTGCCGGCGACGACTCGCTTTACTAGTTTTACCGCTAAGCGACGAGCTTTCAAAAATAAACTCACTCAGCAATACTCGTTCAGCGATACTCGCCCGCTTCATCATTTCTATACAGTGCGGCATTGAAAGTAGACGTGCGATGGATACCAAGAAATCATTGCTACTCTCATTTTTGTCTAGCTCAGACGACGACGATGATGTATTTTACGATAGTGTTTTTGTAGTGGCAGTGGCAATACAGAGAAAACGCAAGAAATCGAGAGAGAAAAAAAGACGATTTTGGATGGAAAATTTTAATTATTTAAGAAAACAGTATAGTGAGTTCAGACTTTTTTATGAATTGCAAGATAATCAATTTCGTTCATATTTTAGAATGACAAGAGATGAGTTTGAATATTTGCACAGTTTAATAGAATGTGACATAAAGAAAAAAGATACAAATTATAGAGAAGCTATTAGTACAAGAGAGCGTCTTGCTATTACATTAAGGTAAGTTTGTCTTAAATTAATCAACAACAATTTCGAGCAACAAAACCTAATTATTATTTGTTGCATCGCTTGGAGTGGTTTGAGTGGCAGGCATTAAATCTTGGATAACTATTTCTTGTTGAGTTTGCTGCACACCAGAAACGCTGGGTTCAGTTTGCTGCCCAGCGGAAACGCTGGGTTCAGTTTGCTGCACACCAGAAACGCTAGGTCCAGGTGAGTATATAGAACCGTCTTCTGATACATAATTTGTCTGATTTGTAGAAGGAGTATTGTAACCATAATTATGTGAGTAGTAACCAGAATAGTTTGTATTGGCAATATTTTCTTCTGCATCCATTACCGATTGAAACAACTTTCTTTTTATTGCTCTTTGATGAAACTCCGGCATCTGTTTTGTACTTTGGTACATTGAATCGAAAAATGCTTTCAACGGATCACCTGATGTAAGTACTTCTTTACGTAAGTCGTCCCTCTGAGCAGTTCGTTTGTCTCGATTTTCATTAATTTCTTTTAAAAAATTGAGCAAAGAATCTTCTTCATCATGGACTATTTCATCAGTCTTCCTTTTTTTGGTACTTGTCTCTACTAGTGAATAGTCTCTACTATCTTCTGTACTAGCTGTTTCCTCCAAACTTATAGAAATATCAGGATTTGGTGAAACATTTGTATCCCTTTCCGTATTTGTCATATATGGAAGCAGAAATTCCATGTGACTCATGTATTTCCAGGGTTTTATGGTTTTTTGCGACTGTCCAGTTGTTGTCTTGCTAATTTTTTTAAGTTTTTCACGGTGAGTGTCTCGCAAATGTTTCCATTTTGTCTTTGCCAGTGAAACTGTAAATAAAACAAATTATTTTAAAAGTAATAATATAATCAAACAGTGTTATTCTATATCAGGTGTACAAAACGATGTAGGCTGAAACTAGGGTCAATTTAAATTTTTTTATGTATATTTTTAGTATTTTTGCATTTACAATGCTATTTTTACTTGAATTATTTAAATAATAGAAAAAAGCGACACACCTCCCAACTAGCTCAGGCTGGATGTTTTTTTATGTTTTTTATATGTTTTTTTATGTATTTAAAATTGACCTTCGTTTCAGCCCGTTTGTACACTTAATCAAGAATCACACTGTATGTTAATTTCATGTGTTTAACTATTAATAAAATACGTTTTTTCGGTAATTCTTACGTAAGCATTTACATTATTTTAATTTAACTAGGTATCGTTTCGGCCAGTGGTCGCAGCAGGCCGAAACATCAGCTAAAAAGGAAAAATAAATTAATATACGTCAGAATAACCGAAAAAACAGGTATGTCTCGTGAAAACTACAGATCTAAAATACATACATAGGTATTCATAAATATTTTTATTTGTTTTCAGATTTCTCATAACCGGAACTACATATAATGCACTGGCAAAAAGCTATAGAGTAGGCCGTTCTACGCTCTCGCAAATAATACCAGAAGTATGTGAATCGATATGGACCAGGTTACAGCCAAAAGTAATGAAGATTCCTACTGAATCTGAGTGGAAAGTTATAGCGAAAGACTTCGATGATTTGTGGAATTTTAAAAATTGCCTTGGTGCTATTGATGGCAAGCACGTGGTAATATTTTCACCCCCTAAATCAGGATCACAGTATTTTAACTACAAACACACATTTTCGATTGTACTGTTGGCAGTTGCTGATGCTCATGGGAGATTTATAATGATCGACGTTGGATCAATGGGCAGGTTCAGTGACGGAGGAATATTCACAGATAGTAACTTCTATAGTAAGTTGCAAAACAATGGATTGAGATTGCCCCTTGATGAACCTCTATACGAAGGAGGTTTGCCTCAGCCTTATGTTTTTATTGGTGACTGTGCATTTCCTTTGATGACACACTTATTAAAACCATACCCTGATCATGAAAGGTTAGATAATGACCAGACAGTATTCAATTATAGATTGAGCAGAGCACGCCGAATGATAGAATCTGCGTTTGGTATGTTGGTGCATAAGTGGCGTATCTTTTTTAGGCCATTAAATTTTAAAATATGTACAGCAAAAATAATTGTGAAGGCTGCGTGCGTTTTACATAATTATGTAATACATAATAAATTACAAAACAGCCTTCAAGAAATCGACAACGTACAGTCAGAATTTCCTTATAATTTTTCAAGTAATGGCTCAGAACAGTCCCCAGCTGATCTAGAAAATGCCTTTTTCGTGAGAGAATATTTCAAGGAATACTTTAATTCCGTTGGAACGGTTTCGTGGCAGAATAATCGTGTGCAACATATATTGGACTCTGATCGTATAACACACGGAATACTTTAATTCCGTTGGAACGGTTTCGTGGCAGAATAATCGTGTGCAACATATATTGGACTCTGATCGTATAACACACAGAATTCTAAACTAATAATTCAACGTTGAAAAGACAATGTAAAAGTAAACGAATATATATTGCTACAATGCAATGGGTGTGCGTTTCGATCGCTCGGCAACTAAAATAAAATGACTAGTTTAAAAAAATACAATTTTAACGCTCAAAAGCAAAAAATTGTAGGTACGTATGGTATAACGTGACCGCGCCGGTTTTAGTTGTGTCTGAGCAATCGAAATGCACACATACAACTGTCAATATGATTAAATAAAAAACTTACCACTCGCCATGTTCGTTTTTTTTAAAATCTCTTTCCACGCTTTGTCCTTCACATCTAATTGTTTATAAGAACTTAGTTTTGTGTCCCATAGACAAGGATATTGTCGGACACATTCAATAAAAAACTCCTCCATAGTGTCTTGGAACTTGCAACTAAAGTTGTTTCTAAACACGTGTGACGCGTACGCAGGTTTGCACAGGACTGAGCAAGCGAGTGGCGCGAGTAATCGCTCGTCGCACTTACACACTCGCTTATAGCCCGGCGACAAAACTATCGAAACTACACTCGCTTCCCGCTAATCGCCAACTCGTTTATAGTTTCTAGTTCTACTCGTTTCTCGTTCATCGTCGCCAGTCGGACCACTGCCTTATTCTATACTGGATTTTTTAAATTGGTTGATAAATGGTAGCCTATAAATAGCAGCACACAAAAATAGATACTATATTTTTTTAATAACTTATAACCAATGTCTCGAATTAACAGATATTTTAACAATAGTAATGATAATATTTATTGTTTATGTAATGTTATGTACGAGCGAATAAGTTCAGATGTTTGAGAACATAAGTTTTAAATACAAAGGCAGCATACTATTCCATGTCCCAAGGTGAATATTTAGTATTAATAAAAAACGTGTAATGAAAACAAAAGAACATTTAATTTACAGAGATAATTGTTTGAAGCTTCAACGCGTATCTACTTACTTATGGTCATAATGTAAATTTTATTCAATTCATGCCATATATTTATAAAAGTTCTGTCGCCGATGTATGTACGCTCTTGTTAGTTTAACTAAAGAACAATGTTTCTATTTCTTGTTATCGACGCGTACGTTATAAGAATTAAATGTAATTTTTCAATTTAAATGATTAATACAATTTTAAATTATCATCAATTGGATAGCTATATTAATACTTAAGTAAAATTATACGCTAGCTACATTATTGTACTGTAATATTTTTAAATACAATTGATACTTTTTTATTGATAACTTAAAAAATGTAAATGTTAAAAGCAACCAAAGTTAGACTCCAATATTGATTAATAATAATATTGTAACACATTGCGTGCGCGTGCCGTCGCGTCGGCGCGAGGCGTGCGTGGGGCGTGACGCCGCGCGCGAGTCGTGTGGTTATATTGTAACGATTTATTAATTATAATAAGGGTATAAACGAGTGCCTTCAAACATCCAGCCTTCAAAGGATTGCGGGATTGTTGATTGTGTGAAGTGGACATGATGTAATTATGAACACAGATGGTATACGGTTGATTCGAATCCATTTGTGTACTTATAGCTATTAATTATTATTGTATTGCAATTAGTTATTATTTTAGTACATTGTTGTACTTTTTGTTCCTTGTAAACACAATCAAGAACCTATGCCGCAGGAATTCTATTCAGGTTGGTTGTGGGAATGTGTGTAATGTATGGTTTACTGTCTGTCGTCTGCTTGCGAGGAGAGGGGCGGGGGGACGGACTCGAGTCGTGGGGAGCTCAAGGCACGTTGCACTAGCGAGCGAATCATTCACTAAATCGATTTACTAGTTCTAAATATTCTTATATATATGGCGACTGCATTGTGCCTTTTGCTCAATATAATGAAGATGAAGAACGTTCTATTGTAATAGATATGTAATTCTATCGTTTAGTGTAATGTTAATCGATTAGAGCCATACGTTGAACTGCACATGTGTAGCCGGCGGCGGCTGCAGCGGCGGCGCGAACGAGTGCCCACCTAAAGTACTAGTAGTAATATAGCGAGGACGCGGCCGCTGCGGCGCCGCGGCGGCGGACACTCCGCGCGCACTCGCCGCGACTCGCCCAACTCACTCGGATCGGACACTACTTAAACAAGTACTTGTACACAAATGCGGCTGACTTAGACATTGATTCAGAATGCGTACCTAGTCTTCCCGGTTAGCATTTATAATTTGTATAGGGTTCGTATCGTATCGTAATGTATAATATGTAATGTGTAAATGTGAGTGATGCGTGGAGTGACTGCGGCGAAGTCTCGCACAACGTTGCCTCGCATAGCGTTCCCTGCGGACATATACAACGTTAATTTATTTTGTTATTCTATTGTTTTATCAGTATTTATGTTTCAATGTGATGTTTCAGTAAACAAGGCAGTTACATTACCTCATTTTAGTAATTTTAATTATTTGTATAATTATTGACTGATTTTATAATTTTCCAAATAATTTCCTATTATAGTGTGATTTGTGAGCGTGTTTGTTTGTGAGTGTCGGGGTAGCGTTGTGCTATTATGCTCAATTTAGATACAATTCACCAAACGATTGAGATAGTGTACAATTTTATGTTTAATTTAATGAGAACCGAGTACCTATTAATAATAATTTTAATATTTATATTAATAAAATGTTATAAAAAATAGAAAAATTGTTTTTAATTTACAAAAAATAAAACATAAATACCATTAGTAGGTAGAAATTTAAAACAATCAGTAAAATAAGTATAATTTGCGACATTATGGTACAATATTTTTGTACATATCAGACTCTTCGCCGTTATGGTGTATTTTTTTTATAAGTTCAATATAATACGGCGGCAGGCCACACTCGGTAGCGCCCTGCACGATACACTGGAGGTATGTTTTGCTGGGAGCTTTATTTTGAGGCCTGTATTCTGATCGTTCCATCAATTCGGTCCTGTAACCCTGTTGGTAAGTCCGACATTCCACTTTATGCCCGTGCGGCGTGCACACTGTCACCAGTCTTTGAATATTCTGATTGACGTTTGATTCTTGCCTGTAAATGAAAAAAATGTAGAAAGCTACAGACGAGTAGGTCATAGCATGCATAGGTAGGTAGTATTCGGCTAAATGAATTACCCATCGACATCTGAACGGTCAGTTGATTTCGGTTTCGTAAACTGTTAGTTAAAGGCGACGATATTAGATAATTAAAACATATTTTTTGTGATAGATACTTACTTTTCTAATGCAACCTTCTCGCCATCGCTGATCCTCCATAACGCGCCCCACACGTGTTCCGTGTCTTTAGGCACCACCGTGGCTAAACATCCGTTCCAATTTTCAGAAAAGTTTGTAAATTCCAACTGATGTTCCTGAACGAATCGCAATAGGATTAAAATTAGTCTCAAGAACCAAGTTCTTTTTTTTTTTAACTTTAACTGTAACACTTACGTCAAGTCTAGCAGTACCCACAAAAACAGCAGATGGACAAGTTTCGAGAAGCACCTTCTTCAATAAGTTACTGCCGTACGCAAAGTACAGGAAAGTGCCTTTCTTTGGTCGATACTTTTTAAACAAGTCCAAGTCTAGTTTCAGCGGTTTCCTTAGAGTGCGGCCGGGGACCCGACAAGTGCACTCCTTGTCGCGACCGTACCGGAGCAACAGACACACAGTTCTAAGAGCCCCTTCTTCACCGTTATGTTTTAACTTCTTCAATCCTCTGACGTAGTAATACGGTATGCCGTGTTCTTGAGCACCCATTATCAAAACTTCCTTATAAGCCCACGACGGCCATTGTTCCACGGGTATATCGTCGTTATCACCCCTGGGTAACGGGTTGATTTTCTGTATGTGAGAACGACAATGAAATTCACCCATATGCGGACTTAGCACAGTAACATACTTGATGTAATATTTCTTTTCTTCTACTCCTTGTTCTCTGAAAAACATTGTTAGTATACACCACAGATCACAAAAACTGTATACTGAATTATCTTCTAGTTAAGTATATGGAATAGCTATAAGAAGTACGAAGAATAAACAAATTTTACATAAAGAAAACCTTACTCATCGAGTCTTATCAAATCGTCTTTGTGCAGTCGCCAAATGACGCCCCAAGTGTGAGCATTTGCTGTTGGGACTATCGTTCCTACGGGACCTCCCCAGAAAGTAGAATACCTTATAAAATCCAGCCTGTAATTCTAAAAACAGGACATGACGAAATGTGGTTAAAATATAGGTAACCTATGTATATACCTAGGTGTGCTTATATTCTTATACTGCCTCTACAGTCACATGGGACCACACAGAGGTCGGGACAGAATGCCGTCGCACATAATAGGCACCAGTAAGCGAGCTAGGTATGGTACACAGACTTATTATTCTACCTTCGCTACGAATATGATATGCCGTAACCAAGCCATAACATAAGAAGTACTATCGAAGATACACACGTGCCTGGAATTATCCTTGGTCATAAAGGGCCTCTGGCACTAGTTCTACAGGGCGGGTGCAAATGTCAGATGCATTGGAGTTCTAGGGTCTAAATCTGACCTCGAGTACATATTACGTACCTACAATATGAAATAACCAATGTTTTTTCTTACTTCGAGCCGAGCAATGGTAACGAACTCCGCCGTCGGGGTGTGCATGTGAATTCTAAACTGTAACATATTAGCACCGTAGGCGAAATACAAAAATCGATCTGGAATATCTACCGGAGAATTTGGCATTTTGCAACAATTAATTTAAATTAGGTACTTATCTAAAAGGCATTATTACGCTACCCCAAATTTTGTGAAATGTGAAGTGTGTTCCATTCAAGTTTAATTCATGGTTTTAAATGTTTGTCTCAATAAACATTATCTGAACATTTTTGGTGAATACCAACTGTCATTTAAAACTCAAAGTCAGTTTCTAGCAAGTCTAGGAAGATAGGTACATAATTACGTGGTGGTCTATGCTGAAGAATGCTCTCTTTCAAACATTCATTATATTGTTTGAGACAACAAGGTGACAGCCCTCCCGCAAAAGCTGAGCTATGCCACTTATGGCATACATGTATTCAGCAATCATACAAAATGTAGGTAGCATGTACCATTGCATAAAAATTGTGGTATGCACCTATCATATCTAACGAAGCATAGATCTGGAAAAGCTGAAGCTTATTTGCCTTTTGTAATTTATCTTATTGATATATTTTTTAATATTTATGTACTTATATGTATTTAAAATTTATCTAATGAATAATATGCACAAGACCTGATATTATGATCTTTACCTAACAGTGGGACCATACAGGTTAAAAAAAATTAAAAAAGCCATAAATTAATAATATCACAGAATATGTTTATTTAGGAATATTTAGTTTTAGCATACATTATGTACTTTGTCAGTCTGCATAGTCTAAAAAAATTCTTTAAAAGAAATTTCTTGATAATAAATAGCCCTATATTTCATATCCTTTTTGCTTGTATAGCAATTAATGAACAAAAAATATAATTTTGATAATTAGTACGAAAATGGTAACAATTTAAAGATCCTTGAGACTTTCAAGCATTTTTGGGGATGCCAATTTGCCATTATTGGGTATTTTTTTCAACATGTCAATATATGATGGTGGTATGCCACATTCTTTGGCACCTTTGACAATGACATCCAGGTAGGTGATAGAGGGTCTCCTGTCCTCAGGAATATCCTCCCATTTGTCTCTTGGCAGAGGGTTTTCAGACTGTTGATAGGTCCGACACTGCACCTTATTTCCGTCTGCAGTTATAACATCAACAGTTTTTGGAAAGTACCAATTTGTGTCCACTCCTTCCTGTCTGAAATTATAAATAAATATTCTATTGATAGTTGAGTATAATACATTATTTAATCCCCAAACCATGTCTGTCAAATTCAACTTTTTATAAAAAAATGTGTGATTAAACTAATATAATTAGTGACATGCTTACTTGTCCAAAGCAGGCATATCTTCATTTTTCAGCCTCCATATTGCACCCCAAACAAAAGTATTCTCTAATGGTAATATAGTTGCTGAAGCCCCGCGCCAGTTTTCAGAGCATCTTATAAAGTCTAGCTGATGATTCTGTGAAATGAAACAAATAACATGAAAGTAAAGTATAAAAATTAGTCATAATGTTTGATTTCATTTTATGAAGCATTGTTTTCTATAATGCTACACAAATAAGTTATCGATATATAGGTACTACAAAGAACAAGTCATAAAAAATGCACACATATTGTTACATGCTGTGTATGTTATGATAAGAGTTTATTAAAGTACCTATTCAGTAATTGGACAATGGTACATTATTTCTTGACACCTGTACATAAGTACTAATAAAATATTTATATGTAATAAAATAATATCATACATGAAATAAATTATATTGTATATAGCTAGGTAGGTACTTTGTTACATAATCTACTAATATTTATTTTTCATATCTTAATATTTCCTACTAGAAGTAACAACTCTAATCAATTTCCCAAACATTGTATTTGTAACTTTACCAAACTTAAAAAGAAAAAACGAATTTAGTAACCATTCACACCTACTAGGTACATAAATTTGTAGATATGCTTTTAAAATTATCACATTAACATCAGTTGAGCCATTCATCCATTATATTAATTAAAATACAATTAGAACCTCTTTTCTATTACTTATTAAAACTGTTAATTACCAAGGTAATTAATACAACAATAAATAAGGACAACTTCATTCATAGCTGGGAAGTGGGAACCTGTGGTGGCTACTTTGCGTCTAATATGATATTTGCAATACAGAAGGTTCTGAGAAGAGTGAGTGATATCTACATAAATAATTTTAGATAATGATTACCTCAAGTTTGCCAACTCCCAAGAATTCTGCCGAAGGATTATTTATACGGATTCTCTTTTTCAATAAATTGCTCCCATAGGCAAAGTATAGGAATGTACCAGCTATCGTCCCAAACATTATGAATTTCTTAAATAAATTATGATCACAGGTTTGTATAAGTCAGTTTTAGCAACTTTGGTAACTATTGATGTAACACAGGCCGACCACTATCCAGAAACAGACCAGTATTTTATCTACAAAACGTTGGTTTAGTTTAGCCGACTTGGTACATCAGCCGTCTGTGTCTGTTTTTATTTAAGATTGTCAAATCAAAATTCAAAATAACTAAAACAAACAAATGACAGATCAGGGCTACCAGTACTCCGACAGGTTAATCCCGTAATCCGTATGTCAATCTCACAAAGCGGGCAAAGGAATATAAGTATGTAATACAAAATATTTTCAGTAACTAGCTGTGCCCCGCGGTTTCACCCGCAGCGCCCCCGTTCCAGTGGGAATTTTGAGATTTTTATTCCCTATAAACCTCACGGAGCCCGAGCCTTTCCAACGAATGTAAAACCGTGGAAATCGGTCCAGCCATTCACGCGTGATGCCGTGACCAAGGAAAACGGGTTTCATTTTTATTATAGATATTATACATTGTACTAAATCAAATAAGGCAAATCGGTCTGTACATAATGTTTTCCTTATCGTATAATTATAGTCGGCGCCATGGTCATCCGACGCAGCAGTACATTCTTTATATCATTAAAAAAAAAAAACCTCTCAAAAGTTTATCGGCAAAAATCCCTTCCAACCTTTTTACTCCTTAATTTAAGGGTAAACCTAAAACATTGTTGGTAACATTATTTACCATTTTGACATTCATCGTAGGTATCAGGCATGGTGACATTGAGTGATAAAAGATCACCACAGATGTCATAATTGGTTATGTGTTAAATTCTCTGTATCCGTATCCGCTGGAAGTAAAGATCCGCATCAGTCACTCTTCTGGCGGATCTTTTATCTTTTACCTTCTATACTAGGTAATAATAATTAATCTTTTATCTATATACTAATAAAGAGGTACAATTTGTAAGTTTGTTTGTATGTTCGAGCTTATCTAAGGAATTACCAGTCCGATTTGAATAATTATTTTTGTACTAGATAGCCACATTCAACGGAAAGGTAATAAATAGGCTATTTTTTATCCCGAAATTCCCATGGGAATGTGCACGAGGGAAATCCGCCAGACGCTGCTAGTAGGTACATATAATAATAATTTAAAATAAATATACCTATGAAATTGTTACGTGTTTATGTCTTGGCTTAGCAGCTGTTACTATCTTTAAATAGAAGACACTGGACGGATACTTTTTATTCCGAAATTCCTGTTAGAATGTGACCGCTACGGATGAAATCGCAGGGAACAAATCAAATAAAAATAAACATGGAACTCGTTCACAACATTATATTTTTGAAAACCTTGGCACTTCCATATTTCCCAATACAGTATTGTACAGTCGCGTATATTTTCAACAAACGTCTTTCCACCGCTTTGTAGTGGTCGTCGGTCGCTAAACTTTGGTTTTGTGAAGAAGATATTAGTTTTATTGTTTCTGTCAAACTTCCTCCGGATAGCATTTCAAGCTGATGCCACGTTGATGATGACAACCTGAGAGAAATGTGACACATTAAATACAGGTACTTACTGATAAAGCTGAATTTGAATAATTCTTTGTAATAGATAGCCACATTCGACAGGAAGGTTATAGGCAATTTTTCACCCTAAAATTCCCACTACAACGAGTTTTTCGATTAGGCTAACAATTTTGTGGTGGTCAAAACAGCGTAAGGTACATTCCCAGTTAGGACACCATAGTGGAAAATCACCCTAACCCTGGATATGTGTATGAGTAGCATAAATATTTTTCTTACATGCAACACTGGTAGAGAGGCGCTAAAATATCGAGTTCATCCACTGCGGGGTTCCCCAGACCCTTGCCGTTGTCCAGTAGAAGTATTTTATCTTTGTACACTTCGTACCGGTGGCGGTCTCCGTTTTGTATTAGGAAATCAAATATTGCAATATCAATCAGGTTTAGTATTCTTTTAGGGTTCAATGTTTTTGAAAGTCGTCTGAAATAAAGAGAATAAGTAAGTACTTATAACCAGTGATGTCTCACGGCTTGACAAAGGCACACGACAAGAATACCCTCGCGTTTCAAAAACAAAATATAAGCAGTATAAACTGGATTAAAATAGGTCCATTCGTTTCGGAGTCCATTCTACGGCTCCACAGCCAGACTCACATAGCTGTCAAACATATAACTACCCTTTTTGCGCTGGGGTTTAAATATACATATACTGATATTTTATGTATAGACAAGGGAATAATTACTCATACTCACTTACAAAAATCATCATCTTTTTCCCATTCCATTCTCTTACTATTATAAGATCGCCTCCACGGCGACTTGTGTATTCTAAACGGTTTGTCTAAGTACAATATGGCGGCGCCCTCTATTTCGCCGTTACGGTCGGGACACACAGACTCGGTAGATTTACAATAAAAACATTTGCCGTATATGCAGACCGATCCACTTTCTGGAAAAATATACCTTAAATGTAAAAAACAACAATATACATTACCTAACCAATGGCTTAATAGCAGCTTAGTAGAATTGTTTATAAGTTAAGTACTTTATACGAAATTGATTCTTATTTTTTCTTATGACATACATACCACTTATAAATTTAGAATTACATACAAAAACAAAGATGTTGTATTTTATTAAGAACCAATGCTAACATTACAATTAGATTAATACAATATATTTCAGGGTTCTACTAAAATAAACATTGGTATAAAGCCAACTAATTCAATTAATGTTTCAATAGTTACAATTCTTTGACAATGTGGGTTTTGTATAAGATCATTTTAGTTTTACTAAACAAATTATCTTGTTACATAACTTCTGTGTTTAACATGTTGGGCCTCTACCCTACCCCTGCCTTTCCACCAAAGCTATTTACTATCTTAAACTTTGTATCTACCAGTCATATCAAATGTAGTAACAGTAATTAAAACATGAGATGGTCATATCCACCAAGCATACCAAACATAGCACAGAATAGCAATTGTAAATGCGAAAGTTTGTGAGAATGTATCTATGTTTGTTACTTTTTCATGCAAAAACTACTGAAGGGATTTGGATGAAACTCTACAGTAATTTAGGTAATACATCAGAATAACACATGGGATACATTTTATCCACAAATTCCCGCGAGAACGGGTACAACGCAGGTGAAACCGCGCGGCGCGGCTAGTCTGTAATAAAAGTCAATTTCATAATTCCTAGCTGTAATCAAAGCTAAGTTCGTTTCAAAATAAAATATCCTCACCATTATTAACCATAGTTTTCTTCAGCCCTGACGTGGCAACTGGTAATATGTCTCTTTTAACATGAATCTTTCTGATAGTGGAAGGAGGGATCCATTTGAAGTTCAGCACCATGGCGAGGAAGTAAGCAAACACCTCCGAGTTGTGTCGGTCAAAGCCCGCGTAAATATCGCCCTTGATCACATCTGTGAGGTTGTACCTTTTCGGTTTGAAGTAGAGTTTCTGTTTACCCTGAAATATTGATTGTAATATTGATTGTGAGACTGAAATACTGAGGATTGGAGATAAATGAAAAGAACTTGATTATAAAAAAGAATATAAATGACAAGAATTCACCCAACTCTTAATTTAAGATAGGTTTGAAATTTAATAAGAAATATTTTCAACGATAGAAACTGAAATCATACTGTTGAATATCATTTGTGCCTCCAACAAATAAGAAGAATTGGTATTGGGTTGTTCATTAATAAAAGAAGTACACATACTTCTAACAAAAGCAACAGTTTGAGCTGTGTTCCTTTAGGTGCATTGTCCACTAATGCTATCTGTGTGGATTGGATTGCTCGCAGTAGTCGGGCCGGGGCTCCATTTGTGTGAGGAAATAAAGATTCTTCATCTGACCACTGTAAATATAAAACAACAAAAAATGAACATATTTTCACATTAACACTGGTTTTCCATTCTGTTAATTTCTGTATTGTTAAACATGCAATAAGCAATAAATATTTCCTATTTACAATTATAATATAAGTAGCAATGCCCCTTGGTTTTACCCATATTGGGTCAATGCCCATAGAAATCTTGTGACAAATTGTAGCTATTGATACAAAAAGAATAATTGAATTAAGAACATACAAAGAAAGAATGTAAAAAGCAGAAATTCACAATTATAATGTATGGATAGGGTATGTTATAAGGATCTTAAATAAATAAATATTTACTTACGTTTTCAGTGTCATGCCACAAATACTTAGAATCAAAATTGGGAGCAGTATGAAATGACTGTAGGAGGTTTCGCTGGAGGGGTACATACTTAGGATTCTTTACTTTGTACTGACTAGGCAAATACTTCAAATACTCAAATATTTCTCTAAATATACTCGGAGCTAAATCTATATCACTATTAGGTCCTTTAAAACCATTCACTTTACTCACAGTGTTGAGGGTGTAAAAGAAATATATATTGAGAGCTACAAGAAGGAGGAGAAATAAGGAGAATCCAAAGGCATAGTTTAAGGACATAATTCTATGACATTAACAGCACAATTACCTATGACTTTTTTCATAGAATTTTTTGGGATACAAGGTCAAATAAAATATAGTAACTCATCACTTAATATACTTCACTGAGTATTAATAAAGTCATTATCAATTAAAACTTACGTGTATTTCAAGAACTTAGTTCAATATTCATGTTTTTTCTATACTATATTTGATTATTAATTCGCACGAGTTTTTGGATAAAAAGCAGGTGGTAATGAATTAGGTGCTAATTGTTTTTGTAAAAATATTATACAAACTATTAAGGAATGGGATAAGTAAGGCTTGGAAATAATAGAGGAATGAGTGGAAAGGAATTAGAGGGATCTATGAAAGGAGACTTGATAGACATGTGTCGTCTGGCTCTGGCCGCGCGTCTGATCTCACTGATCAAAGAAACACATTAACGCTGTTACAATATCGACAAAACATATAAATAAGTTTATTGATTACATCTTCAGTTTAGAAGTTCAATTAAATTCATTTAAAATCGACGTTGCCATGCCCCTTATTTATTTACTTCAAGACATTGACATTTGATGACCATGATCAAGGCTACCACTATATTCCTTATTTTCCCTTTATTGATAAAACTAGGGTTAAAGAATAAACCAATAAAGTTTATTGGTTTATTCTTTAACCCTAGTTTTACCATCAAGGACCATCTAATTAGGTAGGTACCTAAATGTAGCTTATTTACATTATTAGTTAACCACTTTGTCCAGCGACCGTTTTCGGTTAAACTGAATCGATAAACCGAATTTAGATTACCGTAATCCTTTAACGAAATTAGGTTTTTAGGTTAGACGAAATAGTGATCACTAAATACTGTTGACACTTTTCAGTGCCTGAATAAGGTTCTGGACCATGGGTAAAATATAACACAGTTTGAGCCCCACAAAAATCTCAATTTACTTATTTACCCCTTAAAATTGGGGAAGGAAACCTCTAAGTGGCAACTCTGCATTGACAGACAGTGACACACACTGACATCGATTTTTGACAGTAAAATACTAATTCATTTTCCACAGATTATCTCATATCAGCCAAGGCAGAACCAAGTACAAAAAACGATAAATTAGGTTCCACCACATAATATAGCAAAATATATTCCACTGAGGCAAAACGAATTGCAACGGAGCTTAGTTGACCATTAATAATGCATTGCCAAAAGATTTGGAGTATTACAATGCAATGAGATCGGTCAATTAATTGTCCTAGACTTCCTTGAGTGTGTTAATGTGATATTAGTACGGTATAGTACCTACGAGTACTATGTTATGTAGGTGAATAGGGTAGATTTTTTAAATTTATTTTTCATGGAAACTGAATCGTTATACAAGTTTCCTAAGTTGCTAGGTCGTTCGAGTGATGCCCAGCATGTATTCGATTTGTTGATAAAATTCGCAGTCGCACACACAAAAACTAATCTTCTGAACATTGTAAGTTAAGCAATAAGGTAGTACTTGAGCAATTAAATTTTATACACCTGTTTTACCAACGACTTTAACATCTCATAACTTACCTCTGCTAAAATTAAAATAACTTAACTAAAATACTTGTATACGAACGAGCTTTACCAATAGTCACGAGTCCTCCCAAACGTAGCAAGTGAAGTTGTAAACCATTGCATGTTGTACAAACGTGGAACGTTGTTTATTCAGTAAACGTTTGCAGACTGAATGCAAGGGGCTGTTTGCGCCGATACTAACATGATTACGTCCAATCAGCAGCTCGGGATCCGTAATTGGGCGCCCCCGATGCGAGGGCGGGCTTTTTTAACAGCTTGAGTAAACAGCGGTCCGGAACCGTCCCGGCTGACGGCATCTCGGACAATGCAGCTCTAATAAAATGAATTTACATTTTGTTTACTTAGTAGGTAGCTAACAGACTTTTACGTATAAGTTGGTAAGGCAATATGTAAGTTGTGAAATAAGTAACTTAAAAGCTGGTGAAAAAAAAGTTTAAAAAAAATGAAATAGGTAGGTACCTACCAACTTGTTACATTTTATAAATGTACATGTTCTATGGATGGGCTTATCTATACTTCTATACTAATATTATAAAGAGGAAAGGTTTGATTTTTTGTTTGTTTGTTTGTTTGTTTGTTTGTTTGTATCGAATAGGCTCTGAAACTACTGCACCGAATTAAAAAATTCTTTCACCATTCGAAAGCTACACTATCCCTGAGTGACATAGGCTATATTTATTCCCGAAATTCCCACGGGAACGGGCACAACGCGGGTATATGTAACCCAAGGTATGAAAAACATGCCTAAAAAAATTGGTTATTGGCGTGCGCTACTAAATCTGTTGATGATACACAAAAACAATGTTCTACACAATCAAAGTACATATCATTGCAAACAAATAAGTTCGCGAGGGCATATGTCTAACTATTATAGTTAAGACACAATAACCGTTTTAAGTTAAAATTAATTAGTTAAAAAAGGAGTGTAGTTTTAAGTTGATGATATTCATATGATGATATGAATCTACATCAAAATAAATGGCTCTACAATCAAGGTTAATTATGTTTCTTTGTGTACCTCTTTAAATTATTAAAATCGGACAGTTAGTTTCAGAGTTACGATGAGAAATATCACTACATAGGTAGTATAAAATAAAGTCGTCTCTGTTTCGTGTCTGTTTGTCTGTATGCTTAAATCTTTAAAATTACGCAACGGATTTTGATGCGGTTTTTTTGTAATAGGTAGAGTGATTCAAGAGGAAGGTTTTTATGTAAAAAAATTCCCGAAATTCCCACGGGAACGGCCACAACGCGGGTAAAACCGCGGGGCGCTGCTTACAAAATAGTAATGCTCGATGGCGGGTCTCTTATGGCTACTTACTGTTTCGTGCGGTCAAAGCGCGCGGGGATATACCTACCTACGAACTACGAACGACGAAGACGTGCTATGTAGGTATTATCCCGAATTCTTCCTCACATGAAATCTTGATTGTGTATACATATATACTCGCGCGAGACATGTATAATATTTTATCCCCAATTTCCCACTTGAAATTTTGATTGTGTATATTCCTGCGGGAGACACGCAATGTTTTATCCCGATTTTCCTACATGAAATCTTGATTACCCGAAGCGAAGCGAGGGCGGGTCGCTATATAAAATAAAGTCGTCTCTGTTTCGTGTCTGTTTGTCTGTTTGTCTGTATGCTTAAATCTTTAAAATTACGCAACGGATTTTGATGCGGTTTTTTGTAATAGGTAGAGTGATTCAAGAGGAAGGTTTTTATGTAAAAAAAATCCCGAATTTCCCACGGGAACGGGCACAACGGGGGTAAAACCGCGGGGCGCTGCTTACAAAATAATAATGCTCGATGGCGGGTCTCTTATGGCTACTTACTGTTTCGTGCGGTCAAAGCGCGCGGGGATATACCTACCTACGAACTACGAACGACGAAGACGCGCTATGTAGGTATTATCCCGAATTCTTCCTCACATGAAATCTTGATTGTGTATACATATATACTCGCGCGAGACATGTATAATATTTTATCCCCAATTTCCCACTTGAAATTTTGATTGTGTATATTCCTGCGGGAGACACGCAATGTTTTATCCCGATTTTCCTACGTGAAATCTTGATTACCCGAAGCGAAGCGAGGGCGGGTCGCTAGTTTTTAATAAACTAAAACTTAGATAAAAGCCCAAAGATAACTGTTTCTACTCTTTAACCAGTATGGGGAAAAATCAAAGCGAAGCAGGTGATTCGCTCGATAAGGCTGCGATACCACAGCATCTATGCACACCACACACCTTTTCGTGGTTTTAAAACCTTTACTTTATACACACATGGTCTGGCTAGATTTGGTAAGTAGGTAGTTTTTATAAAGCTAAATATTGATATCTGTTAATTAAATGAACTTATCTCCTTTAAATGTCTTTCTAATAAATCCTACACCACTGCATTAGAATTAAAGCGTTCGAAGCGTAGATACGTTACATCAAAATGTTTACCTAATTCTGACGTTGCGTACGCCGGATGCGTACGTACGCAACGTAATTTTCCGTTCGGATTTTTTGTTTTATAAAACCCATATCCACTAAGCTTCGATTAAACGCTTACCTACTTAAATACTCATAGACAATACGAACATTACTTACACAACACCAAGCTACAAATTTAATTTAAATCAAAGCAATGAGAGTGCGAAATGATACAAAATGACCAAACAAAAGTCCGGGGTTGCCATCAATCAGGAGTGAAACACCAACACAACTGTATAAGTGTATACACTTGTCTATAGATAGATCGGGACGAGTCCATTGCGACCCTCCGGACAGACTCTCTGATTTATCACCGCATGTCGAATTGTAACATCATTGACGCTGATTGTTTATCACTATACAATTTTAATGTGGTAATGTACAGTCATCTGCAAAAGCGTAGGAATCGTAGATAGGTATGGTTCGTATAGATCTACCTAGGAAGCGATTGGTTGGTTCATTTTTTTTGGGTCTTACCAGGTCATCGTAAAAGAAAACATTAATGTAGAAAGGAATCTACAATGTAAAATATGATCTCAATAAAGGCTGTAGTTACGGTAACCAACACCGTTTAAATCAATCCATTCTAATTAAGTATTCCGTTAAAGTCAATGTTATAGTTATCTAGGTAGGTATCTGTATAAAGGGGTTAGTAGGTGAAAAAAAACTATAGTAACATAATCCTTTCTAATTTATTTACGTAATTAAATACACAACTATGAACAGATCGATTAGAGACTATAACACATAGTTAGGGACTTACAAATATCATAATAATTTATATTTACAATTATTATATCGAAACATTATTTTGGAATAATCGAGTTAATAAGAAGCGAAAACATAAACATCGTAACTTCAAACTCCATTCACTTATCACAGCTTAATGACTTTAAGTACAATAAAATTTAAATTTTGGTCAAGTTTATTTGTGGAAATGAAATTGTGTATGTATTTAATAAACTTTTTTATTTTATAACCCCGAACGTATACTGGCGTTAGATTTGTAGGAACATTAAAGAGCTTCTCCGACTTTGGTATAACGTTTGATATTAGGGTAAATAAAAATAAAGGTAAGAAGGAAAAATACTTTGGTTTTTCCTATAAAATGTTAGAAGGTAAGTGCTTAGGTTATCTGGCATATATTTTATTCAGAAAACAAACTAAGTATAGGTAATTATTTCGTTGCCCAACCCAACCAAATACAACTTCTTAAATTGCCTAGGCATTAGTATTTTATATAAAGCACTATCAATATTTATTATGTACTTATCTACTTAAGAATATTAATTTTGTATTTAAAGTAGGTAAATGTTACTCTACCTATGTTGAGTCGTAGCAAAGTAGTCTTTACTGCACGATATGGAACGAATGCTAGTGTAGAGCCCACCTGGCACGACCATTATACGACACAACAAGACAAGACACGATACGATAAAAAATGTGTGTTGATTGGTTGATAACATGAACTTTAAAAATTTCCGCCAATCAAGTCACAGTATTTTATTTATCGACTTGCCACGTTAAAATGCTGTCACGAAATAAATAAAACTTCATTTTATTTAAAAGAGTTACCAACCAACTACAGAAGGATTTGTCCTTGGCTGGAACATCGGCCATGTTGGTTTGGAATTTAACTCTCTTTCAAGAAGTTAAATGTATTTATTTTACACTATATTTATTTTGTGACTGCTGTCATATTAGTTGTCGAGTCCACCTTAATAGTTGACGGAGCTATGTGTCAGCGGGTGTGGAAGCGGGTGTGGGTGGTGGCAGAGAGGGCGGCGAGGCGCGCGCGGCGGCGAGCGCTGCCGCGTGCCGCCGCGCCTTCAGCCGCAGGTCCGCGATGGAGGAGGAGCGGCAACGCGCCGCCAGCGCCGCCAGCCCCGCGTACGGCGGACACAGCGCTGCTGCCGCCGCTGCGGCCGCACTCGCGTACTGATAGCGAGAACACAATTATGGATTTACAGCTAAGCAGCTGGTGTACAGTTAAGTTGCCGTCAGCATTGCATTGCAGCCACATTAACGACTAACTATTACAGTTCTATTTGAGTTCTTCTTCTTCTTATCGAGTGGATGGTCAACTTGACCAATCCTGGTGTCAGAGTTATTGAGCCGCCAAAGGCCTCTGACATGGCTCATGTAACGACTACTATCCGTAGAAAGTAACCGGGACCGACGGCTTAACGTGCCCTCCGAAGCACGGAATCATCTTACTTTTCGGGCAATCAGGTGATTCAGCCTGCAATGCCCTAACCAAACTGAGGACAGTCTCACAAAGTGATTTTTGTGAGATATCCCCACCGGGAATCGAACCCGGAACCTCCGGATCGTGAGCCGAGCGCTCAAACCACTAGACCACGGAGGCTGTTAATATATTTGAGTATATTTGAGTTAATAGGTAATTTACTCGTAAAGTGTTGTAGCGGTGTCGTACGCAATGTAGGATTGGTAGTGAATGGTAGGTAGATACCTATCTGTTCCTATCTGTAGAGAATATGGAAGTACCTTGTTATGCTTAGCTTATTTAACTTGCTTGTTAACTTATGAAAATAATGCATTCCTCCAGAAAAGGACTCATTGGGAAGTTAATGATTAGATGATTAGATGTACTAACCTGATGTGCGGCTGCAGATAGTAACGCCGAGTCGAAGGGTGCGAAGGCAGCAGGCGGGGGCGGAGGCGCCAGGGGCGGCAGCTGGGGCGCGGGCGGGGCGGGACGCGGCACGGCCGAAAGCCGTGGCACCGACACGTACGGCGCCACGCGGCACGGCTCCAGCGGCGTGCCGCCTCCACTCACCATCAGACCTGACATAACACACATCACATCCTCATCATCTATAGTAGTCAACACTGCTAAAATGACGATGAAAAAAGACTGTGTCTCTTTCCAGTCATTTTCCAAAGACTCTATTTTTGCATGAGGAGGAGAGAAGAATACATAGATGAAATAAGACTACACATTTGTCGTTGGCCTGCATCTTAGCCCTACTTATGTCGAAGTTTTTAAGCCACCTAAGGGCTTACCTTACCACATACTTAAAAACCATTGCCTACCAATAATATGCCAATAATCTACAAAAAAGCTTTTCTCTTTATAGAATCGATTTAAATTTGATTTAAAAACGATTCAGTAGTTAAACTCAATTTACTTACACCTAAGTAGAGTTGTAGCTATATTGGTTAGGTACATTACAAGCAATGTACTCCTAGGTACTAACTCCACTAAACTCTAGTACTAATGTTAATATAGTAAACTTCGTAATAAAGATCACGACTTCCTAAAACTGAAGTGGACTACAAGTCTTAAATTCGGCCATGAATTCAAAAAAGGACACGTTCACAATTGGTTAAAAAAAGTTGCATTGTAAGTCCTAAGTAAGTAGGTATTCCTGTTGAACTTCACTAAAGAGTTCCAATTTCAAACATTGTAAAAGAATTGACGAATAACATCTAATAAACATTGAACAAATCGATGGTAATTCGATCACTCCATCACCGCGCAGCCAGCCTTGTTCTGTGGCAGATTCGAGTCTCATCGATTGTCTTTGTCAGAGACAAACGATCTCCGTCTGAGCGCAAATCCTCGCGGATCCGTCCTGAACTCCACTTAATTAAATTGATATTTAACTAAAGCATAATTTGCTCGTAAATTAAGTGAGATCCGTTGTTTATAGCCGCCCGCCGAGCGCACCGGCCAATTAATAAATTAACGAGGATCTACCAGCCTTAAGGTGTTCCCAACACTGAGACTTCAATTATTCATTAATTTAATTGCTTTTTGTTAAGAGTAGGTACGATTTCTCTTGATTATAATACAGTTGGTGGATGCTAGCGTATTCTCTCGGGGTTCTTTAGAGGTTATTCAAAATTGTTTTTATTAATTAATTTGTTTTCATGAAAAGACGGCGATTAATCAACGGAGTTAGTGATAGATATATAATAAAGTGTGATAGCAATGTATAAGTACGATCGGAAACAAAGCACCATCGAAGATATGTAACTGTTAGCGAGCGAGGTTCATCGGACGGTGTGTGTGTGAAGTGTGGAGTGAGGCGGGCGGCACGAGTCGAGGGCGGGCGGAACACGTTCGCTGTAAATCATAGCGCTCCGGTCGCCGTCGGTATTATCAAAATGGATGCTCCCCGCGCGTATGAGTTATTTCCATATTTGACACCGAATTACTTTCGAGAAGTGCCGACATAAATACGAGCGAGTCCGCGCCCGCCCCGCCCCGCACCCGCGCCCCGCGCCCTCCCTGCGGCCGGCGTGCATTTATTTGATTAACTCAGAGTTGTTTAATTTAATCGAATTAGAAGGTAAGCCGTCAGGGCGCTCGCCCACCCCGCTCTCGCTTATTTTAAAACCGTTCCGAACATCTTTACAGTGGTTTCTGCGCAATAAAATATCGCCACCCTCGCGCTTCGCGAATAACTTTACAATTTTATGAACAGGGGAACAATTAAGCGTCGTTGTATACTTTTTTCCTAAATTCACGGGCGCCTGTGATTGTTTTGCGCGCCGAGCGCCGCGAAGATTCATGTCTTCGTTGAATATGAATTCTTAATTTTATGAAGATCAACCTCCTATTCTTTATGATTTAATGGAAGGTGAAACAAAAATATTGCTTGTTTATGGTACTTTACAGTTAGAGGGTCTAATTTAAAGAAAATTAGATTTTTCGCAAGGAAAGAGTAATAGGTACCGAAAGTTTTAGGTTACCTAAAAATTATAAGGTTTTTATTAGGTGAACATGAAGATTTTATATTTTTAAATCAATCACGCAAAATTATGTAGGTACGTATTTAAGTGCTTAACATACCATAAACTCGGCTTAACTTCAATGACAGTTAACAAATGATTAGTTCTCCATTAGAAATCCGCATAAAGTGTACAATATCAATCCTTTATATAATAAAAAGCCACAAACAATTGCGTAATCAATAAAATGGTACAAGAGCGCGCGCAGTCAAAGGGGCATAACATAACAAATAACCGTTTCATTTCACTTTACATGATTATTCTCGTGTTAGGCGGGCGGCGCGGGGGGCGGGCGGTAAGTTAATAAGACATTTAGCAGGGGACGGCGGGATTGCGTCCGAATGGCTCCCGCGGGGAATCATTTTATTCGATTCCGGAGAGCGGCTTTTTTCCGCTTTACGCTCCGTTTAGCGGTTCCTCGATGTGCTTGCAATCACGATAGTGCGATTCAGTAACGTGATATGTTCCCCGATAACCGGCGCTATCATCTTTCATTTGTCGGCGTGACGTTATGAACGGCGACGGGTAGCCGCAGGATGGCTCGTATGAGAGTGATTCGATTACCAGATGACCCGCGGTTTAGTTTTATGTCAACGGGTAACTGGGTCACTCGGAACACGTTTATTTTAGAAATATAGGCTCATTTCAATACAAACAAAATATGAATTGCGATGAAAATTATTTTGCAATCACGTATGCACTTAAGATACTTTTGATCTATTGTTTATTTAATTTATTGGCAAAGATTTCCTTCTGATACCAATTTTATTAGATTCTTATGCAATAAAAAAAACAACCACCCAAGTATCATGAAAAAAAACAATCATTACGATATAACAGATGGCAAAAAAAGCTTGAGATATTATATCAAAACAAGTGAATTAGATTAACGAATAAAATATATCGGATCGTTAAAGTGATCGCATACATCGGACCCCGGCGTAGTGTTGACCGCGGGGCAGCGAGCGATCGCTAAGTGCGTTGTGCAATTCCCTGAATTTATCGCCTCGCGTCTCCCGTACCTCGGCTTTTTTACCGCGCCCGTCCGCGCGGATTCCCGCCTCGACCCGCCATTTTAATTATTCATCCGCGTGAGTTATGGTCGAATTAAAAAACTGTTAGAGTCGGACCGGCGGCGCCGGCGGGCGGAGTAATCGAGTTAGATGAAGTCATGGAGAATACGTAATACGGAATACCACCGGCACCGTCCTACATCTGTTCGCTGCGCCTTGCACTCGCTCGCCCACTCGGTCCCTCATCCTCGTTACGAAGCCACCGAGGAGCCGACACCAGCAAATAGTTTGCCAGAATCATTTGCAATTTGTAGGTTTCGACTACATTAAACAATTTATCTGTTTTGAATAATACGAAGTGCAGAAACATTCATTACGGAAGCAGAGCAGCGATGTCTTTCTAAATAAATTATGGGTGGTTTTCATTAATTATGCGTTGGCATTATAGTGAGTTGTAAATTGCAATTTTGTTTTATGTGATCGGTATATTTTAGTTATTTAATAACTCGTATAATAGGTACGTACCTTTGTGCATTTGACTCTCGTGTTTGCGACATTTCGCTCTCCGGTTTTGGAACCAAACCTGCAGATAAAAAATAAATTTTTAGTGTTTCAAGGACAATATAATACTTGTTATTTTACACATCTATTTTGACTGTTTTTGACTGCATAGTACATAGCTTCGAGCTACGAAAATACTACGACGTAGCCATCTCCGTACGACGTAGGTACGTACTACGGCGTAGATCTATTATTTTTTGAGTTTGTTACTAAAGTAATACCGATCGATTAACATCAAGAAACCAGTACCAGTACTTTATTTTCATCTCCGTTTTTTTTATCAATACTACTGTAGACAATTATTACAAGAACCTTAGGTATTCTAACTTTGAGTTTATCATTCTTCTGACCATATAAATCTCTACAATAAACAGGGTCCAATTGAAATCATTGAATAGTAACAAATCCGTGTTTGTCCAATATATTTATAATATAAACAGACCGGGTGCGTTACTGCGTCAATAATCGCGTTAGAGAGAAGAACACGTCCCGACTGATTGCAACATGCAAATGTTAATCATCGTAATTGAATTACTGCAGCTGCATTGATTTGTTACTATATTATGATAAAACTGGCAGCATTTTGCGGTTAACCATGATGTGATTTTGCCCATGAAATTTTTACCCGCGTGTGAATATTCCCTTATTTTTTATTTTGTCCGGGAAAATTAGTTTTTAAGAATTAAGTGAGGTGTCAAGGTACCGTGGACTAAGCGATGTTAAGTAATCGCGATTGTTAAGCAATATGCAGTTTGATGAGGGACCCGATTGTTTCAATATGATTCAGATTCAGAGAGAAGTCAGATTATTTTGAAAGTCTCTGGGCGGTCTAACCACACCGACACCAGGGTGGGCCGCTCATCGACTCGAACTTATTTTTCCCTAAAAGTAAATATCCTACTGCTGTTATCAGTACAGTGAAGAAGGTTAGGAGTAATCAGGAGACAGTAGAGCGAGGGGTCCAACAATAGCGCTACCGTGCTTCGGAGGGCACGTTAAATTATCGGTTCCGGTTGTTTCAGCCGTCAGACCATGTCGAAGGACTTAAGGCGGCTAAGAACTCTGACACCAGGGTGGTCCAGTAACCTACTAGAACTTTTGGAGATTTAAATAAAAAGTTGCTTAAAAGGTTTGGTGTCTCATATTTTCATTGAGACCTGTTATTATATTTTGTCAAAAGAAGTAATAATATTTTTATTTTAGACCAGCAGCGCCGCGGGGCGTGGCATAGTTCATTAATATGTGTTAAACATGGAAGACTTAAGAAGACTATATGTAGATAACGAATTGTAGCATATTTAGATAAAATAACAAGGCATATTTTATCTAAAAATGCTAACAATTATGTTTTAGATACGCAACGTTCGGTGATTGGGACCTGCCGTTGGACCCTCAAGTAGGTATTGTGCTTGATTGTACAAATGAACAATGCTATTCTCTTTTTACCTACACAAGATAAATATTTAGTTTCACCCCTTTTCAATCTTTGCTTTGGGTTGAGCTTTACATACTAAATCAGTTCACGTTTTTTTCTCGAAAAATCCTCCTCTACACCGAACAGAATTACAAATAAGATTACAGATACACAAAACAAAACGGATACTCTTCAACTAATTAAATTGATGTGTGTCTTATCTCACTAAAGCGAAATAGTTTTATTTCGATGCACTTACGGTGTCCGATTTATTCAGATTTATATCCCCTACTACCGTACCGAGGCACTTAACACCGATCGAGTTGTAATCGCGATATATTGCCGATAAACTGGCACTTGTTGGCCTCTTACAGCTAATTACGTGCATTAGTAATGAGAGGGGACCTGTCGAGAACCGCGCGTAGGGGAGTGTTATCGCTCTGCTTAATTAATATTGTACGTGATAATCTCGAACTTGGAACTCAATTGATATTTGTGATGACGTGTTTATTGTTAATTAGTATTTACATATTATTTTTATTGATTGTTGCGAATCTTTAAACAATCCTGTCAAAGCATTCGACTGATTTTAAATTTAGCCAAAATACTTTACTACTACAAAATACTTCTTCTTCTTTAGAAATGCTTTACTAATGTTAGCGTTTCTTCTTCTACCAAATCCTCCTAACCTTACTGATAAGTTAAGTGAGTGAGACGTCTCTTTCTTCACTTGTAGCGAGGTCTCTCAAACTAAATCATGGTTACTGCAATCCATCCAGGAATTTGGGTGGCCCAAACCCGATGGCTGGACTGAAACCAATATATATCTAGTTTGTTTACTTCGTGTACCTGCACTCTCGCCTCGCTGAGCCCCAGTCTCTGGCTGAGCTCCTCCCTCATGAAGGCGTCCGGGTAGTGCGTCTCGTCGAACAGCCGCTCCAGCTCGCCCAGCTGTTCCAGCGTGAAGTTCGTGCGGGACCGCCGCTGTTTGCCGCCCCCATTACCGCCGACGCCATTCGGTGATTTGTCCGTCGGATCTGGACGAAACGATCAATAAATTAAGGAAATTGAGTTATTAGGTAAAATATAGGTATGTTAAATTAGTATGTGTGTGTGGGAGATGCTACTACAATGTTTCCTGGATTTCTTTTTGCCTGCGAAGTTGCTATAAAAAAGCATTTCTTTTCTGGTTAAATTTATAAGACTAAACTGGACGAAACGTATGTTGCGTTTCGTTGCGAACCCACAAAAACTGAGTAAATAAAATGTTGATACTCGTAACTTATAATGTTTTGATCTCATCCTGATACGATTGAAAAGTACATACCTATTCTCTAGGCTAGGCTACGTCAAGTTCATTAAAGTTAAGTAAATCTATATATATAAAATTCAAAGTCCTGACTGACTGATAATCAACGCACAGCCTCAACCGCTACACCTAGAAGCATGAAATTTGGCAGGAAGGTTCTTCAAGTGACGTAAGTGCACACTAAGAAAGAATTTTCGAAAATTCTACCCCCAAGGGGATAAAATAGGGGATGAAAATTTGTATGAAACTTTGTCAATTTTAAACCGATCGGGCTGAGACATTGCATGCATATAGCTGCTATGAAGTAGGCATCCCCTAAGAAAGGATTTTGATAAATTCTACCCCCAAGGGGATAAAATAGGGGTTGAAAGTTTGTATGAAACTTTGTCAATTTTAAACCGATCGGGCTGAGATTGTGCATGCATATAGCTACTATGACGTGGGCATTCCCTAAGAATAGATTTTGATAAATTCTACCCCCAAGGGGATAAAATAGGGGTTGAAAGTTTGTATGAAACTTTGTCAATTTTAAACCGATCGGGCTGAGATTGTGCATGCATATAGCTACTATAACGTGGGCATCCCTTAAGAAAGGATTTTGATAAATTCTACCCCCAAGGGGATAAAATAGGGGATGAAAGTTTTTATGAAACTTTGTCAATTTTAAACCGATCGGGTTGAGCCTTTGCATGCATATAGCTACTATGACGTAGGCATTCTCTAAGAAAAGATTTTGATAAATTCTACCCCCAAGGGGATAAAATAGGGGATGAAAGTTTTTATAAATCTTCTTATTACGAAACTTAATGCGGCAGACTAAATTCCACGCGAGCGAAGCCGCGGGCAAAAGCTAGTCTCTTATAAAATCCCTTAATTATTCAGGCAAATAAAACTATTTAATCTAGCTTGATTCGGTATATTATCTATAATATAAAAATGAATCGCTGATTGTATTGCTTAGCGCATAGCTTCAGAACGACTGTACCAAATTGGATGATTCTTTTTTAAAGTGTTCTTTATTGTCAGGACAAGGTATTTATATAAGAAAATAAGTAGGTAATAAAAATCTCGAAATTCACACGGGAACGGGGGCGCTGCGGATGAAACCCCGGGGCACAGCTAGTAAGTATAAAAATATCTTAAATATATTTTACTGCTCTACTCTTGATTTCGAAATCCCAACAGGAGTGAGTGAATGCGACCAAAAGCGATACTTGTACGCATAGCACTATTTTGGAACAGATGTTCAAAACCTAGGTACTTACTGTGTCTTACAATACAACAATGTCGTACTTTTTAACTAATACCTATTTACTATCTATACTAATCTATACTAATATTATAAAGCTGAAGAGTTTGTTTTGTTTGTTTGTTTGTTTGTTTGTTTGTTTGTTTAAACGCGCTAATCTCAGAAACTACTGAACCGATTTGAATAATTCTTTCACTGTTAGATAGTCTATTTATCGAGGAAGGCTATAGGCTACATTTTATCCCGAAATTCCCACGGGAACGGGCACAACGCGGGTAAAACCGCGGGGCGCTGCTAGTACTTAGTATAAAGTGGATGATTTTATTTAAATCGGTCTACTATTTTTATAATCGGATAAACTTAAATGCCTATACCTATTTCAACAATGTATCTACAAACAAATGAATGTAAAACAAAATCCATAACACTATAGAGGTTGAAATCAGATGAGTGTCTCTTAGAAGACTAATAAAATGTACCGGGTAAGTGGCATTCACTTCACTCGGATCATATTGTGCAATTCACTCGGAACTCCCCAGGGTCTGACGGGGGCACGAATGAATGCCAGTCGGTTACTCATACTCGTATATACTTAACTAGCAGCGCCCCGCGGTTTTACCCGCGTTGTGCCCGTTCCCGTGGGAATTTCGGGATAAAATGTAGCCTATAGCCTTCCTCGATAAATAGACTATCTAACAGTGAAAGAATTATTCAAATCGGTTCAGTAGTTTCTGAGATTAGCGCGTTTAAACAAACAAACAAACAAACAAACAAACAAACAAACAAACAAAACAAACTCTTCAGCTTTATAATATTAGTATAGATAACGTTTTGAACATACTGGTTTCTCAAGTTTAAGCGAACACACTACTCATTTTGAATTGAAACTACGTTTACGAGTCTTCTGTGACCACGGTTCCTGTAAAGGGCCGATACGTCAGATTAAATCTATACTAATATTATAAAGCTGAAGAGTTTTGTTTGTTTGTTTGTTTGTTTGTTTGTTTAAACGCGCTAATCTCAGAAACTACTAAACCGATTTGAATAATTCTTTCACTGTTAGATAGTCTATTTATCGAGGAAGGCTATAGGCTACATTTTATCCCGAAATTCCCACGGGAACGGGCACAACGCGGGTAAAACCGCGGGGCGCTGCTAGTCTATATCTATATATATATAAAAAAGTCGTGTTTGTTACACTATTTATAACTCGAGAACGGCTGAACCGATTTGGCTGAAAATTGGTGGGGAGGTAGCTTAGAACCAGGAAACGGATATAGGATACTATTTATCCCGTACCTATTTCCTACGGGTACGGGTGCGCTGTGGGTGAAACCGTTGGGTACAGCTAGTGTAAAATAAAAGCGAAGTGTATCCGTAAACGTAGTTTCAATTAACGTATTGAACATACTCATAGCGTAATTATAAAACAAACAATGAACATACAACATTCGAATGAGAACTTTACGGATTATGGAAAACTCGTACACCATTTGTTTTTTTAACGGACTTCAAAAAGGGAGAAGGTTTCTTAATTCCGTATATATGTTTTTAACTAACATTTAACTTAAGTAAGTACTTATTATGACAAGGAACTATGATCACAGCACAGAAAATGTGCCCCAAACATCCGTAAGAGTTCAAATTGTGTGTTTAGTATTTTTCATACCACCAACAATCGTGCTTTAAACAGTTTTAATTTGACAAAGCGATATTAACTTAATGTGATTGTTAAGCTACGTGCAATTCAATCCTGTTTGTGCGGAGGGCACGTTAAATTGTCGGTCCCGGTTATTTCAACCGTCAGACCATGTCAGAGGCCTTTAGGCGGTCTAATAACTCCCATGCCAAGTTTGGCCACTAACCTACACGAACATATGTACTTTTTACCTCATAAATGAAATCTGTTTCAATTAACTGTATAAAAAGACATCAACGAGATCTTCTTCTTCTTCTGAGATGATGATTCCGTGCTTCGGAGGGCACGTTAAGCCGTCGGTCCCGGTTACTTCCTAAGGACAGTAGTCGTTACATGAGCCATGTCAGAGGCCTTTGGCGGCTCAATAACTCTGACACCAGGATTGGTCTGGTTGACCATCCACTCGATAAGAAGAAGAAGAAGAAGAACGAGATCTTAATATTTGGCCAATTAAATGATTTTTTATATAAAAGATGTGATTAAAAGAAAATAAGGTAAGTTCGCCTAATAAGGACCACGATTTTACAAATCCTTATAATTCTAATTTAAGAAGTATTTTCATACAAAACACATTTAAAGTGTACAAATAATCTATATTTGATGTAAAAATATTTATCAAGACATATCCATCACAAGTTAATTAATGGCAAAAATTTGTTTTTAAAAAGCTTGTCAATGGACCTTATTAAAAACAAATGGTCTCAATAAGGGTAATTCCTATTCTGTAGATATTTCCGAAACTAAATAATTTTATGTTTTTATTTCAAGATAGTTTTAAACTCTTTCAATTATTTTTGTCATTCCCGATAGAATAATCCAAAAATTAATAAGAATTGAAGTGATGGGCCTTATAAAGACTATAGAAACTTAAATGCAGAGTAATGGATTAGATTTATGTCTTACAATAAAACACAGTTCGTTTTTGTATTATTGTTTAATAAGTAAAATAATTTTAATCACAAAAGTAACATATTTAGGAACATTTTCAGTCATCACCCTTTGGGCCTTATTAAGTCTATAGAAATCAAATTTTTGGCACTGAGCCTTATTTGGTCCATACTTCTCGCTTTACTAAAACAAAAATGGTAAATGTAGTAAGTAGCAATAGTAAGCAAAGTTTAGTTAATAGGAGTTAATAGTAGTGTATAGGTAGTATGTTAGTTTAAAAAGTTTTGTTAGTGTTCATCAAATTATGTAAACAGGCCGTTTATAATTTATACACCTAATAAGGTCCGGTCCTTATTTGGTGACAAGGAAGTGGACCTTCTTAGGCACTTCGCCACGTTGGAGAAAAACAATCTAAATCTTAAAAAAAAAAACAGTGTTTTCAATAAACTTACCTTCACAATCCACGCCGAAATGTTACTTAAGACGTTGCACATTAAATTTCTAGCAAAAACAAAACAAAAACATTTAATTTTGACAAAATAACACCAACAAATTTAATAAATCGCACTACGCATCGTGACGTGTCTGCACTGACAGGAATTCTGACAAAATGGCGGCGTCAAACTCAAGTAATGCCAATGCACCTCAACGATTGGTCAGTGAGGAGCGTCGGTGCGAATTTTGATTTCAATTTAGTATCCGGAGCGCGATTTTTGAAATGGTGGCTCTTATTTGGAACCGGCCCTTATTGAGCGAACATACCTTAGATGATAAACTTTCATAATCTATTGCTCAGTATTCTAAAAGTTTAGTCACGGTCAAATGTAACTAAGATATGGCTACACTGTACTAGTTCCACTAAAACACTAAAGTAAAAGCGAAAACGATCTTTGTGTTAACCCAAATCTATTTCTTAACTAGCCGCGCCCCGCGGTTTCACCCGCGTTGTTCCCATTACCGCGGGATTTCAGGATAAAATGTATCCCTTGTGTTATTCTGATGTATCTATACTAATATTATAAAGCTGAAGAGTTTGTTTTGTTTGTTTGTTTGTTTGTTTGTTTGTTTGTTTAAACGCGCTAATCTCAGAAACTACTGAACCGATTTGAATAATTCTTTCACTGTTAGATAGTCTATTTATCGACGAAGGCTATAGGCTACATTTTATCCCGGTTTTCCTACGGGAACGGGCTCAACGCGGGTAAAACCGCGGGGCGCTGCTAGTAACCTATATTACTGTAAAGTTTTATCCAAATACCTTTTAGTAGTTTCTGCGTTAAAGAGTATTAAACATAAATCCTTACATTCATCCTCACAAACTATCGCATTTATAATATTAGTAGGATAGGAAGTAAAATACTATGACAAGTGCGTGAACCTATGTAAGTGTGGAAGATACTATGATATTAAGTACTCGTCGCTGCAAGTAGCTTCAAGTTATTCTGTGTCATGCTAAGCTCAACTCTGGTGACGACGCGAGATACATTTAACAGTCATTTAAAGCAATTTAGCAAATTGGGAAGTTCTCCTTTTTATGCGGCAATTATGTAAATGGGAGGATTATCCGGCATGGGCGGCGCTGCGGGCCACTCCCGCTCTCCCCTTTCGGGACCAAGACAGGTTTTCCTTCTTCCCGTGATTAATTGTACCTCTCCCCCCAACCCCTCTAAACACTCCAAGTGTCTGTGATTTATTTGATTGAGAAGTATTTCCCGGATATCCATTAACGGCTTATTCATTTCGTTTTGTCTCGCCTAACGATACTTGTTAAAGCTCTATTGATTTAATTTAATTAATGATGTTGGACGATGTTTTTGTACATTTTTAGAGTCTTGTTTAATAGTGTAAGGGGTAATTTTGTAGCTGTAGTCGGTAAATATGATTTGCTAAAATCTTGGCCTGGTTTCTTAATCTTATCTTCATCCTACTAATATTATAAATGCGAAAGTTTATGAGGATGGATGTACGTATGTTTGTTACTCTTTCACGAAAAAACTAATGGACGGCTTTGGTTTTGGATGAACTTTACAGTAAAGTAGGTTATACATTAGCATGGGATACATTTATAATCAGAAATTCCTGCGGGAATGGGTACAACGCGGGTGATTTTAGACTTAGAATTTCATTATTCTATAATTTTTTTTGCACCGATTGAATAAGCAGTGCGGATGGGCGGGCGCTCCGTTTTAGGCATTAAGTTGCCTTCTTAAACTTTTTCTTTCTTTTTCATCGTTATTCTCAAGAAACGTGTGAAATATAAGCGTCCGTATCCATTGAATAATTAATTTATTGATGAATTAAGTAGTTGTATTTTTAAAATGTCTTAGCTATGTTTTTTCTCAAGAAAATTTAGATTTAACTTTTGTATCGCCATGCCGTATATTCTTTTCGTGTAGTAGCACAAAGGTTCGTTAATGTAAAATGTTGTATTCCCAGTTTTTAGTCCCGTTAAAGAACAACTCAAAGGAGGGTATAGAGTGCGTGAGAGGGTACCTAAGCGATTTCTACAGAAACGTATTCAGGGTGCTCAGGGGAAAAACATACTAAAAGTCCTGACGTCTAGGAGGTGCGCCGGAGGGAAGGGAGGGTGACAAAGGTCTCAGTTTTAGGTTATTCGCGAATATCTCAAAAACGGTGCAATGTAGCAAAAAAAAGTGTATGATGAAATGAAAGCTTATATAATTCTCTATAACTTTAATTCTATCTACTTTTTCCATATTCCCAACCGTTATTGAACTACACGCTCCAGAAATGTCAAAATTAAGGAACTCGGGCAGGTAACTATGGAGCCTGCCCCAATGCTCAACAGTGACATGACCTATGTCATTTGAAAGGTCTTGAAGAGATGTACAAGTTGCTCCTAGACAGTTATATCGAATTCGACGGCCAACTCGGTGTTTTCGACCACCGAAGCATTACCACTGGAGGTGCTGTGGAGCCTGGACGGAATGCTCAACAGTGACATGACTTACGCATTTGAAAGCTCTTACAAGTCACTTTTTAATAGTTATATCGAAATCGACGCCAAACTTGGTGTTTTCGACCACCGAAGAAAAAACTCTAGGTGTATGTGCAGTTGACCATGATCGTATTGGTCAACAGTGACATGACTAATGTCATTTGAAAGCTCTTACAAGTCACTCCTTGACAGTTATATCGAAATCGACGACCAACTCGGTGTTATCGACCACCGAAGTATCGACATTGATCGTATTGCTCAACAGTGACATGACACATATCATTTGAAAGCTCATAAAGAGTTTTATAAGTCACTCTTTGATAGTTATATCGAAATCGCCGTCCAACTTAGTGTTTTCGACCACCGAAGAATGGAGTTGGGCTATGCCATACCGAAGTATCGACGCTGATCCTAATGCTCAACGGTGACATGACCTATGTCATTTGATAGCTCTTGAAGAGTCGTACAAGTCACTCTTTGACAGTTATATCGAAATCGACCGCCAACGCGGTGTTTTCGACCACCGAAGAATGACACTGGGTTTATGTGCAGTTGACCCTGATGGTATTGCTCAACAGTGGCATAGCTTATGTCATTTGAAAGCCCTTGAAGAGTTGTCTAAGTCACTCCTTGATATTTATATCAAAATCAAAGGCAAACTCGGTGTTTTTGACCAAAAAAAAAATATATATACACATTAGTTCAATTCATAAAATAGTTATAGAGTATTTGAAGGGCAACATAAGCGATCACTCACTGTCACTGCACATGTTTAGGTTAACTCAAATATGTCATGGTTGCTTAATACGACACCCTTTCAGTCCGGGAACACAACTTACGCGTGTTTTAGATTTTTTAAATCGTAATGCCATCTATTGAGTTCCTTTGCGCACTACTTTTATACTATTCTGATGCAAGGGCGGGCTTAAACACGCTGAATAAAGGACCTTGAGAAAATTCCATTCTTCTGTGGTCGAAAACACCAAGTTGGCCGTCGATTTCGATATACATGTCAAGGAGTGACTTGGACAACTCTTCAAGGGCTTTCAAATGACATAAGGTATGTCACTGTTGAGTAATACCATCAGGGTCAACTGCACATAAACCCAGTGTCATTCTTCGGTGGTCGAAAACACCGCGTTGGCGGTCGATTTCGATATAACTGTCAAAGAGTGACTTGTACGACTCTTCAAGAGCTATCAAATGACATAGGTCATGTCACCGTTGAGCATTAGGATCAGCGTCGATACTTCGGTATGGCATAGCCCAACTCCATTCTTCGGTGGTCGAAAACACTAAGTTGGACGGCGATTTCGATATAACTATCAAAGAGTGACTTATAAAACTCTTTATGAGCTTTCAAATGATATGTGTCATGTCACTGTTGAGCAATACGATCAATGTCGATACTTCGGTGGTCGATAACACCGAGTTGGTCGTCGATTTCGATATAACTGTCAAGGAGTGACTTGTAAGAGCTTTCAAATGACATTAGTCATGTCACTGTTGACCAATACGATCATGGTCAACTGCACATACACCTAGAGTTTTTTCTTCGGTGGTCGAAAACACCAAGTTTGGCGTCGATTTCGATATAACTATTAAAAAGTGACTTGTAAGAGCTTTCAAATGCGTAAGTCATGTCACTGTTGAGCATTCCGTCCAGGCTCCACAGCACCTCCAGTGGTAATGCTTCGGTGGTCGAAAACACCGAGTTGGCCGTCGAATTCGATATAACTGTCTAGGAGCAACTTGTACATCTCTTCAAGACCTTTCAAATGACATAGGTCATGTCACTGTTGAGCATTGGGGCAGGCTCCATAGTTACCTGCCCGAGTTCCTTAATTTTGACATTTCTGGAGCGTGTAGTTCAATAACGGTTGGGAATATGGAAAAAGTGGATAGAATTAAAGTTATAGAGAATTATATAAGCTTTCATTTCATCATACACTTTTTTTTGCTACATTGCACCGTTTTTCAGATATTCGCGAATAACCTAAAACTGAGACCTTTGTCACCCTCCCTTCCCTCCGGCGCACCTCCTAGACGTCAGGACTTTTAGTATGATTTTCCCCTGAGCACCCTGAATACGTTTCTGAAGAAATCGCTTAGGTACCCTCTCACGCATTCTACAACTACTTCGTTGACGGGACTATTTAGTGACAAACAGGTAAAGTTTGTAAGTGTTCGAGCTAATCTCGGAAATTACCAGTACGATTTGAATAACTATTTTTGTAATGGATAGCCACATTCAACGGGAACGTTATAATAGGCTATTTTTCATCAGACAATTCCCACGGAAACGGACAACGCGGGTTAAACTGTGGGGCACTGCTAGTTAGTGATATATGCGGCTTGCTTCAGAGGGCACGTTAATCAGTCGGTCCCGGTTGTTTCAATCGTCAGACCATGTCTGAGGCCTTTTGGCGGTCTAAAATCTCCGACACCAGGGTTGACCACTGACCTACTCCTACCTGAATGAATGAGTGATATATGACCAATAATTAGGAAAGGAAGGTGTACACAGAAGTGTACACTACGGTTCTACCCTGATGTCACAACTGAAACGAAGCTCTGTGGCTGCGAGTGGCAATAACCAGGCCCAACCCAATAGCTATACCGCCAGGATAGTGTGTCTGACCTTAAGGCAAAAAAATGGTAAAACGCTTTTGAAATAATTAGTTTGAAGCCAGTTTGAATCGTTTTGCCCACACGCCATAACCTAAAATGTACCAGAATATCATGAAATTATCATATAGCAATAATTCCTTTGGGAACACACGTCTGTAAATGTCTGGTTCATGTGATGCCGAGCTTGTTATGTTGTATCTTCAACAAAGAACGAGGAGTAAAAAAAGAATGTCTGAAGAATACCATCGCCTGTGGCTGTTAAAGATTTACAACGAACTGATTTTGATAAAATGGCAAGGCCCAAAAGATTCCACTTTCGTCGTACCACGACATTTGGTAAAAGTGACGTCGGGTGACTTAAATCTTCTAAGTAATATTATAAAGCAGCAGAGTTTGCTTGTTTGTTTGAACGCCCCCCTTGAATAGGTATTTGCTTTGTTTTATTTTTAGTATTTGTTGTTACAGCGGCAACATAAATACATCATCTGTGAAATTTCAACTGTCTAGCTATCACCATTTTTGAGATACAGCCTGGTGACAGACGGACGGACGGACGGACGCCACGGACGGACATCAGTCTAATAGGGTCCCATTTTTACCCTTTGGGTACGGAACCCTAAAAATGGGTTCATAAATGACGCGACGGAGATAAGACTCAACAAACATTTTATAAATACTTACATTCAGACAAATTGGAAGCTTTCTCTTGGGTTTTGAACAAATGTTTGTGGGTTTAGAATGGTTTCTTGGGTAGATCGAATAGAAACTACAAAAATAAATGCGATACACATGACATTTCTTATATTGAGAGGTTGTGTGTGTTTGTATACATGTTTATACAGAGTCATAACTTAGGTGATGAGTACGTTCTGCCAAGATTCGAATTTTAAGTTTGAGTGGCATTGAACTTAGGGCTTCCTCCCCGTGGCCATTCTCTAGCTACAACATTCCGTATGTCATGAGATTACCTGTTCTTTGTTCGTCGTCGTCATCGTTAGCGGGGTCCGGCTTGCAGTGGTGCAGCGGCACGGGCGAGAGCAGCCAGTTGCGCGGCCTCTTGGGCGGCGGCGGCTTGTCGTCGAGCGCCGTGATGTCCACGTCCTCGTCGGGCTCGCCGGGCGAGGGCGGCGGCGCCGGCGCCTCGCCGCCCTCCAGCGACTTGCTCACGAAGTCCGCCAGCCGCTCCATCACCATTACTGGCGCGAGCACGCGAGCCCGCGCGCACCCATCCACGCCGCGACACGCTCTACTCGCCACACTGCCGCGCGCCACACACGCCCACTCCCCACGACACCCCTCACCACCAATCACTAAACTAACCCCTATTTTCTCTGACGTAGAGTAAAGTTTGAATATAATTTATTCGAGGGCGGCGCCGCAGTCCCCGCCCTATAGCCGCGCACGCGCCCGCCCTGCGCCGCCGCGCCGCTCGTAGCGGCCTCGTAGACTCGTAGCCGACGGGGCGATAATACACGCCTACATTATCATTACATTGAAATGAATTTTTAACATTGTGTTTGTGCACCCGGGTGATGATGACAAGTGTTATTAGTTATGTTATCAGTATTATATCTGTGCCTCCAGTGAAGAACGGACTAAGTCGAGTTATTCCCTTTGGTTTTTATTGCACCATTGGATTCAGCTTGTCAAACTACACAACATATCAAAAGGACATATCTCTAGCTGCATCCTAACCCATTTTTTCGGATGACCCAAAGGGTATAAGTAGGGTGTGATTAACGGACTAAGTTGCCTTATCCATCATTTTAGGCAACCGCAAAGGAACTAGTCGTCTCGAGATAAAATTACCCACGAACCAAAAGACGTATGTGCAGTTATATTTTTTGACTAAAGACTTAATTCATTTTGTTCCATCAGCCCTAATCAGTATTTTGGTATAAACGCATTTGTGTCATTTTTCTAACGTGCCGTAAAGGAACAACTCTTTTAGTGTCATTGGTTCAAGTAACGACATGAGTCACTTCCGCATTAATGCCGTGTTGCTATTGGTCTATTTGAGTACTACACGGAAACAACAAATTCTATTCCTTTTTGCTACATATTATTTTTCAATAGTTTTTTCAATAAAATCTGCAACAACAAATCTTTATATTTTTTATAAAAAGTATTTATCAGTTAACTTGGGATATTATAATTATTAATTTACGACGTGCTTTTTAAATAAACATTCAACTGATTTAACATACTCAGTGCATCGCCGGTCGGAACGTGATCAGCCACAAAGTTTTGTTTTCTGTTGTGTTTTGAAAACATGGATCGTGGGAGAAGGATCGCTAACTTGGTGATAAATCCACCGGAAAACGTAAGTGCCTGTTGTATTTTGTTATTTAAGTTATTCGTCAATTCGGCTCAATATCGGATTTGTTTGTTTACCAACTATTAATTACTATAAGTACCTACTTACTTGTTTGTTTTATAATTACTGTTTCTGTTAAGAAATTGTTTAATTGACAATAGTTTAAATCATTACTTTCATTTAACGAGCCATAATAACAAATCGAACGATAAAAATAGGCATTCATTTCTAATTGGGGTAATACGTAACAAAGTAAGTTGGTAATGGGTACCTAATCTTTCGCGTTATGTATTGTGTAGGTACCTTTTTGCAAAATCCTCAGCAGAGTCAAAGTTTAACTAGGTTTCTATTTACCTGAGTAGATAATGTTGGTTTATTTATTTCACGACTATAATTAAGTATAATTTATTTTATTAGATTCCGATTCCGCCTGATAAGCGGACATCGTCGCTTCGTCGCATCGTCGCTAATAGTCGTGAAAATCGAAATACACAAACACAGGTAACTAAACGCTACTTTCACTGTAAAATAAAATGTGCTGAAATGACTGCGTGAGCCTAATTCAATGTATTTATGTATATATTGTTTTGCAGGGACAACTTATTACTCCCAAAGATTTGGGAATTTCAAATATTGAGATATGTGGCGTGAGTATACATGTCTTCCATCTCTATATTTACTAATGAAAATAAACTATTATCTAGGTAGTATTTTGTGAGCTTTAAGTTATATTTAAATAATTCGTATGTCCATAAGGGCAAAAAATGTATTTATTCCATTGTACCGCCTTGACCTAAAAGAAACAACTCGTGTTAAGATGTTGCTTCTCGTAAATATTTAGTCACTTTTGCAACTATGCCGTATTGAACCTGGGGGTTTTAGGGAACTGCTCGTTTCATTACGTTTATAATTATTTCTTTTAATAAATAAATTACTTTGAAACTTATGTATGATTATTGATTACTCACGTCAACGATATAGGTATTTTAAATTGTTTTATATTAGTATTAATTTGATTGTGAATTGAATTACTACAGGCTGAAGAATACCAGATTGGGGATCTCGATATCATTAATATTGATAATAACTCTACGAGCATAATAGAAGACTCTCTAGAAGAGATCGATAAAAGCTTATTAAGAAAGGTGCGGATTTTAATCATCAAATTCAATTCATATTATTACGTGTATGGTTAAACAAATTGAAACATTACATTATGTGTATTTTGTTTACAGCAATTTTTGGTCACATCTCAAGAACTAGGAATAACTGAAAATCAAAAAACAACTGATGATTTCTTGAAAAAAAACACGAACCACGATCAGGACAACGTAGTTGTCCTCGCCGTTAGTAATGCACCAGAAAATAATCCAGAACGGCAGAGTGTGGCAGTTGATGCCCCTTTAGAAGATTCTGTTCGAGTAAATAATTCCAAGTCTTATTCATAAAATCGTTCCTTCTTCATATAAATGCATAATTTTGTAATTATTGTAATACATTGTTGCTTTATATTTTTTAGGATAACGAACAACCCTCAACTTCTGGTTTACAAAATATTACGTCCCATCAGCGTAGCACAAATGTCTGTATTTATAATAATGGATTTTTGGGAAGTCCTTCTCAGCGTTGGGATAGGCCTATTGTAAGTTTATGTGGTTCCTTTTGAGAATTTAACATGTATAATGGTTTTGTATCATAGATATACATAATGTTTAATTTGAACCAGATAGCATCATGTCTATATGACCATATAAAAAACTTACCACTGTCAGTAAAGAGAATTATTCTATATTCTGACACTTGTGGCGGTCAAAATAAAAACTCTTTTGTAGCTGCCATGTTTTTAACTATAATGAAAGAATGTCCTCACATCGAAGTCATTGATCATAAATTTTTAGTACCTGGACATACGCACATGGAATGCGACTACGATCACTCTGTCATTGAAAAAGCGAAGAAACGAGTTACCGACATACATCTCCCAAGAGATTATTACCAAATGGTTCGATCTGCTGGCAGAAAGGGTCAATTCACTGTAAGGGAGATGACCTTAAATAAATTTTACAACTTCGAGAATCTCCTTAAAGGACCAATGATTTTACGAAAAAATAACTCTGTTAAAGAGAAAGTACATTGGCCTGCTATAACTTGGTTCAGGTACACGCAAACTGACGAATTCTTGGTGCAGTATAAAAAAGACTTGAACAATGAATCTGACTTCCTAGAACTATCTTTCAAAAGACACGGAAGAACTAAAAATCTTCCTTTGACTTTAACTGTCATTTCCGAAACGCCACTACCAATAAGTGTTGAGAAAAAAAAGGATCTATTAGATCTATTACCTTTTATAGACAGCGAGTGCCATGATTTTTATAAAAACTTAAAAACATCAGAAGATGAAAAAGCAGAAGAAGATCCTGATTTAAATATGTTAATGCACAACGAGGAGGAAGAGCAAGATGAAAATACCTAAGTCATTAAATTTGTATTTTTATTAATTTCTTAAATAAATGTCTTTTGTTTTTATTATCTAACGATAAAAAACCCGTTGTTTTCATTACTTTTTCAAGCTATATGCATGATTGTTCTACTAAAAGGCCTCAATTGAGTCATAAAGTACACAAATTTCAAGAATAATAAGTCGCATCATTTCTATAAAACCAAAATTGGCAATAATATAAGTCGTGTTATGCGATTATGAACATAGTGCATGAGGGCATAAGTCGTTATATTACAAAAAGTTAAAAAAAAATTATGTGAATACATTGAGTTATTCCATAAAGTACTCGTTCCTAAGGCCACAACTATAAAAAAAACCGAAAAAAACATATTTATGGGGTCATTAAAATCTGCATTCATATGTAAAACTAAAGCCTAACATCATATCTTACCCATACAAGCTTAAAAATTCTAAGTTATAAAAATTTAGTATTGATAAACAGTTTTTTGTCTCTCCTGAAAAGTGCTGTTTTTGAGTTATTCCCTTATTCACTGGAGGCACAGATATATTTTCACATAAGGACATTATTCGATTTAAATAATTGAAACACAGATTTTCTTATAAATTCCTATATTATCTGGTGCAACAAATTAAACCTACAAATATAATATAACACGTGGCAACAAGTATACTAAACAATAAATCTAATATTAAAATTATGTAAAATATTTATATAATAAGTAAATGGAATTGAACACAAGCGTTTGGGAAAAACATGTGTAAATAATAAGCTCTTGAAACTTGGAAAGACTAGGTAAATACATCTTTTAGATACCTTAAATACACACAAGTATTGCCTACAGAAAGTTTCCTAGTGTTGAAACAATGAGCAAGTTAGGTAACCTCGTTCCTACCGGCGCGGTGTAGTAGGTACTAAATGATGGCGGCGCTGAGCCCAACGCCGAGCCTGAACTTGTCGTTAGGATGGTTGAGCAGCGCGGAGAGCGAGCATGTGAACTTGGCGCGGTTGCCGGTGAGGGAGCGCTGCAGGGTGCACCCCACCAGCCCATCGGAGTCCGCAGACCCTCGCACCGTCCAGTCCTCGGTGCGCCACTCGTACGCGAGGGTTGCGACGGCGCGACGGATCGCGAATCCCACCTGATTATACAACAAACGTTTGAAGGTACATTTTTTTCTCACATATCGTAGGTATTTGGTTTATCAATTGATAAGGCATCCAATCTATCTCTATTATAAATCTTCTAGTAGATTTGGATAACTAATACTTCGAGTTCATATTTGATATCGAGTGAGAGGAATTAAACAGCGGCAAATACGGGGCATTAGAAAAGCAAAACAGGCAAGCACTTTAGTTACCTAACGCCTCAGAGACTTCAAATGCTCCCTAAGTAGAGATTTAATGAGTGTTTTAAACATGTAATCAATTCGTGTGTGTAAGTGTCGAATTAATGGACGTCCCTGAGTAAATAATAATAATAAATAATAAATAAATTTATTCATCAAATACGTATACATTGAATTCTTTCTGATGTTCTGAGTGCGGCTGTAAGTAGTAGGTATAACGCAAGTTCTTACAATAATAAGTATCTGCATAGTGCATACAGGTCTCGTGGCTACATACATTGAGTATTTACAGTTCTTGGTGATCGAAAAGGTAGGGTTTCGTATAAGAGATGTTAAACTTACCTCAAGCATAGCCGCTGTAGTGAGGAAGGGTGTGACGACCTTCGCGTAGCACAGGTCGAGGCCGCGGTTTCCCACGGTGGCGCTGACGGCGTGGTCGCCCGTGGCCCACCGGCCGGCGCCAGAGGCCGAGCTCGCTTCGGTCTCCTGCGCCCGGGCCACCACTTCAGCGCCCAGTGAAATTTCCTTGGTTATAGCCTGAGAATGTGGAATGTACCTATCTATAGATACTTATAGCGAGTCTATAGGTCTAAATAATCCGCCGTCGCTTCTTCAGGTTTCTTAGCTTGGATAATATTTATGACCTTTTTTATTTACATAATCACCAACATATTTTTAAATAAACGCAACGATCACAAAATATATCAAACCCTTTTGCTTTGCAGAGCACAGACAGATGCGAAAAAATTGCTCACGATTGAATTACTTAATATAAAGGGATGAAGTGTGCTCACCTGCAAATAATGAAAAGCAATAAACTCCTTATTGACTGCTATAACTGACGCAGTAAAAGTGTGAGAATATGCGTCCATTATACTCTCGAGACTGTACAATTCTGCGTCGGCAACTTGCGCTACCATGGTGGCCCTCGTTGCCGGTGTGGGCGCCACGCGGAACTCGCAGCTCATCTGTCCCCCGGGGGCCGCCTCCATCACGAAGTAGGGCAGCGCCGCCGGCTTGTTCCGGTCCATGTACGACAGCATCAGCTTGTAACCTCCAGGCGACACGGAACTAAATGATATACTATGGCCGAGCAACCAATTACTCTGAGTGCTCTGTTTCACAGACACGCAGGCGCCTTCGAAACATTGAGGCAGACGAAACCTTGCTCCGTTATGTATATGCCTGAGAAGACCAGGGTTGTTGGCGCCCTCTGGAAGTTTTTCATCTTCATTGTTATCGCACCTTGATCTAGAGCCGGTGACTCCGGCTCCCGTTCTCCCTCTGTCACTCGAGTTGCCCTTAGCACCGGCAGCCACTTTACAATCGCATTTATGAGGTTGAGCGTCTCCAGCGCCCGTATGAGGACAGCTTGGCGGCTCCGACTTTCCACCACAAGGGTTCTCCTTTTTAGGACAAGGTTCATCACACTTTGCATAAATTGTATTGAAAATGTTCAATTTTAGTAAATTAGATAGTGAAAGAAAATACTTTGGTTGTTTTTGATCCATTTCTTTGATTTATCAATGTAGAAAATATATGTTTCTATACAAAATCGGTTTTGAATCTTTCCCAAAATCCTAACATGGAAAATTTGGCACAAAAAAGACATTGACATTAAAAAGTTTTAAAATTAGAATTGTTTAGTAATATTTTACAATATTAAAGAGATCTAATTGATTAACCCTCCCCCAGGCCGGGGCACGCCGGGCTCAGTGAAATATTCTCTCTAAACTCTTTTCGGCTAAGATAAGTTAAACATACCTAGTTGGTACCTTAGCGTAGCAAAGCAACCGACCGTGATCTCTCTTGTCTTGTATGGAAAAGCAGTTACTTTCGAACGCAAGTTAGCAACTACTGGGGACTATATGATGGTAATCTTGAAACCCTCAAAAGATCGTTAATCACAAAACGTTGTTCTGTTATTGGGGCGACTTAAGTCTCGACTTACGTCGTCGTACCTACCTAAGGTAAAGATTTTGAAAGGGTCATTTTTGTTTTAGTTATTTGTACTTCCTCGTTTGTGATTTCTCATATACTTAAATATAATAATGTACTGAGCAGCGAAGAATCTTGTTTTCTCTAAAGATATTGAGGATAATAAAGAGTTTCAATCGTTAGACCAAGTCGGAGGCCTTTGGGTGGTCTAAAAACTACTTACGACAATATTAATGAGTTAACTGCTAGCACTCATGGCGAAGTTTGACAGCGATGTTAGTTCATTGCGATTGTTAAGCAACGTGCAGCTCGACCCCTACTTGGATGGGTGGCTGATAGTGGCAGTTCTATCTGAGCGCTACCGTGCTTCGGAGGGCACGTTAAACTGTCGGTCCCGGTTGTTGCAATCGTTAGACCATGTTGGAGGCCTTTAGGCGGTCTAAAAACTCCGACACCAGAGTTGACCACTAACCTACTCGAACATGGATGAAGTAGTTTAACCAATTATCTGTAGTTATTACTACATAGGCACTACAGGTCACTGACCTGTACACATAGGTACTCGAACTTACTTTTTTACTCCTAACCATGGATTTAATAATATATTAAATCCATGTCCTAACCACAGCTCCTCACCAAGGACTTCATCTCATAACTTATGACAAATGTAATTTTGACAGTTATGACACTGACGTTTCATGTAACTTAAAAGTGATTTGTTTACTTTTTTATTAATTTGCTTTTCTTCTATTTTTTTCCATTATTTTTCCAAAATACACATTTTAATCGCATGTTCTAACTTCATCCTTTCTTTTTCCTACCTATACTGCTTCCCAACTGTGAACTTTGTGGAAATACATTTGTTCATTACATTATTAAATTCTGTAAACTACTGTGACAAACGTTTGGGTTTTCCCAATAACGAAGTGATATCGTGTCGTGCGGAACTGGTTCTTTGTGTTTACTTGTTGTACTAACTTCTAAAATGACGAATATAAGTAGTAAAATTTTCGAAATGTTTAAAAATCTAAAGTCTGATGCTGTTCCGCGGCCCCCTCGACCATCCAAGGACCCTCAGCCAGAGGTCACAGAAGACGAGGAAGAAAACATAGACTCTACTAATGAGCCGGAAGAGATCCTGGTAGAATCTGACGAGGAGACGAAGAAAAGCGAAAAGAAATCACGTTTTAAAAAGACTTTCTTTAAACCAAGCAAGAAGGACGGGAAGGGCGCTAAACTCGGAACTAGCAACATCAACACTCAAGGTAAACAACACAAAACATAACTTGTTTTAACCATCTTCAGAAGAGGAGGATTTTAATATTTTACCATTCAATATCTGTTTTAATGACCAGGTTTTAGCTCTCAAATTATTAATATTTTACATTGACAATACTTTATCATTAAAGCACATATATAAGACAAAACAGTATCAATCTAGTCTACCCACCCAATCAATTAAGTGTCTACATAATTTGCAGGCACAAATAATTACATATTATTAGTTCACTTTTATAGGTAAGTACTTATAGATAAACCTAAATAAACCACAAAAAATCAGACAGTACAATTTTATATGCTCACTAGCAGCGCCCCGCGGTTTTACCCGCGTTGTGCTCGTTCCCGTGGGAATTTCGGGATAAAATGTAGCCTATAGCCTCGATAAATAGACTATCTAACAGTGAAAGAATTATTCAAATCGGTTCAGTAGTTTCTGAGATTAGCGCGTTTAAACAAACAAACAAACAAACAAAACAAACTCTTCAGCTTTAAAATATTAGTATAGATTTGATACAAGTAAAGTCCCTTCATCTTTGAATCCTATGACTCATCAACTATTAAGGCAAGTAAGTAATCAAATTCATATTTTTCAGCCACGGGTAATGTAATCAACATAGTCAGCTCGAAGAACCTTCGTTGGGGCAATGACTACTACATGGGACCTACAAATATGAAGCCCAAGACACCAGAGTATGAGGAAGAAGAACCCGAGGAACATATAGAGAAAACCAACCTTATTCAACTGGTATTAGAGGCTAAAATAAGAGTAAGTTTATGAGGATTGTCTATAATAAATTCTAGTTAACTGGAATGGAGTACAATGAATATGATATCATGATTTTATCACTGTGTTGTGTTTTATATTAAATATTTAGTTTAATATCAATTTGTATACAAAAACTGTTTATGTATCAAAAATAACATTCCAAAAAGTAGTCTTTTATGTAACCAACTATATTTCTGTAATCATATATCATATAAAATATGTATAAAAATGAATCGCAAAATGTGTTGGTAAGCTCATAACTTCAGAACGACTGCACCAAATTGGATGATTCTTTTTTTAATGTGTTCCTTATCGTCAGGACAAGGTTTTTATATAAGAAAAAAGGAATAAAAATCTCAAAATTCCCACGGGAACGGGGGCGCTGCGGGCGAAACCGTGGGACACAGCTAGTATATAATAAAACAAAGTCCATTAAAGCTGTATGTTTGTATGTAATCGAATTTCCCAAAAAATACTATGACTACTTTTCATGGCAAAATTCTCACAGAAACAAATACAACAAGGGTAAAACCGCTTGTATATTACAATAATAGTAGCTAGTATTGCCCCACAACAGACAGGAAAAAGGCTTATCTAAATCTATAGATTACTAGCAGCGCCCCGCGGTTTTACCCGCTTTGTGCCCATTCCCGTGGGAATTTCGGCAATTTTTATACATATAAACCTTCCTCTTAAATCACTCTATCTATTAAAAAACTGCGTCAAAATAAGTGCAGTAGTATTTGAGTTTATCGCGAACAGACAGACAGACGCGGCCAGGGGCTTTGTTTTATAATATGTAGTGATGGTGTTTTTTTATTTATAGCCCGAACATGAATACATTGATTACATATCAAAGAACCTCGGCAAGACTTGGCAGACCTTCTTCAGAACACTCGGCTTTACCAAAGGAGCTATTGAGACCATGGAGATAGATACTAAGAGTTATGGAGTTTCAGAGGTGTGTATCAAACTGCTTTAAACATTTTTATTAAATAAATAAACTAGCAGCACCCTGGGATTTTACCCGTGTTGTGCCTATTCCCGTGGGAATTTTAGGATGAAAAATGGTATATAATCTTCCCATTGAATGTGGTTATTCATTTCAAAAAGATTTGCTCAAACCGGCTTGGTTATTTCTGAGATAAGCCCGTTCAAACAAAAAAACAAACTCTTCAACTTTATACATTGGTATATTTATAGATATGTACATAGGTATAGAATATAGATGAACTGGCTACATACATTTTCTCGCAATTCATTAATATTGTTTTTCTATATAGGCTCGATACAAACTCCTACTGCAATGGGCAGAGAATGACGACGACGGAACACTTGGCCGTCTCTCCACGCTCCTATGGGAGGGAGGTGAACGGCAAATCGTGAAGGACCTCGCTCTTATATACAAAAAGTCTAAAAGTAAGAAATGAAACTTAATTGTGAGTCTATATTAACTGTATTTACATTTTATTTTACTATACATATGTTGTCCACAAAATGCATTCCAAATAGAAGTACAATTAGTGTAATTAAGTAAATAGTATATAGGTTTATATAGTTTATATAGGTTTATCTGTATATAGGTTTTGTTAATATATGATACACATAACCATAAGCATATACATCTTAAACATGTATATTACATTTAGTTTTTGCCTGATATAGTTACACTATAAGGGCCTACCTAGGAAGGGCAAGGCTGGTGTAAAAGTAGCCTATAGAGGGGGCAACTTGTTAAGAATGGAAAGTAGGAGATACCCCACTGGACTATAAAGGTGCGGTTTCGATCAGAAGTTGGAATAGATATCAAACAAAATTATTTTTAATACATATTAAGTAACGTTGTCTACCGTTGCATCACATGCCGTTGCCGTATACCGCCTGCCGCACTGAGCGAAATCGCACCTTAAGCGTTTCCGTTGAAGCGGATCGCTGCGGAGCTTGACTAATCGCAACACATTGAAATGGTCAAATAACATGCTTTTTAAACTCACACGATTTGCACTCATTATACTAAATGAAACGGGTCTGTATCGCGTTAGATAATTTGACGTATTTTACAAAAAAATACGTACCCGACGCGACGTTTCGAGCGAATTACATCGCTCGTGGTCACGGGATGATTCGGTGTAATTCGCTCGATACGTCGGGTACATATTTTTTTGTAAGATACGTTAAATTATCTAACGCGATACAGACCCGTTTCATTTAGTATAATGGTCAAACAATGTTTTGATGCGTTGTGGATGGTCGATCGTGCTCGAGGCCGCTTCGCTCTGCTTCAATGAAACGCAACCTAAGTCTCATAGACAAGAGGTTTTAATTACTGATTCTGTCATATCATGAACCTACTCAAAATCGATTCTAAGGATCAAAGCGTAACTCCGTCTTCCATAGTTTTATAAAAAAGATGTGCTTATGAATATATTGTATTTTTAAGAATTTTAAATAAAGGAGAAAATAATATAGAATTAGTATTGAAATGGTGCTATACTACCTAGTTGATTTGGCTTTAGTAATAAAAAAAATCTGTGATTAAAAAAAACACTTGAATAAAATACAAATAAAAAAACACTTGGTATCACATTAATATAATTATATTCAGGGGTTTATAGTTATAAGTCTAGTCATAAATGGGACCTTAGTCTTGTAATTTTATAATAAATTGTTATATTTTATTTACATAAATTCAAATAAATGAAATTGCTAAAATTGGTCTCTTTATTTTAAAGGATAGACAAATAAACTAATATCCCTTCTTTCCACTGATCTCTATCCTGAGCTCTTGTGGGCCAGTTACTATTGTGTTCGTCTAGTTCGTCCCGCCATCGCTTGCAGGGTCTTTAGGAGGGTAGGGAGGCCTTTGCCCTGCAGTGGGACATTTATGGCTAATTTTATTTTATTTTATTTATTTATTTATCCCTTCTTTAAAACATATTTTTCGATAAACAAACACTGTCGTATCCCATAACCGGGCAAAGGTTATCAAAAATACAAACCATTATCTTAGTAATTGTATTTATATGAACACTAGCAGTGCCCCGCGGTTTTACCCGCGTTGTGTCCATTCCTGTGGGAATTTCGGGATGAAAAATAGCCTATGTTACTCGTGGATAATGTAGCTTTCGAATAGTGAAAGAATTTTTAATAACGGTCCAGTAGTTTTTGAGCCTATTCATTACAACCAAAACAAACAAAGTTTTCCTCTTTATAATATTAGTGTAGATAATCGATAATTATTCCGTTGTTTGTTTGTATGGAAGGGTCTAAATCCTTTCCATTGAAACGGAGCTGTGTGTAGCTCTATCGACTAGCACAATGCATTACCTACGAAAAGATTTTGTCAATGATGACTCGTTTGACAGTTACAATGCGTTGTGATTGGTTGATTGAGCTCCGCCCCGGAAACGCATCTTTATTATTATCTGTATAAAGTAGGTATGTAGCAGTTGGAAGTGCATTGTCGATTATCATTTTTCACTTAGAGCGTTTGTCCACCGCCGCCGGCACCGGACCGTCACCGGGAACGAGATGACGGCGCCGAAGTAGCGGTAGATACATTTAGAGCGTTTTGCTTTAGCCGCGTGTCCACCGCACATCCGTCACGTCATAATAAACTCGGGCCGAAATAATCTCGTTCCCGGTGACGGTCCGGTGCCGGCGGCGGTGGACAAACGCTCTTAGGGATGAAAAAAATATAGTCGAAGGGTCATCGAGAATCTCTATTGGTAAAAACCGCACGAGAATAAGTTTAGTTTATTTTAATGTTTAGCGAGTATAAAGACAGCCGCGAGGTCCTTGTTTTACTCGTATGTAAGGATGAGTATGGCCCTTGCGTAGGTCACAGAAAGTAGGTAATGAACACAAGTTATAACATTGCTAAGGGACTATTATTATTAAGGAGAAAAAAGTAAAGTAAATAGCCTGTAATATCCCACCGCTGAGCAAAAGCCTCTCATCTCACCAAAGGTATAGTGAGGATTATAGGTTATACCTAGTTAGGAGGAATATAAATGCTTGTATAATATAAAATTAAGCATATACATGCAGTCAGTAAAACCTAAAGTTGAAAACACAGTTTTATCTTGTATTTACTTAGTTTACAATATGTTTAAACATAAGATACATAACACACACGGGTTATCACCGTGCAGTGTTAACTTGTCCGCCGCAGACTACGGACGTAGTTACTGTGTGATATTCTGCGGTGAAAATGGCGGCTAAACGAGGACTCAAAATTGTGTCTCTGGAGGTCAGCGATGTGAGGTTTCCGACTTCTCTCGGTGGCCATGGATCGGATGCTTTGGTGAGCTGGTTTTAAATATTTTCGTCGAATACTTTTTTCATATTGAAGTAGGTAGTTAGTGTATTTTTATTTACTTTTACAAGAAACTTAGGGTGGATTATTTGAAACGGTTGTTTATCGTAACATATGTACGTTCTTTAAAAAGTTAACGATTACGTCCCTACCCTGTTAAATGTCTGCGTTGTTTCGTAATTTAATGACAGTCTGTTAAAGTTGTTCGGGTTACCAGTAGAAAGCCACGATTTATTATTTTCTTACATCTGTTGAGAGTTGAGATGATATTTTGTTTTAACTTTAACTGGTGCGTGAGCGTAAACTGGAGCTACCCGCTCTTATATGTAGGTATAGGCTATGTAGTTAATAGTTGTGAGTTAGTGAGCTTGTTTACGTATATTTGAGTTATTACCTAGGTTCATTTGAATATCTCATTCAAATGCAAATATGCGCTTAACCGAAACGAGGACGGTTTAGTCACACCAAGTGTCATTGCTAGGAATACTTTTAGGAGTAATCTATACTTTATCTACACTAATATTATAAAAAGGAAATATGTACCTATTATTATAAAGAGGTAAAATTTGTAAGTTTGTTTGTTTGTATGTTCGGGGTAATCTCGGGAATTATCAGTCCGATTTGAATAATTATTTTTGTAATAGATAGCCACATTCAACGGGAAGGTTATAGACTATTTTTCATTCCGAAATTCCCACGGGAACAGGTACAACGCGGGTAAGACCGCGCGGCGCTGCTAGGTATTCATACAAGTATGAAAAGCGTATAATTTGTAATGTAACGTACATAATATTGATTTGACTTAACATAATTATTATTTATTTTCTATTCGTAGTCGTGACTTTACACGAAGTGACAATAAAGGCGCTTTAAGAATATTCCAGGTTTCTTCTTATCAATAGAAAAGAGATAAAACTTAACTAGATGTTTGGATTTTTAACCTTCTTCAAAAAGGGAGGAGTTTCTCAATTCGACTATATCTAATATATTTTTGCGTGCTGTGCGGCCTCCGTCACTAAAACAGTGATATATTAACTACCCTCATATTAAATTGTTGTACAATATTAACTACCCTCATAACCGTTTCAGCACACAGACCCAAACTGGTCGTGCGCCTACGTGACCGTAGCCACAGAGAATGGTAGTAAAGGGTTCGGTCTTACCTTCACTTGTGGGCGAGGTACGGAAATCATCGTTCTTACCATAAGGTCTATGAAAAGATTTGTCGTTGGAAAAAACGCAACGGACATATTTGCAAACTTCGGTGAATTTTGGCGGGAGATAACCAGTGATTCGCAGATGAGATGGGTAAGTAAAGATTCTACTCGAATCAGATTTGTGCAATTTATTTACTACCATATTCCAAGTACAACAACAAAGGACAAGTGGCTATGCCTGCCTGTGCGACAAGAAAGCCAACTCGAACCATACTCGAACCGATATTTATGAGACCTCCGATTTGATTTGTTTTTTTTTTAAAGATAGCCACATTCAACGGGAAGGCTATTTTTTATCCCGAAATTCCCACGGGAACAGGTACAACGCGGGTAAAACCGCGGGGCGCTGCTAGTACTATATATGTTTCTATGTACCTACCCAGTGGTACCTAGATTTCTAAGATTGTAAGGATTTTCTTTCAGATTGGCCCAGAGAAGGGCGTCACCCATTTAGCAGTGGCAGCCATTTTGAATGCGTTATGGGACCTTTGGGCGAGATTAGAAAATAAACCGCTTTGGAGGTTATTGACTGACTTGGAACCTGAGGTGTGTTATGTTCTTTGAATATCTTGTCGCATACAAGTTTAAGCAATGAGTTTTATTCCTTTTAAAGATGAAAAATATTAATAACATTCCATTTTTACCTCATCACTAAACCTTTCTCCTCTATATTCTTTGGTTAGAAAATCGGTCACAATAGCTGAGGTCTTAAATAAAATAAAAATTGACCATGTAATTTACTTTTGTAGTGTTTGATGATATTTAATCGAGTCGTTACTTTTCTCTTCACCCTGTATAGCAAAACAAGATATGAAGCGTACGTCAATTAATTTCATAAATAAACCATAATTATCTACCAATTATGAATGTTTATAAACTTTGTTATCAGGTACTGGTGTCCACGATAGATTTCCGTTACATAACCGACGTTATCACCAGAGAAGAGGCGATAGTGTTGTTGAAAAACAAAAAGAAAGGCCAAGCTGCGAGAATCAAGTTTCTAGAACAAAATGGTTACCCTGCTTATACTACGCAAGTCGGTAAGTTACTTTAGAAATGTAGATAGATACACCCCGCGAGGTATAAGCTGAGCTTTGCATTAGCGTGAGTGATCACCAAAAGTACCAAGCGCGGCGAGACAGAATGGCGCCGCGCCTCAAGCCGGTTACCCAAAATCAGGTTTTTACCGGGCGAAAATGGCGCCGCGCCTAAGGCCGGTTATCACACCTACACTATCCATGTACACTCACACAATTGCAAAGCTCAGCTTATACCTCGCGGGGTGTACCTACAGTATAAGGGCCTTATTAATGAAAGCTTAACAGCAGTTTAGTTATCAAATGGTTTGTCCCATTCCGACATACTCTATTTTACAAAGAGCAAAAGAGACAATTTATAACAGTGTTTAGGTAAGAGTGATTATGAATGAGTATATAGTAAGTACCTAATTTAAGACTTGTTAAGCCGTAGACCACCGAATGTAATCTAACAAATACCGATAAGGATAAACAACTGGGACCGACAATTTTAAGGCTTCGTTCACACGGCATTGTCCTGCACGTTTTTTTGTAATGGTTTTTTTAACGTATTGTCAACCGGGTGTTCATATGGTAAATTTTCATTCGTGTAAAAACGAATAGCCGCAGTTGTTGTGAGTAGACGTCACTGATGGATCCACGCTTGGTTGTACTTTTATATTGGTATCGAAGGCGCCAACGGTCTTCGGTTGCTATTCGATAAAAAACGTATGACATCGTGTCGTGTGAAGGAGACAAAGCTATACCATATGCCACTGCGAACCGAATACGTCAAAGTTCATTCGATTTGCTTGACAAGTCCGTTGAGTATGCGTTTAAACGAATAAGCGGTACACGTTTTTTTGCAGTACAATCGACGTGTGAATGGATCTATATACGTTGTATGGTCACTATTTATACGTTAGACGTATACCTACTGCAAAAAAACGTGCAGGACAATGCCGTGTGAACGAAGCCTAACATGCATTCCAAAGCACGGTCGTTCTCAGATAGATATACGTACCACTATTGAGCTGCACGTTACTTTATAACGCCAAGTCGAATCGAAGAAGTCGAATTCACACACGGTTAGTTAGACCCAACTAAGTTCCAAACTTACATATATATACATACACAAATACTTTATATATGTAATTACCACCCAGACGTCGTGGCCAACAACAATGTTGACACATATTATTGATTCCGGGCGGGAATCGAACTCGCAACCCCCAACACAATAAGTGCTCTCATATAAGACTGTGCCAACGGGCTTTTTAAAAAGAAATAGACAACACCAAAGCATCTACATTATGTTATGATATTTTTTTATTTTACAGCTTGGCTCGGGTACAGCGATAAGTTAGTAAATGAACTGTGCGAAAAGTACCTGAAGCTTGGCTTCACTCATTTTAAAGTTAAAGTAGGGAAGAACGTCGAGGATGACTACAGGAGATGCAGCGCTGTTAGGAAGAGTATCGGCAATGATAAGGTGTTGGTAAGTAGAATGTTCAGGGTATTTCAGGAAAAAATACTTCTTACTTGAATTAGTACCTAGTTTCTTAAAGGGACATTACAGTGCACTCGAACTGAGCGGCCTCGAATCGTAAGATACTTGCAGGGCTAAGATGCAAGATGATGCATGCTAAACAAGGCAATGGTTTTATCTTCGTAATTTTCTTCTTATTTCTTCTCTATTTCTATATGAAGAGAAGACGTAATAGATAGAAGAGATATTGTGTCTTTGGGGTGAAGGTGATTTATCTTACCCCTACAGGCTTAATCTGAAGACAAGCCCTTTTAACTTCCGACGCAAAAGTAGGAGTGTTATATATAAGTTAGTGACGTGAGTATGTCTCATCGTTTCCGTTTCATAGCTCGCAAACAAGTCGACCGATTTAAATTCACTTTTTTTGGTTTGAATAATTATTTGATGAATGAATGAAAATGAAATCAATCATAATTACAAAATACCTATGTTGTTTTTGAACACAGATGGTGGACGCAAACCAAGCCTGGAGCGTGAATGAAGCAATTGAATGGATGAAGAAACTCGCTCCATTGAAACCGATGTGGATAGAGGAACCCACGTCACCGGACGATGTACTTGGACATGCTACTATTTCGAAGGCTTTAGCGTGAGTACTTTTAAACTAGTGGCATGAACTTTGGGCTACCAAGCTTGTTTGAGGATGGGTTAGATGGCTAGGTCGTACGAAGCAAGTTTCCAATATATTTATTTCAAACATAGCACGGGTTAGAGGTCACTAACCCGAGCAGGCAAGTTCACTGTACTGAAATATTCAGTGAGATGAAATGTCTGGTATTGAGAATTATAGGCTACTCTCTACTACTACTTTACTATGTGTTTTTAACAGAGATTAAAAAGGTGTGTATTCGACCCTTTTATTATATACAGTAAACGGTCACTCGTTTTACTCTTCTGTGTCTGAAACGAAATAGTCGGCTTCAGTTTGGTTTGGGTTTGACAAGCCGTGTTTAATACAATTTCCTTTTTTAAAATTATGTGTTGCTTTCTTAACCGACTTCGAAGGAGGGGGTTCCTCAATTCGACCGTATTTTGGTATTATTATTAAAAAATGTGTCTAGGCAGGCGGTATAAGTGCACGTTAAGTATATGATTTTTATTATTTTTTGTGATAGGCCGTACGGTATCGGCGTGGCGACGGGTGAGATGTGCGCTAACCGCGTGATGTTCAAGCAGTTCCTGCAGAGCGGCGGCATGCAGTACTGCCAGATCGACTCCGCGCGCATCGGAGGCATCAACGAGATCCTCTCCGTTTACCTTATGGTGGAGAAACTAGGAGGTAACTACTGCCGACAGTTGTGTGTATTTTTGTGGCCGCAATATGTTACCTATAATATAATTAGACCTCTGAAATCGTTAATCAGCCTTCTACAGGCTTTTAGGCTGCCTGTCCAGCGGAACAAGGTAAAACCCACCAATAAAATGGAGAACACAGACCTTGCTCCTATTGTTGGGCAGCCTCCTCACTTATTTGCAAAAGTTATTTGACATAGGTGGACAAGGGCATGCAATAATCCTTCATTTACCTAAATAAGACTGCCTATATAAATATTATTAAATTGTCCCTCTTTTTCAGTGAAAGTATGCCCGCACGCAGGCGGCGTCGGTCTCTGCGAGATGGTCCAACACTTACAGTTCTGGGACTACGCCAGTCTCTCCGGCACCATGGACGATAGGATCATAGAGTACGTCGACCAACAACACGAGCTCTTTGTAGACCCTTGTGTGGTTGAGAATGCTAGATACATGGCGCCTAAGGTAAATTAATTGATTTTTTCTCGAGTTCCCGATTTCAATCCTCTTGTTAAGCGAGCGTGATAACCATCGCTAACTTGAACTCTGTTTAAATATACTAATGTAGTTTTAAAGCCTAATGCTCGCTAAGTGTACTCATATCTTCAGTGAGACGACAGGTTCATTGGGAAGTTCTTTCAAGCAAACTTTCAAAATTTAAACCACTTTTTTGCTGCAATAGAGGGAAACTAATAGCTAGTTGGACCAGTTGGTCGTATCTGTAACATAATCCTAGAATATATAGTTAACGTCATCTCTTTACCAATAAAACTTCGATCAAAAGGTTACTAATGACCTTTGTGATTCCAGGTACCAGGATACAGTACCGAATTCATTCCCGGGACTTTAGAGAAGTATTCGTATCCGAACGGCACCGAATGGCGGCGCATGATCAAAGAAGGAATATTCCCTCCCCCCGACGAAGCGGAGCTAGTCAACGCTTAACCATTTGTTAAGTAAAACACATGTTACAAACATAATTTATTTTATTTTCCACTATAAATAAGGCACTTACATACACACAAACTTAAATAAATGCGATGGATGTATAGTTTCCAGCTTATTTAGAAGGTTTAAAAAGTTCTTTTAAGTTTATGGTTACAATATTATCATCTTTGTACTGCTGTTGTCGCACAATGTTCATCAAGTGTACACTCTTTTAATCAAGTCTTATTTTTACATTAAGCCTAAGTTTTCTTAGAAAACGCAAAGGCACTTAGTTTAGATTGTTTGGGCGCGTTAGTAACAGGCGTATCTCCATTAACTTCTTCTAGTTTTCTCTTTTGTCCGACGTCGGCGCCATTTTTTGTTTGCAAAGATTTGAACGTTCGCACGCAATGGCGCGTCAATTCGGACGGAGTTAACTCTTGATTCTGGTTCTCTAAAGCAGTTTTGTTCCGTGTAAACCAATCCATGAACGATTCGTTGTCCAAAGGTTTTAGGGGCTGTGGAATATACGTCACTATTACCAAATGGATAAGGTTGTAAATTGTATTTGCATTGTTTAGAAAATTAAGGTACAAAAATAAATTTCTTATTCGAGCACTCTTAATAGTAGACGAATTTCACTATTATACAGTAAGGAATAGGGTTAAAAATATAACTTACATCATTATTTTCGAGAGAATCTCCTGTATTATGTACTTCAACTAACGTTCTTTCAGTGAGACTAAGAGGACTCGGGGTGTTCTTAGCTGATTCTTGTTGTTTCTTAAAAGGATTCCGCGCTCCACCCGGTGACGATTTTATAGGCTATAGGGAAATAGAATGCAATAACAGAATACAATAACATAATAATCCAAGGTAAACACTTATCTAGACGGGAATTAATAGTAATCCAATGTACTAAATATAATGAAGAGTGGCGGAAATGGGGGGAGGCCTTTGGCCAGCAGTGGGATGATACAGGCTAACAGTAACAGGAACTAAAAATAATACTAATGTAAGGAAATGTGAATGAATATAGAAGCAAATCAAATTTAACCAATAATATTATTCATCGTCATTCAATGTAACATGTTCAATTTTCTAACATGACCTGATGTAATTTCAGTACAGTTTTAATGAAAAAAGACATAAAAATTGTCCTGGAGAAGACAGCTTTTGTGTGCTACAATTGTATGAGTGAAATAGGAACAGGTTATAACAATGTTCTGATAATAATACAAACAAATGTTACTTACTACAGGCTTTAAAGGAGTAGTGCTTTCAGATTTCTTCTCTTTAACTTTCTGCGGTATTATCAAACTAGCGTTCATATCCTCTGTGTTATTAACGTCATACGTCTCTTGGGTGTCCAATTCTTGAAAATGCGAGTTTTGTGCTTCATTCAGTTTATCGTTTTCTCTCTCCCACAGTTCAGAGAGACTGCTCAGTTTGTCAGCTAAATGCATGCGGCCTAATCTCGAGGCGTATTTAGCGGCTAAAGGTAAAAGCCGGTCATCTTTGAGAAGTTCCATTAGTTCTAAGGCACGTTGTTCTATTTCGCTGCGGCAGGCCAGCTGAAACAGGTATAGAATTATGAGTATCAAGAGTCCTAAACTGTCGTTAGATCTAGCTCTAGATAGAGTGCTGTTTGTCGGAATGATCCCATAGAAACATTTCCCTCGATAAACCCTACCCTTATTAGGGTAGAGTATGTTTTGATATAAACTTTTGATAGTCAGACGTTTTGCTACACGGGTCTAGCTAACTAGACAGATTGCTCACTATACTTTTCGCTGTGTTTGACGTTTTGCTACTTAGACTCTCTGATCGGGAGTCATCCGGTCGACCCTTCCATACCTCCACTAGCACTCCCAAAGATCAAAATCGTAGATCCGACACTTGCATTAAGACTTAAATCCATTTATAAACAGTTACTTATTTTTTTAAAGTAATCTATACTAATATTATAAAGCTGAAGAGTTTGTTTTGTTTGTTTGTTTGTTTGTTTGTTTGTTTGTTTAAACGCGCTAATCTCAGAAACTACTGAACCGATTTGAATAATTCTTTCACTGTTAGATAGTCTATTTATCGAGGAAGGCTATAGGCTACATTTTATCCCGAAATTCCCACGGGAACGGGCACAACGCGGGTAAAACCGCGGGGCGCTGCTAGTTTTTTATAAAACTCTTCACGTCTGATGGTTTAAAACATACTTACAGCAAACAGTTTGAGTGCGGTTTCTCTCGCCGTTTTAACGTCGACATCGGCTGTAGTGTGCGACCACCGTACTAGCTGTTCTTCGTATTGACTCTTTTCGGTATCCATCTCACACAGAGGTATCTTGAAACAATATTAATACAATTTTACTATGGACGAAGGCGTGGGCAACAGCTAGTGTCAACAATAAGTAAAAATATGAAAATATTCTCCAATATCTACCAGGACGAAGCTAAATCCAAAGGTCATAGTATTTAACAATTTTTATTCAAAATTGTTGTTATACGTGACTGATTTATCTTATCTTATATTACCGTATTTATGACTAAAGTTTCAACAGGTTATCAATTTAAATAACTTTTTTATATGATGCACGTTCAGGGTTAAAACACATATATATAACGTTAGGTATATATAGTAATAGAATCAGCTGTAAGTACAAAGTACTAATAGTATTATGCGATTTTGCCCACTTTATATCGGTTCCCATAAAACGTATAGTAGCCCAGTTTAGCCTCATCGTGTATTTACCTGCATATCTAGTTCCATGATGATTGGTTTTGGAACGGTGACCGGGAACGAAGTACCGCGACACAAGATGGCGCGTATCTTCTGGGTAAGTTCACTGACCTGCAACATAGAGAAACAAATTTATGACAAGATTTTATTTTGGTTTACCTGTCCTAGAAATCTAGTAACTGACTTCCCAGCGTCCGAGTAAGCTGAAGGTAGTAAAGATACGTTTGATTACCGTATAAAATTATCCCAAAATTCCCGCCGTAACGGGGACAACGGGCGTGAAACCGCGGGACGCGGCTAGTATGTATAATGTACATAGAGCAGTACGTACAGACACTATGAACCAGCAGTCGGAGGCGCCGCGCGCGTGCGCCCCGAGCTGCGCGAGCGGCGCCCACACGCCGCCCGCCACATCGTAGAGGCGCAGCGCGCCCGCCGTGTCACCCGCCGCCGCCGCGCCCGCGTCGCTCGCGCCCAGCCATGACAGCTTACACGCCGGCGTTAGAGGCACCGGAACGGTTTTGCTGCGGATTTGACGACCTGTAACGTATGATATAGTTAGTTGAGAGCAGGCCTTCCTCAGTGCGTGGGAGCTTAACATTACTGAAATCTATCATCTATACATGTAGCATGCATATAACAATAAAAGCAACGTGTTGTATAAAAAGTTCACATTAATTTAAGTAATCAATCCTAAAGCCAATCAGTGTACTTCCTGCCTTTAATTGAACGTAGTTATCATCAGTATGTAGTCAATATCACTATGTACCTTATATTTCGAATTGAGATTAAGGCCGCATATGGAATAAAATAAGCCTACACTAGTTAACTACCATAGCTACTTTCTTTCTGTATGCCGCCTTACATGTCACGAGTATATTACCATTTATAGCAATAATATCCATAGCAAGATGTTGATCCGACTCTCCCGGGTTTGTACTGTGGTAGACGGCAAATATCGTGGTGTTGAAACTCGCTAGCGTTACCACTGGACCGGATAGCGATAGCACCTGGAAAATACAAAAACTAGGTCTAAAACGTCAAATATAGTTTAAAAACGACGTACGAATAGTTGTAGTAGTAAGAATAAAAAAGATCCACATAAGGACTTTATATAAGAACTTAGCGCTTGCAGCCACTACGCCACGAGCGATTCATTACGATTGTTAAGCAACGTGCAGTTCGACCTCTATTCGGATGGGTGGCCGATAGTGGCATTTCTATCTGAACGTTTCCGTGCTTCGGATGGTACGTTAAGCTGTAGGTCAATAACTACTATCTCAATGAATAAGACATAATAAAAAATATGCCCACCTGTCTCTGAGTGCCCATAACAGTGAACACTCTGAGCAGCCTCGCAGTAGTAGCGCACGCTACTATTCCCGTCGCCGCAGTGACGCATAATATTTCCTCAGTGTCGGGCATAGACACGCTCCACTCTTTACTGCTGCCTACCAGAGATATGCAGACTAGTTTACTGGAATAACAAAGGTAATAAATTATAGAAAATGTTATATCTTTTGTCCAATTATGTGATGCAAAGTGTGATGTCTAAATGAAAGTGTAATGTCTCGTCGGAAAATCGTCATTTTGGTTTAAGTTTTAAGGTCCTTATTCTTAACTAGCAGCGCCCCGCGGTTTTACCCGCGTTGTGCCGTTCCCGTGGGAATTTCGGGATAAAAAGCCTATAGCCTTCCTCGATAAATAGACTATCTAACAGTGAAAGAATTATTCAAATCGGTTCAGTAGTTTCTGAGATTAGCGCGTTTAAACATACAAACAAACAAACAAAACAAACTCTTCAGCTTTATAATATTAGTATAGAAGCTTAGTAACAAGATTTTAGCTAACAAATGGTTTGTCGACATACGCCATTTTCCAAAGGGCAAAAAAGATAAATATTTAGAGATAGACACTTTATAACAGTGTTTTATTTAAAGAGTGTTTATGAATAGGCCGGTAAATGTTTATTCGATCACAGACACGTACAACATTTATAGAATACTTATATAACTAATAGGGATACTGATCTTCTGTAAAACAGAACCTCTTTAGAAAGTCAGTGCAAAACAAAAGGCGTCTGTTGCTTATCTATCAACTTACCTAGGGGTTTCACAAGCCAACGCGAGCACAGTAGTGGACAAACTAGCCATGGTGTGGTTGAGATAGTTGTTCAAATGTATCCCGTGGTGAACATTGGTATCATGGAATTCCACGTCTATGGTTGATTCGCCGTTCTCCACAGTATGACATCGAACAATGCCTACGTCATTCCAACACATATATCTGTGAAAATAGTATATTCTTAGTTAATTAAATGTAAGTAAGTATTAACCTGCAAAAGAAGAGGCTGCTTCGACTGGTCTCGGCTGGAAGGACCTGGAAGTTGCCGCACAAGATCAGAAGCAGTGGATATGTCTTCTTCGGGCCCCATGTCCCTGATGAGGGATAATAGGATTTCATCATCATCAAGTGTTATTCCTACAGCTAGGCAAATGCCTGTCATGTCACTGAAGATATCAGTACAGTGCGATATCTGTGAGGATGATTATACGTAATCCCCACGCTTGTCTAGGTTGGAGAGTTTAAAGCCGAGCCATGTCATTTTTAACGCAACCTCGCTGATGTCCCAGTTCTGGGTATAGGACTCCTCCAAGCCATGTTATGCAAATGGCAAATGCAATGTCGCATCCTTGCTAATATTACAAATGTGAAAATGTGTATTTATGTTATGTTATATATGCAATTCAAAACCGCTTACTAAATTGTGATGAATCGATCGTAGCTTTCACGCAGACGAAAATTGGTGCAACGCGGATAAAACCGCGGGGACATGCCTATAGTAAGCTATTCAAATAAGGGTGCCGTTACCTATGCTCCAAATGCGCCGGCGTCGCCGAGGGTTGGAAGGGCGGCTGCGGCGCCGCCCCGCGAGCGACCGTGTTCCGGGAAACCGGCCTGGACTCCGGCTCCACTACCTTCAGCCCGAGAGTCTCATTCTTAATCCTCTCCAAGGAGACAGCGTTGTCGTCATCACTCTCATAGTTCTCGATCAAATCTTCTACGAGGTCGTCGTTGTCTGCTGCGAATTGTTAAGTTTATTTGTTAACTAGCCGCGCTCTGCAGTTTCACCCCCATTGTGCCTGTTACCGCGGGAATTTGGGGTTAAAATTTATCCCATATGTTATTCTGATGTACCTATAAAGTTTCATCGAAATCAGTTCAGTAGTTTTTGCGTGAAAGAGTAACAAACATACATACATCCTCACAATCTTTCGCATTTATAACATTAGTTGGCTGGTACTTACTGTCTACTACGCGTCTCTAATAGTTCACAATTGATACATTAAATTTAAGAATTGTATTGAAGCTACAACTCTAAGGCCTTTTATATTGCTAAATAGATATTTAACATTACCTTAGCCCTACGGTGAAATAATACAATCGAAACATAATAATAATAATTTAGATACAGGTAATCTTAAGTGTTTCATATTTCTATATTCAACAAATAAATATCTTCAAACGAAGTATATATAACTCATGAAAGTATTATCGTTAACTCTCAAGTTATGATAAACTCGTTGTATTCAAAACACTTCTCAAAACATACTTAATTTCACAACACTTATTAGATTAGCATCTTCAGACACAATATTTTATTTGTAGATAGCTACTAAAGTTATGTATTTTTTTCATTTTTTCTGAAGTTTAATTTTTTATTTGCATTTTTGTGTTATTTGATTTTGTTTTATATTCATACATCTGTGTATTGGGTTTTCTGAAATGGCATTATTATTATATTGCCCGCGTTGTGTCCGTTCCTGATAGAATTTCGGGATGAAAAATAAGCCTATATCTTCCGTTGAATGTGACTGTTAGGTATTCAAATCGGAATGGTAATTTCTGAGAGGGCCATCAAACAAATAAAAAAACAAACTTTATAGCTTTATTAAATTAGTAGAGTAAAAAGAAAGTGCACTGCCTTAACGAACATATCTTATACTAGCCGCGCTCCACGGTTTCACCCGTGTTGTTCCCGTTCCCGCGGGAATTTCGGGATAAAAAGTAGCCTATGACCTTTCTCAGGCCCTGAACTAACTGTATACCAAATTTCATTCAAATCGGTTCAGTAGGTTTTGGCGTGAAAGCATAACAGACAGACACAGACAGAGTTACTTTCGCATTAATAATATTAGTTATGATATCTCAACGAGAAAAGCTTAACCTTGGTAATAGTAACAATTTCCACAAACAAATTATATACAAAACAAACATGTTTACATTAACATTTAAATGCCTTTAGATATAGAAATAACAACGTAGCAAGTGCTATCAGTTGTTGTCATTTCATCAGACTTGAGTCATTAAACTGACTTGGTGATTCATCAATATTTTCTTTTTTAAGGACAATCGAACGCTGATCCTAAATATTTTGAATTAAACCATATAAAGTACATATGAGTCAATATTACAATCGTTAATATCTCACTTATAAAAGAAGATAATATTTTCAACTACCGACGTGAAACGAGAGGTTGTTATAAGGTCTTTGGTGTCATAGCTCTAGTGAATGTTAGAACACTTTTTGTACGTAAGGATATTTCATTAAAGTGGTTATTGATAGCGAACAATGCACAATGAAACAAGCAATAACCGGCTCGTTTCACTGCATGAATGCTCTTTCTCGCTTGCACTTGCACTTTGGCCATATCCATACTTCTCTCCCTCTCTCTCTATCTCTCTCTCCCTCCCTCTTTTACTAGAAAGAGACAGACAGCTTCATCTACACCTTAAATGTACACGTACCTTCTCTTTCCACCATTTCCACTTCATTGTCTTCCGTTTCGACCTCACGGCTGTTTTTCCCGTAACAGTTCTCAAGAGTGCCGAGTTGGCCGGCGACATCGCAGTAAGCCAACACCCCGTTACCTTAAATAAGGATAATATACTTCATTAAAATTATATAGAGGCAGACTAAAGTTTTGCCGCACTGATAGTGTTTTCTGTAGCTTTGCACGTACATTAGACCTGACTCGGAGAGTATGTCAGCAGATATCATAGTTCCTGATGCTGTTTTTACTTTAATTCAAATACAAAATTAGAACTATAACAAGTCAAAGTGCCTTGCTTCTTTTACAAAGTTGGCTATTATAGTTTGTATTTTTTAGAAACATTCCTTGGTCATACAATCTGACTACTACTCCATTTGTATGTAAGTTCTAGAGTAATGAGCTATTCAATTAACTGAAATTTCATAGCCCTATTTTGTATAATACTAGCAGTTCCCCGCGGTTTTACCCGCGTTGTACCTGTTCTCGTGAGAATTTAGGGATGAAAAATAGCCTATAACCTTCCCGTTGAATGTGGCTATCTAGTAAAAAAAGAATTATTCAAATCGGACAGGTAATTCCCGACATTAGCTCGAACATATAAAGAAACAAACAAACTTACAAATTTTACCTCTTTATAATATTAGTATAGATACTCTATTTTATACCCAGACAAGATTTAATATTATTCCACAGCATATCTCTGTAATAACTCATCACTACAAATTAGTAACATACCTTTCGGATTCCACGCCATATCAGACACATTGTGTGAAGTGGGATGCTCCACAATACCAATACAAGACCCGGATTCGATCTCCCAAACTGCTATCTGGCCGGCCACTGTGCTTCCGGCAAGGTATTTGCCACAAGGCGAGAACAGGCACTGGGATATAGCACATTTAATCTGAAAGAATAGGTATTTATTAGATTATTCAAACCACAAGCAAAGTAACTTCCCAAATCTACTGATAAAAAAACTTGAGAGGTGTCAAGGGACACCCGGATGGAACGAAGTTTATTTATTATCAACAAAAATAATGGTCGCGACACCACACTGTTCAATGCGAAATAGAAAGACGAAACGAAAATATCTGGCTTGCTTTCTATAAGAGAGAGAGAGAGAGAGACAGACAGACAGAGAAACATGCGCACGCCATAGAGATAGACAGAAAAACATGCGCACGCCGTGCGCATGTTTCTCTGTCTGTCTCTCTCTAACGCAAAAAGTGTCGTTACATTTTTTCCGTCTAGCCCCCTTTCGCAACGCGCGATAAGGAACTTCGTTCCAATAAAGTAAAGTTTCTGCCTTTAATATCCCATAGATGAGCTAAGAGTGAGTGGAATGGTTGGAACCAATTAGTGATTTGAAAAACATGTAGAAAATGTTATTTTATACATACAGAACTGTGTGTAAACGCCATCCTCTGAGTCCATGATTCACAGTCTAATAAAATAATCTCTCTGTTGCTTGGATAAGCCAAGTAATTTCCTTCAATTGGTTCAAAATCCATTCTACCTGAAATCAATTTTAAAATATTTACAATACTGATACTGAACCAACAATAAATAAATAATCTTTCAATATATTGAAGAAAAAATTAAACTGCATCAAAAATAAATTTATTGCAAATAAGTCATAAAAAAGTCTTTGGGTCAAAACATCAAATAAAATGGAATCTACATACCTACATGAAACTTAGTTATTTGCTAAAATTATAGTTCAATATAATTTAACAAAACAATGCTGCATAGAACTGGACAAGGGAAAGTGAGGAGTTAGCTAGATAACAAAATAAAACATTCAACTAACATAAAACCTTAGCCGCATAAAAGGTATTAATCTTTGGCACGCACGGAATCTTCTTAACCACTTTCTGTGTATCTATATTCCATATCCTCAGCTTCGTGTCTCCGCATGCCGTACTTGCGTACTTCATCTTAGGGCAGATGGACATACTCAGCACTGGTCCTTGGTGCTCCGACATCACAAACAGAGGAGCACCCCCTTCTACGCTACAAATCTTAGCTTCCATGTTTTCCGATGAACATCCTAAAGCCTAAAATCAATTCAGATCATTAACATTGAAGTTAAAGTATTTTTCTTCTTCTTCTTCATCAAGTGGATGGTCAACCTGACCAATCCTGGTGTCAGAGTTATTGAGCCGCCAAAGGCCTCTGACATGGCTCACAACTACTATCCGTAGAAAGTAACCGGGACCGACAGCTTAACATGCCCTCCGAAGCACAGAATCATCTTACTTTTCGGGAAATCAGGTGATTTAGCCTGCAATGCCCTAACCAAACTTAGGGCAGTCTCACAAAAGGAGTTAAAGTGAAAATTTATAACACATTTAATATACCTAGACCAATTCCTCTTTTCTGTATAATTTGTGAAATGGAACAGAGATGGACAAATGGACAAAGTTATAAATTGAACACAAAAATTAGTTTCCCTATAATTCCCACAAGAACAGATGTATGTATGAGACTGAAGGGAACAGGCAATAAGTGATACAAACCTCAATTTTACTCCCACATATTATCTGTGTGACAGGAGCTGTAAATCTTGTGACAATACCATCTTTATCAAACGCTGGGTAAGTATATGCTTGTACTGCATGGTTGTCAGTAGCCACATATAAGCGTTTGTCTTTGAAGCACACAGCGGTAGCACTTTCACCTACACAGTGGGAGTTGGGGTCATCATCGTCAATGTTTACCCATATTCTGACATCGCCATCATATCCACATGTAATAATATGACTGGAATAAATTATTACTTGTGGTGTAAAAGCAGGTAATCTAACCATATAAAACAAAGGTAAATGTAAGGAGTTTAAGTTTCCTAAGGGTAAAAGCAATGCAGGGAAATGATATGTAATGGTAAAACAACCTCATAACTAAACCCTGGTTTTAGGGAATACTAACTGTAGTAGAAAGTAAACATGATGTGGTGATAACAGTATATATCTGTTTACACTTCGGGTAAGACATAGACAACTCAAACATGTATGAAAACTCAATACAATTCAATTTTTAGTTTGATGGCCTCTGCTGACATTTCATCGCAATTATGAAACTCTCTAAATAAGTAGGTATTACATTTTTACATCATTCTCTTTGGATCTATTAATGAAATTGACATTAGAAATTGTGCTAAATTTTGATTTAAAATTATTCAAGCGGCTATTTTCATAAATTATAATATAGTGTCTGCAGTGGCTCCTGTATCGTCAACATCAAGAATGATAAGTGAGAATATTAAGAAAAATATTATTATCAAACAAATAAGTGTTAAACCAAAGATATATGAACTTACCCTCCATCTTCGGTATAACAAACCGCAGTATGACCGTCAGAATGAGCGTAACGAACAGGTTTGCTATCAATCTTCATGTTTTCATACAAGATTACTTTCAAATTGTAGGTTACTTAAATTGTTGTACTTGTTATTCATTCATTACTGGCAGTAAGAGAACCGAGCTGAAATTGTCACATAACACGGTTCTATATAAGAAGAATTAAGTGTAAATCGAATTAATTTCAACTAGGTATAAAATAAGATCATTGAAATTATTTTATTTTGGTACCTATGTACTATCTTCAGTTACCTATAACTGAACTTTGAGTACCCTTAACATTTAGAAATACACCGTAAACAAATCTTAACTTACCGCGCAATAGCAGAACAAACTAATCCTGTAACAATGTTGTCTTTTCGCTGTCTCCGGTTTTTTAATTGTTTTGATACTAATTTACTTGAATTGGGTGAGCATTTCAATTTCAATTTGACAGAAAAATTGGCGGGTAAATATAACCAATTTATTTAGCTCGGTAGGTACATACGAAAAGAGTTCAATCGTTTTATTTTTTCGTTTCCGTTAATTTGCGAATAACGTTAATAAACGTTATGGTAGCGTTAGTAACAGCCAAAACACTGTGAAATTGAGATGTCTCCTTTGTCAATATTTTACATAAAATAACACTATACACCTCTGTATCATTTCATTATATTGTATTAACAATTTAACAACGTACATTGACATGACACTGAGAAAATTTTAATGGGAAAATAGAATTGTACTATCCTATAACTAGTCATCACGCCACGCACGACAATAAAAGAAAATTCTTATCGATCGTCCTGCTCATTCAGTTGTAGTACATTACTGCAACCGGTCGTGCGTGCGTTAGAGGTTATCCAATATTTACGATAGAAGACCGAAAGTGAATTAAAGGTAGTATGTTGTTTTATACTTTGTTAGTCAAAATACGGGTATTAGATTTCTGAATGAAAAATAACTTTTAATTGATACGTATTGCAAACATTTAATTAATTTACATCATCTCTGGGCAGCCTTGACTTTGATGCGCGTTTTTTGGTACCTATCATGAACTCAATAAATATTTTTAGAACGAGATATATTTGCGAGCGTAGATTTTTGTGTGTTGTCTACTATACGCTGTGCAAGAGTGACGAATAATTTTATTTCGTTTTCAATTCCTAGATGGAAAACGGATTTCTGCAACCAAAAAGTGGATTTGCAACCATGGCTATCCATGCGGGGCAAAATCCAGAAAAATGGAACAGTTATGCCGTTGTGGCTCCTATAGTTACGTCTACAACATTTAAACAATCTGCTCCAGCAGAACACCGGGTAAGTCAACTTACTAGAAGTGGTTAAAATTTTAATCTCTGAAGTTTTGACGAGTTATCAATCATTGTAATAATTGCATCATCTACGAAACTATTACTTCTCATCTCATTCCTTTGAATTTTAAATACCTATGTATAATAAATATATTTTAAATTGCACTTTTTTATAAGATTATATTGGTGTAGGTACCATATACAGGTTTTTTAAACTAAATTTCCTCTTGTTATGATGAAAAATGCGTAAAAAAGTTATAACGAACGCGTGGCACCATGTAATGTAATTATCCACTTATAGAAATTATATTTTCCTGTTGCTCTGACGTATAGATATGTTGGTTGGATTATTTAATGACACATGAAAACACAATCTTTAATATAAAAATGAGTCGCTGAATCTGTTGCTAAGCGCACAACTTCAGAACGACTGCACCAAATTAGATGATTCTTTTTTTAATGTGTTCCTTATTGTCAGGACAAGGTTTTTATATAAGAAAAATAAGGAATAAAAATCTCAAAATTCCCACGGGAACGGGGGCCCTGCAGGTGAAACCGCGGGGCACAGCTAGTGTATAATAAATATAGATATAACATTAGTTTTTTCGCTAAGTAGCCGAACTTCTTCATAACCGGTTTTGGTAATTTAATTGTTCAGTATAAAACATCTGGTATGATTCTAAGATAAGACCTAAGATCTGTATCCGTCTAATATTAAGATTGCCATTAGTAGCATATATATATCTTCATAAAGTCAATTTTCATAGTACATAAATAAATAGTCACATTTCTCTGAAAAAGAAACATGTATTATTAATAAATAATTCGTTTCTCATTCCAACATAATATGTCATTATTTTAAACTGTTAGCCTTGAATATATTACACACCTGACATGAGTTGTATAAATAATCACGTTTCGGCATCGATAGTTTTTAAATTTAACACTTATACTTATTTTACTGCTACTGCACCTAATTATGGTTTCTTTTGGAGGATGTTTTTCTTCAAACATGAGGTTGATTTTAGGGTTTCGAATATGCGAGATCAGGAAATCCTACGAGAAACACACTGGAAGAATGCCTGGCTGCTTTGGAGGGTGGTTCAAGCGCCTTCACTTTTGCATCCGGTCTTGGTGCTGAAACCACGATCTTGTCAATGCTAAGCAATGGAGATCATATTTTATGCGCAGATGACATGTATGGTGGTACTGGAAGGCTTATGAGGTACTATCGATATTCCAACAAAAGTACAAGAGTTGATGTCTTTATTGGATTGAAAAGTAACTTAACTTACGTTCGTTTTTATAATTTTATAGAGAAGTCATCAATAGGATGGGTATTGAAACAACGGCAGTAGATTTCACAGACATAAAGCATGTCTCGGCTGGCCTAAAGGAAAATACAAAGGTAAAAATAATGATTTACATGGTAGTAACAATTTAAGTTCGTATTTACCTACTCAGATTTACGTCATAATGTGCACCTATTGAAAATGGAAGTGCACACACATTAACTCATTTGTAATTCATTAGATATGCACGTAGCTATGAAAATAGTGTAACATAACAATAGCCTACACAATATCGATAATTATGACGAATGTTTCAATAAAATTACATTAATATTAATTCCGACTGAATGGAAGCACTGTACTGTTGACTGAACGCTTAATCAAGTTGGCAAAACATTATTTATCTAAAGGCAGTATTGTTCTGAAGCAATCATTTAATATAGCTATTAGGTACAAAATATTTACAAGTGATAAGAGTTGGCAACTGATAACGATACTGCATCATTTTACATCAACTTAAAACTTGTGTAAACATTTTAGTTAAATATTTTTTTAATGTCGATCGTGTCAATTATAATCTGCAGGCGATCTAAAAACGTTAACATTAAAATTTTCCTCTATCATCACTCCCATTTATTTTAAACTAGCTGAGCCCACGACTTTGTCGGCGTAGAATTTTTATTCTTTTTCTAAAATAAAATTATTCTAAGTTACTCGAAATCGGTTCAGCCAATTCAGAGATTAGCCGAAACAGACAGACAGAAAAATAAATAAAAATAGTTATTTTGGTATAATAATATGTATCGTGTATTTATTAATATGAAAATGCATTAAAAGTGGTTATTTTGATATTACAAACAGATTTGTATTAGTTAATTCGGCATGAACCATGGAAAAAGTTTGCAGATAAAAAAGGTTTATTGTTAATTTATGAAAACTTAATTTCAGATGATTTGGATGGAAACCCCAACAAATCCTACACTCAAAGTAATCGATATTGCTGCGGTAACTAAAGTAGTAAAAAGTCGTAACGACAGAATTATTATTGTGGTGGACAATACTTTTATGACTCCGTATCTTCAAAAGCCATTGGACTTTGGTGCTGATATTGTCATGTATTCTTTAACAAAATACATGAACGGTCATTCTGACGTAATCATGGGGGCAGCCGTTGTAAATGATGAAAACCTTGAACAGAGACTCCGCTATTTGCAAAACGGTAAAGTGTTAGACTTTTATTATTTTTTCTTTATCTCACTCGAGCCGAAGTTATCGCCAGCACGTGTATAATTTGTTCACGATCGCTTGTATAGCAATAAATTGTTAAACAAAAACAGCCGCAAACTGCAAAGTCATGGCCAGTCATGGGTAAAAAGATGAATCATAATGAATAGATCATAATATTATTGTCTTTTTCCGACAGTGGCACATTTTATGCCACATCAATTATATTACACAGTCGTATTGTATAACCATTTTCCTTCAACTTAAGTATCTATTTCGGTATGACCACGCGTTTCGATCTCAATATATTTAAATGTTATCTATCAATGTCAATTCAATAATTAGAGCGGAGATTTTCAATTTCGCAACGATATAGTAGCAATATAAAGTTTCGGTTCTGTACGGATATTAGATAATTATTACTAGCTGACCCGGCAAACGTTGTTTTACCATATAAAAATTAAGGGGCGGGCCACCCTAATCACTATAAATTGAGATTTAAGCTATTGTATCTTTCAAGTTGAATCAAATTACACACGGTGTGCAAATCAAATTAAAAATCGGTTCAGTAGTTTAGGAGTCCATCGCGGACAAACAACGTGACACGAAATTTTATTCGTACAATATTATACACGAGCACCTAATTTTATAACAACCGGACATAGATTGAGATACGTAGGTACCCATATAAGTTTTAGTTAACATTATGGCTGTGGTATGGTATCGCGTCAATGCCAAGTTTGTAGTCAGTTGCTAATTGGTAATTGTCTATCGTGTTACGATGAATACGACTCTTGTGCTAACATTTAATAACTAGAAGACAAAACACAAGATTGTTTTAAATTAAAGGTTCCACAGACCACGCTATAAAAACATTTAAATAGGTGCCAAAAGTATTTACTACCGATTCTATATTGACGTATACTTTTTATTTTGAAAAAAAAAGGAAACATAATTATGAATACTTTATGCACATTCATTGCTTAAATATAAAAACTGTTTGCACACTATTTATTTCGTAGACGATAACAATATTGTAGGATTTCGAAAGTTGTACGTGTAATAATGACGTTCACAGTGATAAATGGGTTTAATCAATCATAAAATTACCTAAGCCCCCATGTAAAATATTCCATATCACGTTGCATACTCAAGGTTCATATTTTGGGTAGATAAAAAGTTTATTGTCATTATTTTATGGAACCTTATATTTTCTAACCATAATTTTATTTTACAGCGATGGGTGTAGTACCGTCCCCAATCGATTGCTATTTCGTAAACAGAAGTTTAAAGACATTAGCACTACGAATGGAACAACACAAATTGTCATCCTTGAAAATTGCAGTCTGGCTACAGAAACAACCCAATATTACAGAAGTTTTACACCCAGGTATTAAAATAAAATAAGCTCTAGATAATTATGATTCAAACCAATATTGCGTGTCAAAATACAATCTTCTTATTTCATTACAGGGCTTCCTTCTCATCCCCAATTCAGTATAACAAAGAAACAGACATCTGGACATTCTGGAGTATTCAGTTTTAGACACAGTGGAGGGTTAGAAGAATCCCGCAAATTATTAAAGTGTATGAAACTTTTCACTTTGGCTGAAAGTCTGGGTGGATACGAAAGTTTAGCAGAATTACCGTAAGTTGTCAAAATACTACAATATTTTCATATTTGAGTTTTTAGTCAGTGTGGATAATAAATTATAATATTTATGCCTTACAGTTCACTTATGACGCACGCATCTGTTCCTGAGGATCAGAGAGCCATACTCGGAATAACACATTCGCTCATCAGGCTTTCTGTAGGACTTGAAGATACCGAGGACCTAATTGCTGACTTACAGCAAGCGTTAGACGCTACTTTTAAAAGTTAAATATAAATGAATCGCATTCTAACTCTGTTACTACCACAAATATCATCGACATGCCTTCCAATAATTATAATGATATGCAACTGAATCTCTCATTAATTAAAATGAATTTAAAATTTTGGAAATAAGATTATTTGCACAACACTTCGAGTATTTTTATACAAAAAAAAACTGTATTATATTCATTGTATTAGAACAGAAGGGTACATAACATTCTAAAATGGTGCATTGTTTGTACCAAAGTTCAATAGATCGTAACTATTTACAAAAAACGTCGCATTAATTTCAACACAATAGAATTATTTAACTTTTACCCAGGTCTATGTTTGAATAATATTATAACAAACGTATTGCATTTCAATTGTTCGTTTGAAAACTCGTACAGTATTTATTACTAAGTGGAATTTAGTTAATTTGGGTAGTAACATTTTTATTATATTTTCATGTAGTCAAATCTGTGCTGTCAAAAATATCAATTAAAAAAAACACAATTTTATAGACGTTTTAAACGTTCAATGTTTTAAATTTTATAATTCTGTATAATTTTAATTTTATCGTAGTAATTCTAGGAATAAACGTTTAAAACAAGCTATATTATGTTATTATTATTTTGTTACCTAATAAACTTCGGTGTTTCACAAACACAAACAATAAGGATATGAGGTATATTTAAAGTGATGCTGCTGATATGTGCAATCAATGTCATTTCAGCATTGCAAGATAGACTTTGTAAGGAAAAGTGATATCAGAAAACTGAAACAAAAATATGTAAACACCATCAGTGCCCCGCGGTTTTACCCACGTTTTACCTGTTCCCGTCGGGAATTTCAAGATGAAAAGAAGCCTATAATCTTCCCGTTGAATGTGGCTATCCATTACAAAAAGATTTATTCTCATCGGACCAGTAGTCCCTCACATTAGCGCTTTTAAACAAACAAATTAACTCTGTAGGTTTATAATATTAGTATAGATGTATTTTAAAGATTGTGCAGCATTAAACCATGTCTAATCTTTAAATTAAATTAAAAATATGTAAATATTTTTATCCGCAAAATTTATTTTAAATAAATAGAACACTTCACGGATTCGTCATCGTCACCGTTACTACGGTTACTAAATTGTTACTATAGTTATTAAACTGTTACCCTATTGGCAGTAATTAAACTGGACATGAGTTTGTTCACAAAATATAGGTAGTTTGAATGGAGGAATCTATTATAAATATTGTATAACAAAGATGAGAATGAAATTTTACCAATTAACGTTAAATGTTGAAACGTTATTTTTAGGTAACAGTTAACTGTAAAGCAACGAAAAAAAAAAGGAATGACAATGACTGATACTGAAAACGTCAAGTCAATGACATTGACAGATAGATTTTAAAGAGGTGCATTATATCACATTCATGTCTACAGTATACACTCAGACACATTTCTTTAGAACTACGGACCTATTTAATTTACTAGAGTCTACTCTTCTATAAGTATATAGGTAGCTACTTCAATAAAGATAAACTTACAGCATGCATGCAACCAATCAGTGAAATTCTTCATTTGTATTTTTTAAATATCTCGCCAGTCAATACACCTGGGGTAGTGTATTTTATCCAATTTAATCACATCACAAGTCTTTGCGGGAATAATTTTACTGTGATAAATAATCTGTCAATCAAGATTTGTCGGACATGATAAGATAAACTTACTGACTGACATCTTGTTCTTAAATTCTTAAATTCATAATTCATAAGTTGCGTGTGCGTGCAGTTATTTTGTAAATAAATTAAATTTCGTTTCCTTCCTTATTTTATTTCGTTAATTTTATTTCAGTTTTTGTTTAAAACATTGAAGTAAGTATTGCTATCCCAAAATTTTCCTTATTTATTATTCTACATAGTAGTTACCTGCCTAAGATTACAGACTACCGAAAAAAACTAAAAAAAACACTAAAATCAACGAACAATGAGGTTTATGTTTATTTAAGATTATATTTCTTAGATTTTCTTATATATTTAATAATAAGCCTTCAACTTTACTCCACGGATACAAAATTTATAATCATTTAATGTTAGCACACGCTCAACCCACAGCCCACATTCTTATCATATAATACCTCCTCGTACATATCGCATCACAACGCGTAGGTAACGTATCATGCATTTTTAATCCTGAAAAAACAATAAGCACTAACAGCGCCACGCGGTTTTACCCGCGTTGTGCCCGTTCCCGTGGGAATTTCGGGAATTTTTATACATATACCTTTCTCTTGAATCACTCTATCTATTAAAAAAGTCCGCATCAAAATCCGTTGCGTAGTTTTAAAGATCTAAGCTTATATAGGGACAGACAGACAGACAGACAAACGAGAAGCGACTTTGTTTTATACTATGTAGTGATATGAAAAAATGTGAGATAGTAACTAGGTACTACCTACAAAAAGTAACCCATTACTTATGTTGTTTTTCATAACATGAGATGTAATCAATAATAATTTAAACTATATTAATTCTATCAATCATGTGTTTGTATGACCTTATCAACTTTAATATACAGGGTGGATTTAAAAAAAGGTATATGAATGATTATTTAATTATTTTATTTAGTTACTAGCAGCGCCCCGCGGTTTTACCCGCGTTGTGCCCGTTCCCGTGGGAATTTCGGGATAAAATGTAGCCTATAGCCTTCCTCGATAAATAGACTATCTAACAGTGAAAGAACTATTCAAATCGGTTCAGTAGTTTCTGAGATTAGCGCGTTTAAACAAACAAACAAACAAAACAAACTCTTCAGCTTTATAATATTAGTATAGATCTATGTTTTTTAGCAAACATCTATAAGTATTATATAAAAAAAAGTCGTGTTAGTTACACAATTTATTACACGAGAACTGCTGGACCGATTGCAACGATTTCTTTTATTTTTATTTATCTTAGTCGGGAATAGGATATTTTTTTTAAACCTTCATTTTCCCACTGCTGGTCAAAGGTCTCCCCCAAGCATCGCCAACCCTCCCTGCTCTTTGCACCCACCAATCGCTGTTAATAGGATAATATATAATAAAAATCCCGAAATTCCAATGGCAATTGGTGTGCTGCGGGGAAAAGCTAGTATTCTTTATATTGACCACTAGCAGCGCCCCGCGGTTTTACCCGCGTTGTGTCCATTCCTGTGGGAATTTAGGGATGAAAAATAGCCTATGTTACTCGTGGATAATGTAGCTTTCGAATGGTGAAAGAATATTTAAAACCGGTCCAGTAGTTTTTGAGCCTATTCATTACAACTAAACAAACAAAGTTTTCCTCTTTATAATATTAGTGTAAATATATTGGAACCATAAAAATACACGGTGTTGAATTTTTCACATTTACCCTGGTTCGATCATCGATTCCCGGGTGTGGCAGATGAATTTTCAAAAGACATAAATGCAGTTCTGATTGCCACTAAAATGCTTAAGCAAATATCTTAATATTATATCGTTTCCGACTCCTATACTTATCTACTGACGAGTTAAAGAAGACACCCTGTATAGTTTTTATCAATTGTTTTATCAACTCCAATGTTCTCAATATCAGCTCACACAACATGATATGCCATTGATATAATATTCTCTGAACTAACTACACATCTGCAAGGTAAGATTTTAATTACCTATATATTTTATTCCATCTATATCTATACTATCTATACTAATATTATAATCTATAGTAATATTATCAAGAGGTAAAATTTCTAAGTTTGTTTGTTTGTATGTTCGAGTTAATCTCGGGGATTACCAGTCCGATTTGAATAATTCATTTTGTAATGGATAGCCTCATTCAACGGGATGGTTATGGGCTATTTTTCATCCTGAAATTCCCATGGGAACGGGCACAACGCGGGTAAAACCGCGGGGCATGGCTAGTCATTAATAAAATTGAATAATCTAGACGACTTAAGATTGTGTAATATCATGTAGAATGTCTTCGTATTTTAATATTTTTTATCCTCCTTACTGTACTGATATCTTCAGTGAGATGAGAGGATTTTGCCCTGCAGTGGGACATTACAGGCTAATAATTTTCTTTTTCACTGAGAGATTATCTGATGTTATAGGTACACTAACTTAGGTATCTACCTAATAGGAATAGCAAGACTAAAAGTGGAAATCATATAAGAAACTAAATTAATCCTTTCTAGATGACGGTCCGTTGGGGAATTGTGACTACTGCCAAGATCAGCCATGACTTCGTGAACGCATTCAACTCATACCCTGAGAAGGTTGATGCAGCGATTGTGGCAGTAGCAGCTAGAAATAAGGATAAGGCTGCAGAGTTCGCTAAAGTTCATAATATACCTCATGTATCAGATTCATATGAGGCTTTAGCTAAAAGTGATGTCATAGGTAGAAGACTTCACAAATTTCCATAGTTTTTTTTTGCCTCACTTGTATTTCAATCTTTTTATATAACCACTTTTAAAATTAGTCTTTGTTTGCCAAAACTCTATAATATGTAAAGTACCTCTAGACTTGATTTTCCGTCCAAGATAACCCATCTCGAAACTGCGTCTAAATGCGTTCCCAATAGACATTTTCAGTAGTATGTATTTAAAAACCTTATTCTATATTTTCATAAGACATGCTTTCAATTCGATTTGGCGGTAGGGGGACAGGATATGCATGACCCTTGAAAACTCACTTGGCTACCGGTTTTATTTCCTAAGGGGCGTAGGGCAGATCGCTTTTGGCTTATAGATTTTCTGATCTCTTGCAGATGCCGCTTACATCGGTTCCCTACATCCCTACCACTATAGTTTGGCAAAACTGTTCCTTGAGAATGGGAAACATGTTCTATGCGAGAAACCTCTCTGCTTGAACTACAAGCAAGCACAGAGTCTTGTTAACTTGGCTAGGTCGAAGAAGTTGTTCCTAATGGAAGCAGTATGGTCGAGGTTTTCTCCTTCCTACAAAGCCCTGGAAAAGGAAATCGCTGAAGGGAAAATTGGCGAGCCCATGTTTGTGGAAGCCAACTTTGGAATAGTCTGTGAGGGAGTTGAAAGGCTACAGTGAGTATACTGCGGCATTTATTATTAGCTAACAATATTGTTTAGTAAATACCCGGAAATAAACAATATCGAAAAATTTAAAGTGAAAACCAATTTCATAAGCTATTTTTCAGAGGCTCCAAAGTCCAAAGTTCTAAATTCACGATACTTATTAGACATAATTTTTGAAGAACTACTTCACTGTACAAGTTGAGACAATAACAAGCAATTTCTTCGAAAATTCCTTCCAAAACATCTAAAAATTATTTTGATTGCAGCCAAAAGTCTATGGGAGGCAGTGCGTTACTCGATCTTGGTATCTACACCCTGCAATTCGCTCAGTACATATTCAAGGATGAGCCAATCCGCGTGACTGCTGTCGGGGAACTGAATGGGGAGGGCGTGGACCTGGTGGATACATTGATTCTGGAATATACGGGCGGAAGGAAGGCAGTTCTGAACATCCATGCAAAAGTGAAGCTTTGGAACAAAGCTACTGTTACGGGTACTAAAGGAAGGATTACAGTAAGTTTTCTTTTCGTTTTATAGACTAAGTAGTTGGTGCTTCAAATTCTTTCGGCTTGTTTTAATAGTGTAATGAACCTACCTGCCAGAAATTTGGTACATATATCCAAAACATTATAAGCTTAATCTACTCGTTAATTCTTTTCCCTTTGAAATTACGTAAACAGTACTATTATGTATGTACATAAGTAATGCATCTATGTTTTATTTAACAGTATTAACATACGTACTCGTATTTGAAATTCACATGCTCTAGTATTTATGTTCCACAACTATTGTTACACGGTCTTTATACATACCACAAGTCAGAGGTTTCAACCCCGTCTTATTTTAACCGTGGAAAATTCAGGATCTGTTGATTGAGATCCCCATTTGCTACACATTTCCTTGCTACTAATGAAGGCTCCGCTAGCGAGCGTTGGGGGTCCTGGATGCCCTAACGTAGGGTTTTGCTAACCCAGGTGTCTTCAGTATAAGACTCCACGAAAGCACGGAGCGCTGATAGAAATAAATGGGGTGAGGGAAGGGTGTCCTGTAATTTTCAGGGTCTAACAACGCTATAGCGACCCCTATGGGTTAGGTACAGTTTTAGATATACTTCTGTGGGTACAGTCAGTCACACCAATTTTATCTATTTAATGGCTGTGAGTTTCACACGTTGCCTTCTAATGGTGAATCGTTTTGTGATTCATTCATTCATTTCTAGGTTAGTGGCCAACCCTCAGAGTTTTTAGACCGCCTAAAGGTCGTTTTGTGATATTGACTGTGTTCATTAACTTTTGTAGTTTACTGTAGGTACCTACCTCGAAGGCATATATCTAAACACACACTTTGTTCCAGATGGAAGACCCGTTCCACTTCGCTCATGAAATGATTCATGCCAACGGCGAGAAGGAAACCTTCCCTCTGCATTCCTCCAACATATATTACAACTTCGGTAACAGTGCTGGCCTTGTCTACGAGGCGTTGGAAGCCACTAACTGTATCAAACAAGGTATGTTATCCATTTATACATTAGTACAGTCCTACTAATATTATAAATGCAAAGTTTGTGAGGATGGATGTACGAGTAATATGGATGAACAATGCAATTGGCAACACTACTTTATCAAACTACTAGATTAATTTCCAATCGTCTTATGGTATATTTATCGGTATAATATGGTTTATTTATCGAATAACTTTGATAAATAGCTTAGAAATGGCTGGAAAATTTATTATCTGATGATCCGCGAGCCTTATTAATTATACCTAAATCGAAAGCTTAAGACCAAATGTTTCGTTTTTCTAATCTAATCTTCGCATGTGAGGTTGCTATTGCTGCTAAATCGCAATGGGTAGGCGCGGTGATTACGGTGAATCCTCTTGACTGTACTGATAATTTCAGTCAGAGAAACGCTTTTGGCCGCTTTTAAGTTGTTTTGAATTTCACTATACTTAGGTATGTAACAAACCTGAAGAAATGTGAAATTGGTACCTAGTTTCGAATTATTCGTTATGTTGTATTACTCTCTCACACACTCTCTCTCTGAATTTTAGTTTTGAGTGGGATTTGAAAAAAAATGTTTATGATAGAGAATTCAAGAGAAAGGGGACGGGTGGATAACGGGTATCTGGCTGGAAACAGGAAACGGCTAGTTTTAAACATGACTCGAATGAAGGACTTATTTTTCTCTCGATAAAATAATAAACATCGTACTCAGCACGATATGGTAAAGGCTGTTAATTTCTTAATAATGTTTTATCATGGAGATATCTTTATTTATCTATATTAATATTATAAAGAGGTAAAATTTGTAAGTTTCTTTGTTTGTTTGTATGTTCGAGGTAATCTCAGGAATTATCCGTCCGATTAGAATAATTCTTTTTGTAATAGATAGCCACATTCAACGGCAAGGTTATAGGCTATTTTTCATCCCGAAATTCCCACGGGAACGGGTACTACGCGGGTAAAACCGCGGGGCGCTGCTATGATCTAAATAAAATACTCGTGGCGTGCTGATTACTTATCTGTATTTAAAATGATTTAAATTTTGCTGGTAGTGGTACAGTCAATTACAAGTACAATCATGACGCATTACGAAAATATTTTGTCAATGCCTTGTTTGACAATTTCAATGCGATGTGATTGGTCCATTGACCTCCGCACAGCTTCGCTCGCATTAATGAAAACCTACCCTATATCTCTCATGTTTGCAAGCCCTACAATACAAGGGGTTCGCTTTGTACTAGTCACTGACCTCTAGTACTAGTACATTCTAGTTCCCATGTAACCTCATTCAACTCAATAATGAACAACAAAAAATATACAAAATTTTGGAGAAAATATCTACACTAATATTATAAAGAGGAAAACTTTGTTTGTTTGGTTGTAATGAATAGGCTCAAAAACTACTGGACCGTTTTTAAAAATTCTTTCACCATTCGAAAGCTACATTATCCACGAGTAACATAGGCTATTTTTCCTCCCGAAATTCCCACAGGAATGGACACAACGCGGGTAAAACCGCGGGACGCTGCTAGTATATAATATTATTGACACAATTTCTTGTATTATTTAACTTAACGGATGCGCAAAGAAAAGGGGGATGTTATGATTTGAGCCTCATAACTTCCTTAAAACAATGGACTTGGTTATCAGTAATGATAATATATACAAACTGATGAAGTAGTCTATGTTTTACTGACTTCAAACTCAGAGGTCTCAATTGGGTTGTACTTATGTTTGATTATTATTATTATTTATTATTATTATCTTCATCGTATATGATATTCGAAGAACAGTTTAGCTGTCACATGGTTTGTCACTTTCTGACATACGCAATTTTCCGAAGAGCAAAAGAGACAAAACACAGTATAACATTGTTTTAGTTACACCGCGTTTATTAATAAGACGGTGAATGCCCAGCGTTTAAAATTGCAATAAACATGCAGACTGCCAGGGGCTATTGTTATTGTTGTGTGAATTATTTCGTGATCGTCCAATATACACTTTTTAATTTCTATTGAAATATTAGCCTACTAGGAAGGCTCACTCCTACACCATGTGGGACACATAGCCAAGAGAGAGAGGGGAGAGAGGGGAAGAGAGGGAGAGAGGGAGAGAGGGAGAGAGAGAGAGAGAGAGAGAGAGAGAGTGTGTATATTAGCCTATATAGATACCCCATTATGTTCTATGTTGTGTTAATGAATTTACTTTTTTTATTTCAGGTTTGATTGAATCGCCGCGTATGTCGCACAAAGAGAGTCTTCTTCTGGCCAAACTAGAGGACACAGTTCGTCAACAAGTCGGCGTGCATTACGACGTGGACGATCTTGAATACCCTTAAACATGACTAGTTACCCTCCAAAATTGAGCTAATATTATATCAATCAGATTACTAGTATATGCGATTATAAAGTACCTTTATTAATCTGTTTTTAAACTTTTTTAAAATTAAATATTTAACCTGTTACACTGTTTTTTATTACAATGAGAGCGTTATTCATAAATAGCTAAAATAGCTATCAAATGTTTCGTCCCTTTCCGATATAAGCTATTAAGAATCACTAACAGGGCCACGCGGTTTTACCCTCGTTGTGCCCGTTCCCGAAGGAATTTCGGATTTTTTTATACATTTAAACCTTTCTCTTGAATCACTCTATCTATTAAAATAAACCACGTCAAAATCCGTGCAGTAGTATTTAAGTTTATCGCGAACAAAAAGATAGACAGACAGACGCGACCGGGGACTTTGTTTTATAATATGTGTTGATTCTGACACACTAGTGGAACCGCCAGGGTTCTGTTCTACTGAGGCGGAGTTGAAGCGGAGCTCATACATCATACTAAGTGAAGCTATATTGATCAATCTTCAATGCTACTGGTTAGTTGAGATTCTCATCAGTGAAACTGCACCCTTATGCATCTATGAAGCCACTCTTAAGTAGGACCCTTAGTGGAAACACTGGTTTGTAAGTGTCTTTAACCTCGTATAGAAGTGCACATTCATTCTAGTACGATCAACAAATAGCCGAGTGTTGACATTAGCTAAAGACGAAGAATGAATATACAGGTTGGTTTTTTAAATTCATGAATGCAGTTTCATTGTCACTCATCAGCGACATGCTTTCTAAGATCTTCGTATCTCTTGAAGTTTACTTGCCAGCTGACCGATTTAAAAGGCCACCCTGTATACTTAAATATATACTTGTTTTTTATCGCCAGCACTTTATCTTCGCACTTTATCTTCGAGTGCATCAAGAGCACTTATCGTACAAAACAAGCTGATAAGGCAACTAATAGTACTATTTATGACATGTCATCACTTATTATTAGTAACTAGCAGCGCCCTGCGGTTTTTCCCGCGTTGTGTCCGTTCCCGTGGGAATTTCAGTAATTTTTAAGCATATAAACCTTCCTGTTGAATCACTCTATCTATTAAAACAACCGCATCAAAATCCTTTGCGTAATTTTAAAGACCTAAGCATATATAGGGACATTTTGTAATAGGTAGAGTGATTCAAGAGGAAGGTTTTTATGTAATAAATTCCCGAAATTCCCACGGGAACGGGCACAACGCGGGTAAAACCGCGGGGCGCTGCTAGTACTAAATAATTTAAATTATCCATTAAGCTATTCGAACTGTAAAATAAAATATAAAATACATTATCAATATTTTATTCTTTTTTATACAAACCACTTTCATCAACATTGTATAACATTAAAGCGGAATTACATAGTAATCATTGTGTAATGTTTTATGATTGTTACCATAAATACCTTTACGTTAGTGGTTAGTCGGCTAAATCGTGTTGTCTGAAATATCTTCCCACTAGACATATGAAAATGTTAAGCGGGGCTACGAGTTGATTAACTCCTTCGTCGTCTACATCAAGGCTTGATCTGGAACACACAATAAGAAAGTTTCAACTGTGTAATTTATACAGTATTTTAGCAGCAGAAGTAGTATTTGATTCAATGTAGATCCATGAATCCTTTTATACCAAAAGGTATAAATAATCTCTTTAATAATTTCTAAAACGTTAAAATATTTTCGTTTTTCTTTTCTGTAAACATCTTTATATATAAGATACTAGCAGTACCCCGCGGTTTCACCCGCGTTGTGCCCGTTCCCGTGGGAATTTCGGGATGAAAAATAGCCTATAGCCTTCCCGTTTAATGTGGCTATCTATAACAAAAAAATATATTCAAATCTGACTGATAATTCCTGAGATTATCTCGAACATACAAACAAACAAACAAACTTGCAAATTTTACCTCTTTATCTTGAAGTAAGAAATCTTCCCGTTTTAGTCCCCGAAACAAAATCTTCACTTTTAAACCATATATTATCGACCGGAAATATAATTAAATCAACTATACAGAAGCATAACATAAAGGATATTTATCGCATAAAAACAAAGAACCCGGAGTATAAAACTGTAATTGTGGAATTGGGCAGCACTCTTATTAAAGAAGAGTTTATTGACAAGTTCCGGAAGTTTAAAAGCTCGGACTCTCTGACTACTGAACACCTAAAAATCCCCGGCCCCCGTAAGCCTTTATATATCTCGGAAAACCTCACGCCAAGAATGAAGCGTCTACACTTCTTGGCTAGAGACTTCGCCAAATCCAACTCATATAAATTCTGCTGGGTTACTCGCGGTAAAATATTCCTCCGCAAAGAAGAACACAGCCAGTTAATTTCAATAGTTAATGAAACAGATTTGGATAAACTAAAGACAGTGATGTGACTATATTATAACCAAACTCAATTGATTCAATTTGTTGTAATTGTTAATACCGTAGTGCCACAAATTCGTACTTATATAATGTTTTCAAGTTATTTATTATGTAAACACACAGCCTTTACACTTACAATACACACACACCTACTCACCAACAAACAGTCAAATCTACTTCTAACGTACTGTTCTAAGCATTCTTCGCTAATAATCCTCACATCAAATATTATGCATACTATTATGTTCCTTGTGTTAAATCTTATATTTATGAATGGATGATGTCATTGAAATAAGTGATAATTTGGACCAAATATCTGTCTCGGAGTCTCTAATTTGTTGTCCAGAAGAAGTAACACAACATATGAGCATAAATAATTTTAATATACTACATGTAAATATCAGGAGTATAAACCAAAATTTTGACAGTTTCTTAACATTAGTTCATAGAATGGGTTGTCAATTTGATGTCCTTATTTTATCAGAATGTTGGTTGAGTAAATGTCCCTCATTGCCATTACTGCCAGGCTATGTGTCCCACCGATCACAGTTTACCAATCAAAATGAAGGAGTCGTTGCTTACATAAAAAATAGTATACCATGCACTGTTACTATCCCACAATTACAAGATGCTAACTGTCTTTTATTAAATTTTCAAGACAATCTATCCTTAATTACTCTCTATCGCTCTCCTTCAATTACTAATTTGGAACCCTTCTTCGACAGCCTGGATAAAACGCTGCAATCTCTAGCAAAATATAAATCATTAGCCATTATTGGAGATTTAAACATTAATATAGTCCCCTCTAACTGTGACCCTTCTGCAGATGAATACCTTAACCTTCTTGCTGCTCACTCATTACTTCCCGCTCATCTTTTTCCAACTAGAGACAAAAACTGCCTCGATCATATTATTACTCGTTCCCCTTATAAATCTAAAGCCGTAATTTTAGATACTCCCTTTACTGACCATATTCCCATAATTTTCAGCTTCAGTTCAGAACTACGTATTCAACACTCCACTCACTCTTTTTTACGCTTTAATACTTCTGAGATCACTTCTCATCTATCTGAAACAGATTTTACACCTATTCTAAGCTCTTCTGACCCTGATGAAGCCGCAGATAAGTTGGTCCAAATCATGTCATCCACTATTTGTAAGCATTCCCAATTTGTTAAAATTCCCAGCCGTAAACGCATCCTAAAACCCTGGATCACGCCTGGACTTCTTAGGTGTATTAGACACAGAGACAAGCTTTACAAAAAACTAAAGAAAAATCCTAATGAAATTAATAAAACAATATTTACTCGATACCGTAACTTCTGTAACTCTCTCCTCAGAAGAATAAGGCGAGAATACGAAAAGAGTGAATTTATAAAAGTTAGGCAAAAACCCAAAGCTGCTTGGAATATGATAAATCGTATTGCGAATATCACCAAAAAACAAAACACTGCTGGACCTCTATTAAATTTGGCTACGGACCCTACACTTTCAGTTAATGAGGTAAATAGATATTTTGCTAATGTGGGAAAGTCTCTAGCTTCCAAAATTGTACCCCCAAACACATCATCACCTGTAGATCCTCCGATATTTAAATCAAATAGTAATATAAACCCTAATTCAATGATATTACTAAACATAGAAGATGCTGAAATTGAGAGAACTATTTTGGGTCTCAAAAATAGTCCTGCCATTGGTGCGGATGGAATTTCAACTGAAGTTGTCAAATCAGCAAGACACGTCTTAATCCCTATTCTAAAACATATTTTCAATCTTTCTATAAACTGTGGTATTTTCCCGCGAGTCTTCAAGAAAGCTCTCGTGCATCCAATTTTCAAGAATGGGGATAGACACAATGTGTCGAATTATAGGCCTATATCGGTACTCACAGTATTCTCTAAGATTTTTGAAAAGATCCTTAATGAGAAATTAGTCAATTTCTTAAATGCTAATGGCATTCTTTCCAATAACCAGTTTGGTTTCAGGAAATCTAAATCAACTGAACATGCAGTTCTAGAACTCTCGGATCACATTATTAAGAATTTTGACAAACACCTAAAGACTATTGGGATTTTTCTAGACCTTCTCAAGGCATTTGACAGTGTGTCCATACCCATTTTACTAACCAAGCTTCAAGCGATTGGTATAAGAGGTATCGTCTTTGAGCTTTTTAAAAGTTACCTAACAAATCGAACACAAACAGTAGTTATCGATAATATTAAAAGCTCTGAAGAAGATCTCTGTTTTGGGGTGCCTCAAGGTAGCGTGCTCGGGCCTACCCTCTTTTTAATATTTATTAATGACCTATGCAATCTAATTTTACCTTACTGCAAATTAATTTGCTATGCTGATGATACTGCACTTCTTATTCATGGGAAAAATTGGGAGGAAACTCGGGCGCGCACAGAAAAAGTGCTCACTTTAGTCATGAGCTGGTTGGCCTCGAATCTTCTTACTTTGAACCTATCTAAAACTATATTTACCACGTTCTCTCCAACTTCGGCATCTTACCCTCCATCTTCCTTCTCTATCATAGCTCATACTTGTTTAACAAACTCCATTGACACCAATTGCAATTGTATATCACTTCAAAGATCGTCCTCAACGAAATATCTGGGAGTTATTATCAATAGCTCAATGAACTGGAAGCTTCACATAGAATACATTGCCACCAAATTGCGTAAACTCATTTACATATTTAGATCTCTGAGAAGTATTGTTGACTTCCAATATTTAAAAAATGTTTATTTTGCTCTTGCCCAGTCTTTACTAAATTATTGTATAACGTCATGGGGAGGTTGTGCTAAGTCCCTTTTGCTTCGCCTTGAGAGAGCTCAGCGTGCACTTCTCAAAGTAATCGCTGGAAAACCTCGCCGTTTTCCGACTACTGATTTGTACGCACTTTGTCAGGTGCTCTCCGTTAGACAGCTCTTCATTCTACAAACTATTGCCAAAAAACACACAGAACTTTACTTTGTACACCGGTCGAATTCCAGGCGTCGTTCAGGTTTGGTGTGCCCTACATTGACTTTTCGATCTGCTGTAGCGGGTAGTCACTACTATTACATTAGTCCAAGGCTCTATAATAGAGCAAATCGGCAGTTAAATATTTACCCATTAACTCTATATCAATGTAAAGCAAAATGTCTTACATGGCTGCTCTCATTGAAATACGATGATACCGAAGAATTGCTTCAAGTTGTTAGTTAGAAGAACACACACACCCTTACACACACATACCCACACACACACCCACACACACACATCCACACACACACACCCTCACAAAACACTCACTCACACACACACACACACAGGTATTAACACTATTATATTTTTATTTTATTTTTTTTATTATATTTAAATTCAATAGCAATTAAGTTACTCTTTGTATTATGGAACCTAGTCTTATGTTCCGGTGGTGGGCGATGATGCTTGCGCCCAAGCTCTGCTTTTGTGGGCGTCATCGTTTCTTATTGTTATTTTTGTCATATCTTTTATGTTCCTAATAAACTATTTTTAATTTTAATTTAATTTTTTAATTTTATATATTAGTATGTCTGGCTAGTACTCCTTAGTAGGAGCACCAGACATAAGTTGGGCTTAGACTAGTGTCTAAGCTGAACTTAAAGTACAAACAACCTTCTTTTAATGCATATGCACATTCCCCACTCATATAGGGAGATGAGTGGGATTTTTAGGATTAATACGCATAGACGAGTAATTACCCACTAAAACCAACACCGTAATATGCCCGAGAGGACAAGCCATTATGTACCCATTTGTGTTTTACCTGGGCATAGTACTTAATTATGAAAATAATCCTGATCAATGATGAAAACAATACGATTTTTATGCATTATTTGCAAATATAACAAAAATTATCACACATACCTTATTTGAGCACATTGCCTAGCTAAATCTCTTAGTATGCTAATAGAGTCCGACAGGAGAGGCTGTTTCAAACAGGCTAGGAATGCATAGATCCACTGCCCTGCAAAATAAAATTGAGTTTGATGTAACTTAACTGATCCAAACATTATCAGTAATTATATAATTATAGCAGTCAGATTTCAGGACTAACACCAGTAACTACTCAGAGACATCAACTGCCCTAGTAGAGATTTAATGAATGATTTTGACATGAAATGTATAAAAAATTACATCAATTACTTAAGTGCTGATTTGAACAATGTCTCTGAGTGAAACGCACACACTATACATCAAAGTTGCCACCAACAAAATTCAAGTTTCTTACAAGTGGCAAGTTTGAAATTTGTATTTTATAAATTATATTCATACATTGATACCAAAGTAAAAAATATTCTACCTGTTTTACGGTCAACACTATCACCAGGCTTGACATTCTGCAATATTTTCACTAACATTTCTAAACCTCTATCAATTAATGAAGCGTGAAGTCCTAAAACACAAGACAATGTTGGTTCTCTTCTACTGAAGAATGTTTTCCATTCTTTTAAAGTGTCATTAACAATTTCCATTTTTTCTATTTTGTTAGACCATTGATCTTTCTTTGCAACCATTCGGGATATGTACAGGCGGATATCGGAGAAGTCAGCTACTTGGATGTTCTGCCACTCTATGGTTGGCTTTAAGGAGTCTGGCGTTATTGGTATGGGAACCTGAAATAAAAAAATTACAAGCCAAGAAATAAAAAATCAAAATACAATATTATGGATCCTGATAGTGTCTTATTTATCTAGGCCTTAGTGCACATAAACATAATCGTGCCTCACCTCTTCAACAAATCGTGATTGATTGCTCTTATACTGAGAAACATCAATGTTGCACCTAGTTACAGCAGCTACATGTTTACGTTCATTCATAACTTTCAATAAGAATTCTTCTCCTGTTGTAGGTATGTCTTTGAGTTGCACATCTTCTCCAATTTGGAAACAGGGTGTTCGTAACGAATCCTCGTCATTATCGCGGTCTCTAGGATTTTTTAATTTAGGCATTTTGTTTAATAATATAACGTTTTAATTATGTATCTACACTAAATATATTGAAATAATGTTCTGAGAAATATAATAGGTATATATAGGTATGTATGTACAAACAAACAAAAATATTTTTGATTTTGGTTTTTGGCAATTTTTTATGTAAATTGATGACACTGACAATGACAGATTGGCAGTGGCAGAAGTGGCAGAAAGAGTGACAATGACAATGATGACAGTGAAAATGACAATCACAACACAGAAACATTGACACTCATTGACAAATTTATGATCTGCATAGGGATGAGCACGTGAAAAAGAAATCAGTTTTGCATCGATCTTTTCAAGTTGAATCGATTAATAATTTTCAGTTATATTTTATTATATTTATCGTATCTAAAGATACATAAAAAACAATTGCAGATTTTAGTAATATTAAATAGGAATTTTAGAATACGAAATCTAGCGCTCTTCCTCATCCACATTTGACTTCTTAAAGCTAGGTATTTAAATTAACATTAAAATTTTAAAAAAGATATTTGGGAACAAATACATTTTTACAACTTTTGGAATTGATGTTAAGCTAAGAATAAATCATTATTTATAATTCAATAGATCTTCCTCACATTATAAAATACATTTATATCCACCGATACTTGAAAATATTTAATATCGATTTGATAGTTGTTCGAAAACATATCGATAATTACAATTAATTAGACTCACGCTGAATACTCACTCACCTCACGACTCACGATCACGTTCACGATTCATTCAAATTCGATACTTGCTTGATTGATTTGATATTATCAATTTGATAAACTTACATTACATACAATACAACAGAAATACTATAAAATAAAATTCAGACTTGACTTGCGTTGTGTGTGATGTGATTTGCAAAATTGTAAAATTTAAACGATTATTATACTAAAACAATACATATAAAAATTTGTAGGTAGATGTTTATTTTATCAACCTACTTAATCGTCGATATTTCTAAAATTTGTAGCATATCAAAACATAGTCAACTTAGGAATATTTGACGATTTATTACTTATTTGTGTTGTGATGTCTACTTCTAGCAACAATTCTCAATCGACTTATTCTCCATCTGAACCAGAAACTCCACAGGTTTGCTATTTTTTGTTTCCATGAACATACCTTAGGCAACTTATTGTATTGTAAATACTAGTAGTGTCCGGCGGCATTGTGCCCGGTTCTGTGGGAATTTCGGGATGAAAAATAGCCGTTGAATGCAGCTATCCATTACAAAAATAATTATTCAAATCGGATTGGTAGTTTCTGAAATTAACACATTCAAACAAACAAACGAAAAATCAAACTTAAGCCCTTATTAGTATTGTACAGATAATACCGGCGTCCGGCATTTGTCTTTAGATTTCGAGTTAATGTAATGATTGTTTTCAGGGAAGTACACAAAGCAGAATACAGAACTTTGATCAATCATTGAACCATGCAGATCTTGGCTTAAGCATTGAGCAATCTCTGAAGAATGCCCAGAAAGAAATGCACCAGAAAAGAATACAATCGCTCCGGAAAGAGCTTGACTATTTAAAATCTACGGAATGGGAGTTTGAATATGACAAAGGCTTCGCCCAATGACTTGTTTCAAAACTCTAATTTCCCTATACTAATCTAATCTTATCAATTTCAAGAAGGTTTTTGTTAGTCCCACCTTGTCTATTGAATTCTACCTCTTTTCACCTCAAAATGGTGTCCTATGTAACTTCTTTCTTCAAATATATTTTTTCTATTAAATCTGATGAAGATGACGACAATGCAAAAGAAGATTATTTGGCCGGAGAGTTGTTAGATTTAGAATTGTCGGAGAAGCAGAAGTGGAGTCCTGATTCAGATTCCCTTGATTCCAATGAAATACCACGGAATACTGCTTGTTTTCAAAGAACAGGTTTATACTTACCTTTACCTTTATTTTTTGTTTAGTTTTGTCTCTTTGAACAGTTTGTGTAGTTAATGAACTTGAAATACAGTTATCCTGACATTTTTCATAAATATTTACTAATAAGAACTTACTGTAAAATATAGGGGTTTACTTCCACCCAATATTTTATTCAAAATAAGAATGCTATGAAAAGAGGTTGAGTTCAGAATCCTTTAACAGCTTTTTTCTCTGTATTTTTCAGGAATAATAACATTTATGGATGGCGACAATACCTTTATAGATGGTCTACACTACTTCGACAAAAGTGTCTGCTCAATAAGCATTAATGTTAAGGATAAAGTACTATACCTAGGTTACAAAGATCAAAATGATTCCATAGTAGTTGTAAGGATATTACATAATTATGGAATTCCTTGGGAGTCCGCAGACAATGAAGATCCGGAGGAAACAAAATTTGATGTCATAGATTATGTGATAGTTGGTGAAGTAGATTATAGAGAGGGCAGGAGTGTCTACGTCAAAGATAGTGATTTAAAGTTTAGTTTGGATGATGTTGAGGGGGCTTTTGTACCTATTTCCGGGGATTGGTTGGAGATTACCTGTACTGTGCAGGTGGATGATGAGAATCCATCAGATGTGTCGGCTCAACAGGTAAATTAACATACATCATCATCATACTAATGTATGACTACTGATGTAGTATTCAGTGGTTACCTGATGGTCAATACTGACAGAAGATTGTGTTTTATTGTGTGGAGCTATCACCAAGAATACCATGTGTGCATTCACAAAAAGACACATATTCATACATAAACAGAGCCTTACTATAGCCTAATGTCAGGTATGGCCAAGCAAATATACAGTATGTAGATATACAGTTGTAGTTGCACAAAATAAATGTAATATTTTAGTATATGATGATTAGTGATGTAGTCATATAATGTGCATACTCATATAAGATCTTATGTAATTACTAAACAAGTAACATACATACACACATAGACATCAACATCAAACATAAAAGACCCCTAATTCTTTCAGGTGATAAAAGTGACGTCCTTCAGGCATTTGAGGAACAAAGTGAAAATAGCCACCATAACCGAGTGGTATGAGGAGCATGGTACCTGTGACAGGCAGATATTCTTCAACAGACACTGCCTTCCCGCTGGCTTGGAACCTGCTGTTGGAATGAAGGTAAGATATCACTACTTATATAAAGGTAGCTTAGTCTTGGTAACATACACAATGCAGTACGATTGCTTTGGAAAAATGATATGCAAGGCTGTGATCTTAAAATGGTGACAGACTGACTGGAGAATGGGTAATGGAGATAAAAATTTGCATTATGGTCGAACTTTTAAGATCTCATATATCTGCATAATATATATACCATAAATAATTGAAGTCATATTATGAGGAAGAGGCTTCCAAGTTCCAACTGCGTCCAGTCTAGACCAGGTGGTAACCGCGCATGTCAAACAATGTTACTAAACCATAGGTTTTAGCTAAACCATATGAAACCGAACCATTAAAACTAGGTTTGATACCACTTTTTGAATACTTGCAGGTACTAATAGATGCTATAGAAAGCAATCAAGGGCATTGCGCTTGGCGGGTGATCAAGTTACATTTAATTGAAGCCAATGCCACCAAAGAAGTTGAGCCCCAACCAGAAGAAACTTTAGAAAGCTTGGATCTTGAAAAGGAACTGAATCTTGATATTACACATCCCATTAAATTTGATAATGTTAAAATGCATGAAACGTTAAATACACAATTACAAGTAGTCAACAAAGGAGAACAGTTGCAAATTATGAACAAATGGATCATTGTTGGCAAGAAGAGAGACTCCCAAATAAACATCACGCCTATCTTAATGAGACCGTACAGGCTGTACCCTGGCCAAAGGTTCACATTCAACGTAACATGCCAACCAAAACATTTTGGTAATTCCATAGAGAAAATGGTGATAATGTTCAAAAGCTTCAAAATAGAAAGGTTAATACAAATTAATGTGGTCAATGAAGATTTTAAATATAGCAATGGTTCTAAAAAGTTGACTACAGAAGCAGACAAAATAAATCTAATGAAGCAAAGTAATAGAAGTTCTGTTTTTGTGCCCGGAGTTCGACCAGTCAAACCTCCTAACTTCATTCCAGTGAGAATAGGAAACTTTCCTATACCTGATAAACTATGGTCAGTGGTGATTGGAGACTCAGATCAAGTAATCCATACAGTTGATTATGACAAGATCATCAGTAGAATTGAAGATAGGTTCCCATGTCTGACCCAAGATTTGAACATCCATAATTACTTGGACAGATGGCATACTCTCCTTTTCATGGAGGAAATACAAGAAAACCTTAATATTAGGGTGTATGATATGCCTAAGGTGTTCTTGATTAGATGCCAGGAGTTCCTTAGTCTGGAGGTCAAAGGTTTAACTGAGAAAAGACCATCTCTCTTAGCGGGAGACAGGGTCATCGCCCACGATAAATGGGGCAGCGGTGATAACAAATATGAAGGATTCATCCATGTGGTTAAAGGAGACTTCGTTCATATCAAGTTTCATGCTAAATTCCACGAAAGTTATTCAGGTTCCGATGTAGCTGTAGAATTCCATTTCAGCAGAATGAAATATCGTCGATCTCACCAGGCTATTAATTTGGTGCTCTCGAATCTCGGGCCGGATGTTTTGTTTCCGAGTCGTCTGGCCTTTCGACCTTCTCAAATACCAGAAGAAAAAATAAATGACATAAAATGGTTCAACAAACATTTGAACGACGGTCAAAAAGCTGCTGTGCGTAACATTTTGACTGGCCAATGCCGTCCCAAACCTTACTGCATCTACGGGCCTCCAGGCACCGGAAAAACGGTTACCGTACTTGAAACCATACTCCAAATAATAACATTTTTCCCTGACAGTAGAATCTTAGTCGCCACTCCATCAAACAGTGCATCTAATTTGATCACCCAACGGCTTCTTACCTACAAAGACATGATTTCCAACTCATTTGTGCGAGTTTTGGCAAATTATTTAGTAGATAGTGATACTATACCAAGCGAAATAAGACCTTATTGTGTCTCGTTAGATATTGCGAGAGAAGGAACGACAAAATCAACTCAAACAGTAACGGAATGGGGTGTCAATAAGAACTGTACGAAGTCTTATGTTGGGCGCCACAGGATTACAATTGGTACCTGTTACTGTTTAGGAACCCTCACGCAAATGGGCTTTCCGAAAGGTCATTTCACACACGTTATTATCGACGAAGCAGGCCAAGCGATAGAGCCAGAAACAATGATACCACTCTCTTTCATAGACAAAGAAAATGGTCAAATTATACTTGCAGGTGACCCGATGCAGTTGGGTCCCGTTATACTCTCAAAATACTGTACAGACTATGGAATGGACGACTCTTACTTATCTCGAATACTGGAAACTTATCCTTATCAAAAAGATTATGATGCCTACAGGAATGGCTTTAATGAGAAATTGGTCACACTGTTGACAGAAAACTACAGATCTTTACAGGAAGTCATATACATGCCTAGTAAATTATTTTATAACAGTTCTTTAATACCGAGAATAAAAAGAGATCAAGCATGGATCAAGGAAATATTGAGTGCTGTGGCAGAGATATGTTATTCGGATAATCCTAAAGAAGGTGGCATTTACGTGTATGGTATAAGAGGGACCAATTTGAGAGCTGAGGACAGTCCATCTTGGTACAACCCTCAAGAAGCTTCTATGGTTGCTCTGACAGCATGTAAACTCTACAGAAAACACTTGACAGCCGATGATATTGGTATTATCACACCCTATGTTGCACAGGTGAGTTATCCTTTGATCTGCCTGTCTCAACTACTACAGGAGTCACAGTGGGGATGAGTCTCATGAATTGAATTTGTTTCAGACCCGTTACTTGCGCACACTATTTGATTCCATGGGACTGCCGCAACCAAAAATAGGGACAGTTGAAGAATTCCAAGGACAAGAACGGCGTATCGTCCTAATATCGACTGTTAGGTCATCAGAATCATTAATAAATAATGATCTGAAAAGTACTATAGGTTTTGTACAGAGCCCGAAACGACTCAATGTTGCTATCACTAGGGCCCAGCTAGTAGTAATCCTGTTTTGTAACCCTCATCTATTGTCTTTAGACCCATTATGGAGCCAAATTATTAGTTATGCAGTTTCCAAACGTAAATATATTGGATGCGATTTACCTGTTAAATATGGACATAGTGAAGTAGAAGAAAGTGTTAATTAAACTTTATATTAAAATATTTTTTGTTTTTTTTTTGGCTTCTGTTTGATTAATGGTCGTAGCACACATATCAACTCGGAAAGGGATCGTCACCGTATCGCCTCGCCGTCAACCAGGCGTCAACCAGGCGTCAACCTATCGTAAGCGCGTCACCGTGCGATCAGCAGCTCCGAATCGACTCGGCTACGGCTAGGCGACGCCGCGCTTACGGCTCGCCGGTCGCTGGTTGACGACGGCTGGGCGGGGTGCCTCGCGGGAACGAAGAAACGCAAGCTAGGGTACGGAGAGTCGTAAGACAGCGTACGGAGAGACGTAAGCGCGGGTACGGAGAGACGTAAGCGCGGGTACGGCAAGTCGACCACGCACCGTACTGCGGTTTGTGAGCTTGTCCCGAGGCGAGGCGATTACGTTACGATTCCGATAAGTGTGCGTTGCAGTAGGGAGTTTCATACAAAGAATACTGAACGGCTCGAGTTGATGCGTTTACGTTCCGTTTACGAGTTGATATGTGTGCTACGACCATAAATCGACTAGCCATTGGAAATAGACATAACGCAGTAAGTACGTCCTTGCTTCAATGTTCCGCGGATGTCTATCTGCGGAATAGCGTAGGTAAAATGTGAAAAATAACAACCTCCTTCCGCCTTTTTTGAAGTTGGAAAAATGAATTCCTTTTAAGCACAGAGCAAAGAATCACCACGCGCTCCTACTAGAGACGGCAGTAATAATAATACCCGACACCCGTGCCCGCTGAAACGTAATGATCATTTCCTCTATTATAGCGCTGAGCGCAACTGCGGGCTCAAGTTAGTGGCCACCCGCGCCGCCAGTCTCTGCTAGCACGTTGTGGAGTGAACATTATTAAAAAAGCGGTAGAAATGCCTCATTGTGCAGTGATTTGGTGTAATAATCAAAGTAAAAACGTGACTAAACAAAATTCTGGCGTATCGTCACAGGAGTAAAGAAACGGAACAGAGACAAAGCTTCATACAACCGCGCCGCCCGTAGGTACACCACTACAAGCATACGGCGCATGTGTGCGTGTCAACCGGCCGCTGTGTCGCGTACACGCGCCAACGCGCCGCCACTGGATAAAACCGGTTTACGCTCACTCGGCTAGTTGACAAACGGAGGGCCTGCATGCATAACGCGTGTTTTATTAGATTGTGTTCAAATAAAAATAGTTTTATGTTAAATATATTGTAAATAGTTATACAAGTGTAAATATTTAGGGTTGGGGTGCACTTAGGACTTGCAAAATGGTTGTGTATTGTAGTGTTTGTATGAATAACACAAGGAAAAGAAAAGAAATTTCGTATTTTACCTATCCGAAGGATTCTACTAGGTAAGTAACTAAATACCAGAATAAACCTATTTAAAATTAGATATGTCGCACAAACCATTATGTAGGTAGATATGTATGTTACGTAGGTAATTATTATTTTTATTACATAACTAATTGGGTGAATTTCACACTATTATCGATTTAATTATGCAGTACCTAATAATAATAATGGTAAATGTGTGTATTTCAAAAAGAAACTATTATATCATTTCAAAAATCGCACGTCACCATAAATTAATTTCGAGTGTAAGTCATGTGTAAGTATTGTTTTTTCCACTTACCTGCCTTTGTTGTTAAATATATCTACAACCTGGTCAAATAAAGAAAGGGATTGAAAATGGCGGCGTTTGACAGGTGTATGGTCAGCATGCAAATTAGTTTTTTTTTCAAAAAATTTTTTATTACTTACGTACATTTTTTCGGTACCTACTTTTTTTTATTCCGTGCAAACAAAAAAGGTAGCTCCTATAGTACACATATTTTAAATTATGAAATTATTGTTATGTAATTACAGTAAAAATCAATGTTATTTTTGGTCAAATGAATCTTTTATTACCGCCAAAAATATTTGACGTATGTATTTGTTTATAATTTTAATACATAAAAAAACCTATTTTGTTTACGCGTTTTCGACCGCGCCTGATGTTACTTAACCCCTTTGATCGATCAAGGTCAGTGAGCGATACTGGGCTACGATATGAGTGCCCTGGGTTCCCCCGGTTCCGGTTAATAATACCTTCTATTTTTTTATGCAGTATTGAAATAATATTGTGTTTAAAAAAAATACATTGCAACTTATTCTGATTATTCTTTTTTTTTCAGACGACATAAGTGGTTAAAAGCTGTCGGTCGGGAAGATCTTGTACTTAAAATTATTGATGATAAAACAAGGCAAATATACAGAATATGTGAAGTTCATTTCGAAAGATCCAACATAAAATTTTCTAAAAATCAAACTAAAAAATATTTACATAACAATGCTTTTCCAACACTCAATTTGCCATCAAATGACGGTGCAAGCTCGAGTCAATGTGGGACTGAACCTACACAAGAAAATCTGAATATTCAAACTGTGCCTATTGCTGAACAAAGTTCAAGCTCGAACATTTTTTCAAATAAAATTGTTGTTTTGGAAGATCAAACATCACGCGGCATGCAGACGGAACCTGATAAACAAACTCCTGTGGTATCGTATCACAAGTAAGTAATTAAATGCAACTTTTAGGTGTTTAAAACATGCAATCGAGGTTATCTTGAAACACATACAAAACCTCAACCGAACTTAAGTTTCAAGTCAGTCATTTAAAATGCGCTAGTGAGTGAGGTGACGCATTGGTTGGCGTAATGTCGATAATGCGTGTTCAGTGGTGTCAAGCGTATCCTTGTAAGGTTGTACTATTGTAGTGTGGAATCGATATTGTAGAATTGTAATTTTTTACATAGATTGAACCCAGACTAGACATTTATGTTTTGTAGGTAACTATAGTCTATCTATTCCCAGATCCCAGATCAAATTTGTAAACAAAGTTATTTCAAGATTTTGTCACTGTCAATGTTAAATTACCCGAAGGTCAGATGTGTCGAACCTTCGGGTAATTTAATTTAAAAATAATAATATTATAAAATTATAAAAAATATTAAATATTTCTGTATGAACTTATAAGGCTTGTTTTTATTATTTACTACAACAAGAAAACATATTTTATTCGAAATTAGGACATTTAAAACACTGCAAGTTCATTACATACATTTATTCACTATCCGAAGAGATATTCAGTTAAGGTTCTGCATCTGAGTAATTCACATTTTATAATAAAACTATCACTAAATTAAAAAGAAAGAGACTAAAAAAATTAGTTTTTCACGATTTTCAGCGAAACGGTAAGTTTTATCATAAAAATATCTGAGACAAAATTGTTGATAGTAAAATTATCTACAAAAAATGTTTCATACTTTTTTTCCCACGAGTCACTCTTTTTGAGATATAACGATTTAAAAAGTTGTAAAAGTTGTAATGGTCAATTATGACCAACGTGTGCATAATGATGCACACGTTTCCACGCCACGTATGAGGTAGTGTACTTAGCGCTTTTTTTTGAGTCCGAAATACGAACCACGATAAAATAAAATGTCGACTCTAAAAAATGTTCTGCGTCTCTATAGTGTTCCAAGTATACATAAATAAACTGCACAAAAAAAGCTTTTGATAATTTTAATTTTCTTCAGAATAACAATCGTATAAAAGTCAATACTGCATAATCGTTTCAATAACTATAGCTATCCCCTTATTTTTATAAGATAAATAAATACCGTGAAATCGTCAAATTAACAACTGCACGATTTTCGTGCAGGTTTTGTGCACTGGTATCACATTTGTTTACAAATTTGATCTGGGATCTGGGAATAGACCATTGTATTATATTCCTTGGACCATTGTAACTAATCTATAATATAAAAATGAAACGCTGAATCTGTTGCTAAGCGCATAACTTCAGAACGACTGCATTAAATTGGATGGTTCTTTTTTTAATGTGTTCCTTATTGTCAGGACAAGGTTTTTATATAAGGAAAATAAGGAATAAAAATCTCAAAATTCCCACGGGAACGGGGGCGCTGCGGGTGAAACCGCGGGGCACAGCTAGTATTAAATAATAAAAACTATTATTTTTAGGTTTCCTCATGATCCTGTCATAAAAGATAAATGGATATTCGCTACAGGAAAGTACAACTGGTTTCCTCAGAAACATGATTCCATTTGCTCTGTCCATTTTGAAGCTGCTGAAATTTTAACGAAAGGAAGAAGATGTTTACCTTCCGATGCTATTCCAACATTGAAACTCCATCCTATTATGGACGGGGTAATGAAATTACTTTATTGTTATTTATTATTTGTAGAGGTTATTTATAATGAAATTAAAACATGTAAGTATTAAAAAACATATTTCTTTCAGATTAATTCGTCCAAAAATACTGATGATGACATAGCACCAGCGAAATGTAGAAAGGTAATTATATGTAATATGTTTGATTTCTTATATTATGGTGCATTAGCACTTGTTTTATAGGCTGCAAACAAGTTTTGATCTTTTTCACGCTCAGTCGTTTTGTAACTTCGTTATAAGATAAATGGAAAAATAAAAAATGTTTTAGCCTTAGGAATATTGCTTCTGCAAGGGACGAAAACAGTTTTCAGTCTAGAAAAAAATGAGTGCAACTATAAAGATTAAAAGCGAATTTTCTGGGGATCAGGTTGGATCCACGTAAATACGTGACGTGTTTTTTTTAATGGTCAACGCGTGACAACACGCGTGAAGATTCGGATATCAAAGAAATTGTGAAGAAAATTGTCACAAAGTGATTAAACACAAGATTTAAAATATAGCATAGAATATAATGTAAATAAATAAATAAATAAAATAATCATTTATTATGTATAGAAAAAAAACATTAGTAACGCTAATGTTTATTAATTACTAGCTATGCCCCGCGGTTTCACCCGCAGCGCCCCCGTTCCCGTGGGAATTTTGAGATTTTTATTTCTTATTTTTCTTATATAAAAACCTTGTCCTGACAATAAGGAACACATTAAAAAAAGAATCATCCAATTTGGTGCAGTCGTTCTGAAGTTATGCGCTTACCAACACATTTTGCGATTCATTTTTATATAATAGGTATAAAGATTATGTTCACGTATTGTGATTATTTGTAATTAACCAAAAAACACGTTCATGATTCATTTCATGTACCTAGTCAGTATTTCTTTCAGATCACAGTAGAAGATTCACAAGCACACGTGGAACAAGTCACTGAAACTTCTCAAGGTTCTCCGCAAGTCCAACCTGAAGATATCTATTCACCAAATATGGAAGACACACCTCTCAGGCGTAAATTGAAATTATCTGTGATAAGGGCTCAGGAGACCATCAGAAGGCAGAGACTACAAGTAAAAAGACTTCGAGAAACTAATAGAAGGTTATTAAAAAAAGTAGCAAAAATGGGAAATATTATTAAATATTTACGAGAGAAATCTGCTACAACCGATGAAGACATAACAAACGTTAAGCAGGTTGCTAACAGCAAAGTCGAGGCGCAGGTGAGGCGCAGGCGAGGCGCGAGCGTGGTGCGGGCGAAGGGGCGAATGTGCTAAGCGTCGAAGCAGCGGCCGTTTATGCCTCGTTTGAATGTATTCAACATGTCGTCTTCGGAAGATGAAGACGTGTTTGCGCTTATACAAACACTCAATGTAAATATAAAAAAGCGGTCTCATTCATACTTAAGAACGAGCGATAAAGGCGGTGGTTTAGATGGATACGTGAATTGCAATTATATCTAATTAAGATTACCATTAAAAGTTATTACTAACTACTTTTTATCTTCTGTTCACGGCTTCGCTCGCTTTGTACCTACCCGGATAAAATCTACCTACTTATGGTAGGTACTTATTTACCAAGTTATGAGAGAGTATACTATCGAAATACCAAATTTTATAGAAAACCGGTCGATTGCGAGTCGGTGTAAACGTTCCTCTGTTAGAAATAGAATGTCACAAAATGGCGGACAGGCGAGCAAGCGCCGAGGCGCGGGGGCGCGCCGCGGCCGCGCCTCGCCTGCGCCTCGCCCGCGCCTCGAGTCTTGTTCTGTTAGCGCAGTTACATAAATAACAATGGAAAACAAAGAGATTTTTAGAAGAGGCGCGCCCGCGCCTTGCCTGCGCCTCGACTTTCGTTTCTGTCAGCGACGCGCCTTAGAAAGTACTAAATTAAAACATGACCATTTAAAATTCAATCGAAAAGGTGTTTACTCAAACTGAGTTAAATCTTTTGCTTTAACGTTACATTATTATTCGCCAAAGGCATATACTTATGTACATGAAAAATCGCATCCAAGAACCATTCAAAAATGGTACGAAAGTGTTGATGCCAATGCAGGTTTCACTAGAGAATCATTAACAACAAATAATTAATAAAAGTTTGACCACTAAATTGATTCTTATTATTTTACGCCTAGCATACCTACATGTTTTATCATTATCATATATAAAACTAAAATTCCCTAATCCTAAAATTTAAATACTGTCGTTTGTCCGATTTCTGTTGTAAAATATCGATAAAAACATCGACCTTAAACCTCATCTCTACATACAATACGGATACGTCATCTATGTAGTAGCGCGTAATGCTGGGGCTACATTAGCGGACTAAGCGAATATTCGTGTTAACGCGATAAATGTGGCTGAGTACAACGTGTCGTCGCGTAGTATTCGGGCGAAGACGATGTAGCATCGGGGAGCTGTCGGTAAACGGGCGCGAATCAAAGGGATTTGTCGCGACAATATTCGCTTGGGTGGCTTGGCTCCACCTGCGTCAATTCAGTGTCTTCCAAACTTTGAAGCAAGACGGAGGTGCCTGTTTTTTTATACACTATGGAGTGGAGTACTGACATATAAAGAAAAGCCACTATTTCCTCCATTTTTAAATTACCGCCTACGTCTCGGCCGCACAGTTGGGAACTGAACAACACAATCCGGCACGATGCATCGCGTCAATTCGACACGAATCTTCGCCCGCCTTAATGTAGTCAAGAACATCGCTTATGCCTGAACACGATGTTTTTCACGCGCCAACGCGACATGAATCTTCGCCCGCTAATGTAGCCCCGGCATAATATGTGAGTAACGCCCACTGACACGCTAAGTTTGTATGAAAAGTTTTTAGCAAGCAAAGCGTCTCTAGTAGCGGCCGGCGGCGGCGGCGCGGCGGTGATTCTATGCTCTGTGCTTTTGTGATTCTGATTTTAGTAATAATACCCCGGTAAATTTAGACATTCGAGTTTGCATAAAGTCCCAACAAGCTGAAAATCAGGAAAATTGTTCGAAACATAATTATAAACAATGTGTAAAAGTTCCCCATCATTCCCGTGTATGGAATTTTTTTTATTCAAGGTCAAATGTCAAAAATAAGTGTTTTTCGTGAATATCTGAAAAACGGTGCAATGTAGCAAAAAAAAGTGTATGATGAAATGAAAGCTTATAAAATTCTCTATAACTTTAATTCTATCCACTTTTTCCATATTCCAAACCGTTATTGAACTACACGCTCCAGAAATGTCAAAATTAAGGACCTCGGGCAGGTAACTATGGAGCCTGCCCCAATGCTCAACAGTGACATGACCCATGTCATTTGAAAGGTCTCGAAGAGTTGTACAAGTTACTCCTAGACAGTTATATCGAATTCGATGGCCAACTCGGTGTTTTCGACCACCGAAGAATTACCACTGGAGGTGCTGTGGAGCCTGGACGGAATGCTCAACAGTGACATGACTTACGCATTTGAAAGCTCTTACAAGTCACTTTTTGATAGTTATGTCGAAATCGACGCCAAACTCGGTGTTTTCGACCACCGAAGAAAAAACACTAGGTGTATGTGCAATAATGTGCAGTTGACCCTGATCGTATTGCTCAACAGTGACATGACTAATGTCATTTGAAAGCTCTTACAAGTCACTCCTTGACAGTTATATCGAAATCGACGACCAACTCGGTGTTTTCGACCACCGAAGTATCGACACTGATCGTATTGCTCAACAGTGACATGACACATATCATTTGAAAGCTCATAAAGAGTTTTATAAGTCACTCTTTGATAGTTATATCGAAATCGCCGTCCAACTTAGTGTTTTCGACCACCGAAGAATGGAGTTGGGCTATGCCATACCGAAGTATCGACGCTGATCCTAATGCTCAAAAGTGACATGACCTATGTCATTTGAAAGCTCTTGAAGAGTTGTACAAGTCACTCTTTGACACTTATATCGAAATCAACCGCCAACGCGGTGTTTTCGACCATCGAAATATCGACACTGGGTGTATGTGCAGTTGACCCTGATGGTATTGCTCAACAGTGACATAACTTATGTCATTTGAAAGCCCTTGAAGAGATATCCAAGTCACTCCTTGACATTTATATCGAAATCGACGGCTAACTCGGTGTTTTTTAACCAAAAATAAAAAAATATATGTACACATTAGTTAATAAAGGACCTTGAGAAAATTCCATTCTTCGGTGGTCGAAAACACCAAGTTGGCGGTCGATTTCGATAGACATGTCAAGGAGTGACTTGGACATCTCTTCAAGGGCTTTCAAATGACATAAGTTATGTCACTGTTGATCAATACCATCAGGGTCAACTGCACATACACCCAGTGTCGATATTTCGATGGTCGAAAACACCGCGTTGGCGGTCGATTTCGATATAAGTGTCAAAGAGTGACTTGTACAACTCTTCAAGAGCTTTCAAATGACATAGGTCATGTCACTTTTGAGCATTAGGATCAGCGTCGATACTTCGGTATGGCATAGCCCAACTCCATTCTTCGGTGGTCGAAAACACTAAGTTGGACGGCGATTTCGATATAACTATCAAAGAGTGACTTATAAAACTCTTTATGAGCTTTCAAATGATATGTGTCATGTCACTGTTGAGCAATACGATCAGTGTCGATACTTCGGTGGTCGAAAACACCGAGTTGGTCGTCGATTTCGATATAACTGTCAAGGAGTGACTTGTAAGAGCTTTCAAATGACATTAGTCATGTCACTGTTGAGCAATACGATCAGGGTCAACTGCACATTATTGCACATACACCTAGTGTTTTTTCTTCGGTGGTCGAAAACACCGAGTTTGGCGTCGATTTCGACATAACTATCAAAAAGTGACTTGTAAGAGCTTTCAAATGCGTAAGTCATGTCACTGTTGAGCATTCCGTCCAGGCTCCACAGCACCTCCAGTGGTAATTCTTCGGTGGTCGAAAACACCGAGTTGGCCATCGAATTCGATATAACTGTCTAGGAGTAACTTGTACAACTCTTCGAGACCTTTCAAATGACATGGGTCATGTCACTGTTGAGCATTGGGGCAGGCTCCATAGTTACCTGCCCGAGGTCCTTAATTTTGACATTTCTGGAGCGTGTAGTTCAATAACGGTTTGGAATATGGAAAAAGTGGATAGAATTAAAGTTATAGAGAATTTTATAAGCTTTCATTTCATCATACACTTTTTTTTTGCTACATTGCACCGTTTTTCAGATATTCGCGAAAAACACTCTTTTTTGACATTTGACCTTGAATAAAAAAAATTCCATACACGGGAATGATGGGGAACTTTTACACATTGTTTATAATTATGTTTTCAACAATTTTCCTGATTTTCAGCTTGTTGGGACTTTATGCAAACTCAACCTCATTTTTTGGTTTAATTTGACCGGATTATAAGTCCATGATTAATACACATAGAAGTAATCAATCACAGATGATATTTAAAAATGTAGGATGTAATAACCGTATTAACATAAACATCATACATACAGTTACTGTCACTGTCATCATGTGACTTCATGTGACAGACGACAGAGGGACGGGAAATTAATTCTGTTGCTTTGCTTTGCTATTGCTACATGACGAATACGGTCAATTGGAAATTACGAATTATTTTGTATTTTTATTGTGATTTTTGTTGGTCCATCTATTTTGAGAAATAGAATGCCTTTACAGAAGTAGTGCTAAGCTAATAGTGTTTATATTAGAACGTTAAACTTAACAGTTTCATAATCATAATGGAAAGCAATGCTGTGATTTTGTGCGACAATTTGATTAGATGGTTGCAGACTCTGAACTTGAAAGCTAGACATGGAAGTCCTTCTGGTAAGTTTAGGAGTTCCCATTTCTTGATATTGGTATAAAAGTCTTATTTCATTAGGCCATAGGTAGTCTACAGTGACCATTTTAAAGGTCGCCCACATACAAAGTCGGCCTACAGCCCTTAGTGGACCTTCCACAGCATCCTGCCTGTCTCATTCAATTAAAATAATAATGTATTAAGAAGTCTTTATTTTTGACAAATTTAAATATCATTATTTACGCAAACAAATCTTTACTTATGTGTATTCTATCTCAGGTGTACTGCATAATTGGTATGCTATTGTGAAAGTAATACTTGTCTCATTCACGTAGAACAAACGGTTTTCTAAATTGGAATTCGTTGCAAATGGACAAATAATTCATACTTTTGTATCGTTGTAAATTTATTTGAACTGAATAAAGTTGTAATATTTAAACAATTTCTGTCAAATGAATCTAAAAGTAAATTAAATGTGTTGTGCTTTATTGACATCCATTGATAACACATGTCTCTGAGATAAAAGATTATTGAAAGTTAATAATTAATCAATACATATCTGTTATCAATTGTATGTAGGGTAGGCAACACCCTATATTTGATTGGTAATGTCTATACAAATATCAACCATTTATCGAGATAATATTATTGATTTTTAATTTTAGAACTATCTGACGGAGTTGCCATAGCAGAAGCTCTGAGTCAAATAGCACCGGAATTCTTCACACCAACATGGACATCCAAAATAAAGACAGATGTGGGGCACAATTGGAGGCTCAAAGTGAGCAATCTGAAGAAGATATTAGAAGGTGTTGTAGGTAAGAAAAGGACAATAATCTTTTACATAAGTTTGAGTGAGATAGAGGCTAACCAGGGTTGGCCTCTTACTTACTCTTTGGTACTTGGTTATGTCACTAATTTGGAGTTTTGTGCCAATTAAAAGTAGAACAGGTCAGGAACATGGTTTATGTAATCAATTAGAAATATTTTAGTTTACCTTTTAAAGTTACTAATGGGATAGTTATATGTAGGTAGGTTAAGGAAAAAAATACTTAAGGATAATAAATTAGGCAATATTCAATGATGGTTTAAAACTATACTAAAGTTAGTTATCACAAAAGTCTTATTAGAAAGTAAATAACAATGTAATCATAAACATTTTGCCAATACATATATCTATTTCATTATATTATTAAATTGAATATTATTGGTGTTTATATGATCCTCATAAATAAATCTTGTTTTCGTAGACATACATGTAAACAAATAAATAATTGTACTTTTATGCAATAGAGATTCTTTGCTCTCATATATTTAATTCAAATTACATAAACAAGACATAACATCATTGCAATTTGCATAGTTAACTGTTAGTAGCTTAGCCACTTGTTTTTTTTTGTATATTCAAATAAAAGTCAATTTGGTTAATGCTACTGACTTTAAATTCATTGAAACTAGTTGTGTATAAACCTCTTTATACATATACTATACTAGCAGCGCCACGCGGTTTTACCCGCGTTGTGCCCGTTCCCGTGGGAATATCGGGAATTTTTATACATAAAAACCTTCCTCTTGAATCACTCTACCTATTACAAAAAACCGCATCAAAATCCGTTGCGTAATTTCAAAGATTTAAGCATACAGACAAACAGACAAAAACAGCGACTTTGTTTTATACTATGTTGTGAAGCAGTATTATTAAGAACTTATAAAGTAAGAATTTAATGGTTCAGTTGGAAGGGCTTAAATTATATTAATATGAAAAGCTCTACAGGATGATATGTTTTCTTTTAGATTACCATCAAGATGTTTTAAGTTTAAGTTTACAAGAGTTTACGAGGCCCGATGTAGTGAATATAGCTGAAATGGCGAACCCTTCAGATTTAGGAAGATTATTACAACTCGTATTGAGTAAGTATATTACGCCAATACATCCTCAGTCACACCTACATAGTGCCTGTTTCCGCGCGAATTTCGAACACCAAATGTTTATTAAAGTTTATGAACAAGCTGTATGTCGATTTTCCTTTACATTTGTCTGATGTTTACTGTGAAAGTGTAAGAGAAATAGAATTAAACTTTTTTCAATATTGATATACTAGTAGCGCCTCGCGATCTTACCCGTGTTGTTCTCATTTCCACGGAAATTTTGGAATAAAATGTATCCTATCCTATCCTACTGATGTACTATATTACTGTAAAGTTTCATCCAAATCCGTTCATTATCATCATCCGTTTCTGCGTAAAGAGCAACAAACGTACATACACACACCATCATAAACTGTCGCATTTATAATATTAGGATAAATATTGGTTTTGCCTCTTTTAATGTTTTTTAAATATGTATGTATTTAAGCTATTTTATAATTACTATATTTCTTTAGGTTGTGCAGTAAATTGTAATAAGAAAGAGGAGTACATAACCCGTATAATGGAAATGGAACTTTCTTGTCAAGGATCTATAATGCAGGCGATACAGGTATTTACTACAAATTACTTATCTACACTAAGATCAATCTATATCTTTGATCTTTAAGACACCTTATTTAAAGCTGTCTAGTTGAGATAGCTCTGAAATAACTATATAGGTAGCTCTTCTTGATCTAATCACCTTAGGGTATCCTGCTCCTAGCGATCGATGGATAGACGGGATCGATACAATGGTTCGTGTGGTAGAAGCTATCGATCGATGCCGATTAGGTAATCAATTTTTCAACGACCGATGGCTTCGATACACGATCGTTATTAGTGTCGTAACCGAAACATTGTCTAAATCGATGCACAAGTTGTTGGAGCTATAATGATTTAGACACACACATACTCATACACACATACCCACACACACATGGCACCTGTTTATGCGTCGAGTGTTATATTAATATTCATATATTATCTTCCTAACCGTATATGTCAATCCTGTGGGAATCTTATTAGAATGATAGCGTTCGTTGCCCTATGAAGACCATCATAAAGTAAATTTAATTACAAGTAACTACTTATTAGTATTGTATTGAAAGGTAGCACGTTTATCTACATTTGAAATGAATTGTGAAATGGATTACATGTTACTTAATTTTCGGCACATTTTGGTTTATATAATAAATGTATTTCTAGAAGTGTATGTATATTAATTTATTTTAAATTCAAAATTTTCGCTCTAACTTTATTTTTATCAAAACTTGATAGGAAATGAATTCGCGTTTTAGATACCTACGTGGTATTTGAATATTGAGAGATAAAACGTAATTAACTTCACATATACACGTTTATATGTTATAGACATTTTGTTGTCTGGCCTTGCTACACTCGTTTTTATTTTACATAACACGACACTAAAATATGTAAATATTTTGCATATTAATGTTTGTTAACACGGTACATTAAAATAATGTAAATTTTTATTGACATTTTGATATTATTTAAAATGGAATTACATTACAACAAATGCTTTTACAAAATAAACACAATTATTTTCTTTAAAAGTGTCAATCGTGTTGCTAATCCGTACACCATCTAATCGTGCCAATTTTCCGCAAACTGAATCCAAATATTTCACAAGAAAAGTAAGTACGTGCAATAACGTGCAAGCAGCAATGTCGTAACGTCATACATTTAGTAACAATATAATAAAGAATTGTAGGCACTCGAAACGGTTTTATAATAATACCCAACCGTGGCCAATTAAGACTAATATTTTCATACGTTGTGTGTAATTCAGTTCAGTTGACCGCATTTTATAACAGACGTATAATCGCGTAATAGCGCGCTAGGGGCGCGGTGATCGGTGCCACAATACACTGAAGATCACTGTACGTAAACCGTTGCATTCTTTCCCAACATCACTTTCGAAGTTGCATGCTCGTGCGAAGATTCAGTATTAATTTATATCCTTCGGTCACGAATTGCGGTTGGTTGTTGTGTCGTGTGTGGAGTATACTATAGGCTTTATACTATAAGCTAAAGTATACTCTATCTTGTAGGAGTTGGAGACGCTGACTCTTGGCGGGAACAGAGCGGGCGTCCATACGGATGTGCCGGTGCAGGATCACTCCGATGTGGATATGAAAGAGGTTCTCGCACAGAGGTGCCATGAACTTGACAATCAGGTATGTTCTTTTATCAATTTTAATAAGTCATAGAGAATAGAGATAAGAGCTAGGATTATAGAGTATCCTCTTTCTTATCTTTGCCCTTGATTATCTTACATGCCAGTATTTTTACTCTACTATTTCTTTATTTCGTTTTTAACTGTTCCTCTCACACTTCGTCATGGTCACGTTAAGTAATTGTTTGAATGATGATCTTGGCGAAATGATAAATGATGGTGAGTTAAATAATTCTTACGTTTAGAAAGTTTGTGATTACTTTGTTTACTTCCTACATAACTGTATCTTTTTTCTGTAGTTAAAAAGTGGTGTTAAAAAGTTTCTTTATAAGCCATTTTTTATTTGAAAAATTAAAATGTTCATTTTTAAATATTTATCTTCAGTTAGGTATGTTGTACTATAGTATACACTACATGTATATAAGTAACATGATTCACTATACACTTATTCATAGTGTGCCCGAACGTTTGAATGAGCGTCGATGCTTTAACGATAATAGAATAATACTCGGAGTCTTATTTGTGCAATACAATGACCTAGGCTACGTATTGTAAAACGTATATAATACCTGTATTCATTATTTCAAATATGCATTACATTTTTGAAGAAAAGTAGGGAATTACCTAGGGATGTATTTGCCCTGCTGTGGGACATTGTCCGTAACAAAATCTCTGGCATGATTTAAGAGTGCTCTTTTGAAACTTTCGCATATGTGTACATACAATAACGTATTACTAAGGTTTTTTCGCGGCACAGAAGGTTGTAGTAAGTAAAAACATTATGCTTTGATAGTTTGCCCGCGACCACGGGTGGTTTAATCCACTCGAAACGGCGGGAAATCAAAGGAAGTGTTTTTACTTACTAATGCAACCTTCTGTGCTGCGAAAAATCCGTAGTAATACGTTAATAATGATTTAGGAGTAACCAGATATACAGACGAGACGAGCGACTTTATTCTGTTATTATCTATACTTATATTAATATTGTAAAGAGGGTTTCTAACTTTGTTTTTTTGTATGTTTGTTTGTAATGGATAATCTCAGGAACTACCGTTCCGATTTGAATGCTTCTTTTTTTAATGAATAGTCATGTTCGACGGGAAGGTTATAGGCTAATTTTCATTCTGAAATTGCCGCGGGAACGGGCACATCGAGGGAAAAACCGCGGTTCGTAAGTAGGTACCTATTGTTTTTGCAAACCCCCTTGCGGGATGTCCCTTATGTGTCTAAATTGCAAATAAAATATTTTGAATTTGAAGTTGAATTCTGCAACTAATGTTACTGTGGATTGAAGATAACTTCATTTGTTTGTAAATAGGAGACATACTGTATCTCATTGGACTTATATTGCCGCTTACTTTAACACCGCGTATGGTATAAACGGCCGCAATACACATCACACGTACTAATTATAAATTAACAGATGACTGAGCTTCACGTGTTGTGTGTGTTCATTTAAAGTTTCTTTCCAAGTCGGAGGTTTCACTTTTTAAAATTAATAACTTAATTCAAGTACGTTGATTGACAAGCCGTTACATAAATAATGTATTTGAAGGAAGCCATGATTGTTTTATCTAATAACTAGCAGCTCCCCGCGGTTTTACCCGCGTTGTGCCCGTGGAAATTTTTATTTGAAATATACCCTATAACCTTTGCTTTGTATGTGACTATCCATTACAAAAATAATTATTCAAATCAGATTTATAGTTACAATAGATTAGATTCTTTATTATATTAGTATAGATAGGATTGTATAAAACTTTCAATGCTTCGCTTCAATAGAGCTGCCTGAGCCTAACCCTTTCTTCGTTTACCAACCTCTAGGTAAAAGTGCTCGAAGAGGAGAAGATGACGCTACTGAGCGAGGTGTCTCGCCTTTCCGCGGCGCAGACGGCGGCGGCGGCGGGCGAGCTGGACGACGCCGGCGCGTCGCTCGGCCCCGCGCACGCCGGCACGCTGCGCTACTCCACCATGCGCGCGCAGCTCGACGCGCTCAAAGACGAGCTAGATAAGCTCGAGCTGCAGCGCGACGATCAGCGAGCAAGAGCAGACGCGCTCGATAGAGAGCTGGCCATGTTTAAGCTTAGGAATGAGGAGTTACAGGTATATATATAACAATTATTTACGCATTACCTATATTTAAGATGGCTTTTTTAGATGATTTTATGAGGTTTAAAGTTCAACGGTTGGAACAACCAGGAATTACCATTTTACGCTCAGAAATGCTACACTGCCACCTAATTAAGAAGCACCGGGTTGAGCGTTGCTTAACAATCGCAGTTTACATATTAATAGCTATCTATAGTGATGGCGTTAGAACTCTACCGTAATTACCTAAACTCTACTAATGTTGATTCAGCCTATGTGTATATAACCTACACTAAAGATTTTGAATTTGATTACTATTCTACATTTATCATATATACGTCAATAAGTTTCTCCTTACATAATCCCTCTAACACTCCACACTATTTGGTTACAGACGGCAGCATCAGAGAATGTAATACTAAAGGACGAACTGGACGCTCTAAGAGAAACAGCTGCTAAGGCGGCCGCACTGGAAGCCACGGTGGCGTCCTACAAGAAAAGGATGGAAGAACACGTAGACTTGAGAAGACAGGTACTAGGAAATTATATATTTATTTAATACTAGCAGCGCCCCGCAGTTTTACCCGCTTCGTAACCGTTCCGGCGAGAATTTTGGGATAAAATTTATCCCATGTGTTACTCTGATATATACTTACTTACTGTAAAGTTTCTTCCAAATCCGTCTAGTAGTTTTTTCGTGAAAGAGTAACAAATATACATACATACAAATCCAAATTAAAAATCAATATCCCTTTTACAAAACGACCTATTACAGGTGAAACTGCTAGAGCGAGCGAACACCGAGCACATGCAGCGTGCCATCGAGCACGAACAAGCGACGACGCGAGCGAACGCTGTCAGAGCACAGCTTGACATTTACAAGAAACAAGTAAGTGGTAGAAAGACGAAACGAAAATATCTGGCTTGCTTTCTATAAGAGAGAGAGAGAGAGAGAGAGAGAGAGAGAGAGAGAGAGAGAGAGAGTATGCCCACGCCAGAGAGAGATAGACAGAGAAACATGCGGCGTCATGTTCTCTGTCTCTCTCTAACGCAAAAAGTGTAGTTATAACTTTTCGTCTTATTTTTTTCCGATGGATAAGGAAGGCGATAAGATAATACAAAAAAATCTTCTTATTAATTTATGAGTTAAGTTATATAAAAAACAATAATCAGCGATAAAGGTACTTCTGTCTTAACTTATTAGAGTTTGAATGAAAATGCTTGCTCGGTGGCTGTGTATTTGAATGAAACAGTGTGTTAAGCACTATACATTATGCTGGAAAATTTTCAGAACATTACATGAAAAGGTAACCCTAAACTATCCTTTGTAATTAGTTTTGTAAGTAAACTTACCATTCACAGGTAACGGACTTAAACGAGAAACTGGACGCAGAGATAACTAAAGCTGACCGACTTGAAATAGAGAATAAAAAGTTGAGCAGTAGCGCCGCCTCGCTGCAGCGGGAACGAGACGCACTGTTGCAAGAAAGAGACACGCTGAGGGAGACAGTCGATGAACTACGGTGCTCTACGATTACTACTGGTAATAGTTTTGAAAATATATTATATAATTGTATTATTATATTATTAATAAAATATATAATTCCACATTGATGTAGTAGTTCAATCTTCACATAATATATCCGGAAATTCTGTAATAAACATACATTAATTGTAGAGTCGTGTCGTAAATTGGCAAAGCGATGTTAACTCATCGCGATTCTTACTCGTAGATACTTTTTGAATGGGTGGCCGATAGCGCTATTATATCTGAGATCTAAAGAGCTCCTGAGGGCACATTAATTTGTCGGTCCCGGTAGTTTCAATCGTAAGACCAGAGTCGAACGCCTTTTGGCGTGACCTATAATCATTGTAACCAAAGGTCAAAGGTCAAAGGTCACACTACCTTACTCACCTAATTTATTTCACGACGATTTCCAGGTGCTAGCGAAGACAACGTGTCTCGGGAATTAATACCCAATGAAATGAAGGAACGACTCATCAAACTAGAACACGAAAACAAACTGTTGAGACAGAACCAGGGCGCGCAGGCGGACCACGCCTCCGTACAGGTATAATAAAAAAGATGAAGTGTGGGGGAGAAAGATGGATTGGGAAAGAAAGAAGGAGATAGATAAATCAGTTATGAAAAGTGAGATAAATTTGGCAAGGATGAACGTTGGACGGGTATATATAAGCGGCAGATAAGGCATTATTGAGAACTGACTGAACTGAAATGAGTTAAGATTAAATGAGGAATAAGTGTCAGATGTGAAAACGGAATAAATATGGTAGAGAAAGAAGTAATAACAAACCTTGCACAGCCTTAAGAATAAAAAGAATTCCTTAGCAGCAGAAGTCTTAAGTATTCTTCTATATTTCAGGCATTACTAGAAGACTACGCGGCGCGGTTAGAGAGACAACGAACGTTGAACAGAGAAGCGAACCAGAAGATCATGCAACTAGAAGCAATGCAAGACGCGCCGCATCAGCGGCTAGCGTCCGCTGTAGAGGACAACCAGAGGAAATGTATGTATGGATTAAATAATATTAAATACATATATCCTATATCTTCATCTTATTTTCACCATAACTAAACTATCTAAATAACTACCTATACTCTTTCCAGCATTACAAGTAGAAGAATTGCAAAGCGCTTTAGCGGAGGAAAGGCGGAGAGTTTCAAAATTACAAGAGGCGTTGACGGCGCGCGAGGCTGAACTGTTGGCCACGGAGGATAGATACAAGAAATGCGTGGAGAAGGCCAAACAAGTGGTCAAGTCGCTGGACCCGAGGGCTACAGGTTTGTTAGCTTGTGAATTTAATAACCGAATTTCAATGAATCTATCCATAGAAATAAAATGAAGCTGAAGGGTTTGTTTTTGTGTATGTTTGAACGCGCTAATCTCAGAAACTACCAATCCGATTTGAATAATTATTTTTGTAACAGATAGCCACATTCAACGGGATGGTTATAGGCTATTTTTTTATCCCGGATTTCCCACAGTATTCAATAAACTGTTCCGTGCAGGTCACCAGTCGATGTCAGACATGACGCTCGGGTACTCGCGCGCGGCCGCCGGGCCCAGCGCCGCCGCCGCCGCCACCAACAATAACAAAGAGTGAGTTTATTTACATACGATTCTGGATTGGAACGCCCGATCCAAAATAGAAGATCCATACTAAACGATCTAACTTGTCTCGACTGCGGGAGTGCGAAAGATAATTTCTTGCAGCACAGCGCTAATATTTTGAACGGAGATCGGTTCGTGTAGTCTGTGGACTTTTGTCTGGCTTACGTTTGGCTAATCGTCATAAAACGTTATGTTCGTTTCGATGGCAGTAAGAGTGGCTTCTTTCCAGTTTTCGCTAATAATTCAGATGACTTGGCCATCAGGCACAAGGCAGCACCTGAATCTTTAACTGCGAAATGAACGCCACGTATTTAGAAACGGGTCGAGATACGGTCGAGTTGGAGTAAAGAGCATGGTTGGTTTGCAGATGGTCGGGCGGCGCGGCGGCCAGCGAGCAGCGGCTGGTGTCGAGCGCGTGGTACTCGCTGGGCGCGCGCTGCCACCGCGAGGCCGTGGACGCGCGCCTGCGCCTGCTGGCGGCGGGCCACTCGTTCCTCGCGCGCCAGCGCCTCGCCGCGCCGCGCGCGCGCCCGCCGCCCGCCCACTGACCGCACCGCGAGGCCGTGGACGCGCGCCTGCGCCTGCTGGCGGCGGGCCACTCGTTCCTCGCGCGCCAGCGCCTCGCCGCGCCGCGCGCGCGCCCGCCGCCCGCCCACTGACCGCACCGCGAGGCCGTGGACGCGCGCCTGCGCCTGCTGGCGGCGGGCCACTCGTTCCTCGCGCGCCAGCGCCTCGCCGCGCCGCGCGCGCGCCCGCCGCCCGCCCACTGACCGCACCGCGAGGCCGTGGACGCGCGCCTGCGCCTGCTGGCGGCGGGCCACTCGTTCCTCGCGCGCCAGCGCCTCGCCGCGCCGCGCGCGCGCCCGCCGCCCGCCCACTGACCGCACCGCGAGGCCGTGGACGCGCGCCTGCGCCTGCTGGCGGCGGGCCACTCGTTCCTCGCGCGCCAGCGACTCGCCGCGCCGCGCGCGCGCCCGCCGCCCGCCCACTGACCGCCGCCGACCTCCTCACACCTACTATGCTACAGACAGGTACTTAGTTACCTAGCGACAGGTACGATGCCAGTGACAAGTACTTTTTCTTTATCTCTAATCCCGTCTACATACTGCCTCCTCGGATATGCCGCGCGCGTACTGGTACAACTGTCAATCTTTTCGTAATGCGTTGTGATTGATAGATTGAACTCCGTACAAATCCGCTCCGATCGATGGTGCAGCAATCAGACGGTCCCCGATTCTACCATCTTAAAGTTACCCTATAATAACCGGTCCCAATAACCGATCTCCATCCGTAATCCATAGATTACAGATCGTGATCGGTTATTGGTGGTTAAACTATCGATCATTTGTATACTCGTAAACTAGCGATGTAAGTACTCATCTAATATAGATGAGAACTATCTGGAACTTACATAGACAAAAGAAAGTCATAATAAATCGGTTATTTAGATCCTATCAGGCGTATAAACAATATGTCAGCAAAAATCTGAGATAAAATGTATTCTGTGTAAAGATAATTTGACTAACATGTGCAATTAATCGTCAAATATCTGTTAACAATTCATGTAATATAAATAAAAATACCAAGAGTGGCCTCCCACTAAATTAGGCATAATTGTAACTGTAGTAATTTATTTAGTGTTTAGGCTCAAATCCTTACGATTATTAAGAATCCTACCTATTACAAATAGTTGTCCCAAAATAACGAAGCATTTAGATTGCATATTTTCATTGAAATATATTTGGGTCAAATGCCCTAAGGTTATTAATATAGGGGTCACATAACCTCTAATTAAAATATACCCAATGGCACACAATTAGCGTTAGAATGCTATAAGTGCCAAACACAAAAATAACCTTTAACTATATAGGATTATAGTCTAAAATTGATTATTAATCTCTGCTTTGCTCACGATTTTGAACCATTATTTCTAAGAATTAGTTATGCACAATTAAAATAAATGACCTTCCTTTTTGTCGTGCTGTGTTATCAAAAAGACTCATTTCTTGATTCTCTCATATGTTGTAACACCGATTCGATTATAATTTGGATATTACCATATTTATGGAAGAGTTAGTGGTAAACGAAAAAAAATAAATATATTTTTCTACGGCAAATGATTAAATAATAATGACATTTTGTAACCTCATTTGTAACATTAACTGTTATCAAATATTATTAAAAATTGCAACCACCCTCAGATGTAAAATTGAGTTGTTACTACGTTTGACGCGAGTGTGTGTATCTGTGTGTGTCTGTGTGTATCCGTAACGGATAACGTATCTGTTTTGGGGACTTGAATGAAGAACTTAGTAATTTGAACTTGTTTTAAGAAAAAATATTGTCATAAAAGATTTTCAAATAAATTAACATTGTTCTTTATATGTGATTAATTATCATGATTATGTAGTGCTCGCTAGATGAGTATGCGCGTAGTCTAAGTACTTGGCGTCCTTGTTTGCGCACACTTCCCTGGTGCACACTATGTAGTAAATTGACCAAAATATGATAAAAAGATTTTATCAGTGTTTTTATTTAAAACACTATAGTAAGTTAGATTGCATATCTAGAACTTTCGTTTTAAATGTCACGATAAAGTTTAAATCGTTCGGTAGTTCAGGAATCCCCGTATTTACAAACGTTACTAAGCTGTCACTATTTCATTAAATATTTTCATAAATATCTTTAACAAAGTTTGAGTTTGTAAAGTTATCTTAAATCATAGTTTTTAAATCCGGGGTTCCGTAGCTTAGATATTTTGTAATTTACGTAATAAAGCCTGTTACATATTTGTGTATAAATAATTTCTTAGTATCTCGCAAGTGTACTTTGGTAGCTTGCTAAAATATACCAGAAAGGTTTAAAAAAATGTTCTCCGTTTAAATGTTTGTAGTTTTATGAATGTTCAGGCATATTTCCGTCAATTATCGTTGGATATTATATTTTTCTTTTTTTCTAAAGAATTTTATTCCAAAATTATCATTTTACTCTGATTGCAATCTGATCGTGTGAATAAAAGCCATTAATAATAATACTTCAACAAATTCATAGTTCCTCTACAAACAATGTAAAAACAATATATAATTCAATTTGTAACATAGCTTTTTAATGCCAAATTGATTGCTGTTTTTGTTTTAATTTATAGCCTAACCTTATACATAAGCTAATGAGTTAATAAAAGGATTTTTAATTAGTATTTTTAACGACCATTTTTTTATTATAATTTTAATTGATCTATTTGTATTTTACGCCTAATTCTCCTCACTGTCAGTACTCACTGTGAGATGAGAGGTCTTTGCCGAGTAGTGGAACATAACCGACTTTCTTTATTTGTATTTTGCTTCCATTGAATCTGACGCCATGTTTATTTTTTATAGTTCGGTCATTTCGTTCATTCAAATCATTCAGTTTATTTATATTGATCTGTTTTTTCTCAGACATGGCTCCAATTATTCATGGTATTTATATCCGCTCCAATAGTAAATAAATTGAAAAAAATCTATTGAAAATAACAGTGTATAACTAAAATAGGGTTAAATTAGTATGACGAACAAACTGTTTACTTTTTATTTAAGTTTTTGCCCGACCATCGAAGAAGAACAGTGGCTATTGTTTGAGAGTGTACATTGTACATTGTTTATCTGTTTTTTATTCAGTATTTTGAATTATTATTATTTTAATTTGCAATAATTTTAAGTGAAGTTTATACGAAAACTTATCAAAATGAAGACGATTTATCAGCATAAATCGTCTTAATTTTGATACGTTTTCGTCATTTCATCATTTGTTTTTTTACATTATCTTTTCCTGACCATAATTAATCGTCAATTGAACAAGAGACAAAATATCTATAGTCTTTAGATCTCACTGTCAAAAAAAATGTTATCAAAGTATTTTAACATATTAAATACTAGGCGGTTGATTTGTATTCAATGTTTTAACAGTGAATCAGTTATAATTATAAGGTTATTACGGAATAAATTATCCGTTGATTTTATAAAATAAATGGTTGAATTATTACTTATTTTATTAGTTATAAACAAATATAAGAATAAGGCAGTATCTTATGCCTATACAAAGGACTCAAAAAGCTATTTTTGTAATCTATTCGAGTGTATGGACTTCAAAAAGGCGAGAGTCTATGTAGTTCTGTTTTATAATTCATTAATTAATAAATACAATTATGTATATCATTTCATCACAATACGTTCATTATTTAATATTGTGATTTTATTTTCCTACGAGTAAGTGTAGATGTTAATATATAATTAATTATGTATCTGTATATTTAAAAATGTTAGCAACATGAATTAGTGGAAGGTGCAGTTAGTGCAAATTATTTATGTTATGTATGTTTAGTAAAATGTGATTATTGTTAATAATGTTTTGAGATAATATATACATTTTCTTACAAAATTTGTTTCTTTTTACATAGTTACCTGTTTTTTACCATTGACAGTATCTATTGTTCCATTCAACTTTCTAGTACATATAAGTTAGACCGTTAAATCGAGTCACAATCCTACTCGAAATTAACAGGTTAGCTGTCCGATGAGGCACATGTGCCTCATGGGTGATTGCACTGGTACGTCCATGAGGCATATGTGCCTCATGGCCAATGATGTAGATAATGCAATCGATCTATCGATAATTTTTTTTAATAATTATATTATTTGTAGCATTAGTAAATTATACTACAACCAAATTCTACCAATCAATTTATTATTGAACTTAAACAAAAAATAAATTTCAATTATAAAATTGGTAATTTTTCCATCAATACAAGCCGTCCAGACAATAACGAAGCCAGCAAAGGAAATTAGCCTAATCGTAGGACCTTTCTCAAGTGAGGAACCGTCATAGATTTGATTTCTTTAAAAATTTTTCTTGTTTGGAAACTGGTGGCCGAAAGAGTACCTAATTGAATGGTGCAATTCAATAACAGAAGATTGTTTTCAAAAAGATATTTTTCAGATGTCTAAAGTGTTACGAACATAAACGTACATTTTATCATTAAACGTAAATAATTAATTTCTTATCATACTCATCTAACATTAGCAATTATCGATATAATTAATTTCAATCACTAGGACACATAAAGTATCATAAAATACTTGAAGAGAATGACGTAACTTAATACGAAACTTCATGAGCGTTAGCTGTCATTATTTACTACGAGGACGTGTACAAAGAAGATCGAAACTTGCTTCGGGACAGCTAACCTGTTAATGAATTGAGTTTATAGGTGGTCTTAAAACTCCGACTTCCTATATTGGCCAGATACAATCAAGTTCACCGTCAAGTATGCAGTGGACTTGATGCGGCGTCTAGTAAACTTGACAGTGAACTTGATCGTGTATGGCCCGTATTAGTATGCTAAGTTTTGACTCAGGCGATTTTCACACTGCCCCGCATCACGCTGCATGTTGCGTGTCGACGCATCTACGCGCGTACTTGCGGGAGTGCAGATCTGCATCATCGTGCGGGTTTTCTACGCACTCGCGCGCGTAGTTGCGTTATGTGGATCACGGTGGCTTCGAGATCCATTTTCAAATACACGTCAACACCTTCCTTAAATCACACACGGCACTGCGGGTTCGGTGTGCCATACCATGTGTCTCGCCCCGCACCCACGCGCGTGGATGCATATTTCTCCGCTTGTAGGCGCGAGATCTGCATGAACGCGCGTGGATGCAGTTTCAGTGTACTGTGCTTGTTTTTTATATAAACAGAGATACTTACAAGCAAAGTTAGAACACGCATTCACGCACTACGCTGCGTAGTGCGGGGCAATTTGAGAATCGCCTTAGTCTAGTATTCAGAACATTCAGCGAAAACGAGACTTTCTGAAGTAACAATCTTGAGGGGTCCGGAATAGGCTAAGATTTCATTACCAGAAAAAACACAAGAAGCGATTTAATAATTTATATTAGTTACTGAGATCACAAGCCACTTATAATTTAAATTATATCACATCAAATAAAACTATTCTGACATGATTTAAATTCCTCTAAAACAAATCTATGTTTTAAAAATAAAATATATTTTACACCATAAAAGACTTTTACAAATTAATTATACAAACTATCAAAATTTACATAAATACTTATCATCAATTTACAATAATATTAATTTTCGTGAGATTTTTCAATATTTTGAACGTCAGCAAATCCGTGTCGTGTCGAGTGTAAACGGCGAGTGCGTTATCTCGATTTATCTATTTATTAACAGCTGCCATAACTTACTGCATAATAAGGTAAGTACTTCCATACCCTAACGATTAAACTCCTACAATGTCTAAGTCGATAAATATTTGTGTTGCATCTTTTCATAGTTATTACAAATAAAATAAAATATAATATTACACTTGGGGTTTCAATGATGCGCCTTTGAATTCATACAACGCCTTCAGCGAATGGGAAATATGTACATTTATAGGCTCTATTCAATTATATTGAATATTTTAAACAACATTCAATGATCACAAGTACGCATATACGCACAAGAATAACTTATCTTTTATCGCCTACGGTTAGACATGACAATGAATTCAGTGTGCTCGGTTCGTGTTAAGGCGCCGTATGAGTTCATTGGCTGTATTTTTGTCGATGCAACCGCTTAGCCTAGAGTAAACTAATCGAAGTCCTCGTCGGAGTCGGTCTTGAGGACGCTGTCTGATCCGGAGCCCGCCTCGCTGTCCACCGCCAGTTCGCTGTGACACAAACCAATATCCCATTAACAAATTGCAATAAAACTTACGTGAAACAAAGTTCAGTGCAGTTCAAATTTTGGAGACAAATTAAATAGTGATGCAGAAATTGAATGAACATAATGATTCGACCAAAATTTTCTGGAATGAAATTAGTATACATTTTCAGTACTATTGATAGTAGATATATGGTAACGTTATTAGATTTCATTCTGCACTGAATTTTGTGCTGTAATAGTTGACACCTCAAATTAGGCGTGCGTTTATAACTACGTACCTACACCAAGATGCAGACAGGTTGACCAAGAGTTAGTAGGTACTGTTAGTACAAGACCACACATTCGCACACTCGGTTAACATAGTTAGTTCGTCCGCAGTCAACATACCACCGACACGGTTATAAAATCGAATGAAATGTAACTTTGGTTAGTTCGCAAACGAGCCGATTAAAAACTTGCCTGTTCATTTCTGCACCGTTCAGTTTTATACCAACGATATTTCTGTTGAAAATTAATAACGATTGTAATAAAGGCTACATTGGAATGCAACTTTTCCCCTGGTTGTTGCTAGTTCATTAACAATACGAACCTATTAAGATCCTTTGTTAATTGGATATCGACATTGTTGGCGGTATCGTTCAGGCCATTAAGAGCTTCGCAGAAGTCACTTCCCACGTTTTGGAGATGTTGTGTGTTCAGATGGAAACCCTGTCACAAATTAAAAGGTAATTTAATAAAAAATATTTATCCCACATGAATAAGTAGTACCTATGTGAAAGTACCTAGATTAAAACAAAGGCTTACAAAAACAAACGGAAATAAAGAAAAAAGTCAATGTAGATCCTATGTAGGTATGTCCAACAACCAACGTGTGAAACGCGCTGCAAAAAATAGAAGAGAAAGCTCATAAGATATGAGAATACCAAAAGGAAGTTATGTTCACACGATTTGAAAAACAAAAAGGTTAACCTTTACACGAGTAGTAAGTCTCACAACTACCGATAGAAATAATAAGATCGTACACACGATACGGGAGCTAAGTTATCGAACGTCGGGTGTTAAGTTAGATACAGCCAGCTATAATATTTAGGTTCATTAGCAAATGTTCAACTGAAAGTCACGTATGGATTTAATCGGGAGATGATTCATTAATTAAAGAACACGCACATAGATGTCGTTTGAGATGAAATCGATCGAGATTTGTTGCGACGGGGGTCTTTATCGCGAGGATCAAATCGCGTCTAGTATACTATGGTCGCCGGTAGATGTATTGGCTCACATGTCTCGTTGTACTGGGTATCGTTATCATTAATCTAAGACTAGGATAAGCCGTCATTTCTAATTGGAATATAACTGAAGCGGGATGTGCATCATTATTAAATGACTTCAGTATATCTGACTGTAATGTTTCGCGTGGGCGCATTTTATACAAGACGCATAAATAAAAATGATTAACATTTTACACTTAAGAACACACGACTGGTATCTGAAGGGCTCATTCAATCTAATACTAATATAATAAAGCGTTTGATTTTTGTATTTCTGTTTTTGTTTTCTTGAACGCGCTAATCCCAGAAGCTACTAATCAGATTCAATGATTATTTTTTAATGGGTAACCACATTCAACGGGAGTTAGGTTAGTTAGGTTAGTCTACGTTATATCCCGGAATTTCCACGGGAACGGGCCCAATCCGCGGGCGCTGCTAGTGTATAATAGCTGCACAGAATATCGTTGTGAGTGTTTGTTTTATCCGTAGCCTTAATTTAATTGACACTGGTGTTAAAACTATTCACAGTGCGCGCGGCGCGTTGAATGCGTTCGTTGTTATCACTACATAGTATAAAACAAAGTCGCGTCTGTTTGTCTGTATGCTTAAATCTTTAAAATTACGCAACGGATTTGGATGCGGTTTTTTGTAATAGGTAGAGTGATTCAAGAGGAAGGTTTTTATGTAAAAAAAATCCCGAAATTCCCACGGGAACGGGCACAACGCGGGTAAAACCGCGGGGCGCTGCTAGTTTCTAGAGATCTAAAGTTTGTCAGTTTAACGTGTTAGGTTGTGTTGGTACTCGCCCGGGTATCGTAGACATGTCTGCCTTTTCAAGGAATGATGTAATGTGGGCATAAACTTAACATTAAATAAAGAATAATCTTGCTTTATGTACCTATTTTAGTATGGGAATGGAACGAGTTTTAATATTCGTAATAAATATTATATGTATGTCACATACTCATACGTGTGTCGTTATTGCAACGTCTTGTTGAATGGAGTTAGAATTTAGTAGATAAACCTAGTGTAATTAAGGAATGCAAGTGTATTTTAGCTTTAGAGTGCGTCTCCATACAAGCGGAGCGGGCGAAGGTGTGCGGAGCGGGCGAAGCTATGCAGAGCGGGCGGATCTGTGCGGAGCTTAATTGAAATGGTCAAAATAATTTCGTAATGCGGTGTGATTGGTTGATTGAACTCCGCATAACTCCGCTCTGCTTCTATGGAACCGCACTCTTATATTTAGATAAAAATAAACATTATTAAGCATAAATTAACAGGCTTTCATGGTTAATACCTAAATTTACTTGGACAGTAAAGCTAAACAAAGTATTAACAAGAAATGATCCCACTTATTCACCATTTCACACATGCATTCGAGTCTCATAAAATTAAAATGCGATAGCTTAGAATACTTAAGTTAACTCGTACGTAGAATGCTAAGGAATTCCGCAATACATGCAATATGTGCAATACCATATGCTGTTAAAATACCTATGTTCATAACTATACAAAACCAAACGTAGGAATGAATAGGGGCGGATTGCACAAGCATTCCTAATTTTATTAAGCCCTAATTTTATTAAATTTAATATGTATATTTAACTAGCAGCGCCCCGCGGTTTTACCCGCGTGGTGCCCGTTCCCGTGGGAATTTAAGATTTAAGCTTTTGTTTCTTAACCATTTGTAGGTACTGAATAGTTTGAAGAGATCTTGTGCACCCCGCCCTAGGTATAGGATAGCTAATAACAATATACACGAAAATGAAGTATATATTATAATAGGTACTAAATGTTTATTAATATCGCATAAAAAGTTCATAAACGTATATCCTTTCTTCGTTTTAAAGAAAATAAACGCTTCGTAGTGTTTTATTTACCCAGGAAATGTTTAACGATGATTGGAAAACATAGGTGGGTAATAAATCATTTTGTAGCTATAATAAGTAATAAAAATAATCTTAGATATACCTTCTAGTATGAGTTATTATCTTAATTATGACCACTTTTATTTACATTTCCTACTGTTGGAATTTCCTCCACACTGTACTGATATCTTCAGTGATATGAGAGGCTTTTGCCAAGCAGTAGGACATTACAGGTTATTACTTTATTTTTTATTAGTTAAATTAACATCAAAAACTATACGAGAGAATGGCCTCTGCGATAGCAAATGTCACCAACCTTAAATGGGCCTCTATCGAATCCACAGAAGGAAGCCTCCATGGTATAGGACCTGGTGACACCGAGGTGTCTCCAGACGGTGACGCGAGCTGTGCTCTCTCTCTCCCTCTCAACTCGGAAGGAACACGAGCCGAGAGCAAACGCCGGAGAAATCCGGTGCATCAGAGCTGGTAACATCTATAATGGGATGGGAGAAATTATCAAAATTACTACAAATAGCGCTTCATTTACCATTGAAATCAAAACTGTGTTGATTGTAGCTCCTTAGTTTCGGTCAGAACTTCGAGGTAAACTCCAGAAATCAAAGTGCCCTCTTAATCGGCTATGGTTTTCTCAGCTGCGAAGATGATAAAAGTGCAGATTTCGGTTTGAAAAAATACCTACTTCAAGTTCTCGAGCTGTGACAGCTTTATATGAAGAGCTTGCAATACATACATGCAGAGCTATAGCTATTTGTACAGCTGCTCAAATTATTCTGCATACAGCAAAAATGGGCTAATCAAATTCGCCCAGGTTTTTGATTTTTTCTTACCAGATATTTGACAGGTTCATCTTGCACGAGCCTGTCGTTGCTACACCAACTCTCTGCGCCCGCGCATCCGTAGAAAAACACGTTCTTCTTCCGCGAGTGGCCGTGGTAGTCGCAGTACACCAGAGGAGGCTTCTTCCACACCCTGACCAGGTACTCTATTATACCCTGGAAGAGGTAATGAGGCTTAAGATCACGCAAGCAGACCTTTCCACTCGTTGTAATGAGGAGGATGATGTGTTATTTACGAGTTTACCCAATGCGAGTTAATAATCACTACATAGTATAAAACAAAGTCGCTTTTTTTATCTGTTAGTTTGTCTGTTTGTCTGTATGCTTAAATCTTTAAAATTACGCAACGGATTTTGATGCGGTTTTTTGTAATAGGTAGAGTGATTCAAGAGGAAGGTTTTTATGTATAAATATTCCCGATATTCCCACGGGAACGGGCACAACGCGGGTAAAACCGCGGGGCGCTGCTAGTCTTAAATATAATTATTTAAATTGTGACATGATTCGTATCTCTCAATTTCATAAAAAATTACCCTTTCTGACCAATTTAAAAAAGAGATATATTTATAATATTGGAAAATACCAAACTACCTCACATTTTTAAAAACCAAACGAAAGAAATAAGAATTCGAAATTAGATCAAACCAAACATTACAGAAATGAAAAATGAGGCCCAAGTCAACAACTGGTGCAATTAGGCGAGTGAAATGACTAGCCATATCAAATATTTTAACGGGACCTTCAAGGATTTGCATAATACGGGTCCGTTGCAAAGATTACACAGTAATCAGTATCTACCTCAGCATGAGGGGAAGTGGTTTCTTGGCGGACGGTTAAATGATATTTTATGCACATACGCATTGCGCATACCAGATGATACGTATGAAAATTAAACATGTATTACGAAAAATAGTTATGTAACGTTACTTCACCTTGGTATGGTAAATAGAAGGATGCAAAACTGGACTGGGTTTGGACCAGCGTCGGTTCAAATCTTCATTAGTCAGGCCGCATCGATGGCTGGAACAAGATATGACACTTTACAGCCAAGAGATTTCTAACCAGGAAATATCATATGGGACAAGTTAACGCCGATAACCACGGCGACGTGTCCGTTGAGTTGAGATGACGCGTTCGCGACTTGGCCAACACTTACCGTCATTTTATTATCGAACGAACCGTCCGCAACCGATCCTCATTTACAACTCAATACATTGTATAACTGCGAACATTTTACAAGCCTCCAAGACCGCCTTTGATGAGCCATTACAGTTCAACGCTTAATAACTCATCACAATATAAATTCATACCGTCGTGTATCTAAGTTTTATTTCTGGCATAAATCAAACATTAAGATTATATTTGCACAAAATAATTTCAATTTCTATCATTAAAAGTTCTTTACTTTACTTTTTCATTAGAGGGCTATCTCAAAATTGCTTAATTTGTTGTTTATGTTGAGAGCAGAGATGTGAAGTGTCTGGGTGTGTGTTACATGTCGTGTGGTCGCTGTACATGCGCGTGCGCCGCTCGTGAGACACAACCAGAGCACGCGCCGCCACGGCCCTGCGCCGATGCGATGTTGTCTCCTCTCGTTTCCAATGAAATACTTATTTATATTCACTCCATGTAAATTTCTCTTTGTTTTGTTTAATGTTATACTTCATGAATCATTATCATATCGACGAAAGTTCTGTTAACAATATGTAGATTGACAAACTTTATTCGCTGCATGTCAATGCATGTTTCATTAACGATGTTAACTAAAATAACTGTTCCTCCTAATTCAAGGGAATTGTTTAATTTAGCGGATCCCGCCGCATCTATCATTGTAGGAACAACATCATCAATTGTGTCATTATCTACAGCTAGGTAAACTTTAGTGCGTCTGCAATCTACGACAATTCACTACATCTCTCCCGTTATTAAAGGGCAATTCTTATAGTGTACGTGCTTCCGACATAATCGCATTCACCAAGGTACTCGTACCTACCAGAGCAAAGAAAGCATTTATTGTGGGCACCTAACTGTACCACATAATTTGTTGACAAAACATTAGGGAACGATTAGCATTGTAAGAACTCTCGTCTCAAAACAACAAAAAATAAGTATCACAAATGACTTCCCGCAAGCAAATTTAAAATTCACACCTCAAAGATCACGATAACAGAACGAGGTAAAAAAAGTTTGAGCAAATTATTTCCGAGATAAAGGCCGGGGTACTTCGCATGCCGCTCATAATGACGGGGTACATTTTATCGGAATTTGATAATGCTTTAATTTTTATGATGTACGGTCTGACGTTGCAATTCTATTTACGGTTGTGCGGATCCCAGTCGGAGGTGGAGAGTTGAGTTACATTTTTGTTCGTGGAGTGTCTGGTTGCCTGCGCCCGTCCAATTAGTGTTGTGGTGGAGTGGAGGCGCATCATTAGCGGGCGCGGGCAAGGCGCGGCGGCGGCACGGCGGCGGCGCGGGCGCGGCGCGGGGTCCACGCCCGCCGGCCCTGCCGCGGCCTTCGCTCGCCCCGAGCCCCGACCGGTTGCGCATCTTTTACTCTAATCAGGGAAAAAATAACATTCTTCCATCCGAGCATACTTGAACGAAAGCGAAAAAGCGAAAAGTTGCAATCAACCAGCCGTGTTTTATGGTAAATTGTTGCGGTACTCGAACGATCTAACTAGTAGGGCTGTTTCTCTCCGCCATTTCCAAGTACAGTATGTTCTCTAGTTAGAATGTCGTATTGAAAATCCTTTTATCAATTTTCTATAAGTAATGAATGAGTCAGAACTTTAATTCTTTACAGGTTTGGATGGTTGTTTACTTTAACCCACAGTAATGTATTAAACATTACTTTGGAAAATCATATGCACAAACTGCATGCGAAATGACGTGCTTTGATTAGATTAATGGTTGTCACGCGTGTAGAGAACGGGTTTGGGGGCGATAAAATAGACATCAGCCATTTTAATAATAAGTAGAAGCCCTCCCGAGATATATAGCGAGGACCGCGGCTGGTTCAAGGGTCCGCCCGGCGTCTATTTATAGCGAGCGCCGCGCTGCGATGGTATCGCCAGCGCGGCCGTGCCCCGCCGCGCCCGAACCTTGCCCGCCCTTCGCGCACCCTTCGCATAACGTTTAACCAACAAAATAGACCAAATCAACTTGACCATTTTATATTTATTCCATCTATTTATATCATATGTCCATTGTTTCTACCTCAGTTGGAATTCATAGCCAACGGGCAATTCCAGTCTTTTACCAGAGTACATCGTTAATTTCATAAAATTGCTGTTCGATGCGCCTACGAGTTTTATTAAGAGTCGAATAAAAATATATAATTTAACGCGTGGTGTGGCGGTGGGGTGCGCCGGCGCAGCGCACGCAGCACACGTCACATCTAATCCGTATTCCAAGTGCGGAGGCTGCTTCCTGCGATTGACGCACCGAGAGTAGACTAACTTCTCGATAAATCCTGTTCAGCGGACGTTTCTAAACTATCTTATTACATAGGTAGCGGGTTCTCGTCTTGTGGGTTTTCATCGTGAATGTTGTTGGAAGGCATCGGGCGGGAGTCGGTTCGCCGGGCGAGCACCGGGTCCGGCCGGCCGCCCGGACACGACACCGGTTATTTACGACAGTCGCGAGACAATCGGCTAGTCGCCGCTTATCCGGTGCACCACACAATAACATGACGTGTCTATCTTTATTAAATAGCGTCCTTTGGATTAATACACGTGCCTGGCTTGTATTTATAGCGGCGCTGAATCATTTGCGAGGAATGGTGCTCACGTTACTCGGAGAATGTGGGAGTTGTTCCTACTACTATAGATAATAATATTATGCTAAGTTATTATCTCGGTTCTGTGGCGTCTTTTGTTGTAAAATCGTGATCTATTGCATCGGAGGTGGGTCCAAATTGTATTCGCCGGCGGTGCCGTTACCGGCTCGATAGGCGAGCGAGATCAAACAGCTTCTGGCCTCTTGTAAATGAAGTAACGGTGCGCTTCACTAATTGATTTTATTTGGCGGATGGTGGCGGAAGCCGAGCGATTCGCCACAAGTCGGTTCATTGACACGCGCCTCTTCTGGCGACACTCCTCACTATCGGAATGCAGCCACCATTACCAACGACACTACTTTCATACACTTAAAGTACTTTATGATTTAAAAATATGTTTCAATATTTCTGACCCACTACGAAAAAATCTTTTACGACCAAAAATATCTGGTCCAATTGATTTTCAATTCAATGCGTTCGTAAACGGGGTCTTATTACCATTTTAATTCGTCGTTTGTAATATTTTAACGAAAATTGTATTCCGTTGTAATGGGAAGTCGTTACAATCAATCACATTGATATCCACCACTTCCGCAAAGAAACACACATTTAGTCGATTTAATTTCAGTAGATATTTATTGATCCTTTAATAGAACAAACAGGTGACACCTGTGAACTATGGAACACGGTTGCTTTCTCTAATCTTTTACGATATTTTAAATCGGGGTTGTTATACGGAGTATACACAAACATGGAATGTGAAATGAGAAATGGCTGTAAGTTTTTAATAAATGGTCATGTAAAAGGTTGTCGAGAGGTCGCGGCTCCAGCGAGGGTGGAGGTTCCGAGGGTCCGCGCCGAGTGCAATATTTACATAATAGAGAGGACCGGGCGACCTTGGAGCATCGCCGCCTCTTAACACTTTCCTACATTCACGCACCTCAATGATAATATTAGCGTACATTAAGACGACGTGTGAACACGCTCATCGCGTTTGTGAGGGGTGAGGTATCTTCCCCCCGCGCTTTATGTTCGCGGACCTGTCACTTTTATAAATTTATGTTACTGGAAATCTAATAAGGGTCCCCGTACACTTGATCGGCTATCGGTATTGTCTTTTACAGATACCAATTTATTTTTCATCAGTATGAATGAGTTGACGTGTTATCGGTAATATCGGTATTGTTATCTTAGCGCAGTCGGGGCAAACATTTAAATAAAAAAAAATCCAGGGAGCGATTTATTTTTTAAACGTCAGGGGGGGTGTGGTTGGGAGTATAAATCTCGATTTTCGAACTAATCCCGGTAGAGGGTTCGCCGCCATCTTGTTTTAAAGTTAAATTTTTTCGTAAAATTTAATAAATTTTTTACGCTAGGATAAACTTGGTAGTATAACACTGCAAATATTGATCCTAGCGTAAAAATGATAATGGCCAAACTTGTGGAAAATTAAATTTCCAACAACTTTTGATAGGACCATTTTTGCTCTAAAGTTGAAAATTAACGAGTTATTTCAGAAAAACTAAAAAAATTAACTTTTAAACAAGATGGCGGCGAACCCTCTGGTTCGTCTTCTTGTTCATCTTGTTTTAAAGTTAAATTTGTTGAGAATTCATTGAATTTGTTGAGAAGGCATTGTATTTGTTGAGAATTCTGCATTACTATACCATGTTTCAAAATCCCAGATCAATTATGTAAACAAAGTTATGTCAAGATTTGACACTGTCAATGTAGGAGGTCAGATGTGTCGAACCTTCGGGTAATTTCATTTAAAAATATTGTTGCCCAGCAGTGGGACAAACCTGTTTTCCTTGGTCACGGTATCACGCGTGAATGGCTGGACCGATTTCATTAATTCTTTTTTTGTTGTATTTGTTATTATTAGGAGAAGGTTCTTACGGAAAAAAATATTAAGAAAATCTCTCAGAAATATTGAAAAATATACATTTAATTTTGCATATTAAAAAAAACACGCGTAACGAATGTCAATGTCATTAGCCGCGTACCCACCTAGCGCACAGGCTCGCGAGCCGTGGCTCGCGAGCCAGCCTCAGTAGTTTTGTTCAATTTACACGAGGCCGCCTCGCGAGGCAGGCTGAGCCATCATAAGTCGTGTATATTCAGCTGCAGCTATTTTCCTAGCTTCGCGCGCGAGCCAAAACATAACCGTACCCACCTAGCGCACAGGCTCGCGAGCCATGGCTCGCGAGCCAAATGCTCGGCTGGTGTGGACGTGCCTCGGGCTGCCTTGGGCGCGCGTTTGCTCGGCTGAGCACGGCTCGGCCCCGAGCATCGGTAAACTTGACGCGCTCAAAGGTGCCTCGGTGAGCGCTGTGTGTTTGGTGGGTACGGTTATGTTTTGGCTTGCGCGCGAAGCTAGGAAAATAGCTGCAGCTGAATATACACGACTTATGATGGCTGGCTCGCGAGCCATGGCTCGCGAGCCCGTGCGCTAGGTGGGTACGCGGCTAATCACTAAGGCGGTACGAAGTTCGCCGGGTCAGCTACACGGATTTTATGTGCGCCGGACTTTTTGCGCGTTGTGTGCGTTACTGCATATAATTACATAGGTTCTATTTTCACAGACTAAAAAGTGCGTCACGGATAGTCTGTCGTCTGCGCTGCACCTAAGATATTATTTGCGATGTTCGTACAAAGCGAGCGTGCGCGACGAAGCAGTACGTGTCTACTCCCAACAAGGCCCCGCGGCCGACTGAGTGACTAGAGCACCGTCAACGCGAGCGCTATAATTATGTTTTATTTCATTGAATAAACTAACTTCAATTTAGAGAAAAACCATCTGTACTACCATATGGGATTTGATGTAAGGTTTATGAAAATATAAATTTTGTACTTGTTTTTTCTTTACAATCGCCGTGAAACTGTAAAATTTCAATAAAATGTAGATTTTTTACGATTTTCACGATTTTTTTCTATCGAGGCAAATCACTCTAATCGTGTTTCGAAGTGTATAACAATACAAAGCATATTTTTACCTTTACGACAGTAGGAATATCATTCCATAAATTTTAGCGGTTGATATCCAAAAACTGTTTCTAACACAACTCTTTCGCGATGTTTTACGCTTCTGGTCTTACCACTTCGTCTTAAGTGTTGAAACGTGTAACATTGGCAATGATTCACTAGAGTCAGGGCAAGGAGTTCAAGTTTAAATCTGCGGAGCGACGAAGCGGCGAGTGTCGTTGACTCCGTTCCATCCGACTATTACAATGATGCAATGCAAGAGACAGAGCGTGAACTATTCGCACGGGACGAGCTTCTTTGTTGATTGGTGAGCGGAGGCAAGCGGGTCGCAGGCGCAGGCCGCGTGCATTGCCCGCCGGTGCTGCCTGGCGCGCGGCGCGGCGGCGCGGGCGCAGCCACGACGGCATTTAGCGCCTTTTGCGAACCGCTATTATGAGGATTGCATTAGCTGCCATCATAACTCAATAGTTAGCTCTCACATTATTTACGAACGCTTAGGTATTGTTTGGGATAAGTTCCATCACACGAGCATTAAGTGTGGCATTCCACATTCGAGCTCAGCACAAAAATGAAAAGATGTGACCAGAACAGCCCAGGTCAAGGGTATCCGCAACAATGTTTCTCTTAACATCGATCTTTTAAAGGATTATCCTACGATGTCTCTTTGATTTATTACACGCGTCGTTGTCGTATTAAGAATAAGTAAAATGTTTACTTAGTACATGTGGCAATACAATAAATAAAATAAAGTACAATACAGTAATAAGTTACTCGTTTGCTAGGTATTAAAGTTACTTATAATCCTATAGGAAGGCAGTATAGTCAGTCTATGGTTATCAATTAATGTTAAAATAATTGGTTCGTGTGTAAACCTATGTTCAGTGTTAATAAGTGGGCGATGGCGATGGTAGGGCGGGGTCAAGGCAACGGCAGGCATCCGCGCCGGCCACAACCAGCTCCGCTTCCCGGAAGGTTCCCTCGCGTTTTAATTGCACCGTTGATATTCTTATCCTCGTGTAATAGTAATAATAATAAGTCAAGATGAGATCTGCGCCCGCGAACGTTATGATCGCGCGCGGACGTGTTTGCGCATCACTTGCGGAAACGTAAGTTTTATTGACGGACAGTATTGAATCGCAACAGCACATAGGCACTGATATTAATCACTCTGCGTAAAAGTTTACGACTGGAATTTATCGCCGGCACGTGTGAAACTGACAACGAATAGGTCGATTAATACGAACATGTGAGTTTACGAGCGAAGGCTCGTTCCGATACCGTCGCTGATTGTGTGAAACCAATCCCGAGGGAATCCGGAAGCTAGACGTATACAATAATAGTGCAATTGTAATTTAGTTACGCTATTATTGTACGCAGTGCAATTCACTTGTAACAACTATCTCGTCGTGCGAGCTTAGTGAGAACTGTATGTTTTCTATTACATTAAAATCATCCAATTTATTTACTACTTAAATGATACTTAGCATCTGTTATAATATCATAACCTTGTGATAACATCAATGATGTTGAATGCGTGATGTTTCCGCTGCTTCAACTTCTAAAGTTCGCTTTCTTCGCAAGCCACTCATTAATTTTTCATTCATCATAAAAGCAATATTCATTCTGAAATTGAATGTCAATAAAGCTACGTATAACCGGTAAACAAAGTCGAGAGTCTCGTCAATATTGACGGAGCCAACAGCGATAACAAAGAACCACACAACTGGTAACCAAACATTGATCTCAAACACAACGCCTTAAATCTATACGAGGACTTTTTCACGCATTACAATAACAAACACAAACAAAAATTTACCTTATTCCATTCTAAAACAAAACTCAAATTGCCTATTAAGAACATTCGTGAGAATGCAATGGATTGGCCAGATAAAACGATATTTTTCAAATGTAACATATTAACAAACAACGTTTTCTCCATAAAAAACATTTTAATACAAATGTAAATTATCAATTAAATAATGCAAAACAATACCTTTATAGGAATCGATTGTTTATATCAAAGTCGTTTCGTGAGAAGAATATAATATGAATGCTTAAAGTAATAAATGCTAGAGTTAGAGAGAAATTTCTCAGTCATTTCGCAATAAAGGATATTAAGATCGTATATTATAAAATATGTCAACATGATTCAGCAATGTAGGAAATGTAATAAAAGAAATCTATTGAAAATATTACTGCTTATTTGCTGTAAAAAGGAAAAAAAATCAGCAAATAATTTTACTCGGTCGAGTAATAACATTTGCATATTATTTAAAACTTTTCTTATACCACTGAACGTAGTAAGCATCTGTATTTATAGAGCATAATATCTTGAATATCATAGTAATAACAACAAATTAAATTATAACAAAAAGGTTGTATAATTAGCATGGGTCTGTTTTGTGCACTATCCATTGTTCCGCGACAGTGACCAACTACCGCCGAGTGATCTAACCCCTATAACTTCACTCACTACACTCTACACTTTCTATGTATTTCTAATACCAGCTCGCATGTGATCAATTTGAATAATGAGAAGATTCACATGGTTGATTGCAATAATCACTCTCGCGCGCATTATTTCTAGCTCGTGATCGTTCTAATACAAGCAATTAGGAAGCCCTAAGGGAATAAATGTGATTAATTAAGACTATAAAAGGAGATTTGTTTTAAATAGTAAACGCACCATAATTTAACATTTAATTGAAATAATTACTCTTATTTGTTGGCGAGCGAGTAATATAATGATTGTCGTCAAAGTGCCACCCCAGGGGCACGGGCGGTGTTGAGGATAATGCAGAATATTGTACTTGATTGGTACCCCGAGTAATAATGTAGCTTGAAATTATTACAAGTTTGGATTGCACAAAGAATATCGAACATAGTGATTCCGATAAACATATATTTGATTGAAGGTTGTCAGAGTGGGCATCGTCGGGGGAAATTACAGAGTAGGGTACCCTAGGCGAGGCCTGACACCTCGGCCACCGCGCCTCCGCGCTCCGCAATTACTGGTAACGGGAAGGCGCTTCTTCCTAAACCCAGAGCCCGCAGGTACCGACTGAAATAATTACATAGACACATAACAGCGCTACAACCGTAGAGTACGAGATGCGAATCAATAACGCCACGAGAGCCCTCGCGCTATCTCCACGATCAAACGTACTGGCATCCACTCGCCCGCCGCCTGCACTAGTTAGCTATTTTATTGTGTTTCCAGTGTAATAACGTAAGACGCCAGCGTACAAATGCGTGTACCTACGCATACAATTTTTATTGAAGTTAATTTGCATTTTTCTGACAGCATTAAGATTACTTTTATTTGGTTACAAATGTTGGTATGCACGTTTGTGGAGCTTATAAGATTTCTTGTAAATATTACGTTTTGATGGAGCATAATTCACAGTTATGAACATTTTTCGTCACATACTTGGGTTGATTCAGTGAGCATGTCGTATGTAAATGTGATCCGGCGAGTGTGATCGCATGCTCTCGCGACTTTACTCTTATCGGTCCAAAAGGCCAAATTGCGTAGAAACCGGTACTTCCTCGTTGATAACTCTTGAATTATGACACAAAGTGCACCGCCGGTCTCGGCACGATCTCGTAGCGATATCAATCAAACCCTCAGATAATGAGTTTAATAACCAAATCTGTTTACTTTTTGATATATTAAAATTGCAGATATTTTTTTGATTAAGATCTTTAATTCGAATAACGAACGATATTTATTTAGATTGCGCATGTTCGAAAAATTGGTGTAACAAATAAACATTTCATGGTTAATGACTGGGATTTTTATAAATTTCCCGCTTGATGTCTGTGTTTTGATTGCATCATGCAACATCGTAGTCTATTGGGCGTTCAGTTATTTTAGATTTTAGTTTATTCAACTCGGAGTTACATTACAAAATCTAATTTTATAGATTTTATTATATTACTAGCAGCGCCCCGCGGTTTTACCCGCGTTGTGCCCGTTCCCGTGGGAATTTCGGGATAAAATGTAGCCTATAGCCTTCCTCGATAAATAGACTATCTAACAGTGAAAGAATTATTCAAATCGGTTCAGTAGTTTCTGAGATTAGCGCGTTTAAACAAACAAACAAACAAAACAAACTCTTCAGCTTTTTAATATTAGTATAGATTGTTAGTACAAGTATTACGATACCGAATTGTATTTCGATATGTCTCTTTATAAATGGTAGGTAAACAAAAAAAAAACTAAATTTAAATTTTGTACAATTTAACTCTATTTCAAATTGAAACTACGTTTACGGATACATTTCGCTTTTAATTTACATTTTTATCTGACGTGTCGCCTCCTTTACAAAAACCGTGGTCACGAAAGAGTCTTTCGGAGACTTTAGTTTACATTACGTTAGTATTAGCACCAAAAATTATAGCAAATTCCAATGCACATTTAAATTATTGTAGAAGTAGAAAATAAATGATTTCTGTTACGATATCTGCATTCGAAAGGAATATAATAAGGGACAACGGTCGTGTATTAAGGAAATAGTTATGTACGGTATTATTTTATCAAAATCCTTCCATTATAATCTGTCTGGACTCACGAGGATCACGACTCAATATCATATGGGTAATGTGAAATCACGAACCCTTCATTTTATCCAAAACTATAATCGTTAAAGTATTGTACGGTGGAATTTTTAGATTTATATACATCGTTAAAAGAAGAAAGATCGGAGAAAATAAGAATAATATACGTTATTTAACCAAAAGTAATGTTAAAATGTAAATTATTTCATTTAACAATGTAGTACATAAAAGTGATTATGGACTGTTTTATCTGCATGTCAATCACATCTTCAAAATATTTAACTACAAACTACATAGGTACATTTTCAGTAAACCAGTATCTGAGCCACGATATACAAAAGTTCTGCCAACAATATCACCAGCTAACAAGTGCATTTCCATTTGTTCATATTGTATGTAAGTAGCATACAATTTATTTTTAGAATACATTACCAAGTTACCATATTACATTTTTATAGTAATCGTAGTAAGCATTCGACGACCACCGCCGGCGCGGGCGCATGCATTACACGCAGTTTACAATAACATTACAATAATTACGAGGTTTTCCCATGAACATCATGACCACGGAGACAATCATGGACGGCTGCCAACATGAATAATTACATTTAAAGTACTTTAATTTTAACTTTAATTTCAAGTGGAAACATATAAATAGGCTGCAATTAGTTAAGGGAAACTATTAGCACATTTCGAATTAAAACTACGTTTACGGATACACTTCACTCTAATTTTACATTTTTATCTGACGTTTCGATAAGTGTAAATGTAATATACCACCTAACTGCCTCTTGCACCATTGAGGATTTATGGAAAGCCAGTAACAGTGCGAAAGAGGTGGCCAAATTCTGGTCCGGACAGATATAAGTATATCATTACATAGTATAAAACAAAGTCGCGTCTGTTTGTCGTTTGTCTGTATGCTTAAATCTTTAAAATTACGCAACGGATTTTGATGCGGTTTTTTGTAATAGGTAGAGTGATTCAAGAGGAAGGTTTTTATGTAAAAAAAATCCCGATATTCCCACGGGAACGGGCACAACGCGGTTAAAACCGCGGGGCGCTGCTAGTTACGAATAATAGCCATATTGACTGGATAAGAAGAAGAATGTAAAGTAAAAGCGAAAAGCGTATCGCTTAAACTTAAGAAACTTGTTCATTTCAATCAACATTATATTTTAGTTAACGAGCTGAAATAATTAGCATACATGCATAGGTTTAGCAAACATGCATGTTAAGCTTGTTAGGAACGATTCACTGCCAAAATAATAATTCAAACAATTGGTAACCTATTAGTAATGAAATGAAAACGTATTTTGATGAATGGATTGGTTGGAATGAGTCGCACGAATTCACGGTATCAACAATAAAATGTTGAAAAGTATCCTTAATTAGGAATGTGCTCAACATAAACATTGTACTCGTAATACTAATATTCACAAGGCCTATTAATAAACTAGCTTTCATTACGATTTCTTCAAATTGCATTTTCTTCCCGCAACAATGTTTATACATATTTATCAGCACTTACATTTGTTATGTTAAATTTAGCTTCGCGCGACTAACAATTACGGCAGGACTCTTTAAAATGTAGTAATTGTCAAAAGATTAGTCAGTTATGCGTTATTATAGCGAGCGCTGTGCATAAACATGCATAACTTAGGTTGTTAAAGTGATTTTCAAGTTGCAGTCTTAAGCTTTCATGTCACAATTTTATTTTTATATTAATTTGATCGTGTTTTTTGAGTTTAGATCTTCGTGTTGCCATATAAAAACACACGTACGTTTTAATCAATAATTCAATAAATACTTTTCAATGACATTTTAATGAAAAAAATCCAAGTCCTTAGATGTACTGATTGTACAGTTATGCACCTAGTACCTATGTTTAGTCAACATAAGTGGTTTTTTCCCCAGTACCGCTAATGCCGTTATATCCCTTAGAGACAGGTGAGCGTTTTTTCCTCAAAACATTTCCAAGGTACGTCGCGGTCCTACACAGTATTACTATTTAACAAGACAATCGGAGGAATCCGCGGCGCGGTGGTACTTGAAACAGAAAAAGTAATAATAGGAGCAATTGAATAAAGTCGATAGAGCCGATGTACAATTCAATGATTGGTGCATGAATAGTTTTGTTTGGGCGGCATGTGCGGTCCTATTATCGCTATTATTCAAAACATCGGAGTCATGCGCCCGTTCAATTAAACGATCCACGAAGCGGGCTAACATCTTCAGATAAAAAACAAAATGTTTGTATCGTTCGAATATACGATACTTTTTATTCTTTTGCAGCTATTAATGTAATTCTTTTTTATGAAAAATAAACCGTGAATTTTATTTTATCGACTCGCATCTCCTGCGGACGTAACTCATCGGATGTAAAACAATACTGATAGGTATCGGTCGAGTGCGATTAAAAAGAAACGTTACTGGAGGCACTAGAGTAATTCAGCTTTTGCGAGCACAATTTAAGTGCTGTATCTTGTATTGAGCATTCCGATGTGATGTGGTACCTAATAGTGGTATTTATGTTAGTATACTACTGTAAAAAGGTTCTATTAATAAATGTGTGCAAAATGCGGGAGTACTGACATGTACCTACGAGTGTATAGTTGGTATGGGAGTTGAGGAGTCGGGAGGGTCGCATAGCGTGTAAAGCAAATAGCGTCCCACCAATTAACGTGACTTTCAAAGCGAAATGTTTAACCGGTGACGCCGCGGCGGCTTTCAAGTACCTCCTCACTACCCGCCGCAGCTAAATTATTTTATTTTCACCAACATCCAGTGTTGATTTTATGATTTCAAATGTCTATTATCTCAAAAAACACTTTAAGGGATCAACAAGCAAGGATATAACGCCCAACTCCTAGTACTACTTAATTGAAATTAGTTAATTTCATTATGAAAACCCCAATTGCTGAGTCACAACGAACCACGCGCGTTGATGTCTTTTGTGCGTCAGATAATTACTGTAATTCGTTTTCAATTTATACGATGAATTTTAAACAATGGGCATACAAAAAATACAATCTTCCAATAGAAGAAAGAAAATTGGCTCTCTTTAATTTAGAGCCCTCTGTGTTAATTATTCGGGTGTGGTCACTAAAAACAACCTTTGAAAGACTTTGAAAGTTCGCCGCGATATCTCGGGAGAAAAAAGTACCAGGACACCGACATCCTTTGGGACAAGCAAAGAATTCGCATCGACCGCAATAAGAACAAATTGTGGAGGAACTATTGTGCGGTACGATTTGCCGAGATAAGTCTCGTGAGTGCGCAGCGCAGGCGCCGGCGACCCGCGCCGGACGTCCGCGGCTGACGGCCGCGTACCACGCGCAGGAGTCGCGGCGCACGCGCACGCTCCGCGTCCATCTCCGCTCCAGTTAGAGACTATTACGTTATGTTACGGAGGAAGGGCAGTGTAGTGTTCGCGCGAGATATCGGTCGCTATAGCGGTCCCTGGTTATGGTGCGCGCGGGACGCGTCGTGTTATAAGGGGGGGTCCCGGGCAACGCGCGATCAGTGTGCCCGAGTGTCCCGTGTAGCGAGTGCGCATCCCATAGCCGCGCAGACCACCGCAGACTCACACATCACAACATGCAGCTCGTACTAGCCACCTGCTTCTTGCTGTTCGCGGCTACGATAGCCCCCGTAGCAGGTATGTTAACTACTTTCAATTTATTATGTAACAATGATGTGCTAAATATTATGTTTACTATAGTATAATTTTATTACGAAAAATAAACAAATTAGAAAAAGTATGTTTTTAACTATTTATATAATTTGAAGGAGTTTAAATTACCTACATCATTGCGACATAGTCAAAATTACGTAATAATTGTATGTACCATAAAACAAAAAGCTTCAACCAAACCAACTAACAATTATAAACGCTAGAAAAGCTATTAAAAGTTTCGAATGCAACCTTCGATTATTTCTTGCCGCGTGTTAATTTTCAGCTCTCATTGGAAATTCATTGAACCTTTCTTTTAATTAAGAACGAATAGTTGACAGAACAAAAATGCCATTGAATGCAATGAAAGCATAGAAGGCATAGCTTACGACTGCGACAAACAGTTCGGAGGAGTTCGCGAGTCTTAAGGGGTCGGGATAAGGTTCAAAGTGTCTATTCGTTTCAGTAAACGAAGCCTGGTAGCCGCGGTGACCTACGGGTCTACGACCTGCATTGTTCAGCTTTCATTAGTGTACAATAGTTGCTCTACCGCGCCATCACTTCTTATTATATATTTTAATCATATTCAGTCGTGCTATCTTTAGAATAGCATCTAGAGCCTGTTTTGTAACAACATTCAAATCGAAACAAATATAAACGATTATGATAGATGATTGATAATTGACTCTCTTATAAGTCAGGTAGTTTACTTAAACCGTTTTGAATGAAGTAATAACAGAGATAAAGCACACTCTACAAGTGTCAGTACATTACAAGCAATAAAAGTCGTATTAAGTGTAGTTTACGCTTACAAAGATTGTATCCACGCGGGAAGGCGAGCTATAAAATCGTTATCGTTATTTCCCATGGCTTAACATTACCGGGACTGCCGAGTGCCGAGTGCTACCGAACAATAAAACTTGGAAAATGTTTAACAACTCTACATACCTTGCACCATTTTAATCAACTCAATATGATTATGTAGTGCGCTTATGTTTAAATTCTAATAAGTTTGCTCCGAGCAGTGCGTAAGGTGCGTTTTGCATGACCTGTTTCCGATGTGTGTTTGTTCAAGTGGCCGTCACAATGCACAGGAATCTAAGGATGTAGAACAATACACACTATGTTCCAATGGCCCATACACTAAGCGCTTATCGAGTATTTTTTTCATTATGTTTCAAACAGGTTTAGTATTAAAACAACCAATTTGATATATCGTTGAGGTAAATATGTTATTCTAAAAGCTCAAAGAAATGTCAGCTAGTTGTTGCAATTGCATGATTGGCATCGTTCTCGGAAACAATTTATTCAATGTCAACGACACTTGTCGTAGAGTCGAGCTTTTATCGGAACGGTGCGAATTACCTCATCAGCGCGGGCTCAGTGATTACCGAGCGAGCTGATTTACACCAATCAAAAGGTGAGCGTTTCCGCTAATGAGCCGAGGCGCTCCACGGTTATCGGGCAGGTTATCGACAGTCAGATAAAAACCAGTCATCGGAAGTTTGTGGTGAAAAAATGTAGGAGGGGCGAGGAAGGGGCAGGACAGGTGGTGTGGTTCATCGGCCGGGCCTAGCCCGAGTAGGATATCTAGCGCCCGCTCTTCCAGGGAATAATATTATGGACTGGCCACAACTAGCTCGTACCAGTACCGTAAACGACGCACTCCCTGGCCGCTCCCCTGGCGCCCCGCAAACACGAGCGACAAACACGCCAATAAAATGTCACTCTACACATTTCAAATCACCTTGATTGAACGATGTGATGCCAGCTTTTTATCAATGTCTCGTTTTTATGCGAATGTCTTAAGTCTTAGCTATTACATAATAGATTCATAAATCGTTTGCAGTGACATGACTAACATATTTGCCGTGGTTAAACTTGAATACGCAGAGTATGTTTTGATTGTAATGTAAAATTGTTTTGATATCCTTCCAAGTGAGAATATTCGACTATGATTGTTTATGAAATCTATGATTCAACTATACCTTTGTCAGGATAATGATATGGAAAGCAAATCAAAGTTAGAAACAATTTGGATTGCGGAAGTTAAACAATGTTTGTTTAATTATTGGTCTGTCGTTCGGTTTGGGACATCTGTTTGAAAATCCGTCATATTATTATGTTGCAGTAACCGCTAACATAACATAACTTTTATCATAATGTTTGAGTATCATTAAAGAATATCATTATGATATAATATCACGCTTTTAAAACTTGACCTTAAAACTTAGGGTCATACAATTTTGACGGAGGGTTAATAAGCCTTCTAGTGATCACACGAAAACGAAAATATAATGTAATTACACTGAGACCCCAAACTGGCGGCAATATAAAATATTTCAGCCTTAGAGGCCGATAAAGAAAGGACGATCAAACATCTCAACATAAAATCTGAATTATACTTAATCGAATAGTAAATCTTGTTTCGTTTTCATATTATGTCCATAGAAAGCAATAAATTTTAATTACAATCCATGTAATTCGATCGGGTCATGATTATTGGTTAAATCCTATTTATACTCCAGGACTCGGCAGAGATATCCCTAATTTATGTCAATGATGGACACAATGTATTCTTATGAATCTATTAATTTACGACATAACCATTGAAAGCCCATAACCAGTAACCAAGCATTAAATATATTAATCCTTTCCATAGAGGGTGCCGAAAAGACCTCTCGTAATTTATATTGAGACCCGCATTTTTTTGCGTTTTTTGTCTATGACTTGGAAGTAGACTGGAGCACCAGGTGGTAATATTGTATCAAATTACGATGGGCCGGTGATAATGTCTCTCTTAAAAAAAACATTTCGTGTGCCCTGTTATATGATCATGAAGAATTTTTATAGTTCAAAAATAAAAAGTAAAAACAATTATCGTTGTTACGGTATTTTTTTGTGTAAAAGTAACGTTTTTTGCGATGGTACAGTAACATGTTGGAATTACACGGTCGTTAGAGATAAGAGAGCTCATTTGTGAGGCGACGCGGCGGGACCGCGCGGGTAACGTTGTCTCGGCGGGACCGGGGACCGGGGACCGGGTCCACTTCGACTTCGATTACTAAAAATAGTCCGATGTGAGGTGGACGGCTGGAGGGCGCCGCGTCGTCCTTGACTCGTCTCCGACACTCCGCACGTATTATCTCGAACCCTTTTTTGCGCCCGATCGTTATCCGACCGCGAACGTCCCGATAGCCGTTCCCACGCTCGCCCACCTTCAAAAATCTCCGATAGACAATAAAATTGCGCTTTTTACCCGACATTAATTTAGTAAAGGCAATTTTAGTTATGATATTGTTATGTTTGACTCATCGAATTCCAATCGGAATCGCGATCTACTTTGAACCGCGCCGAATACAAACTATTAAGGTTCGCCGACCTAAATCGTGATATTATAATAAATTTGATTGAAAGTAATAAAGGTTTTATTGTTAATGTTGATTTTGAACTTGTGGTTTGACCGAGAAAAAACTGGTGTACTTGAGGATGGTTTGTATTGGAGGTTAAGTGGTTGGGATCGCAACTGGTTCGCGTTATGTAACGAGTGCGCTCGCGAGTCGCCGCCGCGGCCGCCCCGCGCCGCCGGCGCCCGGGCCCGGGGCTCGGCGGCCCGCACCGCGCCGCAACGGTTTGCGGTCGCAACATTACACACTGTTTAGACACTAGGAATCTTCGCAAAACGCTCGAGAAAATAACTGTAAATAAAGATTGCCACACATGACATGCACTCGCAGGTCCCGTATCTGGTGGTCGTAACATTATAGTCTTTTATGTAAACATCCTTCGAGTTTGTAATCCGATATTTTTTTACCTGAATGAATCGTTTCACCATATCAACATTTCGGTATACGCGGTAAAAGTCGTATTAGATTTACATTCAAGAAAGGTACGACCCCAAAATGTCTGTAAACGTTTCCGAATAAGGCTTTCTTTAAAATTATGCAAATTCATGCGCTAATGATAAATAAGTACCAATATAAGGAAAATAAGATTGAAAGAAGTAAATTATGTTAAAAAAAGGGTTCCGACCGTGAACCTGCCTATATAATTATATTTTGATGGGCAAATCATCTACGTGAATAGCAATTGGCATGAACTGCGGCCCTTACACTCGCAAGGAGTGAACCACAACAATTATATTGTCATTCAAGACTCAAGAGTGTAAAAATTATCAGCACTCCCTGCATAAAGCTTGGGGCGTGGGGCACCACTTTTTGTTTGACTATAGGGAATAAATTACTTAACATTAATTATAGCTTGTAGTAGTTCTAGAGAGGGCAAAACATCGCGTTTACGTGTCTACTAGATCACGTGACGTGCTACAAGGGTGGTGCCTCTAATAAATATTTATTAACTTAATCCCGGGTTGTCGGTTGCGTGCCAAATGTTCTGCGATCGGCGGCTGCAAACGATATAGATTAAAGTTAGGTCTTATAAAAAGGTCTCAAGCTTAATGATAGTTTTTAAGGCTCGAGGTAAAAAGCCAAGTGTAAAAACTCTATTTTGCTATAAGAAATTCTTTGTTCTTTTATTTACCAGTTTCAAGTTTATTACACTTAAGTTCATTAACTTTTAGTTCGTTTATTTTTCAAACAACTTAGCGGTTTTTTGTCCAAAACGAATCGTAATGAAGTAACATTAAATGAACGGAAACATTTAATCAAACAAACGATTTTGTCAACTCATTCATAATAATAAAAAGTTGTAAAACAATAAACATTAAGAGATATTCATACTTTAAATGTAGTTGTAACATAATGGGAGGAAGTTGTTATTATACTATACGTGACATTCGTACGGGATATGTCCTACAAACGAATCGAAATTAGAAATGAGGACGAGGAATACGTCTGTGACTATAGACAGGTATAATAAAAATCAAATCAAATCAAATCAAATCAAATAGTTTATTCACATAGTAAACAATTTGTATTAGTTCATTCCATGGCGTTTCGATCCCTACACTAGGCTGGGCCTGTGTCGTAGGAAATCTCCTTAGTTAACTTAAAACTATTTACTACGTGCTAATTGCTAACATTATAGACAAAGGGTCGCTTTACGAGACAAAAAAAATAAAATAAAATAAAAATGAATATAATAAAAATTTGCTAGGGTGGACTTCCAATATGTGGGTTGTAAGTGTGTGTGTGTGTGTGTGTGTGTGTGTGTGTGTGTGTGTGTGTGTGTGTGTGTGTGTGTGTGTGTGTGTGTGTGTGTGTGTGTGTGTGTGTGTGTGTGTGTGTATGATTATCTGTTTATCCCTAATAAAAGTTCAAGGGTTCGGTAATCTTGTGCTATTACCCAATTTGCTATCCTTAGGCGAGCTTCCCTAACTGAGCAGATATGGATACTACAACGTGCGTTTATTTGGTTATATAAGTGCGGGAAAAGATACCTTCGAAATCTTTTAGCGAAAGATGTCTTTGTGTCTGGAAGCGTGATTTTAAATACACGTTTCTGCAGTAAGGTTTCATATTCAGCCGATTTCAGAACTGTGCAGTGCATTATTGCCATCGCCCGAATCACAAAGAGACCTCGCACGTTTGGTTTGGTTGGCACAAATGGTTTGCATTATGCGTCTGCGTATTGTATCTTGGATCCAAACTGGGACAAAATAACAAAATTTGATCTGTAGTACTCTGAGACTATAGAAAATACATGTCCCCTTAATATTAAAAGTTTCAAGGTGAATACAATAAAAAAATCGGACTTGGGACGATATAAACACTTCAACACCAGGTTAAGTCGCTAATATGCTCAAAGTGTGTCTTTTGAATCGCAACAATAACCAAAAAGATTTCTAAAATAGACAAAACCGATGCCCGGATGATCGATACATAAGATAAATACGGCTAAATTACCAGCTATAGCATTGTAGACAGTAACTACGATTGCTATCGAAAAAGATAGTGTTCTCTACAATAGCTATCGTGGGTAAAGCCGGTAGGTTACCATAGTTCGTGATAGTTCTCTACAATGCGATGGTTGGTACGTTTTGTATGCGCAAGTGCGCGCCTTACATCTGGCCACTTCCGACTGGCGACAGTTGACGCTCCGGTGACTAATAATATCCGAACAACGCATTACGAATGTAGAACACAGATTATTGGGCAAAAATTTAAAAGTCTAATTCAGATTTACGATCGGAAATATAAGGATTCACTTGTATGTAGACCGGGGCGGCAGGTTTATAGTTTATTCGTATTAAATTTGTATTTTGAAGGTATATTTTTAAAAAGGTTTACAAATTGCCTCTCATGTCATTTGTAATATTCAACTCAACTTTGTGTGCGACTCTGAGTGAGTAAAGTTTTCTTTTGTATAAAAATAGCGGTATAAATAGAGTTCCTAAATAAGAAATGATTTTTTTTTATATTACAAACATAATGTACACAGCACTGGGCGTAATGATGAGTAGAGCTATCTATACCAAACGCAAAATTAAAAAGTAAGAGGTGAAAGAAGACGTCACCGCCTTGTCACCGCTTTACCACGGCTTGTATCTAGGAAAACACAGGTTTACATAACTGAAGTAATACAGCAATAATACTATATTCCAAACAGTATACACTAGGCATAATATTCGCAATGACTCACACCTAGGCATTTTGTAATGTGAGTCACGGAGTGTAGTTGACATTCGCGAGCTTTTGGACTCGAGTCCGTTACAGCCACTTCCGCTGGATGAACGCGCCGGAAATCTAATACACTCACCCTTATGATATATTGATTTTATCGGTTATAAATCATTCATGGAATACATTGGCTTGTTCCTACTTGTCAGCTATCGGATCCGTATTTTAATCGAACATTCCGATGGCGGAATGAAATATGAAGCTATTCACTTTTGGATTTTGTATTTTTGGTCTTTGATTTCTTGTCATCGCTGTGATGATAAAGAAACTGATACTCAATCAAAATTGAATTCAACATCTGGACACGGTCAACAAGTGGAAACTGGGTAGGAATGTTCCAGGCAAAAATATCCAATAGCGATACTAAGATTAGAAACCGTAAAAGAACAAAAAATATCTTGTGCACTGTTAGATCAATCACACTCCTCAATTACCTATGTATATTCCTTCTATTGTAGGATTAATTGTACTGCATATAATCAACTGCAGACAACGTCATAAGCTGATATAATTTACGTGCAGCTTTATTTTATTATACTACATTATTTCCATAAGCTTTGCTTCCGAGGTAGAGTTACTACGAGCCTCCTGCATACGGTTGCATCGCTCATCTATTTGATTATTCTACTCATGTTTAATCGACGTGATATGCCTCTCTATTGTCTTTAAACACATACGTCCTACTAGGAAGGAACCACTCACTACTTTCTTTAATAAAATAACGTTCCAAACAGATATTTTTAGTCACATAGCAATGCAGAACTGCAATACCAAATAAGATTTTTCAAAGCAAATAAAAAGTCATTTAGCTACAATGTCGCATTCCATTTTAATGGAAGAGTAGAATGGGACGAGCGCATAATTACTATTCAGCAAAACTCATCTTGAACAATCAAAATAAACAATAGCAGACCATTCAATTTAAAGAATATAGCGCTCATTGCGAACGCAGCATGAGATAAAAGGTGCCCGGAATGGCAAGTAACTTACGGTGATAAATTGTATTCGCTATTACGTTGGCTATAGAATGCATCTTGCATCAGAAAAACCTCATATAAGAAGTAAAAACGAGTTACTCGCAATATCACATATGCATGAGGCTGCATTATTCATTGACTCCAATTGTAAGCTCAGTCTCTAATAGGCGAGTGAAGCACAGTGGAACATCTTACAAATATATGTAGAAATAATCATGTAATTTCAACGACAACCAGTGAAAGTATACAAACATGAAATAGGGTTCCTAATACCTATTAGGCTTCGGAAACACCGCGTACATTAATAAAACGTAACTTTACATGGCTGGAAAAACTCTAAATAAACTATCGATCATCCATTTCATAAACTGCATGAAAAACATCATACCATCAAAGTCTCTTCCAGTTACAAAAAATAAGTTATGTTATGATAATGTACAAAGAACAAAAAACACGAAGAATAACCATTCAATAAATACCTATTACAAACTATTGTAATCTAATATGACGTTAAAAACCCGCAGACGTTCGTGAGGACAACAGTTTGTTTCTTATTTCTCTTGGGAATCGAATTGGCCGGCTTTGTTCACAATAAAACAATTTGTTCGTCACGGCTTGCCGAGTCCATACTGCGGACGTCGAATGTCGTTGTTTAAACGTTGTAAAAAGAAATTGTATCTGTTGGTCGTGGTCTCGTTCATAATGGCAATAGTCGTAGAAGTCAGGATCTTGCTCACGACAACACTGCCTCTATATTTTCTAAGTGGATGACACAGCATTCCCTATCTATTATGTCAGTGTATTGACCGCTAACAAGCCACTCCGCACTCGATATTTACTTTACTCTATTTGTTGTCCGCACTGAGCACTCAAACTCTTTGTGCTTTTATGTATTGCAGCAATATGTTAAATGCAACGAGATATACATACTGCCACTTTAAAATAAATTACTTTGTAAAGAATGAAATTTTTCTTTTAATTCGAAATCAAATTAGGTTCACTTGTTCATTATTTGCGGTACATCACAATAAGGACGTCCAATTAATAAGGCACGTTCAAGCGATACCCAGTGGCCTGCAGAATATATCATAATAAATTTTAATCACGTTCGCTTCATGTAATGCACTTTGCACAAAATTCAGTAAAACAGACTTCCTTGATTAAACTATAAACTGATGGAACATTTTGACATTCCTATTTCGAGACGGGAGTTCCATAATAGATGTTTTGTTAGACCGAGAGAATCGGCGGAGGCGTCACCATCCTCGTAACAAGTCACATTAAGTGAGATGAACGATTGAGGGCCGCGCCAGTGTCGGGGTCATATTAATTCTACGCCAGGATACATTGTAACGTCTAGAATGGACCAACATACATACCGCACAGTTAATTAACAAAAAATTAGGTTATTGTCAGGAAGCTTCAACAAATTAATTATAAACTGATTGTTTTGTTTCAGCCCAGAGGATAACGACCATACAGCTAGATGGCGTGCAGTATTTCATATCTCGAATGAACCCGTACAGCCCGGAGCTTAACTATTTCCTAGCCTATCAGTACTGCAGGTAAGACGGGGACAGAAACTTATTTTATGTCATGTACGAGCTCGGTATTATGGCGAGGTTCGCCGCGATAGTGATCCCTCCATCGCATCGTGACTCGTAATATCCTTATCTGCGACGCCGTGTTGGCGATCCCGAACAAGACCGGGCATAACTACACCTAGATCGGCATTAACAACGATACTTATGTGGTTCCTTTCGACGCCTCGCAACCGGGAAGTGCAGGGACATTTGCATTACCGTTAGCGTTTCTGGGAAATCGTGAGAACAATATCGACACCTAGGTGAACCACTTCCGCGAACCTTTCCCACTATAAAACAACTTGAGCACAAAGGATCAACCATATACCATTGTTCCCATGTTCGATTCGATTCCTATTTCGACGTCTAGTGCGGTGTATTGTGTGAATTTAGATGGAAATTCTCTTTTTATTAAAGATTGCATCGCAGTATGTACGATTATATACATAAACATAATAGTTGGACGAGATGTGTTCTATATTACCACATAACTGACTATTCTGTGAAGCTTAATATACCTAAGGTGCTAACGAGAAAATAATGTGCTGTTGTTAAAGTAAAGCGTCCAGGCGTGTGTTGATCTCCTCGCTTCAATATTTCGCGATCTAGATCTCACCACGTGCATGTCGAGATTGCCTCAAAGGTCACTAGCCTCGTAGCTCGGTTCTGTCTCCACTGCATCTTTGTCACGACCCATTTATGGTTAACATTGTAAGGAACTCGCTAGAATACGATTTTGTAACACTCGGTCATATAGATAAGGGTTGATTTGTATTTGATGTGGATCCATTGTCATCATCGTGACAACCATGTAAGTACCTTGTACAGGAGTAGCGTGACGAGATACGGGTTATGTTCTTCGGGAGCCGCGACGGCCATGGCTGCAAAACATTGCACCCGTGAATAATGTATAAACCACTGGTTGCATGCTTTACTTTGATGGCTGTGACAAAACATAGTAACGGTAACTTGATATACCGGACGCTCATAAAATCTTTACTGACACTCATTTCTTACTCGCAAATATTTCTTCAAATTGTATTTTTATCACCATCAAGTCATTTAAGCTTAATGAATAAAGAAAGCTTTCAATGTAAACCCATACAATTGCTATTTAATAATAAATATGCATGATTTCTTCGACTTCAATGGAATATACTAAAAACATGAATACAGCACAAAATGATATGAATAAATGTCCATTTACAAAATAATGGAATTATTCATGAGACTTCATTCATTAAGAGTTTACTGCGAGTAAAACTCAAGTGTAATTAAATTATAATTGCGGCGTCTTTAAAAATATTCATCGTAGTAAAAGAAAAGTCTAATGGAAATGGAAAATGAAATGCTTGACGGCAACAAGCGTTCCATGGAAGTTTGTTATAAATCTTCAGCTCGACTAGTTGATTAACTTGGCTTACGTTAAACGCATGTTTTATCTGAAAGGATGGCATCAAAGGAAAGTCAACATTACGATAGTCTATTAACTCGCCCAGTTTATGGTCTTGGACCGCATTTATGCAATGTCATAGAGGTTTTTAATCCCTCAGAGTTTTCTGAACTTTGAGTTGGAATGTGGTCGGGGCCACGTCGCGCGCAGCAAGGCCACGGGCACTCTTTAGCGAATAAATTGCATCCCGATACTCCCGACAAACAGGATCCGCTCCACGGAGCCTTTAGCCGAGCCATTAGCTGAATACGATTACACAGACTATTTAGATAACACGTTCTATCAATACGTTGTTGTAAGAATATTTTATGGTTATTTTCATAATTAAGTTTACAATCATTTGTATACGTTTATTGCAGATCGTTAGGTCTTCAACTGGCTTCGTTTGAAACTAAGGAAAAGGCTGATTCCATTACTACTTATTTGACTAACGCAGGTGAGTTTTATTCAATTTGTATATTATTAACACCTATTAAAATAAACTGTAGAACTATATTGAACCAGCCGTTAATCGAACCACGTTCTAGGAATTCTATATCCCAGTTTAAAGACATATGGCCCGCTATGTGGTTTCAGGATACAACAAATATGATTTCTGGACATCGGGCAACAATTTGGGTACCGATATGTACCTGTGGATGAGCACCGGTCTGCCTTTCAATGCGACCTTCAACTATATGCGACGGCTACCCATGGACGCGCCCGTACAGCGCGCTGATGACAGCATGGACCCCCTGGACGTGCCGCAAGGCAGCACCGCACCGCAGCGCACCGCACGACATGGGTACGATACTTCTGCGACGACTACAAATAATTCTTTGTAAACTTAATAGTTAAGACTCTTGTCGATGAAGACCTTTCCGTTTTGTTCTCTACTCTGTATATTCAATGCTACATATTATACGTTGACTTTCTCCCTGAGATGACGTATGTTTTTGGGTTCTTCTTTTTTTGTAGGGATCTGAACTTTTGCGATGGTTTTAATAAAATTGTTGTGTCATATACAACGAAGATACGTCTTGCCTCCCCTAGTTTCAAATTCAAATATTTCTTGATAATTATCCAAGGATATCCAGTCCAACAACTTAATAAAAATTAATAACTTTAATAACATGGCCCGTTGAACCAATGTTAATGATAGCAGCCACAATGTTGGCGAGCATGTTACATGTCAACATTATTTGCTTAGACGTGACATGAGAACATGACACATAAAATGCAAAACTACTTGTGTAAGTTTACATGTTTTTATGAAAACGGTTAATCACGGATATTTGCTGCAAATTGTCAGTTATGTTGCGTTCCCACGATCCGGTCCGTCGTCGGTTAACTTGTTTATAATGTAGCCGTTCTGCTATCACATCATAGATAATGGCTGGTCATTTCCTTGGTGCTATTAATGTAAACACGTTGTTGGATGTACTGGTCTGTGTTGCAGGACGGACCACGTGATGACCAACGGGTGCGTGTCGCTGAAGGCGCCCACCTTCCACTGGGAGCCTCAGCACTGCGGCGAGATCAAGGACTTCATCTGCGAGCAGACCCGCTGCTACTACTACAACTACGGCTCCATCCCCGTGTCCTCGGCGCAGGGGTAATGCCAGGTGAGATGCCGGCCGTCTCCGGAGGCCACTCCCCGGCTCGCCGCGCCCTCTATACACACACCTTGTACTTTGCACTAATATGTCTTAGAGACGACATACTATGGGTAACTATTTATGTTCATGTAAGTAGTTTGTGCCAATCAGGCCAATTATAAACATTGGTTTTAGTTTTTTTGCTGTCCGTAAGGCGCGCGGGCGCGCGGGGTTAGGTCTCTGTGCAAACCCAACCACCAAACAAGAGCCCTACACCCAACAGACAAACCTTTGGCGATAGAGATTCTTACAATTATTTCAGTTCATTGACTTTTCAAAATTTACAAATTATTTGGTGGGTGGGTGAAGGGGGCTTTGCTTGGTATCTCCATCCATTTAGATAATAAAATATTTGTGATGGCTCCATGATTTGTGTTTAACCAACAATTGCTCGATATGACTAACCTTTTGAATCAGATTAATTATGTACATTGTCAGGCTTTATTCCTCAACCATACTTTGGAAAACTGTTTGTTCAATTTTAATTATTGTTTAGATTATGTGTACCTAACTGTGTTCGATCCAGACGGTTATTGTTGTCGAGTGTCGTTGTGGGATCGTTGGAGCGGCTCTCTAACGCGAGGGTCGTGTGTGTGTTGTCAGGAAGCCTTTGTCACTGACGACGACGACGACCGCGCACCCGCTGACGTCGTCGTCGCCGCTGCCGCCGCGCTCCGAGCACCTCCCCACCCACTTCACCCTCAACGACCTGATCAAGCTGCGGCCCTCGTCGCTGGACGGGCTCCAGTCGGCGCACCTCAAGACTAGCGGCGCGCTCAAGACGCCGCCGCAGATCGACTCGCACTACTCGCGCGCGAGCGACGCGCACGCGCATGACGAACGCGAGGAGCGCGAGCACGATGAGCCCGAGCCCGAGCTGGAGCACGAGCACGAGCACGAGCACGAGAGCACGCAGGGCCCGTACGAGGACGAGGGCATGGCGGGCGACGACCCGGCCGCGTACCTGCCCGCGCCCGAGCGCGCGCCCGACGACGCCTCCACCGCCGAGCCGGACGCCACCGAGCACTCCGTCCACGCCGGCCCCATGCTGGCGCCGCCCAAGTACTAACCCCGCGGCCTCCCGCCCCGCGGTGGACACACTCCCCTCGTACATTGTATTGACTCTACCAAAAGTATTATTTTCTCTTATATTTAGACGTCTTAGGTCGGTTAAGGTGTTTGTCTTAGGAGCTCACGAGGAATAAGCGCGCTTCCGTTTCACGATATGTAATTGTATGTAAATGATTTTTGAAATCGTATCTGTAGGTGCTTCGATGTAAAATTTCGGGGATTTCGAAGGTTTAATGGGGCAATATAATAATTAACGTAGGCTCGAAGATGCTGGCGACTCGCTCGACGCGACTTGCCTCCGTCTTCCAAGATTGAATATCACAAAACATAGTTGATAGAATTCCACGTTTTAGATACTTACCTATCTATACTTGCTAAGATATTTTAGTGTCTGTACTGTGCTACTAATCCGAGGGTGCATTGACTCTCTTTATTATAACGTAATCTTATATCTGTCATGGTCTGATCTCTGATATATTCGTATAAACATTTTGTATTGATGTAATTTAAGAAAATTAATCAGATTTTTCGTCGCGACATATCGATCTGAATAGTGGTAATAAGATAGTGTTTATATACAAACGTACCTAGTAAGTATGATGTAAGTTGAAACTCAAGAATTTAAAGAGTAGTGATGTAGTCGAGTAAATAAATGTAAGACACTGTATTGTTTGTTTTAATAATCCTCAATCCTTTAAGATACATACGATAGAACCATGTCAATTAATTAAGGCTGCCTGTCCAAAGCGGAGAACATAATAAACTCTCACCAACAGAATTACACAAAATCCCCGCTCACCTTATATTACAATTCTACTGGTACTACGCTACGTACAACGCTCGTGGAATAGACAGCTTATGATGCATAGCATTGCGTCCCATTCATTCTTTATACAGGAAAACGCATAAGGAAGCAGAAAACTATCAAATAAAGTAAAACTACAACTTACCAGCCATTGATGACCCCCTCTACATTGAGCATAGGCACTATCTTGAAGACGTACTTGGCCCGCAGAGCCGCCGCCGCCGGGCTGTTGCCCAGCAGGCAGCCCAACGTGCCGTCCATGACCCAGCTCGCGTTGCTCTCGCCAGGGTGCACGCGGGAAGTCAGGAATATTATTTCACGATCCTGGCGGTGTTGGTATGGGAGAACAATAGGTAGAATTTGTAGAAACATAACAGAATTGAAACTATTACGGATATACTATTATTTAAAACTGACTCCTTTACAGACACTGTCAGGTCACAGAAAACATCTGTCTTGAAGGTTTTTGTAAATTAAGTATTTTCAATTCAAAATGAGTAGTCGTTCGATTAAACCTTAGAAACGAGTACAAAGAATATGCATAAGTACAATATGTAGTACAGTAAAACGTGCTGAAGTAATAGTTGCTAGGAGTACCTAATATAGTTTAAGAAGGTTTGCTACATTACTTTGCTACTTTTAGCCACCAATCATATGAAACATATCATAGGATAGGTCTAATGAAAGGTCCATCCAATTCTGAATATAGCACCTATTAATCATATAAACTATTTCACAGAAAACTACTGCCAAGTGGTGCTAAATGATATTCTCTCCGCCGCGTCTGTCTGTCTGTTCGCGATAAACTCATATACTACTGCAAGGATTTTTACGCGGGTTAGATAGTGATTCAAGAGGAAGGCTTATATGTATAAAAAATCCCAAAACTTCCACGGTAACGGGCATAACGCGGGTAAAACCGCGGGGCGCTGCTAATAGCATCTAAATAAGGTAAAACTGTTCTTACCACAATAGGATTGGAAGGATTATCCTCTGCAGATACAGTCAGTAGAGGCACTTCGTTGCTGTTCAGGGAGTAGCAGAGTGGCTCGGCGCGGAGGTACGAGTCTGAAGGCATCTGCAGACTCCATTGCCAGATGCGAGTCTGCAAGTAAAAAGTAAAGGAAAGTTTTAGCCTGTAATGTCCCACTGCTGGGCAAAGGCATCTCATCTCACTGAAGATATCAGTACAGTGAGGAGGATTAGGGTGAATCACCACGCTTGCCAAATGCGGGTTGGTGATCTCAAACCCGAATCATGTTTGAAAAGTAAGAAACATGTTTATCGCTCGACCTTGGAATTGAACCCGGGACCTCAGACTTGGCAGGCGAGTGCACATGCCAATAGACCACCAAAGCGCTACCAAGGAGTCTACAGGTAACAAGAAAATAATATTAAAGCATTTCATTAAAACTCACATATTGTAATGAAGTTACGCGATGGTTCCACTCGCGATCCAATAGATAGTGAGTGTGAAAATGTTGTAGTTATTTTCCTAGATTTAGTGGGTTCACCAAATGTATGGGACATTTGGTTAAGCAAAAACAAATCTTCCTCTTTTTAAAAATGTATCAAAAATGCTAACCATCATCATAGAATATGTGAAGGGAAAGTGGTAGGCGATGTAGCAGATGTCGTTGCTGTGGGGGAAGTCGATGTTGAAGGTGACGGTGAGGTAGCACTTGTTGTGGCTCTTCTGGTTGGCGTAGTGGTAGCTGTTGCGGTAGTAGCAGATGTCGGAGCCGGCGCGCACCCACCCTGGAATGAGGGAAAAATACTCGAAAATGAAATTCAATGAAAAAATATCCTACTGCAAGTCAAACGCCGTGGCACCGAACTGATAATTTCTGTAATCAACAGGTTACGGATATTATAAGTACAGTGAATAGGATTAAGGTTTTGCTCTCTTGCAACACCTTGGCACATTCTCACATCTCGGCTGCGAGTGCGAATATTACAGTGCTTGTCTTGTGGCAAGGTGTTAGATAAGGGATGCGATCACCATACTTAACTACTATAGCTTCATGATAAATCCGAGCCATGTTTGGATTTGTCATCACTGTACTTGGTAAAATGCTCTTCTTATAAAGTAAATCAATGAAATAATAATGACCAATAAGAAAGGCTGTCGGTCAGTGTGTTTTGTTCTCTGTTTAAATTATACGTTTTAGCAAAACCCTCTGCACGTAATTTACATTTCGTAACTACATACAAAAAATTACATAGAGTTAGAATCCTATAGAGTCAGAATCAGACAAAATAAATGTCCACGCAAAAACTCGGCGCATGGAGCAGTGCGCCGAGTTTGCGTTCAAGCGACATTGAACACTTACACAAGTGGCATAACGTCTACATTCGAGTAAGTGTCATAGCAAACGATATAATAACAATGTAATAATGACAACGATATTATGACAACGGCGCTCGGACATTTTTTGAGTGTTGTCAGCTATAGATTATAACTATAGGATTCCAACTCAATGATAAATTACCAGGTTTTCCCGTTAAAGCTTCTTTGACGGAATACAACACTGGTTTCATGCCGAAATTGAACTGACTATCGGACTTCTCACAGTTGACGATATTGAAAATGTATGGTCTTCCGTGTTGCATATGACGTACTTCGAAGTAGAACCATTGGTGGCGTTTCGTCGAATTGACATCGGGCATAAGAATCAACTCGTATTCTCTGGGGCCTACCTGTTGGACAAAATTGTTTATTTACTAGTATACCAATGTTATAAATGCGAGAACGTAAGGGTACGTTTCCATTGAAGTGGAGCGGAGCTCAGCGGAACTCAATCAACTAATCACAACGCACTGGTTTCTGAGGTTTAAACGAACACTACTCATTTTGAATAGAAATTACGTTTACGGAAACATTTCGCATATATTTTACATATTTATCTGACATTTCGGCCCCTTTACAGGAACACAGAACACAGGGTGGTCACAGAAGACTAAGTGAGTTTTTGACGATGCATGATGACATAGAGAAATCTGTCTAAAAAGTAGAGATAATACTAAGAGAAACCTTTGTCTTAAGTGATATGCTAGCCGGGTAGATGAAATTGGTAACTATTTCGCATGGACTTTATATGTATCAACCTTTATATTGTAAACTAGCTGTTCCGCGCAGTGCTATAAATAATAATCTTAATGTAGTTTATAATAACTAGTAACTTAATGTAAATAATAACCTTTCAATTCGTACCTGAATAGCTTTTCTCAAATTGCCCGATTCAAATCTTGATTCAAAGGTAAGTCTTGATGAGAAGTTGCCCATTTTACCTGTGTCCTGTTCGTCATTGTTACCCAGGAATAGATTGTCGGCACTCACACTGACATGAAATAAAAAAAAACAATAAAAAAAGATTATGTCCATGGATGTAACTACATGAACTGATCATTGACATATTGAGACGAAAGATTAAGCAAATATTTATCACACATGTATACGATACTTTAGCTAGTAATTTAAATAGACTAACAGATGAACTTCACTCTAAATTAAAAATACTTAAAAATAATAATTTTACCTTTTTTGAGAAGGGCCGTCCGTAGGGAGGGGAACACCGCAAAGCTGATCCAAATCAAAGACCACATCATTCATATACGATTCAGGGTTTATGGCTCTATCCACACAAGATAATAGCTTCACTCTGAAATATCCAGAAAATCGATTTAGTATTCTACCCACTCGCAGTTGATTTCTTAGGTTAACAATAATGAGGAAAAGCATTTGAAACAGATGGCGTGATGAGTGACTGCAAGTTGATATCTGTACATATTGTTGGCTCTCTGAGCGAGAATAGATCTAGTTACCTTCGCCAAAATCTTTGTATTAACTCTTCCATCTTAAAGAATATTGGTCGTATATAGACTAGTTCTGGTTAATGCTAAGCTAAGCTTTCCTTCAACACATATTCTTTGATCTTTGTCCATATGTAAGGCAACAAGCTTAATATATGCATTACCTGCACGCAGATCTTTCCATCTTGTTCAATGGTTCCGGCACGTTGCAGCTCTGCCCTCCCATCATATCAGGATAGGCCACCTTTACGAAGGGGATCACACTCTTCACCCGAGATGAAATGGTACAGTACACGGAACCGAAAGAACTGTACTTCGATATGTCCTTGTGGATTTTCAAGGACGAACAAGAAGTTGTTGCTGAAAATATGAAGAATTATCGTGAGATTATTTATTTTTTCGTTATAGAACAAAATAGTTCTATACCTTTCTTGAAGCTTTTCTAATAGACTTTAACACTGCTTTGGTGCGTTGTTGTTCCGACATTTTCACGACTTTTCAAAAAATATTAACTTCCGGTTGTGATAGACGTTCATAACATATTAATTTCTGGTTTTCAGTAAAGACGTAATGGCTTAGAAATCCCAATAAAAGCTTTGCCTTTTATTGGGATTAAAGTATTATTATTCACATTACTATACGATGAAAATAATTGTCTTAATCAGATACTTTTATAAATTACTTACAAGTGGTTTCATGAATCCTATGATATCCTCCATAGATTGAACCAGAGTGCGAAGTTCCCATTGCATCAGTATAATCAGCATTCATCATCATCGTGGTCATAGAGAGGTTCATCGACGAAGGCATATTTCTATTGACTGCCGCTTGAGACACAAGGAAGTCTTCCAGTATCGACCCTCGGGAATTGGAGCGACTTTTCACTAATTTAACTTGCTTATTATAGGAACCAAATTCTTTAAAGAAAATAAAGTATCTGAAATTAAATTACTGTTATAATGATTTAAGGTATTTTAAAGTCGATAATTTAAAATGATTGAAGGTATTTAATTGTATTTAGTTTCTTACTTTTTTAAGTCTTCGATTTCTCTCTCATTGGGGTTGATCCACATTGAACTCTGTAGGCTGTCCCCACTTTGCACTTTGCAATGTGGTTTTATGTTGAGAGGTTCACTGTCAACTTCAGAATTATCCGTTTTGAGATCGCGTTCAAAATCTAAGTCTGGGAACTCATCGATACCCTCAATATCGATGTCTGCACCTTCGTCTTCGAGATCAGAGTTCACTGTTTTCGAATCAGAATACCCAGCCTCTTCTTCATCTTCGTGACATGGCCATAGAGCGTTTGTGCCTAGACCATTTTCAATCAAAATAATTAGAATTCATGACTAGTTATAGAAAAAAACCCTTTCTAATAAGATATTGTCGTTGCTATGTAAATATTTCATTGAAATAATGAAATGAGATGCAACCTGGCTATCACATGAATATCATCAAAATATATCCGAACTAGTAGTACCTTGCGCTTTTCCCCGCACTGTCCCCTTTCCCACGGGAATTTCGGGATAAAATATATCCAATGTGTTATTCTGATGTGACATTACATTAATTTAGATTTAATGTTTTATTCAAATAAGCTCAGTAGTTTTTGCGTGAAAGACTAACAAACATATTACACTCTCTCAAACTTTCGAGTAGAATTAGTCTCAGATGCCCTTATGTTAGCTAAATACTGGACAGGAAAAGTTTAAAGGCCATTGACACGATAAGAAGAAGACGTAAGATTACCTTTCAATATAGGATTAAGGTTAAAGGCAGCTGGACTGTTCGCAGGAACCGGCAAGGCTTGGTGTTTGAGACAGAGCGTGATCACCGAACAGACTCTCGCTAAGATTCCGTCGAATTCCGGCTCATCAGGACATTGGGAGCAAAACCTGTGCAATGTCTGAACGTGTTTCTTGGTACATAACGCCCGACGACCGCCCTCTGGAATATTATTAAAAGTTCCCATTAATCTTTAAGTTTCGGTGCCGTTGAAAGCCTTGTCCAAATTGATAGGTTACGGAATGCTAACATTGGCTGTTTTATTTAAGTTATTACTTGTATCTTTTACCGAAGTGGTTTTCAGTGAGAGGCCCAACCCTGGAACATTACGTGGGATAAGTGGTCAAGCTGTTGGACCTCCTAACACTAAATAAGTAAATTAATAAATAATACTTTGTCGTATTTGTATACCAATTGTGAACAAATATATCCAAATGTGTCACCAATTTCGAAACCATTGTCATAAACTCGTTTTAAAACCAGAGTGTTTTCGCTCGATGTAATTTGGCTTCGTCCCAATAACTAAGGGCTATTATGATAAATGTGTATCTAATATATTTAAAAGCTTAACATTTAGACATAAAACTAGCATTTCGGATATTCATATTACCACGATTTTCACACATCTCAACAGAGTTTTGTCTGCCACATTCGTGATCTCATATTTGTGTCTCGGTTCAAAATCACTCATTGGGCGAGTGTACACAATCATATCTATAAATATTATTACCTATACTAATTAAATAAAGAACGGGATTTGTTCCTGCCTAACAAAATGCGCTCACAACGTTAGCGTAAACTACCCAATTATCACACTAGCGCCATCTGTTGGATGCGGGTGGAGCCTTCGTGAGGAACAGCTAGTCTATAATAAAGATATTGTTATCAGTGAGGAAAACCGCTTAGCTTAGCAACTATAGCCACTTTTCTGTTGTTTTACATATTTGATAAGCTTCATCAAGGTACGTACTTATATTGCAAAGGTGTTGAAGTGTTTGCAGTATGTGCGCGCATATCTTGAGTCTCATGCGACCCTCGTAGCGGTCCCAGCGGTCAAACACCCTGAGTAGAACACCACAAAGGCCCGTCTTCACAATCTGCATGCAGCACACCTCTGTGTGAGTTACGAACTGGTCACATACATGATCTCAATGAATATTATTGACTTTGACAAACGTTCACGAAAGACAGATCAAAGATGAGAGGAGAAGACAGTATTCAGTATGTAAAACAATGTTTCACAGCTCGAAACACATTATGACTAAAACTTTTTTTTGTAAGGCTTGAAAATTTTTCCTATCTTAAGAACAAGCAGCTACGAGTTAAATCACTTTGATAAGTTAGCTGTCATCTCATCAAAAATAATGAACTAATTTAAAAATTCCGCTGGCCAATAATCTATACTAATATTATAAAGCTGAAGAGTTTGTTTTGTTTGTTTGTTTGTTTGTTTGTTTGTTTGTTTGTTTAAACGCGCTAATCTCAGAAACTACTGAACCGATTTGAATAATTCTTTTTGTAATAGATAGCCACATTCAACGGGAAGGTTATAGGCTATTTTTCACCCCGAAATTCCTACGGGAACGGGTACAACGCGGGTAAAACCGCGGGGCGCTGCTAGTTACCGAATAAAATGTTAAACGATCGACATTTGATCACAAACGCCCGTCTATTATAAAAATAGCGAGATTACGACATTTTAATATTATGCACATGCAAAACATAGTTTTATAGATCGGACGTTAATCAATAATGATAATCGTGACTGGATAAGTGTGACCAAATTTTATTGACCCATATTTTATAGAACATAAAAAGTCACTTATAAGGAAATGCAACATTTAAATGTGAGTTGTGTGGAATATATTATCGTAGTTGCCACTTAACTGTTTTTACTGAAATAGTCAATCGCGTCGAGGCAGAGCCGCAGCCTGGCCGTGGGTATGAATCCAAGGCTCACCAGTACCCTTTCGTACGTCGATATCACTCCATCTCGGATTAAAATGGATGTAGTGATGCCTGCAATCACAATAACGACATCAATCATTTCGGTGAACTTGGACTGAATACAATATTCATTGAATCGATTGTCTTACTGTTTTTGGCCAGTTGCTTCATAATTACTAGCAACGGGAATATAAGTTTGTTGTCCGTGAAATGCCCTTTCAATATGAGGTGCATCGTCCTCACGCATCCGAGCATTCTAACTTTGATCGCAAACTTTGGATCTGTAATAACATCGCAAGGAATCAAATGAGCAAAACGTAAACAAATACCCAACACGTTTCATCTACAAAATAAGCATTCGTATATCAAGAGCTACACAGCAATAATTGTATGGTGTAACCTCTCGGGCTAAGCGAAGCTATGATCCACACGAGATCCTGCAGTACGAGTTCGGACCCCACATGGCGATCTCGTTTGTCTTGTATTGTTGTGATTATTTTCTTTATAATAACTTGGGAGCCTTTCATGGCAATGAATTCTTGTGCGCACTCGTGTCGGGCGGTATTGTTGGCTGGAAGCAAAAAGCGTATGTGAATCCGTACCTCGAGGAGCTACCGAGGCGACGATCCACACGAGGTCGTGCATCGTCAGCTCGTTGCCGACGTTGCCGTCGCGTCTGTTGTGCAACGCGATCAACGTGCGGATCACCACCTGCGTGCCGTTTAGCGAAATGAAGTGCTGGCAGCACTGTTGCCGCGCTACGTTGTTCACTGAAAGTCACCATACGTTAAAATGTTATCGCATTTTAACCGAACATCCTCTATAAACACTTTAAACCGACATGCATACGTAGGCACTGTACAAACAATTTCGTTTTAATAAGCCAGTCGACAAGATCATTATTTATACATACAATTTTATACAAAAGTTAATTGGATTGTATACAACGGTGCGATAGGAACATTTCAATTGACAATAGTAGCTTTAGTATTTGCAAGGCCGTGTCGTTAACTGGTCCAATGACAAGCTAAGTGTTAGTGGGCTTATTTTAAATGTCAGTAGGCAGGCAACTAATCCGCGTGAAAGAGGACTGCTGTTCAATTTGTATCAAATGTCATGTGTCTTAACACTTGACGTGCAATCAATATAAGTAGGTATATCTAGTAAAATTACGTGCTCTATACGACAAATCAACACGCCATGTTACTATTTATAGATGTAATAAAAAACACGAGAGTCGTTGCGTCTTGTTTTCGATGGACAAAAGCTTAATGTTCTGAATAGAATAGAATAGAAGCATCCAATCACTTCGTGAGCTATTGAAGCGCCACACAACAGACATACCCTTTTTTTTGGTAACAGGCACTTTGTTCTCTTTGCCTGACTTTTTGATTTCCTTCTTCTTACCAGTTGTCGGTTCGGGGGGAGCTAATTTGGTAATAATACTTTGTTTATATAATATACGAGTCGATATTGAACGTTGAAACATAAAAGTCGAATGCTGAGATAATTATAATCAAATTCATACCTGAAACTTTCTTCCCTTTTCCTTGTTTGAGGCACAAACCCTCTCTTAGAATCGAGGTTATGTAAGTGGTGGTGGCGGTATCTCTGGTGCTCTGTAATAGAGAACAATAGAAGGTCATCTATGAAATAGAACAAGAATAAACAAGCTATGAATGAGTTGTTGTTTTCACCTCCAATATTGATAGTAGCATTTGCATGGCTCCTGACTGTTTGTTCCATAGTTTATCAAGGGTACTCTGCCGGATGTGTTTGTCTGCAATTAGAAATAGATAAAATGAAGAAAAAAATAGATTACTGGTTTCTTCAGTTTAATCGGACACTACTTATTTTGAATTGAAACTACGTTTACGGATACACTTCGCTTTTATTTTAATTTTTTTTCTTTTAATCCATTATCAAATTAGTTAGTGAAAGCATTGTTTGATAGAAACAATTTAACTATACAAATTATTTTAAAGGTAATTTGTCCATTACAAGACAAAGGCTTTGAAGTAAACAGTACATGTAAGGAATATTCCTCCTGTTTGGCATTCAAGTTAATTGGTTCATTTATAAGATGACGTATTGTTTTTATTTCGTTAATATTTCGATTACGTTTTTCAGTGTGTTGTCGCGAGTATGAATGCAGCATTGCTTCCGCGGTACATTATTTTGATATCGAAAACTACTGGACGGACCTCTGGAGGCCAACAAGTGATATTTACCCTTAACGTAGTAGACTCTACAACATTCCCGCATAATAACAGCTGTGATAGCATACAACCTACTCTGATTAACTACATTACTTAAGTTCGGTAAAGGTTTTAAAAGTGCGCGGTTGATGGCCATGAGGCAATTCGTAAAGTCGATATTGATGGTGCAGTTATTAGATTGGTAAATTGCTTTTTTCTAATTAATAGGATAGGCAATTTGGTAGACCAGTTTTAAATGTTTACCACCAGCACTTTGATAGAGGAAGTATACGTTAACTTGGCACAATTGTGCTCCAAACATGGTCAAGTTATGTGATGGCCCATTCAATATATATATTTTTTTTCTGGCAAATTAGGAACTTTTATGAGAATAGTAATTATCAAGTGAATGGCCAATTACCAATGTCGTCGTTGCAATCAGTTATGGCAAATAGTGCATCAAATCTGTATTGACAATGACAAGCCGTCTCTGTGTTGGGTGTTGGCGAGGTGCCAGCGCTGGGCACGCGTGCTATACCCGCGTCACCACGGAAACCAACTGGCCAGATTTTAAATACACTTTTCTAGAAAGCGTTGATGCTACACCAACAATAGTTGGGCTCATCTAGTTTAATGTTTCGGACGGGTCAATAAAACAGAGTTATGTATTATTTATAGACATGTTGTCTGAAACGCGATTAACGACATTACAGTGGTATATAGTGTACTATAGACCATAGTATATCTCGGGTGCTGTGATATCGTTATATCACAGTGGTATACAGTACACTATTGACCGCTGTGATATCATAAATGCATGTTAAGGGACAAATCTTAGTAAATAATAATATACGAAGGTTTGTGTGTCTAGAATGCGTGTGATAGTAATTCATGATTATTACTATTCATAAACATACTAAACGGACCTAGTGGAAAAGCACAGAGATATGTTAAAGTCTGAAGATCACAATACATCTACACTAATATTATAAAGAGGAAAACTTTGTTTGGCTGTAATGAATAGGCTTAAAAACTACTGGACCGTTTTAAAAAATTCTTTCACCATTCGAAAGGTACATTATCCACGAGTAACATAAGCTATTTTTCATTCCGAAATTCCCACAGGAATGGACACAATGCGGGTAAAACCGCGGGGCGCTGCTAGTAAGCTATATTTTTCAAAAACTCCCTCGGAAACGGGAACAACGCTAGTGAAACTGCAGGGCACTGCTAGTGGGAACCTAATTTACGATTAAGCCCGATAAAACTGTGTAAAATGACTTCTTTATTGACACTAATAAGCGCTCAACTCCAATTTATAAAAAGAAACACCAAAAGATAGATATAGGTATGAAGTCCTTTTAATATTCTAATGATCATAAAGTAGTGAACTAAGGTGGTCCATTCAAATGCCAAAAAACAATTTATATTGTTGTTTACTAATAAAATGCTAAATTTAGCTACACTTAGTAGTCCAACAGATAAAGAATCGCGATTAAATCTCAGATGAATTTGATGGATTGCGTTTACGAAGTGTCCAAAATTCGGAACCGAGATCGTTGCCAACTGGACAGCAACATTAACGTGTTCCCCTCGTAGCTGCCAAATAAATAATTACACAGACATATCCAGATTGGCAATAGCATAAAAAATATTCATAAACAACTACCCAATAAAAAGCATGTGTAATTAATTAACGCAAACATTTCAAGGACAGAACATCTGAAATATCACCGGCGACAGTTTTATCAGGCGATTTAAAGAGTTATTAATATAATCAATGACATGTGGTAATTAAATTTATTTAGTGTTCGGATATCTTGAATTTCTAGCATAATAACAGCAAGATGCCAATGTCCGGTTATGATATGCGCCGGGCTTGGCTGGCGTTCAATCTGTGCCAAATTGTTATGATGCAAAACTGGATCGAATCGGAAGCTACTGCAGTAACAAAACGTTTTAACCGACTTGAAAAAGTAAGGAATAAATCATTGTAAAATATTTTATTTCACAATAATTAAAAATGAACAAGCTACCAAATACTTAGAATGAAACACGAACATTACTCAATACAACCAATCAAGTATTATGTTCTCTACACAGTGGATGTTACAACACCCTGAAATAGGAATATATTTCAGTATTTCAGGATGTGTCTTCAATATGTTCCTTGAGGTTCTCTTAATGTTTTTTTGTGTGTTCTCCTTTTTTTCAAGTCTTCTTTACTGTTAATTACATCCTCGTATCTCCGTTCACGAACACATTTTCAAAACCCATACATATGAAATGTTATGCTTTCCGAATGGTCCGATTCACTTATAAAAACATAGTTTACAAAATGTCTGAAGAGTCACAATGGATAACTATTTTTGTATTGTCTTTATTGTGTTGACTATGGTTAAAATCTTCTGTAATGATGTTGTAAAATAAAATACAACTATGTGAACATTAAAACGAAACATTAACTATCTTTTTGCAATGTCGCCAACTAATAAAACCCCAACATGTGTCGTGTGTTGTATCAGGGGATACCCTGAATAAAGTCTGCTCAACTATTTATAAACACATACATACAGAAAGCTCTCCAAGTTTTGTTAGTTTGTTTGTGGTTCTATTTTCATTTTCTGGTTTTCAAGATACATTTGTAACGAAGCCCCTTTTGAAAGTGTTGCTATACATGTAGTCACACTAAACCAACAATGTAATATGCTTCTTGATTAGTGAGTTGGTAAGTATTTTATATACTTTGCCTACTTAAATAGAAATAACTATAAAACTTATAGCCGCGCTCCGCGGTGTGACCCGCGTTTTGCCCGTTCCCGTGGGAATTTTGGGATAAAAAATTGCCTATAACCTTCCCCTGAAATGTGGCAAGTGACCTGAAGTGTACAAAAATAATTATTCAAATCGGATTTGTAGTTCTTGAGATTAGCTCGAACATACAAACTTACAAATTTTACCTATTTATAATATAGTATACCTAATATAAGTAGAATCGGCATATCAAAATGCTACACAGTTTAGTATAGTCTTCCGGACATGTAAGTAGTTGTTGAAGAAGTTTGACTATGACAAGGTTTTTAGTATGCAAGTCGCCCCATCCAAATGCTGTATACTTGTTATTCTATGGTCAATCAGTCGAAGAGAACATTTGGCAACGAAATCATTTCCTAATGATTAACCCTCACCTTCTAAAAGGACGGATTATGTCGACTATTTAGATGGTTGGTATCAAGACTTATGTTTTAATGGTCCATTTAAATATTATTTAACTATTAAAGAAGAATTTAGAAGGTTTATGCACAATAGTAACATCGCATAGGCTGTTAAATGTAAATGGATTAGCAGGCTTGAGCCTATCTAGAACTTTATAAGTCCTTTTTGTGAGATTGGTTTATAAACGAGTCTTGTGACCACGGTTCCTATAAAGGGGTCGAAACGTCAGATAAAAATCTATACTAATTTTATAAAGCTGCCGAGTTTGTTTGTTTGTTTGTTTGAACGCGCTAATCCCAAGAACTTTCGATTCGAAAAATTGTTTTTGTAATGGATAGCCACATTCAATGGGAAGGTTATATGCTACTTTTCATCCCGAAATTCCCACGGGAACGGGTACAACGCGGGTAAAACCGCAGGGCGCGGCTAGTATAATAATAAACGGAAATCATAATAGTGTTTACCGAAACGATCGCACTTGTAGGCAACAATGAAATGATATTTTATGAGCTGCTAGTGATACGAAAACGGCAAGTAGAACCCTTGGTACTGTTAGTACCAGTTGCGATGATAAAACGATAGACATTAAGTCGGAATATATGTTTTAAATTAATGGTAACACTTAGTAGGCCGGCACGGAGGTGGTTGGCCGATCCCCACTGCAGTGCCCTAACGTAGTTTGTACAGATTTCGAACACGCGATATTGCTGCAGTAACCGGGTAGATATGCATATTAAAGCGGTGTGTTGTGTTTGTTTTGGTAAAATAGGTTGGAGTGTAGGTATTTGCCTAGAAGTGGGGCATTAATTTAAAACATATATTCAGACTTAATGTCTATCGTTTTATCATCGCAACTGGTACTAACAGTACCAAGGGTTCCACTACAGGTTTGCATGTTTTACACTCAGAATACAGAAAGTACCAGAAACGGCATTCAAATGTATTTACAAGCTACACGCTGTGTCCAAAAACAGAACAAAGTCCCTCGCGTAGTGTTGTTAGCTCTCGCATTATTTGCCCATTTTTGGGGTAAATTTTGGGAGTTTCGGAGGTAATATGATAATAGAATAAAAATTGTCCTTTTCTATATAACTATGTACCTACCTGATTATCTCAAGAAATAGATATGTATATTAAATAAAACACGGTGTTAAGGTGGATGTTTGCATACTTTTAAGGGGTGATGGAAAAATTATATATTTTTATTTTATTTTAAAGTATTCGGAAAACTTACAGCTAGGTACAAGAGTTACATTAAAAAAAGAATAATAACTTAAGTCAAAATGCATCGAGCAAACTATGCTTCGCTTCGATGGTTTCCAGAACTGTTCCAGCCGTGCTCTTTGTATAATTTTTGTCCACACCGCTTTCCTCATCAGCAGGGAAGCTAAAATTTAAGATGGCTAATATAGAAACATAATTTAATACCCGCCCCCCTCTCCCCTTCTCCCACACGCACACCAAAAATTTGTTTAGAAATCCTATAGACTAACATACTTACTATTTAATAGGATTGTTAGGTTAGGTACATACGAGCCACACTTACGCTTTATACTTTCTTTTTTCAAGTTGGTTAATTTTTATTATACCTATTACTTATTAATATTCTACAACAAATTAAAGCCCCTCAAAAGTTAATAAAAATAAGGGTAAATCAAAACTCTTATATTGGCAACACTAACATAGATTGACGCATCACTCTCTATGACAATTGAAATCTGAGAAAATAATTAAATATTTAAATAAGACGATACCTAAATGCGATATTTACACGTGAAATGTGATCCCATCCTGTTTCTTTTTCAGACCCACTGCATTTTTACAGGTAGGAACGACACAAGACGGCATAGTTTCGTGAAATTGGTCACGGGTAAAACACGTTAGCGCGTTCGGACGGTCACAAAGTGACTGATCGGTTGCGCATCAAACTACACTATTTAAGGCTAGTTTGGGTAGCTACAGTATTAGGCGCGCTCACGGGTTCTGGTACTTTCTGTATTCTGAGGTTTTACAAGTAAATTGGTTTTAGATAACATAGAGAATTGAAGTAAACGGTCCTCTAGCGAGACAGTAACAGCCTTATTCATAAACGCTTTTTAACTAAAACACTGTTTTAAAGTGTTCTGTCTCTTTTGCTCTTTTGCAAATAGCGTATGTTGGAAAGGGACAAACCATTTCATTACTAAAATGACTAAAACTAAAAACTAAAATGCCGTTAATAAGCGTTTTTGATTAAGGCCCAAAGAGTTTTTAGACTATAGTACCTAAATGGCAAATCTTACCTAAGACTTATTCAGGGTCTAATAATAAAAACCTGGACATCCAGTGTAACGTGTGACGTATGTTAGCACTCAGTTTATATGATTTCGGAAACGACGTAATATAAACTGAGTAATTTTATAATATATTTTTTCTAACGCTCTAAGCAGCTGGTGATAATGCTAAAAATCTTATTTCTCGTAAAATTTTATTTGAAAAGAAATTAGTTACTTTTAATCTTTCTCAAAACGTTATTAAATCCATTATATATTAAGTTTATAACTCTCATTTGAAAAGTGACCATTTACTTTAAATACGCAATTGCGTCATTTTCCTCAAACTGCTGAACGTAGTGTGACGACGTGATATTTTTATTAAAATCTTACGCAAAAGAGATTATAAACTATCGTGACAGACACATGAAATGTATGTTTTATATAAGATTTATGTATATTAATAGGTTGCCAGTCGGTGATACATTTATACCTACTACGAAAATAAATCATCAAGTCTATACTAATATTATAAAGCTGCAGAGTTTGTTTGTTTGTTTGAATGCGCTAATCTCAGAAACTACTGGTCCGATTTGAAAAACTCTTTCAGTGTTGGATAATCGACTTATCGAGGAAGGCTATAGGCTATTTTCATCTCGAAATTCCTACGGGAACGGGGACAACGCGGTTAAAACCGCGGGGCGCTGCTAGTACATTTATGATACGAAAATAAATCATCAAATTAACTGTTATAACTGCGAACAAAATAAATACAGATTGGAAGTTCTAGAATTAACAAATTCGATTTTATATGCGTCATAAATCTTCATATGGCCATTTGGAAACTTAATACATACGTAATTTGACGACTGCCCGTAATAACTGTTAATATAAAAAATATATAAAACACTAGCAAGGCCGCCGTGGTTTTACTTAGGTACCTAGACGAGGTTTACGTCGTAATTTAGTGATTAAAGTTAATAAATCTTTATTTGGAACCAACAATTACAATATATCATGTAAGTACAATTTATTTTTAGATGTTTCCTATATATTATTCCAGTCCACATTGTAAAATTTTAACCAAAAGTTATTCAAATCTCTAGCCATTTTAACACCAAAGACCTCCAAACACAGATACTCATTCATTCTCACAAACTTTTATCTTAATAAGTATTAGCAAACCAAGATCGATGAAGCGATAAAGAACTCATAATAACTGTGATAACAGACATAGAATACTAAAAATTGACACGCTAAGAACTAGTTTTTATGGTTCTAACAAACTTAATGTTTAAATGGAAATAGGGCAAGGAACACGAAACTTCGCTAAAGTAATTCAATTCGTAGCTAATCAAGGAGAAACTTTTAAAGGGCTTTCCCTTCGTGTTGAAACGCTATTAGTTAACGCAGTCACGAATGTAACAACTTCAACGATACAAGTTTGTTTGTTTTCGTGTTTTATGTTAGCATTGACCCCTGAACGTGTTATTAATTCTTGGTTAACATTTCGTCATATGAAAATTAACAAGTTTAGAAACCATAGATTGAGGACCAGGCTGGCAATGATGATCCATAACTTAAAGGTTCCTTAGTATCAGCTGTGGTATCAGTATGAGGAAAAGAAGATATTGTCCTGATATTTTCGGTGAGACGAAAGGCTTTTGCCCAACAGTGGGATATTACAGACTTATTACTATTAATACTTTGCCTTTTTTTCTTGAAGAAAATTAGTATTTTGGTAGAAGCTTTAATAAAATGTTGACTAACTGAAATAAATACATAAATCTTACAAGAAATCAAAGCTCGTCTTAATAAAACATTCATAAATACTTCATTAACATTTGGCCTCCCGTTTGGTATTACGTAATAACGCCATTACCGACACATCTCAATTAACACTTTGTTTTGGGCAATATCTGGGTTCTAGTAAAACATTTTGTCAAAAAGTAAAGCTTGGCGCCGAGCCAGATGCAGCGAACAAGAGTTTGTATATTATTATACAGAGTGATGAATGAGCGGGATCATTTGTTTGGGTTTATTTGGTTTCTATGAAGAATTGATAAAATAATTTATGTTTATTTATTGTGTCTTTTGAAGAATTATTATTATTATTATTTATTATTTTAGCCATTACTGTCCCACTGCTGGGCAAAGGCCTGAAGAATTAATAGAAAATAATGTGTTAATCTTATTGTGTAGAGTATCTTCAACAAAGAACTGGTACGAAAGTTCCATTTTCGATTCTATTAGCTTACTACACTACTATACGATCTTATCACTTATATGTTTGATCAAATTATGTATTACAGAAACTAAATATTATAGAAAAACTATCTGACACAGCAAACGTTGTTTTGCCATATAAAAATCAAGGGGTGGTGCCCTTAACATTTAGGGGGATGAAAAATAGATATTGTCCGATTGTCAGACCTACCCGATATGCACACAAAATGTCATGAGAATCGGTCAAGCCGTTTCGGAGGAGTTTAACTACAAACACCGCGATACGAGGATTTTATATATTAGATATTTTCATTGATTTAATTTAATTTACTGTGACCATGAATTAGGTAAAGGGGCCAAAACGTCAGATAAAAATACAAAATAAATTCGAAGTGTATCCATAAAAACAAGTTGATTGATTCCATTCACATCGAACAAAACAAAATCAAGCACATAAATAATTTTATGCCTCTGTAAACATTGCAACGGCCTTGAATTTAGAAAATTATCGTAAGTATTTTGTTAATATGCTACATCAGGTGGATATTTAGAGGTTTCGTCGGGTCACGACATATCAAAGTTATCGTTCCGTTGATATGTTTAATGCGGTTGTAAACGTAACAATCATCAATTAACAATTTGTGTGTCATTTTCATAATTCCGTAGTTCAAGGTTGAGTGTCGTGTAAACTTGGAACGTTGTTTGAGAAGAGATTTGTTTATGTTTCGGGATTTCAGTCTAATAGCGAGGACAAAATAAGCTAAGGGTTTACTTAACCGTGGTTCAAACTGTTCATACTATGATAGGTACAGAAACAAATTGATGTTTGTTAGTCTCCCTGTTGAACCAATTTCATTCCTTTTGGTATCAGAATGTTCGTTCAAGTCCAGGGTAGGTTTATATGTGTCAAGGTAATGGATTAATTGGTGGTGAAACTGCAGAGCACAGGCAGTAAAACATACCTTTATAATCCGTTGACACATATGACATAACTTATATAACCGATCCGATTATTTTTAGAAGTGAGAGAGAAAATGGGTAACAAATATAAATAATATTTTAGTATTAATATTAGAAACAAAAATAACGGATACATTTGTTAAAGAGATAGAAATAATAATATTTGTAGACGTTTTTAATATTAATTTGAGCTTCAACCGGATCGTAACGGAATATTAAATGGCGCATAACGTCTATTGGCTCACTATTTTATTTGGTTTTGGTAATAAGCTAGGCTTGCCACTATTATTAGAATTTTTTTTGTTCCAAAGAAAACTGCAAGTATGTGTGTTCTAGTAGTGATCAACTCTGGTTATGAATTTTTAGACCGCCTAAAGCCTGCCAATATGATCGTACAACAGCTTAAATACAATTTTAACGTGTCCTCCGAAGCTCGATAGCTCTCAAATAGAAACATCAATATCGGTCACCCATTCAACAATTTACATCGACTTTATTTTTAAAGTTATAGAAGTTTTTTTTCTGGTTCAATTTTTTAAAGATCGAATATGCTCATAGCTGCGACCCACAAAATGCCGAGATGCTTGTCCATAAAAATAATAATTGTCGGTTTTATTACAAACAGGTAGTTTATAGCCAGAACTCTACCCAGCCAGAACTGGCATTTATTTTGAGGAATAAATCTAGGTGTCTAGACTTTATTATGGGGATAATGAACCATTCAGTAAAGTTTATTCGACACATTGTATGCAAAAAGTCAAATATTAAAAGCCTGTAATATCCTTATCCTATTAACTTATGGGCAAAGACTTCTCGCTCAATATACAGTGACGAGGATTAAGCGCCACTCTACTAATTTTAACTTTATGTATTCCATATTATTTCACTACCATACATTAGTGTTCATTAGTAATAATAAAAAAACATATAATATATACGGTCACATTGAGAAAAATCCTTTTTGAAACTTTATAAAAAAATTAAAAGGTCGACAAAAAATTATGAGTATGTGAGATGTCTTTTGTTTTTCTTAAAATTGTTCGGGCTTTTGCTTTACTAGATCATCCAAAGAGTCTAAGCAAATACAAAAATCGATATAAAAATGTTCGGCCTCTTTGGTCCAGACGGTCACCGAACTTTTAGGTCACCTTAGAGTATCTCAGACGGTATTTTATCCCTAGAGGTTTCTATTCGTTATTAAGAGGTAGGTTTTATTTTCGTTTGGGGTAACTTAATGGCCAATATAAATTCGTCTATATTCCTTTGCTGCATTGTATTGCGGTGGAGCTAAATATGGCGGGCCAAATGCGCCTGCTTCAAATCTGTCGGAATCGATTTTGGTGTATCTTTGCATTGAGAAGATAATTAAATTGTGTCGAATTAATGTATGTATATGGTAAAATGTCTCGGGAGCCCAACCTCGGTCAACCATCATGAAGGCCGAGCCTAAGGTCTAATCTAAACTAATAAGTTTGCGTACCGGGTAGCGACGAGAAATGCCTCTATCAGCCGAATGCTGAATTTACTAAATTTAAGCTCGTAACTGTACACAATCGTGTTTCGATTGAAATTATGTTGTTAGAACACAGTTCGGCTGCATACTACAATAAAGTTCACGAACTGATAATGATCTAAGGGAGTGTAACCGGTAAGGGAGGGTTGGTATCCAGACCGGATGTGTTCGGTAAGGATGTTGAAATTGGTGAATACTCTATTGTTGGTAAAAACTGCTGAACCGACTGTGCCGGCCCGATGTGTATGCGAACATAACCAACCCTAATACAATTGTTAATTCTAAATAGCTTACCATGTGAAGTGAGCCGCGAGTTGATGCGGGCGGTGATGGCGCGGGCCACCTCGGTAGAGTCGGGGGACCGCTGCTGGTGCAGGCGAAGCCGCTCGAAGAGACAGTCCGCGGCGCCTTCGTCCGCCATGCGAAATGCTGCCCAACAACAACGAGAATATTACAATCATTCACAAAACACATCGAATCATACAGTTATCTAAATACTTTAAACATATTCTTCTGCGACCACGGATCCTGTGAAGGGGCCGAAACGTCAAATAAAAATATATAGTAATATTATAAAGAGGTAAAATTTGTAAGTTTGTTTGTTAGTTTGTTTGTATGTAACGGCTAATCTTCGGAACTACTCAACCGATTTCAATTATTCTTTTTGTAATAGATAGCCACATTCAACGGGAAGGCTATAAGCTATTTAGTGCAAAATAAAAGCAAAGTGTATCCGTAAACGTAGTTTCAAATCAACATATTCAATTTTAAATTTAATCGTTCAGTTATTGTATTACTTAATAAGTCACAGGAATCATCGCCATACATTCATGAGCTAGGCCCTTGTCGGTGAGTTCGTCTCTACTTATTCCGATTCAGGGCAAAGCTCCTTCATAATTTGAATATAAATAAATAAGCGAAAGACTTATTTTTCACATTTATTTAGACATAAACTTTAAAACTATTTTCATATAAGCTATAGCGTAAGTCATTTACGCTAGGTTGTAATACGTTGGCAGCCAACCAATCGGGATATATACAATGACAAAGAAACTTACAAAAACCAATGTAAATCGATACTTAACTGAAATAAAATAGTTCCTAGATCTACTAGTATTGCTTGTATTAAATATCGCAAGCATTAAATAAATAAAAAAAGTTTAATGACAAAAAACTTGTCCAAAAAAATATATGATACAGTAACCTTCATTATTGCATCCAATTTAATGAAATAACTACTTAATAAATAATGTATAAGTCCATTTACCCGTAATTTATGTTTCAATCAGTTGGTAATAAAAACAATCAAAATGTCAAGTTTTAAAGGTGATCAGACTGTGTCATCGGCCAATTATCTCAAGTAGGTGCTGAGCTAATTTAAATAGCGTACATTGTATTTAGATTCTCATTAGATCACCCATTGTAACGTAATCGTTTTATACCAGCTGGCTCTCTGTGTTTATTTATTATTGAAAAGTCTGTTTGTTAGTCTCAAATGCAGCCAATGTTTACGACACTTTGTAGGTCATTATGAACGCACGGAGTTGCATCTCTGAAAGCTTTACGCAAGTGTCACTAATATAGTGTTCTATGTTCAAATTAAGCAACAAATACATTCAAAATTAGCTTTCCGATCACAATACATATAACAGATTGCTAAACAAACAAAACCGAATGTATGTGACTGCAATTAAAAATGGGAAACACGGTTAAAATAGGCAACTTTGACGTTGATGTGAGTCAAGATTTTAAGGTGAATATGTCGATGGTTTGGCGCGAATATTGATTGATGTATATGTAGTGGGTGTTTGAATAAAAAGTGAGTGTGGATGTTTAACGTACGTGTGAGGTTGGCTTCTTGTCTGAATGTGATTGTAAATAAACAGGTGTGTTGTGTGCGAGCGCGGGAGCTCAGCGCGCGACGGCGTCTGTCAGCCGACTGACGCGGGAAATCTGCGCGGGAAGGGGATCGCTATCGGGAAATTATTTTCCGAACTATGCGCATTCGAAGCTTTGGATTAAACTTCACTTTCGTATACTTTTTCACTGTTTGAATGATGTTGTTTGCTTACAGTTTAGTTTAGTGTTCCTAGAATATCTTTACGTATTTAACCTCTTAGAACGAAAGTTTAGTAACTTATGCTCATCTATGGTTATTAGGTTAATCTGTGTACGTTGTAAGTTCCGTGTAGAAGGTACTTTATCTTTAACTTTTTATGTTTAAAGTTGATTGATATAACATTTGTAAAATAAGTTTTTCGTCTAAATTAATATTCGTACTTAGAAAAAATATGAACATAACATAAACAATATACTAACTTTTTCGTTTCGGCTTTCTGATCTCGTGGGTTTGAACTGATGAATCGGTTGCTGAAATAAAATATATTCGGAACCATTATGGATTGACTCGTTATACGTAAGTACGACATTATTCGTATATGGTGGTGGACAATTTTATAGGAGTGGGGAATTTATATTTCAAGTCAAAAAATCATTATGTTAAAAGCTTATATAACGTAACCATCGACCACACAGCCTAATAGACGCCTAATGTTTTAATTTCTCGAAACAAATAACTCTCTCAATTCGCTGAGGTAAGAAGAAGGAAAAAATATCTGTACTTAATTTCATTTGAATCGGTTCAGTAGATTAGGCGTGATTGAGTGACAGACAGACAGACAGACTTTCGCATTTAGAATATTAGTAAGAAGAAAGGATTTGAAATGTAAACCAATTATTTGGTAAGGCTTTTTCTGTTCCGAATAAATAAAATAAAATTACCCTTTTTTTAAAACCGTTAAGAAAAAAAAACTATTTCTGTCCCTGAAAACACACAAAGTATCAAGGTTACTTGCACGAACTATATTATTTCTAATCGAATGTTTACACATGAACCACTAACTTCACATACAATCGCGCGGTAACCTATAATCGAGCAACTACGATTTGTAATAGGACACTTAACATGTACTAGTTACTTCGTTTATTAGTTGAGTAGTGCCACAGCACTAGTAACGAACGACAATCATGGAAGAAAGAATAAGCAGTACTTATTTGTATCTGAAAGAAAGGGAAGCATACGGATTCGGACCAGCGTAATTTGAGCTCTGAATAAATTGATTATTGACAATAATAATCTTGGAATAACAGCCTCCGTGGTCTTGTGGTTTGAGCGCCCGGCTCTCGACCCGGAGGTTCCGAGTTCGATTTCCGGTGGGGATATCTCACAAAAATCTCTTTGTGAGACTTTCGTCAGTTTGGTTAGGGCATTGCAGGCTGAACCACCTGATTGCTCGAAAAGTAAGACGATTCCGTGCTTCGGAGGGCACGTTAAGCCGTCGGTCCCAGTTACTTTCTACGGATAGTAGTCGTTACTTGAGCCATGTCAGAGGCCTTTGGCGGCTCAATAACTCTGACACCAGGATTGGTCAGGTTGGCCATCCACTCGACGCAGAAGAAAATCTTGGAATTGGCATACCTATGATAAGTTGTACCGTCTTTTTTGAAATGAGATGATTGGCTACATTTTCCACACCATTTTACTGTACAGGGAGCCATGTTTCTCCTCTTTTGAATTTTATTTTGTAATAAACACACGGGTCACGGATGTGGTCGATACTAAAGCAGATTTCGCGATCGGTATCTTAAGTAAGACTTATAAGTCTAACGTGTTGCCAGAAAGTGTTCGCCTTGCATTAGGCGTCTATTAGGCTGTGTCTTCGATGGTAACCACATACAAATGAAAACAATAGTTAATTATATTATTTAAAAAAGATTTAGGCTATGAAATTATTACTTTTATTTGTTGCAGTATCGAGTCAGTTAATAAAACAGCGACAATGGAAACTTCAAGTCGGAACACAAAACTTTGAGTGAACTTTTTACTATTGGCGTGTCTTGTGTTGGTCAGCTACAATCAATAAGAAGGTTATAAGCTACTTTCGATCCCAAAATTCCCACGGAAACTGTCACTATGGCTTCTAATGCTATCAGAGAGGGTAAATTATACAAACTCATCTTACCTGACATTTCGCAAACATTACAATATTATGATCCAAATTCTACGTTTCATGTATTTGTCCTTTTGTAAAATGAATAATTTCCATCTCGTTTACATAAATAAAATATGCAATAAGTTTTTTCAAACAGAATAATTGTGAATTTTTGACAATTTTCATATACTTACAAATATTGCTGTTTAAAGTCATTGTCATTTTGTTTTCCTCTTGTCTTTTTGATTTTATTGAAAAGAGGCTTTATTATGCAACTGCTGAGTTGTAAAGAGGTTTTTTATAAACTAAGAGTTTTATTTCTGACCGACTTCAAAACGGAGATCTATTCGTGCGCATATTTTTAAGTGAATTCAAAATAGATCCTTGCATTGCAAATGAATAATCAAGTTAAATGTTTATTGAATGACATTAATCATATGTACCAATAATTATAAAATGTAAGAAATAAAAACATTTGAAGCTACATTCATTTGTCATACTATCAACATAAATTCTTGAAAAACTGAAACAATAAGCGAGGGTGGATACATACACTCGTATCCGTAGAAGCATTAGGTAATATACATCTGTAGATATTATTCGAATTAAATCTCAATATGTTTTTTTGCTACATAATATTTAAGACGACATTTCAATATAACATTAACTGCATAGTTGAAGATCGCGCGAAGGTCTTCAGTCCACTTTCATTATACACGTAATTGTACCAGTTTGAAACAAATGTCAATGTTTCAGATTAGCAAGAGTTTAATCACAGATAGTGCAGCAAAGTGGACCAATGAGGAATGAATGTCGAATTACGTAAGATGATTTATTAAAGTAGTTCGGGTGATGGAGCGATAAGGTGAATCAACTCACTAACAAATAAGTTAGTCTTAATTGTCTATGACTAGTTTAACTAACCTTTTCAATATTCATACCTACTGAAATCCCCAGTGAGCGAGTTTAGTGAGACCTATCACCTTCCTATCACCAATACTTGTTTCTTTAGTTTTTCAGCATTTTGCTGCTCTCGCTTGCTAATGCCCGGGATACACGAGGCTAGTTTTTCAAGCCAGGATAGCAAGTTAGTGTCAGTAAGCTAGCAAGCTAGTACTTCTGGCTTCGTGTAGACAAAACTAGCTTCATTTCTAAGCTAGTAAACTAGTAAGGTAGTTGACAAGCCAGGACAGTTTTTAATAGGATGGAGTTCTATTTTTTAAGCTAGTAGCGCCCCCCACCACTGATTTTACTATCCTGGCTTGTGTACTAGCTTCATGTGGCCGGCGAAGCTATCTAGTTTAAAGTTGACTCGCTGCGTTTTGTTTGTTTTTCTCCGCGACACGTGTTAATACTAGCTTATAATAATATAGCCTCATGTAAACAGAACTAGCATATTCCAAGCCAGGTCAGCTAGCCAAGACAGTTTAGAAGAGAACTAGCTTGCTATCCTGGCTTGAAAAACTAGCCTCGTGTATCCCGGGCATAAGTGCTGAAAAATTATACAAGTTTTTTTCCTTTTTCAATCCTTAATAGTACTACCGTAGTAATCCGCCTATTCATCCTCACTGCACTGATCTCAGTGATCGTAGACAGCTTTGCCCTGCAGGAACTTTTGAATTTTGTTTCTATTATTAAACAAATATCTGCTAACTAGCAGCGCCCCGCGGCTTTACCCGCGTTGTGTCTATTCCTGTGGGAATTTCGGGATAAAAAATAGCTTATGTTACTCGTAGATAATGTAGCTTTCGAATGGTGAAAGAATTTTTAAAAACGGTCCAGTAGTTTTTGAGCCTATTCATTACAAACAAACAAAGTTTTCCTCTTTATAATATAAGTGTAGACGAGTAAGTGTAGAAAACAAATAAAATAAAGGTGAAGAATTTGACATAAGAGTATCCTTCCTACATCTGTTTACAGGTGCGACTTAAACATTTTTTTGTTTATCAGTACTTTTGCTTACAAAATATTTCAGCGATAAATATAAATACTTCGTAGTACTTAACGAGACGCAAAAAAAATCAGTACCATTATGAAGCGAGAGTGTCGAATAATGTGGAACCAACAAATTGTATTACTTTCGTTATTCGTCTGTTACCATTGTTTACCAATTCCGATGTTAAACGTGGAAGAATCAAGTATTGGTTATAATAATACTCTAATAAGAAATAAAAGAGTCGCGGAAGACAAAGATTGGCCGCCATGTAAGTTTATCCAATTAACCTATAATTCGGTATTTTTATTTAACTTAAAATATTAAAAAAGCAAGTAAATCGTGTAGGTTAGTCGCTAACACTGAAGTCGGAGTTTTTAAACCGCCTCAAGCCCTCCGACATGGTCTAACGATTGGAACAACCGGGATCGACCATTTAACGTGCCATCCGAAGCACGGTAGCGCTCAGATCGAAATATCACTACGGTCACCCATCCAAGTAAAGTCCACACGTTGCTTAAAACAAACAATGAGGTAATATCACTTGGCTAAACTCTGTGAGAACAAATGTCCTGAAACCTTCGGATTACAAACTATTGTGCACTGAATAAATAAAAACGAGAAACTTCAATCTGGAACCTGAGATAAAAAAGACCGCTGAAATAAACTATGACTAAAACTGAAAACAGAAGTTTCGATTGTTTTTGTTTGTTAAAACGCGCATATCTCAAAAAGTACCGATTTAAATAATTATTTTTGTAATGGATTTGTATTTTTGTAATGGAATCACATTGAATACGAAGATATTTTTTTATCCCGAATTTCCCACAGGAATGGGCATAACTAAGGTAAAACCGCGGGACACTGCTAGTTCGTTTATATTTTTATGTTGGTTAGGTGTCCCATACCGCTAAAGCACCCGGCACCGTCGTTTATGAAGCCCATTTTGACTAATTTAAAGAAAATATATCAAAACTTATTCAGAATAGCGCAACGTATTTAAATAATAAGACCTATTCAAATAAAATAAGTTATTTATTTTTATATTCTAAGGGTGGGTTGCTCGAGTTTAAACGCACATTATGTAGTTCACCAAACGCAACAAAATAAAACCTCATTACTTTCTACTGACCGCCAGAATAGCTTTAACAGGCTGTCATTTAAGTTATTTAAAAACGGTTTGTTTTAAACTGAAATTAATACTATTAAATAAGACATTAACATTAATTTAACAGCGCTAAAATTCAGAAACTTTCTAACAAACATATTTTGCGATAGTCACCCGTTTGAAAAAACTAGGTTTAAATATGTATTTGATAATTTCAGATACCACAGCTATACCGTTCCAAAAAATGATCCGAATGATCACAACACTTTTTCAGAGTTTTCGAAGAGGTCAAAATTTGTTATATCCCAATATCAGAAAAGCTGTTTATGGTTTGTTCCATGGCATGTTCAGGAGTTACTATTTACCGCCAAAACGTCTACGGATGTGGGTAAGTACTCGTAATCTTCATCTGTCTAAGATTATACTAAATACTAATATTATAAAAATGAAGAGTATGATTTTTTATTTGTTTGAATGTTTATCTCAGACACTATCAATCCGATTTGAATAATTATTTTTGTAACGGATAGCCGCATTCAACGGAAAGGTTATAGGATTTATATACAAACATAATTTAATCTTGGAATTCCCACGGGAACGGGCACAATGCGGAAAAAATTCAGTGCACCTGTAAAGCCTTGTCTGTTTGTTCAGCTGGCAGGTGTTATAATGTAACTTAAGCTAACAGCCTCCGTGGTCTAGTGGTTTGAGCGCTCGGCTCACGATCCGGAGGTTCCGGGTTCGATTCCCGGTGGGGATATCTCACAAAAATCACTTTGTGAGACTGTCAGTTTGGTTAGGGCATTGCAGGCTCAATCACCTGATTGCCCGAAAAGTAAGATGATTCCGTGCTTCGGAGGGCACGTTAAGCCGTCGATCCCGGTTACTTTCTACGGATAGTAGTCGTTACATGAGCTATGTCAGAGGCCTTTGGCGGTTCAATAACTCTAACACCAGGATTGGTCAGGTTGACCATCCACTCGATAAGACGAAGAAGCTTACAGGCAACTTATCCAGCCGAGGGGAACGGTTTGAAACTGCGGGATGACTTTTTTAAACTTATAAATTATTTATCCTCCCTATATAATATATAGTACCTATTAGCTCCTTCATCGATCAGCGAACAGGCTGAGGAACTAACCGCCTTAAGCTTGTAACAACAGGTATTTATTTGATGGAACCTAATATTTTATTTTTATAGAAAAAAGGAGCTTACAAAGTGCCGGAAAAATGATTGGACAAAGGAAGATTGTTTTCAAAATTATGGGTGTGTATTATATTCTATGTCTAATGTTTGGGCAAGTGAATTTTTGTACATATTATAAGATTAAATTAAAGTTTTGAATAAAAGTACTCAAAAATTGACACCATTTTTTATTGGAGGACCTATATGTCGTAAAACGCAATAAAAAAAGCATTCATATTTTTTACTCGAAGCTGCCAAGCGGTGATTGATAGGCACGCCTAGTGGAAATAGCTTGAGTCACCCTATGTCATCCTACATGTTGTTGTCCCTTGCCCCCATACCCCCACCCAATGTTAGGCCTTCCTCAATCGAAAATTCTGGATCCACCACGGTCTATGTCTAATCCCCCTTTTTATAAGTAACCGTAAATGATGCATTGGCTTGGTGCGGCAGTAAGACATCCTATCCTACTTCCTACTTCCTATAATATTATAAATGCGAAAATTTGTGAGGATGGATGTATGGATGTATGTATGTATTTCACGCAAATACTACTGAACGGATTTTGATGAAACTTTACAGTAATATAGGTAATCAGAATAACACATGGGATACATTTTATCCCGAAATTCCCGCGGGAACGGGTACAACGTGGGTGAAACCGCGGGGCGCGGCTAGTTATACTTTTAAATTAAAATGAGTACGGGACTCGGAGACGTCAAATGTTTCCTTAGTACAGATGAGTGATTTTGATATGTAATGAACAAAGAATTACGTCAATTAGTTGAGTGTCGATTTAATGGACAGCTCTGAGTAAGGCAATAAGTGATACAATGGACATTCAACTAAGTAAGTGATACCATTGTATCACTTTAGTACTTGCTTTAAAAATTATGAGTGAAATAGTATTTCACATTAAATTGAACATTGGATGTATACGATACGTACGACGGAGACTACTGTCGAAACGGGTTGAGGAACTCATCAAATAATAACATAATGACATTACGTACACTTCAATTAATAGTAAAATTAGATGTATCAACCTGAGTTATCATTTTACACATTACGATAGGAGGTGTTTGCATGACATTTATATATGTATATATAAAACAAAGACGGGTTTGTTATAACACTTATAACTCGAGATCGGCTGGATACATTTTCATGGTTTTTGTTTCGTTGGATTTGTCTCCGCCCTAAATAGCAGAATACATTTTAAAAACAATGAAAACTTGGAATAAAAATCTCAAAATTCCCACGGGAACGGGGGCGCTGCGGGTGAGACCGCGGGGCACAGCTAGTTATTTATAATTTCACGCTAAGCAGATCGTGGTCACGGGAACCAGACCTTAACCATAGCAAATCAGGATACTTCATAAGTATCATTGTTACAACTTTTTTTTAAAAAAACATTGATTTAAAATTAAACTGGATGTTATATTAACTTGTAAATATTTAAATTTGGTATAGAATAACGAAAGCTGATTATGTATTTAGGTTAGTTGGTTTATTTTGAGAAGCCCGTTGGTACAGTGGCAGCGCTTACTGTGTCGGGGGTTGCAGGTTCGATTCCCGCCCGGGGTCAACTATATGTGACGACATACTCGTAGTTGTTTTTGACGACATCTTAGGTGTCAGTTCTTATATGTTTTTTAAAAGTATTTCTTAATGTATACGTAATAATATCAGTTATTTAGATTCCATAGAACAAGCTTAGAGCTTAGTTTGAGTCTAATTAACCGTGCTTAAAGTGCGGGTGTATTTATTTTAGACCATTGCATATATGACATTATAGTTGTCACTTTATCGGTGTATTTCATAATCAGATCAGAGAAAAATAAACGCATGCTAATCAATCCTAAAGCATGTGAGAAAGCGCATACTTCGCTTACTTAATATTGTAGCTATGTATAAGCTATTTAGATCTAAAATTCATCTTCATAGATCTAAAATAAACCTGAATTGTTTCTTTTTGTTTGATATATTTTATATCTAACATAAAACTGTATCAACGATATAGGTATTTGCTAATAATCTTATATGTGCGTTGCATACAAAATATGTCGCATCTAGTGACTTTCCTTCTGAGTATGTAGGCGGGGTGTTATTTAGTATATAAAAGAGTAGTCACAGAGTGAACACGTGCTCAGAGGTATCTTGTGCTCCAAGATGAAGGTACTGGTACAACCTTGGATTTAAATACGTAATTAAATTCACGATGAAGTGTAAAGTGATCTTATTCAGTGTTTCTAGTTTAAATTTTGTGTTAATGTCCTGTTGACAAGTATTTCTGGTTTTATTCGGTTATAATGGTTATTAATGAAGACCGTGTTTTGTTGGATTGTGTTGGTTTGATGTGATTTTTTGTATTCGTTTTTTGTATCGATAGCTTCAACCTTAAGTGTACTGATAGCTTTGAAGTAATTATTGGTATATTGCCGTACAGTAGGGCATAACAGACTTAATAGGTATATATATAGGCAGAAGACTAATTACTACTTATTCATCGCCAAATCACTGCATTACTCTCTCAAAAGCTCATTGACCGAATGGAATTTGCCTTTTAGGGACTTTAAAGGTCGTTATTTTTGTGTGTTGTGAATAAATTGTCTTAGAATATTATTATTTTTTAATTAATTTTTAATAAAACTCATTTAGAAGTACTTGGACTAGTCGTCTGATGCAAAATCGTTTTATGTTACATACTCGTAAGTCACTTATTCGAACCTTAACTTTATGCTGAACTATATTCGATTATATAATAGCGCTCGTGGCATAATTTGACTAAGCGATGTTACCTCATTGCAAATGTTAAGTACTTGGATGGGTGGCCGATAGTGGCATTTCTATCTGAGCGCTACCGTGCTTCGGAGAGTATGTAAAATTGTCGAGCTGGGTTGTTGCAATCGTTAAAACATGTCAGAGGTCTTTAGGCGGTCTAAAAACTCCGACACCAGGTTAGACTCACCTTCTCGAACTTACTGTTTACATGCCTATAAGGGTGCTTTCAAATTATGCGTTTCGTGTCGGACCGCTGCGGTGCCGAAGCGGTGCGTTTGTCGTGTTGTGAACGTACGATCGTGTGTTTTCATACAAAACGAGCCGTGCGGCAACAGTGCGGCGTCGGTACCGCGAAATAATTTTAGTACGCACTGTTGCCGCACCGCTCTCATTTGTTCTATCTTCATTTATCTGATATAACCTATGTATTATTATGCCAATTAACACCTCAGTCGCCTTATAGGCCAATCTAGTGATTCATTAAGTTGTTAGCTTTCTCATTTATATTAAGTTGATTTATTAATGAAAGTGTGTTGAAATGAAGATTAAAAACATTAACGTACTTTAATGGATACATATATTGTTATCACTGATCGTTTACATTCCACCATTAACCAATTAAAACATCGCATTCCTTCAATGTAGGTAATGGGAAGTGTCTAACTTAAACCTAAAAATCCACTGTGAAATAAAACAATAACATAGTAAGTAGGATTCGTTGTTAGTTGAATAAATTACTTGTCATAATTACTACTCATACCTACATTACGCTAAGTGAAACCAAGTTGTTATTATTGTAGGTACAATATCTAAAGTTTTTAGCTGTGGTGCATTAGTTTGGGTTGTTAGTATTGATCCAACTATTGTTAAAATAACAACTTCCGGTTTCTGTAATGTAAGGAAACATGCAACCGCTATCGTTTATAAACATTCGATTTTATTAATTTATTTTAACTTGATAGTAAAGGGACATAACTTGATAGAAATAGTTTCAGTTAGCATTTGAAGTAATGAAGAGACATTAAATGTGTGTTTTATCGATTTAATGAGCACCATCCTAGTTATCCTAACTGAGTTAGGATATCTAGTTATCCCAGTCATGCTAACCCAATAAGCACATATTATTTGGAGATGTGTAAAATAAATTAACAACTATAATAAGTCTCATTATAGGAGATGGAATAAAGACTGGAGTACAAAAAGTAGGTCACCGGACCCAGTTGGCGACAGCGCCTAGTGATTTATGAACGTACCACTATATTATATTATGAATAAAAATTACACTAAAATTAAAAGTCGTCGTCACTGTCACTCCGAGAAGTTTAGATGGAGTTTAAATTAATTTAAATTAACCCCTCTCATGCCTTTTCTGCCCTTGCAGAACCATTGGTATAGATTTGAATGTCCTAATAGCGCTTCCGCCGAGGCAATAGAGTTAAGACGGAGTTCAGATGTAGTTCATATGGAGAAATTAAAGACCATCCTTTTTTTCGAAGAAATAATAATTATAATATTTTCTGCAGGCGTTGATATTATCGGCATGTGCTCTTTGGGTGACGGTGTCCGGCGGCGCCGTGGCGTGGCCCGGCGGCACCGCGGTCTCCTCGACGTCGGTGGTCAGGTCCATCGCATCTCCACAAAGCAAGATCTTCGGATTCTCCACCACACAATATATTAATGCGGTACGAGTATTTTTTTTATTTAGTTTTTTAATTTTAGTAAGCTTTGTAAAGAGTATTATTTATATTAAGTGTTGCTATCCATAGGGAAAACGTATTGATACCTAACTATCTTGATAATTTGTCTCAAGAGAAAAATCTATCTATAGTGGCAGTACAGGGGTACCCTTCTTCCTACCTATTGTTATTTCTAAATTTTGGTATCGGAAGGAGTATGGGTGTCTGTCTCCAGATGACAATACTGTCACAAGAAAAGTACTAACTTTTACATCCTTTTCCAGGTACCAGCAGCGGTTCCTCTACAGTTCCAACCTCAAGTGACATACGAAATTCCTCACTTTAGCGCCTTCGCTCCGGCGCAGCAAGCTTTCTACCCAGTTTCGGGGGCTTATTACCCTGGCACGGTGTTCTACCCTACATACCCGGGAGCGTTTGCCCCCGGAGCCATCGCCCCTGTCGCCCCTGGGTATCCTGGGGCACCCCAATTCCCACAGCAACCAGCCCCGGAACCTCCAATGCAGGATACACAGAACCCACAGAACCCCCCAGCTGAATCTCCGGGTGGCGACGCCGACACTTCTGTGGTTGATTCGGCCGACTTCCCCCAACAGAATCAGGAGCAGCAGCCGTCTCCGTCCACAGAAGCACCTCAGCAGACTCAGCCAGAACCTCAACCACCCTCAAACAACTTTCCCACGTTCCCTGGACTGCCTGAAGCTCCCCAGATTGGGATACCTTCTTACCCGTCTCTGCCGCAGTTCCCTCAGGGCTTGCCTGTGTTTCCCTCAATTCCACAGTTCCCTCAAGGATCCGCGCCTGGCTTCCCCCAGCTGCCGCAGTTCCCTTCAGCTCCCAGCGCCCCCCAATCCCCGTCCCCGGCACCTCCTTCTTCGTTCCCCGGAACAGCCAATGACGACAAAGGATTAAACGATGAAGACACGATATCCGTAGAATCCGCCTAATGTTTAGTATAAATCAGAGCAATTAAGTGTGTTGTTATCAAAGTATACGATGGTAAAATAATATACCTAAGTACTTCAAAACTTGGATACATCTTTATCAAATAAAAATGAAAATCAGTACAATCAATTGAACATCGTTATTATGGAACAATGACATATTTTCACTGATATAGATTACAAATAAAACTTTTAAAAGTTAAACTAGCCTTAGCGTTTTATTTCATCTTTGTATTTCATTAAATGCACCTGACCTGGTTTTATCATAGATGCGCCTCTCACTGAATATAATAGACACCTACAATGAACATCTACCCACATATCTTTATTCTAGCTCACCGAGCTCGTCGACAATGTTGATATTTTTTAATATCGATTGTATACAGGGTGTGCTTAATGGAGCATAATTGAAATATGAATAATTTATTTTGCAACCACATACTTGATAGAAACTACCCATGCCCGCGGTGTTAGCCGCGTTGTATCCGTTCCCGCGGGAATTTCGGGATATAATGTATTCCATGTGTTATTCTAATGTATAAACTATATTATAGTAAAGTTTTATCCAAATCCGTTGACTTGTTTTTTGGTGAAAGAGTAACAAACATACATACATACATTCATCCTTACAAACTTTTGCATTTTTAATATTAGTAGGATTTGAGTAACACCCTGTATATGCAATTCCAATGCAATGTGTACGTTAGTTTTGTTCTCTATGTTTACGATGTATATATCTCAATGACAACAATATTGTAATTCAGAAACCGATCAGAAGACCACCGGGGCAGTTCCTTTACTTTTTTAAATATCAATAATTATTATTCCAACAATGTTAACTCAAAAGTTATTAGTATTTTCAATTCAAATATCTCTTGCACTTTGTTATCTAAATACGAGTGAAGTGGAGTTACATGACAATGCAACGGTATGTATTAAGAAGCATAAGGCATTCTTTATTTTAATTTGCACCTAAATAATTTGAATTAAAAATGATGTCCGTCTTAAATATTCTTTTACGTTCAATCTTCTCATATATAAAATTCTAGTGTCGCGGTGTGTCTGTAGTTATACTCCCCGAAATGGCATTACCGATTCTCATGAAATTTTGCGTGCATATCGGGTAGGTCTGAGAATCGGACAACATCTATTTTTCATCCCGAAATTCCCGCGGGAACGAGCACAACGCGGGTGAAGCCGCGAGGCGCAGCTAGTATAAAATATAATTTAGAACGAACAACTGTTTTTTTTTCTGTGCCACGGGTGCTTTGTTTTTATATAATATGTATCATTGAACTAGCAGCCCCATGGGGTTTAATCCCGCGTTGTGCCAGTTCCCGTGGGAATATCAGAATGAAAAATAGTCTATAACCTCCCCGTTGAATATAGCTATCTATTACAAAAAGAATTACTTTAAATCGAAATGGTAATTTCCGAGATTAGCTCAAACATACAAATAAACAAAAAAAACAAACTTACTACATACCGCTTTAAAATATTAGTAAGAATAGTCCAATAGGCACAGGTTAGATTGACTATCTGTATATAAAAATCTTAATTTTGATGTCTTTATAATTTCAGGAACTCTTAATGAATACAACTGACATTTTCAAGGAGATCATTAGTAATATACTGCGTGAAACTGTTCATGTGACTTTGGACCCGCCAGCCATTCATTTAATCAACATGAATACTACGCATATGAGATTTAAAAGACAATCCGCAAGCGGGTGTAAGCAATACATGATTATAATTATAAGGGAAAGATTTTTTCTCGTCGAAGTCAAATCCAGTAAAATAAAAACAATCTAATTTGGTTTTATGGCGCTACTCGCTACATAAGTATCAAATCTCTCTAAAACGCTGCAAGACCTTATTCTTACTCGTATTAGCCTTAAAGTTAAAAAGTCAATTAGATCATTTTAATTTTATATTTTTATTTACCAAACTGGGTAAAGTTTTAAATCAAAACTCTATTTTATTTTTATTTTTTTAGTGCTCTTTTGACTAAGCGATGTTAGTTCATTGCGATTGTTAAGCAATATACGGCTCGGCCCCTACATGAATTTCTGGTCGATAGCGACATTTTCTACCTGAGGGATAAAAATTTTCGGAGGTCACGTCAATTGTCGGTCCGGGTTTTTTCAATTGTTAGACCATGTCGAAGGCCTTTGTGCCTTTAAACCCCGAAATCAGGATTGGTTACTAACCTACTCGAAATGATACATACAATTTTATTTACAGCCAAGTTCTCGGAGGCGGCAAACATGAGTAATTTGAAATTATTAAGGACGTACTTAACAGTGTTCAGGAATCTCTGGTCTCCATCGTATGTGGGAGCTCCCCACCCTATGCATCCAGAAGTCGTCAAATCTTTCCATAAACTGTTCAAAGAGAGCGTTTCAGACTTCGCCTTCCCTCCGCCGTCGAAAGCACCCTAAGGGACGAGTCGGCTTACTCATAATTATCCTTCAAACATGAGAGATATCCTTTGTCCTTGTCACCCTTGCTAAAGGCAAAGGAATATATTATAGATGGGAAACACTACGTGCTAATCGTGAAGTCACTCGAGCGTCAATGAGACCTACTGGGATATAAAGATTTCATCAACATGAGAAAAAAAATAATAAGATAGTGCACTTTCTCAAGTGTAAAAAAACAATGATTCGGGATTGTTTGACGTAAAATTAAACCCATTTGATGCTAAGTAAAAGTATGGTATTAGCCTGCTATATCCCACTAATGGGCAAAATCCCCTTATCTCACCGAAGATATTAGTACAGTGACTGTCATTTAAAAATTGTCGAAGGGTGACCACCAGTTTACGACAGCTCTGAATCGCAAGACCTTTCAATAAGAGCTTCTCTAAGGCTTACTGAGCCTCCTGTGAAAATCAGCTGGATTTGAAGAATACAAGATTTTTTTAACTTTTGATGCATCCGTCATCAAAAATTGAGAATAATTGAAAACGGACCGAATGGAGCGGATACCTTACAGCCAACATCACGGATAATACTCAAGGATTTTAATCCATGAATACGCCATATTGAGACATAATACGACACAAAGGCTCCCCTTATATATTATCTTGCCGAGATAAATTGTCGTTGGTAAGAATTAGTCAAAAGTACTACTTTCAAAAGTCGTACTTTGGCTTAGAATAGTATGAATCAGGATTTATATTTAAATAGACGAGTCTCACTGCTAAGCAATTGCTTCGGCGAAGACTTGTCTTAGAAACTACTACTTGTCTTGGCCTTAGTCTTAAATTTTTGAGTGGAAGGAAAATTGTTTTTGTATGTTGATCGAAAACTAATATTTGGTGGTCTAAGGTATCTCCCATATCATAATCTGACGCATTCGAATGACTGACATGAAAGAACGTCTGCCTCCCCTACTACTGTATTAGCTTTAGGATTTTGAATACAAGTATCCATAACATAAACTTATATAATGTTGTTTTAATATAGATATGATTGGAATTCAACATCTTTTGTTTTATTTGGCAGTAATAGCTGTGCTACATTTACTCACATAACCGTATACCATACTTCTAGCTTCTATTTAGATACGAAAAGTAACTCGTAGAAGACCCTAACCCTTCTTAAATATACATAATTATGTATATTAAAAATAAAACCAAGTGCGGTATACTAGACTACTCAGCGAACTTTCATGCGGTTTTCTCTATTAGACATGATTCAAGAATATATTTGGGTTATCCTGAGATTGAGAAGTGAAGGTACGACGTTAATGAAACTTCTGGGCACTGCGAGTTTAAATACATCCAATGTATGCTATGGTTACTGAAAGTAAACACTCAATCGTGGGATGTGAGGCCTCAATCTGCATTAAGCGGGCGACCATAAGGTTGACGGGGCACGTGCATGTGCAACGCGTGGGTTCACGCGCGTGGACACGCATCTGTTGCCCGGGCGCCCGACTAATGCAGTTTCAGGCCTTAACCGCAGGTGTGTTTGTTGTTTTTCTGAAGATTCTTGCAGATGTGGGGCTCTTACGGCCGTACTCACAGACGTGGAATGCTTCCTTAGTAGTTTGATAAGTGATTTTGACATGTAATGTATGAAAAAGTACGTCAATTATTTAAATGGGGATCTAATAGACTCAGAGATGAGTGTGGCGGTTAGTAAGCAATGAAATATACTAGTCAATTGCAAAACTTTTATTTTGAATCGAAGTAGACTTTGTACAACACGTTTATCCCTTCCCAGATAGCCATTTCTGCTGTTGTTTAGCTGTACTATTCTTTCCAGTAAGGCCTAAGGCGTATTGGAAGGTAAAAGGGAACCATTCTGTTTCAAATTTAATTGAGATGTTATACGTTCCAACCCCTGTCACTATGGGCTTTATTAAACGGTTAGGCAACGAAAGGCGGGCGCATACTATTCTACATTCAATCCCAGCTGATATCTAAAAAAATAAAGAGAAATATTTTCTAAGGTGGTGATAATTTTACGGAATACACCGTTCCAATTATTGAGCAACGGGCAGGTCGACCCTACCTAGATGGGTGGCCGTTATAATAGGGGAGCCCACGATGTTAAAGGGGGATTTACTCGAGCGTATTAGGTTGCAAAGCTTAGATGATATTAGTGGCATTTCTGAGAGTTACCGTGCTTCGGAGGGTACGAAAAATCGTCTATAAATAATTAGACAATGTCATAGATCTTTAGGCGGTCTAAAAACTTCGACACCAGTTGGCAACGAAACTCGAACTTACTTTTACCGCAACGCACAGCGCACTGCAGTGCACCGCGCCCTGGCTTGACGGTAACGAACTAATTATTAAGACACTTTTTACCTTGATTCATTTGTATGTTTATTTGTTATGGCAGTACAGTATACAGGGCAATCCCTGTATCTGAATAATAAAGCATACATACCTGCAAAGTACATACACAAAGTACAGTTTTCTTCTGTGTTCTGTTGCTATAGAATATTGTTATGTAGATACAGTCGTTTGATGAAAATTATATTTTAGAAACTAAACTGATTCAATTTCGACGATTATAATGACTTTTGACCTATTTCAACTAACGTGTCACTGAAAATTTTAAAAATCGCCGTTCTCAGAGACCTCAAATGGTTCCTATAAGTGTTCGAAATTGTCTTGGCTTGACTGTCTTACTTACTATCATGGTTATAGTAAGCTTGGCCGGGGGGTCGGCATTTACTTCAAATATTTCCGAGTAGAAGAAGGCGGCCAAGCGCTGTTTTTTCCGTGACTGGTAGCACAAGTTGCCCGAGACGAATGTACGAGCTCGCCAACCCGTCCTCTGGACTCTGCTCGATCTCAGGAAAGCTGCAAATATGAAGATGGAGAAAATCGTCCATTTCAAAATTTTGCTTATCAACAAACGAAAATTAACCTTTTTCATCAGTTCAGGTAAAAAGTAACCCTTAAAAACAGAATGTATCCTCGAACCTTACAACCAAAACCAAGGGTTTGGTCCATTCGTTGACTTACGATACTATTAACAGATACACATAGCGGTCAAACAATAACACCCTATTTTTGCACCGTGGCCGCGTGGGTTAAAACTACTTACTTTGCCCATCTTCAGTCAACGCAAACGAGCGAGGATAGGCCTCGGGCATATCATTGGCTGTGATGACGTTGACGATCCACGTGACGTAAGGATACACATCTATGTAGAGGGGCGGCTCCTTGATCAATCGACGACGCATGGATCTCTTGGTGCAAGGAGCTCCGGCAGCTGCTACACCTAGAAATATTGGTTAGGAAATAAGGGAGTCCTGCGTCAACCTGTGTGGAATCTCTAGGGTTAAAGAGGCGTAACCTATATTTATTTTTATCAAATAAATATTATATATATTTTTTTCATAAGTGTTCCTAGATTTAGTCAAGATACGGAAATCACAAAATAAATAGGTACCTACACATAGAAAGCCAAGCACAGCTGAATAAAACACTTACATAAAACACAGGCACTTACATGGCTTTCGTAGTAAATCTCCACAGTTTCAACCTGCATAGTTCGAACTCATCCAAAACTATGCGCGCATCTATCCGTGTGTGTGCGTTTGTTTAGAGCGTAGTTCATCTTACACAATAGGATTGGTCAGGTTGACCATCCACTCGATGAAGGAGAAGAAGAATAGGATTGTAACTTTTCTATAGTTTCAATGTAAATATATTGAAGGAATACCGATCAGTTCGAAGGCTCCGTCAGTGTTCTGGCTGACTATTGGTGCTCCAGTCCTGACGCCGCAGCCGGACGTGCACAGCACGTGAGTTACCCCTTCACTGGTCAGTTGCTACAATAAACATTATATTACATACTAGCAGCGCCCCGCGGTTTTACCCGCGTTGTGCCCGTTCCTGTGGGAATTTCGGGATAAAATGTAGCCTATAGCCTTCCTCGATAAATAGACTATCTAACAGTGAAAGAATTATTCAAATCGGTTCAGTAGTTTCTGAGATTAGCGCGTTTAAACAAACAAACAAACAAACAAACAAACAAACAAAACAAACAAACTCTTCAGCTTTATAATATTAGTATAGATATTTAGTACTAGCACCGCCCCGCGGTATTACCCGCGTTGTTCCCGTTCCCGTGGGAATTTCGGAATGAAAAGTAGCCTATAACCTTCCCGTTGAATGTGGCTATCCATTACAAAAAGATTTTTTCAAATCGGACCAGTAGTTCCTGAGATTAGCGCGTTTAAACAAACAAACAAACAAACAAAACAAACTCTTCAGCTTTATAATATTAGTATAGATTTACATAATGAGACATAATACTAAGTAAGTAAGTATGTTCGAGGAGGTTAGTGGCCAACCCTGATCGGAGATTTTAGACCGCCTAAAGGTCGCCGGCATAGTCTAACGATTGAGATAACCGGGATTTACAATTTAACGTGCCCTCCGAAGCACGGTAGAGCTCTGATAGAAATGCCACTATGGGCAACCCTTCCAAGTATGGGTCGAACTGCACGTTACTTAACAATCGCAATTAACTCACATCGCTTAGTCAAACTACGCCACGAGCGCTACGAGAGACATAATAATGAAATTTTATTTGTTTAGAGTGTATAAGACTTTGCCGAGAGAAGCGAGAACTTTAATTTAAGTGGCAGATATTAACTAAGAAATCAAAATGGTGGGGGTTGGTGAAAGAGAAAGAGAGAACTGAGTAAACTACTTATTATTATTATCTTGCCGTTGAATGTGGCTATAAATTATAAAAAGTTTGGTAGTTTCTGTAAATAGCACTTTCAAACAAAAAAACTATTCTGATTTACATAAGTACTAAATCTTATCTCTGGATACTTACAGACCTAACACGATGTCTTCTGCATTCGACGTGTGTGAATAATTTCAGAGTTTTTTTTCCCATCCGTTCATTATTGAAATCCGTTGGTACGGCTTTGTTTGAAACAGATAATGTATAGTAACAATAATTATGATTTATCTAGATCCAGTAGATAGGATCCCTAAACCACATAAGAGCTTTGCTATGATCGTAGACTTGAATCTTAAGCCGCGGTTTCATTAGGGGACATTTGTTCCCTACATGTCGCCCGATGTCGCCCGCGTCGTGCGGGACATTTACGTGTCGCGCAACGTATCGCAAGTCGACGGCCTGCCAGCGTTCGACACGTGCAACCTTTGTGTTCCGCGATAGTCGCCGGACAGGCTTTGGGTAATGAGAACGTGTGTCGCTTTGTGTTCCAAAAATGGCAGTAGTGTGGTCCAACGAAAATACATTAGGGCAACATACTGATCACAACTGGATAATGTGAACGAGACATATGTCGCGGGACATTGTCCCAGAGACATCAACGTGAATGTCGAGCGACAAGTTCTGCGATATGTTCTGCGACACGTCCCCTAATATAAACGCGGCTTTATCATAGCATACCTCAGGTGGAAACTCACCTTTTTAAACATATACGACATGAGGTATTAGGTAATTACTACCATTATCTATGCACTTACATTAAGTCACCCGTACTCAGAGACGTTAAATGCTACCTTCTTCGATCAACAATACACAACATGATGTCGGAGCGGCGCAAAAAATAAGAGCGCACTAGAAACGTGAGCTCTTATTTTATGATTAAGATTCGCTGCTTTATTGCTCCGTGTCATGGTTGTCATTAGGTGGAACTTAGAACTGTTTTTAAACTTTTGTCTCAGTTCGGTAGTAAACAAATGAAGCTTTAATTTTGTACGTGACCCGTTATCTAGTTGTTAATTGTTGATCGAAGCCTTCCTTGGTAAAGATTTTATGACTGATACTGACATGTAATGTATAAAAAATGGCGTCACGATTTAATGAACATCTCTGAGTGAGGCAGCAAGTATCGTATGGTTCAAGTTGGTTTCACTTACAATGGTCATGATAACTTACTGCTTATGTAGTCAACTAGGAACACATTTTTGCTCTTTCTCCTTTTCGCTCGTTCGTCTAACGATGGCATGCATATAGGCACCATGTAATCTGTAAAGGAAAACATAAGTATATACTAATACTAGCTGACCCGGCAAACGTTGTTTTTCCAAATAAAAATTAAGCGGTGGACTACCCTTAACATTTAGGGGGATGAAAAATAGATGTTGTCCGACTCAGACCTACTCGTTAAGCCGTTTCGGAGGACAAACACCGGACAAACATCGGAGGACAAACAACTACAAACACAGGGGAAAAAAGGTCTATGTTATATTATACTAGCAGCGCCCCGCGGTTTTACCCGTGTTGTGCCCGTTCCCGTGGGAATTTTGGGAATTTTTTTACATAAAAACCTTCCTCTTGAATCACTCTACCTATTACAAAAAACCGCATCAAAATCCGTTGCGTAATTTTAAAGATTTAAGCATACAGACAAACAGACAAACAGACACGAAACAGAGACGACTTTATTTTATACTATGTAGTGATTACCCGGAAAAATTCACAGACAGTTAATTAGACCCAAACTAAGCTCTAGGCTTGTATTATGCAATCTAACTGACCGATACTAGGACTACTTATACATACACAAATACTTATGGTGTAGTTTGTAAGACTTTTTGCATACAAATAACTTTCAGTGGCATGCAAATTCGGCAAAATATGGGCAAAATATTTACAAGAAACTGCAAACAAATGCAATGGTGCAGTCGATGTGTGGAATGCGACAATATTATAGAGAGAGACAGAGAATATCGATAGGTAATAGGTTCAATATTTTTCCTCTATGACCTGACAAATAATAATAACTATATTTACTATATTCACTAGTAAACAATAATATAATCATCTAGTAGGGAATGTATTCATAGCCAAACTATGAACACATTTACCAAAACAACACATTTATATGACAACTAACCGCGCCCCGCAGTGTTACTCGCGTTATATCCGTTTTTGCAAGAACTTCAGGGTAAAATGTATCCAATGTGTTAAACTGATGTAACCCATATTACTGTAAAGTTTCTTCCACATCCGTCCAGTAGTTTTTTCGTGAAAGAGTAACAAACATATGCTAGTCCAACTAGTATTATAAATGATAGTGTTAAGTGCTAACTTACGAGATTTCATAGGGCGTATCAGTTTTACGAGAGCGAGACTGTTTCCGACACCAAATCTGAAAAGAGTTACAACTGATTACACTGATAACTGACTTATTATTTTAACCACAACAACTTTACACTATTCTATTGAATTGACTAACACAACTAAAGTTGAGTATGTAAAGATAAAATATAGTAGTTACTAAAAGCTTCACTTGACAATGAACTATTATGCCACAGTAAAATAATAAGTAAAACAGTATAAGCGCGTAATGTCCCACAGCTGGACGAAGGCCTGTTATCGGTGACGGTGAGGAGGATTAGGCATAATCAAGCTTGCCTACAGTAAGTCTTCTTCATCGAGTGGATGGGCAACCTGACCTGTAATCAATAATATGTAAACATCATCCTTCTCAGGGTCAACACTGCGTTAAGCGTGCGCCCGTCGCGTGCGCCCGCCGAGTGCGCACGCGTCGGTTCACTTTTGTATGACACCGCACGCGGCGGGCGCACGCTTAACGCAGTGTCGGCCATTAGTGTACTGATATCTATCTCACCTGAGGAGGATTGAGAAAACTTTGCCCAGCTGTGGGACCTTCCTATTGTTTACCCGCCTTATTCATAAACGATATTTAACTTAAAATGTGAATAAAGTGATTTGTCTCTTTCGCTCTTTAACAAATAGCGTATGTCGGAAAGGGACAAACCATATTTTTTTTATTTTTTTTTATTTACATATTTGATAGCTAAAGTGCTGTTAATAAGCATTTATGAATAAGGCCCTAAGAAAACAAACTTCAATCTACCTGGAGTACTCCGGATGTGGTGTCACAGATACGATGGGCGTCTCCAAGTAAGCGCGACCACATTGAGCTCCCAACTTGATGGCACTCTTGGTCAGGCCGCAGTCGATCTCATCTCGCTCGTATTCTCCAAACATTACGTTGCCCCTGGAAAGTGTATAAAAAAAAAGGGCAAAGGCCTCTCATATTATGTCTCAAGATATCAGTACTGTGAGGAGGATTAGGCGTAATCACAACGGTTGCCTACTGCGGGTTGGGGATCTCAAACCCGAGCCATGTTTGAAAAGTAGGAAACATGTATTCGCTCGACCTGGGAATTGAAAGTGTATACAAAATACATATTATTTTACCCATGGCGTTTATACTAAATGTTCCAATAACTGTTTAAAAATTCAACAGTCAAAAAGAAATAAATCGAAAATATTTCGCTCGCGCTGCGCGCTCGCTCTTTAAGTTATCGTAATGGGGGTTACGAGTACAACGCGAGTTTTATTCATTTCAAATATGATTTTTTAACGTGAATCTTAGCTAATACTGGATCCGCACCTGTTTGTCAGACCATGACGGAGGGCTTTAGGCGGTCTCAAAACATCGACACCAGGGTTGGCCACTCGAAATGAATGAATGAATGAATGAATGATTGAACTAGACGTTGTGTTTCTTATAGTGATCGCTCAATAGGTCTAACTATAGGCATATTTAAATTCTACTTACAGTTTATAATTTTTGGGTATCTGCAACAAATCTTTGGCGGTGCCCATCGCAAACTGTCTGTGTACGAGTATTACTCGGGGTGCTTTGCTATGATGAGGCAAACTTGACGTCACTAAAGAAAATAACAATTATTTTATAACGAAATATGTATGTAGTTCTAGCAAGATATAACACAAATTTTTTGCAGACTTTCTGCTTAACCGGATGAATTAAGTTGCGCATTTTGGCATAGCACATGGCGTAAAAATACCACAAACAATACTTTACACTTGTAATACTTTTAAGGGTTACATTTTTTCGAACAAATTTTTAACTCAGCGTTTTATTTTCATTTGTTTCTACGACCATTGAGTTCTATACATCAGTACACTATAACTGGACTGAACTGGACTGGAATTTATTCAGCTCTATTGCACTTTCAGTCGCCTTTCCAGTAGTTAAATCCCTTACCATGAACGTACTGAACGAAGCCAACCCATTTGAAGGTATTTGGTTTGAGCACTCCGTCGGCAGGCTTCAGGGTGAAGTCGTCGTGACAGTTGTAAAAGTCACTTATTACACCAATACCTTCCCAAACACTTGATCCTAAAACCACGGAAGCAGTATTAGTAGGACTATCCGTTCCCACGGGAATTTCGGGACAAAATGTATTACATGTGTTATTCTGATGTATAACCTATATTACTTCTTCTTCATCGAGTGGATGGTCAATCTGACCAATCCTGGTGTCAGTGGTATTGAGCCACCAAAGGCCTCTGACATGGCTCATGTAACTACTATTATCCGTAGAAAGTAACCGGGACCGACGGCTTAACGTGCCCTCCGAAGCACGGAATCATCTTATTTTTCTAAATAAAAGTATAGTATATTAAATTCTCAGACAATTTTAATGATTTTATAGAAAACATATAGTAATTACATTCTAAAGTACGTACACTAGATTTACAGATTTTCTTATAAATATGATGCAGAAACATACAAAACATTGCAATTGAGTTCAAATCTAGATTAGTCATGTTTCCCACACTAAGCAAGCTTGATTCGTGGGCATTATCAAAGATTTTGTCATCTTCCTACTAGTACTTCTCTAATCTTACCCCAAAATAAAGTATTTAACGACTTACCAAATATTGAAATGAACAAAAATATATCACGAGCTCTCATTTCGAGCACTTTTTCTGAATGGAAGTGGAGTAATTCGAGTTACATGAAATTTGACTGTTGTATTGATACTTGTAATATTTACTAACATCCATGTTTATGTTTACTATTGTCAATTCTCAGGAATTGTAAAAATGTTATAGTATTTCGACACTAATGCTTACACAAGGATTTAAAATGGTTGTGCACTTTTTCATTAATTATGTTTTAAGTTTTTCTGAGGTAAACTTTTAATATAATTTGTGCTCGATCCCGTGTGAATTTCAGAATAAACAGTAGCCCATAAACTTTCTGTTGAATGTGGCTATACTTTACAAAACAAAAAAATAAGTCGCATAGGAAGTTTCTGACATCAGCGCTTTCAAACAAATAAAAAAACAAACATAAATCAAACTGTAACTTATTATATTAGTATAGATTATAGATATTATTTGTCTCTGGTATTCTTAAATCAAATTACAGATGACTTCAGTTATAACAGGTAACTAAACTTAACTTAATGAGTAAACTTAATTCTATCATAACAACCCCTTTAAAACATATTAGGGTGATAAAACTCGAACAACAATCTAAATGGTAGACGGATGAGTATTTCTGTATAAAACTCATGGAAGGCGAGTCTGGTAATAGTATTCAACATGTGAATGAACAGTTCCGATTGACAGTAGTACATGGGCAACCTAGCCCGGAAGAACTGGAATACCCTGGCTACATACATTTTCATCACTATGCACTGCGAGGCGAACTGCTGTGTGCTCATATCACCTATTACCTGCAATGTAACGTAAAGAAAAATATTAGTCCGGGCCTTCACAGTCAATCGAGAGACTTGAAAAAATATTAAACACCAGACTAGTCAAATTCTTATCCAAACACTAGCTGCGCCCCGCGGTTTCACCCGCGTTGTACCCTTTCCCGCGGGAATTTTGGGATGAAAAATAGATGTTAGCCGATTCTCAGACCTACTCAATATGCTCACAAAATTTCATGATAATCGGTCAAGCCGTTTCGGAGGAGTACGGGAACGAACATTGTGACACGAGAATTTTATATATAAGATGATATTCAATCAAGTAACCAATATGGTTTTCGTTCAGGGCTGTCTACTGAGGATGCTGCCCTGGCTCTAACTGAACATGTTATACATACCCTAGATAAGAAACGTAAATGCCTGGGGCTCTTCTTGGATCTCTTCTTGGATTAGAGATCCAAGAAGAGCCTCGCTGCTCAAAAGTTTCTTATTTATATAATAAGTCTAGATCATAAGTTTTACGTAACTGTCTTTTGTACATCACGTACTTAAGTTAAATCAAAATGCATAATGGAGTAATCACTGATACTTATTATACAGGTTTTCCTAGCTTAGGTATCAGTTGGTCAACCCTGTAGAGATAAATACGTACGAACATGTAATTTGTAAGCCACAGTGTATGTATATTTTTGTTTGCAATAAACTATTATTATTATTATTTCAGTATGGTGATATTGTTGCGATTGTTAAGCAACGTGCATCTAGACTCCTATTTGGATGGGTGGGCTATAGTGGCATTTTTATCTGAGCGCTACCGTGCTTCGTTGCAACCGTTAAACCATGTCGGAGGCCTTTGGGCGGTCTAAACACTCCGATACCAGGGTTAGCCACTGACCTAATCGAAATGAATCTATACTAATATTATAAAGCTGAAGAGTTTGTTTTGTTTGTTTGTTTGTTTGTTTAAACGCGCTAATCTCAGAAACTACTGAACCGATTTGAATAATTCTTTCACTGTTAGATAGTCTATTTATCGAGGAAGGCTATAGGCTAGATTTTATCCCGAAATTCCCACGGGAACGGGCACAACGCGGGTAAAACCGCGGGGCGCTGCTAGTGGATGAATAAATGAATACAGTAAGTAAGCAAGTTCGAGCTAGTGGCGGATTTATAATCACCACATTTACCTATTGCGGGTTGGTGATCTCAAACCCGACTCTATTTGATATGTCAAATAGAAACATATAAGAGCGTTTGTCCACCGCCGCCGGCACCGGACCGTCACCGGGAAAGAGATGACGGCGCCGAAGTAGCGGTAGATACATTGAGAGCGTTTTGCTTTAGCCGCGTGTCCACCGCACATCCGTCACGTCATAATAAACTCGGGCCGAAATAATCTCGTTCCCGGTGACGGTCCGGTGCCGGCGGCGGTGGACAAACGCTCTACGTACGAGTATATGATACTAATAATTTATTGTTTTTTTTGTTAGAAATTTTAGTGGGGCTTACTTATTATTATTAATTAGCAAAAATTCAATAGATACTCACATATAAATATCGTCCAAACGCGTCTCCAAGTGTATCCAATGTAAGATTTATTGTTGTTCGAAGAAATTGACGTTTTAGGTTTCCAGGCCTGCACTGACCGAACTTGTAAATACCATGTAAATACTCTGAAAAATAGCAAAATTAATCAAATGGTACAGATTGAACATTGATAGCAACGCTCAGCGGTTTCACCCACGTTGTGCCCGTTTCCGTAAGAATTTAGGGATGAAAAATAGCTTATTAACCTTTCTATTGAGTGTGTCTTTCTAATACAAAAATAATCATTGAAATCGGATTGGTGGTTTCTGAGATAAAAGCTTTCAACAAAACAAAAATCTTTTTGTTGGTATGATGGTTATAGAGGTCAGGGTTTTAGAAGCTAATGTTAGACCTCGTCTTCAACCATTCCTATGTTAACTTGTTCGTCACAGTCACAATTATTTATTCCAACAGATAAAAAGTTTTGTTAGACGTCTCTAGTGAGCTCCCCTAGGATTTCATAGTCCAGACAATTGTACAGGAGGCCATTCCGGCTGGTCGGTCTGTAAGCAAGCTGACACCGGGGTTGGCCTACGCGCAAGGTAAACGATAGGTTAGTAAATACTCGAAATGAATAAATAAGTATGGGATAAAAATAAAATGGCATATCTCATTCTCTTATTCCTCCTCACGGTACTGAAATCTACAGGAAAATGAGAGTCCTTTGCCCAGCAGTAGGACATGACAGGTTAATACTACTACCATATCTTACTTTTGGGTAACTGATCCAGTGGTATTGGATCAGGTTTCCTCGTCTTCTTAGTCTTCGGTCGGTCTTGTTGTCTGCCGATGGCAACATCAGTCTTCGGTCCGTCTTGTTGTCCGCCGATGCCAACATCAGTGCTGAAGGCGCCATACATCGCTTGCTCAGCAGGAATCGCTTTCCATTGATGGGATATTTCTTGCAAATTAATAGTAAATGTATTATATGATGGATAATAATAATTTAGAATACATTACATTACATAGAATACATTTCATTAATTTTATTTCGAATTTTCCTGACCTGCAAGCTTTGTTTCGCATTATAAAATTATTTAATATTTCAAAAAATTTAGGTTGGTTTTTTTTAAGGGTTGGACACCCTTAACATTTAGAGGTATGAAAAATAAAATTTTGACTGATTGATTACCTACCTGCAATGAAATATTTGGTATTTGACTATATTTCTAGAATTTATTTTGTTTCAGTAGGGGTGTACTGAAAGTAAAATCTATTTATAGGTACTAAAGTAATAATTTGTAAACTGTATCGATTTCGGATTAAGTACGGAAGCTAAATGATTTATCTGTAGCTACGTGGATGTATTGACATGTGTCATGATAAGTTGATAACCAGCGCCATAGTACATTACATTTACTTGTTCTATCGATATCAATATTACATACTAACAGCGGCCTGCTGTTTTACCTGCGTTGTGTCCGTTGCTGAAAGGATTTCGGGATCAAACCTATAGTCCTAGGCTATAATCTTCCCGTTGAATGTGGCTATCCAATATATAAAGAACTAGCTGTGCCCCGCGGTTTCACCCGCAGCGCCCCCGTTCCCGTGCGAATTTTGAGATTTTCCTGAATTTTCTTTGCTATAAACCTCACGGAGCCCGAGACCTTTCCAACGAATGCAAAACCGTGGAAATCGGTTCGTGCGTTCTGGAGTTATAGCGTCAGGGAGGAAAACCCGACTTATTTTTATATAGTAAGAAGATTATTCAAATCGGATTGTTAGTTGGAAAGTATAAAAAGTACTTACCAAAGATACTAATTAAAACTATTCCACACAGTAAGAACGTATTTGCCATTGTGATTCCTGGTTAAAAGAATACTGAAAGTTCCATCGTTTGACCGACATTTATATATCATATTGTGTTATTTGCGTGTTTATTTCCTTTTTACTTTACTTGTCGTTTTATTTACAGTTCATATCCTCCGACACCAATGTTTTAGTTCAGATTTCCCATTTTAGTCTAAATACTCTGTACTTACATACCATAGGAAATAAATAAATTAGTCTGAGTCTTGTAGTTCATTTATGCCACTTTACTAACAGCGGTTTTACTCGCGCTGGGAATTTTGGGCTTTCTCGGCACTGAGATTAGCGCGTTATAAGAAACAAAATAATAAAAATAAATAAGTGTTGATACCATCAGTCGGTCATCGAAAATTTAAGCTAAAGTAGATCAAGTTTCGCCATTGTTTCTGCGTAAAATAATCAAAAATTTTGATAGCTTAATAACGGGGTCAATTTTGACAACTGACTGTTTATTGGGACCAATTGCAATATAAAAAAACACACAATTTAGTACTAAAGTTAATTTGTATTTAAAGTTTAATGCAATTTTTACACTTATTATAAGTAGATACACACTTAAATTCAACTTAAAATTAAAGTATACACAATAATTAGGGTGCTTTTCCATAGAAACGGATAGGAGCTCAACTGACCAATCACGGCGCATTACGAAAAGATTTTGACAATGTCAATGATTTGTGATTGGTCGATTGAGCTCCGCACAGCTCTGTCCCGCTTCGATAAAAACGGACCCTTACCGTATACATAAAATATAGGGGGTGATATAACAATTAACTAGCGATAGTGGAAATGCTACTTCGTGAAGAACCAAGCGAGGAACTAGATCCAGTAAAGGGAGGTTTAACTAAAGAGATCCACATGTTCCTAGTAGCAGGGTCACAGATTATAAAGTATATAAAAAGAACAAAGCCTTGCAATGTTGCTGTCAAACAGAAAAGATAAGACCATAACAAGCTTTTAGTGAACGAAAATATACCAAAAATCCACGTTAAACCCAGTAAGAAAACTAAAAATATTGATAATCTTAGCTGCGCAAACACAAGATCCATATCAACGGCTTTCATGCTATTTTCCTTGGGCCCTTTAGAAATGGCATGAAGTACCAAAATAAATAATATGACGTTTACCAATAACACGACACAAATAGGTACCATTAATGCAACGATGAAGTAGAAACCTTGAGGGTAGCAAATTGACCGATAAGATGCAGATACTGGTACGTAGTTTCCAATGTCTATTGCTAATACAATGATAACGGGTAGCAGAGGTGTTCCCCAGCCAATAAGAGCAAACTTAACGATACATCTAGAAGGTCTACTGACTCCTAAAACCCTCACGTACCGAATGAATTGTAAAACAGCTGCTATCAACATCCACATGAAACTAGCCAGAATAGAATAGTGTAACGAAGCACCTATAAACACACAAAAAGGTTTTTTATCTTCCGCTACAGAATAAACATCATTTTCTAAAACAAATATGCTGTTATCAAAATTCATTATTATTATAAACACGAGTGGCATTGCGATGGACGTAGATAGTTGTAAAAGTACTTTTGTACCAGGTTTCCTTCTCCAGTTTGTAAAAACCATTGCAGTGATCCAAATACCAACTATACCGATTAACGACAGGAAAGAACCTACTAAAGTTATGACATCTAATGCTCTAGCATGTTGCTTTTGATTTCTATAATCATCTGTAACATAATGAGGTGGTATTTTTATAAGTTGACTGAAATGAGTCAAATGGAAACATTCACATATCGTTACATTATACATTGTTAATTTTTTTGGAAAACACCCCTCTGTTTTCCAAAAACCTGAAGTCTGTGATATTAGTCTGGTATGAAAATCCCAGAAACCACAAAGCTCTTCCGATTTCGTTTCGTTTAATTTATTAAAAATTAGAGGTAATGGGTACATAAAGTCAGATTTATATCCAGGAATAGAGACGCTCACAATACGACTATTCGTTCTATGGGAACTTCTTGAAAGTTCTTGAAAAACTGCATCATTTTTAAAGACACTTATAATAATGTGAAGACTGTTATTGCTCATTTCTTCACCGGTATCATTGACGTTAGGTTCTATAGTGTTGAGGAGTCTAGTAGGTATCCAAGTAGCAACTTCTAAATCTTTGATTGAAAAAACTTCATCGAAAGAAGTATTAGCATACAGCGGTTGAATTATCATTTCGTCGAACTTGTTGGTTTGAAAAGTTTTAGAAATAGCAATCCCGGTAATGTTGTTAAATGCGGGATACGATATTTGTACTACAAATTGAGGTTGAACAGCTAGTTGGTAGGTGTCTTTACGTTTTCTAATGTTTTTACGGGATCTTGGGTTAGTGCTATTTACTTTTTGTTTGGCTATTAATTCAATGACGTCGTTTACCGAATTGATGATTACATTTGTTGAATTGAGCGTTTGGGCCAAGCGCAGGTACTCCCAATCAAGCTCCATCACCCTATCCATAACCCACGCGATGTTGTCAATATCTCCAATTTCAACACTGGTTGAATTTTCATGTGCTATACTCAAAATTTCTTTTAACGATAAAGACAAATAATATATATCAGCTGGTATAATAGACTTAACGTCTTGTAGGACAAAGCCTAACCCGTCTGTAAGAAACGTTGAAGTGTATGGTTTTGGAACTTGCCCCTTTATGATACTGTACAAAAACGTAGTTGTGTTACTGGGTGAATAATTTGTGTCGCAGCTTCCTTCAACTTCACCCCATTTGCTTCCACGTTGGTACGACCCACAACATCTCCTTCTCACTGGTAGACCATTTGACTGTAAGCAAAACTGCTTTGGAGCCGATATGTGTCCTATAGAAGTTAGTTCCCAATCAAGTTCTATGTAAGTATTATTTGTTACTGAAGGCAAACAGTACAGTGAACTCGTTAGATTTACGAACGTCATATTAAAACTTGGGAAATGTTTTTCAATCTTATCTATCAGATCGTTATATGTCTCAACTACATTACTACTCTCATCGTCATATATACATATTACGGGAGTATGTATATGTAACAATACTTGCATGTATGTTTCAGTAATATTGAATATATCCATTACAAGTATATTATAAACATCTAATGCTGCTGTCAACCGATTAATATCTTTTTTGATTTCGGACATATCTAAGGAATTGTTAGTTTCAACGTAGTAATTTGCTACCAATGCAAAAACATGTACCTCTCCGCCTTTAGGGTTAACAACTATTTTTTCCGTTGTTACAAGTGAGAAATTAGTGGTATGCCCCTCGCACCAATATTGGGCAGAACGATCAGTCACGAGATCTATGATGTATATTATTTTTTCAATATATTGTGATCCTTCTACTTCATCACGTTCTATGTACATGTATGGTGAACTGTTAATTTCTACGACTCCAACGAAACCTGTGGCGTCAGAAAAACATTGAAATCCTTTATCTTCATTATCATATTTCCATAATCCCGATGGGAAGTAAATGGTGAGGTATATTGTGTTTTCTACATCGTTATACTCAAACATGAATTCTGTTTTTCCATAGATGGCAGATTTTACGCAAGCCATGCACGATAATTTTGTGGAGGAATCAAATAACGCTAAAGTACCAACATTATTAATAGAAGATTTTAGATTTAACTCTTGTTGTGGGTTACTATTATTATAATCTGTTTCCGTGAATGAACTGAAGGCGGTCCCAAACCAACACCACGAATCCCCGGGAAGCCTATGAGCGCTTGCAATTTTAGTGAACAAATATCTATTTAATTCATGTATGTCATTTGTCATCGGTGTATCACATTTGGTTTCAATAAATTCATTGTACGTTAGCCCGGTACTCACGTGCTCAATACCATAGCAAGCATTGTTGTCTGAATTGTATCTAAATGATGTGTATGGTTCCGAGCATACCCGAGGATAACTGATATTGTTTTCGAAAAAGCATAAGCTGGGCAAACTCTGGCTACAAGTTTTTGTAACCAACATTTTTTGTTCAATGTCTAATGCTAAACAATTTTTCCAGAACAGATTTAGGTATCTTAAAAATGTGTTATTTGTTTGTATGACTTGACCCCAATTGGGACCGGGAACAAACCAGACTAGGGGGTTAAACATCTTACTTCTCTGCGCTGGAAGCCAATAGAACGATGAGATGTTGATCGTATGTAGTGATTCGATGAGCGACCGCACTTGTTCTTCGTTTAAGTCGGTGATGACTGAGGCTCCCCCGTTCCCGAAACAAGGTAAGTTCCAATTAGAATAAGGTCCGATCTGGAAGCAGTACTCCTCATCGGCTTCTGATATTTTGTAAAATCCTGGCGGACAAGATGTAACGTTGAATTTCTGTTTAGCTCTGTAGCAAGGTCTCAAGTTGTCAACCGGAGGCGTCCACTCGTCTTTAGTGCAATTCCTCGTGACAATACTCCTGTTATGGTAGCAGACTGGATCTGACTCGACATCAATTGCCTCACCAGTTTGCCTCCATTTAACATGTATTCCATTTTTAGATATCTCTTCAGGACAGTCCTAAAAGAAACATAAATCATATAGGCCTTCACATCAGTGATATTTGTACTACATTTGAGCTATTTTCATTTCATAAAAAAAACGTCAAATCGATTAAATAAATGTATTTGAATGTTTTTTATAATTGAATGCGTGGATGACTACTTTCAAGGGAGGGGACAAAACATTGGGCAGTAAGAAATTCGGCGGGATATCTAGCTCGATATAATTAGTGCGTCATTGGTATTGATCGTATTGATAGAGCTTGCAACTAGTGAGCCGTTAAATTCTTAAGAAAAAATTGTACTTGGCATGAGCGATGCTCGCTTTCTTACAATCCGATTGTTCGAGTAGGTTAGTGGCCAAACTATTTCAATGCCAACGCCGCTTTAAAATAAAACTAGGATAAACGAAAGCCTTACCTGCAAGGTAAACTTACAGTGGACTATAAACAAAACCCAACAATATAAGTAATGCATTGTTCACATGCTGTTACAACTGTAAAATATTGCACAACTGAATATCAGATTTCTTTCGAGCTTCCAACCCAACACGTCCCGCAGTGAACTGTGATTTCGAACAGATAGGGAACTACTATGATATAAGATTATTATCTACTCTGGACATTGATATACACATCTACATAGTGTTCGGGGTTTTACATTAAAATACTTGAAATAATAATCTGCTGCTTTTACGACAGAACTGTGATTAGAACTGCGAGACCTGACTTTTTAACTATTCAGTTTTAAGTTTTTGTTTTTGGCTTTTTCTAATATTACCGTTAGGCTGCGGCTCCATTGAGGCGGAGACGAGCGGAGCTGAGAGGAGCAGAGCTGTGAAAAGAGGTATGTGATTCCACTGAGGCGGAGACGAGCGGAGCTGAGATGTCGATTTCACGTCATATATGATTGGTCGATCCCCACACGTCTCCTCTCAGCTCCACTCGTCTCCGCTTGACTGTTTCCATTGAAGCGGAGCGGAGACGAGATGTGGATTTCATGTTATACGATTGGTCGATCCCCACACGTCTCCTCTCAGCTCCGCTCGTCTCCGCTTGACTGTTTCCATTGAAGCGGAGCGGAGACGAGATGTGGATTTCATGTAATACGATTGGTCGATCCCCACACGTCTCCTCTCAGCTCCGCTCGTCTCCGCCTCAATGGAGCCGCAGCCTAAAAGTGTCGTTGACATTCAGCGATTTTACAAACTCCGAGCATCTAGTCCAATTGGAAGCGAGCTTATACACACATGTTATAAAAAGACGCGTCACACGATACAGTTAGATCTATCTATACCACAGATCACAAAAACTAAAGAGAGATGTAAAAAGGGGGCGGGGCCGGTGTCGCAGCAATATGCGCAAAAACAGAACACATTGCGAGTCGAAATATTCGTCGAAATATTCTGATACCGCAATGGATAATGAGGACATTCAAGCTAACAAAATACTTATAATATGCATGTTATTACGTATGTAGTGTGTGTTGTACGTACATTGTTCGCAGCTTAGTTGCGAACGAATACACGCACTCAACGCAGAGTATTGTTTTTATTTGTATTGTGTTTAAATTTCTAATGGGACACTAGGTTTCGTACTCAGCGCGTCGATTGGCATCTCCCTATATCTCTATAATCTATACTATAGTATTCTATACAACACTATCTATAATATACTACATTTACTGGGCCAAAAGAATCTGCAGAAAAACATAATTAAGAAAGATAGTAATGTCTGAGATCGCAATTTATCAGTGACCCGATTGTTGTTATTTACCACACACACATATAGGCACCGGTCATGTCAACATCACTTATAAAGAATACAAAGCATTTTGTTTAAAATCGAAATATAAATAAAAACATGTATTGTGTGGAATATTTCTATCATTTTAAAATATTTCGATTATTGTTATAAATGCATGTCTATAAATAATACAATCATTCGCTCTCAAATATTCAATCTGCACTGATAGAATTGTAGTACCTTAAAGAAATGTTGTTTCATTTTGTGTATTTAGTTTCAGTGGCATTGGTGTTCCTTATGTTAATACAAGAAAGTCAAAGTGCGTATAATTCAATTCAATTCAATTCAATTCAATACATTTATTTCAAGCAATTACACTCATATAATAAATGACCAATTCAATCATTGCCGATACAGTTTAAAATTTTCTCTATTAATCCATTTTGGTGATAAAGTATACAATTTACTTAATAAACTCGCACGCTATGGTGGCATAGTGAGTTCAAATCATGTTTTTATTAAAATATGTACCCGACGTATCGAGCGCATTACATCTCTCGCGGTGACCACCATTTTTTTTTCCATAGTTTAGATTTAAAAAATATAATATTTGAGATTTACTGCAAGAACTGATAATATTTGCGTAGACGTAAGTCCGCGAAGGCCAAAAGTCACCCAAATGTGACCCACCTTGTTCAAAATGTTTAAACAATACTTTTTTCAGATCAAACGACGACGCACCAACCATATTTCTTTCATGACCTGCTGGACTATGTTGAAAATCCGAGCTCAAATCTCATACATAACGACCCAGGTTAGTAAGTGGAAAGCCCATTCTTAAAGCTTATATAGAAACACACAGGTGACTGATCGACGACTTAAAATATTTAATTCGTTTTATTTCAGATCAAATGTATAATGAATACGTTTTTGGAGAATGCAAAGGTCATAAAACGTATTACACCAATTTAGTAATTAAGGGCAAAAAGTTGAGATATAAGCTTATTTATAGGGTAAGATTTTTGTTGAACAATACGCTACCTATTATAAGTTAAGGATACATATAAGTTAAGGTACTTAATTTTAGAATTCAATCGAGCATGTCAGTCTACCCCGTATTCAGAGACGTCAAATGCTTTTTCAATAAAAATTTGATGAGTGATTTATATATTATGTAATGTATGGAAAATTTCGTCAATTAATTAAGGTTCGATTTAATGGACGACTCTGAAGGCACTTAAACATAGAATATACTTCCCGCTCTTAATACCTATTTTATATACATATGAATACTAAAGTTTTTTAAAGCTTTTTCAGAATGATATAGAAGACCCAGCCCAAAGGCCGTTCAAAAAACAAATCCATCATAAGCGCTTTAAAGTTTGGTTTGCATGCTTTTCCAGGAATGGCTGAGGATCCATAATCACCCAAGCTGCATTATAGTCAGGGGCACTTCGCGGGTGGAGCAAATATCTAGGAAGCCTGCGTTTAACTTCTTGCTGTGTGTAGTTCGGTTAACATATATCCATAGTGAACGCGCGTTCAGGTACTTTTATATGGAATGGTATATACCTAAACATTTGAGTTTACATACGGATTGGACTATATACTTTTATGGGCCTTCGAAAGCTATTTATGGTGCTACTAGTTAGAGGACTTGAGGCAAACATTACAATTTCTCTATTTTATAAGTTCAGAGACCAAAAATATGCTCCTAGTTTTCTACCAAATAAATAAGTCTAGCTGTTGTTTTTATTTTTGTTTGATTAACATTATTTTCTAATGAAGTTTCTGAATAAGGTAATATATTTATGTACTTCAGCATCACGTTGTACAAGTAAATTGATGAGTTTACACGATGCGATAGTTAATTCTGAAGAAAAATGGTTTCTGTTGGAGAATGTCTACGACACATAACTAAGCCTAAAATATTTTATAGCAATAAAAATATATTGATTACCTATCGGACCTTGTGCTTTAATTCCGTGACTACTTTTCATTTATCCTATCAGTTTCATTTACCTATCCAACATCCTGGTGCAATCAACCCTTAATCTTCATATATTGTGAATTTAAGATGGATTGCACAAGAACTTAACCACGTGTCGTGACGTCAAATGCTTCCTTAGTATACTCTATTTCTTTTGAATTGGCACAAAATGTGGACTAATGTCGTCAATTTTCCAGCGGAGATTTTTCTTTCAAGAGGAAAAAGGTTTAGTAATTTTATTTCATTATTAGCCTATCTCTAAACCTTTTTCCTCTTCAGAAGCAATCGTCTTCGGCTGGAAAATTGACGACATTAGTCCACATTTTGTGCCAATCCAAAAGAAATATATTATAGAGATTTAATGAGTAATTTTAACGTGTAATGTATGAAAATTTACGTAAATTAGTCGATTTAATGGGCGTCTCTGAGTGAGACAGTTAAATCTGTTTAGTACCTATATATGTTAAAGAAACAAAAGCAGTTCGTTCAAATTTGTATTCTATGTTGCACGAAAATAAATATAGAACTCTTTAAAATTTAAAACGAACGTCATTTGTTTTTAAATATTTTAAGGCGCTATATCAAATAATATCACAAACTGGTAGCAAGTAAAAAGTTAGTTGACATTGGAAGAGGAACTGTAAAGATCTCTTTTAATTTAAAGTAGGCAAATTATCTTCTTCTTATATTATAAAATTCTCGTGTCACAGTGTTCGTTCGCGTACTCCTCCGAAACGGCTTGACCGATTCTCATGAAATTTTGTGAGCATATTGAGTAGGTCTGAGAATCGGCCAACATCTATTTTTCATCCCAAAATTCCCGCGGGAACGGGTACAACGCGGGTGAAACCGCGGGGCGCAGCTAGTCTTAATATATAAAACTAGCAGCGCTCCGCGGTTTTACCGGCGTTGTGCCCGTTTCCGTAGGAATTTCGGGATGAAAAATAGCTTTCCTTCCCGTTGAATGTGGCTATTCTTTACACAAAGAATTATTCGAATCGTATTTGGTAGTTTCTGAGATTAGCGCGTTCAAACAAACAAACAAACTCTGCAGCTTTATAATATTAGTATAGATTACGTATCACGTTGTTTGTCCGCGATGGACTCCTAAACTACTGAACCGATTTTAAATTCGAATTGCACACCGTGTGCAATTTGATCCAACTTGAAAGATAGGATCTTCTCAATTTATAGTGATTAGGGTGATCTGCTCCTTAATTTTTACTAGCAGCCCGTCGTGCTCGTTCCCATGGGAATTTTGGGATATAAAACTCTTGAAACACTTTATCTATTAAAAAAACCGCATCAAAATCTGTTGCGTAGTTTTAAAGATCTAAGCAAACATAGGGACATACAGCGGAAAGCGACTTTGTTTTATACTATTTAGTGATATGGCAAAACAACGTTTGTCGGTCAGCTAGTTATTATAAAGGTAATAATAGGTCTAATAGGTCTATTATTACTATATGGCATAAGATTTTCAATATGATATGTATGTATGATTACAATATGATATGTATGTATTAAAAAAAAGATAATGAGAGAGAGAGAGAGAGAGAATGTTAGAATATGGATCAAGATTGGAACAATCCAAACTAGAGTACCTTGATCTCTGCATTTAAACATTTTATACTTGTGTAAAAGCCGAACAAAGCTGGTTGTATTGGTTCATTGATAAAATAAAAGCAAAATAATGCATTAAAGAGAAGCAAAATGTAAATATTATTTAACAAATCCCAGGATATTTGGAAACCAAATGGAACAACAAACTAAATGTTATGACAAAAAACGACTGGAATTTCGTGAATGTTAAAACCAATTTAATTTGATTCACGCTTTATACAAGCTATTGCAACGTGCTTAGAAAAAATAATAGCAATGCATATTTTAATAAAGTTTGTGTTTTGTCATATTATCACAAGTAAGTTATTATTTGAATTTGTATCAAATAGCTCAACTTTCACGTTTTCGAAGTACAAATAGAGACTGCGGTTTTACTTGTGTCATATTCTTTCCCTGAGGAATTTTGGGAAAAATCCTGGTGTCGAAGTTTTGCACCGCTTTAAAAAAAGCCTTTGACACCGTCAATGATTGAAACAAACGGGACCGGCTGGTTAACGTGCCCCCCGAAGCACGGTAGCGCTTAGTCAAACAGGCCACGAGCACTACAAACTTTCGCATTTATAATATTAAAGTAGGATTCGCCAGGGTATAGAGAGAGTTAATGCATTTTTTAAGGGTTCTCATTATAATGTTATTAAATTAAGTTATTCAATAGGTGATCATAATTTCAGAACACACAACATTCAGTTACAAACATCACAGTGCTTTGAGTAACGTGGTGTTCACACAATTCGAAGGAGCTCCAGGTATGTGGCAGTTTTGAATAAGAATAAGAATGTTTATTTGTTAAACATGAGTAGTAATATTGTAAAGTTGGTAATTACTCTTTTGATAATATAACAATAAAACTCTAGTCCATACTCCTAGAAACATAATTGTATGGAAACGAGCACACAAAGTTAATCCTTAAACATTTGAAAGTGAATTCGCTGACTAGTGGTTTTTACACTCACTGAAATTCAATAATAAATAATTCGTAAAGAGGATGCTCTTCAATAATTTAGGATTTTACCGTATGGTCAAGAGGTTATTTTCTTATGGCTACAAAAAGCCGCCGCGGGCGAGGGCCGTATAGTCAAATATATAGACTCTCTTATTCATATATCAGCTGGAAAAGTAATGAAGGATTTGGTTCAAAACCTCTACCGATAAGACATCCGTTTATTGATAGAGAAGAGTCTCTTGAGTCTTCTCTTTGCAGAGAAGCATAGAGAACTGATTTGGTCTATCACTATTACTCCATCTCTGTTTATTTTCAGTACGTGTCCATAGTGAATATTACTTCGGTAAATGTATAAACAACTATAAAGAGTTTCTATATCATCATACATGGACCTACGAGGAAATAAAAGGCAAAATGATTGTACGGGTTGGTATCATGTACAATTTAAGTTTATGTTTGCAAAAGGTATCATGTATACAATACAAGTCAATTTTGTAACGGGAGATAAAAAGTAAAGTATTAGCTTGTAATTTCCCACTGCTGGCCAAAGGTTTCTCATTTTACTGAAGATTTTAGTACAGACATAAACAGGGGGGATATTTTTTAAAATTTGTATTGACTTTATGTTTGGACTGAGATTCTCCGATATTTCTGCTATGATGACACCGAAGGGAATGATGAAATCATTTTTTTACCATTGACGAGGCACGTGTAAAAGGTGTTCTCTCTGATTAACCATATTTATTTACATGTTACGGATACTATAGTTGTTCCTCCAGGGCTGGTTGAATGTGACTGAAGAGCCAGAGTGCGCGCTCCTCCGGGCCAGGTCTCCTTACACCGACATGGTCCGGTATCACCCCCTCAAGTTCAACGTAAGCATCTGCAGGATCCTGTACAGCCACGAATCAATGGTGTTCAAGTATTTCTACTACGAGTGGTATATATTTGTTGATGTCATGCCTAGTATTGAGTGGGATTTCTTTTTCTATAGAGAGTAAGATGTGATCCTTCATGTACAGAACAGAATTAATTCAAACTAATTGTTTAAGGGAATTTAAGTAACTGATACTACTACCTACATTTATACATACTACACATTAAAGTACTAACATGACACGATTTGTTTTTAACTTTATTTTATTGTATTATGTAGGTATTTATAGTTGTAAAAAAATGTTTATTATGTAAAACAATTTCTATAAACACTAATCTAGACGGGACTTAATTGCGAATAGAACATTTAACACATACGTTTCGGTCGTGTCGCAACGGCTGTGAGGTATGAATTAAATGTTTTATTCGTGACTAGCATCGCCCCGCGGTTTAACCTGCGTTGTCCCGTGTGAATTACGGGATTTTCTATACATATAAACCATCCCCTTAAATCACTCTATCTATTTAAAAAGCTGCATCAAAATCCGTTGCGTACTTTAAAGATCTAAGCATACATAGAGACAGACAGACAGAGGAAAGCGACTTTGTTTTATACTATGTAGTGATTAAGTCCCGTGAAGATTAGTGTTTACAATGTGTTCATATCGTGATAGTTTAAAATAGTGTAATTTCTATTAAGCTAGTTTTACAACCTAAGACTATTTCTGTTTTAAGATAAATAAAGCTTAGGTTAGAATGGAATGATTTCAGCAAGTAAACATTTTTACACAGGTTACTTTGGAGTTTCTCATAGAATCGGCTTTATTAGTTGACATTTTAGGACACAGAAGAAGAAATAAATATCAATGCAAAATTCTTATTAAATCATATTGGTTAATAACTTAGAAAATATGCAGCACAACTAAGATGAGTATTACTAATTATATAATTGTTTTTAAAACATCATACACTAATTGAATTGTTTCCGTATTATTGTTTTACTATTTAGTAAATAAATACAATACTGTTATAAAAGAGATTCGCTACAACAGTATTTATTAGTAGATATTAATTTGTGGTTAAATGTGTTCACTCCAATACTGAGTATAATAATAATTTCGCGTACATTGGAGTAATTTCATAATAATTTCGCTTAATGGAATCGTTTTCTTTAAATATTAATTATTTTTAATTTCATTTGTATTTAAACAATATTAAAATCATAACCATGAATGTAAATTTATTTTGTGAAATATTTTTGGTTTTGTTAGTTTTTGGTGAGTATATAGTACTTACATGACTTTTAGAAAGGCTAGTTTTTAGCGTAGCGGGACTAGTTGTTTAGGAACGTGCAGCTCCACCATAACTTTGATGGATGGGCGGTAGTGGCATTTTATCTGCGTTACCGCAAGGTGGTTATAATCGTTAGACAGTGTCGGAGGCCTTTACGCGATCTCAAATCTCCGACATGGGTCTGCCACTTGAATATACCTTTTAGTAAGTAATTTTGCACACCTGCTGTTTGTGTAGCATTAAAGAACAATGGGCAAAGTAGGCCCAGATTTTCATTTTATGTCGTTCTTATTGGATATGAGTCTACAGTCCATTGCAATTTGCCCATTTTCCGTTCTATCGTTAAAATATATTAATTATTTTCAGTTCAAAATGTTTATAGTTGGCAGTACTTCACTACGATGGACATGGTATTCAAAGAATTCTTTGTCGATCAAGAAGGTGAGTGACGCGCTGGTTACAGTGTGCAACTTATTTAGTTGTTTCATAAAGTTTTAAAACGAAAAACCGATTTCAATCTGGATTTTTATAGACTATCACGCTTGACAAGTTCTATCGTTTCTATACTTTTTTATAAGTCATTAGAAGTTAATCTGTAAGAGTAAGATTTTTTGATTCCCGCTCAACAATACGTATGGGCTTACGTAAACGTGTACAATTGTACACTAGCGCCATCAATTGAGTCGCGACCGAGCGGAATAGCTAGTTAAGTGTTAAGTATTAGCCTGTAATGTCCCACTGTTGGAAAAAGGCCTCTTATCTCAATGTAGATATTATTACAGTGAGGAGGATGAGGTGATCTCAAACCCGAGCCATGTTTGAGAAGTAGGAAACATGTTCCACTCGACTCGGGAATCGAACCCGGGACCTCAGTCTTGGCAGGCGAATGGATATTCCATTAGACCAACAAGGCGTCAGAGAGCTAATTTTGAAAATATACTCTCATGTTTTAATTCGAGGAAACTTTAGTACACTACAATCCAAACCACCCCAAAATACTTCAAAAGAACTTGTTCTGTTTTCAGTGGTAGTACACAGCGAGTATCGATACGGCAAATGTAAGGATAGAGAGGAATTAAAATATTACAACCATGTGCATATCAAACATCTGGACATTCTCGGAAAAGTAATAGTTCGAGTAAGTAACGAACTCTTTATTATCTCATCGTTTAATTATAGGTAATCTAAATACCTACGCATAAAACATCTGTACAAGTCACTGACTCCCAACTAGTACACTTGTGAATGTACCTCCCTCATTTCTGTAATATACCAGAAATCTCACTCACAAATAATTTCGTAAGAGTAAGACCGTTTGTCCACCGCCGCCGGCACCGGACCGTCACCGGTAACGAGATGTCGGCGCCGAAGTAGCGGTAGATACATTTAGAGCGTTTTGCTTTAGCCGCGTGTCCACCGCACATCCGTCACCGGGCGCCGTCATCCCGGACGACGAATTTGCGAGTAAATCGGCGTGACCGCTAAACCGGGCCCGAGATTTTGATGGGCCGATGTGCCGGCAATACAAAACATATGAACTTGTGCACACACTGCCGTCGCCGTCGCACCGTACACGAGCTCAGTTATTATTTTGTCTGTCATCAATTATCATTATATAGCATTGTATAGTAGACTAGCAGTGCCCCGCGGTTTTACCCGCGTTGTGCCCGTTCCTGTGGGAATTTCCTACGCCTTCGAAGGTACAAAATTAGTAGAAGAAGTTGTCGCCGGTTTAACCTAGCCATCACTTTATTTCTTCGAAAACGCGACTACCACGCATGCCAGCTGGAACAAACTGAGCCGGCGAAATCGGTCGCGGTGGACACGGTGCCGGTCCGGTGCCGGCGGCGGTGGACAAACGATCGCCGTCACGTCATAATAAAATCGGCCCGAAATAATCTCGTTCCCGGTGCCGGTCCGGTGCCGGCGGCGGTGGACAAACGCTCTAACGCCCGTACTTAAAGACGTCAAATGCTTAATAGGTATTTAATGAAATCTAACGTCAATTAGTTTAGTGTTGATCTAATGGATGGAGTGTCTCTGAGTGCAGCACTGAGAGATAGATTTTCAACAGCTAACGTACGAAAAATTATGTCGTTAATCAATCGATGAATTGAAGTCTCTGGGTACGGCAGTTAGATATGCTAGGGTAAAATAGCTATATTTTAAATAATTGTTTATTCAAGGGTTATATCGATGTGATGCGAATACCGACGTGCATTGTACTACGGGCTACTTCGTACGAAGAGGATTTGTTCAGAACTACGGCGTATAACTTCCAGTTATGTGTGCCTCGGGTGTCCTACTGCCACACACACTTTAGGTTTAAGTATCATTACTACGAGTGGTACATTCCACTCAACTTCTACGGTGGCATGAACTGGGACATGTACTTCTTTGGACCACAGTATGCAAAGTGGGCTTAATAAAATAGAAGTCTTTGTTATCATCCTGTATATAACACGTCCGAATATATTAGCACCAATGTCACTATCCTTCATGGAAATTTAGATAAGATAGCGCTAGTATTATGAGTTGTCCATTGATTTTACACCTGAATATGTTTATGTAGTAGACAGTCATATGCCAGGGTGGAAAATTGAAACTTCGGCATACAACATCAAAACTATTATTTAAGTTGATAGTTTAAGGAATAATCGACCTAGATTTATAATTATTGACTTATGTATACAAATAAAGCACAGTACATTTTCCAATATACATTATTATTTAGATTCTATTCGGATTGATCAGACTTGGCTCCGCTTTGGGGGAGCGGCGGAGGTGGTACATTGGGTATGGCTGGGTCCTTGGAGGAGTAGTTGAGGAGGTTGAGATCGCTGGGCTCTGGAGGGGGGGTCTGTGGGTTTTGCTCCGCGGGGGCAGGAAGGGCCCTAAACACAGGGGCACCTGCTACCGGAAATCTCGTTGGCAACAAAGATATACTTGGCCCCAAAACATTAGGGAGAGGACGATACAACGGAAAACTATAAGGCCCTAAGCCATACGGATCATAAGGATCGTACAATCTGACACCAGGGTACGTGTACGTAAGAGGCCCCAGATGCGTGAAGCCATGGTAAGCAGGGTTAAGTCGGCCTAGAGGTAGCACTTGAGGAGGAAGTCCAAATTCGTTTAGGGGGATTGGAGACTGAGTGTTTGGTGGTGGCGGTGGCGCTGCTGTACTGGGACTTTCTGGGGCTGGTTCAGGGTTGGCGGCTTCACTGCTCTCAGTGGTGGTGGGGGGTTTTTCGGTAGCAGGAGCATCGGAGCTGCTGTCTGGAGTCGGTTGGTCTGAAGGTGCGGGAGCCGGCTGGGATGGCTCAGGACCTTTCGACGGCAGTGCTCCTGGAGGCAGTATACCCTGAAACATAACATTATAAATAGTTAAGCACTTGTGTTAGGATAGGAGATAATCAAGTTAATAATAATCAAGGATCAATTATTTGGTATTTTGGTATTATGATATACTTAGATGTAATATGGAGATTAAATATTTAATGATTAAATAATTACTAGGGCTATTTAATTACGCACGATGTTGTATTTGCATAATGTTTTGTATATTTCCACGTGTTCTAGTATGTTTGAAAAACGTATATAACTTGCAAAGGTTGTAGTTGTAAACTATTGCCTTAAAAATCTTCCTATTCAAACGTTAGCCACTTACAGATAAACTGAAAGTGCCGTGCAGAGATTTATCATTATTTTAAGTGTTGACATTGTCAGATGAGTCAGGTTACTGCAAGGTAAATGTAGAGTAGAAATACATGAATTTAGTACAAAAATTCTTCAATCCTTCATATTGCTTTGAGTGCCTGCAACCTGCAGTGCCTGCAATGATCTAAAAGTGTGCCCTAACAAAATTATGATCTCAAAACTTACATTTCCGACACCGAATTCGCTTCCGTAAAAAACTGGAACTCCAGGATATGCGAATGGGTCATGTATGACTGGCTGGTACACTGGATATGCTTTGCTAGGCTCTAGGTTTTGGTTCGACGTGATGAGGGCATTGTAGACCTTCGGTATCCGGCCTGGAGTAGGCTCTGCATTGACAGCAATTAGTAGCACGCTTATTAACTGAAATAGAGTGAAAGGAAATACTTATTATATCTCTTTATTTTTTCCCTTTTTCTTTTTATCTCCTCTCTTTGTTATTGGAATACTATTGAGTTTGGACGCTAATCTATACTAATATTATAAATCTGAAGAGTTTGTTTGTTTGTTTGTTTAAACGCGCTAATCTCAGAAACTACTGAACCGATTTGAATAATTCTTTTTGTAATAGATAGCCACATTCAACGGGAAGGTTATAGGCTATTTTTCATCCCGAAATTCCTACGGGAACGGGTACAACGCGGGTAAAACCGCGGGGCGCTGCTAGTTCTATATAAATTAGGTACTTTGTTGGTAGCGATGTTATTGGTCATTATGTATTATTACAGGTTCAGAGGACTGTTTGACTGTTGTACGTAGCTTAAGTGATTACTACTGCACCACGTCTATCAGGTAACTATTTGGTATATAGTCGTTTTCCTCATTTCGCGATTAGATGTGTCGTTTACTACTGAGTGAGGTTACAAGCCTATGAGTTATTTGCCATGCATGAGACCCTTGCGGTCTTAGTCCAGCATAAAAGATTTCGCAAACAAAAGGTGGATTGTCCCTTTTAAGGTCAAAAATGCAATTACTCCAACTGAACAGAACTAACAGGGAAAGAGACACTTACTTGATTAACTGTACTCTCAACTTGAAAGCTCTACATCAGATATTCAAGAATTGTTTTCCTGTAACATTGATATGTCAAAAGTACTTCAATAGCACTAGCTACCTAACAAGCATTTAGATGGAAGCCCGATAAATTGTACGTAGTTCATTGATAAATATTTATATTTACCTCATCAATAAACAGAAACTAGTTTTTTGAATTGCATATAAATTACGAAGTCTAGGGTGTAATTAGGATTTGCCTTGAACAAAGTAATCTGATTCATAAGTGATATTCATAACGAACTAGAAGCAAGTATGCTGCTGTGGAATATTTTGTTGGGACATTACTCAGACTCTTAAGTTTGTCATAGAGCTTTTATTACATGTATGTGTTACGGCTAATACCCGAAGTGCGGCTACACCTAGTTTTAGCCGGTTAGAACTAGGTGCATATATATGTCATTTTAATGAAAAGAGAGAGATTAAACATGAAAAAAAAACCCTAACCTACCGAATAGTAAGTAATTCGGTAGGTTAGGGTTTTTTTTTTTCATGTTTAAACTCTCTCTTTTCATTAAAATGACATACGGCTAATATCCGAAGTGCGGCTACACCTAGTTTTAGCCGGTTAGAACTAGGTGTAGCCGCACTTCGGGTATTAGGGTCTAGACAGACGGACTGCAATTCAACTGCAATCCGACTGCCAAATGGCAGTTCAGATGCAGTTTGAATGCAGTTGGCTCGACTGCAATCAAACTGCACGTCGACGGGCAGTTGGCGTGCAGTTGGCGTGCAGTTGGATTGCAGTCTGAGTGCAGTTACAACGACTAACTGCACTCAGACTGCAATCCAACTGCACGCCAACTGCCCGTCGACGTGCAGTTTGATTGCAGTCGAGCCAACTGCATTCAAACTGCATCTGAACTGCCATTTGGCAGTCGGATTGCAGTTGAATTGCAGTCCGTCTGTCTAGACCCTTAGCCGTAACATATGCATCAATTAGGTGGCGTTATGTTCTTTCTGTGGATCACCACTAAATCTCTATGTGACTTTAAAATGGACTAATTTGAAGTTGATTAAGTAATCTACATGTACATATTATGTACATACATATAAAAGAAAGTCGCATTAGTAACACCACTTATAACTCAAGAACGGCTGGACCGATTGTAATGATCCTTTTTTCATTTTATTTATCTTAGTCATAATAATAAGATTAATAAGTAATAAAAATCCTGAAATTCCCAAGGGAACGGGAGCGCTCCGGGTGACACCGCGGGGCACAGCTAGTATCAATTAAACCAGTTTTTGAAGGGTTGATATTAGATCAAAATATTAAAACTACACAACCTATAACTAATCAAGAACCTCCATTGCTTGTTAGTTTTTGGTTACAATAAATAAGGATTGTTTTATTATTCTACTAGCAGCGCCCCGCGGTTTTACCCGCGTTGTGCCCGTTCCCGTGGGAATTTCGGGATTAAAAATAGCCTATAACCTTCCCGTTGAATCTATTACAAAAATAATTATTCAAATTGGACCGATAATTCCTGAGATTACCTCGAACATACTAACAAACAAACAAACTTACAAATTTTACCTCTTTATGATATTAGTATAGATTTAACCCAATATTATACTACTGAATTACCTCAGAAGTGCTCAGGAGATACGGAACATAATACATAAACCTTCCTATATCATACTCCTATGGCCATACAATTATTATAGCTACCTTTATGGCAGTATCGCCTTTACTACTTAACTATTACCAATTGCTGGCACTGCACTTGCCTATAGGTATTCAATCAACACACCTGATATTTTTAGAGCATATAAAATAACAAATTCCGATAAAAAGCGACACATTTACACATAATTACTACTTCAAAAATATCCCAACCCAGTTCATTTAACAAGACATATAAAATTCTTTGCTGTTATTTGAACAAGTAAATACCCACGCTCTACATTTAACGAATAAATGGCCTGTTTGTTGCTATAATCGTTTATAATTAACTAATATTGTAGACTATTAAGTTATAAGTACATAATTTTATGTTTTAAAATAACCTTTCGGTATTTTACGTCCTAACCCAACCAGTTTCATTTATTGGTATTCTCAGTATACTTCGGCCCATATGCCTAGTTGAAATGTAAGTGTTTTTAGTTGCTATGTCGCACTTTTTATAATTTCAATTTCTAACTAATTGTATGCCAAATGTTGTAATTTTAATACCAACTTAACATCTCGGTTCCTTGACATGTTAATATATGTTCCCGTTATTTAAAAAAGTATGAGCCTTAATAGGACACTAATAAATCATTTATTGTTATCAGCCGTTGTCCCGCTACCTCCCTTCCTTCTTTCCACGTATAAATCAACTAGCACCGTCCCTCGGTTTCACCCGCGTTGTGCCCGTTCCCGTGGGAATTTCGAGACGAAAAATAGCCTAATAACCTTTCCGTTGAATGTGGCTATCTATTACAAAAATAATTATTCAAATCGGACTGATAATTCCTGAGAGTACCTCGAACATACAAAGCAAACAAGCTTTCAAATTGTACCTCTTTATATTATTATTAGTATAGTATTACGTTAATAATTATTTATTCGATCCGATTCTGGTGATATTATCCCAAAGATACAACCGACATGGAACCGTCTAAATAAATACAACTAAAATCATTGTCGTTAAAGTTCAATACAGGTCATGGGTACACAAGTAATTCATCTAGTTACCGCGAATAATTGATCAGTGTCCGGCGCAGGCGCACTCCCGGAAACACGGCCAATGTCGACGCCAGACCGAGCCAAGGTCTAAGAAATGGACAACCGCCTTCCAATTAGACAATTAAATATTCAAATTGATCAACTGCTTACAATACTCAACGAAAATAACCTTTAAACCATTGTAATAAAGGACAGCGGACGTTGTAACACATATTGTGATTTAGTTCTTAGTTCCTGCAGCCATTCATTTGTTTTTTATTATTATAAATAACAATATTAATTTCTTGTTCATAAATTATGTATGTGGTAGTAGGTAGCAAAAAATAAGTGCGGGGTAAGTAGTTAGCTTACATACCTTTGTCATTTTGATAATTTAGTATAATAGAAGTATGTGTGTGTATGAGTTTCATTGTATTTACTTCTTTTTCAAAGTGATTATAGTATAAGCCTGTAATGTCCTACTCTAATCTCGATAGTTGGTAACTGTTACCATTCAATATTCACATAAAATTACATATATCTTCTAAATTTTCTTACAAGTAATCGATTCATTGAATCAAGTTGTAGTTGAAGAGATAAACAGCTTTTAGGACATTTTATACGTAACTCTACCAATTAGGTACTAAGATAAAAATGTCATCCTCTCTTAATACAAAATCGGCTTTCCCGAACATGGTTGCAGCCGATAAGAGCGCTTATTAATACAATTATACCAGAATAATACCTTCTACAGAACGCTACGGCTTAAAATTTACACAAAGGATATAATATAAAGGAACCATACAAGTGTAAATAAAGAAAAGGTTGACATTTGCAATTTGCATCGAGGTCTGTGCATCATTTCGCATTCTCTTAAGGTTTTTGGGGTCGTTGAACTGTCACAGACATAGGACTCTGACTCTGTGACTATTTCGTAATCTGTGTAAAGGTTTACCAGCCAACGATTGATCTAGGAGTTCTTTGTTTAGGAGGGTTTGCTTTGGCCTATCAGGCTGTGAGCGTTAATAAGTGAACGGAGTGATGTCGAAAGTTGTAGACCATCTAAATGTTAATATGGATATGGTATGAGAGGATTGGATATGGTTTATCTATAAAATAAACAGAAGCAACAATTTCACTCGTCCCGTGAAGCACAGTAGTGCTGCATAGAAATACTACTGTCACTCTCACATTCATGTAGTGGTCAGGTTGCAAGTAGCTAACAATCGCTATGACCTAACATCGTTTAGGCAAACTACACTATGAGCTATGAGTTACACTATCGTACTAGACTAGGAGAAAAGATTATTTTGTCTACGTGCAGTAATGACAAGAACAATAAATGTTAAAAGAAGCAAAAAACAAAATGACTAAGATTTCAAAACAATGTTCATGAGACGCGGAAACCTATAAGTCATTCGTTTGTTCAGTAAAGGACACATACTTAGAGCAAATAATTGCAAATATTTCTCACAAAATGGATTATTCACAGAATACTTTCGTTGCCGACATTGGAATATGTAAGTTGGTTTCCAAGAAGGAGTGACTCACAGACAATGATTCGATTGGAACCATTATTTAAATTATATATCTCTTGCAATGACTTGTATAACACCTACTATAGTACAGAATGCATAACTTAATAATTATTTTAAGTATTAACCTTCTAGATAATGCTAGGTTCTTAACGTCCGGGCTGACTTTTTATTACATTTTTAATTAAGTTAGACTAATTTATTTTACTAATTAGTATCTACCTACATGTTGTGTGACATAATGAGCTATACTTGCACAATATTTAAAGTGCTATAGTTGTTTAACTCACGAGTACCCCTGAGCTATATTTGTAGTTGTAATGTTTTAATACTCGTGTTTGTGTGCGAAACTTCCAGTACCGTTGGTAAGATCATTATTCATTACATATATTGCATTTGGTATTGCTCATTTTAAGTATTTTTTCCTTTCATGCTGCTACTTTAAAGAATATTTTGACGCGAACCAAGATAATATGGCAAAAGGGCGCTCGGGAGATAAAACAATAAATTGTGTACATGAATGAGGCAGACAAGCCCGTTGGCACAGTGGCAGTGAGAGCGCTTACTGTGTCCCTTACACATTGATGGTTGCGGGTTCGATTCCCGCACGGAGTCAACAATATGTGAAGACATAGTTGTTGGCGACGACGTCTGGGTGTCAATTATAATATTCTTATAAAGTATTTGTGTATCAGTTAGTTAGATTCCATATTACAAGCTTAGAGCTTAGTTTGGGTCTAATTAACCGTGTCTGAATTTGTCCGGGTATATTTATTATTATACAGTTTTTGTATAACATGCTTCTAATGTTTTCTAATTCGGAACTAAAAACAAATACTTTTCCGTTCCTTTTTAATTAGCTATCAAATTCATGTAAGGATTATTATATACAATCTGTAAGTTCTACAGTCGAGGAAAATCCTTTAAACTTGCCAAGTGTATCAATTTAGTCTATACATATAGTAGAAATGAACTGCCTGTGTGACATCGCGACGCTCAAGTTAAATAGGTATCGTCTTATTTGGTACACTGGTTCCGGAAATAGTAAGCGCCATTCAAATAGCGTTGAAAGAATTATTCCTAACTAGCAGCGCCCCGCGGTATTACCCGCGTTGTTCCCGTTCCCGTGGGAATTTCGGAATGAAAAGTAGCCTATAACCTTCCCGTTGAATGTGGCTATCCATTACAAAAAGAATTTTTCAAATCGGTTCAGTAGTTTCTGAGATTAGCGCGTTTAAACAAACAAACAAACAAACAAAACAAACTCTTCAGCTTTATAATATTAGTATAGATTAATGATCTTAGCGAGATGTTATGAAATTGCGATAGATGGATTGGAACATCTAGCTAATAGTATGATTAGTAGGTTAGTGGCCAACCCTAGTGCTGGAGTTTTCAAACTGGCCTCCGATTTAGTGTACAATTTCAGATATAACCTACCTACTAATAACTAACTATGGTTTATTATAAAAAAGACTACAAGTGATAAGTATATTGATAAGTAAGTTTGGGCATAGAAGGAAGGGGAGGGCCTTTGTCCAGCGGTGGGACTCAAATGGCTGATAGTAATAATAAGTAAATTCTTTTTTAGCATGATATACTGTAGGTACTTTTATCCATCCAAGAATAACTTGAAGCCTTAATATAAATTGGTTAGTAATTGCTAGTGTAAGCTAATTTTACAAAATTAGATACAATTGTCCCATTGATCTATTAAGCATTTATTTTTATAGAGATGATTATGTTAATGCATTGTTTTCATGTCGACACGCAATCTAAACAAGGAATCACACTGGAAAGCACCTTAAAGGAATTATTTTATACAGTAGTGTCCTGCACTGCAGAGGATCTTTGGAAGGTAATGCAGTAGACCTGGCTATATCCTGGTCTGAACATATTTTACTTAAAATAACCATCTTGGATCGAAAATAAGAAGAATAGGTACTAACCTTAGGTATTTGACCAGTCATTTGACAGCTATTTGACTAGATCTAGATAAGTGTACCTAAATGATTATTTTATCAAAAACAAGTAGGACCCGCGGTTTTACCCGCGTTTCTGAAGGGAATTTTATCTAGGAATCAATACTAAACAATATAAAACAGACTATCGAATACAAAAAGTATTATTCGAATATGACTGTTAGTTCCTGAGATAAGTCGTTGAAACAAACAAGAAATTCAGTTCTTCAGCTTTATAGTATTAGTATCTACCTACTACATATATAGATATATATAGCTAGATGGATGCAAAGTGTAGATATAAAACATATTCAACAGAATTTCTGTCAACTCTTGCTGGTTCTTGTATGCTAAAAGTTATTTTAATGAATTGGTTCGTTTATAGGAGCTGCTTTGGATCCAAACTAAACACAAAGGTTTGTCATTGACGTAACTTTCCTAAAGTTAAGGTTATGGAATTAACAATATTGTCGTTAATAAGGTTGAAGAAACCATAAAGATGTAATCCGACGATGAGTGACGTTGAATCACCTTCGAACAGACACCGATTTATTAACTTATTTACTAAAAATGAGATTAAATTTAAGTTGATAGACGTCAATGGTTCTCAAACTTTTACAAAAGCCAAAACCAGTATTAATGTGCAGTTATACAATAGTGTATTCTGTGATATATGTATTTCATAACTATAGTAATTATCTATACTAATATTATAAAGCTGAAGAGTTTGTTTTGTTTGTTTGTTTGTTTGTTTGTTTAAACGCGCTAATCTCAGAAACTACTGAACCGATTTGAATAATTCTTTTTGTAATAGATAGCCACATTCAACGGGAAGGTTATAGGCTATTTTTCATCCCGAAATTCCCACGGGAACGGGTACAACGCGGGTAAAACCGCGGGGCGCTGCTAGTAATATTATATACAGCAACGACGGCGATGGCGCGATGAGCTAGTATTGTTTCGGAAGGACTGGCCCAGTCTAAAGAGTCACTTAACAGAGCCAGTAAGCAAAGAGAGAGGAGAGATCTTGCCCAGTCGTGGGAGTCCCCAAGTGTGGATCACAAACGATTCTCTAGAGGATGCTAAAGAGAGTGATTTTTTATTAGTAATGTATGAAAAATTACGTCAATTACGAATGAATTGAATTATTTTATAGATTTTGTTGACGTCTCTAACTGTCTCACGGTACTAAATATAGTTATGTATTTATTTAGTACCGAATAAGCTACACAATATTTGAGATTCATGGGTTAAGTTTAAGAATCTCTGGCTTAGTTCCATCGCTTAGGAACAAGATTGCACAATCCTCGATTGCCATGGACCATCAGCAATCAAACGTGATGTAGAAATTATGTAAGACACTGTTTATGTTTGTGTCATTGAGTCAAAATTCAGGCACACCCAGAACTAAGGTACAACAGGTACACACAACAGAATGTGTGGCCGACCAATTTAAATTATAGTTTCTTTGTACACTCAACAAAGGAGATGGTGGAACCGTTTTACGCGCTTTTTTATTATAGTTACAGAATATACAAGATATAAATGTGGTATATGGCGGCGGTGAATTAGGCATTATATACGTTATGGGTACTTCTTTACGTATTTATACGTTAACCTGACATGCACAGCAATTAAAGTTTTGTAGTGGCAGTGGTTGATGGAAAAAAATTACGAACAAACAGTGGTCGACTGCGACATTTGCTGATTGTATCTAAGACATTTTCATCCATTTATAATCTAAGTTTAATGTCCTAATCGTAAATAATTAATCAAAAAACATCATCATCAATAAAGTGATCGGCGCAAAGAGGACTAAAACGAATAGAACGCAAGTCATTGATCTTCTTAATCGCAAGCTTTTGAAGCATGACTACGATTAGTTATGGTGCCCATAAGCAACTAGACGATATCATCGAGATAAGGTTTACAGGTTAAAGAACTGGGCAGGTAGATACTTTTAGAAATGTTAGAAGTACTATACAAATTCTTCCAAAATAGCGATTTTTTCCCCCAGCGTTCCCATGGAAATATCGGGTACAAATAATTGCATGCACTATGTATGCCTATTTTTAATGTCCAACGTCTAGTCAATATCTAAGTATGTCAAAATTCGTCCAAATTGTTTTACCAACAGATAAAGAAAAAAGTGATTGTTCTTTATTCCTCCTTTGGGTACGGCACCCAAATATACAATAGGTTTATGTCTGTCAAAAGAGATACCTATTTTTCAAAATCGATCTACTTAGGTAAGCTGTCTTACAAAAATAAAAGAAATTAGTTGAGATCAAGTCAGTTTGACACTTAAAACCACAGAATATTAACAGTAACTACACCTATTAGTGAAGTATCGATGGAATAAAGGATATAAAAAGTGCGATAGGTGTCATTAAAGAACAATGGCTTACAAACTACTGTAACCGTTTGTCTTTACCTTTAGACACTTGCCTATTGCAAACAAGCCAATGTATTATTATATATTAGAGATCTGTTACAAACGCAAAAAATATAATATACCAATGTAACTCTTGACTACTTCTGAACCAAATTAAAAACGGTTGCAAAACAGCCATATGATTCTGATGCAATTAATAAACTTGACATTGGCAGAATGCGTGGTCGTGCTTTGCCATTAATTTATTTCAGAAACATGGTAGGTCTTATTTGGATTACGAACTTTTTGAAAGCATTTTCTTGGGACAATATTGGTTTGAATTCGGAATACAATTATGAACTTGACATTGGCATCATAGTAGTTCTGTGTTGCCAGTAATTTATTTAAAAAATGCAAAGTAATATAAATAAGGAACATTTTTAGGGGGATTTTCTAAGATGAAGGACGAAACTTAATTAAAATTTAATGGTTAAGTTAATGTATGTGATCATAATTATTGCTAAAGTTTGTTAGTGGTTTGTTAATAAGTCGTAAAAAGAGATGAATAGGGACTTACGCGCAATGTATGAAGCTTAACGGCCATGTTGGCGCTCCGGCGAATGGTCGTTGAGTGGCAGTCGCTGTGGTGGCTGCGTTTGCGCACCTTGCTAGTACACAATGAACTTGAACGTCTAGATGTGGTACTTTCAGTTACCTTTACATTTTGCTTCGCAAATGGTATCGTGGAAAGTTTTCATTGGTATAATGCTTGCGATGGAAGTGCTTACGTCTTGGACGAATCATACCAATATAATTATTTCCTTATGTCTTTTTATTTGCTGTTGATCGTGGTTTTTCGTAGTGACGGAGATCGTATTAAATACGTCACATAATACGTACAAACTTTCCTTTACCTTTTTGCTTCTTTTTACAGTCAAGGTAGTCTTGGGATACGACCAACAAGTTTACATTTTCCTATTGTAAATTAGTAGGACCTTCTTGCCTAGAACTTATATTCAATAGAAACAACTCCCGTAGGTATTTGGTATGTATGATGATGTTTCTTCAAATAGGTAGGACAGCACTATTCGTCAATTACATAAAAAAACTCAATCTTTCCAGCAAGTATCACAAACACCTCAAAGCTAACCCATCCAGTAATAATCTAACCGTTTAACTCTTCGGCCGCGTCCTTGCTAGCGAATGCAACGGACTGTGCTTTGTCTTACTAAGCTGATAAGCTCCTCGACTACAGAGATACTAAGCCTCATTTAGGCCACTTGTCCTTAGAAACAACTTATCGCCAGATCGCTTGTCATTTTTATGGACATTTTGCTGATAGCTATCTCAAGGATAGCTTACGGGATAGGAAATTGATCATAATTTACATTTTAATTGTGTCTGTTTTGTTATTGTATCCGGAGGACGGATTTATTGGTTCCTTTTATTATTATTTGTATTATCCGAACGAATCGGTGTTTGAGTTTTGATTATAGGTGAAGTACCTAACTAATTGTTGTATTTGCATAAACATGTATGCGCTTCACATTTACCGTAGTTTTAACTATGTGCATCTCATCTATCAATAAAGAAGCCATTGAGTTATATCTACTAATAGTTCATATAACTCAATGAAAGAAGCTTAGGCCACGAGTGCTAACTCCCACTGCTGGGCATAGACCTGTCATTACAGTGTCAATTAGAAATAAAGCTATTTTGATATATGTAGGTACATACAAGAGATGCATAAAATATCTATAATGTTTTTGAATACAATTTTAAATATCTTTTGTTCACATTCAGAAAAGGTCCACTACGTGTAATGCCATCTGTTATGTGTTTGTCGAACTAATTTGTCGCTAGATTCGTGGTTCGTAACTGGTTTGGTTCTATAAAATACAAATTGTAAAACCACAGCTTATTTTAAGTTGCTAGTAAATAAACAGATGGCGTTTTTTAAAACTAATTATTTGCAGATCAGATAAAACAAATAAGGAAGAATTTGCTTGTATCCTGCCATGGTTTTCTACTATTTCACAATTTTACGATATATATTTTTACGGGATAAACCGACGGACGTCGGGACTGCTATCTGCTATTTGGGATTGCTATCAGCAGATAGCAGCCTGCTCCGTAGTGATGTCGGGATTGCTACAACCGTTTTGGTCCAGTCGTAGTCCAGGCTCTAATACCTAATCATAAGCGATAAATACTTTGTACTCACCTCTTTAGTTTTATTCCACGGAGCATTGAATCACTGCCCGCGGGCCACTATTACCTACGTGGTTATTCTTTGCTCTGTGTCTTATTCACTTAGCCCTCTTTCCCTCAAAATCATGTGTTCCCAATACGATAATCTTCCTCCACCACCAATATAAATCCCCCAATCAAAATCTTCGAATGTAATTTAACTTAAAACTCCAAAAAACACTTATCTATAATCATAACACTCAGTTGAAAGTGCTAATCTGTAGTCATCATGGCGGTCAGTATAAATTTGTAATTTCATTTATCAGTTCAATGAACAAACATTATTGAATTTGTTCTGGAATAAGTCTGCGAGTCAAGGCCGGTCGATACAATATCAACTATTTATAGTTTATGAAATCTATTTACTTCGTCCCATACTCGTATATCAATTATAAGTCTGACTCCATTTGAGAGTTTGACTCCATTAATGAAGTTGTTTGTTTGTTTTATGTGCTGCTTGATTACAATTTAAATTATTGTTCTGGAATTATATACCTTTGTATTTATTTTTGTTAATTCTCAGGCTTCATGTCGAGGCATTATGTACCTATGTCCGGTCTCAATAAACGATCTCAATCAGAGAGGGAAGATCAACTTCAGTAATTTCTAAGAAAATATACGTAATTAAAACCAGCTTTGCAATCCGCCGTAAATCGATAAATTGATCTATTTCAATACTTTTAGTAAGAAAGTGATTTACAATTAGTCATAATATACATTGTTAGAAGTTGCTTTTAGTTGTGTTTGAGTTTTTATATAGAGGTAAAATTTGTAAGTTTGTCTGTCTGGTTGTTTGTTTGTTTGTTTGTTTGTTTGTATATTCGACCTAATTACCAGTCCGGCTCCGGAATTACCAGTCCGATTTGAATAATTCTTTTTGGAATAGATGCATTCAACGGGAAAGTTATAGGCCATTTTCATCCTGAAATTCCCACGGGAACGGGTGCAACGCGGGTAAAACCGCGGGGCGCTGTTAGTTGTAAATAAAATCATTCTTTACCGATTTATTTCCTTCTAATACCACACTAACTCGAAGTTACCATGTAATAGATGTAACATGGTATTCTGTTGATGCAATTCAAGATTGGTGCAAGAGAAACATCTGAACTAATCTAGGTCAGTCGCTACCTCCAAAATTATCAACGCGGTAGTCTTTACTTCTTGTGAAAGAAGCTGGATACCATTACCGCGAAATTGTGGTTCCAAATAATTATTATGGAATGTGCCTTTTGCAATGAATTTTGTACCTTGTACTGCGAGAGTTGTAGCCCTAGATGTGGTGTACCTTCTAGATTTTTTGTCTTTAGTTCCTGTTCGTGTTCCTGTAGGTATCTAAAGGAGTTAAAACTACTGATAAAAATCAATAATAAAAGCAACAACGCTGTAGATTAAGGGTAGAGTTTGTGTTTGGGGTTCCTTACCGAAAGGGTAAAAATGGGACCCTATTACTGAGACTTCACTGTCCGTCTGTCCGTCCGTCTGTCACCAGGCTGTATCTCAAGAACGGTGATAGTTAGACAGTTGAAATTTTCACAGATGATGTATTTCTATTGCCGCTATAACAACAAATACTAAAAATAAAATAAAATAAATACTCATGAGGGGGCGGGCTTCCATACAATAAACGTTTTTTAGGCTACAGTAATGGTACGGAACCCTTAGTGCGCGAGTCCCACTCGCACTTAGCCGGTTTTTTATTGTTTCAAGGCACTTGTATCTGGAACTACCAGTACCAGTAAGATTTGAATTAGGAACACTTTACTTTGAAATCATACCATACCATGCTAGAAACGAAAACGTTTATGTTATCAAAATACAATTAAATTGGAGATTAAAGTGATAAATTATGTTTAAAGGTGCAGAAAACATAAACAAGAATGATCTAGATGACCCCAGATATCTATAGGTAATTAAGATAAGAACTTTCTATCTATTTACGACTTGTAACGCACTCACGTTTACATTATCTTATTAGTTATTAATAAAACATAACCCCACGTATACGACAGTGGATATGTCAACTATAACCAAAACATATTTGCATAACCATAGACATAGAGACCATTTCGCTCAGCTCTTCTCTGCATAAACCGCATGAGCTTACGACAGTGGTTATGTCAATTATACCCAAAAAGTATTATCATACACAACCATAGAATATAAACTTCTTCGCTCAGCATAACTAAATAACGTGTTAACGACCACAGAGCCAAGCACTTACTCTTTATTTCGTGCTTACGACATTGGTTTGGTTATATCAATTATAACCAAAAAGTATTAGCATAACCATAGACCTTCTTCGCTTAGAGGTTAACTGCATACCTGTATGGACTTATGGCAGTGGTTATGTAAATTATAACCAAAAAGTAAAGTTATACTGAGAATAATAGTCATTCATGTCCTGCTATAGCATACCATAGAGTATGGTTTCTTACTTTAATGCTGCCATTATTACAAATTATAGTCAGGGTGCTTTTCTACCAAAGCAACGAAACTATGTGATTGTTTCTAATATGCTATGCTATGCAGCAGCAACTCGCTGCAAACACTAAGAAGCATTTATCATAATACTAGCCGTACCCCGCGGCTTCGCCCGCATTTATTCCGTTACTGCTTCCCGTTAAAACCTTTCTTGGATTACGACAAACATTTCAAAACCAGAATCTGCAAAATCGGTTCAGCCGTTCTCGGGTTTTAGTGAGACTAACGAACTTGATTTTTATATATACATATTATATGATTTTGATATATATAGATAGATAGAAGATAGATAGATTACTTTCTTGAATATTTTATTGAGTAGCATTATAAGCCCTTTTACGTATGTAGGTATATTTAAATCAAACAAATTGAGATACTTACCATAAATAAAACCTTATTAGGTTCACTCACTTACCTATAACTTGGTTAGTATTGCAAAACGTTGACATACATACGTACGTACTGACCGAGTTCATGTGTAGCAATATAGGCTGCAAAGAGAACGGTACTTATTGTCTTAGAAAAAAACATGTTTCTTAATATTTTGTTTGTGCTAAATAGCGCGCGAAGTTTGAGTGGGGTTATGGTAAACTAATTGGGGATTAAATAATATTGCTAACAGCCTTCGTGGTCTTGTGGTTTGAGCGATCGGCTCACGATCCGGAGGTTTCGGGTTCGATTCCCGGTGGGGTCAATATCTCACAAAAATCCCTTTGTACGACTGCCCTCAGTTTGGTCAGGGCATTGTAGGCTGAATCACCTGATTGCCCGAAAAGTAAGATGATTCCGTGCTTCGGAGGGCACGTTAAGCCCGGTTACTTCTTCGGATAGTAGTCGTTACATGAGCCATGTCAGAGGCCTTTAGCGGCTCAATAACTCTGACACCAGGTTTAGTCAGGTTGACCATCCACTCGACGAAGAAGAATAATATTGCTCAGTGGGACATTACTGGCTAATACTTAATTACTTAACGCTAGCTTCTAGGTACTTACTTACTTTATGCTTCAGGTTTGAGATCACCAACATGCGGTAGGCAAGCGATTCGTTAACGACTTATTAACTCATCTCACTGACTTCACACTAAAACCTTCATTAGACATTGAGGCCTTTGTCCTTTAGGGATATTACAGGCTAAACACCTTATTCATTAAAGCTTATTAACAGCGTTTTAGGTATGCAATGGTTTGTCCCTTTCCGACATAAGCTTTTTTGCATAGAGAAAAAGAGACAAAACGCTTTAACAGTGTTTTATTTTAAGATTAATTATGAATAAGGCGGTAATGCTTTACTTCTTAATGGTCTAACTATTTAAAGCCATACTTCTAATATGTATATAGCCTTATATAGAATAACTAGCAGCGCCCCGCGGTTTTACCCGCGTTGTACCCGTTCCCGTAGGAATTTCGGGATGAAAAATAGCCTATAACCTTCCCGTTGAATGTGGCTATCTATTACAAAAAGAATTATTCAAATCGGTTCAGTAGTTTCTGAGATTAGCGCGTTTAAACAAACAAACAAACAAACAAAACAAACTCTTCAGCTTTATAATATTATATAGATATAGAATAATAGTTGAAATACTGCTCAAGATATTTCTAGTAAAGTATCCGGTCCATGTTTGAGTGTCATCTTCATTATGAAGCAATACCTTGTAATAGCCCCTAATAAAACTTATACCTGCGATCTACGTTTACTTGCGACAACATTGTAATCAAATGACCTACATGGGTTCTATCAAGTCCGCATTAGTGCATTACATATATTAAAGTTTCATAACTACTGCGCTGTCAGCGCTGAATCGACTTGCTCGAACAATAATACAATGATTGTAATTTTTTAAATCAAGTTAATTGTCTAAACATGTTTCTCACTTTTAAAACATGGCTCGGGTTTGAGATCGCCATCCTGCATTAGGCAAGTAGTGATTACACCCACGGAAGAGCGAAGCACTTACTGTCTCTATTTCATGATTACGCCTAATCTTCCTGACTGTACTGAAATCTGCGGTGAGATCAGAGGTCTTTGCTAATCAGTGGTACATTACAGACTAATACTTTATACTCTTATTTTAACTACTAAATTTACTCTAGGTTAAAAAGTTATCAAATAATAACCCTCCACATTTAAACAACAATATAAAATAAACATTTCATTTTATAAAAATATAACTTAAAGTAATATTTACAATTTAATACAAACATTTAAAAAATAAGCGACTTAATATTTTGACTATATTCGAACTAAGACTAACATTATGCTATTATTCTCAAATGTATTCAAAAGGTATGTGACAAGCCCTTCGTACGACTAATAGAGGAAGTTGTGGGAGACAGACCACGAAGAAAATAGCAAATGGACTGAACAGTACACACACTCCGAGCCACAGCATTAGAAACCACGTCGGGACAACCGACATAACCTCCAACATAATTAACACGCTATCATCTATTTATCATAACTATATAGAACGTTTCATAACCTAACAGAATGAAATATAACTTTACAAACGTACTATAACTTTACGGAACGCTTCATATCTTTACAGAATGTATCATAACTTTACAGAATATATCATTACTTTACAGAACTGAAAGTAGCAGAGTTGTAGACACCTCACAGGTCCAACCGTTCAGTGCGCTTGCGGTTACGAACGCCACCTACAAACAAAAAACAAATTATAATATGCAATGTAACCTAGATACGAGTTACTTAAGTTATGTTGAATCACTTAATTCGTTTGTTCGTATTACTAACATTATGTATTTTGTTACTTTAATGAGTAGGCATTGTTATAAGTATTCAGATAGATACCTAAATAGATGTTAATTTAGTTAATAAAATAATAAAAAAGTAAGAATACGAAGTATTTTTATAAATGGGCCTTAAATTATATATATATTCTTATTTCTGTCAGGGTACATACATTTAAGATTATTACATATTCATTTGTTTAAGATATTCTTATTGCGTATAAACGTATAAAGCGTCAATTAATTGCATTCTTAAAATAGATATTAATGCGACGTAATATTAGTAGAAATTGGCTTCAAAAGGAAATGAACACATGCTTTGATATTTGGCAGTAATAGCCATCGGCTAACGTCATGCACATGAGGCATGGCGTCAAGCCATGAAACATTATGTAATTGCCATCATCGTTCCATTTATGGATACAATGAGATAATTATTATAAGATGTTATTAGTGAGAGTCAGCCAATAAAAATATTGAGCATACAAACTAAGCAACGTACTTATTTAGCTAAGCATGTCCCAGTCCCCCTAAAACACGAAAACGAAATCAATTCTACCAATTCGGCCTAAAGGAAACATTGTCTTCAATGGTTTTCCTTTGGAATTAAAGTAACTGTTTACCTAATTCAGATAACGATTACTAAAAACGATAGTCCCTCTTTAGTCGATTCAATTTTCAGATGTAACATCTTCTTCTTCTTTCGAGTCAATGGTGCAAAATGGATTTTAGTATTTATATTTTTCCGGACCAGTAATTCACAAGAGAGAGGGCAGCGTCTGATACGTTCAGTAAGTCCTCTTTAGTGCAGGTGGTAGGGCACAAAGGACAGGACAAGAGGTGGACCATGTCCTGGTCTGATGTAACATACCTACTTATTAAAAGAAGTTCGAATGCAGTTTTGTTTGTTGTGACGTACTTGCATTCTGAATTTGCTGCAGTGGGCTGCAGTTTAATTATATGACTCGGTGTTAGAGTGTGCGATAGTACTAATCAAGCTATAGTTCTTTTTCTTATAAACTATCAATAAGTAAGGAATTTATATTAGTTTCGCTCATATTAAATGGTTAAAATCGGTTGAATTTATACAATAGCTCGGACCGTCATCGGGAGAAACAAATAGAGCTATTTGTAACGGCTCTTGCCAATTAATTGGAGACGCTATGGCTGAAGACATTAGAGGAAATAGTCTTAATTAATCAAGGTTTAAGACTGGGTATTGTTCTTTTATATTTACACGTTATAAATATGTTTAAACATTAAAACAGTCGATTCTGCAATTAATCATATCAAATAACTGAATGCCTAACGTAAGAACCATATAATTACGTCAATTTTTGAACAAAAACCCGAATGATTATAGGTACCTACGTACGTTTGTTTAGGACGTAATTGATTATAAAAAATACATTAAACTTTGGGAAAATATCTTCAAGCTTGAAGCATGATCCATGCTTTCATTATTATCAAACGCTTTTCCACGACAAATGTTGAATAAATAAATAAAACGTTTTAGAAGACATTTCAATTTCCTAGTTGTACCTTGCGCTGGACAGATAGATGATGGGTTGTACACTGGGCAGCACAACCAATCCACCGAGTCGCCGACCACTAACAAAGTACATTTATATCTCTTAGCTGAGCTTGCTGTGCTAAACAATGTAACCTCATGCATATTTACAAAAGGAAGTAGTTATTTTTGTTTCATGGTACACTTTCGTTCCAATAGTTAAAATATTACTTGTAGAAGAAATATGGTAAAGATTTCGCTTTGGACAGTTTGACAATGCAGCCCTAGTTTCGTATTTGAACGGTTTTGATTCTGTTTGTCGTAAGTGGTAAGAATAATCTATGAACTTATATACATTTCTGTATCTGGAAGCAGTAGTGGTTGCCTTCGATTGCATATATTTAAATGTTTTGCCGAAACACGAAATAAATAAACAAATGGTGAAACGAAGTATTGAAAAAATTACATGAGTAGAAAAAACTTTGCCATTCATATAAATGTATATGGACTCTAAAAAGTGCCACGAAGAAAGCTGCTGATACGAGTAAATAAATCTGGTACTTAATATAATATTATACTAATATTATTAAGCCAAAGAGTTCGATTTTTGATTGCTTGTTTGAACGCGATAATCTCAAAAATACCAATCCGATTTGCATTATTATTTTTGTATTGGATAGCCACCTTCAACGGAAAGGTAATAGGCTATTTCTTATCCCAAAATTCCCAGGGAAACGGACACAACCAGGGTAAAACCACGGGGCGCTGCTAGTATCTGAATATTGAATAAAGAGTCTATCGAAGTTCAGTTCTACCCAAATAGCTACGAGTAATTACAATATTTGGCAGTAGTAATTGTCAGTAGTTGGAGTACCTACATGAAGATGATTTATCAGATTCGTTGAATTTCACTGACAAGTTGTTTAGCAACTGTTTATTTACTTCTATTGTGTGGTTTTCACTATCCCAGTTCCTGGTATAGGGGTTCATAAATGATATAAACATGAAAGGAACAGAAATTGAACTAAATTATTTCCCTACAAATACAATGCAAATCATTCACCATGTCAGGCCTCGAGGCTTCCTGGTAGGTATTATATAGCATATATGGGTTCATCGATAATTTTGATCATCTGGGGACCAGAATTGAAACGAAGGTATCTACAAATGCTGAATCATTCACGTTCTCATGCCTCTTTCGATTGAATTGTCAAGTACTGTATTTTATTCAAGTACTTTATTTTAAACTTTGATCCGTTCGCATTGATAAGTAATATGCAAGTCATTACATTATGTGTTCATTCTACATGCTAAGTCATTTGAAAAGAATCCAGCTGAGGTCACTTCGTGCAGACTGCAGGTTATGCTTATAGAAATAACAATTAGCAAGTAATTTAACCATCATTTTATTTAACTTTGCACGGTTGAATGTCATGGTTGTCTTTTTGGAGATTGTAGTTTTTTAAAGGCTATATTTATTTACTTTAGATGTTAGATACTAGCTGTGATATAATGGTCAAAATATTAATAAAAATTAAGAGTGTCAAGAACACAAACGTGTTAATGGTGCTCACCTTGGGCTTATGAGTAAACTTTGAATAAGTATTTCACTCGCATTGCGAAAGAGTCCAGTTCTCACAAAGGTTTGTGATCACTTTTACCAACACAATGAACAAACGATTTAGAAGTACTTACACAACTTTAGTTTTAAACAGTTTTATGAGCAACAATACCTTTTAATTGTTGCAAAGAAACGATTAAGGTTATTGTTACTGAAAAGCCGAATACTCTTTGTACTAATGAATAAGAGTTACGCAGGTACTACCTAATGATTTTTTTGTGATAACAAAACACAGATTACGCACTCGTTATCTCGTAACCGGTTTCGTTGATCGTTGACATTGACGTTCTTTGTTGGAACGATCGCTTGCGCATCTCTAACTTATATCACGCCATTATAAATGAACAAAGAGTTGATTAAAATAACTTAAATCTATGAAACTAACCGAGGTCGGCCTGCGTTGATATCAATCCCAGACTTCACTTAAGGCGTAATTTGTTTGTACTTTGGGCTCCCACATGTTGCAAACCACTGTCACTTTCGTTCACTTCTCACTCCGTGTTCGGTATATTTTGTTATGGTTCGTTTCTGACTGTGAACGCCGCGCCCGGCGCGGCCGTGGCGGGCGCGCATGCAACCTAAGGTTTCGACATCAGCGAGAGGGGAAGCCTGAGGTGAGGTAGATCTGTCTCCCTCACTCGCAGGCAGCCGGCTGAGACCACGCCAGCATCAGCTGAGCATATCGTCAGACATCGCGATCGAGACCGGACGACCTTCTACCACCATTGCTAATAAACCTTTTGCTTTGCAAAGGCACTAATCCCCTCTCTGTGCTACTAGGTTATACCTATAATACCTGCTAATGTATTGATAGGTTATGTTTTGTGAACTTAATGACATGTTTTGAATTGAAGCTACGTTTACGGGTGCTCTTCTCTTTTATTTTACATTTTTATCTGACATTTTGGCTCCTTTACAAGAACCGCGGTCACAGATGACTGAGGTGATGACTGACACTTCAATTCAAAATAAGTAGTGTTCGGTTCATATAATGACATGTTCTTATTTGCGCAAGACCGATACCTACTAATCTTTGTTACGAGCCGATTGTTGATTTTCCTAACCCTACATTTGACAAAGTGCACAGTAAGCTGAAATACCTATGTGACTTTTCCGTCCCCGTAGTTAATGGTCCACGTTTCGTCGAAACGGAACGTACGATGTAACGATTAGTCGATTCTTAAGTAACGTGTTACAATGTTTTTAATTATTTTACTTACATTCCGACAAAGAGTGTTGTAATACGTTACAAAAGAACATCATCGTAATTACTTAGTCATAATTAGTATGCTAAAGACCTATTCATCATAAAACTTGTCAATTATCAAGAAGTAACCTTGTACTATCATAAAACAATAAAGACAAGTTATCGGTATTATAACGGTTAATTGGTATTGGTGAAATAATAAGGTTATCGCAGCGCCTAACCCACAGGAGGACTGATTATTTCATCTTGCAAAAATGCGACTTAAATGTTAAGTGTTCCAAGCAATTATTTCAAGTTGAACATGACAGTAATTTTCCACTGTGCTATAATATGATGTTGAGGAAAAATATAGGTTAGGGTATATAGAGATAGACGATCGTAAGCTATTAGCTAGCTCTGAGGTGACACGAAATAAATACGTATAAGTTAATATTATTTGTTGCTGAAAGGGACAGTGGACGCAGAGAAAGATTTGAGGCACACACACACACAAAACTAATTCCTATTTACTTTTTTGATTTAGGTTTATATTAAGTTTGATCAGTCCAATGATCACGTGTTGATAACCCTATGCTCACGGTGCGGATCGCGTGACGTTGCATTCCTTGTCTTTGTATGAAAGGTGTCACACCCCGTTTCGGGCTGTACGTCCTGCACAATATGTGTTTTACGCTTAACTCTGTCTTATATATATGGTCAGCGATAAGCCTTTGTCCTGCATTGAGACCCTAAATAAACCATCCTAATCTAAGTTAATCTTCACTTTAATTACAACAAGATGATAAAGATCAGAGATCCAAATGAAATCGAGAAAATAGTAGTTTTAATAATCATTGTAAGACCTCTTTGGATCTTGGAATGCTAATTAAACGGTCCCCTTGGTCGATATTTCTGAGCCCAAAGCTTATAAGTTAGAGAAGGTTGTAAATTGAACTTAACCCTTCAAGGGCTGAAGGTATTTATGGTTTATTTTATTACTGTCGGTAAAGATGAAATAGGACAGCAAATCGATTTCTAAGTCGTTATTGATCAGATATGTTTCCAATACTTTAGACAACAACAAAAATAGATAGATGCATAACACCGCAGTCTTCTGCGACCACGATTCCTGCCAAAAGGTCAGATAAAAATTGCAAAACAAAAGCGAAGTGTATCCGTAAACGTAGATTCAATTCAAAAAGAAACCAGCAACAACAAAAAAAAAACTAATTGGTAAAACGTTTGTCTTGTTTGCATAATATTTGAAAAAGAGTGAAGGAAATAGATACCTATGTAAGTTTATGTTCCGGAAATGAAACAAATGAAGGAATTCCGTGACTATAATATTATGGTTTTGAAAATCATAACAGTTTTGTATTTCATCGTTACTGCCAAAGAATACCTACTTAGCAATGAATTGTGTAAAAATTTTCATTACTTTTACAAACATTGATAGCAATAGATTCATATTTTAGTATAAAAGTTTAAACAAATTAAACAAAGTCTAAATATATATATGTAAATATGAATATAAAAACTTGTATGATATTAAAAAACATTAATAAACAAATCAGGCTTATTCAATGCAGTATTTAAATTAGTTTTTTTTGTTTTGATAGTTAGCTTATTTACGTATATTTTACCATAATAAGATGCACGCTGTAAATAAGACAAAAACTAGGTTTTAACAATAACAATTTTAACGAATTTCATTGTTAAAATTGTTTCGGTTTTGTAAAATCAGTAACAGTGCCCCGCGTGGTGCCCGATCTCGTCGGAATTTCAAGATAAAATTGCATATAACCTAGGTATCCTTCCCTTTCAAAGTGCCTATCCATTACAAAAATAAATCTTCAAATCGAATTGTTAGTATCTGTTCAAACAAAAAAAACTCTTCAGCTTTATTTTATTAGTCTAAGTAGATTACAATAGAATCGAAGAAAAACATAAAATGAGGTAACTCCAATAATCTTTGTTTTGAAAACTTAAAGTTTGCATTTACAGATTAAAAGTTAAAAATGGCTTCAAAGAGTTTCTATCCAATTTGTTTAAAATACTTTAATGATAACATAAGAAAAAGTTTATCGTAAAACTGCGCAGTTATGGTTTAATTAACCGTATTTGTATGCTTGCTATGGAATGTAAACACATATTAACGAAGTAATGAATATAGATAAGCAATTTATAGTTATTTCCTGAATACGTTTGCGTATTTATAGAATTGATTCTATTATTGTCTTTTATTGGATGATCTCCAAACGAGAAAGAAGTTTTACATAGTAAATATCTATATAATAATTTTGTTATAGTTATTTCATTAGTTTCATTACTCATATTTTGTTTCTGTCACCATCATCAATGCTTTTACGAAACACTAGCTGTTCCACGCGGTGGCGCAAGATGGCGCTGGTGTGTACATTTTGTGGATCGCGCTTCCTTTATTTTCCACATCTTTTGGGGTCGCGGTACATGTTGAGTACGACAAATCTACTTATACTAATCAGTGATAATAATTTATTGCAGATTTCGAGCATTCCAATGCAGTGTCATCGCTCAATTGAGCTGCAATCCGCTCAGCTCTATCTCAATAGAAAATCATCCTTAATTGTCAATGATTTAATTGATTTAAGAGAACCTTGCCATTTAGATGCCTTGAACAGAGTAGGTACAAACCAAGTAATCTAACCTAACTTTATTGATATTACAAATTGACGTCCAATCAATCATAATAAATTCGTAGATTTAGTAAATTCATGACCTCCATTACTTTCGCAACTTTATTTTTAAGATTGGCCTAGCTTAGACCTTGAAAGAGAGTGGACCCAACCATGGCACCTACAAAGGGCGTGACTTCTCAAATTCAAAGTCAAAGTCAAATATTTTTTAACTCGGCGGGAAGCGCGCCCCATATACCAACACTGACTGTCGCTACTGGGTAAAAAATACCACAATAATATTCATTGTAAGAACTAGAGCTATTTTATGGGTAATTAAATAAACCAATTTTTATATTATATTGTGTTATATTTTCAATTAAACAAGAAAGTTGGAAACTAATTAATGCTTAGTATAATATGTTATATTTGAAATTTTAAAACACAGCCCAAAAGCTCAGCCATTTTGTGCACAAAACGAAAAATATTCTCTAAACTTATTAAAAAACAAAAAAATGAGATCAATTTTAAAAGAACATATATCTTGACAATATATCTTTACTTATAATTATAATCGAATCGAAAAATATTTTAATATGGCACTTTTTTGAAAAAAATCTACTGGGTAAAAATTACCCGTACGCACCTTTTACGTCCGTCGTGGTTCAACAACACGCGCTAACTGGCCCCTTATTCAAAATGGCGGACCGTGGAACATCTGTCGAAAGGTACCTAAAACGGCGCTGCACAAAATTACGCACAAAAATAAATATTTTCGAAAGTATGCACTATGTGGTAAATTTTACCCGGTAGCGCCTCCCGCCGAGTTAATTCAGTTTTGGCCCCATACTAAGAGGCTCTTTTGAACGTACCACCCATTCGGAAGAACATCAGCAGTGAAGAATGAACATGAAACTGCTGGTAATTTTCTCTAATTGATTTGAGCAAATTTTGTACCTAATATAGGTATCTAAGGGTTTTGGGGAAAAGACTAACAAACGACAATGAGCAAAGTGGGTCTAGTTCCAATGAGAATGACTTAAACATCAAATGAAAGGCCTGTGTTCATTCATTATCAAAAAGCATGTTTTATCTAGATCGATTTCTTGTACTTAATTGCTTTAGATCATGTTTAGTACTTACATCATCCACAAATACTCTTCATTCTTGCTTGTCTGCCTTTGAAGACCGCCAATGTGTTGACCTATAATTAAAAAAATGATATTATGATTGTTGAAGAAATCATTATCTATAGATAATGTATTACAGTTGCTTCTATAAGTGGCTTGGCAATGAGAATGAGATATTATACGTCATACAATAAAATTAATTAGTAGCTGATAACAAATCCAGATGGCTATGACAAGGACTTTATATTCAAATTACACTTGATAAGTTTTTTTCATCTATGGTTTAAAAAAATAATAGATTAACAATGAAAAGAAAATGTGCGATTACCTATAACAAGTCGCGTACCTACAACATGCTATAACAGCTTTAATTTAAAAAATTGTACCTATAACACATTTTGCGAGGGACTTATTGTAATTGCACTCTAAGACTTAATAGGTACAAGATACACTTGTCTACGAATAAGTATATTTGTATAAAAGTATCAGTATCGCCATTGAGCACGTTTTTCAAATACACGACTGATAAGCGCTAATTAGGTAAATCATACTCAGAAAATATATTCAGATAAGTCGTGTTTGCATTTATCACGTCTTGAATATATATTTTTAATAGAGGTAAAATAGTAATAATAAAATAGCAATCTCGAATAACAACAAGAATCATATATAACGTACAACTTTCCCTACCTTAAATGTGGTCATCGTAAACAAAAATAAATCCGACGTATTCAATAAAACGACCAAAAAAAAAATCAGCTTTCATAAAATCTATGATAGTTGTAATCTGTGTTTATTAATTAATCTCCAATTAGTCAAAGATAACGTATATTATTCCTATTTATGTATCCTTGTTTACTTTTCATCCATGTGTTTGTTCTATATCTTTATCGACGTATTTTTATATATTACTAGCTGTGCCCCGCGGTCTCACCCGCAGCGCCCCCGTTCCCGTGGGAATTTTGAGATTTTTATTCCAAGTTTTCATTGTTTTTAAAATGTATTCTGCTATTCAGGGCGGAGACAAATCCAACGAAACAAAAACCATGAAAATTGATCCAGCCGATCTCGAGTTATAAGTGTTGTAACAAACCCGTCTTTGTTTTATATATATATAGATTTACATTTATAATGAGGTTAATGTTTTCTAATATCATTTTATAATCGATCTTTACATCTATACTAATATTATAAAGCTGAAGAGTTTGTTTTGTTTGTTTGTTTGTTTGTTTGTTTAAACGCGCTAATCTCAGAAACTACTGAACCGATTTGAATAATTCTTTCACTGTTAGATAGTCTATTTATCGAGGAAGGCTATAGGCTACATATACACATTTATCCCGAAATTCCCACGGGAACGGGCACAACGCGGGTAAAACCGCGGGGCGCTGCTAGTAATATATATATATTAAAGGTGAATAGTTTGTTTGTTGTGTAAACTCTGGAAGTATGAATCGGTCACATTTGAAATCCTGTAAGAAGACATAGATTTCTTTTAATTAAGAGTTTTTTTTGTACTCCCTGAATGTAGCTACTTCCTCTGTCTTGTACCTTCACGATATTCACATCGAAGACACTGGTTTATCCAGAAATTTCATTGGGAACAGGTAGGTATATGGGTATGTTCGGCGCATTGCTATCTTAAAAAGTGGTAATGTTTAGTTTCCATGGTAAGCTTAGAAACTATTCTACCTATTTTAAAGTTTAATTTGAATTTATAAGGAATAAGTTAAGGCACAAAATATGGATAGGTATTTTGCGGTAAAAGTAATTGATATGAAGCTATAGCGAGTTATAGCGTGTGTATGATTATATTCTCTTCGTGGCTAGTTGCTTGGTCTGAATAGATAATTTGTCATTTCTCAATATAATAAAATTACTATATAATTACGTAAAAGGCATCAGGTAGGATTAAAGTTTTTCTTATTTAACCTTCATTTGTTTATACTATTTAATACCATCATAAAATAAGCACATTATAAACACAATTTTAAACTATATTCATTTTATTATAATTTACAAATGACAGCTATAATTTTCATGAAAATACAGTGATTTTGGTATAATTTATATTATAATAACACTTGTTTACAAATAAATAAGTACGTCCATAGCACACAGATTAATACATAGTTACTATACCTATATAGGTATTTAAAGAGGCCACAGATTAATAGATACAAGTTACTTGTTATACTTTGAACCTCAAAACCGGTCTACAATCTCTTAGACCGAAGGTTACATGACTTTGTTTTGCTTTTTGACTGGGGGAGTGGTTGACCATGTGGTGTTTGTTTACGTTTGAGACCCTCGACCATGCAGCAGGTAATATTTGATAATATTTGACGTAAGCACCAAAAAAAAAACAACACAATGGCTACGTCTCGTATTAGGTAACTATTCTACAGATTTCTGAATAGCTATTTTATTTTTATATTGAAATTACAAAACTACTTGACTATGATAAGTTTTATCTCTTTGTCCCTATTTGTTAAATAATAATTATCGAAACACTTACCGGACTGACTGTTTTGTGAATTAGTAGAACTGACACTACTCTCACTGTCAGTGCGATTTCTTGAAGTAAACAACAAATTCCAGGGATTGTAGTTGTTAATCTGTGTATTATTACGGTCCTTCGATGAATTCTTGTTTGAAGAATCCATATTTTGTTTAAAATTTAATATCGAAGAAAGACTTGCGCGCGCGCCGGTGGTAACGTAACAACAATATTGATATGAATGACACCGTGTGGCAACAAGCGTAAACTCCGCTGGGAGCCGCGGGTGGCGTTGTTTTGATCCGATCGCGCCCGAGCGTCGCCGGAAACACCCGAAGTTATATTTACAATCATTTGTCATTATGGAATACGTTTGGACTTTGCACCTACAGTCAACACAAAGAGAGAACAGCGTTTTTAACTTAATTGACTGGATATTCACAAGTAGAGAACCAATTGCTTGATTTATTTATAGATTTACCGCAAAAAGCAATGATTTAATTAGAAATGTACTTCTTCAATTAAACTGCACCACTTTTCGTTTCCTACTTCTCAAACATCGCATATTAGGCAAGCGAGGTGATTATGCCTAATCCTCCTCACTGTAGTGAGATGTGAGATGAGAGTCCTTTCCCCAGCTGTGGGACATTAAGTAAAGGCAAATACTTATTAGTATTACATACCTATCAATACAAATGACGTCAATCCTAAAAACATCAAACCTTTTTTTAAAGACACATTTAATTAAAAATAAACAATCTAAAATGTCCAACTCTATTTGGCAACGTCACCCAAAAATTTACTAAGAAAACTTGTCACATATTTAATATATTTATTTATACTTTATTTCTGTAAAAATATAATCGAATAATCATGAAGGTCCCGTACAAGGTACCTTTAAACACGCGTGGGGCGTACGAAACATCAAATGCTATGAAAAATTCTGTTGCAGAAGTTGCTAGGAAGCTTCTTGCTGAAAATTTTGAATGGGATGATAATTACACCCCAGCTCCTTTGACGTATTTTGCTGCAGTTACATTGTCGAGGGTATTCCACAGAATCAACCCGATACCGAGAGTGTTGCAGAAGGATAGAGACATTCTTATGGATTTGTATCCAGCGGACATACCTTTGAGATGCAGTGTGCCGCTTATACAGGTTATCTACTCCTAAGTCCTACCTGTCTCCGTTTTGGTTCTATACATTGTCTATACTTGCTATGTAGTTGAATGAGCTGGGTACATATTTGTCAAAATTATTGTAGACTCTTATTCTTACTTATAACATTTATAGTAAGAGGAATTTAAGTTATACAGTTGTATAGATATGTTGTATAGATATGAGTGCGAAAGAAACTTTGTCTTTCTATGGTCTCTCTATTAACTTTTAGGCCTTATACGCAGAACCGATTATTATACGTTTTGGAATACTTAGATATAAACCTTGAAGATGGACTCATGTAAATTTCTATCCATAGAAATAACTACGTCAACGGGTAGTATGTTCAACGCGGAAAACAACCAGTAGACTATAAAGCCCGGTTTCCACAGCGAGCGGAACGGACCCATTAATGACTCCGTTTGGCAGCCATTACGTGTTTTTGTTAAGACTGAGGTGTTATGCGTCTATACAAGTAACGCAATGGTAATTAAACGGAGTCATTAATGAGCCCGCTCCGCTTGCAGTGGAAACCGGGCTTTAGTAATACAAAAAGGATAATAACAAAGAGGAATATCCTTCATCTATACTAATATTATATAGAGTAAAAATTGTAAGTTTGTTTGTATGTTCGAGTTAATCTCGGGAATTACCTACCGGTCTGATTTGAATAATTATTTTTGTACTAGATAGCCACATTCAACGGGAAGGCGGGAAGCATAGGCTGTATTTCATCCCGAAATTAACACGGGAACGGGCACAACGTGGGTAAACGGGACGTTGCTAGTCTAATAAAAGATTGATTTATATTCAGATTTATGATTTGCTCAAGGAGCTTATTATTTGCAGGACGAGCAATACTGGAAAAGATCGTTTAGTTTCAAATTTCCGTCAAGAGTGGAACTAAACGTGTCATATTGGAAGGCAAAATATTTATCAGCTTGTTTGCAAGACTATTTGGAGAATGTCAACCCTGACGTGTTCGTGGAAGAAGATGCAGTGGAACTCGCTACATTGGTGTGTAAATAAACATTGGAGACATTTACATGTCCAATTAAAAAGTAACTTTGGTGTAGACATTTTTAGAAAAGCTTCCAATCCTATCCTAATTCCTACTTCCTACTAATATTATGAATGCGAAAGTTTGTGAGGATGGATGTATATATGGATGTATGTTTGTTGCTCTTTCACGCAAAAACTACTGAACGGTTTTGAGTGAAACTTTACAGTATATATAGGTTATACATCAGAATAAAACATGGGATACATTGTATCCCGAAATTCCCGCGGGGACGGGTACAACGTGGATGAAACCGCGGGGAGCGGCTAGTATTATCAAATATTATCTATTTTAAACGCCCATTGACAATTGAACGTACCCAACTAAGCACGGTAGTGGTCCACTATCTAAGGGTTAGTTAGATCATCAAGCAGATAATTCGCAGAGCTGCAAGTTGCTTACAAGTTAACATCCTAGTCAGTAAAACTACGTCACGAACGCTACTTGGTCTAGTAATTACTTCTAGTATTCAAGTGATGATAATTAGTTTAATTTATCAGGTAAGTCCATTCATTTACGAGTTGGGATTGAAGCAATTACAAATGGTCCGTCAGTCGACGCCGAACATCCCAAACGACGTGGTCATCGAAGACACCTGCCCCTACAGCGTCACTAAAGTCTACGACCACATACCTCTTGAGCCCGTCCTAGTAAAACTTTACAATCTAGAAGAAATATCCCTTGTTTTTGGAATCAATAATCTTCTAGACAGATATCTAACAAGATATTTCGAATTCTCGATGGCGGACTGCGAATCACTCTGCCGTGGCTTAGAAGATTTACGGAATCTTAAAACATTTCGTATCAATCGTAGTAATTTAGATTGTTCCAAAGTTAAATTGATACTACAAAATCTAGTTAAAAAGGAAAGTTTAGAAGAATTGGACTTTAATCATTGTAAAATTGGCGATTATGGAATGAAGGCTCTGGGAGGATTTATATATATTCACAAGAATGTGAAGAGGGTGCGCATAGCTAATAATAGATTTAAAGAAGTCGGGATCCAAGGGTTGGCCTACGCTTTGCAGATGAAACCTGCTGCTCCTATAGAGCTGCTTGGTGAGTTCCAAATACGTATATTATTGTTAATGGCAGCGCCCCACGGTTATACTCGTGCTGTGCGTTCACGTGGGAACTTCGGGTCGAAAAATAGCCTGTAACCTTCCCGTTGAACGAGACTATCCATTACAAAAAATATCATTCAAATCGAACCGGTAGTAAGAGATTAGCCCTTACAAACAAAACAAGTTAGAAACTTTACCTCTTTTATAATATTAGTATAGATTAGCAGCAACTCGCAGTATCTCCGCTCTTTTTCAGATTTCAGTTTGAACCCGATGTCGTTAGAATGTGCCACCATGTTTGCCGCCGCGTTTGTTCGATGCAAGGAAAAACCGCAGACTCTGATTGTGAACTCGTGTGGCTTTTCCGGAGCGTCCGCTGAAAAGGTTGGGTTCATTTTCCATTAGGGTGCGTCTCCACTGAAGCGGAGCGTTACGGAGCTCAATTCCCTTATCACATTACATCGGGCTGAGGACGATGTGCTGTGATTGGTGAATCGGGCTCCGCATCGCTCCGCTCCGGTTTAATGGAAAAGCACCCTAAAGGTATCGTAAAATTAATTATGACATTGGAATAACATTCATATAAAGATAAAGATAGGTATCTAACTTTGTCAGGTTACTTTATTGCACTTTCATAAATAATTTAATAATTAAGTTAGTCGTATTAAATGTTATCGTTGTTTATAGCTATAAGGTTATCTTGTGCATTACTAATTTGATAAAAGTAAATAAATAGACCCCCAGATAAATTCACACACAAAAATAAATGCTGTTCGTTGAAAATTATATTCATTCCAGCTCCTAAATAATGTAATGTAATCTATAATATAAAAATGAATCGCAAAATGTGTTGGTAAGCGCATAACTTCAGAACAACTGCACGAAATTGGATGATTCTTTTTTTAAAGTGTTCCTTATTATCAGGACAAGGATTTTATATAAGAAAAATAAGGAATAAAAATCTCAAAATTCCCACGGGAACGGGGGCGCTGCGGTAGTGATAATAATACGTAGTATGATTGGTGGAATTTAAAAGTGTAGTTTTTCGAAAACGTGTCACCAATCACCGTTGTGCTAGGCGGGCTTTACGTAACGTACATATTATTTAAATAGTTTGTATATCTCCCAGATGGCGGGTCTTCTAAGCTTGAACCGAGGTCTGCGAAGACTGGACATGGCGGCAAACAACCTCTCCGGCGAAGCTGAGAAAACCTTAATCAAAGCTCTGGAACTCAACAGGAATGTACTCAGGATCGATCTGCGAAGGACTTGTAACTATTTTATTCATATTATCCTACTAATATTATAAATGCAAAAGTTAGTGAGTATGTATGTCTGTATGTATATTTGTTACTCGCTCACGCAAAAACTGCTAGATGGATTTGGATGAAACTTTACAGTAACATAGGTTATACATCAGAATAACACATGGGATATATATTATCCCGATATTCCCGCGGAAACGGGTACAACGTGGGTAAAAACGCAGAGCGCGGCTGATATCATATAAATCGTAATAATAATTCTTTGATATTTGAATGGAAACTACGTTAAGGGATACGCTTCGCTTTTATTTTACACTAGCAGCGCCCCGCGGCTTTGCCCGCGTTGAGCCCGTTCCCGTGGGAATTTTCGAAAATACTTTCTTAGTGTGCACTTACGTCACTTGAAGAACGTGTCTGCCAAATTTCACGTTTCTAGGTGTAGCGGTTGAGGCTGTGCGTTGATTATCAGTCAGTCAGTCAGGACTTTGAATTTTATATATAAAGATTTTTACCTTACATTTCGGCTCTTTTGCTGTGATATTTTAATGTGTTCATCATTGATATTTCTTTGATAACTCTACGTTTTACTCTAATTTTCTCCATTTAGACAATCAAACCATATTTTATTACAATGTATATTTACAGATATATCCGACGAGACGCAAGCGAAAGTGGACGAGTTATTACTCCGTAACAAGAACTTGGTTGGCCTGGACAGGACGCCAAGCGCCGAGATACCACCGCTGTACCTCAACGAACCAGAATACATGATTTGGGAGTACAACCCGAATAATCCTGATTACATTCCTGGACGGTACCCTGTTAGGGTACCTGAAGTGTAAAGTTTAACTTATAAAAGTTAAGCCTCGTACAAACTGACGACAAGAAACGCAATCACAGTTTAAAGTAACCCACTGTTTTGTGTGCATGATTTTCAACCAATACTCCTCAAGTAAATTATTAGCCTGTTATAGCCCACTGCTGGGCCAGGCCCTACCTCACCTAAGTATACAGATTAATTATTATTGATCATTTAACGATAATCTGATACCCACACGGCAACGTCGCGCGTGACGTCATCATCTAAATGTAATGCATAGTTATGCAGAATTTTCAAATAAATAAACCCAGATTTCGACAATGGTACTAACTTACACAAACTTATTAACTTACTTAGTTCATGCAATTTTTAGTTTTAGATAATACACGCTTAATTTTTTATTAATGTAAATCTCATATATATAATGGAATTAAATTATAATATAGTTTCATGATTATCATTTTGTGTTTGTCCCTCGCGTAAATTGATCAATTTTCATTATTCAAAGATTTGGTGTTGAATATCGATAATCTCGTGTGCATTTGAATATTTCTGTCTATCTGGATTGACGCTTTGAATCTCAATAACAATGGTTATTGGCAATTTCCATCCATTTTCATCTAATATTGAACTGAATTATAGGTTGGTTTACCTAATACGATTATTCCAACTGCTAGTCCAACTCAGTTGGTCAGTACTGTACCTACTCTTATAGTTATAAGTACTCTAGTGGATCCAAAGCCTTATTTATTTTCCGAAGAGCAAAAGAGACAAAACACTTCATAACTATGTTTTAGTTACGAATAAGGCGACTACTCTTTAACAAAATTATAGGCAGATATTCTAGTACCTAGTTAGTATAAGTAAATATGTTCTCGTGAGCCACACCACAAAGTACCTTACTTTTTAATTTTCTTCATTAAATTCACGTGTTTTCAAAACTTCTCGACTTTGTTTCGAACTCAATTTATTATGATTAATGGGATTTCTTATTTTTGTTCAGTTTTTTTTTCTCATTTGAGTGTCCGTTTATTTATTCAAAGTAGTTTGTACCTATTTCACTTCATTGAAAGAGGCAAAAAAACAGTTTTGGAAATCTGCGAACCCAAATTATGGAAGACCCGTACACAGTATCAAACTGTAATATAGGTAGTACAAGCTATTGCCAAGAAATTGTTTTCCCATCTAACAAATCGGCACGAAAGTGGGCATCTTCGCCCATCTTGATGACCGTCCTCTTATGAGGGTATTGCTTTGTGACGTCCCGTCGTTGATTGCAAATCACTGGGATCAATGCCAACAGCTGATAAATGGACGCCATTTTACAGAGGAAATTGAAGTTTTGTATTGTAGAATGGAAAGTTTTGGTGGCCTAACGATTGAGAATAATGTCATCTATATACCTAGGTAGGTAAGTACCTACTCGAAGTAGAATGAAATTTGGTTGGCAGTATTTCGTATGTTGATGGATGAATTCTTTGTTTTACAAGTTTATCACGTGTATAAAGAATATAAATTATATAAAATGACTATCAGCGCCCCGCGGTTTTACCCGCGTTGTGCCCGTTCCCGTGGGAATTTTGGGATATTTAGTACATAAAAACCTTCCTTTCGAATCACTATCTACCTATTTAAAAAAACCGCATCAAAATACGTTGCGTAGGTAGTTTTAAAGATCTAAGCATACATAGGGACTGACAGCGGAAAGCGACTTTGTTTTTATACTAGGTATGTAGGTAGGTAGTGATGTAATGTAGTCTTATTTAAGTAATGTAATAATATATCATAGCCAATATTAGGTACCTCGCATAATTGCTTTGGCTTGTATTGTATTCTATTACATGTACTGAAATAGTTAGGTACCTAAGTACATCTTGTTACTGGTACTGTCTTTCCTGACCATTCTAATAGCTCTCTAGGACCACAAAAATATAGTTTTTTTTTGTACCAACCAGATGCACCAAAATGTAAGTAAGTACCGACAAAAATGGAGTAGATATTTTATTTATCACACTTTCGATCGACATTAATTATCATTGCAATTAATTACCTATTATGCTGGGGCCACACCTATGCCATATGCCATAGAATATGACATTAGCCGTAGGTATAGCCACGACTATGCGTCATAATTTGACAATAGCATTGACAATGCCATATGGCGTATGCGATAGCTCGAGTGGCGGTACATCAAAGAGATTAATGCGAGAGTTAAATGCATGAAGCGGCCACACTACGTATTATCAGTGTGCGACGAGAGCGCAACGAGTTCAGACGTATTTGTTTTTTAGGACGGAATATACACACATACTATGGCCACAGAGTGGAGTAACGACAAAGTAATAACATTTCTTGAGATCCTGCAAACAGAACCATGTTTGTGGGATCCGAAACTGAAATGTTTCAAAAATCGTGGGGCGCAAAGTGATGCTTGGCGCCGAATAATGGGAATATTACCTTTTAAAACAACAATTGAAGAAATTAAAAGGAAAAAGGACAGACTAATGTGTTACTATAGATCCCATTTAAACAAAATTAAAAAAACTTTTAAGTCCGGAGCTGGCAAAGATGACGTTTATACAACTAATTGGTTTGCATTCGAAACGATGGATAATTTCCTGCGAGGAGTATATGATAGTGGTCGCACATTAAATACAGAGGTAAGTAATACAAGTCATACATTATGTCAATGATATAGTTATTAAATGTTTGGTATAAGTAGTATAGTAAATTAGCTCTCATGAAATATAGAGCTCTGTCGACGTCCATTTTGCCTGAATTGAAGTAAATTCAATGCCGTTGTCAATGACAAATTTAAAACATTGACATTGACAGTTTAAGTCTAGCCATCCACTATATTGCATTGAAAATTATTGCATTCAATGGGCATTGACATTGAGCGTAGGTGTGGCCCCAGCATTATCAAAACGAAATTTCAATAAGGATATCCTTATAGGTACCTATTTGCACAGCGATCTTAATCCAATCTTATATAATGATGATGGATCTAATTTGCAAATTAAATTTTACTTCCTGTAATCGGTTACAAGACTTCGGTCTGTTTATTTGAAGGGTAGGATACCTTTCTACCGGAGCTATGCTATTCTATGTTCAGCTACGTTTGGTAGCCACCAATCATAGCAATCGTAGCCTAGCATAGCAATAACATAGCGATGGTGGTAGCCACCATGGTCGTTACATCACAGTCAAAAAACCTACGCTAAAGCGGCATAGCTAAGAACCTAGGAATTTGGCTATCAAATGAAAAACCCGCATCGAAATCGGTCCACCCGTTTGAAAGTTACGATGCCACAGTGCCACAGACAGACACAGACACACATAAATACCTATACACACAAATTCAGACATCGGTGTCAAACTTACAACACCCTCCGTCAATGGTTAATAAGTAGCACTGCGTAGCTCTGATAGAAAATCTCTCTACCTAATTGTTATGTACGACTTACGACGCATCTAGTAGAAAAACACTACAAAATATAGTTTGCTAAGTACCTATATTAGAGAGATAGATTTTACTCAACCATGTCACGGCGAAGTCCATTGGAGCGACGATAATTTGACGATAACAAATTACTTCCTAAACAACGTGTCTGCAAAGTAAATTACACGATTACAAGATATAAAATACATAATCCTTGTCCTATATTTATGGAGGTCCAAGGAAAATTAATGAACTATTGTGTACTAACTGTCTAGGATTTTATTTGGTAAAAGCTACAGTTATTTTGAAGATATCTTCTGGATGGCCCTTTTAAAGAAGTGTATACATTTAGCATTTAATATTTTCTACTAGGTACCTACTTATTGAATGAATACAAATGAACAATATTATTTGGAATGTAAATGTGAATGTGTTAATTTTATTAATGTCATTGATTTTTTTTTCCTTGTCAATACTATTTCTTCAATCTCACCTGCTTGTTATCATCCTACACTATTGTACGATAATAATATTATATACGAGCTAAATCTCAATCACTATATTATTACACTGCTCGAACACAATACTGTGAGAAACAATTGTTAGCAAGGTTTACGCCTATCGGTTTTCATCGAGCAATGTTCCGCGCGGCTGATTAAATTCTCTATTCACTAGGCGCTTCCCGCGAGGGTTCATCGGTAACGACTCACTATAACAATCAAATGATGAACTTTCAGTTTTAATTCACAAATCCATTGTAACGCCCATTTTAGCCATTTAATTACGCCGTATCCAACTCGATCGTCTTTCTTTTAATTCAACATTTTTCGATTACTATTTTCAGCCTTTGGTTAATAGGTGGGTATTTAAGTATTACCCTAATGAATACTGAATGAATTAGCCCTAATATAGCTTATTGTTTGATCTTATCGAAAAAGGTCCGTCCTATATTTGTCTAAAATCATGGAAATAATCTGAGTTTTTCTGAGTTATCCTTAATCAGACATTTAGCTGATTTAGAAAGAAAAAAAGTAGGTACATAATATTTAAGTGTTAAGTGTAAAAGTGTTGCCTGTAATGTCCCACTGCTGGGCAAAGACCTCACATCTCAGTGAAGGTATCAGTACAGTGAGATGGATTAGGCATGATCACCTCGCCTACCAAATGCGGGTTGGAAGAAAACATTTTCTTAATTATTTAATGCATGTTTGATAACATTCCTAAACCAATTCATGCAATCATTGATACAAATATAAACTCTATTATTATGATTTAATATATTATGAGTCTAAATAAGTATAAGTACGTTAAGTTTATTTATTATTCAAGTACTTACTACATACTTGTAAAACCGCGGGGCGCTGCTAGTACTAAATAATCGGAATATATTTTCCTTGCATATTTCATTATTCCATTCTTTATACCGAAGAAAATGAGCGTGAAAATTCGGCTCGGAATTTTGAGTGACATCATATTACCACCTACCCGTACGATATGTTACTGTAGCTTGTGTTCTATTGTAATGCGAAAATAACACGATCTTGAATGCTTTAAATATCCCGTCCGCGTCTGTCTGTCTGTCTGTGCGCTATAAACTCAAATAATACTGCACGGATATTGACGCGGTTTTTTTAAAATAGATAGAGCGATTTAAGAGGAAGGTTTATATGTATAAAACATCCCGAATTACCCACGGGAACAGGCACACCGCGGGTAAAACCGCAGAGCGGTGCTAGTTATATTATAATGCCACAATACTAGACACTCAGGTAAGAGACATTATTAAGACAAATTAAGAAAAAGGAACGTATTAGCCCGTAATGTCCCGCTGCGGAAAAGACTTAGATATACAGTTTTAGTACGGTGAGGAGGATTACACGTAATTAGGTATATATACTATAAAAAATAATTAATATTATTCTCTTCATCATCAACAAAACTCCTGAACGTCAAGATACAACATCATACAACTACAAGTGTCTAAAAGCACTCAAAATAACAATTGGAAATAATAAGTCTTATACATCACATCGCGACAAATTACAAAAAAATGCCTGTTACTTTACACTAGTAAGTAGGTGTAGGTCGTAAGTAGGTGTTGTATTACTATTCTACGAGCTTAGTCTACGTTGGCGACACTACGCAAATCCACGAGCCACTGGTTAACAAATAGCGTTATAAGCGAAATCTGTTGAATATTATACTACCACCCGTCTCAAGAGGAAGGAAAGCTTGAGCTTTTAAATAAAAGGCATGCAAAAACGCTGCAGCATTCAGCAATTCGTGGTTTGAGTGCCAATTTCTGAATTTAACTGAATTTTACGAATGTTTGTCATGTACAGTCGACGTTATAAATGTGTTTACACTTTTTAACTTTTTACCATGGTATAATAACAAAATTGGTAAACGTATCATTGAGGTCTAATAAGTACATTATAACTGAATGAAACGTAAATTTATGTTTACTTCATGACGTCGACTGTACAAACATCATGTATTGTGTATAACGAACATAGATACCATTGCTTTGAGAACTATTTTTCATCTGTAGCATTTCGATTTTATAGTACCTACTTATCCTCCTGGTGGTATTGTTTTGCTCCGTCCACCCTGCACCGCTTGTGGCGTAGTTCCACAGAGTAATGTTAGCTCATTGCTCATTGGGTGGTCGACATTTGAGCGCTACCATGCCGAAGGGTACGTAGAATTGTTGGTCCCAGTTGTACCGATAGACCATGTCGGAGGTATTTTGGCGGTCTAAAAACTCCGACGATAGGTTTGACCATTAGCCTATACGAACTTACTTACTTACCGTGAATATAAACTCCAGTGTCCGGTATTTCGGTTCGCCGATCTCCGTTCGATTTACAAATTCAAAATTCTAATTTGATCATACGGCACCACGATCCTAAAACGATACTCTTTTGTCTTTTGTCAAATAATATTACTAACGAACAGCTTTGCAGTCTAGCGATATTGAATCCAAAACCAATTTCGAAGATTTCATAACAGAATCTGAAACAACAAAACAACGACGCTGATGATTTTTGTTTTTCACTACAGCAGCGGTGCCTTATGGCGAAATGTGTTAAATAAAATAATATTGTCGTAATATTTATTTTTATGTCAACTTTTCTGTAGAGGACAAATAGTGATATCATTCCATTCATAACATACCATAAACCATTTTCCTCTATAGAAAGAATTGTTTTAGAATTTCTTTGTTTGGAAAATCAGGCATTATTTATAAGTATTTTATAACACAAACATTTTAGTGCAGTTTACAGTTTTTTGAAGTGTATGCGAATGTTTCATCGATACACGTTAAATCGGCTGAAATATATTATTAGGCCTCGTTCATGGAGGTGCGGGACGTTGCGCGGTTTGTGTAGTGGTGCGTTGTGCGGCTCACGGAACCGCGAAGTACTTACGTGTGACCAAAAATGTATTAAAAGAAGAGTAGATTTGAACAAGCTACTACATACATTGAACGCTCAAATAAATTGTTTTATGAACACGCGACGCAACGCCACACGCATCGCTAGCGCCTCCCGTCCCCGGACGAGGCCTTAGTAAATATCGCCAGTGCGTAGTTTTGTGATATATTTATATGCTTATAGTGATGATATATATCACAGGGAAACCACTGACAACCATTACAACAACCCTACTCGGTCCATACAAATGTTTACCAATTTATTATATTTCTCAATGCGCTGTGGGAACTGAAATTACGGCTGAGATGAACAAAAGATTCAATCTTGAAATGATTGAAACCGTACGTTACGTGGAGAATGCACTGTGGTTTACTCGTACGTAGATGAAATCACTACAGTCTATACTAACATAATATAGCTGAAGAGTTGATTTTATGTCTGTTTGAACGCGCTAATCTCAGGAACTGAACATTTTACGTGTATTGGAGCTTCGTAGCAGACGTCTGTAGCCCGAATATGCGAACCGTAGTAAGTGCTACGAACAATTGCTACGCGTGGGACATTTCGTAGACTTCGTTACTCGTACTTCACAACTTTTATTATATTCGAAGTACTTTAAATATTTTAAATATGTTTTGATTCATTATTACTAATTAGAATATTTCTTCGCAAATGACTAACTCCACTCATTCATTTCAAGTAGGTGTGGCCAACCCTGGTGTTGGAGTTTTTAGACCGCCTAAAGGCCTCCGACATGGTCTGACATGAGTACCTTAACTAAATAGTTAATACATAAACTCGTGGATCAAGTAACTGAAGTTTTCATTTCAACCACCTTTTGTAGGAAATCACAATAATTGGTGTATGGTCCATGTTTAAAATATGTATAAAAAAACATCATATCATGTAACATCATTATTACTTTTAATTGCTTTTGTTAAAAGTGCGTACTCAAATAATTGTAACTATTTTAATTATTTACCAACAATATTTATTTATTTTAAATATGATTGCAATGTAGAATGAGAGGTATCTTTTCGAGTGTGCAAGCTGCAACAGCATTTGGTTGTGTGCATTACGGCGTACCGCAACCGCAGACTGCATTACCAATGCAAGTAAACCGCCTACGGTTACGGCCTGCGGTCTAAGCCGCAATAGTACCTCAAATTGCACTATAAATAAACTTTACACCCCACATTTTTCAATGTTCCAGACAAAAAGGCAAAATATGTGATCAAATTGAAAATGGTGTTCAGATGTAGACAAATTGAACCGACGAAAAAGCGAATTGAATCGATTGCTCTATCGGCCGGTCGCATTAATCAATATCCTACATACTATCTAAATGGTGACTTAAAAAATGGATGAAACTTTGACATTTGATGATGATGATGATGATGATGATGATGATGATTCCCACGCCGATTTCGGCGACGGTGACCGTTCTCAATTTAAATTCCGTTTTGATGCGCCCTCACATGACTGATATAGCCGATTTTAGCATTGAATGTTCTGGAGCAGCTGCAGCAGGTGAGGACGTTACTTATAAGAAGTAATGTCAAAACTTGATCTGTTGGTTAAAATCGATTATACTTCGCTCAATATGAACTGAGTCATCGGGATATAAATCATTTCCTATGTCTATCTCGTTTGCACTTACCGGCCTTATTGAGCTAGTAATGAAAAGGTGTAACAAAAAATATACTTATCTCTTTTCAATTTTATTGCCTTACGACTAAATTCTTATTGAGCTTCCTATAATGGGACTGGCTGTAATATATTTATTTCTACCTGGTTTTAAACCAAATGTACTAAAAACGTACCGATGTTTTCCTAAAGGATGTCCCGTGTGCGTTTTCATTGCAAAGAAATGTCCACGCGCAATAAAAGGCTCGCATTTACATACGTCTTCGTTCTTTCTTGCTTTACGTCCCGTCTTTACTGCTAACTCGTGTATGTTACACGGTGACATACTAAAATAGAAATACAAACTTGTTACAATTGGTTGAAGTTGTTCATTCTTAACATTTGCTGTGCATTTTTTATCATATCAAAAATTATATAGAGTAGTTTCTAAATTCGTGAACTTAATGCATTCTAGTTATTTCATACCATATGTACTACAATAATGTACTACTACTGTACTACCATAATATACTAGTTACTTCATACCATACATTACTCGCTACCTCATACCATAATATCGATTATATACCCGTATACCCGTACAAATTCACTCACGGCTAATTAGACCCAAACTAAGCTCTAAGCTTGTAATATGGAATCTAAGTAACTGATACTACTACATATATATACACAAATACTTAATAAGAATATATAATTGACACCCAGACGTCGTCGCCAACAACTATGTCTTCACATATTGTTGACTCCGGGCGGGAATTGAACCCGCAACCCCCGACACAGTAAGCGTTCTCACTGCCACTGTGCCAACGGGCTTGTCAAATTATGAATTGATTACAAAATTGTTTTCGGTGTTTGAAAGAACATATTTTTAGAATTAATTTCCCCTTTGTTACTTTCAGCTTACAGAACGGTCTCCGGTTTCAATAAGTACTTAACATTACCTAGCCCGTTATTCCCTTTTAAATTTCTTAAATGATAGATAGTTTCGCTTACTCAGGCCTTTTGAAAGGTTTATTGTTTATCCGTTGTCCCCGTCTCTCTTATCTACTATCTTCATCTACTTGTACTCCCCGTATCGTCAACCTTTTAAATTATAAAGCTTTAAAAACTTAGTTGTTTAAATAATAACTTTATAGGTATGAAACGAAGTTACAAAGTAATTATATCAATTGTTAAATTAACAAGAAAACTTCACACTTTGTCGAACTTTTTGTGGGTACTGAACTAATTTACCCACTCTTGTATTATTTAAAGATACCCTCTCATCAAGGTTAGAGATAGAAGTTTTTAGCCTGTGGCATCTAACAAGCCATTCAACTTTCGTTTTCATATAAATTACTAGCAGCGCCCCGCGGTTTTACCCGCGTTGTTCCCGTTCCCGTAGGAATTTCGGGATGAAAAATAGCCTATAACCTTCCCGTTGAATGTGGCTATCTATTACAAAAAGAATTATTCAAATCGGTTCAGTAGTTTCTGAGATTAGCGCGTTTAAACAAACAAACAAACAAACAAACAAAACAAACTCTTCAGCTTTATAATATTAGTATAGATAACTAAAGAAAATAATAAAATAGCATTAGTTACTACATGAGTAAGGGTCTTATTCAAAAACGCTTATTAACAGCACTTCAGCTATCAAATGGTGTGTCCCTTTCCGACATACGCTATTTGCCAAAGAGCGAAAGAGACAAAAAAATCATAAAGCCGGTAGGTGTTCAACCCTGATGTCGGAGTTATGTGACAGCCTAAAATCTCTGACACGGTAGACGGTAGACCGTAACCGGGACAAAAGAAAAGTTAATTTAAGCTTAAAAAACTAAATTAGTCGTTAAAAGAAATAGTTTTTACAATTCGCTACATCTTACAAATTAATATCCAATGTAGACGCGCAGTATTCGCACATGGCTAGCTTTTAATCTAAGTCTCTATTGCAATGCAAATACGAAATGAAAAGAAGTTTATTTGTTTACTATAGCTTTCTACCTGCGGTACAGTTTATATTTGAATTTCGAGAGAAATCCTTTGTTTCCCCAAATTAGATTTACCAACCAACTGGCTGTAAATCAGTTCGGGAGCTGTGACTTGCCTGTGAAATAAGAAACGTATTATTGTAAGTACATATAAGATACCTATAATTTTTTTTTGATTCGGTTCTTAATTTAAAATGTTCGTCTTTTTTTAAACGAATTGCATAACAACTCGTTAATCTACGCTTAAATATGTCTAAAAAACAAATGACGTAAAAAACATTTTCAAATTTTATTCTATTTGGCGAGATATCTATATATATAAAAATGAAACCCGTTTTCCTTGGTCGCGGCATCACGCGTGAATGGCTGGACCGATTTCCACGGTTTTGCATTCGTTGGAAAGGTCTCGGGCTCCGTGAGGTTTATAGGGAATAAAAATCTCAAAATTCCCACGGGAACGGGGGCGCTGCGGGTGAAACCGCGGGGCACAACTAGTTAAATATAATTTTGAACGAATAGGTTTTGTTTCTTAAACAAATATAGGATTTCATGTGCAATCTGCCCTTTTTGCTTAAAAAATAAACATGGTAAATAATAATTGAGGAGAGCAACGGTTTCATGCCATCCATCTTTCAAAAAATACATAATTACGTCAGCACGCCGTTTGCAGAAAAGCGGTAAACTTGTTTGAAAATTGGAAAAGTTTACCAACGACTTACATATAAAACAACATCGACCAAATCGAGAGAATATCTATAAAAAGATTCTCTTCGTTTAAACACATATAATAGGTTGGAAGGTTTTTAGCTCCAATCTTACTAATTGCATCAATTTATTCGTAACTAGCAGCGCCCCGCAAGTTTTACCCGCGTTGTGCCCGTTCCCGTGGGAATTTCGGGATTTTTTATACTTATAAACCTTCCTCTTGAATCATTCGAACTATTAAAAGTTAGAGCGAAAACTGCATCAAAATCCGTCGTGTAGTTTTAAAGATCTAAGCATACATAGGGACAGACAGACAGCGGAAAGCTACTTTGTTTTATACTATGTAGTGATAGTCATACTTGTAGCTGTTAGCATGTATAGGGACCATCGATGTAATATTTTATTTCTATATCTCTTATTTTTCAATTGATCACATGTGTACATAAATTAAGTATTTGGCTGTAAAGTTCCACGGTATGGCTAAATCCTCTCATCTCACGAAAGATTGCGCTATGCTATGTATCATCACTACATAGTATAAAACAAAGTCGCGTCTGTTTGTCTTCTGTATGCTTAAATCTTTAAAATTACGCAACGGATTTTGATGCGGTTTTTTTGTAATAGGTAGAGTGATTCAAGAGAAAGGTTTTATGTAAAAAAAATCCCGAAATTCCCACGGGAACGGGCACAACGCGGGTAAAACCGCGGGGCGCTGCTAGTGTAATATAAGAGTACCTAACTGAATGATTGATGTTATAGGATTGTTGTATACCACCTAATTAACATCATCATTACACATTATTAATACCTACCTACGTTATTACACTACGTTTGATATATGTAATTGGTATTTACCACATGTGATAGCAACGTCGCATAGCATAGGAAAAAAAAGAATTAGTCTGTATTGTCCCACCGCTGGGCAAAGGCCTCTCATCTCACTGAAGATATCAGTACAGTAAGGTAGCCAAATGCGGGTTGGTGATATCGAACATAGCTTAGCTGGAAAATCACCTTAAACTTCTTTGTATAGCAAGAATCTTCAGATTTTTCCGTGAAAGGTGTAAGACCATGAAATGAAAAACAAAAAGCATCTTAGCCATACTCGTAGCTCGTATCAAGGTTCCAAAGGAATGTCAGGGAATGTCTTCGTTGGCAACACAAAGCGTGGCCTTGCAATTGTTTTGCGTTTTAGTGATGTGCTGTAGGACGTTCGATTTGAATCGATAAATTCGAGAATAACAATAAGGCTAACTAACCGATTATAACGATTATCTCATATTTTACTAATAACTTTCAAATATGATGATTTTTTTCTTCGTTTGAGTAAATGTTTATAAAAAAGGCAAATACAGTTTTTGTCTATAAAATCAGCATTCAAATGGATACCACATCTCTTATCCTACTAATATTATAAATGCGAAAGTTTGTATGTATGGATGTATGGATGTTTGTTGCTCTTTCACGCAAAAACTACTGAACGGATTTGGATGAAACTTTACAGTAATATAGGTTATACATCAGAATAACACATGGGATACATTTTATCCCGAAATTCCCGCGGGAACGTGTACAACGCGGGTAACACCGCGGGGCGCGGCTAGTATCTCATATAATATCTCTATTATCCTCATAAACGAATATTGTAAATTGTAAAAGTAAGTAAAGACTTCACTTAATCAAACACAAAACCTTTGAAAAGACAAATTTCATAAAAAAACAATGGACAAAATATAATATTCGTTACTAAATATAAAGTTACCAAAGTCTAGTCGACCTACTCGCAATAAAAGAAATCATAATACCATAATAATAAAAGGTATCATTTTTTGCTCTGTCATGGAACAGGCGCCATTACTTCTATCCCTAAAACTGATTCATATGTTTAACGTGTACCGATAATAGCTTTACCATTAGGGCTAATTCAATTTAAGCGACTTAAGTCGTCCGGCAAACGTGCGTTTTGTATAGCCACTCGTTTACTAATGACGTCATTTTGTGCGTAGCGTGTCCGTGGGTTGCAATGGATACGATCACATACTCGTACATTTAATTGCTTGCCAAAGGAAGATTCACACTCGTAGCCTCTGCGTACGCTACGGCAGACCCGCGCCTGTATATTGATACAGCACGCATGGATGTTCACAAAGCCCAGGTAGCAGTACGACTGAAAAAGTTTAATTTGAAAAAGCCCTCTAGTTGCGTACCTCTCAACCTAATAGCTCTAGATAAATACGTTATGTTACCTACCAGAAATTTAGAAATGAAATTGTCTTGTTTGCCATTGCTTACTCTTATACGTACGAATTTTATTTGGGTTCATAGTAATAACATTTTGTATGATACGTTTAACCATCCTCAAAACGAATAATGTTATGAGAATCTTTGCTTTTCCTGGTAATACTATCCTCTGTTCAATTCTAGTTAGTCGAGGGTTGTAACAAATCTAATAAGTCATTCTAATAAAACTCAAATCAAATGACTTTAATTTGTCAGTACATTATATCGATAACTCGACACTGTCACATCACTATAACATGTGTAGGCAGTCAGATGCGCATATTGGACGACCTCCTGAGCTTCATTTGTTCTATACACCCACGTACCCTCGTGTAGCGCTGCAGCGGCTTGAAACAGCCACGAGCACATTACAGCAACCGTTAGCCATAAAACCACCTACAACACCGCACGCATTAACTTGTAAAGCACTTCATTGCTGAATAGCAGATAACAGCGAAAAATTTACAGGATATTATGGAATACGTGCGGGTTAAGTCTACTTAATCTTATTTTAGTACCAATGTTTTTCAGTTTCATGGTTTCTGATGAATAGAGATTATATAAACCATTGCCATATAAACAATTTACTGCGTGTAATGTGTCAAAATAAGGAGAGATGACATACCTAAAGAAAATGATTTGTTGAACTAAAATTATGTGGATGTCCAAAACATTTCCACTTTTTCGAAGAGGTTTATATGTTAAAAAAGGCTTGTTCTCGTTTAACGAATAGGAGCATTAGGTTCTTCCTAAAATACCTACATCAAAGAAATTATCTTTTTACTACCGAAATAGACAGTTCTATAAATTGTTTGAATTAAACTCATTCAACCTCTACAAGCATTAAAGGTTCGTTACGAGAACCAGAAAAAAATCTTCACAGAAAGTATTATTTTCTGTGAGAGGATCAATAAATTGCCTATTGCTCAATCATTGATCACATTAGGGTTGTACCATAAAGATTATTCGAACATTCATTTTTTCCTATTCTCGTATCGGCCATTTCCAAATCAATAGTTCAGAATCGAATGACTGAATCGATTCGGTCGTTTTGGTGTAGGTTAATAATATGATGACCCGTTCATTATTTTATAGTTTTGGCTTTGTTATAGTAAATCATCTCGCAAATAGGATTATTTTTACGGACACCCATTAAAATAAGTAATATAGTCTAGACTTCTAAGAGCGTTAGGAGGATCTTCATGAAATTAATCTCCTATCAATTTTTTAGTAAATTATACACACAAATACTAATGTCACTGACTGAAGAGAAAACTCTATTCAAATTTACGTACGCAACTCTACAAGTACATAATAGTATAGCCGCGAGGAATACAGTTTGGCTTAACCAGCGACCACATTATTTGCACGCACAAACCTAACTTCCTTAAGCAAGTAAAATACAATCCCGTTTATCACTTCTCCATGGATTGCAGTCAACAACTAAAATTAATAACCAAAGATAACTTGTTACCCGCTCCGTATTGGAGATATCCCTTAATTTATCGTCACTTTTGTCTTCGTTCTTTGGTGAGAATGGCTCTATTCTAGATGGAAAGCGAAGCTAAATGATATTTAATAGAAAGTAGTTCTTTGATTCGCTGCGTTACCGTTCATATGTAGGAATTTTAGGATAAAAATTAGGCTTTGTCCGTTTCTTCGACTGTATTTAAGATAGACTTTACAAAATCAGTTTATTAGTCAAGTTGTTAGGAATAGGACGACGATTGACGATTGGAGATTGACGATTGACAATTGACAATTGAAAATTGAAAATTGACTATTGACGATTGACTATTGACGATTGACGATAGACGGTCGACGATCGACGATAGTCTAGCTAGCTTGTCTGAGCTTGAGAACTGTGTATCGAGGTGACATATACTTTTTATTTATGTACACTCGTAATAAGGCTTCCATGATAAAGTAAATGATTCTAATCCCTCAGTTTGGTTATCCTTTGTAATGTTCAAGGTGAATGTTACGTCCTTACGAGTTTCAAGTGAACCAAACTGGGTCAACAGGCGTCGTGAATAAACTTTCAGCGTTACCAAATGATATTCCAAGTATTATGATTGAGTAACTGCTATTTGTCACCTATAGCGTTTAAAGAGTATTTCTTTATTTATAACTAGCTGTGCCCCGCGGTCTCACCCGCAGCGCCCCCGTTCCCGTGGGAATTTTGAGATTTTTATTCCAAGTTTTCATTGTTTTTAAAATGTATTCTGCTATTCAGGGCGGAGACAAATCCAACGAAACAAAAACCATGAAAATTGATTCAGCCGATCTCGAGTTATAAGTGTTGTAACAAACCCGTCTTTGTTTTATATATATAGATGATACTAAAATGATACTAATATAACAAAGTTTGTAACTATATAAAATATGGGAGCTACAAAATTCACGTCGGGATTACCTAAAAACTCCGCGCACAGACTTGTTTAACTTTTCATAATAAAGCCCTTATGCGCCGGATAATGCACACTTAGCACTCCTGTAGATGCAAAAGATTTTATTTGAGGAACTTTTTCCTCTTCTTTCTAACAGTCGCCCTTAGAAGGAACTTTCAACTTGCCAGCAGTGCCTTACGTCATTGTATATCAAAAGATAATCGATTTAAGGTGTTTTTAATAAATTTAAAAGAATTGATGATCTCAATCGGGGAGGTGTTGGTCGGTTGCCGGGAATGTTAGATAAGCTTTGACCTGTACGTCCATGAATGTAAAGATGTACGTTCATGTCTACTAGCTTTTAATGAAGGCTAAAAAGCTATATATTATGTTAGTTTTAATTTCGTAAGTGTATCCCGTGATTACGTCTTATCCTCCTCACAGCCTCACTGTGCTGTATTTTCTTTCTCACTCTTGTCACTTACGTTCTTGTTCTTGTGAGATGAGATGGCTTTGCCCAGCCGTGTGACATTACAGGCATTTGGTATATTTTTTGCCTCTTTATAAATAACAAGCAGAGCCTCGCGGTTTTACCCGCGCTGTGGCCGTTCCTATCAGAATTTCAGGATGAAAAATAGCCTATAACCTTTCCATTGAATGTGCCTAGCAATTGCAAAAATAATTATTCAAATCGGACTGGTAGTTCCAGAGATTAGCTCAGACATACAAACAAACAATTTTACAAATTTTACCTTTTTATAATATTAGTAGTATAGATGTTTGTATTCATAGCTGTATTAATAATTCGTAATGGAAGAGCTATGTAATTTATTTGACCAAGCATGACCTCTTGGCGACATGGAAATATTTTTACCAAGATGAGTATTAATGGACTAAAAGATAAGTGGTCAATAGTAAAGACAAAATAAATAAATTGTGTACATATAATAAAATGTTTTACGTTTGGCAAACCAACCAATATAAACATTGAAGTCGGCTTAAGTTAATTATACTGTAATGTATAATCTAACAACTATAATAAGTACTACAACGAACTATCTTTCCAAAACAACTTTGCACCCCAACCCATACTCAAGTGGTAAGATTTTAAATTGTCGGCGTATTATAAACTGTACAAACCGTAATCATAATCTTACTCAATTCATTATAATATAACGTTGGCATTAACAAACTGCAGCTAACGTTAAAAAGTAACTGTAAGCATGATTCTTGCATACATGTGGCTCGGAAACAAAACGTAACTTGATCATGTAAAAATGCCAATGAAAATATTAAGCAACTGTTGCGCCCCAAATGTTTACGTGGATACTTTCCTTTAAGAAGGTGAACCTTAATTAGCATCGTTTCTATATCCAGCACGTACCAATAGCGCAGTTTCTTCAGCAACTAAGCTTAATAAGCTACTAACGACCACTATATTTTCGCTCAGCCATTTCCATTAAACAGAGAGCAGTTTAATGCCTGGGGAAATTCAAGTGAGCAACGCTTTGAATGAGTGGTATCCATCCGGTGAATTAGTGCCTACGTTTTTATGCATATTTGTAGGTATACAGATTATGGGGAAGATAATCTGATTACGCTATACAGGCTAAGGGATGTATTAAGGGGTAGAATATTATTGTATACATATATTCTTGCTTAACACCTATATTTGTGGAACACAATTGCAGAAGCGAGTATCACTACATAGTATAAAACAAAGTCGCTTTCTGCTGTCTGTTCTTATGTATGCTTAGATTTTTAAAACTACGCAACGGATTTTGTTGCGCTTTTTTAAATAGATGGACTGATTCACATTTCCACGGAAACGAGCACAACGCGCGGGTAGAACCGCGGGGCGCTGTTAGTAGTGATATATTTCAGCATATTCTCTACACTCAATAGTAAACAAATACACAACATACATTGCATCTTTGTATTGAACACTTTGCGTGTCTTAAATAACGCTAGGTACACATCATCGGTAAACATGAGGTTCCAAAATTGATTTTCCTTACCTAACCTTTCCCCGGTCGACAATTGAATACGGCTTCCGTGTTTTTCTAGCACTTGTTGTTTCGATATCGAATTACATGTCAACATGGAAATTCCTTTATCAGTGGGAATGTAATAAGTATTCTTAGTAATGTTGGATGTGGGTAGATGGTATCGAAGTTTTGTAACTTTCATGCTTAGATCATAGTTATTTAATTATCTTTTCGTAATAAGTATTAACATGATATAACCGTACTAATATTATAAAAGCGAAAGTTTGTGAGGATGGTTGTAAATATATTTGTTATTCTGTCCCGCGGGAATGGGTACTACGGAGGTATGACCGTGGGGCGCTACTAGTAATAAACAAAATTACTTGCATTACTCAAAAGTAAATGAAAGCAAGTGAATAAGAAAACTGTACTAAGTCTTGTATTATGGTTACTGACCGTGTCTACCATTTAATTACTTGAAATTAAGATATATTACACTGCAGAATACTCCTTTAAAATTATTATTACCATACACATGTCCCGTTAAGTTTTTATCAACCACTAGCAGCGCCCCGCGGTATTACCCGCGTTGTTCCCGTTCCCGTGGGAATTTCGGAATGAAAAGTAGCCTATAACCTTCCCGTTGAATGTGGCTATCCATTACAAAAAGAATTTTTCAAATCGGTTCAGTAGTTTCTGAGATTAGCGCGTTTAAACAAACAAACAAACAAACAAACAAACAAACAAACAAACAAAACAAACTCTTCAGCTTTATAATATTAGTATAGATTTCAGCAAAAAAAATGAAACGAGGTCATATTTCCGAGTTAAATGGCAGCACAGCATGTAACCTTTTTGAAAAAATTTCAACCTTTTTTCTTGAAGTGCATCTAACTTTTTACCAACCGGTGGAGTATTTGTGACTTTTGCAGCAGCTACAAATGTTATACACGATATTGGGAGCTACAAATTAGAATTATTTTACAAAAAATTAACGCACAAAACCATGAAACCCTTTTCGTGCAGACTGGGTTTGAGTAACTGTATATTCTAATAAAACGATTAATTGTTGATGATGCCTTGGAAGGTAAACGGATACGGCGGCGTGTTGTGGTAAATCTACTTATATTAAACCATATCTTACGTTGTACGCGCTCTGGTTTAGAGTCGCAAATTGGAGTAGGTACATTATATATTCCTACTAGCAGCGCCTCGCGGTTTTACCCGCGTTGTGCCCGTCTCCGTGGGAATTTTGGGAATATTTTTACATAAAAACCTTCCTCTTGAATCACTCTACCTATTACAAAAAACCGCATCAAAATCCGTTGCGTAATTTTAAAGATTTAAGCATACAGACAAACAGATAAGCAGAAGACAAACAGACGCGACTTTGTTTTATACTACGAGTATGTTGTGATACCTAGTAACCTATATTCGTCTATTCAAAGACCCAATAAGATTTCAGAAGTCTTACAATGAAACACCTCGTGTTCTCATTAAATTTATTTGTACATTTATATAATTTTACATTTAGTAACAGCTAATTATATAGTAATGACATTATTATATACAATTTAAGTTAATATCTTCAATTGGCAACAGTATTGAGCATAATGTTGGAAGCTGTTTAGTTGACGGACTTTTTAAGAAAGATGGGATAGTTTTTTATACCTTTATAATTATAGTTCCCAATAGGATTTATCCTGAATATATTTTTACAAGTCAACTAAGCAACCGCCCTCTGTAATAAGTATGTAAGAAATAATTTTTTTTGTTATTACATATAATGATAGTTATAGAGTTGGAAATGTAATATTTAGAGTTGAAAGGTGTTTTTCTACTAAGTATTTGTAGAAAGTACAGTCAGCATCACAAATAGTTGAACATCAAAACTGCGTTTATACATTAAATATTGCAGTTGCGAATTTGCATTTTAAAGAAGTAAGAAAGTAATGCCTCATCGCTGGGAAACGGCTTTACGCTCACTGAATATATCGGTACAGGATACGAAACTGATACTTATTTATTGAAATTAACCTTTATTATATTCGGATTATTGGTTGAGATAGTAAATATTTACTACATTATAAAACACTTTGAGTATGTATACTTAATTACATAATTGGCACGAATACTAATATTCTATGTTTGGCTAATCTAACGCGTAGATAAAAGTATTTACAACGAACTGAAATTTTAACAATATATTACATTCTAAGTATTATTAAATAACTTTATTAAAAAAATTAACAACGCTTCGCTTTATGACAACATTAATCACAATCTTTATGTATATTATGTACTTAAAATTAAACCATTTAAAATATATAGCGATTGCTAAAACACACACCCAATGTTTGGCACAACACTTATTCGTTGGCAGAAAGAGGTCTCCAAATATCATTGAAAAAACAATAAGCTTACCACTTATATACTAGTATCTGCAACATAACTTATCTATAAACAAAACAACTTCTTCGTTAACTCATTGTCAGAACAATTCAATAATTGTACACCAATTTAGTTCCCTGATTGTACATACAGCCTATAAAATGTCAAGCTATGAGGTCATAGTATGCTGTTATGCAATGGTGTTATGCAAGTTTGATTAGGTAATCAAACTTGCATAACACCTCCACCACAGCAATGAGAATTTTCAAATTATGACAAAGTACTAAAGCTTGACATTTTCTTAGGCTTGCTGTAGATAGCGAAACTTGTATGAAACTGTTCCCTAGGTGGGTGGTTTCAGCGGTGTATTGCCCACGTGCAGGTTGTTCAGTTGTGGCAGCAAAATGGCCGCTGTTGCTATCGTAGTGACGAGCACAAATACCGCAAGTAATGCTCGATCTGCCACCACCGCCACCTGTGAAGGAGATTATTTAAGTATTTATGTTTAACAAGAATTGGGATTCGGAATATCTATATAAGTTTTAAGTAATAGATGAGTCCAGTGCTGGGCAAAGCGTCCTCGCAGATATCTCAATGCTAAGAAGGATAAGAGTTATTATTGACTAGCAGCGCCCTGCGGTTTTACCCGCGTTCCAGTGGAAATTTCTGGACGAAAAGTAGCTTATAACTTTACCGTTCAATGTGCCTATCAAGCTAAATGTAAGTCCTAGACTTTCTTACAACCCTAACCACTTAAATTGAATATTACACTTTACGTATATAAAAACTCTGTGAGAGCTAGATTAAATTCTAATACGAAAACATCCATAAGTAGACAGGTAGGCAATATAACGTAAATGGAAACGTGTTGGAATATACGGGAAACATCATATTTTCCCTTCATATTAAAAATATCATTCGGAATACTATTCGTTATTGCCAACTTTATCCTGCGGTGAACTTATGACATCGAATGATGGTAATATAACATCTTCAGCAGATCAACAAATAGAATACGTTCTATTTCTGATATATTGTACAGATACAGCTAAAATTAAAGTTTAGAATATCTATATATATAAAATTCAAAGTCCTGACTGACTGACTGACTGATAATCAACGCACAGCCTACACCTAGAAACATGAAATTAGGCAGGAAGGTTCTTCAAGTGACGTAAGTGCACACTAAGAAAGGATTTTCGAAAATTCCTACGGGAACGGGCTCAACGCGGGCAAAGCCGCGGGGCGCTGCTAGTTTTATTATATAAAAGAAAGTCGTGTTAGTTACATCATTTATAATTCGAGAACGGTTGGAAAGATTTTAATGATTCTTTTTTTATTTTACGAGATTTATCTTGATCAGGAATAGGTAATACTTCGTAATCTCAATCGTCAAATTCCGCTATGTTACCTAAACTTATACGTAAAGCTGAAGACTTTGATTTTTGTTAGTCTAAACTTGCTCATCTCAAAAACTACCAATAACAATTTTTTTAATAGATAGCCACATGCAAAGTAAAGGTTATAGCTATTTTTCATCCCAAAATTCCCACGGGAATGGAAAATACAGTGAGGAGGATTAGGCGTAATCACCAGGCTTGCCTAATGCAGGTTGGTCATCTCAAACCCGAGCCATGTTTGAAAAGTAGAAAACATGTTTTCGCTCGACCCGGGAATTGAACCTGGGACCTCGCTCTTGGCATGCGTGTGCACATACCAAATAGTAATAAGTAAATGATAATTGACAAAGGCGCAGTTTTTAAGTTCAACAATAATTCAAGGATACTGAGCTAATTACAACTTTACACATCCATTTTTAATGATTTCAAATTGAAACCAAGAATCTGAAAGAACAAATATTTTCCTAATTTCAGAACATTGAGGAAAAGCTGTTCTTTTGAAAATGGTTGTTATTCCCTTCGTTTCCGACTAGGCATCGTATATTAAGTTAGATTTTACGGACATTTTGCCGACATCTCCACAATCCAATTATCGATGTAGAGATTATTATCGTTATTCTACTGTACAGTGAGAATCGAGAGGTTCTTTCTAAGAAAAATAATTAATTGGAGCAAATAAAAGAGTTCGTATCCTTTAGTAACAAGTATTTTCTGTTATCAGTTTACATTAACAAGAAAGAGGGTTGATTCCCGTTGATAAATCCTCGTTTTTATTTAATTCATACATTAAGACGGGTAATAGGGAGTGGATTGTAGAAAATGTATTCTGAATAAGTAAATACTGAAGATAGCAAAAAAACTATTTTTTAATTTGATGTAATTCTTCATACATTACTAGCTGCGCCCCGCGGTTATACCCGCGTTGTGCCCGTTCCCGGGGGAATTTATAACCGCTCGACCGATTTAGTGCAAACTTCACATAAACCATCTACAAAATAGTCCGAACAAAGCCTAAACATTTGGTTTGGATAGGTGAGCCCGTTCTTGAGTTATAAAATTACACCGAAAAGTGGCATTGATTTTTATATTTATAGATATGTCAAAATCAGTTATTAAATATTCAACTTTACTGAAGTACTAAACACTAGAAGGATGTATACATAAGCACTAACGTGATCGAGTGATATGCTGCAGTAAAACCTCAACTAGGTTGATTTAGCAATTTGCCAGTCACTGGACCGGAGACCGCATTCATCGAATTACAGATTCGTCCAATTTCCGTTAGTCAGTGTTTGATGTTTACCATTCGATTTAAAATGTATATTAAACTAAAAAGTTTCAAACTAATCATATTTCACTCAAACCTACATATAGGTAGTAGCACCTACATATATACCTATAGATAGTCGACGCATGTATAGTAATCTAGTTTGAATAGAATCGAAACCACGTTTGTTAACGCACGTAAAAATCTGTGTATTGAAAATATAATTTTTTCATTTTGTAAAAACGGTAAACCGTTTAGGCTATATTTGATAACAAGCACGAATAACAAGGAAATACTTTAATACTTGTATATTGTTAAATTAATGCGAATGTTCTCCGTCATACAAGTCGATAAATCTTCTAACGGGAATGCCGAGGTCAGTGTAATGTATAGGCTGCATAAGTAGTGGCGACGACTTTACGGCTCTATCAAATTAATCATTTTTAATCGTCCTACTTCGTGCTCTTTGCATGGAAACAAATGAACATCCATGCGCGTGAAAGACTGCGCACTAATGTGCGCGTAGCCAGATGATTCAAAACGCCTAAATTTAAGGAGTTCCTTTTTCAAATCTCTCTAGTGCTCATTTTTTAAATCCCTTGTCGCCATCACCGATTTCCTCACTACACCCTAGCTTCCCATTTAGGTGAATGAATATTGAACGTAAGACCGAAATGCTTACTATGTTACTATGTCACTAGTGAACCAATTGAACGGTCTTAGTTCTAATACCTATCGCAATCATGGAAATTATGAATGAAATATCAAAGGTAAAAACAACAATACTTTGCAATTCGTAGTACACATTGTAAACATAGATAAAGGTATCTCTCTTTTCAACAAACGAGCACATTTAATGTCGGAAACCTCACTGAAAACTAACTTTGTATTGAACATTATGTGGAATGTCGGTTTATGATGCTCATTATAACCACATTAAGAAATAAGGCATTAGTTCCCGTTGCTTGTTGTTTAAATCACGTTTCCTTTTTACCTTTCTCTACTGCACGTCTACATTACTTTTAAAAGGAGGAAGACTTCTCCTTCTTACCTTATTGTATGAGCGCGACCCCCCTAATCTGGCAAAAAACTTAACAAAATTTTCACACTAGCGACATCTATTGGCTAGTCTCAGATAAACTTTTACTATGTCTTATTTATTCCTTTGATGATAGCCACATTCAATCGGAAGGTTATAGGCTAATTTTTTATCCTGAAATTATCTCGGAAACATATATAACGCTGCACATTTAAAAACATTGTTGTTGCGAATGAATTTGCTTAGGGCTTAGTTTGGGTCTAATTACGCGTATGTGAATTTGTCCTGGTGTTTTTATTATTATTTTATTCGCTACATTCAAGATGATTTTTTATGGCTACTGGTACATTTCGGGTTATATCATTTATAGATACTTCATTGAAAGTAAACTCGAGACATAATATCTATCCATTTCCTAGAAAGGATCTAATAAAATAAGATACTAATACCTCGCAGAAAATATCCAGTCTATGAATTAAATATTATGTATTTACGAGTACGTTATCTATCTCTCTCTTTCTCTAGCTGTCTCTCTTCCGACCTCATGTCTTAATTCTATTTAGTGTCTACATTATTAACTATCATATCATTCGAAAAATGTGACAAGTCATGTCCACATTAGCTTGTTTAAGGGAAAACTAATGGACCCACTTCGAAATACAATTGTTTCTCAAAGAAATAAAGTGTTTTACCGTAAATAAACCAACCTATGTCACTTCTCAACAATCCATTTGTCTTTTGGAGAAAAAACCGATAATCCGTTGCGGCGGAATGAATGACACAAAAAATACATAAATACCTACAGTTCTTTATTGGCAGGGAATTTTAATATCAACTGCCCTTGTTTATACAAAAAATATTAATAAACCGTGCGGTATTTGCCAATTATTTTCTTCCAGCTTTATAAGATTTAATTAATTCTTTCTACCTAACACGGAAGAGCAAAGTGCTTGTTTCGTAAGACATCCTACCAGTTAAATATTGAACCAAAGCTTGACTAAAGCCAAAAAATAGAAAGAAAATCCAATTAGCAGTGTCTATCTAACAGAGCTTGTTAATAAATTGCCGACACTCAATCACTAAAGCCTATATCAAGAGGCGCTTCAATTTGTGTATAATGTTTTTCAATCCGTGCCGCAAATAAATTAAAATTGATGGTTTGGTGGAGTAAATGGTTCTATTCTGTGGTAAAGTATCACCTGTGACCATTGCAGAGAAATGCCGGGTCCAGGTGACTGCGAAAAGCGACGGCAACCAGCATTATTGTCCAAAAAAGAACTATAATATACTAAGTTTTTTTATTGTCTGTCTGAACATCATTCAAAATTATTTATTCGTTCTTCTTCAAAAAAAATCCTAGTCTCCAACATCGTTGTTTGGTACTTTGGCGCCTTCGTTAAAAGTATAAATAAATGTTTGACGTTACATCGTAGTTTAACAAAACGAGAAGAACAATAGAACTATTCTTTCTCTATTCATAATAATATCTTCATCTGTACGTATAAGTGATAGTATCAGTTAGTTAGATTCCATAACATAGGCTTACTCCCGTATGATAGAGCATCAAATGCTTCGTGAGTAGAGATTTAATGGGTGATTAGGACATGTAATATTTGAAAAATTACGTCAATTAGTTAATAATTGATTTAAAGGGTCTCTGAGTGTCAGTTGGAGCTTAATTTGGGTCTAATTAACCGTGTCTGAATTTGTCCTGTAAGTAAAAACTTATTTCTTTTGTGTTATTTTATCTAACACATTACTTATTTCCACTCTAGGTACCTTTTATAGAATAGAAAACTTTAAGTCGAAGCACACTCCACAATATAGTTCGTTTACAATATTTTGCTCAACAAAAGTCCCGTAATATTCTGACAAGTTCAGTTGTGCCAAAATCTAATTTTCTATTACGTGTTTGTGGTAAAATAATATCCGAAGTAACATTACTTTGAAAATGACTTGCAATTTTGTTACCTTGTTGTTCAACAGGTTCGAAATATGTTGCCAAAGTATACGTAGGTTGAGATTACAAATTGGATTTAATTATTGGAAAAGTTTTATTTCATATTTACATGAGAAGGCAATGAAAAGATACGAGTACTCGTTTCATTTATGTAATAAAATTATGGTAAGTTAAATAAGCAAATACTGTTAATTTTAGTATTACCAGTTTCTATTTAAATCCTCGTTCTAAGCTAAGCGTTACTTGTTTCCACTCTAAGGGCCGTAATATCAATAAGAGTTTAAACTACAGATTTTGTAATCTAAAGTTTATCTTAATCTAAAGTTTAAACCTTCCTCATAAGATCAATGACAAAACAGAGACAGATTACGAAATCTCCGATCAGTCTTTAACACATAGCAACACTCTACGTTTTACTCATTCATCATTCAGTCACTCGTTCATTATTTATGCATTACATTTGAAACATTGGCGCCAAAAAAAGTAAACTGTCATTCATTGCGTGCGTCGTTCGTCCACGCATGCGTACTCATCAGCAGATATAACCTAATCAAAATATAAACAACTACAATGACACTTTGACACAATGAAAATCAGCTGACCACCGAGTGAGCGCCATTTTAAAATCGTCAACCCTAGTTTAACTGTCCGATGTCGGCGGTTTAGTCCAAACTGTAGATTAAACTAGAATTGAACGATAAACCACCATTGATCTTAGTAAATAATCGAAGTTAAAGGTTTAAACTGACTTTCCAAGTTTAACCTATGAATGATATTACGGCCCTTAGTTATCTTATTCTAATCTGCAAATTACCTGTTTCCACTCTAAGTTGTCCCATTATAATCTGCATTATCTGTTTCCACTCTAAATGGCTCATTCTAATCTGCACTTAACCCGTTCCACTCTAAGTTGGCTCATTCTAATCTGCACAGTATCTGTTTCCACTCTAAATCTTCTCATTCTAATCTGCACATTACCTGATTCCACTCTAAGTTGTCTCATTCTAATCTGCACATTACCTGTTTCCACTCTAAGTTGGCTCGTTCTAATCGTTCGCTGGCCGCGACCCGCTGCTCGTGTCGCGCCGCCGCCTCGCGCAGCGTGCACCCGCAGCACGAGCACCGCGAGCATGCGCAAGCGCACGCGCAACCTTCGCCGCCGCTCGATGTTATACTACCACCTAGGAGAAAAAATAAGGAAAGTGTTAGACATCCGAATGAAAATATAGAATATGAAGTAATGTTCATAGAGGTGAAAAGATTTTCACCCGTCACAAAATATTCTCTTTGACCATAGGTAAATTAATTGCGCTTCAAATTCCTGATACTTCTCATAAATAACATCTAATAAAAACAGCAATTCTCACGCTGCGCGTTCCGAATTTTATTCACCCTATAGAAACCTTTAAAAATAAAAGGGACTTTAGTAAAAATATATGAAATAAGAACGAAAAATTTAAAGAACGGATGTTTTAACTCCAATCTCAAACTCATATTTAACTGGCGTAGACATTGTACGGTCGCTCCTGAATACTGGTGCAAATAAAAACTAACAGAGAAAGCAGACTTTTGTAGTTTTATTTTGAAGCACTACCTCATGCGAGTTTACTTTATTCGTATGAATTTTTGCATCATGTTTTTAAATAATGAAGAGATTCGTGATGGTTTGAAGTGTTTTGTTGACAACTTCTTGCTTCTTGATTTTTACGAGTATACGTATACGACTACGCGACTGAAACAAATCCAGATATCTATTTAGTAGTTAACCAAATATAGATAAACTATTGCTGCTCAGTCTGTTTATCTAATGCCTTTCGCGATTCAAAGCAATCTCCTAAGTAATGAGAGATTGATCTTGTGATTGAATTGATTGATTAAGATTGACTTGACTGACAAGCGTGATCTCGCACATTTTGTCTTCATAGGTTTTACCGCATAACGATCGCGTCTCCTTGATCGGGGCCTAACAAGATGCTATTTCTTACCCAAATAATCACTCCTTAATCAGTGATTACTTGCTAATGTTATTACTAGTGATCGATCAAGTCAAGGCTAAGATTTGGGAGGATTAACTAGGAGCTTCGGATCCCAACACTTAAGTTCATGATCGATAGCGAATAAATTAAATTGGATAGATTATCTAAACAAATGAGGAAAAGTCACGTCGTCATTTTAAATTCAAGTCGAAGGACGTTTATGTTTAACGTACGTTAAATTAATGGTGTGCAGTCGAGAGAGGATAAGTGGGTGAATTTTTATTAGTAGTAAAAGTTAGAGGTTTATATATATTGAGGTGGATAGTTGTGTGTGATGTTGAGGCACTTGTGTGCGTGTGGTGTGTGTATGGTGTCAAGTGTGGCAAACCACAATCCTACTATCCTACAATATTATAAATGCAAAAGTTTGTGAGGATGGATGTATGTAATATGTACATTTTTCGTGAAAGAGTATGTTTGTTACTCTTTCACGAAAAATGTACTGGAAGGATCTGGATGAAACTTTACGAGTTATATAGGTTGTAAATCAGAATAACACATGGGATATATTTTATCCCGATATTCCAGCAGGAACAACGCGGGTAAGACCGCTGTCTGGTCCTATGTATGCTTAGATCTTTAAAACTACGCAACGGATTTTGATGCAGTTTTTTTAAATAGGTAGAGTGATTCGAGAGGAAGGTTTAATATATGTATCAATAAATCAATAAATATTTTATTGAACATTTCTGTGAATTAAAGGTCCTTTTATCTCCTCTTAATAAAGGAGACATACTTTGGAGGTAGTTGTAATCTACAAGGAATTCAAATAAATAGATCTACCTATTCCTTGAAGGTTCATGCCCCATACCTTCATTAACTGAAGCGAAACATTTGTATAAAATAAATGCATATATCAAAGTTTGATCGTTAGTAGTTTTTCAGATTGTTAGTTAGCTGCGGGGCCTGAAATACCGCGCTTTTAAAATAAACGAACACTTTTTACCATACTTTGCATGCTAGTGAGTTAGCTTATATAACAAAATGTAGAACATAGGCTATATATTTTTTATATTATAGAACATTTTCTATATTTGTGATAATAATCTATAGGTCTAGCAAAAGCTAGTTTAGACTTTATACTATTGAACAACTAGTAAAAAAAGACATTTAATGTAAATTCTAATACATACTTGAATGCAAATGTATAGTACTAACTCTACCGCTGATCTTCAAATCACTATACTAGAGTAAATTTATAATACCAAGTGTTTATACCTTGTAGGTTATAACCATTAAATCGTATATTAAGTGTGCGTTTAGTTTCCATCTCAATGTTTACCATTCGCCGTATCCCGGTCTCATTTAATTAACTCCTCCAAACTCGGTGCTAATGAATTGATGCCATAATCTCATGCAAAGTAGTTTATACCTACGTACAACACCACTATTACTACTTTAATACTATTAAGCCTTTATTACACATAAATATGATTTCGTGTTGGGGTCGGTCGTTTGCAATAAGGACCTGTTCTATACTCAATGTGAGTATTAACTCACGTTGAGTATAAACTCATGCTGAGTTTACTCATGTTGAGTAAATTATGTTGAACTCCTTCAAAGCGTCTTTAGATATTTAGCGTGGTTACAAATTGTGAGTTCAATATAGGTCTACCGGTTCAACATAGTTCAATATAGATAAAGCAAATGTTACATATATCTTCCTATTTGTCTTGAACTTTAACTCGCTGAATGTCAACCATGCGTTATATTTCATGTGACGTAAATTAACTTTGTTGTTATACTGAGTTGTGAATGATACTTAGATCATTCACCTATATCGAAAGAACCTTTAGTTTATATAATATCCCTACTGCAGTACGCAAACGCCGAAGGAAGCCTTAATCCATAGACTATAATATCATTTTGTAGCTACCAAAAAAACTACCCATAACGCTTCGAATATATTCGACATTTAAATCCAGTTCATTCGAATGATCATTACTCAGCACTTAGTCATGCACTATCATTACAATGTTTACTATCCATTAGTGCAGCGATACACCAATAACAGAAATGGGTTCATTGAGTACTTGTTACGGTGATATGGATTCGATGTTTTGGCATGAACATAAAGGCAATTGAGGTACAGATACAGTTTGGGCACGGTACCCGTTCGTTCTTTTTAAACGTTGTACCAGTTTCTGTTGTATTTTCTGATTTGTATCCAGTATCTACCTTGCATTATGTTACTCATAAACTGTGACCCATATTTCAAAGCTTTAAGATTTTAGGCAGATTAACGCCTCAGACGTCAAATGCTTCCTTAGTAGAGATTGAATGAGTGATTTTTATATTTAATGTACTAGTCGTGCCCCGCGGTTTCAGTTTCAGCCTAGTTGTATCCGTTCCTGCAGGAATTTCGGAATTAAATGTATCGCATGTGTTATTCTGATGCACCTATATTACTGTAATGTCTCATCCAATACATACATCCTCACAAACTTTCGCATTTCTAATATTAGTAGGATGATATGATGAAAAAGTACGATAATTCAAATGTCGGGTTAATGAACGTCTCTGAGTGTGGCATAAGTCAATGTATCGTGACTGACAAAATCGTTTTAATGTTCACGAGTCAAAAACTCAATCTTGTAAAATCAACTTGGTCATTTCATGAAATGCGTGCATTATGGCGTTGCATGCCGTTTGCATGAAATTATGGAGCATGATATCGTCAATTCTACGATGTGGCCCGACATACTTATTTATACCGTTTTCGATTTGTGTATAAATATTTACGTAATTATTCCGCAGGAGGATGCTAGTATAAATTTATACAATAGAGGTTATTTATACAGTAAAAAAAGGGTCGAGAATTATAAAAGAATTCATTTATTTAGATTGCAATTTAATTTGAATGGCACGTTTAAATTGAATTCTTCGAGACACAATTGCGAAGAATTTTAATTTAAAAATACTTACAAAATTAACATTTTAAAATACAAACACAGATTTTGTAATAAAACAACATTGTCCTTTAATTAAAAGTTAATTCAATTTTTTATCATGTTCACTATAAACGTAATTACTTATTTTTATCTCGTAAATCGATTGATAAAGGACCGTGAGTGAATCCGCGAGATTCTGCTTGTGTATATTTTATACTAGCAGCGCCCCGCGGTTTTACCCGCGTTGTACCCGTTCCCGTAGGAATTTCGGGATGAAAAATAGCCTATAACCTTTCCGTTGAATGTGGCTATCTATTACAAAAAGAATTATTCAAATCGGTTCAGTAGTTTCTGAGATTAGCGCGTTTAAACAAACAAACAAACAAACAAACAAACAAACAAAACAAACTCTTCAGCTTTATAATATTAGTATAGAATATTTTATACAAAAACACAAGCAAATAAATTGAAATCAGGCGCACTTTTCGCCGCTTAATTAAATAACCGACCCGTAGTTTTAACAAAGTGTGACGCATCAGTCAGGAAATAAAATAAAGTGATGTTACCCATTTAATTAAATTGGCGTTTCGAATGCAAATTTTTATATCTGTTTTTATTCATATAAATGCAAATTATTTTACTGACGTTTTCTTTTTAAGGCGACACAAAAGAAAAGTTGACATCGATGTATGTGTGTGTGTAGTGCACACAGAGTGTAGATCTTAATGGTATGGAACCTTCGATCAACAATACACAACTATATATCGGGTCACGTACAAAACCAAAGCTAAATACTGTCCGCGTGGATGACGTGTGAAAGCTTATTTTGTTTACTACTGAACTGAAACAAAAGTTTAAAACAGTTCGAAGTTCAACCTAATTACAACCATGACACCTAGCAATAAAGTAGCAAACAATAACGCCTCACTTTTCAAATGAGGCGTTATTCACCGAGACGTATTTTTTTGCGCCGACCCGACATCTAGTTGTGTATTGTTGATCGAAGGATGGAACTATTTCGATGAGGTATTTTCATTTGAAAGCGTGGTGTCGTTTCTTAGCTATGTGTGGTAAAAATCAATCCACACGTTTTCGCGCAGAGGTTTTTTTCATGTAACGATTATAAAGTTATGGTCAAATCTCTCTATACTAACTTAACGGTACATAAGCAATGACCGATTTTATGATAATATAAAACAGATGAACAGAACAGATGGTTTTACATTTAAGCAAATTTAATATACAGCCAAATTTTATGTAAAATAACTGAAGCTCGCTTATTGGCTAATCATAAAGATACTCACTAAGATGGTTATGGTTGTGTCGAGCGAAACGCGGCGAGGCGGGCGCCAGGGGGGCCTCACATCGCACCTCCGCCTTCAGCCGGGACCCCGTGCGGGGGTTCACTTGGACCCCCGAAGACACCGTGGTATTCTCATTCTGTATAAGAAAAAATATAATGATAACGATAAAAAACTTTTTTGTTCCGCAGTGTAAGTACTGATATCTTCAGTGATATTAGAGGTCATTTCAATGTAGCGTCACATCGAAGATTAGCATTACTGTGGTAGAAACTCTACTTCACGAGGATACATTATCTACAATGTATAACTAAAGATTCGTCTCCATTGAAAAGGGGTGGAGCGGTGCAGAGTTCAATTGACTAATCACAACACGTTTTACTTGTCAAAATCTCTCCATAATGCGTTATAATTGGTATTTTGCGCTCCGCACACTCCGCTTCGATTCAATGGAAACGCACCCTTAAGGCTGTACGCGTTAGGACTTGTTTCAGACCTCTGATAGCACCATTGATCTGGGAGAATTTTGGAAAGGACATTTAAGAGAAATAACTATCGATGAGAAGAAGATAACTTTAAACATTATTTTTTTTATATATAATTCAAAAAATTGTAATGTGTACCTTACACTTTAAAATTTTATTGTTATAGGAAGTTTTCCATTTGTGTTAGACCCATACAGACAATATCAAAGTAATAACTCAATGGAACGGAACAGCTGCCATTAAATTCATAGCCTAACCAAATACTGAAACAATCACACAAAATTTCCCAACAAATTCAAAAGTAGAACAAACGAAAACATTCCTGTAATATTTGGCGCGTCGTTAACGTTCGCGAATTCATTCATTCAATTCATCAGACCAAACTCTCCCGCACTGATGTGGTAGTTTCAAATACTCGTACGTGCTATATTTTGAAGCCTTATTTTACCGTTTACTCCAAAATCGACTTTTAAACTTTTAATGGTCGCTACTGAAAATCAGCCAATCAAATTGTAAAGCTCGCGAATTTATTTCGACATTGAAATTAGATTTCCGTACTCCATTTTTTACATCAAAAAATGTTAACGACCTTGTTTTGCGCTATCAAAGTTTTTTGAGATGCCATCGTCAACTATAATTGAGTATTAAAAATATATATGGCTTCTTTATTTAATTAATAACTTTTCAATTTCATTTTAGTTTTGAATATCGAAAGTTGATAAAGTATTGAGATTTCAATAAATTTTTATGTTAAAATGGGGGGGAAGCTTAACGTGCTAAACTTTTAGTCACTTGAGCGTCATCGGAACTTACAGGAATGTGGGTATAACATCAAATGTTTGGGAACCGCTGTTGAAAGGAATAAAAAACTTGAGTGACAGTCCCTTGATAACATTTCCACGATAGTCTAACTCGTAAATACGTCAATGATACGCGCGTACCCCGCGGCAACTACTCAGGGGATCAATAAACAATATTTCACGTACCAAAAATGGACGATGAAACTTCCGAAAATTAATATTATTCCGGAATATTTAGGCAAACATGTTCTCCGAAATTATATATCAAATGTTAGATTAATTTTCTGTGAATAGTTTAAAATATTTTTCGAAAATTACACGTGGTAAATCAAGCTGCCTTTTTACATGTATGAGAATCAATGGTAAGGTTATGGTTCAATTAGATGAAAATCGTCTTTAGTATCTAATTATCTACATCCAAATTGCAATGGCCTACGCCAAAAGGGTCCTTCCTTTAAGTAAAGTGCTATCCAAAGAATGATTTATCAGAAATGAACGTCCGTAAAACTGAAAGGACCAACATCAAACACGGAACGAACCTTCAGGTAAGCTATTGAAATATAAATCATTAAAATCGACTTAATAATACTGACAGAGGTAACACTTTCATAAAATACAGTGACCATAAAAGTGATTTTGGACATTGGAACATAAAATATCTATGCGCGGGTATCTGTGATTGGATTTTTTTCAATAGTATCATCTAGGGTTATTATACAACATGCTGTTACTCCTGAATGTATAAATAAATACAAGTGAACATTGAAAATGGAAACCATGGGGTGAGCTGCAGTGAAGACACATATAACTAAACTATCGTTCAATGTTCTTCATTCAAATAACTCGCTAGTCGCCATTCGCATGCACAATGACACCACCATATTAAGAAATTTCCGAACCACAGCTTCTATATTAAGCTACCAAAAATTCTGGTAAAGAATACACAATATCTATATAATATTATAGGCATAATGTTCTCCACACAAAGGATCTTAATAAGAATCTCTAGAAAAATGCAAGTTCATATGACCTTCATCGGAAGCTATATTGGCAGGGGTGACTCTGCAGTGATCATGTAACATCTTAACCGGAACCGCTTGAGCACACTATAATCACTATAGGTAGACACTCTCTGGTCTTTGAAAAAGTACGAAGGTGCCCACACTAGAGACAAGAACTCTCATATACTTGTACCTTATAAATAATAGACACAACTTTGTTAAGTGAAAGAATTTAAACTGAGTTTTCTGAGAACCTTTTTTGAAAATCGGTTAAATATAATGTTTATATCGAAATTTAATTTAAATTAACGATGGAGTTATTAGGTAACTAATTAAATAAATTTAAAACAATTAGAAGATGCTTACCTTGGGATCAGTGTCGAAGTAGATGAAGAGCATCTTGGCGAGCCTGTGCAGCACCAGCTCCCGAAGTACCGCCGGCACTGGCTGCCCTCTCACTCCTCTACGAGCAACAACACAGTTAAAATCTATCCGTCCATATAAATACGTACAGAAATCATCGGTCGAGTTAACTACGAACATAGTGGTCATGAAATCGTATAGACGCGAAAGTTCAGCTATGGTATCGAATTTCAGTAAAGTGCGAAGTTAACTCGACCGAGTTATAAAAGAAGATTGCATTATACACAAGTTGGAACTTGCCTCTGCGCGGCTAAGATCTGACCTAGACCTTATCTAGGTTGCTACAGAGACGTGTGAGGTTTTTGTACGGAGTTTTTAGACCGCCTTAAGGCTTGTTACATGCTTGAACGATTAAAACAATTGAGATCGACGAATAAACGTGCCCGTCGAAGCACGGTAGAGCTCAGATTGAAATGTCTCCATTGGCCACCTATCCAAGTGAGAGGCCGATGAGCATTTTGCTTAACAATGAGTTAACATCGCTTAGCTAAACTACGAGCCCGACAAAGTAAGCGAGAGATGCGTGCGATTGAGTGAATTTTTCGTTCGCAAGATATAGTCACTATTTTCTTAGAAGTACCTACGTGAAATGAGCTACACAATGACTAACGACGTATCTTCAATCTGCTCAACAATCTCTAGTGAAACCGCAGCCTTAGCGAGGTCAAACTGGCCTTTTTCAGCGTAGACTTTCAATTCATCATGTCACGTTTCTTATGTTATCTTGGGAATTTCAGATGTCCGCAAGTAAATAAAATACCAGTTTATCAAAACTTTATCATGTCTTGGTGATTACTCTTATTCGTTCTTTGTACGTTCTGTCAAATCATGATGATAAAATGTTGGACTTAGTAAACAAAAAATCTTCAATTTAGGTTTTTACCATTTTTCACGTTGAAACATATTTATACCATTCTTACTCGTAATATGTGCTGAACGTAGTTATGAGGCAATAAATACGTAAAAGAACCACCAAGGAAACTGGCTTTCAAATGAATAAACCGCATCGAAATCGGTTCATCCTACACACAGACACACACACATACACACAGTCATCGATGGTGAACTAACAACACCCATGTTTTGCGTCACGTTTACACAAATTGAGAGCCTCGCCCCGTCTCTAAAGTTGGCTCAAAAGAAACAGAAGTTGTAATATAATTGTCACCGCTTCGTCTTCTTCTTCTTCTGACCTCTAATGACCTTTAACGTTTTCGGTAGTACCTGCTAAGTCCTTTATAGGCTGGTTCAATTCTGAGGCTACGTCTTAATGTCCAATTTGTCTAAACCAACAGACCTAAGGCCGTTCCCGAATAAATTAATAATACAAGCATTTCGTGACACGTTCTACTTTATTTATTTAATATTGATAAGTTTTTAATATGGTTATTATTTTGAGAGGCCTTTGCTCAGCAGTGAGACACAGGACACAATGGCTAAAAACTTTATCTTAGTTTTATTTATATTTTAACTATGGTTTGCAGTTATCACTTACAATTGTTTAGGTCAACTAACGAATCAAAATTTATAGCAAAATTATAATGTAATTATCTTAGCAAAACTATTAATAGTACTACGACAATTAAAAACTATCCAATTATTTTTCATTGTCAAACAATTAAATTTGTTCTGTTACATATTCAGTCAAGACATAAATCATATTTTAATTCCAGCAATTAATTTATAGACTGCTACAATTCGCTGCCATGTACAGCTGATTTCAATAACTGATTACGAAATTAATTAATCGGGTCTTAATAAATGAAAAAGCTGGGGGTTTGCGGCAAACCATTTTGGGTACGATCCATGATATTTGAACATGCATGTTGCGTTTTTCATTCCAGTGCAGTGGGTTTGGCACGCATAGAATAGTGTAATATAAAATAATATACTCAAAATCAACTAGTTTGAGTTTTTTTGTTTGTTCAACGCACTAATCTCAAAAACTACCTATCTGATTTGAATAATTATATTTTTTGTTGTTATTTTTAACCTAAAATTCCTCTGAAACCGGGCGCAATGCTTTAAAAACCACAGGACGCTGCTAGTGTAAGTACTATAAAATGAAAAGGATTAAAATGAGACTTGCCTGTAAGATATGTTGAGGGTGACTACCGACAAAGAAGCCGAGAAGGACACTAAGCACGTACTAACACCGTAATATAAACCTGCAACAATGTAATACATTTTTAAAAACGAATAAAAGTTTACACTTCAAAAGACTACGGCCACTCCAACAAAAAAGATACGAACACACTCAAAAAGAAATAAAAATAGCCAAGTACTCAAACAAAAACAAATTAAACAAAGTACTTAACACGAGATTTTTCTTAGGAACTAACGTAAACTGTTTAAAATAAATGATAAAGACCCTCGCTTTTATCGGAAAAGTCCTAACAAAATAAGACATTTGGAGTGTTAGACCTGGTGAAGAATAACATCGAGATTTCGAGTGCCAGTCATTGAGTGTAGCCACACTTACCTACCGGCTGGTCCGACAGGACACAGATAGATTCGTGTCCACACTTCCCGGCACCCAAACGATAAGACTAGCTATACTTATAGATATTTTAATTCATAAAAAAAATCCAATCAGCTCAGTAGGTATAAACAAAGTCTATACTTATTGCACGTCCACATTCCTTCGAGCGCACTCACATTACAAAATGAGGGCCATCCTTTGTTAAGGATTGAAATTAGCAAAATCCTTTCTTAGTGCTCACTTAAAGACATCGGGCCTTGCCGTCTGACGAGTGTGGCATCTCTCAATCGATGTGACATACCTATATTGATTAATATCTCTATGTTCTATTGTATCAACTCCCTCCCTATCCATCCTTACAAATAAATTATTATCCTGATATTACATGGAAGATGGATATTCTCTATTGAGCCGAACCGAACCACCGTCACATTTCAATTAAACATTATTTTAGGCTTAATCTCAAAATTAATCAAAGTAAATGCGACAAATATTGTATTAAATTAAAATCATATTCAGGACAATTCATTGTTATTTGATTGCTTTTTATACGCTTTGATTTTAATGGATTATTTTATCGTGTTCTTAATTTAATTCTGTCTATGATTTTCAGTTCCAGCCTTAAATTTATTTATTCTAGGCAATGTCTAAGTACAGAGATCTTTAAATTTATTTATATCTATTCTGGGCAAAACCTACAGTTAAGCTGCGAGTCCGTAGAGGGCTACACTTGACTGTGGTAGTCACACTGTTTGCGGCACCAAGCCTCTGATTGGCTGCCACCTGACAGCAGCACGCGAAAGATAGCTCTAATATAGCAAAAGCATATAAAACTCCAAAATGGTATTATAAGTTTGTAATACACATAATTCTTGCCAAACATAGTTGGAAAGGAGATTATTATTTCTTAACAATAAAATATTTTCTTCTCAACGATAAGGTCAATCACGTAGGTAATAACACATGGTATGCCTCGCGTTTGTCGGTCGGACACTGGACAAAGCGTTTGGTATAAAAAGGGAGAATATTCAACATTCTTTACATTATTCTACGTTCTAAGAAGTTTAACTTGTTGAATGGAATGTAGGAATGAACATTAGATTAACTAAATATTATTTTCATGCAATTAATGAACTGCTTTATTTAACGGATTAATTATATCATATTTCAACACAGTTATAAAATATTAATTACAATTAAGTGAACCAAAATAAATAACTAAACGTAAGAACTAAATAACACGCTAGAGGGACTTATGCCTAGAAGTGGGACAGTACAGCTTGATAAATAAAATCAACTGAATGTAAACAAAATTAATTTTCAGTATTAAATTTCAAAACGATTTAATATTGTTATCATAAAAATCACCGCTATATAACACATACAGTATATCTAGAAATCTCCAATTTACCGCAATATAAACGCAAAACAAAAGACAATCGATACTCACTAATTAGAGGCGTTTTCTCGGTAGGGGGCAGTGTGTCTCTGATGGTCATTAAGAAGACGGTCATTGAGAGTAACGCGCTGATGCCCAGGGTCACCTTCTCACCAGACTCGGAGGGCACGTAGAATACCAGGAGAGCTGCGAAGTACGCAGTATTTTAGGTAATATGTTGGCAGCGAGAGGTGTTGTTTTAAATAACGCAGGTTACATTTGCATTACTGGCAATTATTTGATTGAGCAAGATGAGAAAGCGAGCTGCGAGTTCGATATAACTTGGGTTCTATTCATCTCACTGGCTTGAGCCCGCAAACACCTCACATCTCACCGAAGACGACCAGTACAGTGAGGAGGATAAGGAGTAATCCCCACGCTTGCCTATTGCGGGTTGGTGATCACAACCCCAAAAAATGTTTGAAAAGTAGGAAACATGTTTTTGATCGACCTGGGAATTGATCCCGGGGCCTCAGTCTTGGAAGGCGAGTGCACGTACCACTAGACCGTCGAGGCCAAAAAATCTCGTCGAATTCGTCAGATCGCGGCTTTTGAACTAGCTTCATCTAAACTTACATTATTGCAGCAAATAAAAAACTCTTTTGTCCACATATATAATATTCTAACAGGCTTTTTCTTAAAAGTATTTGTGGGACTTGAGCCTGAGATAAGTTTCAGACAAAAATAAATCTTTTACAATGTAATGTTAAAGTTGTTGTTTCAGTGCCATGTTTTCTTAGTTTGCTCCTATGAAGATTATGAAGGTCAGATTTTAATTAAAGATACGCCTTAAGTTACTGTATGAATATTTAACATTTTACAAAAGTATGAGTGGATAAAGAAAAAGTTAAGGATACATGAATACCTTTGAAGTAATAGGTTTTGCAAAGAATATTTTTAGCAATACTGAATTTAAAACCAAGGTCACCGTGTCACCGCGTGTTTAACAATTTTTACCCATCACAGAAAGTTCACAAAGAAGTTTTCACTTCAAAAACTTCAATTTAAATGACAAAGTAGCTACGTAAGATACTTCGTCATAATCTTACGAGTAAATGCTGTTTGATATAAGCTCCGCTGTGACGAAGCTTATTCACGGTCCACGCGATCCGCCCGAAGATTTAAGACAATTTCGACTTCCAACGAAACTTGTATGTGAAACGCAGCAAAATTGGAACACAGATTATCTTGCAAACAAGTTACATTACCTTGTTACCTCGCTCGGATATTAAAAAATATGAGAGTTTTATTACAACGAGGCGGAAATCAAGAAGGTTGTTTGCCTATTGTTATAACAAAATATTGTGAATTATTTTCACCCAGCGTTAAGAGGAAAATGTTTATTTTAATATGTATTAATTTCTTTGAAAGAAACATAACGATGTTAATTTAAATATTAATTCCGTAGTAGACAATAGACATGGTTTATGGAACAAGGTATTATTGTTAATAAACGTAGTGTAAATCGATTTCAAGTTCTAATTTTAAACAAATTTCGTCTTCCAATTTGTCCAGCCATAGACAACTCCTTCTCAAAAGAAAAAGGTGTAGTTACTTCATTCAATTCTTACCTCATCACTAAACCTTCTTTCATAAAAGTTATCTATGATAAGCACAGAGCCAAGAATCACCACGCGCTCCTACGCGGCGGTGATTCTATGCTCTGTGATGATAAGTATCAAACTTACCAATTCCATTAATTAGCAGACAAGGCAATATAAGGTTGAATACGTAAAACATAGGTCTTCTTCGTAACTTGATGACGTATGTGATATCAGGGTACGGCTCTAAGCAGCATGAGTAGTACTGGTTGTGGCGAATAGCATCGAAACTGACCAGATCGAACTCCCCATTGGTTTGATAATTAGTGGTGTCCCCTTCATCGAACTGTTTCTTCAAATCCAACTAAAAGAACAAAGAATAATTATTATTTTTATCAGAGACTGATAGTGAATTTGAAATTGGAATGAAAACTTCACTAAGACATTAATAAGTAAGTACTTAATGTCCCACTTATGGGCAAAGACTTCTTATCTCACTAGAAGTGTAGAGAAAGATATCACCTAAAGGTACAGTGAGAAACACATAAGTCTTCTGTGACCACAGTTCCTGTTAAGGAGACGGACACGTCAGATAAAAATGTAAAATAAAAGCGAAGTGTATCCGTAAACTTAGTTTCAATTCAAAATGAGTAGTGTTCGTTTAAACCTAACAAACCAGAACACACAATTATTTAACGCGGTCGTAGGTTTTTCTTATAAAAATACTATAACAACCCTATTAAATAAACCTCTTAGATTATTAATCTCCTGGAATTACGAGTAAGGTGCTGTTGAAAGACTTGGTTACTAAAGTGGTTACCAAATATAAGGGGTGCTAAAATAATTACTTACACACTCAAATATGTGTTAATTATCTCGTAACTCACTCGAAAATACGAGTATGAATAGGGTTCAACGAATACCTTTGAAATAAGCTCATACATAAAGCGGTTGACACAAGAATGACAGTTTCCGTTCCTATTTTAAAAACAGGTGAATGTTTTTTTAATGAACTAAAGAGTTTCTATATGTTGGAATAACTTTATGCTAATCACACGCGACAGCTGAAATCCTATTCTAAAACCGTCTGGTTTGAAATCGCCTAAAGTCGCTCTGTGGTCGTTTAGGATTGTTACTAACAGCACCATGCCAGATACAAGACAAACCCTTCTCACAGTTTAATATATAACGTGATGGTGGTCACATTTGATGAATGGATATGTTAATGTGGTCCGGACGCCGCTCTCGGCTCAACGATTTGAAGTTGTGATTATGTATGTATAACTATTTTCTTTGTATTTTTATTGTTGTTTTTTATACTTTATTAAAAAGTGAATATAATATCTACAAGATTAATACATTAAAATAAGAAAAGTAACGTATTAAATGCAAAGGCCTCTCATCTCACTGAAGATATGAGTAGAGTGAGGAGGATTAGGCCTAATCACCACGCTTGCCTAATGCGGGTTCTTAATCTCAAACCCGAGCCGTGTTTTAAAAGAAAGTAATATGTTTCACTCGACCTGGGAATAAAAACGAACGGATTTAAAAGTTTGCCGTCTTCTTGCAAACAAAATAGGATACAGACACAAGTATTGCCACAAAATTTTTAAATAAAATTCGCCATAATCCTTTTACAAAATTGCGTTTGCCATAGATGTCACAGAGAACAAACAAAAATACGGACAGCTGACCTCTGTTTTAAATTGGTAAAATAACCTAAAATTCTCTATGTAGCCGATAGTTGAATATCATGAATGTATTTGGCTCACTGGCACTGCCACCGAGACCTAGAGATCTTCAGAACAGTCACAGATATCTAAATGTAGAAAGAAGTTTTTAAAGAAAGAGTTTCCAGTTAAAAGTCAAATATCTTGGTGAGTTTTTAAATCTATTGGTATTTCATTGGTGATAAAACTTCTTTAATCAACTGAAATCGAGTTAGTTCAACGTTTTGTATTGAACGAAACTGCGAGTAAAGTTGTGAATGCTACGACTTAAAAATATAAAAAAATATTAGCGTTAGAAAAATTTTGAAAATATATTTTACTACAAAATATTAAGTTTTAGAAATACACTCTATTCCTCTATCATGAAATCCGCTTTTCCGGACGAATATTATATTCGGATAAGCTTGAGTTTGCTTTCCATTCAGTATTGCGAATCACGATACAAAACTGCCTGTATCAATGTAGAATATATATCATATGGTTTACAAATTAACATACTCATAGTAAATAGTAATGAAAAAGAATGAAGTTTGTTCTAAATAATCGTTCTTAAACAAAAGCACATAAACGAAGAATTAACAAAGTAATTAAACATTAGTATAAAATCACTGCAAATTATTTAATAAAAACTTGAACCATCTAAATGGTACAATTATACAAACTGCGCAAATGAATTCCACTAATGCGTCTGTTACAGACTGTCGAAAAACATAATTTCGTATCTTCCACTGGTGCGTAGAGCCCATTAGAAGACGTGGCAGTACCTCCTCGTACAGCCTCCAGGAGGAAGTCATTTCATAACCAAATGGCAAACATAAAATGGAAATACATTCGCTTTGCATAGTGCAAAGGACTCACAAGAGTAATCTACGTTAGAAAATGCGTGTTACACGGAAAAATGTCTTGTTAATATTTTAACACGTAAGAGAACATAAAGAAGGGCTCGAGTGTTTAATTACCGTGCTTACAGTGTGTTCCAGGGTTTATTGCTCGTAGTATGTGATGAAAAATGTACAGTAATATGTACAAACACACAGCCCTTGTGTTTCGATGAGCTCGCCTCTCACTCACAGATTACATACAATGACATTCCTTACTTTTTTCACGATAAACGCCTTTTTTAATTTTATATTATGATTTCTTTTTGTGAATATAAAATTAAGTTGTATTTAAAAATTATTTGGATTTGAAGCTTAACTACTACTGGTTTCTTAAGTTTAAACACACTACTCATTTTGAAGTGAAACATAATAAAAGCGAAGTGTATCCGTAAACGTACTTTCAATACAAAATACTACTATTTTACTTAATAATTCAGAGAGATTCGAAGGCGGATATTTTATTACTTTCTACAATTACGCATTCTACCTACAAAAGACACCATTAAACACTTCTTTGAAATAAAATATGAATATTTAGGGGCGTATTTTGAGTGAAATAAGAATCTTTATAAAAAACCTTTTTTGCTAAAGCTTCCTCGAATAATCGAATGATACTTAACTGTGGTAGGTATCATGATAACAAGAGCAAAACTACCAGCTGTGTATATTTTTAATTGTAACGGTAGCGTCTATAAATTGTTTCAAAGTCAAGCATTCCTTGTTAAAAGTAAGTGTTCCGGAAAACCTACAGTGGTTTCTATTTTAACTTTTTGTTGAAAAAAACTGAATTTTCATTTCTTCTGTTTTAAAATTCAGACTCCATTTTAGTAATGAGAGATTTTAAGCTTTTGTTGTTAAGAATTTTACGTTTATTATTTTTCTTACAATCCGTTGAATTAACGTTTGTTAAACCTACCTGCTTTTGTTTTACGTTCAGGCCAATTTGTAGATTCCTTGTTAATGTTAATGTAAACATAAAATAAACAAACAGCAATTTAAACTCTTATTTAAGAAGCTATTATAAAAATTGCAAAGATTTATCTTGAAACAATGATAAGTCGAGATGTTTTACATTCGTTAAATTCTCGTCGACGTCTTTAAGCTAAGAATTACTGGAGATAAATCTTCTGACATGATTAATGTATATCGTATATGCGTTTACAAAAACCGAGGCGTAAACAAACACTCTCTACATATGGCTTGAATTAAAAAGTTTTATATATTTTTACTTGTATCTTTGATAGCTACTGTTATCACATTATCTAGTAAGGTAATATTAATACCCCGGTTTGATAGCTTGCAGCTGAATAACCATCATCGGTATCGCAGTTTCTCAATATTATGTAGATTGCAAACATGAATACCATGTCTAGTTTAAGCGTCGAATAAACTTAGTAGCAATACCAACTATCTATTGGTAGATACAATTTGAACTACCCCTAGTTTCACCGCCTTGTGCCCGTTCCCGTGGGAATTTCGGGATGAAAACCTTCTCGTTGAATGTGGCTATCCAATACGAAAAGAATTCTTGAAATCGGATTACATACATTATATAGGTATGCTAAATGGCATTCGTTCAATCATTATAGTTTCTTGATTAATAACATTCAATCTTTCAGTACAATTTCAATCGATCAAGTAAAAAATTACCCAAATGATAGCTGCCATTCGCGCCGTGCTTCAGCTTAAATACTAAAATGTAATTGTGAATGATTAACCCTTAACCTACTTAGTCACCGGTGTCAGAGGCAGACACGTCTCACGAGATTACTACAGAAATAACTCTCCCTGTCTTAAAGGGTTAAAGGTGTTATTATTTCTTACAAAATATATATTATTTTACCTTCCTCAATTTGACACATGCCAGTTTGTGATACGTTTTCTGAGTTTGTAAATATTTAAAGGTGTTTGGAGAAATTTCAATAAATCCCCTGAGGAAATAAGTTTGATGAATAAGAATTATTTAGGTACGTATTTAGGCATTATTCGTTTTGGGCAATATTTCAAAGCTATGAACAAAAGATCATAGAATATTTGAAATTCGAACAAAGCGATTCCATTTATTTACTAAAGTGCCTTCTCATTGCCGCAGTCAAAGTCCCTATTGATTCCGGAGAGGATAATGAGTGTATTTGATATAAAATAATGTTATTCAAATTATCGATATGATTAACGTCTTTGAGTAAAGCAGTTAGTCACAGAAGACTGAAGTGCTTTTTACTAGTAGGTATAATATACACGGACAAATTCACACGCGGTTAATTAGACCCAAAGTAAGCTCTAAGCTTGTATTATGGAATCTAACTCACTGATACTACTGCATAAACATACACAAATACTTTATAAGTATATATAATTGACACCCAGACGTCGTCGCCAACAACTGTCTTCACATATTTATTGTTGACTCCGGGCGAGAACGAACCTAAAACCCCCGACACAGCAAGCGCTCTCGCCACTATGCCAACGGGCTTGTCAAACTTATTTCAATGTATTCTATTTCAATCAATCTTAACCTATGTTTAAAAAAAGTATTATCGTCTACACATACATGTTACTGTGGAAGATTTCCTTATTATCCTGAACCTAGACTTACTATGTACTCAGTCATACTCCATACCTGAAACCCATCGTAAGTCCACGAAGCCCACTTCATGGTGCACAGCTGGATGTCAAACGGGAACTGCTCTACGTTGATGTCGCACACGGACACGTAAATACCGTGGCTCAGCCACGTCACTTCACCAGTGTGCTTCACTATAACGTTAGTGTTTATCACTGCGGAACGGTAGTTGGGGTCTGCACTGTAAAGAGAACGCTTGATTATTCAATTTGTTTTAACTATAGGCTGCGTCGCAAAGTTAGTTCGGGTAGGTCAGTGGCCAACATTTATAGTTAACATAATATTCACTGTCCAGCTGCAAACTGTAAATATACCCATTTAAGAAACTAGCTGATTTTTGGCGGTTCGACTTTTGATTTTCCTTTTTAACAAAACTATCCTTGTACGGGGCTTTAAAAAGTTGAGTCACCAAAAGTGAATTTGTTAAGATCGTACCCTTTCTGATGCTTGAAGAAGATCGTAGAGGCTTTCGCCCTGCAGGTAATATGAAGTGGCTACAATAAATAGAAGTGTTTGATTGATGGCAGAGAATGATTGACAAGAAGTTTCAATCCACTTAATCCGTCGAGCGTCTAAATACATAAACTGTATCGATTATAGCAAAAAGAAAATATCTACAAAAAAACCCGTCTGGAAACTTCAAGCTAACGTCAAAAAATAAGCTATATAAAAGCATGTGTGTATGAAAGCTTTTTTCTTAAGTGTGTCGCTTAACATTAAGCAAGTTAACACGTTAACAAGCAACAAAATGACGAGTACAATAAGCGGACGTCACACCACACAAAATCACAGCTTGTAAACTCGCTGTCTATGGCGATGGCATATTGAGTAGCAATTAGGGTGCCTGTCTATTGATGCGGAGCGATGCTACGGAGCGGAGAAACGGACAAATATAAACCAATAGGATTGCATTAACTATCTGACCGGAGATTTTATGCAATCCTATTGGTTTATATTTTTCCGTTTCTCCGCTTCGCAGCCTCGCTCCGCATCAATGGACAGGCACCCTTAATGCAAGACTACAAAAGACTGCATTCCTTTGAAATATCAACCAATCACGTTTTTTGTTCCGACTGTTGTTTAAAGTTGCTTTGTTACTGAATAAAGTATTACTTGGGAGCATTCCAGAGCACATTTTTATATTAAACATTAAAACTAAAGATATGTCAGCTCACTGGGCGGTCTTTTATTGCAGTTTAGCTATAAAATATAATGAAACTTTGAAATAAACATGTATCTTAAACATTATGATTTTTTTTTTGAGGTTATATCTCAGAATCTCGTCTCGTGTTTATTTCTTTATTAGAATACTACTACGTGTTATGGTGTCTTAAGATGGGTTGTGTCAAACGATTGGTTATCGTAACCTACGTTCGTTGAAAAGTTCTCAATTGTTTCCGCTGTTACATACAAAGCGTTGTTTCATAAATTAAATGGCCGTATGTTAAAGTTATTCGGCCGGCCAGTAGAAAGCCGCGATGTCATATTCTTACGCGTCTGTTGAGACTGGCATTTTGTTTAACGTTAACTGGTGCGTGAGCATCAGCTGAACCCCCTCTTAGTCCAGTTTCCATGCTCAGACTAAGTTTCGTAATAGACTTAAGTGCCTCATAAACGCCACAGAGCATAGAAGCACCACGCGCTCCTACGGCGCGGCGGTGCTTCCATACCCTGTGATAAACGCTCTCTAACTAAAACACTGTAAGTGAGTGTTTTGTCTCTTTTGCTCTTCGGAAAATAGCGTATGTCAGAAAGGGACAAACCATTTGATAACTAAAATGCTGATATTAAGCTTATGAATAAGGCCATAAATCACTAAAGAGTAAAAAGTATGTGTAGTTTTTTACTAAACTAAGCTATTTGTTGTAGAGTTTTGTCTTCTCCAGAGCGTGAAACATGATTATACACTAAAATGCTAATAACAACAATTTATCCAAAATATTTAACAACAAAAGCTATATTTTATTATTACAATAAACTGAAAACAAACAGATCAGTTTTTTCGCGGAAACCACTTCGGTATTCGTGTCTATGAATAAAGAAGATACTAAACAAATGACGGCTTATTTTGAATAATATTTTGTTCAGGAATTCTTGTTTATAGATACTTCGTCAGGCATTATTTCACTAATTTCAATACTATTATTGATTTCAAAGATTTATAAAAAAAAATATACAATCTGAAAAAAATCTGAAAAATCCTGTAATTTTATAGGTACATATGGAATTCAGGAGATTATTTTTATTCATTTCAAAGATTCACAAAAAATCTAACTGTTATAACTACATAAGGAATTCAGGATTTTTAAATTGTTAATCTACCTGTTCCACGACGGAAAATATTATTTAATCCCATGATTTTCACATCAAAGCAGCTGGTACAAATTAGGCGCCTTCATTAAAAGCAACAACGAACGGTGCCGAATTAAAAAACGAGTCCAATCAAAAGGATATCAATGTCAGAGTGGAATAACAAAATTAATGTTTTGCCGGAGCGCTCGGTGCGATATCGTTATGGAAATGCCTCAGGCGAGCCAAAGAATGAAATTCCGTGTAGATATTTTTAAATTGCCTTTCTAGAAAAATATAGACTCGAAATTGAATTCGATATTGTTTGTAGAAAACGATATAGTTTTTGAAACGAATTAGTTCTATAAAAACGTCGAAAGTATAACACGGTAATGCGCTGATGGCGACAGAGTATTTTTTTCAAAGAAGTAAAATGTAATGTTCATTTGTTTATCAACAGTTTTTTTTTCACTAGTCATTGTCGCTGCGCGTGGACTTCCGAAAGAAGCAATAGAAGAAAATGCAAAGAATCAAATGAAGTGATTGAAATCAAAACATCTTAGATGGGATTTATCCCATAACTTACTTGTTATATAAAATAATGTCAGGTCTCCAGACCCTCTCGTAAGGTATTCTGATGACTCCGATGCCGTCGAAATCGCTGGTGTTCCACCGCAAATGGTAATCAGTCCATATCTGAGTTATCCAACAATTTGTTGTCAAAAGTTGATCTTTTTCTTCCTGGAACAAACATAAAGGACAGATAGGTTAACATTAGTAAATACGTGAAATACTGTACGTGTTGGCTGCCACCTAATTAGATGACAGCTACGATCGTTAGTCAGATGGCCGAGCATCATCGCGGTCACCGCATGTTGCATGCAGCGATCGATCTACTGAATTCGAACCTAAGTTGCATTTAATTGTTTTTATGTTACGTTATATTTGACAAAAATCATCCGGTAAAAATAATCACTAATATTTCACTATTTAGATAATAAAACCGAAAGATGCCGAATATTTTGACTTTGAAGTATACATAAGTGAGAGATTAGATTAGTACGTACGTATACGTAGAGCAATAAAAATCCTAGCTCCCACTTTGTGTCCCAATTGTAAACAAAGTAAGATAGGTGAGGTAGCCCTTCATCTATACGAGGGTTCTCTGATCTCCTGCCCCTTGACACGGAACTAGGACAATAACGCCCTGCCCAACAATGGGTTCATAAACGTCATGTTGATCGGCTTTTGTTTCAAGAAGACTGAGATACGTGATCGACGGAGGAAGCTCGTATTTGTTAAAAGTAAGTCAAGTGCGTGCGTGACCATTTTTTAGGTATACGAGTATAACCCTTTTCACATACAGCTAAACTTTTGGTGAACGTTTTTGTACCGCCTGACTTATAAAAAAAGTTTATAATAGTCCCAATGTATGATTGATTCATTGGCTGGTATAGCCAATCATAGCTAAGGAAGGTGCTTATAAATGCACTTAGTAAAGTTTGAATAACTTCGGCTTTTTTTTAATAGAAAGTTCGTCTCGTCACATACTAGTTATTTAGTGTGTGCTTCAGAAAATACGTAAAATTGTCGGTCCGGATTGTTTCTATCTGAAAAACATGTCGGAGGCCTTTAGGCAGTCTAAAAACTCCAACAGGGTTGGCCACATAACCTACGCGAACTAACAGATAGAACCTGAACTTTGAATTCGGTTGAAAATAAAACACTTTTAAAGAAATACCTAATAAAAATAAGTAAGAGTTATCTTGACAACTTAATTGAAAACTTGGGTCCAAATATTTTCATTTGTTTTATGAAATTAGTCGGCGTCGCCTTCCGCATCAAGATCAACTTAATTAAACACGGTGTCTTTGTCCATAAACTCTGTCAATCCGAAGTTTAAAGTAACCACCAAGTTTAATTATTATTTAAACATAAACAAGACTTTGTTGTGATCGGTTCAGTTGAAGAGGGCAGCAAATAATTTCATTTTTTTTTTCAATTTTATAAATGGAATGTTTTTTAAAGCGGTCTTACATGACTTACGCCTGTGCTCAGAAACGTCAAATGCTTCCATAGTAGAAATTAAGGGTGCTTTCAAATTATGCGTTTCGTGTCGGACCGCTGCGGTGCCGAAGCGGTGCGTTTGTCGTATTGTGAACGTACGATCGTGTGTTTTCATACAAATCGAGCAGTGCGTACTAAAATTATTTCGCGGTACCGACGCCGCACTGTTGCCGCACTGCTCGATTTGTATGAAAACACACGATCGTACGTTCACAATACGACAAACGCACGGCTTCGGCACCGCAGCGGTCCGACACGAAACGCATAATTTGAAAGCACCCTTAGGGCCTTACTCATAAACGCTTATTATCAGGACTTTAACTATCAAATGGTTTGTCCCTTTCCAACATACGCTATTTGCCAAAGAGCGAAAGAGACAAAACACTTTAAAACACTGTTAAGTTAAATATCGTTTATGAATAAGGCTAATGATTGATATTGACATGTAATGTATGGAAAAATTCATCAATTAGGTAAGTGACGTTTAATAATAGTCGTCCTGAGTGCAATTAGTTAAATCTTAAAAGGCTATGGGAACCATGTCTATAAATGTTTGGGGGGTTGGGTAGTTTTTGATATTCAACAGAATATCTTATAACTAAACGGTTTTACCTAATTTAGATCTGAGTAATAATAAATCTACAATAATATTATAAGGAGGAAAACTTTGTTCGTTTGGTTGTAATGAATAGGCTTAAAAACAACTGGACCCTTTTAAAAAAATATTTCTCCATTCGAAAGCTACATTATCCACGAGTAACTGCTATTTTTCATCCCGAAATTCCCACAAGAATGGACACAACGCAGGTAAAACCGCGGGGCGCTGCTAGTAAACTATAAAATATGAAGTGCTAAAATATTATAACTAGTTTGATTTAAAATAAATGAAATAAAAGTCAGATGTTAAAAACTTCTAGAACTATTAATAAAAGTTTGCTCGAGTTCCACACTTTCTTATTAGTTATTAATCGAATAAGCAGCGAGGCTCCATACAAGAGCTTAATTTTGTATCTAGGTATGTTTAAAGTAAAAAGTTAGCACTAATCTATACTAATATTATAAAGCTGAAGAGTTTGTTTTGTTTGTTTGTTTGTTTGTTTGTTTGTTTGTTTGTTTGTTTAAACGCGCTAATCTCAGAAACTACTGAACCGATTTGAAAAATTCTTTTTGTAATGGATAGCCACATTCAACGGGAAGGTTATAGGCTACTTTTCATTCCGAAATTCCCACGGGAACGGGAACAACGCGGGTAATACCGCGGGGCGCTGCTAGTATTATTATAACTGTCATACTCAGTAGTTATATTATTTACTAGCAGCGCCCCGCGGTTCTACCCGCGTTGTGCCCGTTCCCGTGGGAATTTCGGGATTTTTTTTTTACATAAAAACCTTCCTCTTGAATCACTCTACCTATTACAAAAAACCGCATCAAAATCCGTTGCGTAATTTTAAAGATTTAAGCATACAGACAAACAGACACGAAACAGAGACGACTTTATTTTATACTATGTAGTGATTACTAATAGTGAATACATTAGTATTAGCTAGGGCTCTTAAAGCATTATGCGTACAAACATTTTACCAACAAAACCTGATAAATGTTTGTAGTTTATATTTAGGAGCTATGAAGCGGTTAAGTAGTTATTATTGAAGTTATTAGTCACTTTCTACGGATATTAGTCGTTACATGAGCCATGTCAGAGGCCTTTGGCGGCTCAATAACTCTGACACCAGGATTGGTTAGGTTGACCATCCACTCGATGAAGAAGAAGCTATTTTTCTCGTAAGTGCTTAGAAGTCTGGTGGAGAGAAAGCTGGTCACAGTGGGTCTTAGGTAGAGACGACTGGAGGTCAATGGTGTCTTTGCCCAGCATTGGGGCACAAAAAAGAGAGGTGGAGAGAAAGAGAAAACATCCAACGTACTCCTTATTTATTATAGTTAAAGAAGAAAGAAATAGAAGGAAGTCCGTAAGCCCTTACGTACCATTGTGAGATTGCTTACTTACGGTTTCTCATATGGTTACTTACAACCTCTCATGCTGACTGAAGATATCAGTACAGTGAGAAGGACTAAGCATAATCACGTCACTTACCTTCTGCGGGTTAGCGATCTCAAACCCGAGCCGTGTTCCAAACATGTAGCAATTAAAATTAATCATTTCATGGAGTCAGGTTAATCATTTGTATAACCTGTAATTACTGGTGAGAAATTCTACAAATGATTAACTTAATTTCGTATTTATCTCGTAATAAAACCACAGGCCATCATTTAATAGTCAGCTGTAAAATATTATTCAAAACGTAATGTCCATTGACCTAACTGCTCATTAGTGGAGCCGATGGTGCTCGATCGTTTTACTATCTACTAACAATGTAGGGGCATGGATTTAATGGTCTATTAGGAATACTAGACTTTCTCAATGAAATATTTGAAATTAGTAATATTTGTACTAAGTACAAGTTTTCGAATTGAGTAAAGTGTACTAGTGGCATGTGCACTTGACTGTCAAGACTGGGGTCCATGGTTCAATTCCCGGGTCGCACAAGACATGTTTCAAATATGGCTCGGGTTGACGACAACCCAAGAGCAACCAGAGCAACCCACACAACATGACATTACATGGTAATACTTTTATTTGTTTAAGTATAAACTTAACACCCAGTGATTTTTTATGCGTTGCCATGGAAATGCTTTAAAATGAAAATTGCTTTACGCTCACAGAAAATTCCACGTTGTGGGTTATTTCAGATATGATTTGAATCTCTAACTTCAACCAATATAAATGAAACATAGATAAATAATGACATGAGACATTTTAACCCCATAATGACTACCAGACCGGTAGTCATTTTGACCGGATAAAGACTAGTTTACATTAGTCAATTAATAGCTGAGATAGTACTCAACAATTGTTATCTACCGCGGGGTTAAGACACCAAATATTATTCAGATATTATTAAGTATCCGCTCCTGGTGCAGTTTGACCAATCGGTCAGTTCATTGCGGTTGTTTTGTTAAGCAGCGTGCATCATAAAAGGACCTCATAAAAGGAAGTTTTCCGTTTTTCTTCCTTTGCTCGATGAAAGAAACGTCTCATAAACTTTCTCATGGATTTTCAAACATGCCGTTTCATAAACTTTTTGATACATTTCCAAAGAGCAAAAGTCAGTGATGACTTTAGCCTGCGCTCAGCTAAAAGAAACAAATAACCGAGTTATTCGGATGTATTTACATGTAACTTTTCAATGTTGTTTTTTTGTCAATTTCAGAAAAGGGTTAAGCTGATTTCATTCAAACTTTTATAATAGAATCCGGATCCCGGATTTGCAAATAAGAAGTGTTTTATCCTTATATAAAGTTTTGCTCAATATATCCCTTTTTTCCAAACTTTTATTCCGTAAATCGATAGTTGATCCCGTTTGATAACAATCATAAAATATGTGCATACTTTATTTCGGTTTGTACCTGGAAACCATGTTTTGTTTTAAAAAGTTTACGAATCTTCATCTCTTTGCTTTGTTTATTTTTAGGAAAACATTCGGCACAAGTATTTGGAGTGTTTTGAAACATAATCCGTACAACGGAAGCTCGAAAAAACCTTAAATAATAAGCCGTGGCGTGGCAATTTTAACAAGCTGTGAATTCGCGAATTTCATAGAATGCATAATATGTATTTTGAAAGCGGAGCGGAGTCCGATTTACCAATCACAGCGTATTAGGATTGTCGAACAACGCATTGACATTTCCAACTCTTTTCGTAATGCGTTGTGATTGGTCAGTTGAGCTCCGCACAGCTCCGCTCCTCTTCAAAGAAATTAACCCTTAAGAATACAGCTAACAGTCCCTTTTCTAACATATGTATACTCGTATTTGAAGTAAGTATGTATATATATGTACTAGCAGCGCCCCGCGGTTTTACCCGCGTTGTGTCCATTCCTGTGGGAATTTGGGGATGAAAATAGCCTATGTTATTCGTGGATAGTGTGGCTTTCGAATGGTGAAAGAATTTTTAAAAACGGTCCAGTAGTTTTTGAGCCTATTCATTACAACCAAACAAACAAAATTTTCCTCTTTATAATAATATTAGTGTAGATGTATGTAAGTTAAGTTATGAGAGTCACTGCCACACACCCACATATTTTTCTCCGCTAAATAACTTCATAAAATATTCTCCACAAACGGACTACACTCCTGTGTAATGAATTATATTAACATAAATAATTGAAACCATTACCGAGGAGCAACAACAAAAAGTTCGCGATTAATGTTCAGACCTTTCTTGAATAAATTATTTGTAAATGAGCCATGTAGTCGCATTAAGTTAATATACACCATTACCTAATATTACTCCGCAGATTATAAACAAAGATAGCGAAATTCGTGAGGAAACCCAATTGTATTCGATACGAAAAGATTTAATGGAGAATGGATGCTGAATAGAGCTATTGTTAATTCCACACGTCTATTGTGAATGGTACATTTTATAATGAGGACCCATGTGTAGCACGGCTAAGTTAAGTATAGAACAAAATGCATTGTTGACACTAGGAAGGTAGACCTTAATTTCGACTCAATTATTCAATCTAAATATTGATAAAAGTAGGTACATATTTGATGCGAGTGGTGCGCGAGACAAAAATCTACCAATAAAATGACATATGCAAAGATTTTGGATTTATTGGATTATTATCCCCCTTCGCTTCAGGGAACAGGCCGCCTTAATGCTATCTCTCTCTCTCTTTCCCTCTCTCTCTCGCTTACTATCTTATTTATTTATTTATTAGATACTACAACAATATCTTCACTTCGCACTTACAGTTAACTTAAATGATTTATCTTCTAGGTGAGGTATCATTACTGTTGAGTGCAGGCTGAATCTAACACAAATAATTAGATGTCACTGCAAAATATGGGTGTAGTATGTACTTGAATAAACTAATTAACATGTAGTGGCTCAGTAAAGTCATTACGGAGGAAATTACACGCCATTTGCCAAAACCACATAAATAACTACATTTCCGACCTCTAAGCGATTCAAGCTGTCATTAACCAATATATTAAATCATCTCTGGTAACCTATACATAATGAACGTCGGCGAATTATTTCGGAGCACATAATATATTTAAAAAGGTCGTTTGCCAAACAAAAGGTCGAGAGAGGCGACAGATAAATGAGTTTGTACAAATTTGAACATTACGCTTTCTTCTAAAACACGATTGTAACTAAATTACACATTTATTTTTAACTCGAAAGTCAAAACACAGAACATAGATGAGGGGTTTAATAAAAGTAATTGCTATGCATATTTTAAACATTTTTGCTTGACTTTGAGGGATTAATTACTTAAATTGGAGTATGTTAGAGGCCAACGCCGATGTTTTGAGACTGCCTTCAGGCTTCCGAGGTTCTTTCTCAAAAATAACACGGACAATTATTTAAACACTAGCAGCGCCCCGCGGTTTTACCCGCGTTGTGCCCGTTCCTGTGTGTATTTCGGGATGAAAAGTAGCCTATGGTTATAGGCTACTTTCTGTTGAATGTGTCTATCCATTACAATGTCAATTATATATTCTTATAAAGTATTTGTATATATATATATGTAGTACTATCAGTTAGTTAGATTCCATATTACAAGCTTAGAGCTTAGTTTGGGTCTAATTAACCGTGCGTGAATTTGTCCGGGCATATTTATTTTATTTATTTATTACAAAAAGTATTATTCGAATCGATTGGTAGTTTCTGAGATTAGTGCGTTCAAACAAACAAACAAAGCTTTATAATATTAGTATAGATTTTTCTACCTTGTGGCTTTTCCCTTTGTTATCTTCCGCGAAATAGCAATGTTAACATTACGCTGAGATAAATAAATCGTTTTATTAAAAGAAATCACATAGCAGACATCAATCGCTGTCTGATGTTCCTTGAAGGTTATCGGATTGGATTGTAGAGGTATTCCATCACCAGGGGGTCGAAATTGTCAACCCTCTGGTAGATAAGCGTGTTTGAAATACAAACGGCTCCTTGACGAGCGACAGATGGGGATGCTATCACTCGGTTGATATCAAACAAATATTCTTAACGATTTATAAGAAATATACATCAGCAGTGTTTAGAGAATATAATATGTATGTGTGTCCTCTTCATTACATAGCATAATGAAACAACGGATGTGGCATTCTGTATCAAATTCAAACATTAATAACTGACTGCTGCACTCATAGACGTCCATTAATCCGACACTTAACTAATTGACGTAATTTTTCATACATTATATGTCAAAATCAATATACGAGTATTAAGGAAACATTTGACGTCTCTGGGTACCGATTTCATAAATATTTGAAGATTGATATTAGAAGCTAACTAATTTAAAATAATGATCGAACCCAAATGAAAACAAAATACCACGATCATGTTGATCATTAATTAATGTATTTATTTGAACATGTGAATGAGTCGTGAAAAAAATGACGCAAAATTCCCTGATCCGGCTTGTCGTTATTCATGAACGGTACGAATCTATGATCACAATTCCCCAGTGAACAAAGGAGAGAACTCACAGAGATTTATGTTGCCGCGAGAAACCGAACGTAAATGTGTGTTCCGTTCGGTTTTCGCGTCGATTTCATGGACTTTGTTTGAAAAAAATTCGCTCTATATCAAAGTCATAGTTGTTCTTTGATATTCTACCAATGAACGTAGATTGACTTACTCTTATATGCATGCAAAATATATATCTAAGTACTTTATCTTTACAATAGTAATAGTGTTAGCCTGTAATGTCCCACAACTGGACAAACGCCTCATCAAGTCATCAAGTTATTTTTTTAGTGAGACTAATTAACTAATAACTATATTATTATAACATTTTCGACACCAGAGCCTAACCTAACTTACCTTCACAAAGTTAATTACTTCACTACATATTATAAAACAAAGTCTTCGGCCGCGTCTGTCTGGCTGTGCGCGATAAACTCGAATACTACGGGCTCAACTTGGGTAAAACCGCGGGGCGCTGCTAGTATAACAAATTTATTACTTAACAAACAAAAATACGTAATTATAGTGAAATGTACGGAATTAAAGAACTTAATTAAATTCTCAGTGGCTGAAGTTGTCATGAGCTGAAACGCTATTTTTGACTGCGAAATGTGAGAGTATTTGAATTTGTCCGGCTACATAGTTATTTATGAACAAAAACAAATGCAACTTAACATAATGAGACACCACGTCACATATTCACCAAACTTGCAAACAAGTTGCAGTTTTCAACAAATGTTCAAACTGAAGTTAAATTTAGTTTCGTGTGGTATAAAATACCTTCCGCGATTCACTATTATAACTTCTATTCTAAAGTTCTATTGTTAACACTACATAATATGCGATTTAATTTTCCTTGTTAAATATTCTACCAAAGCACTATGCATCTATAAAACCACGAAGCTTATAAAACGAAGCAACTTAATACAAGGTAAGAGTCTTCGCAAATATTTTTAAGATTGTCTTCTGGTCTACGAAGATCTATGAACAGACATTTACTTCTGTTCAAATATTCTTTTTTTTCTCGAACTAAAATAATTGTACCGACTTGTGTACTATACTAACTAGAGACTTGAGTTCGTATTTCTGTCTGGGCTATATTCTGCAATAGTCCTAATCCGGACGTTTTGCTAACTTCAACAAAGTATAATGATTACAAAACATAATAAATTACAAAATTACCCGATACAAACTTGTGTAACTGCCAAATCTAAGGCTCATTTACAATAGCCGATGTCGAATTCTTGACACAAAAACCTAATCATTAATTACGGGAAACCCTCGGACGTCGAATTGACAGGAACATTTGGGAACTTCCTGTGGGAAGGAACAATCACGGACCATTTCTTTAGGCCTCGACCGAAGGAAGTAATCAGAGGGTGTCAATTGAAAATGTAAAAGTTTTTACGTAAATGGCCGGGGTTGATTTGCGAATTGATTGAAATAACTTTGCTTGTAGAAATTGCATTTATACAAAATTGGTAGGTAATCTCAATTCAATAACTGGAATTCACTGGATGAGAAGTTTAACTTTCGAATTATTTATTTCGAAGTTTGAATACAGAATTAATACTGTGTTCTTGGTATTGTTAAAATGTAGAGGGTACTGCAGTGCTTTTAGTAGAAAAATCAAGACATAAAAATCTAGCTCGATAAATAAAAAAATTTGGCGGCAAGCTTCGACCCGCACACGGCCCGCACCCGGCCCGTACCCCGTCTGCACCCACACTATGTGTACCTTGCGCTTTAGGGCCGATACCAGGCCTCCGTCACTCCATGTACTTGCGCGCTATAATTACCTACCGCCCGGCCGAGCGGTCTCGGGCCCTCTGGGGCCCAATTCAGTGTGGTTGCCGCAAGCGAAGCCACAGATTACTAAATAGTTACTACGTAGCTCTGTTTTAGAATATTAGTTTAGCGATGCGTCGCCAATTTAATTTTATCGAAGAGGCAGCCCTGCGATTGCTGTGGGATCGCGCGGTGCGAAGCAATCACAACTGTACGCTTGAGAATTTAGGCACGTTTTAGCGTGCAGCGGTTGCTGACGCGACGGAGTAGGCAATTATAGCAGTAGGTATTGAACATTTTCTTCAGAGTGAAGTATCTGTTACGTAGTAACTATTAGTAATCTGTGCCGATACTACGTTAAGCGTGCGCACGCCGCGGTTCCATACAAAAGTGAACCGTCGCGGGCGCCCGTCGCGTGCGGTATCAAACAAAAGTGAACCGACACTTAACGCAGTGTTGACCCTTTACTATTTAAAAATTTAACTAATTTTAAAAGGAGAGTAAAATATGCCCTAATAAGAGCCATAAGATTAAAAATTCTTCCTTCTATCTGCTACACAGTATGCCTATATAGGTTTAATTCTTTTTCAGTTCATTAAGAACATGAATCTCGTGACAATTTTAGAATTCAAACACAAATTAAAGTTTTCTTATCTTCTTTTCACTCATTGGAGCACTTTTGCCATTTATTATATCACTAAAACTCGTAGATTTACTCCCGCATATAACAAGGAATATATTTCAAGCAAGTATCCAACTTTTAACTAGATTTTCATATGAACTAAATATATATTTTTGAAATAGGATAAAAGTCATTTCACTTGTACAGATTCTCATTATGTACACCAAAACAAAGACTGTTTGAAATCGGTTCATGAATGACGGAGACAAAAGGTAATGCTACAATTTACAAATTAGCAGGCTACAATGATTCAGCATCGTCCACAAAAAACAAAACAACATCAGCCTCCCAAAACCTGTTGTGAACAAAAGAAAAACGCCATCAATTATGGAACCTTTGTCGTCTATTTCATTAACTTTCACGACGGCTTCAATATTCGTTTAATGTTATTCCGTATAGTGGCGACTACGTAAACCCGATTCACTGTGAAATTTTCCTTTTGTGTATAAATTAGCTTTTGGTGTTCATATTGGTATTTTATAGTTGATTGATCAAAGGGACCGTTATCGTTAACGTATGACGTATTCTTAATTAAGTCACTTGTATGACATTGTTATGTTGTTGTTTTAGGCCGTCGTTAGATTGGGTGACTTTATCGAGTTCTTGTCTTTGAGTCTCTCAAGTTCGTTTCAGGAGTCGCCAACTTAAAAGTAAAGTTGCTCAAAAGAAGCCTTTAACATATTCATCGCTATAAAATATGAGAATATTCTCCATCTGCTGTACCGACCTTTCTCTATTTTATAATTAAAGCTTTATTTAACATAAAAATACAACAACTCCTATGCACAACTTGAATAAATACTTAATACCACTTATTTTAAGCGAACCTATTCCATTTTCATAATTAAATTAATTGTATTAGAGTTAGAAACCAGTACTTCATAATTCAACCACAATAACCGCAACCTAAAAGTGTTCTAGTCTAAAACCTATGTTAATTTATTCAGTGCTTTCTCACAGAACCTTATATAAAAGCTAATAAACTCCTCTAAGGGTTGAAAGCATACCGAATATTAGCATCATTGTCTTTAAACATTTATTTTCGTTTTATTTTATGCGAGCTTTGAGCTTTTAGCTTTTTTAGTTTTCTTATGGTTGGGCAGTTAACGAAAAATTAATAAAAATAAAAAGCACATTTTAGATTCTAAAATGACTTCAAACGAAAATTGATTTAAAAAATGTACTCGTAGTACCTATCAAAGTCTTGGATAAAGTGCTTGAATTTTGTTTTGGTTTTAAACTTTAGTTTATTGTGGGCCTGTCACATAAGTTTGTATTTTGAGAAATGTACCAATTTTATCATAACGTCTAAGGCTTGTAGGCTTTCTTATCGTCAGCAGAAAGATTGAAATGACCACTGACATTAATAAAACAAGCCGTCTTAAAAACACTTTTAAAATTAACAGTTTGGGCAGATATTGGTCAAACATTCTTTTAAAATTTAGACTTCTGGTTCATAAAAGAGCGTACACAATATACCTAACATAATCTATCACAGACTGATTTGTCGACTAGACTAACGAATAGTACCAAAAAGTGTTAATTATTAGAACTGTCTAAGGCCAGACTTGACCGAGTCGCGTGCGAACAAGTCAGTCCAAAGGTCAGAAAAAAAACAAATATAGAATCTATTCAAGAGAGCGTTTTGTTCTAAGGTGTTGAAAGGATGTTTAAATTGCTCCAGCAATAAAAGTTTAAATAGAACTTAGCTTAAGAATGCTGAACTGGTTACAGCGCTCGCGTAACTTTGGTGAGCTTTCAGAAGCTTTTGAAAGAGGAATATTGAACCGTATTCATTAATAAATAAGACTCCTGTTATGTAATCAGCTCATTGTCGGAGCTTTTCCTTTAATTATATTACCTTAAGTCAATATTCCTGTCTTTCATTAAAAATAACATCATTTTTAGCTTTATTTCGTTTGTTATGCTCAGGCACTTGTAGTATCAGATATTTTTTTATTAAATACAGAGTTTTTGGTATAATAGGGTAATTTGGGACACCTTGTTTTCAATTACTGGAGTTGATCCTGGCATAATTTGCCACAAATGATGATATCAGTATGCTACCTCAAAAATGTGATACAAAATGAATACTACCAAATGAGTTATTTTTAACCTTTTAATAATGTGTTTGTAACTTGAATAAGAATGATGACTGAAACATTTCCTCAATTATATTTTACACCATCACGATTCGATTACATTATATAAGAAAAGTCAAAGTATTAATCTGTAATTTCCCACAGGTGGGCAAAACATTAAATCTCATCGAAGATATCTGTACACTGAGGAGGATTAGGCGTAATCGCCACGATGCTTACTGCGGGTTGGTGGTCCCGAATTCGAGCTCTGTTTGAAAAGTAAGGAAGCATGTTTTTGCTTCCTTTGGGAGTTCAATCCGGGATTTCAGATTTTGAAAAGAAAATGCTACTTACTACTGACGCCTCGATGATCTAGTGGTATCTGCACTCGCCTGCCAAGACCCGGGTTTAATTCCCGGGTCGAGCGAAAAACATGTTTCCTAATTTGAGACCACTAACCAGAATTTGGCAAGCGTGGTGATTATGCATAATCCTCCTCACTGTATTGATCTTCGGTGAGATGAAGAGGTCTTTGCCCAGCAGTGGGACAATACAGGCTAATACTTTCCTTTTTTTACTTACTACATCAATAATATGGTGTAAGGAGACCCCGAAGGTGACGAGGAGCGGGTGCGAGGAGTTCTCCACGGGCCTCACGGACGCGTCGTACTTCTGCATCAGATGCTTCACCAGGCGGTACTCTTCATCGCAGCATGTTATACCTGGAACAATCATCCTCATTAAAAAAAAAGTAAAGTATTAGCCTGTAATGTCCCACTGTTGGGCAAAGGCCTCTCGTCTCAAGATATATATAATCCTCATGAATCCCCATAATATAAACAACTACTCATCACCTTGTAGCGCTCGTGGCGTAGTTTGGCTAAGTGATTTTAGTTCATTGCGATTGTTAAGCAACGAGTAGCTCCACCCCTACTTCGATGGGTGGCCGATAGTGGCATTTCTATCTGAGCCCATGTTTCGGAGGGTACGTAAAATTGTCAGCTCCGATTGTTTTAATCGATAGACCACGTCGGAGGTCTTTAGGCGGTCTAAAAACTCCTACACCAGGGTTGGCTACTAACCGACTCGAACTTACTGTAACGAAGATGTTGAGAGAAGGTCAGATTTACCCATAATGGTCAATTGGGAGCAAGATACCGAATGTCTCCGCCTACGCTGTGTTACATATGTTTGATTAGACCGGTCTTCACTCAATTAATTCGGTCCTAGCCTTTATTTCTTATAATTTGTATGTGACATCTGTAAGTATGTCAGTATTTCCTAAATAAAAGTATACCGCAAAGAAAATGTATCTCAAAGTAATCAATCTTTGGTAGTTATATTAATAAATTAGAGATACCCGCGATTTCGTCCGCGTAGAAGTGAAAAATGGTTATATGATTTTTAATCGTTTTTGACGTTACTAATTTTGTTATTTTAACCCTTCATTAATTTGAGTATTAACGTCAAAACGTCTAACGAATTTACGACCAGTTCACGTGTCCTGATGCGAGTTTAAATTGTTTTTCCCATCACATAAAAGTGCACAACGCTGCTAAAGAGGTTTTCACTTCAAAAATCGGAAAATATTTTCTTAGCGTATGTCCTCGTCCTCATACAAAAAAACACGCCCTGCGAGTTTCAGGTTTCTATGATCAGTGGTTCGGGTTCCATCAGTAATTCAGGACAAAACATTATATATATAGAAGATTTGTAAAGTTACCTTCAAATAAGCGAGTGGCTTTACAACGAATTCTAAAGACAGATTTTGAGATTATCTGCTCCAGATTGTAATTTAAGAACAGTTATTTATAACTGTTTATTTTAGTAACAATATACTCATCTCGCACTTCAAGTATGAAAATTAAACTTATCAATCATTTTTGAAGAACGAAGTGAAGAAAAAGATTGTAGCCGCGCAACACAACGCTATTCTAAAACCGCCCTAAAATAGCAAATATGTAAGATAGATAGATAGCAATAATACTTCATAAAATACATCATAACAGAGATATTAATAATACCCAATCCCTACTCATCTTATTATTTCACCATCTGTTCTATCAACATTGCAATCAGACTAACTGATCTCACCACAGTATTAAAATAGAATCCATTAGTTACGTCAGATTAGAAACTATAAGCTTAGAATGGTGAATGTTTCATGGTCAAGCAACTTTGTCTCGCTTCGAGATTCCAAACTTAATAATTATCAAGTTGGTAGTTTGTAAGAACTCTACGTAAGATAAAACTACTGACAGATATATTAACTTTCCATTTAGAGATGCTGTTTGTATAGGAGGGGTTTAGAAAACTGATGGTTTGTGTTTATGCAAGCTTACAATCTTTGGTTTTTTTTATATTAGTTTTATCTCCCGAGCGCCTCTGGATCGTACTTGTGTAAGTAAATGTACATACAAGCACATTGTCTACGTCTTTAAAATAGTGACGGCATGGTAGATATGAGTAAATAGGGAAAAGTGGTTTGTAGTATAAACAATGATCTTGACCCGATAGTTGCACAAAGACGCGTGTCAAGTGTTCTATATTTTGTGTTACAGCTACAAGAATGTCCCAGGGGCACTCGTGAAATAAAACTACTATTTCCGTCTTTAACACAGCTTGAAAACTAACTTGACGTTAACAACCCTTTAACATATCGTCGACGCTTCCTCATGACAGACTCGTAGATACTATCTTTATAGCTCTCTAGACTCTAGTCCCTCAGTTATAATTATACTTGTAGATAGGTGAAGGTAGATAGCAAATGAACCCACACGGGTTTTTCCGCGTTAGAAAGTTAATAAAGCAAGTAATAAATTACTTTTTTATTTCCAGACTTTTCGAGAGGATTGCACCTCTCGTGGTTGCGGGTGAACTGAAGACATCGGAGCCACCGCTGTGACTACTAGGTCAAGGTAGTTCAAGTCATCTTTGCGTATACATTTACAACTGCAACAACTTTGCTTTAAGCACAAACGCCCGTGCACAGAGATGAGCTTTCTTAGTGGAGATAATGTATGAAAAATTAGTTAAATGTCGAATTAATGGTCGTCTCTAAGTGCGACAGGAAGTCCCACATATATGAAAAATATACCCACACATACAGCCTGAAAAAAGAGTTTGAACTCTGTCAAACAACTTTAACAATATGCCTATTAATTTAAAGAAGACGGGAGTCACAAGTCGTGACGTATCTTTTCAAATAATAACTTATTCAAACAAAAAATTCAGCCACGTTTAGATAAGTAATAACTTTTTACATAATTTTAGAGCCTTCAGAACTTTACAGTAACAAGTCATACTTAGCTACTTAGTCGTTCAGTAGTCTAGTATCGAGTGATGTTATTCAAAAAGCCGCAGATGGTCTTCGACAACTCCTTATTGCGATAAGAATCGCTCGAAAGAAACTTGCGAACTATTCAAGAATTCAAAGCTTATGTTCCTTGCTTGAACTACAACGAAATAAAAAGTCGATACTTACATCTAATAACTTAGAACAAATATTATTATTATTAAGAAGGAGAAATAAATAACGAAGAACATTATTTGAAAGGAAGTTGTAAATTATTCTGAATATTTGTCTTATTAATTCTTCTACACTAATATTATAAAGAGGAAAATTTTGTTTGTTTGGTTGTAATGAATAGGCTCAAAAACTACTGGACCGTTTTTAAAAATTCTTTCACCATTCGGAAGCTACATTATCCACGAGTAACATAGGCTATTTTTCATCCCGAAATTCCCACAGGAATGGACACAACGCGGGTAAAACCGCGGAGCGCTGCTAGTTATATATATTACTACTATTCAAGATTTTTTGTTATAAGCAGACTATTAGGTTACAAGATATTAGACGTCTGCCACGTTAATGTATTACAAAGTAATGGCCGCTGTTTACAGACAAATAAAAACCGTAGAACAAAGCTCGGTAATAGATCTGCCAATGATTATTTTATGCTCGCCCATAACTTTCTTCCGACTTGTTTATCGTTTTAAAACGCCAGTAACAGTATATTTATCGGTCACTGTTTGAATCATGTTTAGGAAATAGTTAAATGATTTTTACATAATACTTAGTAATCTTTGATGGTCAAGCTATTGGTTGTGCACTAACGTGCCAAAACTGAGGCCCCGGGTTCAATTCCCAGGTCGAGCGAAAACATGTTTCCTGCTTTTCACGTATGGTTCGGGTTTCTTTTTGCAATTACATTCTAAAAGGCACACAATTAATAATTTAAGTCAAACTACTTTGAATTAGCAGACAACTATATTTATAGATGGAGAGCTTTACATGCTAATCGTGCAGTCACTCGAGCACCATCCGGACCACTGCTCGCCTAGGACAACGCACGTGAAAGAAGCCGACAAGACAGATATGATAAAATACTTCCTGTATTCTATATGGTCCAAGGTATCACCGATATCTTAGTATGACGCGTGAAGTGACTACACGAAATCAGGTTAACTTCATCTACATAGATAAAGCTAAATTATTTAGATATTTGGATTCAAGTCTAGTATCAGGTATTCAGTACTGGTAAAAACATGACGCGTTCCAAATACACGGTGAGGTCTACGGATAATACACACCCAATAAAGATATACGAGAAAATACGTGACAAATCCTACCGCAGGTATTGGTTTTCTTATTTGAGTTTTATTGAGCCCTAAAATGATTTTATTGAACATATCAGTACACTTATTATTTGTGCACAACACGAAGGTAAAACTCGCTGATGTGTGAATCACCTTCTTAACTGCTAATCGTTTTTTGATGTAACCCTAGACGGGGTACGAATAAATATATTTTACAGTACCAAAGCTTTAGTAAAGCTCTAAGTAATATTACCTGTAGAAATGTTCTAACTACTGAGTCCTTACAAAAATCTTTTTGTGAGTGAACCCAAAGTATATTCGATTTAAAAAGGTTGTAGATATGTATAAACAACTAAGCTCTTTCAAGAAACTTCTAACTAAACTGAACTAACTAAATCGCAAATAAATTGATCAAACGTATGCGTATCAAAATCAAGTTTTAAAGAAAAAAGAAAATCATAGCAAGCTAATAAAAGTTTGCGACGACCCAACTCCAAAGTTTAACTAAGTACAATAAGTGAGTTACCGAACTCATTCTGTATTCTCTTGGTGTCTAACAATTCGTCTATCACGTATTAATGAAGGGATTAGAGCGAAACAACCGGCAAATAAATCTAAATCGAATCATTCGGCTTCAAAAAGGTGTCGATAGTCTCTGAAGGGATACACTTAGAAATACAAATAAGGAATCGGTAATGATTTAAGTGAATAAAATGTGAACATTGGTAGGAAATGAATGGGTTATAAGGGTGCGTTTACATAAGAAGCGGAGTCCAGCTGTCGAAGCTCAGTTGACCAATTATAACCAATTGAAAATGTCAAACAACGCATTGACATTGTCAAAATCTTTTCGTAATGCGGTATGATTGATCAATTGAGGTCCGCACAACTCCGTTCCGCTTCAACGAAAACGTACCCTTAGGTATAATTACGTTGCGTTTTTCCTTTAGAAGGTACTGAAATATAAAATTCATATAAAAATGCAATACGAATGATGAAGTCATTAGCTAAACATAGTCTTATCAGAGAGTAGATAAGACAGTGGGTAGATAAGACTTTCTAAATAAAAACTGAGGTAATTATAGATGCGGTTCAAGTTAGACCATTTATTTAAATATGCAAAAGGCAAAGGGCAATGTCAGAAATAGAATACAGTAGGTTTCGAATAAAAGCCTATATTTATATTCTGCTGCTTATGAAAGGTTTTTCGTTAATATATCACGTTTACTAATATAATGAAACTGAAGAGTTTGTGTTCCTTGTTCTTTACCAATACAATTAGATTTTTTTTTGTAATAGATTGCCACCATTAACTTCAAGCTTATAGATATTATTATATTATTCGTACCGAAATTTTCACGAGACGCGGGGAAAGACGTGGGACGCTGCTAGTTATAAGATAAGCAACAAACAGTATGTCACGTCACGCATCTATGTAAGTTGTAAGATCAATAGGACAGTCTGAAAATTGGACGACAAAAATATATCTTTCTGACTTTTATATATCTTTACATTATTCATTGAATACGTAAAAAGATAATACATACGCTTTTCTTTACAAAGTCTATTAAAGTACAAAACAACTCAAACAAAATTTAAGTAGCTTACACGTCATCAAAAATAACTCGACAAGAAGTTTACGTGGTCTTACTGAGGAAATTGCTATTACCTTGCAATATTTCGGGACATTGTGATTGATCGTTCGGTGTCGAAAGTTTGTCAAAACCTTTATTTCAGTATCTTTTATCTCGTACTGTACGTGTGTTACATTGTAACATTATAGATAGGTAATGTTATAAGGCACGGCTAAATAAACCACTACATATTATTAAATAAAGTCCCGAGCCGCGTCCGTCTGTTCGCGATTAACTCAAATACTGCGGCACGTAGTTAAATAGATAGAGTGATTCAAGAGGAAGATTTATATGTATAAATAATCCCGAAATTCCCACAGGAACGGGCACAACGCGGGTAAAACCGCGGAGCGCTGCTAGTCTTTACTAAAATAATAAAGCTGAAAATATTTTTGTTTGTTTGTTTGAACGCGCGATTCTCAGAAACGGCCAATAAAAACTTTTTAACGAACCTATGTTATACTCGTATGAACCAACTGTTTGAAAACCACCCTTAGTTTACGTTAATAACTCGATAGGAATCTTACACACGTCTAAATTAATATCTTGAACAAATACCATTTATGAAAGACCTCAGCTGTTTATATAGCGTTATAACATAATTTTATTTCTCGTTCTACGAACGTGTAACGCCAAAATCAAATCGTGTAACCGCCGCGAATACAACAGCAATTAATTTATAGTGACTAGGTTGTGAAAAATGGAAGGCCTTTTCAAGTTATAAATCTTGTATAAATGGGTTTTTGATTCAACACTAAAATACCAAGAAGCTTATAATATTTCTATTAAAAGATATTCGTAAAAAAATACAGCAGAAAGTCATGTTAGTTACAACATTTATAGGTAACTCAAAAACGGCTGAACTGATATTAACAATTATTTTATTTATCTTGTGTCTGTCATGTCTTATAGAGATGTGAAGGAACTTGCACTGAATAGGAATAGATGGAGAAGTCTGCATCGGACTCACCGACAAGAGCCTTGCTCTTAAATTTATGATGATGATGATGATGAATCAGGAATAGGTTAATAGGTAATAAAAGTCCCGAAATTCGCGCTTAAACCGCGGGGCACAGCTAGTATAACATAAAAACCGGACGGGTGTGAGTTCGGTATAATAGCGAGAAGATTCCATACCTTAGTGATTAGAATACTGTATTTTATTTTGAACTAGCTGTGCTCTACGGTTTCTCCCACATTTATTCCTTCACTACCTACTGTTTCAACCTTCCCTAGATTAAGACAAACATGTCAAAACCAAAATCAGCTAAATAGGCTCAGCCGTTGTCGAGTTTCAGCGAGACAAACGAAGCACGATTGATTTTTATATACATATATAGAAGATATAACAAACTACCTATAATCCCTTGTCAGGGAAAGAGCTCTAAATTAAATGCTACGAGTAAGACGAATTAGTGTACAAATATTGAAATCAGAGACTACCACGAAATATAACGTTAGCCTAATTGGTAATTTCGTTCTAAGTAATATTATTAAAGAAGATACGTACGATGTATAACAAGGATTGGTTCCCAGCATGTTCCAAATATGCCGAGCAGGTTTTCCGGAAATAATGTCATGATATATGAACCAATACCAACATATACTCGTATAGTTGTGTGTGAACACTCTAGCAAATTACCGCATCCGCCAAAATGTTATTGTCATGTGTTGCTACGGATGACCTGACTCTGCGGCCTACGGCGTAGCAATTGGAACTACTACGGCGTAGTTACTGCTTAGCTTGTAAACCATAGGCAGTGCGTGGAGTGTTTTCGTACTTCTTGATTTTTTATTGAGTCATTGAAGGGTAGTTTATGTTATGTGAAGTAATGATGAAGTGTTTTATAACTGTCACAGCTACTGATGTTACTTGTTAAGTTTGTCGTACTTACACAGCCACAAACATCAAACACTCTAGTAAAGTAACTCAGAGTCTGTTTGCTACACGACCAAACTCGACTCTTCAAAGTTCGAAAAGTAAGATTATCTACCTCTTATTACAGCGCTAACTATTCTATTATATACGCACGAACTTTACTTTACTACATGAAGGAATAAACTGCGATACTTTTTGAAACAACAAATCTCTGCGATTTGTTGCTTTTGGCACGGACTAATGAGAAATGGTCACTCATGTTTTTGGAATGCCAGAGGCAGCCATGCCTTTCATGGAACTCTTTGTTAAATTTATTTTAACATTTCTTTTTTGTAAGCGTTGAAACGTTACTGTTCATTTATGTAATAATTTATGCAACACTTTTCTGTAACATCCCATTGCTAGAAATTTTAAAATTCCCTGTAATTGTAAATTGAAAGAAGCGACGAAAGAAAGAATTGGAGAACTTTGCCCAGCAGTGGGAAATATGAAGTTGACTTATTTATTTATAAGATTTACATCTCATGGTTTGGTCATGGACCTCTCATCTCATGGTTTGGTCATGGACCTCTCATCTCATGGTTTGGTCATGGACCTCTCATCTCATGGTTTACAGTATAAATTTAATGGCAATTTTTTTTATAAATACATAGCATTATATAATGTCAGACTCTTGTTAATGTAAAGAAGTTAACAACTGTCAAAAAGTAAAAAAAAACATTAATGTTTCAGATTGATTTAGACATTTTGCCGTTTTCAGACTAACTTGAATGAAACATTTTAAATTCTAGAAATTGTCAGAAACTATCTCTACTATATAAAAATAAGTCGGGTTTTCCTTCCTGACGCTATAACTCCAGAACGCACGAACCGATTTCCACGGTTTTGCATTCGTTGGAAAGGTCTCGGGCTCCGTGAGGTTTATAGCATAGAAAAAAAAATCCCACGGGAACGGGGGCGCTGCGGGTGCAACCGCGGGGCACATCAGCTAGTAATATATAAAAACAAAAACAAAATTTTGTAACGGTTTCTAGGAATGTTTACAAAAGGCTTTCACATAGTTTTAATATATATAATAAATTGTAAGATGTAATACGTCCCATTTGAAATGTTCACTGTTTGTTACCACGACTTCTTCATATTCACACTTTATTGTCGCTTGTTTATCAACAAACAGCCCACGTCCTGTCCACCCACGGAACAATTCCAATCCTACGCATTAGCAACATTTCATACGATAAACTTGTAGCCTTATGTTATTTTACAACGTTTTTGAATCTAGTAGTGTCCGCCGGTTTTACAGTGTTGTCCTGTTACATGGGCTCATTTAAGCGAAAAATGTGGCCTTTTACCTTCCTATCGATGTAACTTATATGCTTAAATATGTTTTCCATCAGTCACAGTTAGAAATGCCTTCATACAGTTTATAACTTACCAGCAGTACTCCGCGAGTATAGTGCGATGTTTAATAAATTACAAAAATAATTATTTAAATTTGATTGGCCTTTCTGAGATTAGCGCGTTCAAACAAACAAAAAAAATCACTCTTCGCTACTCCCAAAAGTTACTAGTTTACCGTTTTTATTCAATAAATAAATTAGTATAGATAGGAAATGAGTGAAACAAACTGAAACAAATAATATGTTATACTTGTCAGATGAGTGAGATAGTAAGCCTTTTAGTATAGCAACAGCAGATAGACACTCCTTTCGATTTCATATCTAATTCCGATTTTCAAACTACACATTTTTGCTTTAAGCCATGACAATACAAATAACGGCTGAAGGATGTGACATGGGTACAAGGCCCTTATATTGTAAGTATTTGGTGTTTTTACGTTGTTTATATGGACAACTATTATTTTTCTTAGTAAAATAAAAACATTTTTATTCTTCTGTGTAAATCCTTTGTGAACCTAGACGATTCGTCAATGCCTAACCTTTCCAGTTTTTCATTTGTGTGCTAAGTGGAATATGTTTCGAATATGTGTGTCTAAGATAAAATACAAAAACTTCGCCGTAAGTAGGCTGGAACATGTCACCTGATGTTTGATTGAACACTATTATATTTTCTCATATATTATTTTACAGAAAGACTAACCTGACTAATTATTTTCTATTTTATTTGAAAAACAACACATGAATCTAAAACACCATTAACAATTTTTTCACATTTAAACTAATCGAATTATAGAAAATTATATTTAAAGATAGGGATACATGGAGGGATGGGGAAGAGGCCTTTGCCCAGCCGTGGAACAGTAATGGCTAAACTAATAATAATTATAAAATGTAATTGTAAATGTAAAATGTAATTCGTAAATTGTGATTCTGTCTTTGATTTTTTTTTAAATGCAATTAATGATTTTTTATTTATTTATTTTTATTTAATAACCGGGTTCTTAAGTTTAAGCGAACACTACCCAGTTTTAATTGAAACTACGTTTACTGATACACTTCGCTTTTATTTTTACATTATTATCTGTCGTTTAGGCCCCTTTACAGGAACCGTAGTCTCAAACTTTTTTGAGTCCTCTGTGACTATGGTTCTTGCAGAGGGGCCGGAACGTCAGATAAAAATGTACGTAATGAAATAAAAGCGAAGTGTATCCTTAAACGTAGATTCATTTCAAAATTATATTAAGTAAATCAAAAGTTACAATAAGAGATTACGAAAACAATATGGGAAAGAAAAAGGAAAAGATAAAAACAACTTCAGTCTAGTATATACTAGGTACTATTTACCTGTACCCTTGGATAGAACGTGACAGTTATTGCTTACTGTTATTTTGATAAATAATGCTTCAGAAACTTGAATAATTGCTTTTGAAGGGACGAAGTAAATGGCTTGAGGCTGCGTCAATGCGTTCCAAAGTTGTTATCCGAAATAACATTGAATTTCGTTGTGACGTCCCGGCTTCGCATTGAAAATCAGTATTAGATATAGACTTATGTAACCCGAATATTGATGTTACTAGTCAGTGTTTTTTTAAAGTAAAATATGATGTTATATTCATCCAAACTTACCTTTTTTATAACAATACAATTGGAATATAAACTACCGCGGTATTCCTGCTAAATTTTTTTTGAAACGAAAATTAAAAAGACTGATTTTTTCTTTATATATGCCTAGAAGGGTCTCATTTTCAACCAACTTCAATAAATTCCTATATATAAAGGTTTTATTAAAATCTACATTAAGAGTGTACAGTTATTGTTTCTTTAAGTTATCTTAAAATCTCTTTGAAGGTAATTAATATTTCGAATAAGTATTTCATAATAATACCTTGAAAATACCTCGTTTATTTTGAAGATAGAATCCGTCAGCCGTCTAAATACGTCCGCCTAAAGACCGCAGCTTCGTCTAGCCCACGCAGATACCGTGTTTGATAAATCTGAATACTGACTCTGACGTTTTAATCAATTTTAGTGACGGTCTATTGACCATCCGGTTGTTTTATTAGTAGGATCTAATCGGAAGATTTTTACGTAGTTTAAACAGTATTCTGAGTTTTGATTTCAAAACTGACCAATGTGATACTTACGACTTACGAGATGATGGTAATGAGTGTAAGTTATACCTTTTTAATAACTCACCTCGATATCGATATCAATTATGGTTATTACGCAAAGGTTTTGTTACAATTTTTGTGTCATTTAACAACTAAACCCGGACAAAAAAATATCGTTTCAAAAACTGTTTTACTTATTTCCAATAAACATTATACACTTCAGATATTGACTTCAGATAATTGATATTCATACACACAATGAATAATAATAGTAAAATTAAAAATACCTTATTTTCTAGTCGACTGAAGAAGCAGTGCTACTAATACTACTGTAGCCATTTTATAAATACAAGTATTAATAAATTGAATAACTCTCACCTCTTACGAACAACGACGCCACCATCCAAATCACTTGTCGAACAACACACGAAGATATCATTTTCAATTTTAAGAGGTAAATCTTTCAACAGTAAACTTCAACACTACCACTTAACATCCTAAACTAAATATACCGTTCCTTAGCTTTTGAAATAAAGTTACACCGATGTTTAGATTGTTATTTTATACTATAAAAGCGAACTGAGCAACATAAGGTAGTTTTAGTTATATATTTTTATAGTTTATAGCATTAATAAAATGCGGTTAACGACGCGTGTGAAAGTTGCGTGCGGGGCGGGCGGGGCGTCATGGCGAACGGCGGGTGGCCGCGGCGTCTCCCGTAGCACTGAAACACTGAAACTTGATCCCGCGTAGCGGCCGCTACGGTGCTACGGGGTACGCCATCGGCTACGTACCAATATTATTCTTTCGATATGTTTTTTCAATATCGTAGCTCGAGTGAGTATATCCCTCGTAACACCATAGAATATATATTCAATTTGAATATAGAAATGGAAGATCGCACATCACATTGTTAAATAGTTTGTTTTATTCGCAATTACACTCACGTTTTTCTAATTAGTTGATATAAAACACTTTGGGTGGAACAAACTGTAAACACCCATCAAATCAAAACTCATTCTAAGTCAATTATTCATTTAAACATGCTCGTAGGAGGATCAAAGAAGTATAAACTAATTATCACGGTACAAGCTTCAGTTTGGGACTGATTGGCATATTTAACTGTAGTTACAAACAGTAAATAGATAACAAGTATTTAGACACGATTTAATTAATATTCAATGTTTGTTTTGTTTTGTAATTTCACTTTGAATCGATCGAGGCAATTTACATCATGTGGAGCATAAATTTATTTAAAAGAGATGGTGTTTATGTGCGGTTTATGTAATTTGAATGTAATGTTTTTTACCTGTTTCGACTTTTTGTTTGAGATGTCTGTGGGTGTTTGTGGTATCATAGTTATCAAACAATTACGCGGAAGGTAAATTATTACCTTGTGATTTCGTATTTCGTTTTTCAAAAGCAAATTGACCGATTAACTATTTGTATATGTATATGTATGCGTATCTCTTTTTAAAAACTTGTAACCATTATTTTACATTTAAAATGTATAACAGAGGAACCGTTTTTGCCGCAAAATTTTATGGACGGAATGTTTTTTGCAATACAAAATATTTCGCTTCGTAATGCAATACATATTTAATAGGAGATAATGCTTCTTACTAGAAGAATGGCATTTTGAAATGAGTAATCTTAATAGCAATCTATACTGAAAATCGTGTTATAGTATTTTATCTGCAGTATTAGGGTGCTTTCAAATTATGCGTTTCGTGTCGGACCGCTGCGGTGCCGAAGCGGTGCGTTTGTCGTGTTGTGAACGTACGATCGTGTGTTTTCATACAAAACGAGCCGTGCGGCAACAGTGCGGCGTCGGTACCGCGGAATAATTTTAGTACGCACTGTTGCCGCACGGCTCGTTTTGTATGAAAACACACGATCGTACGTTCACAACACGACAAACGCACCGCTTCGGCACCGCAGCGGTCCGACACGAAACGTATAATTTGAAAGCACCCTTTTTGTTCGAGTAAAACCTGATAGACTTGAAAATCATGGCAAGTAAGTAAGTTCGAGTAGGTCGGTGGCCAAGCCTGGTATCGGAGTTTTTAGACCGCCTAAAGTCCTCCGACATGGTTTGACGATTGATACAACCGGAACCGACAATTTAACGTGCCCTCCGAAGCGCAGTAGCGCTCAGAAAAACTGCCAAAACGCCACTCATGCAAGTAGCCGAGCTGCACGCAAACAAATGAAAATACATAATATGGAAATCATGGTATACTACACCTACCTATTTAAATCATCAATATACTTATTTACAAACTTAGTACAACTTTACAACAAACCGTATTGTTTTAAAGGCAGGTTACTTATCTACATTACACACAATCACCACATGGTAACAAGAACAGGTACCCTCTTAATTGATTTCCCGAAATTTTCTGATAACGAACTTAAATAAAGACGTGAAGAGCCATTTAAATATGAAGCTAAACGGAATTCCAATAGCTGCAGACCCTCTTTGAAGCAACGAGATATTAATAGAATCTTTCAATTTAAGCATGACTAAATGATTACACTCGTTCGTATTTTAATTTTAATGGCTCCGATTCGAATAATTTATTTTGGACGGGATAGTGGGAAGGTTATAGGCTATTTTTCATCCCGAAATTGACACGTGAACGTGCACAACACGGGTAAAACCGCGGGGCGCTGCTTGTTTGTCTATAAAGACTGTTGCATTGCAACACGTTAATGAGTTGCTGTAATAATGTTCCTTGCATATTTGTATGCAACACGGAAACAGATCGTGTTGGAGAGTTAATCAATGTTCGCGATCTATTGTTAACAAAAGTTTACCGTGAATACGGGACTTTATATTGGTCTTTGTAGGTATATGAAGACGCACCAAGTCACCGTACTCATGTCAAACATGTGATGTGAGAAATTCAACTTTTGTTCGTGGCTCGCGTCTCGTAACCAATTAGAGTTGTCGCTCTATCGAACCGGGAAACCGTCCACTTAACGATTTGCTGCCCTCTGCATCCGGTAAACCCTCACAACTTTATTGCTGCAAAGGTACAAGCACACTTCACTGTAACAAATGGCTGGACGGGTTTTGAATAACACTTGACAGACAATGTATAATTTATATAAGTATTGTATATTGAATCTTAGATTGCGAATACATAGGGCTCTTTGTATTTGCGGGTCTTTTCCCTTCCCGCAAATATTTGACTGAATGTAGGATGTGTTCACCTATTGATATCTTCAGTGTGATGAGAGGCCTTTGCCCAGCAGTGGAACATTACAGGTTAATACTTATTCTTCTACTTCGAATCGAATAATGAACATTAACCTAAATATTTCCACCAAACAATTAAATTCAAATATTCTTGTTACATTCGGAATGGTTAACATAGACCTTTATTTGAACAATGCAGATTAAGAAATGTGAACTGAATACAAAAATGTCTTGTAATGAGGTCATGTGTAACAACTTGCCCAGATAAGATTTAAATAGGAGAAGATGAGTTCTTTGTTTTCATTTGATCCGCACTGATCCGAACTGAGTCCTTACCTAAATCAAAGGCCATATTAATAAACGTATTAAGAACAGTTAAGCTATCAAATGGTTTGTCACTTTCACACATACGCAATTTTTCGAAGAGCAAAAGAGACAAAACGCATTGTTTTAGTTACAACACATTTATTAATATGGCGGTAATTGTTTACCAAAAAGGTTTTTATAATAACTACCATTCGTAATTTACTAAGTTCCATTTAATAGGGAATGAGTGACTTTGCTTTCTTGTCGCCAATCGCTTCATCATGCAATTTACATTAAGGATACTATTACTTCCCGAAATATCACCATCGCTCTAGGGATGCTATCCATTCCGTCAATTGATCAAATTTCACGCAGATGCCCTCATCGCTGTAAATTGCGGGTTTATTTTAAGGGTAAATTGCCGACTTTTGAATCTTCCGCGAGTTAAACAATGCAACGAAATTATCCCATAAAGAATAAATAGATATTAATGAAGTAGATAACTTCAAAGAAGAGTGTTTCTAAGTGCTGTGACTTAGTGTAATATCATAATTAATTAAGTATTCTCAGGCAGAATTATGTGAAAATGACATCTGGTTATTAATCAAATATGCACAGTGTCAGATTTTATAACGAGCCAACTCATTATTCGGGCCATTCGTTCATTAGGTATTTCAACAGAATCTAGATATTCAAACAAGAATTATACACCATTTTATATTTGTAAAGCTCTGAAATTAGTTTAATTTGTATATTGGGGTAAACATTGTGATTTTATAATTGGGAACGGTTGGTATTTATTTACGTAATTAGAGATGGGATGTTTCATTAATTTTGTCGGATTTAACCTAAATCTTGCCGAAAAATAATAAGTTACCTGTATACGGAGACATTCATTAAATTGACACTTCATTTATTGACGTAATTTTTCATACATTACATGTCAAAATCATTCTTTAAATCTCTACTAAGAAACCATTTGATTATATTTGTTGACAACTAAAAAATATTGAAGCTATAATTATTTTTTAACAATAAGTTAATATTTGGATTTCTACTTCATCTGTAGATAAATCTAATATCTACAAGCAAGTAGCGACCCATTTAGTTTCACTACATAGTATAAAACAAAGTCGCTTTCCGCTGTCTGTCCCTATGTATGATTTTGATGCAGTTTTTTAATAGATAGAGTAATTCAAGAGGAATGTTTATATGTATAAAAATTCCGGAAATTCTCACGAGAACGGGCACATCGCGGGTAAAACCGCGGGCGCTGCAATTTAATAATTTAAAAAACAATTACATATATTAGTGTACCTATATAGTAAGCTTTGTTATGACGGGAGTTAAGCAGACTTCAATCCTTTAGTGGTGTTTGTCTATCTTAGATACTAAGAGGATAAACCTCAATTATCGTTTAAATGTTTCGTAACTTGCTATCTTTCCTGTGGGATCGAAAAACCCTCCCGTAAAGCCCATGTCGATCGGTATTCACACGAAACTTTCTATCTACTAATCTATATCTGAACAAACTTTTTATACCTATCTAGGTAAACATAATCTCCCCGGAGAGCAAAGTGTAATCGAATGTGAAATCAAACAATTAGGAGACGATAGGTTTCTGAAGTCGCTTCAAAATTGTTTATATTTGGCCTTTGTTGTTTGTTATCTACACTAATATTATAAAGAAGAAAACTTTGTTTGGTTGTAATGAATAGGCTCAAAAACTACTGGACCGTTTTTAAAAATTCTTTCACCATTCGAAAGCTACATTATCCACGAGTAACATAGGCTATTTTTCATCCCGAAATTCCCGCAGGAATGGACACAACGCGGGTGAAACCGCGGGGCGCTGCTAGTCTATAGTATAAACTAAGGAAATAATAATAGTACTTAGTTTCACAAGGTATTTCTTGTTTCAGGCCCATAACTTTTACCTTACGGAATTATAATATACGTAACCTTACTGAGAGTAACAATAGGTTGTCAAAGTGACATATTTAAATTAAGTGTCCACCAAAATTGTGCTAGCTATATTGTAACACTAGCAGCACCTCGCGATCTTACTCGCGTTGTGCCCGTTCCCATAGGAATTTCGGGATGAAAAATAGCTTATATAAATAACCTTTCCATTGAATGTGGCTATCCCTTATTATAGATTGGTAGCTTCTGAGATTAGCACGTTTAAACAAACTCTTCAGTTTTATTGTAATAGTATAGATATAGATCTCTATGTTGCGTTTGATATGATTGGTGAATACCAAATGTAGCAAAGCAACGTAGCATAGAATAGCTCAGGAACCTCACTGCTTAGGTAATTAATTTTAACGGTTGTTTAGATAATTCAAACTCTCATTTTGATAAGAAAATACTTACCGTACAGTAAAACAGATACCTACGTACCTAGACCATAATATATTCATCGAAAGGCTTTGAAAAGTGCACAGCTTCTGCTCCGCGGGTTGGAAATTATTTAATTAATCCCTGTTAGGAGGAAATGTATGATGTAAAAACAATTTCATATCGGAGGGGCGTAAAATTGAAAACAAACAACACGTGAATGGGATTAGGCTAATGTCTTTTTTAAATAAACAAGCAATTGTTTAGTAAATTAATTGGAATGTATGAGATTTTTTTGACCTGTTAAACGAAATACCTTATTCTGTAACGAAGACAGAGCAAAGCACATAAATAAATAAACACACGGACAAATTCACACACGGTTAATAAGACTGAAACTAATTGACACCCAGACCTTGTCCCCAACAACTATGTCTGCACAAATTGTTGACTCAATGGAATGTAACAAACTACCTGCGCCAACGGGATTGTCATACTTGTTGTTTGCTGACCATACCTAACCTACAGCAATACCTAGCTGTAAGGTATCCTAGATAAAACAAACTGTGATATCGTTGTGGAATAAGGATACAAATTAAATAAATCTCTGTATTAATTAGGTAAAGTATGACAAACAACTATTTAATTATTTTCTAGACAGCTAAAGTAAATATTTTGATAAGTCTATGTGAGTGACCCATAGTACAACTAACGCTACCTTATCGCGCGGAATAAACCATTGTATGATAGGTACAGGACAAACACGGTATAATAGGTAAAATTAACCAAAAATATGGAACTGTTTGACCTATCAAAAATAACTACACTTGTAGGCTTTAGACATTCAGGTTTTGTTAAGTATTCCTCAAAAGATCTTCAAAATGTCTAAAATTATCTTTCTTAAAACCGAGTTTTCATTTATGTATTATATTGGATGTATCACCTGCTGCGCAAATGACTTAATTTATATCAGGTAGCTACTTCATTTCGCACGGCTGTTGGGATGATAAATTGACATAAATTTATCATCATCAGATTACAGATTCGTCATCTTTAGATTACAGAATCATAGCTAAGAAAGATGGTGGAAATTATCATATCAGAATAAAAATAGGTCTGTATATGAAAGGTAGCCAACGTCACAAGAGTGCATGTTCCAGGTCAATTTGCAATGTCAAATGAATATAGAAAATGAAAAGGAAAATGATCTTGCCGATGGTACCGATAGTTACGCACATGCGCATGGTACCGATAGTTAAGTTACGCAGACGCGTATATATACTCATTACAACTACAAATTTAATAAAATAAACATTTATAATAAAGATTTTATTTGTAAATATGTATTATCGAGGACCGCTCATGAAACAGCAACGTAGCACAAAGCTATGGTGAAAAGCACAATCACAGCTTAAGTGCCAATGTAAAAGATACGAAATTTACCCAAATGGTATTAAGTAATCCACGTAATCATTCATCATTAGTCAAATTCGTTTTCCCCAATTTCATTTCGTAGACCTCAAAATGAAGTTACATAACAATTACAATTTTTGAAGATGTTCAAGTTTCCTAAACTTTCCTCTCTATATAGGATGAAAACGGAAAAGTTGTGAAAGGTTTTCGCATTTAAGACATCCGTGGAAACATTCGAGAAAGGGCGCGAAGGCTGACAAATAAGGACTTTTATTATTATGTTATCTATAAAATCTTTCTAACACAGAAAACACATATTGTCATTTTCTAGAAGGAATCAACAATAGCATCAAAAGCTTTGGGAGTCTGTTCGGAAAAAAACGGCCTTGGTGAAAGAACGAAGGTAGACACTTGTTCGTCCAATCACTGTGTTCGTTTACTAAGAACATTGTATTACCGCTCTTCGATACGAAATTCGTGGACAAACTATATCTACTTGAGTTGACCACAAGCGAAGCCACTTGAAACTTTGCGGCTGAATTGTACCAGACAAATCTATTAAGAAGTGAAAGGGTTAGTTGCTTCAAGGCTTTAAGACGAGTCCAATAGTTCAGGGCCAATCCGATCCGGTATCAACGCGGGTTAAATGCGGTAGGTACAATATTTGGAAATAGATAACACGTTATAAAACAACAAACGCCGTAATAATGGAGTTAAAATTAGATACAGTCCCCAACAAAAGTATTGCCAAATAGAAATTACATAATTACACAAAGAAAATAATGCAAGGCACGTGTAAAAAGTTGATGAACACATTCAATATTAGAAAAAAGCACTTGAACACTTAGTGTGCGGCCACAGTGAATGCGCGGTGGCTTACGCGGTGACTTACGCGGTGGCTTACGCGGCGGCGGCGGCGGAGGTGGCCACACTGAGGCGCGAGCTCTAGTAGCGATCAGACGTATATCAGGGGTTGCAAACAATTTTCGATCAACAATACACAACTAGATATCGGGTCACGTACAAAATCAAAGCTAAAAAATGTCCTCGTGAATTACGGGTGACAGCTTATTTTGTTTACTACCGAACTGACCAAAAAGTTTTAAAACAGTTCGAAGTTCAACCTAATTACAACCATGACACCTAGCAAATCTTCAAATATTCAAAATTACTACTGTCACTTAGAAACGAAAAGACAACATTTAGTGTGAAATCAACCTTAACGACCTACAAATAAAGTATTTTATACCCGTGTTTACCTTCCTTTCGTTTCGTTTCTTTTAGAAGAACTACAGATGGAATGGAGTCGTGTTGAACACTTAAATAATTTGTAATATGCACGTAAAAGTTTACTTAAAATTATTTATGTTTTGGGCTATCTAGGTTTGATAGTATACATACTTGTTTTCATTACGATTTTTTTGATAAACTTGATAGTATAACTCTGCAAATATAGATCCTAGCGTATATATTAAATAATAATGATCAAACTTACTGTCATTTTTGCTCTAAAGTTGAAAATTAACGAGTTATTTCAGAAAAACTAAAAAAAAAATAACTTAAAACAAGATGGCGGCGAATACTCTACAGGGATTAGTTACAAAATCGAAATTTATAAGTCCAACCACCCCCCCACGACATAAAAAAAAATCGCCCCCCGGATAAATAAATTATTACTACAAAACAAATCTACTCCATGTTTCTGCTGTTCTGTTTCACAAAATTTGCGCCAACGTTGGCCAAACATTTGTAGCGGTGACTTCAAATCAGTATTTTTTTACAAAATTTGATATTATTTAGTTAAAAGCTTAAAATATAACTTATTCTACATGTACTCACAGAAAGTAAGACACTCTGGCCGTTAAATTGTTTTTCCGGCCATTATTTTTGCAACTTTTTTGGCTGTGGTTCGAGGGAACTAAATAAAAGAGTGGCTCACTTTTCAAATGAGACCCTAAGCACCCAGACGTATTATTTGCGCTGACCCGAAATCTAGTGTGTATTGTTGATCGAAGCCATTTTACGTCAAAACGCCGAGCGGTAAGACCACTGGTTTGATACACCTGCCACCCGCTTGTTAAGTCGCTCGCCGCCTAGGCCCGTACTGTGGCCACAACGCGCGGATCGGTACGTTTGAAATCACCGCGCGCGGAGTCGCTCGGTCTTGTCGCGCTAGGCTTCCGCCTAGTCACTTCAGTATGGACACTTACACGCGTTTCATACGTTTGATATTTCGCGCCCGCCGTCGCCACCGCGCTAGGCCCGCAGTATGGACGCACACTAAAAAGTGTTGTGACAAGTCTACAAATAATCTTCTCAATAGTCATTTCCAAATAACAGTCAAACCCACAATTTGCAATAAGTAGAAAGCGTAGTTATACCACCTAGTTTGAAGGGAAATCTTTATTTATTAAAATTATAATTGCGAAAGTTTGTGAGATGTATATTCGTTACTCTTGCACGAAAAAACTACTGAACGGATTTGGATAAAAATTACAGTACAAACTTTACATATAGGTTATACATCAGAATAAAACGGGTACAATGCAGGTAACACCGCGGGGCGCGGCTAGTGTAGCAATATTATAAATATAGGTTCACAAATAATTTCATAATCCGACTGATATTTATAGGGATTAACGCCTAATTAAGTTAGTACCTAGGTAAATGTTTGAATAAGAAACATAATTTTATATGAATTATTTTATTCAACATTTTATGTAGATTGTAGATAGATGCGTATTGGTTGACGACAACCAAAAATCACAAGGCAAAAGTTAATTAAGTAGGCTTTTTAAAAATATATTTTCTTCAAATTAAGGACGCTACGAAAAACGCGGACCCAAATTACTTTCTCGATATCTATTTATGAATCACAGGGTGTTCCAATAAACTGGTTTTCATTTCTGGACGCCGAACATTCAATTAAGTTCAGTAAAACTTTTACAGAACGACAACGCTTGAAAAACAAATTGAAATATGATTAATTAAACAGTGTTTTTATTTGGTTGTTTAAGGTTTTGTTACAATTTAAAGGGCGTTAAATAATATGTTCTACATTGAAAAATATGTACATAGGTCACCTATGTGTTAATTAGGTGCATACCCACGAAATAAAGAAGTGTAAGTAAGTGCTTCACTCTTCCGTGTACATACCTATCTAAATTTTAAACAACCGGCCTTCTCCATGGTTTTAATTATTCTTGTAAGTTTTTCAAAGTACATAGATACCCAACCTAAAAAGAAAGATAAGTATATAAGCATTAAGTAACTTCCTAGAAAATAAATATTTCATTACTATTTCCTATTATTTAAGCTATTTTCCTTGCAGGTAATGTGTAATGTGCATAAGGAAATCTATTCCAAAACATATGGTAACGCCAAGAACTAGATTACGATTCAACATCTTCCCATATGTGAATATCGACATACAACTAAAGCTACACATACTCGTACCTTTATCCCATAAATAAATACGAGTATTACATATTCCCTACATACAATGTGCCCCGTAAACTTCCGCAAAGTTCGCCGTTCAATTTCCCGCTCTTTACCGTTTTTATTAAATCACTCGGTCGTACTATCAAACATGAAAATTCCTCGGCAAATCCCAACTTTGTTACTTTGGAATACGTATTCAGTTTAATGTCAAAGACCTTTACATGCGTTGGGAAGTATCTAGGTAGGTATGTCTCCGTTGAAATGGTCCAAAGAGCTCCTCCAGGTTTCTCAAAGCTGATCCGAGCGTAAACTTAGTTGGACGATTAACTTAGTAACTAATCCTAATGTAAATCACTCCCATGATTGCATGAATTGGAGATTACTTGCAATCCTCTTGTTATTGTCTTGAAATTGATATTTGGTCTGCCAACTAAGATTCTTATAATTTTCTTGTCGGTATATAAACCATACACAAGGAAGAAAATAACAGTATACCCTAAGAGCCCGTGAACCCCAGACCTTCGTTATTTTATAAAAGCTGAAAGTTTGTCAGCGCATGCTCCCAACACAGGTAAGAACGATGGTCGATTATGAAGTTTGGGTTACAGTGGCTTTGGCAGGTAAACGGTACTAAAGTTGTGTAAAATACCGATCTAAATTCATCAAATAATAAAGTGTGATTTGTGTGACATGACATATGTCATTTGAAAGCTCTTGATGAGTTGTACAAGTCACCCTTTGACGGTGATATCGAAATCGACGGCCAACTTGGTGTTTTCGACCATTGAAGATTGGAGTTGACCTATGCTATGGACGCTGATCCTAATGCTCAACAGTGACATGACTTATGTCATTTGAAAGCTCTTGACAAGTTGTACAAGTCACCCTTTGACGGTGATATCGAAATCGACGGCCAACTTGGTGTTTTCGACCATTGAAGATTGGAGTTGACCTATGCTATGGACGCTGATCCTAATGCTCAACAGTGACATGACCTATGTCATTTGAAAGCTCTTGACAAGTTGTACAAATCACCCTTTGACGGTGACATCGAAATCGACAGCCAACTTGGTGTTTTCGACCACCGAAGAATGGAGTTGGGCTATGCTATACCGAAGTATCGACGCTGATCCTAAGTCTCAACAGTGACATGACCTATGTCATTTGAAAGCTCTTGAGGAGTTGTACAAGTCACCCTTTGACGGTGATATCGAATTCGATGGCCAACTTGGTGTTTTCGACCATTGACCTTTAGTACCGTTTACCTGCCAAAGCCACTGTAACCCAAACTTCATAATTGTCCATCGTTCTTACCTGTGTTGGGAGCATGCGCTGACAAACTTTCAGCTTTTATAAAATAACGAAGGTCTGGGGTTCACGGGCTCTAGGTCTAGTACTCTTTCTGTGATAAAAAAGTCTTAAAAAGGTTCTATGCCTGTCAAAACTCTAATACTGAACGAAAAAAAAAACTGTCAGTCAAGCCTGTCACAATGCAGCAAAATTATCAAATCGAGTGAAAAAATAGTAATTTTATTATCAATAGATGAGATGCAACTATATTAATTATACATACATATCTGTTACTTATAGCAATTTATATTTACACATGTGATTACCGAATAAATTTTTAGTATGAACGACTTTTCACATTTGGAGAAGACCATAGTGCGCGAGCTATCATGTCGGTTGTGTTTATGCACCGACGTCGTAAAACTGAAGCCACTGAGCGCCGAAATAAAGAGGAAAGTTAAGAAGCTTTTCGATATCGTGGTAAGATGATTTGACTAATCATTTACTTTTTTATATCTATGTAAGGAGTGCTTGTGGATTTGAGTGGTTTTTTTAAGGAACGGTCCACGTTGTTCTTATATTGCTGTTGCACTAGGTACCTACGTAACAATAGGAATAGGTAGGTATTAAGTACATAGTGCTAGTAGGTTTCAGTATAATAGCAAAGTACTCTGTGTAGTAGATAGAAGATGCTATATGAACATTTTCTTTTATTCCACACTGATCTATATGTTATGACATCATTCATTCATTGAAGTTTATAGATAAAGTTATAGGCGTGTTATAGTCGTGATGATGCCAACATTGCCTGATACATAAATAGGACATACTGAATACACATTTTTAGTTAAAAATTATACGTTTCAAAGTTAAAGTAGAACTTAGGTACTGGAAAGCTGGTTACACAAACAATAACTAGCTACAAAACATGCAATAAAATTAAATTAAGAATATAAAAAGTTTAAAGATAGATAATATAGGTATTACATTGAAGGTCTCGTTGAACTGTTCCACGCAGTGCCAACGCGTGGTTGGAGTATTCGTGAACGCAGGTTGCCCTCACTACAGTGTCTTTGTATTTTCCGCAGGTGAGGTCGGACGACTCACTCCCGAAAGCAATATGCCACGACTGCCTTCAACAAGTAGCGGCACTTCATCTGTACGCTGTAAAAGTGGAGAAAACACAAAAGTTTCTCAATTTTCACAAAATGAAAACAAATGAAGAAAATAAAAAGGACCAAATTCAAGAAATGAAAATGCATCCGATAATAGCCGCCCTTTCTGTTCCGCAAGTGGACTCCAAACCCTCTAAATTTCCTCCTGCACCAGCCGAACTTCATCAGGGAGACAACATTCCAGCCAAAACTAAGACAGGCAAAAAAAAAACAACTCCAACGGACCTTCAATACATGGAATCAATGACCCTAGATGAATTCGCTAAAACTGAAAAACTTGACAAGAACTTATTAAGTAATATGAATATTAATAATAAGCCTGGTGAGAAAACTAATAAGCCTGATCAAAACAAAAAGGAAAATGTAGAATCGGTAGATAGAGGAGACAGTCTGGACCCAATAGTGCTCATAGACGGTAGACCTGCTAAACAAGGTGCCGCGTTAGACAAACAAATAACGCTTTTCTACAAAATGGAGTGTTGCATTTGTCATGAGAAAGGCTTCCACTTCAGGTCCCTGATGAGGCATTATAAAGAAAGACACGGCGTACCTGGATATGTAACATGTTGCGAGAAGAAGTTTCACTACTTCTATCCGAAGAAAATTATTGAACACATGGCTTACCATCTTCAGCCGAACATATTTATGTAAGAACTGTAATAACAAAAATTGTAATATTGTTGTACATCGTCAACTCACTTCGACGGAGTAGCAGCTTTAAAAGAAACGGAAATGTACCTACATCATTCTTAGCATTTATACTTAGTTCTTATACATTCTTAGCATTATTTTTGTTTTAGGTGCGCTAGCTGCCATCAAAATTTCCATACATCTCAAGATTTATTAGAACACCAGAACAATGGGGGTCGCTCGGAAGGGAAAATACAGTGTCCAAGATGTTCAGAACGGTACCCCACATATCACGAATTGGGATGGCATCTCGTCACACATCGTTCTGACAAACTACAGTGCGATTATTGTGGGAAAGGGTGAGTTTGGTATAGCGCAAGTTCGCGCGTTCATAATGGCCTGTAGAAAGGTGTCACATTATAAGGGTGGTTTTCGAATAGGACGTAACAGTGATATTTGTCCACCGTTTAAAATAAACGGGCAAACTGACAAAATACAGTTTTTGAGTTAGTTTAAAACAAAAAAAAATTCATTGAGCGAGAAAAACATTTGATTATGTCGCCAGATTAAAACACCATCACCGTAAGAAGACTATTAACCACATGGAAGACGTCATCCTCTGTTCACAATGTATTCGCACACTCCGGACCATAGAAAAAGAAGAAAAAGAAACAGTGAGTACAAATGCATCCTGCAGCCGGCCTGTGGTGTCTTTAAATCCCATGTTTGCGATGTGATGTACTGAAACAAAGAAACTTCCATTTCATAGTACGCAAAACCTTGAGAATATAATTACCTGTAAGGGCATTGGTCCAACTGGTTTTCGAATTAGGAGCGAACATGCAAAATAGTTTTTTGTTAACATTTCTCTAAGGACCGTAGTCGAACTAAAATGGCGTCCATTTTAGTTCAGACAAAAAATCTGTAAAATAAACCTGAAGAATATTCGTAAACGAAGTTTTAATTTAAAATATACTCATAGTGTTTGCTTGAACCACGGCTGAATCTCACCCTTTACTGAATAATCAGTTTACATTCTAAAACAGCGGTTAGGCCCAAGCCGCATGATTTTTCCCGTGAGTGGTTAGTGGTAAATTGTAGTTATTACAGACCTTGTTAACCGATATCTCACGTGAGCGACGAACGCGATATCTTTTTTTTCTAAAGCATTAAGGGCTGCTTGCACAACTCTTAAATCTAAATAGTATAATAATAAGTATCTAATTATGTTTAAGAAACGAAAGCTGTTCGTTCAAAATTCTATTTTATACTATCTGCGCCCCCGTTCCCGTGGGTATTTCGAGATTTTCATTACTTATTTTCTTATATAGAAACATTGTACAAAAATAAGGAACACATAAAAATCATCCAATTTGGTGCAGTCGTTCTGAAGTTATGCGCTTAACAACACATTCAGCGATTCATTTTTATATTATAATAGCAGCGCCCCGCGGTTTTACCCGCGTTGTGCCCGTTCCCGTGGGAATTTCGGGAATTTTTTTACATAAAAACCTTCCTCTTGAATCACTCTATCTATTACAAAAAACCGCATCAAAATCCGTTGCGTAATTTTAAAGATTTAAGCATACAGACAGACAAACAGACAGACACGAAAAGAGACGACTTTATTTTATACTATGTAGTGATAACCAATGTTCTAATAAAACATTATTTAAAACGAACGTCATTTGTTTTTTAAACATATTTAGGTACTAAACAGTTCTTGTGCAATCAGCCCTTGCTTAGATTTATTTTCCATTGGGTACACCTTGAAATAAAGGCGAATCAGCCCAAGCCGGGGGACAAAATAGGATAAAATAATGAACTGGGACCGTCCTTAAGTCTCTAGACAGACTGACCGCTAGGTCAGTCTGCAAACCAAATGAGCAGTCCGATTGCATTTCAATTGCACACCAGTCGGTGTGCAATTGAAATGGATTGCAGTTGAAATGGGGTCAGTCTGTCTAGAGCCTTAGTTGTAGCTCAGTCGCTCACAAATGACAGGCCTCACGTCGCGTGAAGTGTTTATTAGTTGTCGTCACGTTACGTCGCTCACTAGAAATCGGAAAAATTCCCACGATTTAAAAATAAAATTAAGTCCTATTGTTTGATGTAGGATGGTTTTCATCCGCAAGCAATTTTAAAACAATTTGCAGTTTTAAAATCAGTCGCGAGCCACTTTAGCCTTTAGCCACTTTAGTAGTACCTACTGAGTCATGAACAAAATTACGCGGTTAAAAACCGTGGCGTTTAATTTTTTTTACTACCTACTAAAATTCATTCCTTTTTAATTAACCTGATGTGTTCCACAGCTGGTCATAGTTCTCTCTAGTCAAATAGTCTAATAGTCTTTGGTCCAAGGCCCGCGGTGATTTTGGTTCAAAACACTTATTCATACGTAATTTTAATTCATTTTCCAGAAAGAAAAAGTAAAAACGGTCAAACACAACGACAACACAAACCACCAGAGGTACCTGAAGTTTAAACAAGCCATGGGTCTCTCGGGCGACGAAGACGGTTCTACAGATTAATACTAAAGTGAAATTGTAGGTAGAAAAAAATAGTAATTATTTGAAAGCAAAAGTGTCGGTTTGAAATAAAATCTTTTATTGTATTATTTTATTAGTTACAACGTGTTTTCTTTGTTGAGTGTTCTTAACTAGTCATTAATCTAGTTTTCTTTGTCAAATGTACTTAAACCTAGTCTGTAATATCTATACTAGTAATAGGAAACTAGTTTAATCCATTCTTCGCTTCTTGACGAGTGATCCTAGCAGATCGGAGATGGCAGGCAGGTTGTTCGTTTGGTCGTTAGCGCCAGTGTTGATATTGGAAAGAGGAATGTTCAATTGATTAGATGAACTCTTCTGGTTCTTCAAGTTTCTATGTTGTGGGAAGCTGGGCATCAGCTTCGGGTCACATGCTGCAAGATAAAAAAATGAGAGTTTACTTAAAGTATGCGAGTCTAATCGATTCGACTATTCGTCGATGACACGATTTTGGTAGGCGACGCCATTTTGGTTTTGGTCTCTTTGAGCGGGCTGCTTTAACAGACATTAAAAGCAAAAAAATCTTTAGCGTACGTATGTTACGATAAACGACTTTTTGAAACAACCCTCCTTTACAAGCTACCGCAAAAATACAGAGGTTCGTAGTTCGTACACATACATGTATTCGTCGCCCACTTTGTTCTTACGGCGCAGACTATGTGATCTCCTTTAAAATACATACTCATTGTAATACAGAGCAGTTTCTTCATCGATTTACACTAATACTTACGTAAAGGCTGCTCCTTGAAGTACGAGCTCTGCAGGCATTCCTCAGCAGTGGCCCTCTTGTTGGGATCGTACATGAACAAGAAGTTGAGTAGTCTCAGGCCCGCGGCAGACAGCCAAGGGAATCTCTGCTTCAAGTTGTTGTATGGCTGCTGTTTTAGTGTGAAGTTCTGGAGAGCCGGTAGTGTGCTGAACTCGGGCCAGATTGCTACCGATGGTGTGCCTGTAAATTTATTGTGTTCTAGGATTTATTGGTGCATGATAGCTGATTGCGTAGTTGAAATTAATATAAAGAAAACTATGAAAATCTTGGTAAGAGAGGATTATGTAAATCACAAAAATTGTTTATTGTTTAGGTGTATAGAGATTGTTTATTGTTTAGGCCTTAACCGATTCAATGCGGAGGGCATTTTAGCAAACTTCTATGCCTGGCGGCTAACAAAATTTTCGTGGCACCTCAGAGGCGCCCAACGCCAGGAACTATGATGGCACCTCTGGGGCGCCATCCGCCATGAATAATACTTATCGTGTTTTCTTTTTATTTTTACGTGTTTGTAGTTCAGTTGCCATTCGAAATTGATCATAAGCGGTCGATTTATTGATTTTGTGTGATTAAAAGTGAAGGAATCGTGTATTAATCGATATGGAAGGTATGTAACTTAGTTTTATCAGAAGTCATAAACATTTTGTGACAAACCTAAATTGACAACTGCGTCCCGCGTCCTCACTAACATAACTGGTCCTACTAAGACGTGATAAATAATTAATTGGTATTATTTTACATATCACTAGTAGGTACTCGTCTAAACCAAGCTTCTTTTTTCTAATTTAGATTTTACGACAACTCTACATATTGCCTTAAAATACACAAACTCTTCTGTGTTGTTGTATGATGTTTACTGTAAGTAGCTAATTAATATTTCTCTTGAAAAGGTTTACTACCCCTGAAGTTTGCTATTACACGCAAAATTAACAAACGAACACTGTAGGCATACAGTATAAGCCTAAATAAGACACTTTTATTTAGGGAAAACGTCTGGAAAACAACATTTAAACCGAGTTGTAAAGGTATACATTTTGGCACCTGTCGGGTGCCACACGCCAGTAACTTATAACATTCAATGGCGCCTCTGCGGTGCCATCCGCACTGAATCGGTTAACAGCCCACATAGATTAGGATCAAATATACTTGGTTTTTCCAGGTAAATTATCTCTTGGTATTATGATATACATTCTGAAACACAAAAACATAAACACAGTCACTGTCATATTAATTTCTAATTCATATCTCACCAAGCAAATCGACAATAAGCTCCAATTGTTCGATCTCAGATCTTCCCGGTAACAAAGGTTTGTTGGCAAGCAGTTCTCCCAGTATACAGCCAGCAGCCCACATGTCTAATGCTGGGGTCTGCTTGGGAGACTCGAGGAGTAACTCCGGAGCTCTGTACCAGAGGGTGACTACTCGAGGTGTAGAGCTGCGGGCAGGCGCGCCGAGCCAGCGGGCTAGGCCGAAGTCAGCTGGAATAGGCATAATTAGCTGTTAGTCTTTCACATACATATAGCTAATGATGATGAATCAAATGTGTGACTTTGTCAATACAAGCAAGCTGTGGCATAAATGTGGCCCTTTGACTTTGACAATACACATGGCTTTAGCTGCCATTCTGTGATACAAGCTGTTAGCCAGCATATGCTTACTTTCTACCATGTATAGACAGATACTGGCATCATGCCAGTGAGCATACCAGTATCTGCAGTGCTCATTATACCTATAATGTGCTTAAGTTGACTTAAGCTCACTAGCATACTTCACTGCATGTTTTAAAGGCAAATGTGTTCATATTTTCAAACATGAACCCAATATTAACTCACCAATCTTCACACATCCCTTATCAGTCAAAAGAAGGTTTGAAACTTTAAGATCTCTGTGTACTATGAAGTTAGCGTGGAGGTACTTGAGTCCCTTCAGCACTTGCAGCATGAGGCATTTCACTTGAGACTCGGTGAACGGTGAACTCATGTTGTCCAGAAGAGATGCCAAGTCCTGCTCACAATACTCCATTGATAGGAAGATACTGGAAAGTAATTAATATGTTAATTAAAGCAGTTTTGCATATTTTTTCTCTGAAGAAGACTCAGACTTGTGAAAAGATTACCGATATTCAAATCTGATTATTCTAAAATATCATTATGTGGATTGGGTTTTTTCCTGTATTAGTAGACACTAATTCATTCATAAATCACTACATAGTATAAAACAAAGTCGCCTTCCGCTGTCTGTCTGTCTATCCCTATATACACTTAGATCTTTAAAACTATACAATAGATTTGACACAGTTTTTGTTTATAGATAAGAGTGATTCAAGAGAAAGGTTTATATGTATAAAAATTCCCGAAAGTCCCACAGGAACAGCCATAACAAGGGTAAAACAGGGGGCCGCTGCTAGTTAGTAATATAATAGTATTGTTTTTATAATTCCCAAAGGAACAGATACAATACAGGTAAAACATCTAGCACTTGTTTTTCAATGCTTTATCAATATGTAGTTTTGTCTATTCTCACCTCTCCAAAGATCTTCCAACCAGCACCTCTTTCAACTGCACAATATTCTCATGTCTACATGCCATCAGGACCTGGATCTCTCGGAGACCACTCAGAGGTAGACCATCCTTCTCAACATCCATTCTGACCTTCTTCAAAGCCACTATGTTACCATTTAGCTTGTCTTTGGCTCTATCTGAAAATATAACCAGTTTAATAAATAAATATATATTTATTTGTGAATGATTTAAGATAATTCTGTATGTATTACAGGTTAATTACTTACAAACAATTCCGTAAGTGCCTTCACCGATTCTGTTGAGTTTTTCGAATTCTCCGACAAATCTGCATCGCCCCAACTAAATACAGTATACATTATTATAATAATTAGTCACCAGATTTGATTTGGGTCTATTAAACCAGACATCTATGAAGGCTCCATGCAAGCATAAATTATAATGTTCAGGCAAAATTTAATATATGTAACCAATATTTGGTCTTGGGTTCAACCTGTGTATGATTTGTTAATCCCTGCCCGTAAAATAATACTATTTAGGTGGAAACTGTTCTCGAGTTTGTACTAATTTATAAACAGCGAGGTTATGTATTTTCTTACAATATCTTTTTCAGGTATTTCCATAGTTTTTCCAGTCCTGAATGATATCAGAACTCCCTTTCTAGCCGCTGGACCCGTGGGATCAGCAGCTTCTTGTCCAGGCTTCTCAGAATCTAAAAAATATTGAACAATTGTCATTTTTCGTATCGGCTAACTCGCAGGAATTATGTGAGATGGGTAAATAAAGTAGTATCTTACTTTGACTCATCTTTATATTTTAAACAGGACCGACAGGATCTTGCTCTTTTTTCTGTTTTATATTTAGCCGAATTGCAACGCAAAACAGACACCGCAGAACAGAAAACAGAAACAGAAATCCAATCCAACCAACGGCAACGAAACGAACCATCAACAAACAAACAAACTGAACTGAATGAATTATGAATTTATGAATGAAAAAGAATGAATGAATGAAGTGACCTGGTAATCAGTGTTTTGGGGCAAAATTATGCATTTTTTGACTCTGTCAGTGCTGTCAGTCTTCATTACCGGATGTATGTCAATGTCAATTTTAGATTAGATGTCAAAATCAATCAGCTGACAGCTCATCAGCTGTTTGTTTTGTTTAGTTAATGAATGAAGAAGCGAACGAGTCTATCTAGATTTTTTATGCTATGTTTTGTTTGATTTAATGTGATTTGATAAAACGATTTTGAAAGTTATCTGAACTGAACCTTTTACAAATAATATTCTTTGAGACTCGAAAAGGAATTATTCACTTACTACACCGATTTACCTAACCTAACCTAACAATGCTATCGGGAACTGTTGGTAGACTTTGGAGGACTAAACTGTAAGTGAATTATTGTGAATTTAATAATGACTGTAGTCATGGTATTCATGGTAGACAAATAATGAAAGGGGCAATATCGAAAGTTTGAGAAAATAAAATTAATGTTGATGAATATGAATGAATGAATGAAAGTTAAATATAACCTAGCCAAACCCACAAATTAGATTTATTAAAAGTGTACCTATCTGTTTCCAGAATTTACTGTTCAGAGTTCAGAGTTTATCGCTATAATTGTCTTTAACTATTCGTATAAGTATAATTTTATATTGTTGTCCTTATAGTTTTTGTACTTCATTTATTGTAGAAAAAAGTTTGGTGTTTACAATAAAGTAGAACCGGTTAAAACCACACCTAGCCGTTTGGTGCCAGAAGAAATAGAAAAACCTCATTATATAACTGGAGCAAGTTTGTCTGTTCCTGATAAACCGGAAATCAAAGATATCAATCAGTTGCGAGGTATGAAAAGAAGTTGTAAGTTAGCATCAAATATCTTGAGCCAAGTGCACAACATTGTAAAAGTAAGTTCTTTATTTATCATAGTTATGTATTATGTATCAATAAAGACCTTTTCTTATTAGCCAAACTAAAGTCCAATCTTAGGAACTACTAGCAGCGCCCCGCGGTTTTACCCGCGTTGTGCCCGTTCCCGTGGGAATTTCGGGATAAAATGTAGCCTATAGCCTTCCTCGATAAATAGACTATCTAACAGTGAAAGAATTATTCAAATCGGTTCAGTAGTTTCTGAGATTAGCGCGTTTAAACAAACAAACAAACAAACAAAACAAACTCTTCAGCTTTATAATATTATCTTAGGAACTATGTGCCCAATATTTGCAGGGATATGCATTCCATTCTATGTTCAAAAATTGAATTCAAACTTTTTCATTTATGAATACTAATTATTGTTAACCTTCCTTTTTTCCAGCCAGGAATAACCACAGATGATATTGATGAATTTGTTCACAATCTAACGATAAAGGCTGGAGCATATCCTTCTCCGTTACACTATAAAGGGTTTCCAAAGAGTATATGTACATCTGTCAATAATGTAGTGGTTCATGGTATACCAGATCTCAGGCCTCTGGAAGATGGAGATATTGTTAATGTGGATATTACGGTAAAGATTTCATTATTGTGACAGTAACATAACATAACAGTCTTTACCCATCACTAAATACCTTTTTCTTCTATAGATGGAATTGTCTTTGGTTTTGAAATCATCCATATTAGTAGACTCATAAAAAGCCATTTCTTCTTAACAATGTACTTATATGGATTGAAGTCTACACACATTATATTAAATGAAACGGGTATATAAAACTATATTAAAGTCACTGTGAAGCAGACAGAAGCTTGCTCAGTGTTAATTGCTATGTAGGTGCACATAATTATGAGTCTAATGAGATTGCCAACACATCAATAATTCACCTACTAACTTTTATATTCCAGGTTTTCTACAAAGGCTTTCACGGTGACTGTTCAAAGACATTCATAGTTGGAAATGTTGATGATCTGGGATTACAACTAGTTGCTGTTACTGAACAATGTCTAGATATAGTAAGTACTATCAGCGCCCCGTTGTTGTGCCCATGCCCGTGATTTCTGGATAAAAAGTAGCCAATAAGCCTTGCTGTTGAATGTAAAGGGCTAAAGGCAATCCATTACAAAAAGCATTATTCAAATCTGATCGGTAGTTTCTGAGATTAGCGCATGCAAACAAAAAACAAACTCTTCAGCTTTATTATATTAGTAAACTAGCAGCGCCCCGCAGTTTTACCCACGTTGTGTCCATTCCTGTGGGAATTTCGGGATGAAAAATAGCCTATATTACTCGTGGATAATGTAGCTGTCGACTGGTGAAAGAATTTTTAAAAACGGTCCAGTAGTTTTTGAGCCTATTCATTACAACCAAACAAACAAAGTTTTCCTCTTTATAATATTAGTGTAGACATTTACAACGCGCTCAAATAAGCTGTATTGTATTAAGTAGAAATACGTAGATATTTTAAAAGTTAACCGTGATTATGATTAAGCTTGAATTTCCAAACAAACGGTCCTAATTTGCAAAGTTGTTGAACTTTTACGATAAACGCCATGATATCGCGTGACGCGACTTATTTTCGTAATTTAGATGACAATGTGAATTTAATGAATAAGCTTTTGTTTTTTGTATTTTTGGGAGATACATTTTTGTTATGACTAACTTTTCGATCCATTTACGATCAGCGCCCCCCGTGAAAAGCGAAACCCATTATTGTATTCCTAATTATATCATCCCATAAGAATTCTCAGTTATCGGATAGTAATTTCTAGTTTTCCCATTAGTAGCAAAATATATTAGCATATAACTAATCCTAAATAATAATTGGCCAAAAACTCCAGCTACGATCCACACCACTTATCCACTTATTCAAGTAATAATTTATATTTTTAATAACTAAATAACCTTTTTAAAATACTTTTTTAAAGTCCATTATTCCGTGTCACAGGCTATACACATATGTGGGCCGAACGTGCCGTTCACTGAAATTGGTTCAGCGATAGAGAAGCACGCGAAGTTGCATGGCTTGACCGTGGTGCCCGCTATCCTTGGTCACGGAATCGGGGAGTACTTCCATGGCCCACCGGACGTTTATCATATGAGTAAGTGTCTTAACTATACACAAAAGTATTTGCCTGTAATGTCCTATTGCTAGGCGAAGGCCTCTAATCTCACCGAAGATATATGTACATACAGTGGGTATATGTATATACACAGTGAGGAGAATTAGAAGTAAACACCCCGCTTGCCTACTGCAGGTGGGTGATCTCAAACTCGAGCCGTATTTGAAAAGAAGGAAACATGTTTTCTCTCGACCCGGGTTCGCTTGACTGACAGACCTTAGTCTTGGCAGGTGCACATGCCACTACGCCACCCAGGCGTTGAAGCGTTAAGGCGAGGCGTCTGAACTATAACTTAGTTTAATTGAAATTGGTGCGCATAATATCTAGAAATTGCTGCGGCAATGAATACACACAATAGATACAATGCGAATAACGGAGCGCTTCTAGTTCATTGTACGACATGAAATTATATTTCCCTTTATATTCAGCAATAGAGAATATTGTTATATGATGTTGTATCTATCTATCTACCTACCTATTGTTCACTGACTATTGTACATAACATTATTTAATATTCATAAAATCACCGATTTACAATTCCATTTTGTATCCAGACTACCCATAAAATATCCCATGAAAGTACCACCGATACACTTATTTTACTCCAACAAACAAGATCAAATACATTTGATTATTACAGCCATAAAATAAAACCTTTATTGCTTATTCCGCAGCGAACAATGACTATAAAGCCGTTATGAAACCAGGGATGACATTCACTATAGAGCCCGCACTCACACATGGAAGCGAACATATAGAGATGTTGGAGGACCGATGGACAATAGTTACTGAAGACGGATCTAGAGTGGCTCAAGCTGAACATACAGTGTTGATCACTGAAAATGGAGCGGATGTTTTAACGTCAAAATAAATAAAATATACATTTATTATACTAATTCCTAATTCAATTCGAAAGTGCCTTTCCACCAGAGCTATACCAACTATTTCTATGCTATAATAACAAACGTAGCACCTCTTAGATCTAGTGGAACTCTAATACAACAAAATTATGGCGGAAATTCAGAGCAGACGCATGTATCCTAGTAGTTGCTTATGCAAAAAAACCCACAAAGATGTTTACGTAAGTATTTACGGAAGTGGCATTTGCGAAAAAGTGTGCTAAATACCATAAATAGTTTTAGGCCTTTAGTTATGTACCTTATACATAATTATATTCTCGAGTCTCTAAAAACCATAAGGCTAAGTTCAGATGGCCGCGCGGTACGAGCATTCACATGACACGCGTGCGGGCCAAAGAGCGGCGTGCGTACCGCGCGTTCATGTAGACCACACCAGGTGTTTACTACGATCTAGTACCGCGCGGCCATCTGAACTTAGCCGAAAACTCTACTTCCTAGTCATAAACTAAGTCTTAAGACATTGTTATTGTATGTAATTGTATTTAAAAGGGAAAAGAATCATTATTAATATATTATTAAAAAAATAAACCACTGTAAATAGCGTGTAGTGTTTTATTTGTTGCTTGATAAATCTTAAAATTAAAACATGTAATCGTACATAAGCACAAGCACGATAAAATGTATCACTCGTAATTGTCAGTCAATAGATAAAAGTATTCAAAGGCTTAGGAGGGAAGGTATCGTATCAGTAGTTAGGACAAAGGCGTAACCGATGGGACTTCGCGCTCCCGGTTATCAATCAAACTAACAATCCAGGATTATCTCCAGGCGTTCCTCCACAGTATTGGTCCCATAATATATCTAGCTACGCCTCGAATAATGCCTAAGTAAATAGAAGAGAAACATTTAGGGCCATATTAATAAACGCGTACTAAGAACATTTTAGTTATCAAATGGTTTGACACTTTCTGACATACGCAATTTTCCGAAGAGCAAAAGAGACACAACACAGTATAACAGTGTCATAATTACACCGCGTTTATTAATAAAGCAGATAAGGTACAAGTCCAAGATGGACTGCAAATGATATTGCAATCTGCAGCCGTGGTGTGCAGCGACCGCAGAGTCCGTAGACAATCCGTTCATAATAATACAGTTATCAATCTCAAAACCAAAGTATTGTTCTCCAGTAACCAGCTCAGTGGTCCATATTTGACTTATACCTTTAAGTACAACTAGATTAGAATAACAGTAGTATTAAAATTTATAAGTATAGCTAAAAGCAATTCTTAGATTATACTTTAATTTTTTGTCTGGAGGAAATAATATTATAGAACTTCGGAGTAAGCTAGCAGCTAGTATAATAGCTATGAATAATATACATAGACATTATCAGCTCATTAAAATTCTTCATCGAGTGGATGGTCAACCTGACCAATCCTGGTGTCAGAGTTATTGAGCCGCCAAAGGCCGCTCATTAAAATGAAAACTAGTTATTCTTTTTCCGATGGTATAACTCTACAATTTTATTTCCCCGAGATATTCTAAATAAATTACAGAGGACAGTAAGAATCTTAAAATATCTTAATTCATCATTGACTAGTAAATTGTTTCACGAACACAGACGTTTAACCCTGCAGAAAGTATTCAAAATACAAAAATAAGAAATGCAATAGGTTTTTGGTGTAAGTAAAGTACATATAAAACTAAAAAACTTTACAAAGTAATTAAATATAATAGGTAGTGGTTTAGTGCTGTACTTGTTCTTGTAAATAGAGAATAGAAAGTATAAGACACACGACGAGACACACGAATTACAGTAAAGAGTGTAAATATTATTTGTAAATAAGAGAGTTGGGACAATCAAATCATTACAATAGTGGGTTTACGTTATCGTAAACATTAAAGTAGCCCAAGTCGTATCTTTACAGAGATCGCGCACGCTATAATCAACCTCATAAATTGTTTACAAACACGCAATATTTTTAAGTGGGCTCAAACAAAAAACTCTTTTCATTTCACATTATTTCATAAACCCACTCTTTTACCACCATTACTCTGGACTACTTTGTATAAAACTACGATAAAACTTACTATTTATTATATATTTTTAACGTTATTATATTTTTTAACATTCTAAGGGTGCTAGGGAAGAATAAAAGTAGTGTATAAAAGTTGTTACAAAAACGTTAAATAGATATCAACATACAAAAGCTACCCGCGACAATACACTACAATATTAATGTCACTTAAACTTTAATTTATCACTTAAGGTATAATAAATAACACACAATCCGTAAATAAGGATTACTCAGTCAAAATGAGAATAAAAACATGGTCTACTCAATATAATACTCATAATTATATCAATACTTCACAATAATGAGATATATAAATTAATTTAAAACACTACATATTAACATTATAAAATAGAAAATCTAAGCACTAGCTTTATATTACCTTTTTATTACTACTTTTATAATCAGCATTATTATTTTAGTTAACCAATGAAGGGAATAGAAGTGTAAGGTATTATAATATTTTATATATTTATTATGCACCTATAATATTAATATTTTTTTATTATTTTATAGAAGTTTTAATTAGCAAAACAGTTTTATATCATTATATTTTAATCCACACTATAACTGAAGCTTCACTTTGTATTTAGATATAGGTACTTCTGAATATTAAAATCCTTTGTGCTTTTGAGTGCAAAAATATTAAATGATTTACTTGGAACTTACATAACAATCAACTTAATAAAATATATATGAATAAATAAATTATAGTCTTCATAGATGACCCAGCTCATCATTTCAAATGAGGATAGATGAAAATATTACCTATTATTACTTTGAATAACATTCATCATCAAATGGCAATGAGATCACAGATGTATTTCTTTTGAGACTAAATTAACTAAAATTAAAACAACAATGACTAAAGGTACAACAAAACCTCCTAAAAGTAAAACTTTTAAATCAACTATAATAACATTGGTCTATCTAAAGGTATCTTGTTTGTACTACTTGTTTATTTTGTAGAAGCGTTGAACGAATTCTGTCAAGTTCAATACTTGGCCCGGTCCCAAGCCTACATCCATATTTATGTATTCATCTAAATTGTGCGTTGAGCCTGTAATACAAACATCACATTTTTATAACAAACTAGTCTGGATAACTATGAATATAAATAGAGACATAAAGAGTGCCCTTCAAGTAAATTGGATTAATTTACATAAGAGCTTATTATATGGGGATGTTTTATATAGCTGTCTGGATATGAAAGAGTAAATGGAAGGTCTTAGTTTTAGCATATGTAATATCAGCTTTTTATGTCTCACAGTTGGGAAAATGTCAATAATATTAGTTAGAAGTTTTATTAGCCTTGGTATAAGACCTTGAGGTTTCACCCTCAGCATACTCATTTCTGTGGCAATTTAAAAGTAGCCATTATCCTTTTTCAAATATATGAGCCAATCTATCGGGTCTACCTTTTTCGACAAAATTGGTTTAGTTAGTAGTAGTCTAAATATGAAAGCAAAACAGACAGATTTACTTCAGCTTTAATATGTAAGTAGGTATATTATAGGCTATAGCGTACCAATGATACAAAAGCCAACATAATCAAATAAATTGTTAAACTTACTGGATGTTAACTGACTTACTGGAATTGATAAACTTACTGGATGTACAAATGGCTGGGTAGGGTGGGGGTGGCTTAATCCATGAACCATCAGGTCTCTTCATGTGACGACGGTCAGATGAGAAGTGCTGTATAAACTGCTTTGCAGGCACTACACGAAAGAACCTAAAAAATTAGAATAAATTATCTATGGACTATTATCTGACATACTTAAAAAAATAGACATATATTGTTTGTCATACCTGTGAAAGTCAGATTTTAGAACCTGATCAGTACGAAAAGTCTCAGTCACATATTTGTGGAAGAAAGTAGGGAATGGCAACTCAGAATCCAAGTCATAAACTAAACAGGATTTACAGTCCCATGAGTACATGAATATCACATGATAATCCTGGAAAAAAGAATCATGTATTATGCCCATTTACATAATGCCATAAAAAGTGAAATTGGGGCCAAGTTGAACAATCTAATAGCGCAGCAAAGTGACGCAGAGGTAATTACAAAGAAACATAACTTTGTAACGAACTAAGTACATATAGCGTGACATAATTTTGGTACACACCCATATGACTAGGCGATCATCTTCGCGCCCGGCCCTTTGTTTCCACAAAGGCACAGTACGGCAATTGTTCGATATAAACACCACGAAACACCTGTCCAACTCTTCAGGAATTCTCAACGATACATCCTGACACAGTTTCCAAACATTCTCCTCACTACAGGACAAAACAAAGAGAATAAGCAATTGTTTATTAGCTTAGAGTTTAGAGAATCTTGAAGGCAGAGGATTTACAACTTACCAATAACAAGACACATGTGAACAATCTTCCCGTTTAGGAAATAATGGTTTGAGGGTTTTATCACTTTTTTTATTATTTTCACTGCTGCTCAGGTGAAGTTGTGAATTTACCGACATTTTGACAGATTCAAATAATATTGACTGAATGCTCGAATCACAGCCTGAATGCTTGACTTGACATAATAATGAGCTCAGGCCTCAGACAACAAACAAGTTGACAGTTGACATGACAAGACTGACCTAATTTTATTGTAAATATTACCATCAGCAAAAATACTTTATTACTGTAGATATTAACAGTGATAAATGAAAGAATACATTTGAAATTTTAATGTGATTTTCTACAGCAGCAAGGAACTGTGCTACTACTACCAACTACTACTAATAAGAAAGAAGCATATCTTACTGCCGAACATGGACCAAAAACATTACTATTGCTCATGTTGAGAATCATTAAACAAAAACATAAATTATTTAAAAGAGCAGTACCGATGTTTTCGTAAACATTTAATTTATTATTGGTGATTTCCAAGATCCATACGATGTTTTAAATTATATAACTATTAATATTTATAATAATGTTTTTCATACTGACTGACATGCTCCATTACTGCGTAGCGTTGTCGCAACGCGCGTCGACGCAACGCAAGTCGTAAATGCAACTTATAATAATGCGGTCATCCGTTGCACCGAACGTCTCAATCACGGTAATACTATCCATTACCGTGTCTAAATTCAAGGCAACGTATCAATGGAGAAGAGGAATGGTATGCCTCTAAACCTGATGAAAGCGATGCAATATGCTTCGACCTTTAAACAGTCGACTCTTTGATTCTTTGATTCGTTCGTGGTCTGTGTCTCTAACATTTGACTGATTGCTAACTGACACTAAAGACAAGTAAATCAATCAAAATCCATGTACCACTACGACAAACAGCTGCTTGAGCTTGAAAGATCTGACAAGTGCCACTGCCAGCCAAGCAAGCAAGCAACAAATAAAAAAAATACCATCTGTCTGGCCTGCTGAAAAGCCCGAGCATCCAACAAAATTACATTTTAGTTGTTCAAAAGTTTTTTACATATTTGTTAAAGTTGGGCGGTGCGTTGTCCTAGGTTTCGGCCGGACTAGCGTATCGTCCAGGCTTGATTTTTGTTTGTATTAATAGTACATTAGATAATTTCAACTATCGACTAAGGTTTACTTTGCTGTAGAAGAAATAATTAAGCTCCGAAGATGACCCGTAAGTCTATTGGCGCATTGCCTTGATGATAGTCATGTTTACATTTCTCTTATACACACCATATTATTGTGATGAACTATTTCCATTGTATCTGGGTTGAGGTTTAGTAAAGGAATGTTCTAGATTTCTATTAGTTTAGCATTAGAGATGCTGCAATGCATTGTGTGACGCGTTGTGAGATTTTGATATTAGTGATTTTGTGCAATACTGTGTAGAACTGGCAAACCTGTACTGTATATTGACCATACCAACCAAAATGCTGAATGTTTCTGTGTGATATTTTCAGGAGGTAACCAGAGAGATTTGGCTCGCGCAAAGAACCAAAAAAAACTGCAAGAACAACAAAAGAAAAAAAATGCTAGTGAAAAGACTGGTATGTCACTGTCGGAAAGGAAACATAGGTAAGAAAAGCCCTAACCCTTTGCTCTCCTTAGCGCACAACCTAACCTAATTGTGATTCATAGATTGAAAGCATTTACAGAGACCATCATTTACTGCTAGCAATTTAATATTGTATAGGTACCCACAATACAATGCTATTGTTATTTAATCAGTGTGGATGGTGTTTGTATACACAGCTCTCCATCGATGTCGAAAATATTGTTGTTACTTGCTTGCAAATTTACTATTTTTATTTGATGTTATTAATGGCTCATAACAAGATCTCTACTACTAGAAAGTTACTTAAAAAGCAATCTCCAATAGGTTAGTAGCCAACCTGGTGGCAGTTTTTTGACTAATGAGCGCTAAGAGAGAGGTTAATGACTGATTTGTTACATGTAATTAAATTAATTTTTGTTTAAATTTAAAATTAAAGTTTGATTGACATTTCTCATTATGGCAGTTATTTTGGTCTGAGAATAGATCCGATGATTACTGTGAGCATTGACCTGCATCGGAGTTTGAAGCCACTCACTATACTCAAAATATTGTTTATATATTGTTATCAGGGACGCAGAACTTATGAGAGAAAAACAACGAAAAAAAGAGGAGCAAGGGGACAATAATCAAAAACAAACTGCAAATTGATACCATAAAACAGGTGGATTGCTGACTGCTCCACAAACTAACATTGTATGATATCACCAACATTTTGAGCTTGTATAGTAAAAGCTAAAATTGTTCAAGTGATTGAATTACCTATATGCAAATTGTATGAATAGTAATAACATAAATTTTGAGTTTCACATAAAGCCTTATTTATAAACCTGATTATAATGTGGTTTTCTTTGTCAGAGAGAGTATGTATGTATATTTATATTTAAAATGAAAACAACGCCTAGTGTTAACAGCAAGCAATGATCTGAAACTTAAGTATTAGGGTATCACAATAAATATTAGCATTTATGCAAATTTTAAATGTTGTTTTGACTGATAGATTTGTTACTCAGGTATCCTCTTTTACAATAAATTCTTAAAAGTACAAATACATTTGTCACTTTGTTTTATTTATAATGTAGGTATTGTGAGTCATTTCTTTTTCATACAACTTTTAATCGGAGTACATTGTATATTTCATACCATTGTGACCTTCATAACTATTGATGTATTGTGTGCTATGCATTCAAGGTCTTAATTATTTGCACGGTTGTTATAATGAAAAATGGAAACAGTTATCATAATATTTATGTCTTAAATGTAATATTACATGAATAATAAATTCATGGAAAAATATATTTTTTAATATTTATAAGCTAAAGGGTCTGTGTAATCAATAAAATTCTAGATACCTTGTTTACTTATAAGGTAGTTTATTATTCATTAGCCAGAATTCGAATTAAATTTCACTTAACAAACACTAATAGTTTAATAGTAAATTACGTACTTATATTAACAAAAATTGAGGTAATATTTTATACGACTTATAATAAAATTGCTGTCGTCCCTCATTATGCTCTGTCACAATTCTAAATTTAAAATAAAACTACTGCAAGCTTAATTTTGGTATTGGTTAAAAATATTGCCATTAATTTTGTTCAATCATGTATGGACAAATCTGTCTCAACTGTTCTAAATTATTTTGTTCTGTATTAAAAAAATCTTTGTCTTAGTGTACAAACTATAAATTATACAGTTAACACATTCACACTTCAACTGACTGCAAGTTATAATAACACTTGTGCCTAAACTCATGTAACACACAAAAATAACTTATAAAATAGAAAATAATCATCTCCTTATTAATAATCACTGTGCTATCGACTTGATCGGAACTACATGTACAATGTAAACGAACATTAAGGAACAAAACAAAATGTTAAGTAACTACTAAAATACTCTGGAAAAATATTAAATTAATCTAGCTTTGCTAGTCAAAATATTGTTTTTATACTGTAACAAAAATTAAATAATATTGTCTAATATCTTTGAATCTATGCATGGCCATTGACAAGGGTTTTTTTCTCGAAATCTTCCCTTTGCCTGTATAGTTCTGTGACTAGTTCTTTGATATATGGATGTTTGAACTTCCCCTCTGTAGCTGTGAAGAACTCTTCGAGTTTCTTTGGAGCTTTCTCTCGTTTTTCATATTCAAACGCTTGGAGGATCATGTCGTATCTGTCCAAATCTTTAGCGAATTTGGCCTCAGGGCTACTTTGACTTTCGTATTCCTGGAATATATAAAAATATTGAATGAATAAAAAATTCAATTCTAAATATCTTTATTGTGTTATCTAAACATATTCGTATAATTATTGTCTAACCAAAAGAATGCTCTCGAACCAACAAATTGTCTTACAATTGTGAAACGAACGCAACTACGTTTTGTACGTGAAGGCTAAGGTATATCCTGATGAGCTGGCATTACAGGACAGTTTAATTATCCATCAACAGCAACTATAACCCACACTTGCTGGATTATGGGTTGTCAACTACCCACCCACTTAAATATATTTGTTGACTTACCCTATATAACTCGTACATCCTATCACCAGCTATGCCGGTTAGCTCGGCTATCTTCTGCATTGCCTCATCTTCCCTGCGATGCTTTTCTTCCACTGATACCCCACAATGGGGCGTAAGATCTCCGACTATACACTCCGCCAAGTCGTGGACAAGTGCTGGAATTGGGAAAATTATTTTTTTATTTGTCGGACTTTTTTTGGTAGGTAATAAATATTTTCCTAATTACTGCAGTTAACAAGACTGAAATTACTTGAGTCTATAAAGCCCAGTATTAATAAATGGGCTTATTAAACTACTACCTACTTTTGTTGAGTTGATGAAATTATCATAAAATATTCAGGAGGCACCTGATGAATTTATCATTTAAAAAATAAATTGACAATATGAAAACATTCTCTATACCTAGATCAATCTAAATTTTCAGTTTAACCTAGTAGAGTTAATGTGAAAATTTGTCAATAATCTACCTACCAATTTGTAAACATTTGAACCGATCAAGGTTAGTCGGGTTGTTCTCTTCAGTAAGGAGGAAGGTCATCATGCCCATCCTGTACATATGACCAGCGATCGACTCACAGTCATCAATGTCGCATATCACCCAGCCTGTTCTCTTGACATGCTGGAATAGTTGGTTTGTATTATTATTACATTAGGTTTAACAGCAATATGATCTTCTCAAATATATAGCTTGATAAAGACATTAATTACAAAAGAAACACAAATAGTTAAAAAATTAAGGTAAGTTAGTATGGTCAAGACATGATTGATTTTACCAGACAGAAGATACAGGATCATAAAAAAAAATTATATCGGGAATGACAGAGACAAAATAAGAAGTACAAATTAATAGAAATCTTAATAGAGGCTATTTTTAATACCCCAATGCAGATGAGGGATTTTATAAGTTCTATGTGTATATGACAACAAATGGATGGACCAATTTCGATCCACTATTTTTCATTTGATAGTCAGTTTCCCTGCAGTGGTTCTTAACTATGTTTGGTAAAACTGGTCTAGGTCTAGATAGGGGTTTTTTTAAAACAATAATTAACTTGTCTTAATTATTAATTACTGCCGAGAGTAACTAATGAGTTTATAAGTCATACTATACCATTTAACTATTATCATCTGTGTGGAAACCTTACTACAGTTGAATATTATAGACATTACTTTACTATTCAATATGTTAGGACTGAACATAACTTAGTCAACTTAAAACTAACATGAACTCAATTTGAAAAGGCCACTTTTAGTTCCACTTGATTGCATCAGTTACATTTAACCACTTATTATTGCCATGGTAACTAAATGAAGCAACAAACAGGGCATTATTTATATGCAGATTAATACTTATAATAAGTTAATAATAAAATATATAGACAGGAATATCAGGAAAAAAGATTGCTTGCTAATAAGATTACTATAATAATATGTTACAATCAGGTCAAATTAAAAAGGGCATTAAATTCTAATATTAGTATAAATGTCCTTATTATGTGAAGTGTTCTTTGTTAACTTAGGTACCGATTAGTATATAGATTACTACTATGCCCCACTTAACCTTGATCTTATGTTAAAGGAAGTGATGACCGGATGGACACTCTGTACTTACATTGTATACTATGATAAGGAAGCTACAATAGACACTTAGTATTGATTATTACTTTGGTACTTCAATGATATGATTATGAATGATTGCCAAGTTTTATAATATGTAAATATGGCGATAAGAATAAATGTTTGAAACCGACTATGAACAGGAAAAAATTACCTGGTTGATACAAATAATAAAACATGTATTATCTATACTAATATTATAAAGCTGAAGAGTTTGTTTTGTTTGTTTGTTTGTTTGTTTAAACGCGCTAATCTCAGAAACTACTGAACCGATTTGAATAATTCTTTCACTGTTAGATAGTCTATTTATCGAGGAAGGCTATAGGCTACATTTTATCCCGAAATTCCCACGGGAACGGGCACAACGCGGGTAAAACCGCGGGGCGCTGCTAGTTAATAATACAGTGGATAATAGTGATCGATTCCATAACACTGATTTTTACTTTTTTAAGTTAAGTATATAAATGTTTTGTTTATTAATTTCCTTAGTCTGAAATGGATATAGTTATGTACGGTTTAATTTATCATCTAATTAAATGAGGCTCACCTTGAGTCGCCCAACTAATTCCAAAAATTCAATAATTTTGGTTTGATCCACTGATCCAGACATGTTGTAGGTAACGCTTGTATTCTTCTCTGTAACAGCGACGTTCAGATCTATCAAGTAAGTCGTTCGGTTGCAGACCTAATTACCCAGTTGTTTAGTCGATAATTACTTAAAATCCTTTCACTTGCTAGAGAGAAAATATTTTTGTTTCGAATGAAATTGAAAAATGGGGGAAGGAAGGAAGGAAAGGAACTGACAGAAATGATGGAAGTGTCAAGTGACCATGAATGAAGTGGCAGCAGGCAAGAAGTGCCAGATGATTGAATGACATGACGGAATGCAAAATTGGCGCCTAGGGTTGTCACTGTCAAACAGAAGTTTTGAATAATTGACGTTGACAACTTTACATTTAGGAATCCTATTTTCACCTATCAATGTCATGTGACAATTTTAATGATAGTTTGTTATCTGTGATTATTATGTCTGCCTGTGATTTACGATGGATTACGTTTCTTGGTCTGTGATTCAAGGCGCCTCGCCCCGGCGGGAATTTTTAAAGAGTTTGTTGTAGGTATTTTATATGAATATGATTATGTATGGTAAGTTTTATTGTATATACCTATAATTATACAAGTAGACTTATAGAAGATTTTTAGTGAGTGGTTTCCAATGGGCGGTAGGCAGGCCTAACCACACGGGTCTAAATAAAGTTTTAACAAGATAATCTTAGGTATTATATTCATATTAATAATAAAGCTGAAGAGTTTATTGTTTTTTTTTGTTTGTAATGGATGCCACGTTCAACGGGAAGCATATAACTCAATGACGGGAAGGCTATTTTTCATCCAGAAATTCCCAAGGGAACGGGCACAACGCGGGTAAAACCACGAGGCGCTGCTCTATAAGTATACTAATTGAACTGACTGTGATAAACGTGATCAAACAAACAAAAAAGCAGTTTTTTGTGTTATTAGTGTAGATTAATTTTATTATTATGTTTAAACTAGCTGCGCCCCGCGGTTTCACCCGCGGTGTACCCGTTCCCGCAGGAATTTTGGGATGAAAAATAGATTTTGGCCGATTCTCAGACCTACTCAATATGCTCACAAAATTTCATGAGAATCGGTCAAGCCGTTTCGGAGGAGTACGGGAACGAACATTGTGACACGAGAATATTATATATAAGAAATATTTAGTTAAGCATTAAAAACATCACATCCGACAAATATTAGACGTAGAATCAGTTACTTATATAAATCGGACCGAAAGTTTGGGAAAGGTTTCATTAGGTACTTTTTATGAACAGAGAAAAAAATATTAGTTCAGTTTTATCTGGGAAAAATTATTCATTTCTATTTCGTCCCACAGCTAGAAAAAAGTATCACCCAATCGCCTGCAACCCTCCTTGCCCGTCGCGATCGCCCACTACTCTATCGAAGGAAACAAGACGAATAAAATTTAATTGTTCACTTTTAAAAATACTAAGTATATGTACCTATAGTTTCTTATGTGTTGGATGAATAAAAAGCAATATTTATAAGGGTAAGTATACAGAAGTTTTGAAATTGAGTTGGCGCGTCACAGAATGTAAATGGGGTCCACCATTGATATGATTGGTAGGCAGGCCGATGCGTCGTCTACTGTGAATCGTAATGGTGCGGACCTCGATAGCTGCTTACCGCTATGTAATTTTATATTCAATCCTTGCCTCGTGCGAACAGTGAAAATGCAGGAGTCCTCAGTGACGGTCTTCCAATTAGATTTAGCCGCAAAATGAGCGTACTAACCCGTTTAAAGTTAAACAAAGTTTTGTTCGATGTGTGGAAAGTTGGTGTCGCTCTCAGTGGGTCTGGTGTTTGCTGTCAGGAAACGGAGCCATGATTCCTTGGATACTAACTTTATGTACAGGTTCGTTGGTTTCAATTGAACTTACACTAAGTTTTTTGCAACTTACCTAAATTAAGTACCTATGAATTTAGTACTTGACATTTTTGTACCGAGTTCAAAATAAGGTTTTGTTTTTTAGATCTAGATCTTTAGTTTAAACTTTATTCTATTTGCTTGACCAGCTGGTGTACATATACTATATAGATTATTTTACCTTTAAAATATATCTAGGCTGCTGATTACAGTATGTTGCGTCATGCATGCTTTGCTCTGTCCTTAAACGGATTTTCATATTTTTTGTTAGACTAGGTTAGACTGTTTTTAGTCTATTCTCTCTCAGCTTTTCGGTCATAGATTGATCGAGTTAGATAAGCATGTCTATCCAAGTTGCTACTCCATTCTCAGACACTAACAGCTATAAAAAAAAATTCTAACTATATTCTGTAGGTAACATGATTAATGTACTGCGTTTTCGTTCATTCTCGTTTCATTTAACTTTGAAATTAATTAGCCGAAGAAGCGTAGACAGTTCCTAAATCATACAATGAATATTAATTACCTGTAGTTTGTACTTTCACGGGAGGTGGGAAAAGTAAAGAATGTGACTCTGCACACGTCTAATTACTTACGTAGAATGTTAAATAAAAGATCGCTATCTTCATGCATACTTAACTCCTTATTTAGGGGAAGCCTTATTGTTTTCGTTATCCAGTCAAGTTGGGAAGGTAACACTTTCACTCTTCACATCGAGTTTGTACCTACAGTATTTCTAATGTATTAACCGCCTTCATAAACGTTCTTTAACTAAAACACTGTTTTAAAGCGTTTTGTCTCTTTTGCTTTTCGGAAAATAGCGTATGTCGGAAAGGGACAAACCATTTGATAGCAAAAATCTCATACTAAAATGCTGTTAATAAGCTTTTATAAATAAAGCTCTAGGAATTTAAGATTGATGATTTATGTTATGGACTTAGTCTTCTTATCGAGTGGATGGTCAATCTGACCAATCCTGGTGTCAGAGTTATTGAGCCGCCAAAGGCCTCTGACATGGCTCATGTAACGACTACTATCCGTAGAAAGTAACCGGGACCGACGGCTTAACGTGCCCTCCGAAGCACGGAATCATCTTACTTTTCGGGCAATCAGGTGATTCAGCCTGCAATGCCCTAACCAAACTGAGGTCAGTCTCACAAAGTGATTTTTGTGAGATATCCCCACCGGGAATCGAACCCGGAACCTCCGGATCGTGAGCCGAGCGCTCAAACCACTAGACCACGGAGGCTGTTATAGGACTTAGTGCACTTGGATGGGTGGTCGATAGTGGCATGTCTATCTGAGCGCCGCCGTGCCTCGGAGGGCACGTATAATTGTCGGCCCTAATTGTTTCAATCGATAGATCTTGCTGGAGACCTTAGACGGTCTAAAAACGCCGACACCAGGATTGGCCACTAACCTAATTGAACCTACTTAGGTATTTTAATGCACAATGGTTCAATGGTCCATTAATGGCATTAAAAATAAAAAATCTAACCAAACCTATAGATTAATTATACCAGTTTTTAAAATCAGAATTCCCAACAAATCAAATCAAAATTGAACAAAATCGTGCGTTACTAATACCTTCAAAAATAAAGTTAACACAAAAACTATGCGCGCCTTTATCAGCGATTTTGTTCGCGTTAAACCTATTTTTTCGGGACGGAATTTATCAATTTCGTTTTACGCGTCAAACTTGCGGGATAGCTATGAGTATATGCATAGAAAAAATTAACTCGATCCACGCTGTGGGATGAACTGAGCGTCGGTATTTGCTGGTTTGAGTTATTTGTAAACCTGTCTACAGAAGGAAAGTTAGCTCATTTAATAGACAGGTAGAGATAGGTGGATCAGATTGAAATTGGCCGAAACTCATCATTAAATGATCCATCACTATTACCCTTGGCATTACCCCATTACCCTTATGTATTAACAACTTTACCGTATAGGTACCTCCCTAATGGATATCTCATAGTGACGTGGTGGACTCATTGCCTTGCTTACATATTATTCAGAGTCAGCAACATAACATTTGATGATCGATGTGGCATTTCTATTATTATTATATATATTTTCTTAGAAACAAAAAAAAACATTACAATTATAGTATTTGATAGGCATCAGTGAGTCACGGTTTTCTGAACCGGGTCTAGACTATGTCAGACGTGACGGCTAACACTACGGACTAAAGATTATTAAATGTAATGAGGCTTTTAAACCTCCTTGCCTTTATTTTTCTCTTCTCGGTCTCTATCTTATTCTTCTCTAAAGACACTCTCCCTCTTTTTCTATATAAAGAGGAGATATACTTAAAATATAGAACAGTATTGTCTTTGGTCTGCACCTTATAGGGATTACAAAGAAACTATACGAGATGATGTTTAACTTGGTATTTTACTTCGCAGTGGTGTCGGCAGTCAGATGGGACGCGCCAATCCCATACGATCCAGTATGGCTGGCGAGTGTACAGACGTTCCCATCAGTTTCATCCATGAACGCGACCAGGTTTTGGTGGGGATGGGTGCCCGAACAGGATGTTCAGTTCAGATTATTTACCAGGTCAGATTTTTATGTAGATAAGATACTTTATTTTAAAAACTTTATTAACTGCCTTGCTACGCTTTTTGCATGAAAAATAAAATTATATCCATCCGCTCCGACGACTATTCATCTCATGCGCACGTAGCAGGACGCCTAATAATGCTTAAATTGAAAGATCCCTAAGCAAATATAAATTGAAAAATGTTATGTATATTTAACCACTATTGACCTATGTAGTGATTATGCCTAACTGTACTGTAATCTTCAGTGACCGTAGTAGCTTTTGCTGGAGTGAGATACCACAACTAACGAACTAACTACTTAACTTACATTTATATAAGACCAACACGAGTGCAGTTAGTGCTGATTGGAAGCAAGATGTTAAAAAAACTATCCATCTAAGGGCCTGTCCACATACCCACGTCACGACGTCGTCAACGTGGAACGGTGCGGTAACGTGGCACGGTACGTTGACGTGACGTGCAAATTTACGTAACGGTACGCAGAAATGGACGTCACGATACGCAGCAATATTGTACGTCGCCATACCTTTTAAAGTGACTTCTCTAGTAAGTAAGTAGTACATACAACTCAATGAATCGAGCCACGTGGGCCGACGTGACGCGCCAAACACTCGTGCGGCAACGTATCGTGTCATTACCGCACCGTTCAACGTTGATGACGTCGTGACGTGGAGATATGGACAGGGCCTTATTCCTAGTAAGTATGTTAAGTTAGTACAACCAATGAATATTACTTACTAACTATATTTAGCTCCTAGGCTTGGAAAAACACAATTATTTTAATGAGGCGTCAAACCTGTGTACCAAGAAATAAATGGCAAAGAAATCTAAGAAACTGGTAGAACTAGAAAGTTTATACTTTATAGTCGGAACTGTGTATAATCTAATCACATTTAGTTTCTGTTTACGTATGTGCTGATTATCCAGACTACTTGCTAGTTTCTTAATGAGATAGTAAGTACTACAGTATCTACAACATTACATAGATAACTAAGTATTACGATTTCTAGTTATGAGCTTCGTTCCTATTCCCAGATTAGGTACGAGTAGATATTAATTTACATGTTAATTAGTAAAGCAAAACATGAATGTTAATATGCTAAGGAAGCACCTAATAGGTACCACCTATATTAGCTTAGGTTAGCCAGAACCCTAATAATAACAACCGTTTTATAGTTACAAATAATTTGAACTTAGCTCAGCAATTCTATTATGGTTCGAGCATAATGCATTTAATGAGCATTAAGCACAAAATTGACCTCTCAAAATAGGCTATTAATATCGGGTAGTTTACTTATTTACCTCAAATTTTGCTCAGTTGAAATAAACGTGGCACGTATATTTAAAGGACTTGCTCATATAACTGCCTGGCATTCACTGGGTGGAAATGAGATAGACACAAAAATACTCATTATACTAAATGAAAACAAAAATACTCATCAAAAAGAAGGATAGATGTATGATGACGTCACGCGGCGTGAGAGTGAACGCTGACCGAAAACTGGGCGGTAACTGGCAGTGGTCGGGTGCCGGGCAGCTAAATGAGCGATAACCATAAAAGTCATCAAAATCTGGTTGAATTATATTTTGATTGGTAGGTTATTGGTAAACGGCTGTTTTATCGAAAAACTTTTTATTATCACATTTTTGTACGCCCTGCCATGTCCGAGGCTGAAAAGCAATTATTTTTGCTATACAAAGCTATTTCGTACGTGACTCAGCTATCAGAGTTACTATTTATCGTAATATTGTCATTTCAAAGCGTCTGAGTGTCCGTAAAATGCCACTAAGTACTTATAACGGTATGCGATGTTTTACCGCGTGTTATTTCTAATTCTTGTTTGATAGAAAGTTGAGATAAAATAAATTTAAAATAATCTTTCTCTGTATCTTGTCCACTTATCCTTTTTACGTGACGTGTTATTGAAACTTTCCCACTCGTATGCTAAAAACTTGGTATCGGTTTTCTTATCGTGAATGAATTTTCGAAATTATATTTGTGATTGAAACTCACAACCTAGGAGTCTTTGGTTATTTGGCAGATAATGATTTGTGTAATGAAATTTTAGGACATCAATATACATACATAGCTTGGTGTATATCAAAAGCACATTGTTGATTTTATTATCAAAGGTATTTTGATAATCGGTAGGTACTATTTTTAGAGAATACTAAAAGTATTTATTTTTGTTTTGTACGAGTGCCTAATCCTCCTCACTGTACTGATATCTTCAGTAACATGTGAGGCCTTTACGCAGTAGTGAGATATTACAGGCTAATCTTACCTTACCTATGTGTACTTACAAAGTGCTTCAATTTCGCAGATCAATTATGAATCGGTGTCTACCCAATAAAGGGGATGTCGTAAAATATAAGATAGGTTATCTGGGAAGTGGGAACAGGCTTCCCTCTTGCCTCGATCTCAAATAAACGATAACTTATTATACTTATACTGTAAAAAATAACAGCTTTACTTATTTCTTCCCATCCCTTTTAATATTATTGTTTTCAGACGCAATCCCTACGACTATCAAGTTTTAAGCATCAATGACACTGCTGCACTAATGGAGTCAAACTTCGATTTCAAGTTGAAAGTAAAAGTGTTGACTCACGGTTGGCTTAACAATGGATTCGGTCCGATGCCGGAATCGATAAAAGAAGGTAATACGAAAGGATCAATTGATTTTCTTGTCTACAAATTTCTTGCAAAATACTGATAGACTACTATTTGACGTAGGTACTCGTAACACAGTTCAAAAGTATCTACATATTTGTGCCCCGCCTTTTTACCCGTGTTGTGCCCGTTCCCGAAGGAATTTCGTGATAAGAATTAGCCTATAACCTTCCTGTTGAATGTGGCTATCCATTACAAAAAGAATAATATACAAATCGGTTTGGTAGTTCCTGAGATTTACGTGTTAAAACAAACAAAAAAATCATTTATCATCAACATTACCCATTTGTCGAGATACAAACATTATAGAACACTTATTTTAAATTCCGTTTGTAGACTACAATGCGAGTCGGAATGTGAACGAAGTAATTTTCATTCAAATAAACATTTCGAACTTAAAAGTGCCACTCATTTCTGAATACGTGAAATTGCTTATTTACATGAGAACTATTTAATATACATTTTGTATGCATCACGGGACGCGACTGTCAGAATAAATGTCTTGTTAAATATTGTAATAATATTATTTCGATAACATTGGATTTAAAGAAATTAATGGATAATTATAATTGCGCAGTGTGGTAATGGATATGTATGAAGGTACTACTACTTTCAAGTTCGTAGCGCGCTGAAATCGCTTTTGTAGCGAATTACAAATACGATTAACATGCGTTAGTGCGCAGCAACAGCATCGCTACAAAACGTCGCCGTTGGCGAGGGTCCTTACTAGATCAAAATTAACCTCGTCAAAATTAATATTTCTTTTCTAGCCTACCTGAACGTAAGTGACATAAACATAATAGTGGTGGACTGGGGTAATGCCGCCATGGTGAATTACATACTGGCCAGTTATAACGTGGCATCAGTGGGGCGTATTCTGACAGAATTCCTTAACTTCCTCATTTCTGAAGGAGTGTCCATGGACGATGTACATCTTATTGGACACAGCTTGGGCGCTCATGTTGTTGGTATAGCTGGAGCTTACGTCAAAGAAGGTCCTATTGATACTATTACAGGTGAGATTTCTTTTTTTCTAATCTGTCTAGTTTTTTAATAATGTTTGCTTAGGAGAGCTTAATGCATACGTATATAAAAAAACAGCTTGTACTGTAGGGAATACTGTAGGAGAATTTTCAGCTACCTTTCGTTTCTTGAGATCTTAACATGAACTTCTGTAATTTCTATCATTACCATTACAAATACATTACGTTTGGCACCTACTGCTAACTGCTAAAGGTCATATACAAATATATTATGGACAAGTTTCAAGCGCAAACTACTAATTTAGTCTATTCCATCACACGTACCCGATACGACCGCAAATGATTACAATTTACAACGAAAATTGAATATTTAGTCAACTGCGGTTATTCTATGAACAAAAACGTTTTATTATAAGCTGTATTGGATGTTCCAAAATATTATAATGTTGTGCTTGTTAGTATTTGTGGGGTTGGTTTGAGCGACATCCCCGCCGCTACATTTAATTCTGCGGTGCGCCGCAGCAAGCCGTGTTTGTCAATATGCCTCCAATTAATGAGTACAATCAAGTTTCATAACGTTGAATCGAATGGGAATTGTAGAACGATTTTATTTGTATTCGTTAGGTTCCTATCATAAGCTACTCATTTGCGTTATTTAGGCTAGTGGCCAACTGCCATGTCTGAGTTTTTAGACCGTTCGTCTTTGAACAGGCGTTTTAGGGATTATGGCAAGAATCGTCTTGCCATTCAACTAAGTTGTCTAGAATACTCAAACATCAGAAGTTGTGTGAGACTGTCAGAATGTCTGATGGTTTATCTTAGTTGTTTCAATCGTTAGACCATGTCGGAGGCCTTGAAGTAGTCTCAAAACTGAACCTTAACCTACTCGAACTTTTTTACCTAACTAAATGAACTAGAGAGCAAGTATAAAATGTAGCGGTCAATTATCCTTTTTCCTATTACTCCAACACGGGTAGAATAATCCAGAAAATCTTAATCACTCCACCCCTATTCGTTATGCTTTATCCTGATTGACAGCATAAGTATAGCGTAAGTAGACGAAATAATAGTGTTGTACTAATGTATTATTGAAACATCTGAGGAACTTACTTATTTAGCCACTTTTTGGGTTATTTCGCAGTAGCTGTTGGAAAAGATGGTTGTATACTGTACCCAAGTAATTTGACCCTTATTAGAGATAATTTATTCAGCGATTTACTTAATTAATTTAGTCCAATTCAGTTGTTAAAACTAGAAAAAAATATAGAAATACAACCATAAAATATACGAACTATCATTGTCACTCTAGGGCTGGACCCAGCTCTGCCCCTGTTCACCCTGGGCAACAAGGACGCGCGCCTGGACAAGCACGACGCCCGCCACGTGGAGGTGATCCACACCTGTGGGGGGTACTTGGGCTTCTCTTCTCCTTTGGGCCATATCGATTTCTACCCTAATGGGGGCACTCGCCAGCCCGGCTGCGGCATCGATTACAGAGGTTCGTTTTTAATGTGTTATTTTTATGTTTTAAAGACTTACTCGTAGCGCGTTGAGTTACGCGCGTTGTACATTGTATCGAGAAATTCCCACGGAAAAGAGTACTTTTCCGTGGGAATTTCTCGATACAATGTGTTATTTTCCTGTACCTCTGTAAAGTTTCATCCAAATACGTACGGTAGTTTTTGCGTAGCAAAAGAGTTGAAGAGTAGCAAGCAAAATATATACTAACAAAATTCCCCTATTTGGAATGTAAGTAGGAAGTATTTTATTTTTGGAGTACCGTAGACAAAATAGAGATCTTATAGGAGCGTGTTTCTCTCGTCTAACCGCCTGTCACACCCATTTTACGCCTTAACTACCCAACTGATTGAAATTAATGCTTAATTATGGTTAGAATTAACGTTATTTATCCCACTGCAGGTCAAAGGTTGACGTTTACTTAAGTTGACAGTAAGGTTCTATGTGACCCCAACAGCAAACCCCATTTTCAAAATGTAATTACACTTTCGTCTCTGGGTCACAGAATTCATAGTATACGTTCCAACTAAATCGGTACAGGAAGCTTCGAAGTATATTGGGTGTGACAAACGGACAAATAATACAAGTCTCTCGGTTTTTTCGCAGAGTACCTTAAAGCTTTTCCACAGAAGCGGTGCGGAGGTCAATCAACCAATCGAAACACATTGTTGAAATCTTTCGTAATGCGTTGTGATTGGTCGGTTGACCACCGCACAGCTCCGCTTAAATGGGAACGCACCCTAAAGCCGGATTTACGTTACAAAACTAGTGTAATGCATGATAAAACTAGTTTCGTTTTATAGCACATGTGAAACTACTTTCATTTAACTAATAGTGTGATATTATCAGTTTCGCGGAGATAATGGCCCTGTCAATATCAAAACTATTGCTGTTGCTGCCGTCTTTAAAATGCTGTCGCGACACTAGTCTCGCGTCGCATTTACATGATGAAACTAGTTGCATGCCATTTGTTTCACAAAAAATATGAGCATTGCACGAAACTACTCCACTGTCACAAAAGTAATGCATGCACCGTAAAACTGAACGTTTACACGTAAAATTGGTGTTATAAAACTAATTTCGAGCCACTAGTTTCGTAATGTAAATCCGGCTTAAAGATACTACTTAGTTTAGTAACCTATTTCAAAGAATTGTCGACGTTGCTTATTTTGACTTTGTAATATTGAATGCAAAAGGTATAATAGTAGTTTATGCAACTGTCATATAAGGAAGGGTATTAAAACACGAGTGTGAGTTTATGAAACGAGCGCAGCGAGTTTCATAATAGTTACGAGTGTTTTAATACCCGTGTTAGATGCAGTTGCATACACTACTTTATCTTCACTAATGCAATTAATCAAACAACAAGAGTAAAAGCTGACAATAGTTTTTCACGCGTACGTGTATTGTTACAGTGAACTTGCCGCCATTAAAATCTAACCAATGAGAGCGCAGCTGCGCGTAGGGCCAATCAGGAGCGAGCGAGATCTTACCAAAGAGTTTTGTGTATGTAGTTTCGACGAAGTTTTCACGTATAACCCAACTGTTTTCAAAAGCCAGCCTAATATCAAAATTTGATACAACTTGTATGAGGATTTTGACATAAGGCTCGCCAGGTTAATTGGTCGCGTTTTATTGATGTTATAATGAGATTTTACGATATCGATATCGATGTTTTAGGATATTATACCATCATGTGAAATTGCTTAAATTGATTGTTTTGTTGTCTGCGCTATAACAGTAGTAATTATAAGTCAAGTATTGGAAACATAAGTAGAATGTTACAACATTAGTGTAGATAAAATTCATTATATCACTAATAATAAACTAAGCGTGCCCGCGAGCGTCTGCTAATAAATATTCTAGAGATAAGAATCTCTTAAGCGAAAATAACTGTCTATTTGTAAAACGAGATAATAAATACAAGGACCGTTTTGGTATTCAAAGGACCTATTAAAATAACAAAATTTTATATCATTAGGAAGGCGCCTGTATTAAGTTTATTTGATCTTATGTTGGGTTAATGAATAAGGGTTCGAAATACGTTGGAAATACGCTTTCTATTTGCTCATATTAACGGAGTAATGATGTTTTATTTTCGGTTTCGATGTTATGTAAGTCGTAGGACAAATAACACGTTATCTCTCTACGTTTATTCAGTTTACCTTATCCGATTTGCTCACAAATAAACGTTACTAAACTTCGTTAAGAGGAACGGAAAGTATACGTTACTTTTTACGCCGACAGAATTAGTTCATTTCCAGGTGAGTGAATGTGCAAGTAAAATTCAGTTAATAACGTTTTTATTTGAAAAACGAATTGTAGAGTTTTAATAGGTACCTAACAGGACAGTATTAGGTATAGAGTAGCATAGACAAAAACATATTGTAGAGTAGTGATTTTCGGTGTTAACTAATAGGTATGTATCAGGGATGTACTTATTAAATATAGTCCTACTAATATTATACATGTGAAAGCTTGTGAGGATGTATGCATGTGTGTTTGTTACTCTTTCACGTAAAAACTACTGAACGGCTTTGGATGAAACTTTGCAGTAATATAGGTACCAGAGACACAAAGGATACCGAAATTTCCTCGGGAACGGGTATAACGGGAGTGAAATCGCAGACGTGGCTAGTGTAGCAAAGACAAAAAATAGATTGTAGAGTGGTTGTTTTCGGTGTTAACTAATAGGTATCTATCAGGATAAATCAGGGGTACATTAAGTGTTGTACATCGTGGGGCTTAGTTTACTTAGTAAGTTCCATTACGTGAATGTTCAGGTTTATGTGCCCACAATCGGGCCCACATGTTCTTTGCTGAGTCCATCATATCTTCCGTCCCTTTCACCGCGGTGAGGTGCGAGAGCTACGACGAACTCTACTACGACGGCTCTTGTAAGGGCACCGGAGAGAAACTCATAATGGGTGGCTTCGATATACATTACGGGTAAGTTTCACAAACTTTGTCTTGGGTGTTACTGATTGTTACATTCGCAACGTATATCACAGGGTAAATTTAACTCCATTGACATTCTAAATTCAATTTAACATTGCATAACTAACATAAGAACGTCTCCAAAATTATCTCAAGTATATTTCCTTACTATAATCTCTCCGTGCATTTGGATCAGTGCCCAGTTTGAACTTAAAAGACTTTATAGCTTTCTGGTTGACCTGACAAGAAAAGCTAAAGATAAAATAGTCGAAAACATAACGTCAAAGTAATAAACGGTCGGAACGTTCTCATTTAAATTAATATAAACTTTTAATTGGACACTCTATACAAACAAAGGCGTCGTTGACATACAAATTATGGATACTTGAACAACAAAAGAAGTCAATTTACCGAAACGAGTACACGTCGCAATGTTTAATTAAGAAGTAGATGTAACAACGTTAAATCTTCAAGATCAACGTTCATTGTTTCGCAGGAAAGACGGAATTTACTATTTGAAGACAAACGCAGAGATGCCTTACGCTTTAGGAGACGTCCACCCGGATTTAATAAACTAGGTGTAATGTACGCACGATTTGTTCGGCCCTTGTTTAAGTTAATTGTACGAGTTCCTTTATTTATTGTGACTGTGCATTTAGTTTTATTGTTTTAGTTTGTAGATATTGTATGTTTGTACTTATTTATTGTACGCTCAAATGCTTTTATTAAGTCTTGATTTAAGTAATGTAGTCAAGTAAGGAATACTTTAAAAAAGTTTTGGTTTAAGTTAAGTTAAGGGTGTGTAAAAATGATTTAAGTAAATGTATTTATGAATAATTTGTATTTTTTCATGTACTTATGATATGTTATTTATTTTATTGTATTGTTTATTAAAGATTATTTTGTAAAATACCTTATATGTATGTGTAATACAATTATTGAGTACTAGCCGCGCCCCTCGGTTTCACCCATGTTGTACCCGTTCCCGCGGGAATTTCGGGATAAAATGTATCCCATGTGTTATTCTTATGTATAACCCTTCTAATGTTACTGTAAAGTTTCATCCAAATCCGTTCAGTAGATTTTGCGTGAAAGAGCAACAAACATATCCATACAATCTTTCGCAACTTTAATATTAGTAGTATTTCTACTGCTAATCTTAATCTGAATTATAAATAAACTGAGGTAATATTTTATGAAATGATTTAATACCGTCTCACATTTATTATTACACACGGCTAGAATACCTCTAAATAATTAATCGCCTAAAGATCACCTAGGCTTGAGTTGGCCGAACCCTTTTAAGCTGTCAGTCAATGTGTTATAATATTTATTGGCCTCAGCCTACTTAGACTTAGCTCATAGTTAGTTGTCTACTTAAATAAGGCATTGTATTCTCAAAGAATATTGTAGGTAAAGCTTTGGGTATAACGTTGAGCAAATTATTTTTATTCTTTGATTTATTTAATCTCTGGTTTTTATATTCCAGGACAGTTACTAATTCTATATGTTACCTAATAGCGTAAGCCGATTTTTGTCCCATACCGGTGATTATGGGACGGCAGCTGCACATAAAACATCGGCTACCGCCTAGTTATATTTAATAGTACAATGTACTTTAAATATTAATGATCACCGAACCTAGCATTTTTTTTAAACTCACGATTTGCACTCATTATACTAAATGAAACGGGTCTGTATCGCGTTACAAATGTTAACATATGTTAGTACGCCTAACATTATTTAGGTTAGTGCATTCATTTTTATCTGAAAAAGGTTATCTCATATCTAATGTATAAGCAATAATAGACAATCATTATTCTATTGCCCAATAAAATATAACAAGAGCATAAACAATTCATAGTTTTTTTCCAACAAAACTCGTATTAGTGGAAAATTTCATGTATTTGTATTCCCGTTGGGGTGGATACTAGACACCGGCGGAATATTAACTGTGGGCGAGAGAAATAATGTAGCATAAACCGCTGCATCGGTACGTGCATGAACCGTGCACATAAGTACTATGCACATTGCACGTTTTGCACGGTATGCTCCGTGCAGGGGCGCCACGTCAACAAAATATTTCAAAGATCCCGTGACCTTACTTAGTCCGAGCTCAACCCAGCTTATGTTCAGCTTGATTTATCTAGCAGGCTTAACTCTGCCTAAGTAAGCATAAAATTCAGGTGCTGTTATGAAAGTTTTACCATCGTATTTTAGTTGTTTTCTTAATTTTTTTTACAAAGATTTTTAATATTAATATTAGTTTGAAAATGTTTTCTTCTTCTGTTTTCGTCTTCTATACGTTGTTGAAATTAGTAACTATCTTAAAGCAAGGCAAAGTATATTTGTTAAGGAACAGAGGTAATTTATTTTGGTAGGTAAACTATTCTTTGGTTAGAGCAACACAAATTGGGGACTTGTAATTACAGCTCTCACACCCAAGCCATATAAATCTAAAGGATCCAACCGTGTACCAAAGCCTATTACTTAATTCAATTGATATTGTACTATGCATAATTTAAATTCCCATAACTTGAGACTAATAAATTTTATATGAACGAGAGGGTTCTAAACTTAAATTAGTTTTGGCTATAGCGGTATAGGCAACCTAGACTTAGGCAACTGTGCATGAAATTGCGGTATTACAAGAGTACTTAAACATAGTGTAAATTATTACAATTACATTTGTTTTCTTAGCATAAATCAAAATAGAATGCCTTTTGTGTATAATTTTTTTGACAGCGGTGTAACATATAATACTGGTACATTTGTATACAAACTGCCATGGTGGTCGCAACTTTAAAAATAAATGGTATCATCAGGTAAATAACTGCTATCTTATGATTGGTTTTACTTGTATCATATCCGTGATAATACAGTTATTTAAGTTAAATCGTGTGGATTTAATAAATCGCTTTGTGTGCTTAATAAGAGAGTAAAGTGATAGTTAAGTTAATTTTATTATTAAACATTCGTTTATCCACACAGCTGTATCGTATCGTATTATACAAGAAATCATAACATATTATAAAACCAAGTCCTCAGCCGCGTCTGTCTGTCTATCTGTCTGTTCGCGTTAAACTCAAATACTACTGCACGAATTTTGACGTATAAAAAATTCCGAATTTCCCACGGGAACGGGCACAATGCGGGTAAAACCGCGGGGCGCTGCTAGTAATGAAATAAAAAACTAGATGATGCATAAAACGCTGAACGCTATCCTGGCAGCCCTGAAGTTATTTCGAATACGTCGCACAATCAAAGTACACACGAACCATTCTTATTCGGTCCATTTCAAATTCGGTCCCGCTGTTCTCTCCATCTTGAGTGCGGACACTTCCCCCTATATTGTGTTTACACATAGATTGTCGATAAACGGTCTACTTATACGGAGTATATTGACCAACCATCTTTCTCGGTATAGTGTTGGTTTAACGAGAATTGTTCCATCAACGTTTTCTAGGAGAAAAGCTATTTTGGCAATACAATGCGTCTTAATCTCAGTTGGTATGTGTATTGTGGACCAAGAGCCCGTGAACCCCAGACCTTCGTTATTTTATAAAAGCTGAAAGTTTGTCAGCGCATGCTCCCAACACAGGTAAGAACGATGGACAATTATGAAGTTTGGGTTATCGTGGCTTTGGCAGGTATACGGTACTAAAGGTCAATGGTCGAAAACATCAAGTTGGCCATCGATTTTGATATCACCGTCAAAAGGTGACTTGTACAACTCCTCAAGAGCTTTCAAATGACATAGGTCATGTCACTGTTGAGCATTAGGATCAGCGTCCATGGCATAGGCCAACTCCAATTTTCGGTGATCGAAAACACCAAGATGGCCGTCGATTTCGGTGTCACCGTCAAAGGGTGACTTGTACAACTTGTCAAGAGCTTTCAAATGACATAGGTCATGTCACTTAGGATCAGCGTCCATAGCATAGGTCAACTCCAATCTTCAATGGTCGAAAACACCAAGTTGGCCGTCGATTTCGATATCACCGTCTAAAGGTGACTTGTACAACTTGTCAAGAGCTTTAAAATGATATAGGTCATGTCACTGTTGAGCATTAGGATCAGCGTCCATAGCATAGGTCAACTCCAATCTTCAATGGTCGAAAACACCAAGTTGGCCGTCGATTTCGATATCACCGTCAAGGGTGACTTGTACAACTCTTCAAGAGCTTTCAAATGACATATTTCATGTCACACAAATCACACTTTATTATTTGATGAATTTAGATGGTATTTTACACACCTTTAGTTCCGTTTACCTGCCAAAGCCACTGTAACCCAAACTTCATAATTGTCCATTGTTCTTACCCTGTGTTGGGAGCATGCGCTGACAAACTTTCAGCTTTTATAAAATAACGAAGGTCTGGGGTTCACGGGCTCTAGGTCTATTGGGACATATCGATTACGTAGTCTGTGGGATCAATGATATGGTTCTCTATCTCTTCGTATCTCTTGTAGCTTCACTCTTGCACATATTGAGCGGTTTCAAAAGCCACCGCGTACGCGATGTATTCTGGTTCTTGATTTAAGAATTTAAAACGATCCTAATTCATTCGCACGGAGATCATACCAAGATCATAGAAATATACCCTTGCAGCAATGCAGTTCATATTTGAACCCTAATTAACCCTAATTATATAGAATAGCTTCAATTTTAAATGCCAGCCTTCGAATAAACTTACTTTGAATACGTCGCCTAATTTTAATAAAAGTAAAAGACAGTAACGAACTACTTACATAATTACTCAAGCTAATTTATAAAATGAAAAGATTTTCTTTTTACGTCATGTCCTCTTTTATAACTAGGTCCTCTAAATGTGTTTTTCTTTCAAAGCCGGCAGATTTAAATAGTACCCAGTTTTAACCTACTCAAGATGTCAAGAAAACAAGAGGCAGCAACTATCTGGTCCATTAAATAAATTGCTCTCCTTTCGTCGGCGTAACAAAAAGCATAAATGACAAGATGTTTTCACAGGGACGTGAAGTTATGAAGCGACGGAGAAAGCTGCCTTTCTGCCCAGTCTACCACTTGGTTATTATTTCATAATGTGGTATTGTTCAGCTACCTACTATAATAGCTCTAACGGTTGCAACCATAACCTGGTTCATAAAAAACAGTTCAAAAGATATTTAAAAAATATAATGCAAGGTTTTTACTAGCTGTGTTCCATGTTATTCAACATAATAGGTACCTTTACGCGTTTAAATAACATAATCTTCCCGTGCGAACAAATCTGATTAACTGAATCGGATTTAACTCTCATGTAAACGATTTGATAATTATTTAGGGTAGATTAAATATTGTTACAGTAAGCGGTAGGCTTATAAACACATGTTAAGCTAAAAATAGGCATTGGTTTACCTACTCTAACGCCGCTAGGGTTCTTAGTTTTTACTGCCTGCCGGCAAAAGTCGTAAAAACAGATGTTCACTAAAATATTTAAACTATCCGTTGGTTGCCCACAGGCCCGAGTTAGCGCTTAATGGTGGTACGAGAGGCAAAGAGTCCTACGACATAATAAGAGGCATTTTATGAAAGTGTAAAGTTATTCAAATCATCGCTACTGTAATATAAAGTAGAGTTCGCATCAAAGTTTCACTCCAGCATACCGCAGTTTGCTGAACGCTTCAACATGTTAAAAGCCACTAACTTTATATTACCCCTTTCTCTTTATATAATTAGATGTGGTTTGCTCTGATATGTGGATACCTACTCGTTGAGTGGGAACTTTGATGTGGGTTGACTGCAACAAAGGTCCCTCCTACTTTGTAACTATTCATGCAATAGTTTGTCTTCAGTCGGAGACTCGCGAAACTGGCGCACAACCTAGTTAAATTTCAAATAAATGTATGCTTTTGGCTCTTAAAACTAGTCGACTGTTTCTGCACATTCTGAATTGCCTAGTTTGAGGTAGTTCCAACAGAGATAATCATTTTGTTTCAAACTGACTACGTTCCTCTTTCTACTTTGTGGGATTAACTGTTATGCTTTCTTCCATTGAAGTTTTGAATGTTATTTTAATGAACACCTGCTTTTGCTGTTAAAGATAATGTGCTTAGACCAGATCATTTGTTATTATTGTAGGATTTAAATTTTTAAACATCTGTGTGAAATAGTAGGTCTTCGCCTCTTTGTATATTCACGCGTTAGGGATTTTCACAGGCTTACGAGTTCCCTTGGGCCGAGGCGGACCGATGCGGTCCGGACCCCACTTTTAAAACATGCATTATAAACTTTTGCAACTTCATTCAGTTTTCAACGAATTGTTTTGATGTAGAATCGAGGTAAACATTATCGAGGTTGATGATGCAGAAACCTGCAGTTTTTTCCACGATATTGCCAATAAGAATGTACTTTAAAAAAAACCTAATTGCTAGTTACTACACTCTTATTTCAATGTCTGTCCTTTAAAATATATTTATCCACTTAATATAATGAAAGACGCAACATTCTTTGCAGTAAATAAATAAGCTAATTATCAGGTAAATGCTCTTTTATCGCAGGTAAGAAAACATCGGTCTGCGTTCTCTGCACAAAAACCAGAATACTCAACGTAATTAGGCAATTTACGTTACATAATTAAGGATATGGCCGTTAACTACCAGAAAATGTAGATAATATATCAAGGAGGCAATCGATTGGATGTAGTTGGGTTTCGGGGCTGGTTTGATTCATTTAGGCCTAATCCCGACTCTCGCCTCGGAACTATCTCATTAAAAGGCCAATTTGTTCCGAGACCAAGCAAATACTTTAATCTTGTGGCACTGGAATACTGACTTTGTTATCCGACAGAGAAGCGTATGTTACATACTTGTGTTTGTGTTGCTATGTTCAGATAATTGCTTCGGATCCTTTGAACAAAAACTTGCTCCGTCGTTCGTAAATTATCGCAAATAGATGTCTTACGACAATATTAATAATCACATTCACCAATATTTTAAAATTTAAATAATAGGTCTTTGCAATACTGGATTATTTGTATTCAACCAGAAAATTCGATCTCAATTGAAAGGCGAGAAGTTAAAAATTCAGAATAAATACATCGAAATCTGGTTCGCGCTGCATCAATCGAGATTCAAGAGATGAATGAATTAACTGGGGCTTGATGCAAATTTTATTCAGTTTCGTCTACGGTGTGGATATAAGTGCTATGTCACGAACTGCGTTGACATAAAAGTTAGTAATAGTGGTTGTAACAGTTTGGGTCAATTCACACCGAGACGCGACGCGACGCGACGATACTCAAAGAGGCCAATGATTTCGCGCTACGCCGCGCGTCGTCGCGAGACGCATCGCAACGTCGCGAGGCGCATCTTAAAATCGTAGCAGGACGACGCCTCGCTGACCGGCGATGCACCGCTGCGTCACGATACGTCGCGCTACGCCGCGAGGCACCTCGAGGCGCAGTGCTGCGTGGTGCAACGTAATCTGAATTCTCACAATGTAATGTGTATCTTTTCGTGTAGTGAATAAAGTATATTCTGAGTCGCTCTATGAAAAATGTGCGCGCAGCGTCGCGCCGCGTCGCGTCTCGGTGTGAACTGACCCTTATTGGAAACGGAGACAGCTTTGTGGGCGTGTCCACAGACATATTACCTATTCGATAACCTTGTAAATCAAAACTTGGCCTTAATACTAAGAAGCGAGAAAAAGTAAAGTCGCCTATATCTTGTGAACTCCTATGATTATTTTCACTACAAGTAGAAGGAGCAGACCGCAGAACCTCGTTTTTACTATAGACAGTAAATACTAAATAGTACCCTGTATCACGAAATAGAGAAGTGTAACCAATAAGTGCTTCGTTCTTCCGTGTCCTGTATGTACCTCTGTTACGGTAAGCGTTACTGTTAAAGTTTGTTTATATCACCTCATACACATCTACAAACTGGCATTAAATTGAATATCATGAGGTATGTACAAAGCTTTTTTGAGCATAACCTTGAGCAAAGCAGTAGGCTCAGAGTACAATTCTAACTCCACAATAATGTGTGTTTGTTAGACAAACGAATGTTCGCGGTTAGCGTCAAGGGTTTTGCTCCAAATCGATCTGTTGAACTAAGTGCTGGTCATGTTACGGTTGCTTTCAAAATTCGTTTTGTTTCATATCGAAGTGAAGATGGATTTGGCGGAAAAATATATTGTGTATTTTGCGTTATTAGTAACATAATATATTAAACTAACTGGTTTTTTGAAAGCAAATAACACTTACCACTACGAGTAGGTATCATGGTGTTTTTTAACTAGAATATAAAGTGGCCATGACATAATGACGGTCCAGATATGAATCTATATACTAATATTATAAAGCTGAAGAGTTTGTTTTGTTTGTTTGTTTGTTTAAACGCGCTAATCTCAGAAACTACTGAACCGATTTGAATAATTCTTTTAGTAATAGATAGCCACATTCAACGGGAAGGTTATAGGCTATTTTTCATCCCGAAATTCCTACGGGAACGGGTACAACGCGGGTAAAACCGCGGGGCGCTGCTAGTAATCTATAAGGGTTCCGCGTTTTGCAATTCGGTTACGGAAACTTAAAAAGTAAGTTCCCACTGTAACCTGTAATGCTATACTAGGCAAGGCAAAGGAAATGCCTTCTCACATCTCATATCGAATATAATAAAACAAAAATATGTATAGGTACTGATTAAAATAGTCAGTTACATACGTCTATTGTTGTGACTATAAAATACTTCAGCGCAGGACCCGCATAGTGCGGGTGCGGTTCTGTTGCGGGTCGCGTGACTTGTATAACTTATATTTGAACTAGTAGCGCACCGCGGCTTTGCCCGCGTTGAGCTCGTTCCCGTAGGAATTTTCGAAAATCCTTTCTTAGTGTGCACTTACGTCACTTGAAGAACCTCCCCGCCAAATTTCATGTTTCTAGGTGTAGCGGTTGAGGCTGTGCGTTGATTATCAGTCAGTCAGTCAGTCAGGACTTTGAATTTTATATATATGTATAGATGAAAGGCGTCACATTGGCCCGCAACAGCACTATGTGTATCATACGCTAATAAATTACTTCTACCCAGTATTGAAAAGGTGCTATTATTTTATTCGCAACGCAAATAAAAAGATCGACTTCATTAGCGAAATATATTTTTCCCAACTCCGATTCAGATTCATCGAATTCATTTATTTTCTCTTTATATGTTTGGAGCTGTTTACCGCTGCGTATATATTCGCAGCATGTTTTTGTGATATTCGTTTTTTTATTTGTTCCTCGACTACGCTCTTCGTTATAGGTAAATAATTAATAATTTCGGTAGAAGTACGTCGTAGGGGAATATGAATTATGGGTAATGTTAGACTGTTCGGTCGGAAATCGGATCGGCGCAATCCATCTGCAATATACACACCGCAGAGACATAACACTATCGTACTCAACAACATCTAGGTATATTAATTATACAATCCATATTCGTTAATTGAACTGTTTCTATATTTAAATTATGGAATAACGAATGAATGAATGCTAAGGAATGAATGATTTGACAGTTTTCAGTTTTAAGTTCGAGTACGTTAGTACGCCGGTGTTGGAGTTTTAAAACAGATCAGTGTCATGAATGAATGAAAGTTAAAAATAGGTATAGCAGAAATAGATAATAAAAAAATTGAATGTTGAAAACAATTAAAAAATCACTGTTACTATTATCACAAAATAAAGGACATTTTGTCCTGTTATTAAAGCTTCTGATTGAATAGGTATGTACTCATCAAGTAACTAGCAGCGCCCCACGATTTCACCCGCATTGTGCTCGTGCCCGTGGGAATCTCGGAATAAAAATAGCCTATATAACCTTTCAGTGAAATGTGGCTATCAAATAAATTAAACTCTTCAGCTCTATTATATTAGTATAGATGAAAAGATAGATTAATATCCATAGATCAAGCGGAAGAGAAGCTTGAAATACTATTTAAAAAGCATTTTGATTAAACTTCATTTAACCAGCTTTACCTTCATCTTCCGCAAACGTTTCTCGTAAAATTATTTAATGTTCCTAAGATATAATAGAATTCCTTGTGTAGCCGACAGACAGGTATTCGTAAAACAACAAAGACTGTATAAAATCGATTCTCCTTTATTTATTAATTTCCGTAGTTGAAAATTTAAGTGGCTGATCGATACTTTGTTTGTGGTAGGTAATTTGCATGTAAAAGCTTTGAGTATTTCCGCGTAGAGTCGGCAGTTGCCGCAACGGACAACGGCGCGCAAGCTTACCTAATTAAAAGTGCAATTTATCTCACTTAGGATGTTCAGTGATACTTGCTTTCTGAAACAATTTACGGTAAGAGTTGTTTATATGATTTAACGTTTGTATAGTTTTGTAGTTCACTTATTGTTATTCTGTATATTTACAGTTTACTTACTTTGTTTTGTATCTGACAGACTGTGAACTGTACAAAACTGAGTAACAAACCATAAACAATTTAACGCATTTTTTTTCTAAGTCCATAATCCCGGTGTATGTGTTGCAGTCAAAACTCTTAACCAGTCAAAAGTACTATTGACTAGCAAAATCAGTCAAAAATAATATTGACTAGCAAAAAAAGTATTCTTCGTCAACTGTTTACACAAAGTAGTTTTAACTGCAATGAAGCATCAGTCAAAAGCACTATAAACTCCACAAGTATTTGTGTGTGTTTAATCAATAAATAATTCCATATTATTCAACATTATTATTAAAATATTTGTCTTATCGTACGATGTCGGTAATCCAAATAATGAATACAATCTGCTCAAAAAAATTCTAGCTACATTTACAAGTATCTTTAAACAGTAAAAAGGATGTACCTAAGTAGGTAAACTTCCAAAGTGTAAAATCACTTTTAAAAATATTGCGTCCATTGTTGAAAGCTAAAACTGCAAGGGTTGTGTAAAGTTTGCTTTGTTTTATGGTTATATTCAGGGGCTATATCGCCTGTTGAAAGTTGGCCAGTGTTTATACCACGATAAATATACCAAAGGGACACAATATAGGGTATTTAACTTGACTATTACTACTAAGACTAATTAAGGTACTAAAGGACTAATTTCTCAGAAAAGGAAAATTGGTGTTGCTCTTACAGTCTAACAAAATATGCTTATTCTAAACAGATGACTGAATCATATATAGTATCGCTCATTGAAAAACAAAGTCCTAAATAACACTAAATTCTATCACCTCAATACGTAAAAAACACTCTCTGATACATATCTATTAAAACGAAAATCTTCGTGTTACAAAAATCATACTAATATTATAAATGCGAAAGTTTATGAGTATGGATGTATGAATGAATATATGTTTGTTACTCTTTAAAAAAAAACTACTAGACGGATTTCGATTAAACTTTACATTACATTTTATCCAAAAGTTCCCGCGGCAAAGGGTACAACGTATTATGTAAATATATATAACAATATAGCTATATATTTTATGTAACAGAATTATTAGAAAAATATATGAACTACGAACTAAATATTGATTACACGAATAACTCTGTTAATGGGCATTTTCTAATAATCGAGTAAAGTTAAAATTTATTATTAGATACATTTAAGATTTCCAAGAAGTTTATGAAATTGGATTTCAATGATATCCGGTTGGATACGATTTCAACTTTATATCCAGACTAGCCTAGCCCCGCGATTTCACCCGCGTTGTGTTTTTCGTGGGAATTCCGGGATGAAAAATAGCCTACTTTCCCTTTGAATGTGGCTGTCTAGTACAAATAAAATTATTAAAATTGGACTGGTAATTTTCGAGATTAGCTCGAACATATAAACAAACAAACTTACAAATAGGTATTAGTTCTTTTTAATATTAGTATATATATCAGATACCTACATAAACGTTCTATAACTATTAATCGTTTATATTAAAGCGATGTCGAAAACTATGTAAAGTTTGTTCGTGAGTGGTTATCTTTCTTTCTATTGTATACCAACCACTGACAGTTTTTTTAAGGATATAGGTTAACTTATGTTTTATCGCAATTATCCTGTAGGATGTTTTGTCATGAAGAAGCGGAGCAAAGGCAGTTACATAGTATAAAAGTCATGGCGCAGTAAGTTTTTTATTGTTCAATCACAGTTAGTTACAAAATCGTTAAAAAATACTAAGAAACGATCGCTCTCAGTTGATCGGTTAATTTACTGATGTTGATAGCTTCTAAACTGTTATCCAATTTTACCATCCAATCGCTTACGTACCTTAATATTAAGACATTATAGAAAGAACGACGCGTCTCTTAACACGGCTCAAGTATTTCCGTATGGATCATTAAATTTCATGGAATAGCCTCTAGATTTTGCAACTTAAGTAACTTTACTGAAGGCTCTACAATGTTTTCGACCTTCGATACAAAGTTAGTGTTTACCGACACAGCTCACGTCCCACTGAAAACATAAGGGACAAACTTGCGCACGGCAATAATTTAACAAACAAAAACACTGTGTTTTCATATGGAGACGGTATTGTTACTTCTGTTTCTACTCCCAAATGGTGCCGTTGTTAGAGCAATGTTTCTTCTAAATAGAAAAGTTTTAATTCGTTGCGGCGCCGCGCGATGCGAGGGGAAATAGTGGGTGGTATGTTATTCATACCTAAATAAGGTATACGAATTTCCCGTATCTACGATCATACGTGAACACTTCAATAACTTTGTTGGGTAGTGAATAGCAGTGAGTGCGTTTAGATCAAATTGTTTGTTTTCGATTCAGCAATTTCTAAAGTTTAAACCGTTCCATCATATCAGTTTTATGGTCGAATTTTGTTTTCGATGTTTAAAGAAAGGTTTTCAATATTATTAAACAACTAGCTATGCCCTGCGGTTTCACCTGCATTTTTTTCCTCACTGCGTACCGTTTAAACCTTCCCTGGACTTTCATGAATATTTCAAGAGAAATATTAGCCAAATCGGTTCAGCCGTTCTCGTGTTTTAAGCTGATTAACGAACAGCAATTCATTTTTATTTATATAGATAACTAAAAACTTAGAAATAGATAGTAAGTAAGGAAAAAGGTAACTAACTGTCCAATCTTCTCTGGTTTGATTCTAACCTTATATGTTAGTGATTTTTTAGAACCACAACATACCTAGTACACCTTGTTCCCTCGATGTTTTATTTATCTTTCCATCGTTTCGTTCGCCATGGCTTCACGTTTAGCACTTCAAGTTTGAAAGTGTAGAATACTGTGCTGTACTAAGGTTTAGTTTCCACACGAGAATTCATTTTAAACTTTTTATGTGAAAAAACGGTCGAATTGCCGCACTCTCGAAACAGGTTTTATAACATGAATTCACAAAATGTTGAGCAATTATTTGAATTGATTTTCATTAACAATATTAGAGTGTTACCAGTACATTTAAGTGAAGCGCCATTTATTTGGACTGAAGTACAAATAGCGCTGCCAACTTGTATGGTCTTTTGATCAACTGCTTTTGGAACGCAAATAAACGATTCAACTCCATTCGTAACTTGATTACTTGACAAGTTAGTTATCCAGTTTTGAATAAAGAGAAAAACAAACTGTTTCAAATTCATTTCGTTGCTTTTACCTAAATATTACTTCATTCATTAATGCTCAAAGCTATTATGCGATATGGTTTGCTACACTTACTGTTTAGTTTTTACTATAAGAATTTCGGGATAAATACAATCAAATCTGTACATTAATTATTCATAAATCCCTAGAGATATACTACATACCAATCTAAGATATACATTTATATAATCCCTCATATACTGAAACCTTCAATTGTCTATAGTTGGCATTATAATAATAATATAATAACCGAGAAGATCGTAAGCTCCCAGTTTATTAAAATCTATTGTCGTTGAAACGAATTATGGTCGTAGCACACATATCAACTCGTAAACGGAACGTAAACGTATCAACTCGAGCCGTTCAGTATTCTTTGTATGAAACTCCCTACTGCAACGCACACTTATCGGAATCGTAACGTAATCGCCTCGCCTCGGGACAAGCTCACAAACCGCAGTACGGTGCGTGGTCGACTTGCCGTACCCGCGCTTACGTCTCTCCGTACCCGCGCTTACGTCTCTCCGTACGCTGTCTTACGACTCTCCGTACCCTAGCTTGCGTTTCTTCGTTCCCGCGAGGCACCCCGCCCAGCCGTCGTCAACCAGCGACCGGCGAGCCGTAAGCGCGGCGTCGCCTAGCCGTAGCCGAGTCGATTCGGAGCTGCTGATCGCACGGTGACGCGCTTACGATAGGTTGACGCCTGGTTGACGCCTGGTTGACGGCGAGGCGATACGGTGACGATCCCTTTCCGAGTTGATATGTGTGCTACGACCATTAATCGGAATTACTAGTTCAATGGTTCAAACTTCGAACACAATGATTGTAAAATGTTATAGCACTGTGATAATAGATTAGTTCCAATGGTATTACGGCAGCAGATGTTGTTAAATAGTCTCAGTTCGTGTATTAATGTCGGAACTGTTGAACAGTGCTTAGCGCTATATTAAACACTTTGGATATAATGTTCCGAGAGCACGCCTGACCACATTGGAGTTTAAAATTGTCCAAGAAAGTAACACTATTATAGTAGACGTTCTCATAATGATGTTAAGAAAACTTAATAACAGCAAGTTCGTGTCGGGACGGAACAGTCATAATTAAGTTTTCAATGAAGCTGAAATGTGGTTGGACGGCAAACACTGGGACAGCAAGCCGGCGAGTCCTCTCTAGTCCAATGGTCTTAGTAAGGATAGGTATATTGTCCTCATTTGCACCTTAGCTTTGTCTAATGAGATGTATTTATCACTAAGATTTTAGATAGTACTGTTGCAAACACAATATGAATGTTTTAATATCAATTTGGACAGTTAGAGAACATCACGTAGCAGGTGTTTTAGAAAGCCTTGTAATACCTCCAATTGGTTAACCGTTAAACGGACAATATCACGGCTTCGTATTATAATAGCGATAAGGTAGAAATGTGAATTAGCTACCCAACCAAAAAGTATCGCAACTGAGTTAAAATAAATAAAGTATTAGCCTGTAATGTCCCACTGCTGGACAAAGGCCTCTCATCTCACTGAAGATATCAGTACAGTGAGGAGGATAAGGTATAATCCCAACTGAGTTATTTTACATTAATTACGATGTATTGCGATGCTACAACATTTTCAATTTTTCATTTAAATTGTATATTATGCAACTCTCAATAAACTACATCTACCTACTATAAACAGTAAAAAGTAACACTCGCTTAATTCAACGAATAACTGTTTCTCTGTTTCAAAGTCCACATGTCACACCAAACATCTCCACAAATATAACAAAGTAAAATGCTTTGAATATGCGAACGTTGACAAGCAAGGTGCAAATAGGCCTTTCTGTGTTAAAGGGGCCGTTGAAAGCACTTAGCCACTGTGATCGACTGAGTTGAAACCCGTAGGGACAATGGGATATATGGACGGATACCTACAAGATATCTACTAGGATACAAAGCCGCTCAGGGTTGTGGTAAGGTGTCTAGAGCAAGCCTGAAGTTAAATTAATTTCGTCGTAAGGCACTTACTAGGTTACACCTATGTATATACACAGTGCGATAGACCGTACACTTACTTACTCATTTTGTTACAAAAGTGGCACACTTTATATGTAGGTATCTATATACCATACATATGCACATTTTGTTACGAAATTGGCACTCTTTATATGTAGATCTATATATTTATACCTCTATATGCTAAGTCAAAACAATCTTTCTCGGTGTCAGAATTTTTTTTGTCTACAATTAATTACATATTTATTAACTACGTTAACGTTATGTTTCTGCATTTTATTTTTACGTGAAGCCTGGAAGAAGTTCAAGAATTAATCAGTAAAGTTCAAAATTACAGGTCTACCGTTGGACAGCTTTAGGTATGTAGGCTAAGCCACGGTAGTATTAAACTCTACTACTTACTACTACTAAGCTGATGTAAACTAGGCGTAAGTAACTAAACCCACAAGGTTTATGTAACTAAACTACTATATTCACTTAGTTAGTTTTCCATCAGACTATTTGAGAATTTCAATTCTTTTTCCTCAAGTTTAAAATGCGCTAAACAACTGTTTCAATCTAAACGCATAGTTCATTTAATGACAATCTATACTTTTGAAATTTCAAGATTTAGTCAATTGACGACGTATGATAAATAAGTTTATTTATTGTCTAATTACTGTACACATCATAATATGTAGCGCGGAAACCAAAGTATATTCGCGTCTAACCGAAGGTATAGTTGATTTAAGGTATGGCTGATAGCAGTTAATAACTAACTGCATGGATATGACACGACTAGAAACTTATCCGTTGCAAACTATGTATTATTTGGACTCATGTTATTGATACTCACTCGAACTTCACACTCATTGAAGTTTGACTGAGTATTCCCGTGATATTATTGTTAAGTTCATTCACCTCTCCGTAAGGCTGTCTACAAAATGAAATAAATCCGAAATGTCCCAACTAAATAATTTCCGTTGAAAGTAATAACAATTTACCCAACTCAAAGCTAAAGTAACTCAATTTATAAGCCAACAATATTATAAAAGTCATTTAGAGACGGCAGTGAGGTCTAGTTGCTTTAAATATAAGACATCTAAAGTGTGCGTCTTGTTGCGCCCTCGACGAGCAAGGGCCCGATACCTATGCCTGCTTGCTGTTGATAAAGGCTTACAACGTATTAAATACGGCTTATTGAGTAGTTTACCGACAATTTACATAAGCCAACAAATAATGAGACCCCTGCCTTACCCGAAATGAGATTTGAAATTGATCTTTTTAGCACCGAGGGGTGAGAGGATTTTATGATTTCAAATATTTAATTTTCTTTGAAGTTGAATTACTTTAGTTTAACATATTTCAATGCAAATATTTAATTTATGATAGTTCGGTATTGTTAAGATCAAATCAAATCATATTAATGAACATTTAAGTAAAGTAACAAAATAAATTACACATTCCAAGAAAATAATTTATTTTGTAAAGAATGGAGCAGACAGGATCGGACCGAAGCCGGAAGATGAGGAAAAATCTTTTACAGTCAAATACCATTTTCATTGTTCTCTGTAGCGTAAATTAATGAGTTCCGAAGTAGAGCCAGTACAGGCAGAGGCTATAGAGTATAGAGCCTGTTGCTCAACACAATTACGTGGTACGGACACGGCAGCCGATGCCGGACCAAGCCGGCTTAATTAACATTGTACGAATCGGAGGCATTACATTCACCAATATCACAAATTGTTGCCTTGATAGCTTACTTCCCGGACACAATGTTATGCCAAATGTACAACGGACGCGCAATTTGTACATCTATTCATCACTGGGATTGGAATATAGAGACGGGCTCGATACAATCAGAATCACGATGCGATTGTTTACATTAATATACTCCAAGGTATGGATATGTTTGATTCGACGATCGTTGTTAAAAGTATGTAGTAATTTTTTCGTGATGATTTTTGTTTATGTAGTTCAAAAATCATAATGAAAAGCCGTTGAAAAGCCGTTTTGTTTGCCTCTGAATTTGTCCGTTCTGATTTTTTTGTATAATGTTCAAGTAAACGACTATACTACCTATACTACATGTATCTACCTAATAATACAATTAGTAAGGTCCTTAGACAAAGCTTAACCTTATTTTGAGTCTTATAACACGTGAATTGATCCACACCTACTTATTTATATTTATTTACATAAGTACACGTTGTGTGTGTGTGTTATAAACCCAAAGCAATATACTTCAACCTATACCGTTTTATCTTCCCGCACAATTCTCTTATATAACATTTCTAGTATTTCACAAATGGACACGGATTCGTCCGTGACAATACTTTATCTGAGAGTCGAGGTACAAAGGCTGGTGATGGCTGGAAATGGCGCGGCGAGCGTTTCGCCCGTCCGCCTTTGACATTCTCCCTCATGTGAACGAATTTAGCTGTCAAGTGGGCACAATCAACCTCCCATCCTATTTCAGAGTAACTGCGCAGATGTTAGCCTTAGCCGCTATCTAAAACCTAATGTATTGTGGCAAATATAACGTTTGATATAACATGAGGGCCACTCGTAATCTGAGATACAATTGTTCTTACAAAAATATATATCTCTTATATATAAAATTCTCGTGTCACAGTGTTCGTTCGCGTACTCCTCCGAAACGGCTTGACCGATTCTCATGAAATTTTGTGAGCATATTGAGTAGGTCTGAGAATCGGCCAACATCTATTTTTGATCCCGAAATTCCCGCGGGAACGGGTACAACGCAGGTGAAACCGCGGGGCGCAGCTAGTATATATATATATACAAAGAGTTTGGTCTTGAATAGACTTTTAGGTACAGATCTTATAAGCGAGTCTGACGAAAAGCCGACGAAAACTTTTATTAGTTAATGTTCAAAACGTTTTTAAGATAAAGACTTTTGTAAGTTAAATGCTTAACTTAAAATTGTTTAATTGGACCGAAGTTAGATTAGATAACATTAATGAATATAACCATTTTACTAATTAATGGAAAATATTTTCCAAAACTCCGCTACAACTTTCTAAGATTATCTACAAGTTTAAGAGTGTTTAAGACCATATTTACACCTTCTACGACAACACTGGAAACGAACGTATGAAGCTTTACGAATTAAAAGTAACAATTCGGATACCGAATTAAATACTGTGAATAATTTAAAATAAAAGGTAATGAAAATGATTTGGTTTGTCGTAAATGGAGTTCCTTTGTGCTCGGAAGGAAACGAGCCCGCGAATGTTTGTTTGTGGCAAACAATGAGTCTGCAATTTGTGGGCACCGACGTTCGCTTTGTTGATGCGAATCAAAATCTTAACAAAATACTGCTTTTAACTCAGTACAAACAAATTTAATTATGTTCGCCCCGAACATGTGTTAACCCGATGTTGGGAACGTTAATTCTTACACCGAGCTTGCGTGAAACGTGTTTGTTTAAATGTTCATAACATTATATCGTAACAAACTTTATAATTATGTTTGGTGCGTGTATTGGTACCTACCAGTATACATCTGTGTATTACACTGAAGCTACCGAACTGATACGAAGGCTGTTACGGTTTTAACGTATTTAGTTAACGTTAGTTTAGTTATTTAATTACATTTGGTGGGAAACGTACATAATTGATCTGTTTCCATCAAGTTATAGTACGTACATCCCATTAGTTGAATAATACATTGTTTTTATGTACATAAAAGGAAAAATTGATTTGTGTATTTTAAAACTAGGTTGAAGAAACTCACGTGAAGGTAATTTAAGTAAACCACAGCGTTAAACAAATTAGTTTAAAGTTTCACCGGCCGCGAGGTCTAACATAAAAGGAAGGTAAAAAGGCTAAATTACAGGCATTAGAAACTTTAATGTACCGAAGGAAAGACCATTGAAGAAATTGCCTGCCATTTTAAGTGGCTCAATTATGAAAAGTAGGTTATATTACATCTGTTATTTTTTTGTGTCTGCGTAAATAGTCCGATATCTTTACCGACTAGTTTGTGTTTTAAATCAAGACCTCTTTAAAATTACATATGACAGGTAGGAATTTAATTTTCCGGAGGCGCCCCGGGCAAGTTGGTTTGAGGTTCGCTGTTGTTCGGTACGAGGTTCGTATGGTAATCACAAACTGTCACGAGCATTGTCGGAGTACGTCCTTAAAGTATATCGGATATAGTCTCTCGTGCGACGCAGTGTGCGTATTTAATCTACCACTTATGTAGTGGTACTGACGGCAGCCGGTATTAGTTAAACTTTATACGATTTCCGGGAGCCAGGAAACCCAATTAGCAATATCATCCGGCCTGGCTGTAACGAGAGTGGAGTGGCAATAAGCGCCGCTGGTACAGTTAACATACTGCAAATTGCTGTTAAATTTACTTAAACTCCCTTGTTACGTCTCGGATAGAAGATAAGTGCTGATTCCGCAAATTGGCCGACTGCGGCTCTTTTGTTTCATTTAGCTATGCTCATTACCCGTATCGTAATGGTCATTAGAATATTGTTTCAAGGTTTTACATTCAATTAATTTTTTTATTGTTGTTCGGTTATTATTTTGAAGACCGTGAAAGCTGTTTGATAAACGTGACGAAAGTTATTGGTTCATATGAAAAAGGGAAAAAAATAGTATGAGGCTGCATTGCCCAACTGCTGAGCAAAGACCTCTGAAACCTCTGAAATAAATCATCAGTACCAGCAATATACTCTTTTTAACTAATCATTCAAATACACTGTGGCTTTTAGTATGTAACAAAACAAGGATATTTGCGACATTTCGCTAAGTTACAATACCTCCTACCTTTATTTAATAAAGCAATACCTAACTCACAATGTAGGTAACATGGCTGGATCAGATAGCATATTGAATCTAAAAGACCTATAGCTTATAGCAGTAAGGATATTCTCGGAACGACAATCGTTGCACTTGAAAATCTATTTTTCCTTACAGAATGCAATCCTTGACTGGACATTGAAGAGTTGAACTTTGTAGATTCTGAACATCTAAACTGCAATGTGCATGAACGTACTGAAATACAATAGAGTTCTGTACTTCTTTATCTGGGAATGCTTTGGCTTTACTCGGTTTTATTCTTATTTATGAGAAAGTCTGCATTTATGCTGAAGAGTTTGTTTTTTTGTTTGTTCGAACGTGCTAAACCTCAGAAACTTCTAATCCGATTTGAATAATTACTTTTGTAAAGAATACCCACATTCAAGCGGGTAAAAACGCAAGACACTGCTAGTTACATATAATCATAATCGTACGAGTACATTTGTGATGTTGACATATGTCTTACAAACAAACAAATATTTCCATTTCTTACGTGTACTGACATGATAGTACTTAGTATCGGTAATAGGATATCTACTGACTTCTATTCAGTACATTATTCTCGGTATCGTTGCTGCAAAAGACAATGGAACATATTTGAAGATCAGTTTGAAGATCAAGATCACTTTATCAGATTTCATTTGGAGTCCTTCGTCTCAATTTGGTGAAATGCGACGTTACTTCCACTACAAGGAGATCTGTTTACTGTAAATGTATTTATGTCTTGAAACTATTTTATTTCCAAACTTACTTAGGTGACTTGTGATTCTAAGCATATCATATACTTTTTACTGTAATCCGCTCTAAACGTCGGGTACGTATTATTGCGAAATACGCTATTAGTCACTACATAGTATAAAATAAAGTCGTCTCTGTTTCGTGTCTGTTTGTCTGTTTGTATGCTTAAATCTTTAAAATAAATTACGCAACGGATTTTGATGCGGTTTTTTGTAATAGGTAGAGTGATTCAAGAGGAAGGTTTTTATGTAAAAAAATTCCTGAAATTCCCACGGAAACGGGCACAACACGGGTAAAACCGCGGGGCGCTACTAGTTTATTATAAAATAAGTGAAAATCATGAGTTTGTTAACTATGTAATCATCGTTATAAAATAGTTCACCTTAAATTAATTTAAACTATTACTACCAAACATTGTACAAAGCTTTTATTGAATCCAATTACGGGGCGAAGCTTTTAAAGTTCTGATCTGTTAATGCGTAGAGATTTCCCTGTTGAACTTTAATGTAAGTATTGTAAGAAGAGAGCAGACATTAATCACAGGGAATCTATTCAATATAGAACAACTGAACGAAAACGCAAATCATCCATTTGTTAATTGTATCGTGAGAAGTTGTTTCTTAATAAATGATAGTAGTCTTGTTACTTGCAATGCAACGATGTTATGTAATCGTAGTACAATGATAAATGAGTGTCTAATTGCCTTGCCTACGGTATATCTAGTATGCTATGCTTGACTACATTTACATCTACATATATTGTCTGGTAAACCTAAGCGCTAGGTTTACTAACACTACCGAATTTAAACCAAATCAAAATCACATCAAATTTTCTAATACGTTTCGAATTTGGTTTAGATTCTTATTTGGAATTTTGGATTTTTAAATTCAAAACTGCATTGTAAAAACTATCTAAAATCTACATCGATCTTCGATTTAAAAGCGCTCTGAGCTCACTCAATCATTGAAAAAATTAGATATAGTTATAATACGATGAAATGGGTATCGTTTTAGGAATGCAACCGCACACTTGAATTAAGATTGGTTTCTTAGGATTAAGCGACTTTTACGGACCGTTTACGGATACACTTCGCTCATAGTCGCTCATTCTCGTAGTCTTCTGTAACCAAGCTTCCTTTAAAGTTCCTGTAAAGCGGCTGAAACGTCAGAGTCAAAAAAAGTGGATTGTATTCGAAAACGTAGTTAGAAGAAAGTACTATAAGAGCCGAAACACATAACCGCGTTGCGGCGCCGCGACGCGAGAATCGGCAGTAGCGGCACTTATATTTTAATTTTATCTCTGTACATATTTTAAATTTTTTGGCAATAAATTTATTTTATTCTTATTCTTCTTATTCTTCACTGCCGATTGTAGCGGCGCGGCACCGCAGCGTGGCGCTAGTTTCAGCGTTATGATGTCATACTTGTTGACAATGATTTAGTTTGTTTGTTCTTGAACATTGTATTTTTGAAAGACTAATTAAAGTATTCTTCAAGTAAGTAATTAATCAATAAAAACTATCAATAAAAACGTATTTGTTTTACTTTACCTTACAGTCAAGCCCAACATTTCTAAAGCTACGAAAACATATTGTTTTGAAATTATCCAAAGCCATCAATTTAATTTCCGAAATATTTTACTTATATACAGAATGTACAGAAGTTATATCCTTGCACGGTATGCTTACATTTTGTCAACGTTGCATCTACACATGGTATTGCGGTAACAATACTTGTCTTATGCGATGAGCAATGTAATCTCGTAGAACTTTATTACTACCTCTAAGTAGCCCCGCTCTTATCCATATGAATCCAATTATTCCAATTAATACGGATTATTAAATAATTTTGAACTTAAAGGATCAAAATTACCTAATAATCCATACTAATAGCATAACAAGTCAATCCTAAATTCCCTTTGAAGTATCTAAGTATCTGATATATCACATTAACCTCCTCCAACATTACAGCAAACAGAGAATAAAGTGTAATATGCCGCAATCTATTGCCTAATGTTCTCATTTCATTAAATCATAGAAGGAAAATATTGTCCACTATTATCATAAATATTGAAAACGAGTCGTCGCATAAAAAAGGAGAAGTGACAAAAACAATCGGAATCCGATAATTATCGTCAATCGTAAATCATATATTAATGGTTCCATGTGTACTGTAACCGTGAGCCCTTGGACAACGGCGCGCAATGAAGATTTGTGTTCCGTAATACAATACTTGTGTTTTCATATTATATCCACCTTTCTTCCAAAACACTCGCATTTGTTTTGCCAACGAAATTTGGCGAACAACGGATTATACTTAATCTCATCACTCGTGCTAACGCTTCATTAAAATATACCCGTATTTTAGAAACATAAATTCAACGTAATAGAAATTTATATTTATAGATACCATTACGAATTTTGAGTGTACTTTGTGACAATACAAATCCCTTTTAAATTTATATTAGGTACTTTATGTATTCAAAAGATTGGTATAACTAATTAAGAATATTAAGTTGAAGATTATAATCATGAGAATGTAAGAGGTTTTAAGGAATGAAAAAGTGTGCTGGCAAACGCGCTAACGATGTTGACTCAAGATCCATTTATTAGGACTAAAGTAACTTAAGCTCTTCAGTGTAACGAGTGACCTCTTAACTACTCACGAACATTTTTAGAAACATACCTACCTTTTCATTTATTAAACGGAGACTTCATTTTTATGTAAGCTCTCATAGTACTTTAGTATTTGTACACCTAACTCACTTGTGCTTTTAGATTCTGATATAAGTAAATAAACTCACATTTAAGGAATATTACGTGGTGATTACGCCTGAAACCTCCTCACTGTACCGATATCTTCAGTGAGACGAGAGGCCTTTGCCCAACAGTGGGACATTACACGCTAATACTACTTACTTAAGGAATATTACTATCGCTAGGTTTTTATATAGTCCAATAACAGCTGTCTGGCATAAAATTCATAAAACTCGGCTTCCAGAAGGCACAGAAATCCAATTGAAATATCTTTATTATTTTAGACGGTGATATTATAATTAGTTACAAATCCACCTTGAGGGTAGCGAGATTGGTCGAAAATAAAATTCGCCCTATCGAACCGTCACAGTAAATTAAATTTCCAACTTACAGTCCATCGAGTTTGACATAATTGAGGTTCATAACTGAGTTATAGATTCATTTAATCTGAAAGCAATTATTGTTGTCTGGGCCGGCAAACATAAACAACGCCGGCATAGTCTATAAAACTTCTTTTGTTCGTATAATGCGAGTTAAGCGAGGTGTAATTGAATGGAAGCCACTCAGGGGTCGCGTACCTAGTAAATCAATTAAGAACCGCATTTAGTGACGTTGTTAGGTACATGCTTTGACAGGTAGCTGATGGCACTCGGCACTCGGGGCTCCGGGCTCCGACTGGCGCCATTTTCAGGCATGTGCGAAACCTCCTAAGGCAGGTAATTTAATTTATGCGAAGCTTTGTTCCTACATTTTGTGTAAGGCTAAGTTAATTTGGGTTAAGGAAAATGTGCGTAAACGAAATTTCTGACATAACACGCCTTTTGGTAGGCACGCGGGCCGCGGTGGGTGTTTAAATGTTTATTTTAGAAAGTGCTTACTTATGAATTTAATTACATTTACCCTAGGTATACTTTTGTTTTTGCCAAACTTATCGTATTAAAACTCACTTGTTTAAATGTTCTTTCCTTTAATTGGATCAACGATCATTTGAATACATAAAATCAATAAGTTTTAATACATATAAAAGCGTTGATTATGCACATTTTGTTCAGTTCGGGGCCTGTAGGCAAAGCGTATTTTTCGATAAAAAGAATTTTATTCGTGCTATAAATAAGAACACATCGAAAGCCCAACATTTTGAACTGGAATAATCTAAGTAATAGTATCCATCAACCTTGATGGGGGATAGTTTGTGCCTTTTATGTTATTCTTGTGTCTGACATTTGCTAAGAAAAATCGTCAAGAATATTATTACTTTACGGCGTATCTGTGCTCACAATAGTTATATGAGGGCTATAAGTCAGAATGCTATGTCGAAATGAGCAATAAAGCGGAATGGTGATGGCTTCATAGCTTCATAGCTATCTTCCGTGAAAGCCACCTGTTAAGTTTGCTTATAACATTGCTTTTATCTTTATATATTAACAAATGTAGCAATTCTAGTAATATTCCCAAATCCCAATAGTTTTGTATCAGAAATATTACTGATTATTTAGGTTTTAGTTATTATTTGGCCTTGTGACTCTTCACAAACATATATTACTAACAGGGGCCTTACTACAAGCACGATCGAAATCGTTGACCGGTCGATTCACCGGCCTGTCATTCCCTTACCGATCCACCGCCAAAACGTGAAATTTTGTACTGCACTCTGTTGCGCGGACATTGTTTGACAGATACTTTCATCAATAATATAATACGCCTAAATTAAAAAACCACAATTAGATCTATAACACCATATCAACCTTCAAACTTGGTCGCATTATGCTGACGTCACGTACCTATCGTGTTATTAGCAATAGGGAGTAACTTTTAAGGAACTTGCGGGATCTGTCACTCAAATCATGTGGCCGCCATGTTTTTTGTTTCCCGCCAAAATGTATGAAGGTATTCATTTTGTAGTGCGCGGACACTATTTGTAGTACCTATTATAGCAACCGTCGACACAGCTTTCATTTAATTATATAATCTGTTTCACTATTTATAAAAACGTCAAAGTTACTTGACAGTTGTAATGTCAGTTTGATAATAATTGCTATTGCTAATGAAGTTGGTAGAATAAAATGTAATTGAATTGAATCTTCGAACAACAATTAATAGCAGCGTTTTACCTGAAATAAAACGCATATTAAAATACTTACCTCACTGCAAGCTTTATTTGAGAGAGTGCTATCGTATTTCGTCATTTCCGGCTTAGATATGAACCTGATTTCCGTTAACAGTGGCGCCACCTGGCGTGCGAGTGTGTCTTTTCCTTAAAATTGACACGCGATTTATACCTCTTTGGCTTTTTTATGAATTCACCAGGCAGAAATTTAGTGAAAGCTTGCAGTGAGGTAAGTATTTTAATATGCGTTTTATTTCAGGTAAAACGCTGCTATTAAACTACTAGACCGTCACTGCAAGCTTTATTTGAGATCTGTTTGTTATCGCCTGGTGACGCCACTAAGTTATCCCAAGCCAATGTGATAGTATGAATATTATTGTGTATTATATATACAGGCAATTAAGAACAAGTACAATGTATGTTTAATAAACTTGACTTAAATTTTTTCTTTTGGATAACATTATTGCTACCTACCTATCTATTTTTTAATCTTTTATTTTATGGACCTTAATTGTAAATATGGTGGATGGATTAGGTAAGTAGGTAAAATAAAAATAGGTTTGTACAACAGTTTTCAATTATTTATCATTCTGGACGAAGGTATCTTTAAATTAAATCGAATACATTCGAAGGAGTAGAAAATCGAACACAATTTTTAACAATCATAAATCAAAATCAGATAAGTTGATTAATCTTATATGACAGGATGAAATAGTCGTGTAACATTTATTGAATTATTAGAATGTGTGATTACTTCTCTTCTATAGAACCGGTGAAAAGTCTCTGCCGATCTCCAATTTCCTCGGGCCAATATGTCCTCAATGGAGTTATTTTCCAGCCAGCTGTTTGAAGCGACTGCAGATCGTACAGTACCAGGAGGTTCTGTTATCCCTGCTTCTTTGAAAAGGGACTTTATCCAACTGGCTATGACTGCACGGGAAGCCGATTTGGCTTCTCCTCTGACTGTAACGAAGAGATTGAAAGATTTAGTTAAGTTTCGTCTTTCATTTAATAAAAGTATAGTTCTTTCTATCCAAAAAATAGGATTTAAATTATTGTTATCCGGGTTTTTTAAAAACTTCCAACCCGATTGTCTAAAATTACTATTGTCAGTCTTAGAACCATACTGAGGCCAAAATATAATATTTTCATTAGATCTAGTGCAATGTTCTGAATCAACCGCAAGCAAGGTAAGGTCATGAATGCGTCTGCCTGAGCAGAGTAAAAGCAAAATAGCTGTGTGTCTTGAAGTTTGAAAAAGGTTATTTATATCAACTGTGTAGTTAGATACAAATTCAATCATTTTAGATACGTTCCAAACCGGTGGTTTGGTTGTTTTTGGATTTTTTAGGCATATTGATTTTAAAATGTGTTTAACTAAGACATGCGAGCTTAATCGACCTGATAAATCACTATTACATAAGGTGGAAACTACAGATTTATGTAAAAGGATAGTGTTGTATGATAATTTATAAATTAAATGTAAGTCTGATAAAAATTGAGCTAATTGCGAACCTGTAGGATTAATAGGATCCCAATCTTTTGCTTCACACCAAGAAATCCAGCGTTTCCAAGCAACTTCGTACGTCTTCAAGGTGGATTTTCGCCATGAGTTCCTGAGTAGTAACTTTTGCTCAGGATTCCAACCTTCTATTTCCTTAGTCCACCCCCACATTTCCAGATTTCTAAGGTTAAATCTTCGACCTTCGGAGGTGGTAGTCCTGTCGACGTGTCGATCAGGTGATTCTCTAGATTGTTGAGGGTTATTGGCGCTGCGAGCGCTCGAGATTTCAGGTCTGCCCTCCAATATACCTTCTCCCAACGAGGTACGGTTAGAAGGTATATTCCCGCCGACTGATTTAGGTGTGCCATGACTTTGGGGATCAGGAACGGCGGTGGGAACACCCACGCCAGAGGGTAGTTCCATTGGACGCTGAATGCATCGTGGAATTGGGCTTGATGATCTCGGAGATCTCGAGACACGTAATTCTCTACTACGTGAGCCGTTCGTGAGGCAAACAGGTCGATTACTGGGATACCCCATTTGCAAAAAATCTTTTTGACACATGCTGGTAAGAGATGCCACTCCGGAGGTGGGCGGTGACGTGACAAGCGGTCGGCATGGCTGTTGTACTTGCCTGGTATGTACTGTATGTTGAAATGTATCCGATACTGGTCTAGTAGTGAAAGAATTTGATACGTGAGGTTCAATAGGAATACAGATTTTGTGCCGCCCTCGTTTTTCAAGTGAGCTACGACAGTTTTGTTGTCGCATTGTATTAACGTTGAACTGTGGCGTAGCGTATGAGCATGTTTTTGCAGAACATGAAAGATGGCCAGCATTTCTTTCCGATTGCTGTGAAAAGGTTTTTCTACAGTCGTCCACGTGCCTGAGAGGGAAAGGTTGTTTAATTGCGCACCCCAGCCTCGACCAGACGCATCTGTGGTTAGGAAGTTCTCTGGAGGAGGGTAATGAATGGGTGATGATGTTTGACAGTTGATAGTCCACCATGTTAACTCGATGGCGACTTCTTGAGGTATCATGTAAAACCTCTTTGGATTTCGTTTTTGTAACAGGTTCAGGAACATTAACGTGTACCGATGATTTAATCGGCCTCGAGGTACGACAAAACTGGCAAAATTTAGGTATCCCACTATTCTCTGCGCGTCTTTTAGACTTACTTTTTGTTTTTGCAGGGCGAGTTGTAATCTGGCGGTTATTTGTGCGATCTTCTCGTCGGTTAATGATTTTGTGTTTGTCCATGGTTGCCAAAGAATGCCCAAGAACACTAAGCTTTTTTGAGGGTACAGGATCGACTTTTGAAAATTTATTAGCCACCCTAGATCTTGTAATGTCGTTATTGTAATCCTGACATGCTCTTGTAGTACGTCTGGATTTTGATTTGTTATCAAAAAATCGTCCAGGTACACAATAATTCTCATATTCCAACGATCTCTTAGTACCCGAGCTACCCAATTTGTTAAAGTCGAGAATGTTTTTGGAGCTGTACTCAAACCGAATGGAAGGCAAGTCATTTCTAGCAATTTTCCGTTGTAAATGAGGCGTAGGAAGCGCCTGTGACCTTCTTGTATTTTTACATGGAAATAAGCTTGTGACAGGTCGATTTTTACCATCCAGTCCTGAGGCTGGATAAAGTTCGGTACATTGTGTATTGAAATTAATCGAAAAGGGTCTGTCTTTATGAACTTGTTGAGTAATTTTAGGTTGAAGATTGGTCGAAGACACCCATCTGGTTTGGGTACCAGAAATAGAGGGGAAATAAAACTTGGTGTGGGCAGCGCTTGTTTCAAGATACCCTGTTTTATCATTTTTTGAATGATTACAGACATTTCTTTCGATACAACTGTTTGATAAGGACTGTTTAATAAATTTGGATAAACAAGAGGAGGTTTTTGAAAGAATGGTATGCGATACCCTTGAATGATTTTTAAAATAATTTTGGGAGCTCCCATTTTCTCCCATTTCAAACGGTAGTGAGCTAACTGACCCGCTTGAAAGGATTTCGAGTCATTGTTTTGACTTAAATTGATTACTTTTGGTTCTCCTAGAAGTATCTGCGCCTCCTCTATTGGATCCACGATCTGCTCGTGATCCGCGTCCATGAAATGTACCTCTTTCGTATTGAACGTTATTTTGAAGAGGATTATGATTTAAATTACTCCTAGGAGAATAATTCATAAGATAATGGTAACCAGAGTAACCACCCCGCGAGGGTGGATTATTGTAAGCCATGTGCCTATAGCCTTGGTCTCTGAAACCAATCGCTTGGCCATAGTCAGTTCCACGCGATGGTACTACAAATCTGTGTGCGCCTTGCCCCCGCGAGGGGCGGCGATTAGACTTTTTTGTTTTATGTACATTATCGTCGGCCTTTTGAGACCAAAATGCTTTACGTACCCCACCGGCTTTTTCTAATGTGGAAGTAAGCAAACTAGATTCAAACAGGTGGTTAACAGAAGGAGGTATTCTATTTAGGGCCGCTTTTACGAGCGGGTCCCTCACCTTGCTGGTTATAGTTTCTCTACGCATTTCTATCATCTCGGCCCTGTGGCCACAGACTAATTGCAAAAGGTCTGATGAAATTTTATGGAACTCGCCTTTTTGGAACAACTCTTCTAATTTCAAACTAAGATTCTCATAATTAAAAGGCGCCTCCCGGGCCCAGGATGCAAGATTCCGAATCGCATTTTGTAAAGCTTCTTTTTGTTTAAGAATGCAAAAAGTTATAGCTGCATATGCTTTCTCTACGTTTGCTAGATAACGTAGGTTATCATATTGAAAAATTTCATCATTAGCTGTTAATTCTACAAAGCCGGGAGTGTGATTATAAAGTTTTTGCGTCTCCGCATATCTCACATCCGACCATTTCAAATCACCAAGACGCTGTACTTCTTTTAATAGTTTTAAATACTCGTCAGGTGTTGGAGGAACAGAGGGTTCCTTTGTTTTAGTTTCGATATCGAACGTAAATTCGGCATCGTCACACTGTTCGTATAATTCGCCACTAACTGCTGACGAAATCGACACACTATCATCACAAGGTGCAACATTTTGTGGTAGAATATGCTGACGTAGCTCAGCTATTTCATTAAATAATTGTTGCATCACATATTCACTATCTTTAGTAGGTATTGAACGTTTACTTTTCTTATGATGACGGCGATCGCGGCGCGAGCGACGCGACCGCTTACCTCTTTTACAATCCGATGAGGGTGAGCTCGACGAGCTGCTACTACTCGAGGAGCTGCTACAGCGCGTCCTTTTGCTCGAAATCCCGCTCGGGCCTGCTACAGCCCCATCATCTGGATTTGCGGAAGACATCCTTGACTGTAAATTAAAATATTTTAGTATTCATCAAAAACAAAAAACTTGCCGGAACACTCAAATTTATCAAAATAAACTAATTCTTAAAAAGTTATTCGAACGGAAAACCGTTAAATTAAAATAATTTTCGAAAACAACACCAGTAACAAGATAGTTTTATTTTTACGTACTCACGTGATGATGAGGGTACTTATAAGGTTCACTGTTAAATTATTCTGAAATTGGTAAAATCTTGAAACTTTGTCGTAGAATTATTAATATTAATTATTTTAAATATTAAATAATTAATACAATTTAAGCTTTGATATTTAGTCGCAGAAAGAATTGCTGCCGACTTGTTGCTTCGACGAAATACAAAAAGCCAATGAGGTATAAATCGCGTGTCAATTTTAAGGAAAAGACACACTCGCACGCCAGGTGGCGCCACTGTTAACGGAAATCAGGTTCATATCTAAGCCGGAAATGACGAAATACGATAGCACTCTCTCAAATAAAGCTTGCAGTGACGGTCTAGTAGTTTAATAGAAGCACTACATACATACATAAAGATAATATCATCTCTTTTTTTACTCGCTCGTCTTTTTGGAACCCAGTCTTACTGGTAAGAGTTGTGTCATTTTCGCCCCGTTTAGATTCCCTTTAAAACTAATCAGTGTTGTGAATTTACTAGTATTTCAGTGCCATTTATCAATCCATCTTGTGCTTATTCTGGATGGGAAGTGAATTGCGGAACCACGCCGGGTAACCACATGTGTGTGTGCCGCGTGTGCGTATCATGGTTCCTTTACGGGACGCTTAGGCCTTTAATATTCACTTCATCCATCACCGGCTAGCCTTTGCACAATGCACTAAACCTAAGCCTTGCATTAAACCTAATTATTTGCAGTTTTAATATTTTTATAGCCTCGTGTCTTGATGTTCCCGCTTAGGTGATCACGTCTCCATTTTTACCCCATGCCTTGTTTATTTTATTTTGCAACCTATTTAGCTTGGCTTAATCTCATTCCAGGGTTCCACCGGCGGGTTTCCTCCACATGGAGGCATGTGCAAAAATCAGACTCTGAATTGTTGATATCAGATGAAGATCGATGAGTTACCTATATTAATATTGAAACCAAAAAATCATGTCATTGGTATGCATGATTAATATCTCAGGACTTTTCTACCTTTATATATATGTGTATCCTGCCCGTCCTAACCTACGGTGCACAGACATGGTCCTTAACAGAGCTCCAGAAGTCCAAGCTCAAGATCTGCCAGAGGGCGATGGAACGCAGCATCCTTGGACTCAAACGAGTCGACCGAGTGCGAACACCACGCTGCGTTCACTTACCGGCATCACCGATGTTGGTACCAAAACCGCCCGGCTGAAGTGGGAGTGGGCGGGGCACGTGTCGCGGATGGCCCCCGAGAGATGGGCCCACATCAACACCCAGTGGGCCCCAAGCGGAGCGCAGCGCCGAGGACGGCCGAGGAAACGCTGGCGGGATGACCTTAACTCCTTCGACAGCGAGTGGTGGGAAACCTCAAAGGATAGAGAAGGTTGGAAGCGTTTGGAGCAGACCTTTGCCCAGCAGTGGGATGATACAGGTTGAAGAAAAAAAAAGAAAAAATATATATTTCAGTGATCCTACAGCACCTTAATTTTTATATTCTAGCACATTATATATAATGCAGGATGTACATAAATGGAACAGAAACGTAATAGTGCATCATTTGTAACGCAATAATAGATAGATAATTCGAAAGAAAGAAATGTTTCTTAATAAGAACTTTAATCCTATCTTGACAGTGCAGACTGTTGGTATAGGTACCAACAGTCTGAAAAACATGGGTTTGTGGTAATCAAGCCATGGACAACAAAGTCCCTTACACACTTCTGTAATTAAATGATTAAAAGTGAACTAAATAATGGACCTCAGTGCCATAAAACTTAATAAATATTTTTCACATTATAGAGGTTTTTTCATTTCATTCATTCCCTTAACGCCTCGGTGGTCTAGTGGTATGTGCACTCGCCTAATAAGACTGAGATTCCGGGTTCAATTCCCAGGTCGGGCGAAAACATGTTTCCTTCTTTAAAAACATGTCTCAGGTTTGACATCACAGATCGGGTTTGAGGATTTGGCGTAATCACCTGGTGATTGATCCTCTTCACTGAACTGATATATTCAGTGAGATGAGAGGTTTTTGCCCAGCAGTGGGACATTTCAGGTGTGAAACTTCACATACAAACATCCTTACTTCATCATTCTCCTTAATTTTTTGAATAGTTCAGAGTTACAAATCGCTGGTTAATGAAATAAATCATAACGCATGTTCGTTCATTAATGATAGGCTGGTTCTTTATCCATTTAATGGAAACTTGTGTTTTCTATTAAAGCAAATACAGGGTTAAGAAATACTGGTTAAAATTGGAAAACACTAAGTGGAGATGTAGTTTTAAATGTTTAACATCTATATTGATAAAAGCTATTAAATAAGCTATTAGAAATTAAAACTACCAGATTACGGATACACTTTTGTTATATTTTAAATTAATTCATTTGGGATTCATCAAATCTGAGGTGATGACTGTGCTTATCCAAAGTATGGACTAACGTTTTCAAATTACGTCGCTGTTTGACATCAGCTATGGTTTGTGTTCCTCATCGCACTGGTCCCTGGACTCCGCTTCGTTTGACCAATAGAGGAGAGTTCTCAATCACAGCCAATCTCAAAGATACCAGTATAATCCAAAGGAATATTGCACTTGATATTGTGCTCTCTAAAACAGTGACTGGCCCACGTAGCTGACTTGGATGGTGATGAAAAGTCAAGTTATTCAAGAATTTCTCTATGTTGGTTTACACAGAAAATGACAAAAGTTTCTTGCCACATGTTGCGCCAATCTATTAGTTGGAGAATAGATTTGGTTTAGAGTACGTACTTATGTATTTTAGGTATTCTACATATATATTTCGGGAAGTTTCACACAGGTCGGTATTTGTGGCTATCATTTAGACAACCATTCATTGTGTTTTTTCACCAATTAGGCAAGTTTTCTTGAGCACAAGCGTAGTTTATCCGTAATGATATAGAAGTCGTTACATTTTAATTTCTTATCTAAAATATTTAAACTAAGTATTTTAAATCATGTGTGAATCCCTGTAATGAATATTTATTTATTTGTATTGTCTTGTCAGTCCGTCTCTTAGCAACTCATCGGTTGTAACAGATGCGTTCAAAAATATATTTTCACGCAAAGACCTTTTTTATGCGTCCATGACCGCAGACGTGAATCATTTAAAGCATCAAGTAATTGATATAATCAAGAAATAATATAAACAATGATTAATTTAGTACTTTAAGTGTATTTTTTCAAATCATAACTCTCAACTGTTTTGAGGAAATAATAAATGGGCGATTCTCTGTAAACTCGTAATTGGCTGTCCCGACCGATTTTGTCAAAAAGTATTTTAATTATTTAAAAAATAATCACTCCTAATAATACTTTAACCTCAAAACTTTACAGGCCCTTTGTTTTCAGAACCATAACTGTTTAAAGTTTTTTTCCTGAAGTGATAGAAGCTCTAAAAATACAGTCCCCTGGCTGTCCCTATCACTGTTTCCCCACCTAAAAATGATATTTACAAAGAAGTTATTGACACTACATATATTAGGCGGTTAATATTACAAAGAAAAATAATTAAACTATAATATTTTGGTATAAGAAAGTCTCGCTACGAATTTTATTTAATTAGTAAACTCCTGTAAACTTTGTCCCCAGAAATTTTATACAGTCCCCTGCCAAAAAATTCAATCCATTTTAAAATAAAACTATGATGTTTACAATAGTTTTTATTAGTGAAACGAAACGTAACTGGTGTGAAGTTGGCAACCTTGCCGAATGCGGCGAAGGGACGCCTTTTTTTTAAGTGTCGCAGCGTCATTTGTAAGGTGAATCCGCGTTTGGACGGTATCACCAACAGTCCTCTGGTAAGTAATATTGTGTGGTTTAATTACTTTAACAATTATATAATATAGTTTATTGTTTGTATTATTTATGTCAAAACTGATCGGAAGATTCTTAAAAAACTATTTTACATTCGTTTAGTACATATTGTGAAATCTAACCGAAATACACAGTCCCCTGGCAACAGTCCTCTGTCTGAAAATGCTACAGGGGACTGTTTCACACAACAGGGGACTGTATATTTTGTGTATTGGTTATTGTTTTCATGTATTGTTTGTGAAAATTTAACCGTAAGTCTGTTTTATTAATATAAGAATGATCGAAGTGTAATTGCTTTGCATTATTTTCTTTAATAAACTGAAATTATTTTACACAGGCAGATCGAACGCACATGATATGGCTCCTAAAAGAAAAAGTTATCCCGAGAGGAATACTACAGAAAAAGAGAGACGCAGAGCGGATAAGATATCAAAAAAGAAAAAAATACCCTGAAAAGAGAGAAGAAATGAGAGAAAAAGAGAAGTTGAAGTCCCAAAAGAAGAAAGAAAAAGGTTTGCAAAAGTTAGTAAAGGATATGACACCTCTTGAGCATAGAGGTGCCTTAAAGAAGTGGAAAGAACATTGCACCGTATACCGAGCCAAAAGACTAAGACTAAAAAGCGTCACTAATACTTTTGTACGCGAAAATACGCCTTTATCGGATCCAGAAGCAGATACTCCACTTTCAAGACCCGCCACTCCAGTTCATATTTCGGTGGATCGAGCACAACTAAGCCTGCACACCGTAGTCGTTTACGTTCGCAATTCAATCATTTCTTTTTGCACAGTCTCAGGTATTTATTTCAGACCCATTCCCGGCCTTCCAATGAAATGTAAAACACTTACAATGAAAAGTCTCAGCTGTTTTTGTAACAGTGGATCTTGTGAGCATTATAAGATTGGCAGTATCAATTTTCCTCTAAAACCTAGGTGGACAGTAGAAGAAGTGTTTACGGAATCTGAACCGGAAGATCTTGAATCTGCTGAACCTGAATTGACGCCTACACCAAACAAGACTCTTCAAAGACTGGATGATGATATAGCAGGAACGAGTGGCATTCAGAATTCATGTTACAATACTGGAGATTACGTTCTTGTGCAATTCCCATCTAAACATATAGAATACCGTTATGCTGTCGTAATTAATGAGATTGACGATGATGAAAATGAATTGCGTGTTACTTGATTGAGGAATCAAGATTTGTGACCAAAAAGTGCAGACCTTTAGAATAGATGATAAGGACATTTCAGACGTGTCATATGATCAAGTTATCCAAAAATTGGATAATCCAAACTTGATTACAAAGGGAAAGAGAATATTTTATCAGTTTTCTACTCAAATTAACGTTTTCGAGCGCTAATTATTTTCAATGTTAAATTGTAATTATTGTAACTTTATGTGCCTTATTCGATTTAGAAAAAATCCTTACGGTTTGATTGGAGATCTCGATAGCAATATCACATATTTGAGAGAAAATACTGTTTTTTAATAATTATATTTTAATAGAAGGTATTGCGATGAATACTGCATAAAGCATTTAATTATTGATATTATATTAATAAGACTATGTTGATCTCAGTGAGTATAAAAGTGTTTCTAGCAGTTAAGGTTAATTTTTGATATTAATGTTTAAAAAAAGTTATGTTTTCTGTTATTTTTTTTAAAGAAACTTTGTTTATTAGTGATACAAAACTATGCCATAAAAATAATTAATGACTGATTAATATAAAATGACTTTTCTTTTAATTAGAACAGTCCCCTGTCTCCCTTAACAGTCCCCTGTCACGATTTTTTTTTAAATCGCAAATATCTCGGAATATACGTTTAAATTCAGTGGGCCTCCTCATCTTACTATAATAAAAGTTAATTTTCTTTGTAATAGTACACAGTTTTTTGGCAAATGTTAAAAAAAAATTCCAGGACAGAATTTGTATGGACCTGTACGAGCTTACAGAGAAATGCCCAAATATAAAGCCCTGACATTAATTTACTTATATTTATTTGGAACGTATCCTAACTACTGACGGCATCATAGACACTCTAATGACTTATTGCAATTTGACAACTCGTTGTATTCGAAAAGGTACTATGTGCTTTGTTTACATTTTTTTTCATTGTAATAGGGTTTATAATTGCGTGGCATTGTATTTTTTAAAACATGGCTGCGCTTTTAATTTGACACTAATTAGAAGGCGTCATGGTACCAAATTTTCGATTCCTTAGAAGCAACTTGCGAGCGATCAACTTCACGATCGTGGTTACCCCCCAGAGAACCTGATTATACAACCGCCTACGGGCTACGATTTTGCTACGCCCAAACGACTACGCAGTTCGTAGTATTATACGTAGTATTTTATATTTACGAACAAGTATTCTGCTAGTATGTATAGGAAAAAACCTCGATGGTTTTGTTACTAGGATTGTAGCATTAATTGCAGTGAACTTTCATAGCAAACATCCAAGATAGGAGAACACCATTTCTCTGTGAACTCAAATGTCTGTCCTAGCTTAGATTCCAACTCGAGACTTCCCCGCCCGCGGCGCGGCGTAGTAACTACACGTAATAAACTTCGGAGGAGTAAGACACAATGAGTTGCGCTCTATTACAACAATACATCTATAAATTAGCTTCATTTCAACTTATTTAAGACTTTGCTTGTATAATACATTGTTGTTACACCATGATGTGTATTTTACGATTTAATTTCACTTGTTTTATTAGGGTTCCGTAAGGAGTACGTGAAGCTATTGTAGAGCGAGGAGTAGGTAGGTCATCTAACTTTGGTCATAAACAACCTTGCGATTGTTCGTGTCAAGTTGCAATAGAAATTATTGTTTCCAAACTGTTTCTACAGTTTGTTTTAGTACAGTATCACGTGCCATGCTCATTGCTTCTATTCTACGGAGTTTGATAGTATTAAAGCTGAAGAAAGAAGTAGTGTAGTTTCTAATGTTAAAATATGTGCTTTCATCGTTCAAGAGTTAAAGCTAGCTGTTAGTTTAAATACCAAAGGTTATTCGATAAAATACGCTATGTGACTGGTATTTTTACTGTATTTTATATTGGTGCTTTATTAATTTAGGGTTTGTTGTTATAGATACGAGAATGCAGTCAAAACAGGCGAACATAAAACTGAACTAACAGCTATATTTGATGAAATGTGAATTAGTAATATTAAGTAGGTTTGTATGTTCGTTAGTCGTTGAGGGCTCTTCGACCGAGGCAAGTGACTGTTGGCCCTTTGATGTTTCACTTGATAGTAAAACCAAGCACACCCTTGGCCTGGATATGTCAAGATTGTCAAGTTGACGTCTTAACCCGAATCAACCCGACGCTCATATGAAAATAAGTTGATTAAGCTTTTGCTTAATGTGGGTCAGTTTTCATTTTAAAAAAATATTTTGCAACATCATCTGGTTAAAAAAAAGTTCAATCCTTAGGATATATTCTTCGTGTATGTATCTATACTAATATATTAAAACTGAAGGGTTTGTTTTCCCCATCCATTTTTTTTTGTAATTTAATGAAAGTAACTCCCATTTAACGGTAACGCAGACAAATGATTGATTGATTAACACAGTTAGAACACACACAAAAGCTGTGTTGAAAGTATAACTATTTAAAGCGGAGTCTTTAAAAAGAGGTAGCTTAGTTACTATACCTACTGATTCCCAGAAACATTAAGATAACGGGTAAATACCATTTAAATACCTTCAGAATATTAACGGTTATTTATAAAGCCAAACTTTCTAGTAACTCGATTGAAAATGATCCTATTAGCTTTATAATTGTATTGATACCATCAGCAAATTCGGCAGTACTTATTTGAACAAGTATTTACGAGATTTATGTAAATGTTGAGCAATATAAATCTCATTTTAGAGTAAAATGGAATGAAATAGGAACCAAACTTTGGTAATCACAACAAAAGTTAAATTGTGTTTGAAGTCAAGCCAAGTTTTTATTGTTGTACGCAAATAAACAGGGCAAGGAGAGCGCGCTTCACTCGTGTCAATATTTGTACCTTGCTATACTACCGTATATACGAGTATATAGGTACCATCACTATTATTACTTATTCTATTCAAACATTTTAAACAATTGTTAAAACAAACTTTGAATATTTACACCACAATCATTCGTAATATTATGTGCGATAACCTCCAATAAGATCCAATATTGAGACATAAGCTTGTATGTTATTGGACTTCACTGACAAACATTAGTTACAGCCGAGCTTACACGTTACCACAACTGAAGTTTATGCAAATAATGGAGTCATAACATCGTTGTAGCTGGTTATAGTAAGTTTGGAACAGTTCACGAGCCTTCACACATTCCGTGTCAATATAAACGGGGCGCCAGAGCTGCGACAATCAATGCAAATTGTGAAAAAAAGAAGTTTTCATACAATATCGGACTACGGCATTCGCAGTTAGCAGAGCGGGGGAAGTTAACTTTTTTCTCTCTTATAGGTGAACGACCTGGAATATTGCAGACTCTTCTAATTTCCGCCGGTTTGCTCCGCGGAGTTATTACCTGCGTACTTTACTGTAAATATTTTCCTAGACTTACCTGAAGTCTTGCTATAAAAAGCTAGGGTCGTGTCTCGGTGTACTTGGCGAGAGCTTCATAAACGAGACATTATTTATTTAGCTCTGGCAATATTTTTCACTGAACTAACAAATGTAATGGGGGCTCTTATTCGAGTCAAAATGTTTATTTCTTTATTTGTAAGTTTTAAGTCTCGAGTTTCGTTCGTTCTTGGTTAGAATCCGTTTAAAGGTATTGACTTGGTGCGTCAATCTAGCGTTTTAGCTTTCGTTACGTGTGTCCCGTGATTAAATTATACACAAGAAAAACTAGGATCGAAAAAACAGCCTGTGTCGAAGTCTTTTTATTTATCACTACATAGTATAAAACAAGTCGCTTTCCGCTGTCGCTTTGTCCCTATGTATGATTTGACGCGGTTTTTAAAATAGTTAGAGTGATTCAAGTGGAAGGTTTTTTTGTATAAAATCTCCCTCGGGAATGGGCTCAACGCGGGTAAAACCGCGGGCGCTGGTAGTTTATTAATAAATGATGGATTTTAAATTCCCACACAAACTTCAACTCTATATGTTAAAATACCTACAAATATACGGAGCTTTATCTCATGTGTTAATTTAATATGAAATAATTTACAAAATATAAAACTTAATCGAAATCTCATCGAAGCGAATTTATCAATTTTATTTTTGAAATGGAATTAATCAGTGGAACGTGGATTCGCGCTTCGCAAGGATTACACGGGGAAATTTAAAAAAGTTATTTCGTGAAAAATATTCATTTTAAATGTGCAATCTTTTCGATGGTAATCGCTTATCATAGCCAGTGTTCTAATAATGGACTTAGAGCCATAACCACAATTAATAAAAGCAACATATTGCAGTATGTAAGTAAGTAAGTAATACCTACCTAAGTTATCGTGAGTAACAGTAACTGGTCTTAGTAAAAGGAGGACACTGATTCAACAGTGACTTGTGATGATAATTATTGATGAAGACTGGCTATTGTTTAGCAATTTAGCAACAATCATGTGTTGTGTCTTAAGCTTATGTCAGTTCCATACATTTTTTCCTTTCCGCAGGCGTGAATGGAAAGTGGTTTTTGTCTATAGGCCCTACTTGTGGTGACGTAATACTTATATACGTGAAAGAAATTATTTCAATAAGTTATGGTTTCTTTTACCACTGACCTGAAAATGGTACTTTTGAAATAGTTAAATCAGTTTTCCGAGTTACTGTGTTTGTTATCCTTGATCGCTGCCTTTTTTCCTTGTAACAGGAAATTTATGCGTTTATTTTGACGCTACCAACGACAACAGTCGATTAAACGTAGTAGAGCTAACTACTTTTTAATTCTGTAGAGAATATAATTATTAACTGGTAATATATCCACTAAAAACAAAATTTATCTAAGATAAAAAATTAAGTATTTTATATTTAGTTAATCCAGTTCTTATAAAATATTAAATTACGGCTCAATTAATTTCAGCCATAATTAAAAAAGTTCTAATTAAAAAAGACTGGATTTCTATTAAGAAAAAAATATAGGATAAATCGTCTATCAAAAAATAAAATTACACCTTTTTAAATATCAAACTCAAATAACATCATTAACTCATCGTAATTGAAAATGTTTTGGTAAAATCCATTTTCGGACATTTAGCGTACAAATAATTAAATCTATTCCTATAAAGGTTTCAATTATGGAGATGGAGGAGCAATTACCATGGAATTGGTTTCGTCGGACTGTAATCACAAATTTTCACTAATCTATGATTAAGAGAGGCTTACTCACCTAATGAACGTCCTTTGTACCGTTAATTAAGAATACTACAAGTAATCATTAAAGCTTTGGTTTCCTTAAATTTCTCGAAGAAAACGTGACATTGCGAAATGTTACTGCCATTGTAATCCTGTTGAAATAGTCCATTCAATTTTGTACTTCACATTACACTTAACAACGGTTGTTGATGTTTACAGCTACGCTTCACCAAATAAAGATTGACAGGAGGAAATTGCAATTAAATTAACTTAATTGGGGCTCAAAAGTCCGAGGATTTTCTGCGACATGCAGCCGAGAAGTTAACAGTCTTACGTTTGTGTAATTCAATTATGAACGTTGTGGCGGGTCGAGATGACCCTACGGCCTTCCTTTGTCCCTCGTGACTAACATGTCACCCTCCCTCCATGTCACTTCAATCTTAATACGACCTCCTGACACAGCCTTCAGCCGAATTTGATGGCGTCAATAATTCAATAAATCATATTCTATCCACCCCGCTCCGAGGATTCCCATAATGATACTGTGTAACCAAATATATGATTTCATTTTCTCTTACGCTTTTTCGGTTCCCCAGTTCCAAATTAAAAATTCTTGATTAATTACCGCAATAATTCAATTAAAATTTCAATTACAGAGCAGAAACCAAAAACTGGAAAACGGGGAACTGGATTAGTGAATAATAAATACAAGCAAATATAAAGGTCTTAACTACTTTCGGAGGCTTTGCTGCGACTCACTGGTACAAATTTAAATTCTGCCCCTTGTTTGGCAAACGAGCTAATTTGTTGTGACATTCTGTGAAATAATTACATGCTCTCGAACTTTGAATTTGATTTCAATTTATATTCTGAGGAAGTTTCTCCTAACAGCGGGTAAACAAAATAGTCTTCAAGAAAGTGAACAAGTATCAATACTGAGAATGCCCCAAAAAGTTTCTAACTATATCAAAAATGAGTTCTTTTCATAAATTTTTTTGAATTTTCCACTGAAATAAAATAGGTATAAAGTGTTTTAAAGAGTTTTTCTATGTTCATGACTTGTTTGCAGATGAAATGGAAATTTGCCAAACAATTCAAGTTCTAGAAAAGTGTGTTTAGTTTCCTCTTTGCTCCAAATAAGTTATACAACTTTTCTATTAGGCAATAACTAAAACTAACTATTACAGGCTAACTAGGTACTTCTGATTAGAAAAACAGTAATTAGAAAGGTGAACTTGTACCTTAATGTAGTTCGATAAATACTAGACATTATAACATGTTTTTACAATAACCGCTATCTATCAAGTCAAATTGAAACATTTACAAAGATAAAACGACAATTTTTTACGTCTTTTTCAAGAAAGTGTTTTCAATAAGTCCATTTTTATGATACACATTTTCCGAATATTTGGGACAAAGAGTCTAAATGTGTTCCCTTTAGCGGCGTATTACGGGATTTTGGTACTTGCTCGAATTGATAGCTCCATCGGGTAAATGTAAATAATGTTGAGTAAGAAGAAGCATTTCATTAAATATTCTTTATTTTTATGTTCATGTAAAATTGGCCTAATAACTCCTATTAAATATCGTCCGCCATGATTTCCTTGTTCATAAAATCAAACATTTAAATTGTTGTAGGAAGTACAAATAAGAAAGATTTACTGGCCATGGCTCAGACCGGAAGCAACAATAAATATGTAAAGGCCTATACTCATTTATCCTGCGGGACCATCGAAATATATTTGGAATTATTCATTCAGGGCAATTCGTTCAGCTCCTCCGAAGTGGTCTGGAGTCCAAGATTTATATCTCGGTAACTTTACCTAAGTAACGTACGGTCACAGCGACGGGGGCTTCGCGTGCATAAATCAAATATTTCCATCCTCCCGCTGAGTTTGGAACCAAAGACATAATAATATATCTATTGGAATTCCCCGATGAAAATATTTTAAAGTACGCCTCATAAAATATTCATATCCTGTCGCAGTATGAAAAAGTTGTAATTTTAATTTTGTTATAATAAAAGCTAATTTCTTGTGAAATTCCCAAAAGTTTGGGGAAAAATGGTTTGTACAAACTTTTTGTTGTAAACGTAGTAATACTTACAAAAAAGTGGTTATTATATGTATATCGTCGCATGACATAAGGTTCCTATGGATCTTCTGGTCAGTATTTAAGTACAACTAACATTTCGGAAGAGAATCACGACCGTTATACTCGTAGCGCAGTGTATGATCAATGCTATTGTAAGTAAGCTGACTTTAGATAATGGAATGGCACTTCTATCTAAGCTGAGTCAGAAACAAAAACAAAAACAGACAGTTTAAAACTTCGTATCTACGAGTACGATTGGCTGCCAATTTAGACAAAGTTAGGTTTATTATATTTTTTATTATCTGCATAACAAAAAGTTGCGCCTCACTATTTTGAAAAAATACCGATGAGTATTCTTAATCGCATCCCAGCACCATCTGAAAAGTGGTAACAGCTAGTACGAAATATTTTTATACTAGCAGTGCCCCGCGGTTTCACCCACGTTGTGCCCGTTCCCGTGGGAATTTCAGGAATTTTTATACATATAAACCTTCTTCTTGAATCACTCTATCTATTTACAAAAACCGCGTCCAAATCTGTTAAGTAGTATTTGAGTTTATCGCGGCCAGACAGTCAGACAGACAAATGCGACCGGGGACTTTGTTTTATAATACTCGTGTGTAGTGATAACTCACGAATAACCCATTCGAAATACAAATAAAATGGTAGAAACAAAACACTTTGTATCGGAAATAGACCTTGCATGTAGCAATATGTATAAGTACAGTGTAACAGGGAAATAATGAAGCTAATCAAGATTGGTTGCTAGGCGGAGGTCGTAGTTACTTCCCGCAACCGTTACTCCTCGTGAAAACTTAATTAAAATGAATCTTTTTGGGACACACAGCTTTTTGTAAAAGTGAAAAAAATCCCACGAGCTTTTCGGGTACTAATCACCTTGAAAAATTATATGGAGTACGAGTACATACCAACATGGGTTGTTATAATACGTTCTAGTTATATAAATAACGGTTAATTAACATGATAATTATAAACAGAGCAATAAAAACATTTTTGTAAGGCTTTTGCTACTTACACCCGAGTTGGAAATTTACTCCTATATAAAACAATAGCAGCGCCCCACGGTTTTACCCGCGTTGTGCCCGTTCCTGTGGGAATTTCGGGAATTTTTATACTTATAAGCCTTCCTCTTGAATCACTCTTATCTATTTAAAATCACTGCAACAAAATCCGTTGCGTAGTTTTAAAGATCAAAGCATAAATAGGGACAGACAGCGGAAAGCGACTTTGTTTTATACTACGTACATATGTAGTGATTATTTGAATATGTTAGGTTTGCGGTTTCTGACTAAACCGTATATTAGTATTTCGGTTTTAGCCGAGACTCATATAAATTGGCAACCGTATTTTTTGTTTGTTTCGTTACGTTTTGCGATTTCTCCGCATTATGTTGTTGCCAAAACTATTATTGTCGATCTGTAGGTGTACAAAGAAAGCAATATAGGCTCGACGGTGCAGTAACAGATTTCATCCCGTTTCTAAGATGGAAACTCAATATCTCCGAGCTACGTTTCGATCGGATATTTTCCGATAATATAAGATATTTCTCCTTATCATTTTCTCCTGGCTAGCCGAACGGAATACATCGTATTTACCTCGAGGCAACACCGTGTGCTTCTATTTACTTTCACATTTTGTGAATTGTAAATGAGAATGGGTGTTTATTAAAATTTTGTGAGATAATATAAATTTTCTTGAAGCTTATTTCTAGCGTAAGTTTACTTTAAGGTGTGTTTTAATTAGTAAATAAACGAGTTTGAATATTCTTTATTTAAATAAGAAAGGTTTATGTACCAATAATATGAAACTAGTAGACATTATGATAATATCTGATTCGTGACCGGAAATGCTCATTAAAAGTTCTATTTGACATGCCAAAATCCACACAAACATAATGAGATGCTAATGTGTTTGTTTTTCCTAAACTTGGCAAATGTTACGAATCATTTAACATACGGGTGAATAACTTAATGCAGGTAGAAGAATAGACAAACAGATGTTATTTGAAAAAAAATACGCTATTTAGTGTGAAACTAAAAGAGTTATCATATTGTTGCCCTATGAACGAAACTGATAAACAATTTCTACCAAAGATATGAGCTAGAAATGTACAAGTTGTTGTAAATATATGTGCCAATTTGAATTTGGTTTCTTATGTAAAGTCGAATGTTACGTTTGAACGAATATATGGTAAATGGCCTGTTTTAACCAGGGTTAAACCTAGTATTTTGATTCGCTATGTTTTTAGATGCCATGTATCATTGAAGGGAAGTGATGTAATTAGTAGAATACCGACCAAATTCTCAACATACATTAGGTAGCTACAAAGCTATAATATAGCGAATTACTTACACCAGTACTCAGAGACGTCAAACGATTTAATGAGTGTTTTTGACATCTAAATAGAAATAGAATAGAATAGAATACTTCGACAGATTCACACACGGTTAATTAGACCCAAAGTAAGCTCCAAACTTGTATTATGGAATCTAATTAACTGATACTACTACTTATACATACACAAATACTTAATAAGAATATATAATGTATCAAGAATTAGTTTAGTGTTGATTTAATGAATGTCTCTGAGTGCGGCATAGCTGCTCCAATATTAGAGCCGTCTAAAAGTTATTTCAGTTTAATATCCCAGATCGTTTATGAAAGGTATATCATTCATGGGCTCATATTTGCGTTATTATATTTATACAGTACCCGGCTGGACCTCGTGACGTAATGACCACCTTCCTACGGATTTATGGGCCCGGTCGTAAAGCCGTCATACTTATTCACAGTCATGTTTATGATCATTGATATGAGATCATATAAATAAGGACGCTGTATACTATGTCTGGACTCTGGAGACAGTTGAATCTACCTGTCTTATCAAGATGTGGAGCGGAACGTCATGTTTAATTCAAGCTTTCGAAGTACTAAAGTATGTTCATGTAGGTCAGCGACCAAACCTAGTGGTGAATGGCATATGGGACTGAAAATATATTGAGTGGAAACCTATGGCCGTGAGCTAAATATCTTGAAGAAAACTAATACATTGTTGAAATTGTTTCAAAATGTTCGCAGTAAATTAACAGTTGCATATACAAGTAACCGTATGCGGTAGTTTCTGCAGTAGTGGCGAAGCTATTTACCTATTTAATAAAACTTGTCTGCCATTGCGGTACGAAAACTAACAAATTGCAGTGTTGGTGCAGTTTGCCCCTCGACTACTAAACTTAATGCCTGAAAAAATACTGAATCGTCGCGACCCTCAAACTTCACTGGCTTGATTCACCGAGATCAGACTTTCACCGTCAATTAGGTACAGAAGTATTGGAATTCAATAAGAATAACATTTTCTTCAGATATTTTTGCATCGAAGTTCATGACGTAGATCAATTTTCAATGTTTAAGGATTCTAATATCTATTGTCTGAGAGACAAATAAAGAATGATTGGGGCACAACAAGAAATAAATTGTTTTTCTATTCTTTACCAACGATGTGTTTTCAATACAACTTAGTTGTTGTTTTAATTCAATTTTGTTTTTGTTGTAAATTCCGAATTGAACAAAGATAAATCAGATAGCGTTCTGTAGGTAGAGACAACCGACAATGGATAAACTAACGTTTGAAGTGCAACGCAAACGTCTGGTATTTAGTTTGTTTTGTAAGACGTTCAGTTCTCATTCAAGAGATGAGAGTAGCGTTTACAGAACAACTTCGAAGCTATATATAGTACTGATAGTACTGCAGCGGGTTCAGTCAACCGTGCTTTGTAACAGGATGATGACTTAATTTGATTTAGAGTAGATACCATATTAAGCTGTAATGTAAGCTGGTGAAAACGTTGAGCATTATATCGTATACAAACATAATTTTATATATCTTTACTAGCACCGCCCTGCGGTTTTACCCGCGTTGTGCCCGTTCCCGTGGGAATTTCAGGGATGTTTATACATATACACCTTCCTCTTGAATTACTCTATCTATTTAAAAAAACCGCTTTAAAATCCGTGCTGTAGTATTTGAGTTAATCGCGAACAGACAGACAGACGCGGCCGGGGACTTTGTTTTACAATATGTAGTGATAGTGTAAAACACTCGTATAACTTGGATGGGTGGCCGACAGTGGAATTTCTATCAGAGCACTACCGTGCTTCTGAAGGCACGATAAGCAAGTCCTTATCCGTCACAAAATAAAGAACAAATGTTGGAACAAATAAATAGCGGGTAGAATCTGCCAAATCTAGATTATTACAAATAGTCCATCGAAAAGTTACATTTGGGGTTGCGTTTTTTAGAGGACGCAATTTTATTTTTTTGATGTGTAGGGGGGGTCAGTGTAAAGCTAAAAAAAAGTTTGTGGGGTCGCCACCCTTGTCCCACGGCCGCAATCTTGAAAATAGGGGTTGAAATGGTTTTTACGATATATCTCTTATACTATTGCTTTTATTTTTAAAAAAATTTAACACTTTTGTTGCAAATTAAATTCTCTACAACTTTGGTCCACCAACTTTTTGTCGTAGAACTATAAATAAAAAGTTATAAGCGAAAATGTTCAGAAATTCGAGAAAAAAAAATATATTTTTCGATGTAACTTTTTTTTTAAGCATTTTACGAAAAAATGATATCAGACTATTTTTGTAGATCGTTTTTTGAGGAACAACTTTTATCAACAACATTTTTTCATTAAGTCAATAGCTAAGATTTTACAGCGCTCCGAAGTGAGTACTATTTTTCAGTACTCTTAACTATACCTACATATATTATACGTGTGTACTAATAATGTGTCATCAGTTATTGTTTTTTGTTATTTATTCTGTTGTTTAAATTGTTTTAATTATAAATTTTGCAATATTATTAATAATTAATTATAATATACTCTTTTCCCCACCACCCACGAGGAAGAGTCTGGAGGCGCGTTTATTTTACGTGGTATCCCCAATAGGCATAATCCACGGTGATTTTTATATTAGAACTACTCCGTCCTCAGTCTTTTCGATGGACCAGGCTGCGGCTCAGCATCTGATCGGCTTTCTGAATTAAATATCAGTGGGAGAACTGGAGAAGGAAGAGGTGTTAATGTCGGCGGTTCATCATCAAAGTCATTTTCATTTATTAATTCTGAGACTTCCATTACGTTGCTGCAAGTCTCTCCAGAACAATTTTTTCCAGCCCCAGTCTTCAGGATCATTATAATTACCAAGCCACGACTGGACCTGATGGTAAACTCGGAAAGTATGGATCCAGGAATGGATCTATTACTTTCGACTCCAATTAAAAGTCAAGCATTTATATTACTAGTCTGAGTTAATAGTTTTTTTATATACACAGCTCGCTTTCATACTTTCCGAGTGTACCATCAGGTCCAGTCGTGGCTTGGTAATTATAATGATCCTGAAGACTGGGGCTGGAAAAAATGTGGAAAATTATTAATGCCAGTGCAGAGCTCTAAACCTCCAGCACCCCCTGAGCTTCCAAAATTGATCTTTTGCAAATGCAAAGGAAACTGTGGAGCGATGTGTGGATGTCAAAAAGCAGGGCTGAAATGTTCTGCAGTGTTCTTCCATTGTTCTGGAGAGACTTGCAGCAACGTAATGGAAGTCTCAGAATTAATAAATGAAAATGACTTTGATGATGAACCGCCGACATTAACACCTCTTCCTTCTCCAGTTCTCCCACTGATATTTAATTCAGAAAGCCGATCAGATGCTGAGCCGCAGCCTGGTCCATCGAAAAGACTGAGGACGGAGTAGTTCTAATATAAAAATCACCGTGGATTATGCCTATTGGGGATACCACGTAAAATAAACGCGCCTCCAGACTCTTCCTCGTGGGTGGTGGGGAAAAGAGTATATTATAATTAATTATTAATAATATTGCAAAATTTATAATTAAAACAATTTAAACAACAGAATAAATAACAAAAAACAATAACTGATGACACATTATTAGTACACACGTATAATATATGTAGGTATAGTTAAGAGTACTGAAAAATAGTACTCACTTCGGAGCGCTGTAAAATCTTAGCTATTGACTTAATGAAAAAATGTTGTTGATAAAAGTTGTTCCTCAAAAAACGATCTACAAAAATAGTCTGATATCATTTTTTCGTAAAATGCTTTAAAAAAAAGTTACATCGAAAAATATAATTTTTTTTCTCAAATTTCTGAACATTTTCGCTTATAACTTTTTATTTATAGTTCTACGACAAAAAGTTGGTGGACCAAAGTTGTAGAGAATTTAATTTGCAACAAAAGTGTTAAATTTTTTTAAAAATAAAAGTAATAGTTTAAGAGATATATCGTAAAAACCATTTCAACCCCTATTTTCAAGATTGCGGCCGTGGGACAAGGGTGGCGACCCCACAAACTTTTTTTTAGCTTTACACTGACCCCCCCTACACATCAAAAAAATAAAATTGCGTCCTCTAAAAAACGCAAGGTTAGGCCTAAAAAATGTAACATTTCGATGGACTAAAAGTGTCATCTCGATGTGGCTTGTTGTCAGATAAGGGTCCAAAACAAGTGAGTTAGCATTGTTATTTAATAACGAGATACAATTTTTATCACGCCTTTTGTTCTGACTTTTTTGCAGCAATAAATAAAGTGTTTGGGGTAAAACGTTCCGAATATACGACAGACAATAGGGTATTGCGGGATGACATCGGGATAAAGTCACAAATAAACGTCCGACTGCCGATGTGTACAATATTATATTTATTGGCGAAAAGTTCGCTTTCCTATAACTTCATTATAAATAACAGCGCCCCGCGGTTTTACCCGTGTGTACCCGTTTCCGAGGGAATATCAGGATTTTTTATACATATAAACATTTTTTATGCATAGAAATCCGTTGCGTTGTTTTAAAGATACATAGCATACATAGGGACAGACAGACAGCGGAAAGCGACTTTATTTTATACTATGTAGTGATACACTGTACGGTTACACCCGCGGTGAAATCGTTCCCGTGGGAATTTCGAGATTTCTATAACTTATTATCCTATTCCTTAAATGCTGAGCCGTTCTCTAGTTATAAACGATGTCACTAACACAACTTTTTTATATATATCTCAATAACTATAGCAATACAACGAGATGGATTTACAGAACTTAGAACTATTTAGTGAACGTTACTCACTTAGTAAGCGTATGGCAACAATGCAGCCTCCATTCCTTTGTTTCATGCACTAAATCTGTCATAAATGCTTCAAAAGTTACATAATGGAGTTTTGATTAAGATAAACTTTACTGCCTCATAATGCGCTATATGCATGCATGTCCCTGGAGAAAACTGAACTATTTATTTCAAATAGACCAAGAGATTTCGCACTATTCAAATCTGCAGTAACTTTGACTGGTATAACGTAAGCTTTCATATTTGCGAGGTAAATACCTAACGTTTAGCAAACCTTTTAGCCTCCCGAAATGTATGTTTAGCTTTCATTTAACAGATATTTCAAGTTGCATTAAGTAAAGTTAAGTAGTTATATTTGTGTGGAGTAAGGCACTTAAAATAACAATTCAAGTTATGTAAGTAACCGTGTTTGTAATGCATATCTTATTATGTTCACTTATATGGTACTTATAGGTTCCTTATAGATCATATACTAATTAATAAATCTAGAGAGTTAATTGTTTGTTTATTTGCATGCGCTAAGTTACCAGTCCATATTAGTCTAGTATTTTTTATCTCGAAAATCCCACGGGAATAATAATAAATCGGGGTTCAGAGTGCGGTGACGTTTCTTTATTTCCGTGCAAGATAGCACACTGTTACTTCCCCAGTATATTTCGATGACTTAATAAATAAACGCAATAAATGCCTGTCTATCGGCCTCATGTGGTTCTCGCACACAATGTAGTTAATGTGATTGTTTGGTGTTACCTCGTGACGTCACGGGACGTATGCTCCGCATAAATGTTGCATCAGAAGTGGATCGGGCGGTTCCCTCCAAAATTCCCAAACGCGATCGGAATATCAATTGCTCTCCTGTCCAATTTTCCTGTAAATTGCTACGGAATATTGTACCGTGAAATTTCTAATATTTGCATAAAACCACACACATACAAAAAAGTAAAGTGAAAGTGAGCCCAGTAACAGGTGTCACTGATTTTGTTTGCTTAGTTTTGCAAATGTTTGTGCTTCGTTATTGGCAATTCTCGTGAAATATACTCGCGTGGAGCCTATTGCCTCGCCAACTGTTGTACTCACGAATAACATCTTTGTTTCTTATGTGAAAGCGATTTTTATTATTCCTCACACTAAAAAGTTTAGTATTCATTAAAATTTATAGTTAGCATGAAATAGAGCTTGACCTCAGCACCGGTAAGTACTCGTAATTTAACAACTTAGTTTTGTTTTAAAAACCAACACGAAGAAAACACCGTTGGGCCATACGTTATTAACAATGATTAATATCAGCATAACTGCTTTCATAAATAAATTTGAAAGGAATTAAATAATCGAGTGTATAATTAAATCCGGTATTTTGTGTCGGGTTGGCCGGCAGTGAAATGAACTAGAACATAATGGTCGTGGAACCCGCGGGCTGAATACTTCCGTGTTAATTGTATTTCCGTTGGAAAGCCTCGCGCGACCCACCGGACTTATTATACTCCTCAGATATGCAATTTATTGAAATTCAACCGTAACTTGCTTTTAATTCCTCTTTCTAATAACTCTTTCATTTCTTGCGAGAGAACGATCTAGAAAAGACGATTTCATAATGAATTTTGAAATGGAAAGTTTATTCTGCTGAGAATACTGTTAAGATAACAGCTTTATTTTGATTTCGTATTTGGCTCCGAATATTCACTCTTGAAGAATTCAAACATAATTTCATTGAAATATCATAAGATCAGATCTGTTTTCAAACCAAACAAAAATTAATTCTACACTTCCATGAAATGAAGAAGTGTTTACCAGTCCCAACTTCCTTTCTCATACGAAGCTGTACTAGTAATTACTTCGTCTTACTACATTTAATTAGTAGCGACGTAATACGAAAACAACCGTAAAAACTTGTATTTTTATTAGTGTAGCTTACGGGAATTTGCCATAACACATATTAGAACCCGGGATTATTTTCGTTTGGATTCAATGAACAACATTGTACGTAATATGTCCAAAACAATCTTTACATTTATTCGGTACGTTCATCGCTCTTGGTTATAATAAAACTGTTTATTTTTTATAGATTTGATTAGACAGATTAGGCGTAATCAACATGCTTGCCTAATGCGGGTTGTTGATCTCAAAGTCAAGCCATGTTTGAAAAATAGGAAACAAGCAGGACCTGGGAATTGAACCTGGGACCTGTCTTGGCAGGCGAGTGCACATACCACTTGAAAGTTCAGTCAGAAATAGATCAACAAACTGGCAGTGCCATCAACAAGAGGCTGTTAGCTGCGATGTCGAGGGTCGTATCCCAGTGACCACTCGTCTATAAAGCTGCCACAGACATTTATAGACAGCTAAATAAATCGTTGAAACGTTTCGACAAATATTGTTTGCTGCAAAAGTTAGTAGGGTGAATGTAGTTAGAGACAAATTTTTTTTTTACGTTTTCCCTACTAGCATTTGAGAGGTGTGGAAAGAGAGTGGAGAGGCCTTTACCTGGCAGTGGGTCATACCAGGCTGTATATAATAATATGATCCTTACCCTACTTATATGCACGTAAATGCGAAAATCTGTTATGCTTCGATTCCTTTTCATTGATTTAGATTAGTCCTTAAAACGGACAGTCTACTTTTATCTCGAAATTCCCGTAACGGGGTACGCTGCAGGTGCCACTACGAAAATCAAAATGTGCCTAGAAATTGAGTATACTACATTCAGTGTATTCTGTTTTTAAATCTTAATAATTAGATTGTACAGATTGTAGCTTCAGTGAGATCAGAGGTCTTTGCCGAGCAGTGGAACGTCACAGGTTAATTATTTACTTTACTTTTAGTTCGATTGTAATAGTTGGTTTATAATCTTACTAGTTAGATTATAAACCAACGTTTACATTATTACGGTGAGATATACCTTATACGTTCAGTGGTTATATAACAATGTTTGCTACTTGTTTGTTTATACAATTTGGTGAAACGTACTCATGTATAACCAGGGCAAGATGTATCGTTAGTCACAGTGTTCCGAACTCGATGCTTTGTGTCGTCTTCTCGAGTGATTTAATAACATCGTTCAGACTTGTAACTGCTTCACAACTGTATTGTACGTGTAATGTTGATTCTAAATAAAACAAAGGAATGGAAACGTATGTTTGTATTTTTAGTTCTCATTTGTAATCGATATCCTATAAAAGTAGGTTTATGACTTCTAAAAGGGTCCTGTTTTAAGATTTGAGTTCTCGTAATAAGTGTTCTTACAAGTCAAAAGTGAAGTTACTGGTAGTTTGTACCCGTTATAATATTTTTGGTGATTTTACTCGGCAAAATGTGTCTTCTCAGCAATGGGACCTCTCTAACGTGTATATGCAAATGCAGATTTGATAAGTCAATCTCACGTGTTACTAGAAATGCGTCGCCCAAACGGAATCAAGCCCACAGAACTTGAAATAGGCGCAGACTCTCACAACGTTCTATCATTGTCCCTTGACGTTTTAGGTGCTGTACCGAAACAGCCAAACCTGAATAATGAATGGCTACAAACCAAAGCAGACACTCGAAACAAAGACTACTCTGTTGCGTCTATGAATTTATTACTACCCTCGTCTCTACACGATACATTTGTTTCAATTTACCCAAAAACAGATTCTTCATAAAAACAAACAACGCTGCAAAAACACATGTATAGGTATTGTATTCGGAACTCTTTGTAAACAACAAAATTAAACGAGATTAAGCGCTTTATATTTACGAGGTAAGACGCTACTCCTTATTAAGGAGGGAATACAATTACGCAGTGCCAGCAATTTAAGGAGATCTAGAGCTGTTTAATTGTTACAGCATAAATTGTCTTCTGAACAGATAATTTCCCGGTACCCGGTCGTTTTATTGGAACTCGTAAAATTAACCACAGTTCGGTAGGACCGCTGTAAAAACCTATAACTTAGGATCGAGAAAGACGGCTGCGATGCTATTAATTGCGATTGCGACTTAGCACGAAACACCGTAAAAACTTTCAAAGGAAAATAGAGGTAAAGTTCCTTCATAAATACTTTACTTTACTAAGACCCGGAACTCGCTGATTAGTGTTCTTTATAGTTCTTATCATTTAATTGGGTTTTCAATTCAGTACCCGACTCGCAATATTCGTAAATAAACTCTTTTAGTTCGGCTTTTGCAAGATTATCCTGTTAAGTATTTTTGAAAATTTATATTTGCCTTATTAACCACATTCTCAAATGACACAGAGATAATTCACACCTAGACTGTTTATTTATTTAAGACTTAACATTATTTGAACAAACAGAAAGCTGTTGATTAAATCCCGGGACATTTTCTTTGGCTTTATTTAATATTTACCATTCTTCAGAGAGATTTTGAATTACTCATATGTTTTGAAGGAATTGTAGGAAACAATTGCTGTTTGATTAATCAGGGTATCGTAGTCCAGGTCGCAGTCACTAATTTCATTTTCATCTTTAAAACTACAGACGGCTGAAGATTAATTCAAGACACCAGTAATATTTTTTCCCTTTTCGGGAGTCGAGTAAGTAAGTTCGTGTAGGTTAGGGGCCAATCGCTAATCAAGATTTAAGACTGCCTTAAGATCTCTGACATGGTTTATCGATTGAAATAACCGGGACTGATAATTTCACGTACTCTCCGAAGCATGGTAGTGCTTAGAACTATCGGCGACTCATCCAAGCAGTGACCGAGCTGCCCATTGCTTGACAATCAATGAGCTAACATCGCTCAGTCCTACTACTCTACGAACGCTATAAGTCTTGTTCTATATCAGTATGCAAAGGTTAAACCGTAAATACGTTAAAAAACAATATAACAATGAATAAAACTGAAATGAATTGTTTCGTAAAACACCTTTCAAAAAATAAAAGCACTCTACAACAAGGAATTTTAATAAATGTCACGAGGCGGTTACAAAAATGATGTATGACTACTTTTGTACGGCCCTACGCGTCGGCATCGGGACGGGACTTTGAAAAAGTGCTGCGTAAAGAACCACTCATAATACATATCGGTTTTAACGATTCATGTCATCAAATCGTTATAAATTCGGCGAGCATATTCAAGAGTGAATCCACAAAACAATTATTCCGTTTATGTTTTGAACTCACTATAAATTACTCATTTTATTGAGCTCGTATCTTTCTGGTGCACCTATTAAAGCATAAAAGATAAAATCTCAATCTAAAATCTACGCTATTTTGGAAAGTTGCGAAATGTTTTCGTTTTGCAGTATATCAAAGTCATTGCTCGCATTGGCAGGTTGCTATTAGTGACGTTTTTCATGGAACATTTTTATCAGTCAGTATCGGCTATTGTTACTGAACATGTACAGTTATCAAGTCATATCGAATGCCTTCCGGCCACAAAAATGAGTTTTTGATTTCAGAAATTCGTTCAATGTGGTTTTTAAAATTTGGCTACACTTTGTGCACAATGGGCTTAATGTTATACATGTTATATGTATAATCTGATATCTGTACTCTGCAATTTCTCACTAACGCTTCGGTTTCCGTAAAAAAATAGTTCTTGTCCTTTCCCGAGGCCTTTAGTATCGGTGTACCAAATCTCATCAAAATAGGTTCAGTCGTCTAAGCGGGAAAGCGTAACCGTGTTTTTTAGATTTTTGTTTGTTTCTCAGCCAATTTCGATTTCAATATTCTCTTCGTGATAGCCACATTCAACGGGAAGAGTAGGCTATTTTTCATCCCGAAATTCCCACTGAGACGGGCACAACGCGAGTAAAACCGCGGGGCGCTGCTAGTAAAAAAATAAGCACCGAAGTAAAGATAGGGATAATCTAATCGTGCAATATTTATCATGTTACTAGATCGTATTTCTTCAGGTGCAAGACATATCCATAAAGGTACTTTGTAGACTTGTACGATGGCATTAAATATATTAAGGAAACCATACGCCGTAAATTACAACCAGAAAAGAAGCAAGCGTTGTTATTCTCAGTGTTTGTTTACCAATAAAAGCATTCCGTAATAATCTAAAGCTATTCTAAACAAGTAAGTAACAATTTTCAATCATTTTACAGGTAAAAAAATCGATAATAAACATTGAAAGTTAATGTAACCAAAAGAAAATACATAATCTTCTATTTTTCTTACATTATATGCGAACAAATTGCCTATATCTTTCAACCAGATTGAATGTTGAAGTACACAAGATTATTTCAGTTATACAAATTGATATACCGACTTGAGCTTGTAAATTAATTCCAAAAATCTTCGACATCTCAGTAAAAGCAATAAAAACGCCGCAAGTAATGTTTCGCAAAGCAAAGAAAAAGTAAAGTGTGAAATAAAACTTTTGCTCCGATAAATCTAATCCAGCTCTCCATTATTGGCTTAACGCATGTGTTTATTCGAATCAACCAATTAATCTAGACACAGATAGATTTATATCGATTGAATTAACTTTATTCTGTCCAGATTGAACGCAAACCCTTATTCAATTTAAATATCGGTTGGAAGTGAATTGGAATCTCTTTTGTAGTGCGTCCGAAAGTAAATTGAATTTTATCAAATGTGATCCGAACGTAATGAATCGGTAGAGGGTCTAAGTTTCCTGGGTTTATAGCCGCAGTGGACTTGGATTTTTATCAGCGGGATTTGTAATATTGTTGGTTTTATGTATTTTATGATATCATTGAAAGTATATTGTATTTTACGGAATGAAACGGGTCTGTATCGCGTTAGGTAATTTAACGTATTTTTACTAAAATACGTACCCGATATTTCGAGCGAATAACAACGCTCGTGGTCACGGGATGACTGAGTAGTCATCCCCGTTTAATCTATATATATAAAATTCAAAGTCCTGACTGACTGACTGACGATCAACGCACAGCCTCAACCGCTACACCTAGAAACATGAAATTTGGCAGGAAGGTTCTTCAAGTGACGTAAGTGCACACTAAGAAAGGATTTTCGAAAATTCCTACGGGAACGGGCTCAACGCGGGCAAAGCCGCGGGGCGCTGCTAGTTTAGTATAATCAGTGCAAATCGCGTGAGTTTACAAGTATATTGTATATTGTAACGCAATGTCTCAAAGAAAATGTGATAGAAAGGGTAGAAGTCTTCACCAACACACGGTTTGCTAAAAACTCTGTGCTACGGGCCCATAAGTCATGGTAAATGGTGAGATGTCGTTGGACCGCTTAGCTGGAGCTGTTAAGGCGTGGAGATTTATTGCTCCTACGTGTAGATACACTTTATAAATCAGGTACAGCTCACTTCAATTTTAAAATATGTGACATGATCTCTCATCTGATGCATAATCTATAGTAATCTATACTAATTTTATAAAGAGGAAGATTTTCCTGCTCAACAAAATGTATGTAAACGACCTCAAAATCTGAGAACATAATGTAAGCGATGTATAAAGTTTAAACACTTTCTCTTGGATCACGTGTGGGGTGATTCCACCACGTGGTGCAGAACAGCTAGTGTTAATACTAAAGCCCAATCGAGGTTTGTAAAGTAAAACCCGATTGATAAAGCACGTGAGTTCTGAAACGCGAGACCAAGTGGGTGACACAAATACCCCAATAACTGTAATATACGGTTCAACTTTACCACCTTTACTGAATTTACGGTTGAGGGGCTCCAACACGCGACGGATTTGATTAACAATCAACGTCGTACGCAAACAAAAAAGTGCTCACATACCATTTTGTTATCAGCAAACATTGAATATGACATTTCCATTGCTTTATTTTTACATCTTTTCATATAAGAGGCTTTGCCAAATAAAGTATGTGTCTCGCGAGGCAAAGAGCGATTACGTGTATACGTAATGTAGAAACCACACAAAATCAGAAGGTTCGTAATTGCCCGTATTCTCTTGAGATTTGCTTCGTTCCATACACAATGCGAGTGGAAACTAAGTATACACTTTTTGTTCAATGCTCGGCGCCAGACAAAGACGTGAAGGATCAGGGTTCTTTGTCGCTTAACGAGCTGATGAGGTCCCCCACTGCCTTCTTATTTCCTATCACTGGTGCAGCTGTTCTACGTGCCGAGAACAACTATTAGTTTACAACAAACGACGCGCCGTCGCCACGCCGCACCAGGGAACAAACTTCGCATTTTTAAAACGTTATTACTCTTTCTATTTTCATAGAAATGTAATTTCTTGGTTATTACAAACGAATACTGCTTTAGAATTCAGATCTCAATTGCGAAGCGGTCCAACAGCTAAGTAGACAAACACTCTTAAGACAGTCAATACATGATGGGCATCGAAGGAAGCCTGTGATCGTTTGTTCCGACCGCATTGCCCCTTTGTGTAGGTGCAATCATGTGCGTCTATCCTTTGCACTGCTGATTGGATTGGGACCCTGTCTTGAGCTCTCACGTCATTTAATTTACTGTATCCGTTGACAATTGTATTGTTTACACAACTCACAAACGGCTAGTTTTCCTGTGAAATCTACTATAAAATAGAATTTATACAATTTAATACGAACAAAATATATTCAATTTATTTGCACTAATGTTTATTCTGTGTTCGCTAAACTAAAACATCCGAAACAAAAGGGACGCAGACGTTTATATCACAGAAGGTGGTAAATAGAGTTAAATGTAAGGGTCCGGTGTCAGTCTAACTGAAACGACGTAACGTAATCCTACAAAAATGGGTTGAAACTCTTAACTGTAGGGGATTATCGGTGGCGTGGGTGAGATCGCGGGCAGCCCGCACTACTCTCCCATTAGATGGGCAATTTGTTTGGCTACAGCCGGGTAAGCCTTTAATCTCGCGTGGCACTTCGCTCAAGTGACGCGGCCGTGTGCCGCCGGACCCAAGCGCCCATGCCGACTATTATTTCCCTACTTTTAAATACTCTCCAAAAATAGTAACCTTCCAAAACCGACGTACCGTTTAATTGGTTCCCTAGTTTATTTAGAGTAAACATTGTGCGTCGATATTTCTCGACCGAGCCAGTCGTTCCGAAAAAATGTTGTTTGTTTTCGACCAAAATGAAACTCTGTATTAATCACCGTTAACTGGTCACCTTGGCAAAATGAGTATTACAAGTCGAGGCGCTCGGTGGCTGTTTGCTGCTGTAAAAAAGGAGTGATAAATTGTGTAGGTAAGTTCGGAAACTAATTTGTAGAGGCAGAGATCGAAGTAGGTGTACTTTTCGTGTTTGCGAGAGTTGTTCGAGTTCAGTTAGTTAGGTTACGATCAGGCGTCGGCTGGGTGAGATCTAGCACTTCTAATCTTGTTCACTTTATTCCTGGTATGCTCTCTCCTTGCTCGTTAAACGTTTATGAGTGGAAGTTGTAAGTAAGAAAGTATGTACTACGAGTAAACAAGTATCACACCCCAATTTCTACAAAACATAACTATCAAACTGATTTTAATGAAGAGTATTTCTATAATCTACCTTTATCGTAATGTAACTCAAATTAATTTATACGAGATAATATATTTCAATTTGTACTGGCTATTAATTAACGGTGATAGCTGCAGTATAACCATTAAAATTATTACACGTGTTGAATAAAAGCGTAATTAGTAGATAGGTTACATAAAGGTTGCATGTGATTGAAATGTGGTTATTCATCATCATCAGTCATTTTCATCAGCGATTAATCTCATATATGGAATAATATGAGATTAATGACACCAGCTTAATACTCGTACTTTTTGTGTCATTTTGTATTGTAACAAATTGCTTTCAATCTTGACTCAAGTGCCAGCTACGAATTTAAAGAATAAAAACCAAAATGGTTCCGCGCCGGGTGCGGCCAAAAAAGTTTGGAGCCGCTCAGCCCAATCCGAAGTATGTTAAAATCGATCTGCTACGCGAACTGGAACGACATAAATGCGACTGAAAGTTAAATAAAGTAAAAACCGATTGGTGTAAGTTTATATGAAAACAATTACCTCACATCACCTACCAAGATTATTAGGGCGGCTATAGTCAACCATATAAATCGACGAATCGATTCAAATGAAATGAAAACATTGCCAATATCATTATATTGAAGGTACCTATAGGTAAGTTGAACAAAAAGCCGGAAAACATAATTGGCCGCAACTCAATACGAAAAGGTACATAATTCTGGTTCGTTTCATTCCATAGTACTACGAGTATAATGTAGGTATGTAGACATGACCTCATAACTTCGGGTATGGGGGCTCATTGTTACTTAATTTTGAACTTTTGAACTCGCTAAGGGAACCCCAATGACTTGGGTAAACTCGTACCAACAGGCATTCTGTATAAAAATCTTTGTGAAGGCTCGAATCTGCTTAATAGCAGGTACATTGTAGGCAATTTCGTCAGAAAAAGTTTTGAAATTTATATAATTTTTGTACGTGGGTAAATATTTGGTATTGTTTTGGAGTGTAAATTTTTTTTTTGTAATCGACTTCTAAAAAAAACAGAACTTTCATAAATCAACGTAACCCATCAATGTCATCAGATATCTTTATACTAATACTAGCTGTGCCCTGCGGGTTTACCCGCATTTATTCAGTCAATGCTTACCGTTTAAACCTTCCCTGGACTTTCATGAATATTTTAAGACCAAAATTAGCCAAATCAGTTCAGCCGTTCTCGAGTTTTAAGCAGACTAACGAACAGCAATTCATTTTTATATATAAGAAGAAGAAGATAATAAAGCTAAAGAGTTTAATTGTGTTTGTGTTTGAACGCTATCTCACGTTCAACGGAAAGGTATAGGCTATTTGTAATCCCGCAATTCCCACGAGAACGGGCACAATGCGGGTAAACCCGTGAGGCGCTGCAAGTCATTTAATCTTCATTTACAATGTGCTAACTAAACGTAACAGTTTAAGCTTACATTGCTCGTTACACTAATCGTTTCCAGTCAAAATGAAGATTTTTATGAAAGAGTCGATTGCACGATTCCAGTTTTGGACCATTGCACGTTCAAATTGCTTCGGTACCAAAGCAAACTAACCGTATTTCACACCAAACTGTTCGATAGGACCTTTCATTTCACCCTTTTTTGAATATCCGATACGAGAGTCGCAATATAAACAATAGCACGAGTCCGATAAACAAACATCTACAGTTTTGTTTGTGCTGGTAAATTGATGTGCGAGACGAAAGTAGTACCTATAGGAAATTATTCGTTGTATTTACTTTGGAGCAAACAAACAAATATCAAATGTATTAGAAACGTTACAGAGTGGACTGTACATTTTTGTTCCACATGAATTTATTCCGTCTTTGATCTTCTTTATCTATAACTTGTATTCACGGAATTGGTTCTCTCCTTCTATGTTTTATTTACCACTATGTCAATAGAGCTGGGTTTCCCTTAACTTTTCCAACGCAAGGTTGTTTTTTTGCATGTGATGTATGTATGGAGTTATGATGTATTCTTCTTAGCGGTTTATGGAAGTTCAATAAAAGGAAGTAAACTAGAACTTGTGCATTTCATTAATTAATAAGATTGTTTGTTATTAGATGTTTTTGTACAACGGCAATGAACCCTTGACTCTATCGATCAGCACATTCAACTGGAAGGCTATTTTTTATCCCAAAATTCCCACGGGAAAAAAACAACGCAGGCTATTTTACATCCCAAAATTCCCACGGGAACAGACAACGCGTCTAAAACCGCGGGGCGCTGCTAGTAATAAATATGATAATACTTTTGTATACTAAACAATCCGCTACCGTTAATATCAGACGTAAAACAACTTAATATATATTTTTCCAAGTCAATTAACAGGAACTCGGCAGGAAAGACTTAATAATAAATTCTTAAGTCCAATTAACAAATGTGGAACTTGCGCCTCGTCATGGAGGTCGATTAAGAAATGTCGCATTTCGAAAAGTACAGTAATTAGTCTAATTCTACTCGCAGCGAAACTTTATGTGAGCAATCGTAAATCATGATAAATGTTTTCGGTAGGACACTTGATATCTCGAACACGATCTTTGTGATATATTTTTCACTAACTGTGCCCTACGGTTCTACCCGCGTTGTGCCCGTTCCCGTGGGAATTTCAGAATTTTAATTATTTATCCTAATCCGGACGCAGGTGAATCAAATAAAACAAAAATAATTAAAATTGGTACAGCTTGTCTCGAGTTATAAATAGCGTAACTAACACAACTTTCTTTTATAAATATAGACTAGTAGCGCCGCGCGGTTTTACTCGCGGTTACGGTTGTGTACAGGCACAACGCGGGTAAAACCGCGGGAACAGTCCCGTGGGAATTTTGGTAATTTTGTATAACTATAAATCTTCCTCTTGAATCAATCTATCTATTAAAACTGCATCAAAATCCATTGCGTAGTTTTAAAGATCTAAGCATACATAAGGATGGACAGACAAACAGCGGAAAGTGACTTTGTTTTATACTACAAAATGTAATGATAGTGATATATATAGATTTATTATTTTGCATTTTGTAAGAATATTCATTAGAACACCGACTAACATCAAACAGAAAGATTCATTGCATCTTCAAAGGAATCTGTAGTAATACTAGTAATTAAATCAAGTTTTTTTCTCTTTTTTACGTCAGTTTGATCGATTAATTTTGGGGGAAGTCGTCTGTTGGAAATAATATCGAAATGACTTCTAACCTTTACATTTGATGAAAAAAGGAAAAAAATTGTGATGGTGACCATTTAAATTATTGGAAGACGATTGTATATAGCTTGTCTTAGCAGGAATTGTTAATCGAGTTTCTAATTTCAAATATATATACAAGAAAGTCGTGTTAGTTACACTTTATAACTCGAGAACAGCTGGACCGATTTTAATGATTCTTTTTTTATTTATTTTTTTATTTTGGTCAGGAATAGAATAATACGTAATAAAACCGAAATTCTCACGGGAAACCGCATGTCACAGTTAGCTTTAAATAAAACTAACCTGCGACATTAAAAGTGTATGGTTTTTGTTTTTTTGGGTATTGGATTACCCTGGTTGCTTTGCTTTATTATATCAGAAACGAAATATAAGCAAAGGACCAAAAAAAATCCGTAATGTCATATTTAAAACATTTGAACATTTAAATACAAATAAGTAATTGTACCTCCAACAAACCGCTTTATTTACGCGTAATTTCTTCGTTCTCTCTGAAAATCTTATTTTACGTCTCATTTTTCATTTTAACTAAATTAATTACAACGTCGAAGCCACTAAAATGCCCAAAAGAGAGTTCTTTGAACATCAAAGGACATTTTGTTTACTTAATACAAAAATAAAGAACAAACAATTTTGTGAGTTATTATTCTTTGTTCATTTTAATATTTGCTCTTAGTTAATTTGTCTTGGCTATAAAGTTAATTACGACAACAATAAATGACTTTAGTCGAGACAGAGTGAAGCGAGTGAGAACAATGGATGTCATTACACAGCAGAGCTAGTATGATGCTTAAATTAACACGACAGCGATATTCAACATTTCTTAAACTTGAACTTAGTTTTTGTTTTAAAGGTGTACGCATATTTAAACAAAAATATAAGAATTTTTTGTGAAAGTTCAAAGTTGTTGGTACGTTCTAAAATTGAAATACTCGTGCATCGGAAAATTATTTTTATACACGCTTATACAGAGTTGGACCGGTCTTAATTCTTTATTTTCTATCAAAAATGTAAAACATTTGTTATAAAATTACAAGCCCGTATTTTTGATTAAAATTGTTATTTCAATAAGGCTGCGCCTGAAAGTTAAAAGCAAACACAGAATATACACGCTTTGTTAAAATGGCATGTCTATCTAATTCACCGCTTACAAAGGACGCTTGGGAGGAAAATACAATACAAATTTTGCACTAATCCTTTAGTGTGTGGGACGTGTTCGTCCCACAATATGCGGCGACTTTCACGGACCCAATTATAGAGTTTTAACGAACTGAGTGCACTTCGTTAAAAGTTGCCCATAATTTGGATTTGTTTAATTGCTAGTGTAAAGCGGTGCGAGCCACGTATCGCGCGCGGAACCTGTAAACCTTGGGCGAAACTTCGGGATGATGCCCGAAAGAGTTATGGTTAAGGGGATGAATATTTTCCGCGCCCGCATGTAGTTTAAATTGCGTTTCCTTTGAGTGGTGCACAAAGAGGGCGCGCCGAGACGCGAGCAACTTCATCCTCAGCATGACTTTCCAGACCGCCTTTTTCGAGAGAACAACTTCGGGAATAGATGGAGGATGTGGCAAATTATTCTGCGGCAAGTATTGAGGCGGGTAAGAATACTCGCAGCGGCAAGATAAGTGCAATCGATAAGGACAAAGGTGAAGGCACCTCTATAGAATATTTCAGATCAAGACTTTTTTAATTCAATAAGTAAAGAGCCACCGAATCAAACGTTACATTCCATTTGTATTCTAATGAAAGCGGATTCCACGTTATTTTATGCCCGATTCAATATAAGTTTGTTCACAAATACAATTGGAATTGAGGGTTCGTTTCGTAGTGCGCTTCCTCCAGTAATAGTCGTTCGATTTCAAGAGGAAAAATAAAAGTGCTCAAGTTTGGTTCGAAGGTACCTATCGTAAAAAGAAGTTTCCGTCTTAGAAACCTCAAAGGCGAAAACGGAAGTTTAAAGAAAGGCAGAGGCGAGCATTTCAAATGGAAAGTTTAAGCTGAGGCTCGATCGAACTGATAAAGCTTCGAGCCGGTGTTTGCCTCTGTGATTCTGTTCAATTTACAGACCCGTTAAAATCGAAATGTTTAAAGAGGCTGATTATGAATCAATTTGAGAGAACATTTCGCTAAGTACAGTCAACTACTAAAGTTGATTAAAGTCGACGTCTTTTGTCAAATTATTTTCTCCTCTTGTCACGACACAAGTGTTCATGTGTTTTGTAATATATTTTATGTTCATCAACTTTTTATTTCAATGATTATTTAGCAACGTAATCAATATAAAACTACCGATAAGAACCTAGTTCTTAATTTCAAAAAGAGTAAGAAAGTACTTCTTAAAAGTGGTAAGAATTCCATCGACGAGAGTCAAGCTCTTATGTTACTCATAAGAATGTTTTGCCAAATGGGGTGAAATGAAATACCATCAGTTTAGTTTCTCTATTGTATTTCAGTGTAACAAACATTACTTCGTAGTTCTCTACATATTAAATTAGCAATTCGTCGTGACGCCAAATACATTGTCAGTAAACACGACTCCGAGCAGACTTACTGACAATGAACCGACATCTTTAGTGGTCTATTTACACCTAGACTAAACTACTAGTTACAAATGTGGATCTTAATTAACATGAAATACAGACTAATTTATATTCTACTTAATTACGCATTGAGTTTGGTATAATTATAAAGCTGGCACCATTACCTGAAGTAAACAATTGAACATTATGAGAACCCAGCATCGTATATCATCGTGCTACGTGTAGTCGTTGCTTTATTTGATTAAACGTGATAAAAATATAAAATTCAATATTTTTTTATTAAAACAGTGCAGGTTATATTTATTAAGTAAAATGTAGACTATAACAAAGCACAACAAGCAAATGATAAAACTATAAAATCTACTTCTCATAGCATTAAATACTATAATATTTTTAATTGACAATAAAACATCCAATTAATTTACAACAATGATGTTAAAACTACTTAATATTATTGAATAGAAGAGTTATGACACTCTCACGAATAATAACTTTATAGAAATATTATAAAACATTCAACGGAAACAATTTAACCCTACAACTTGATGTCTGCTTGATGGTAAATGAAATGTACACGAAACATTCAAAGAATATTGAATGACGTAGTATTCATTATTTTTCTATTATACAACTATAAATAATTTTCTAATATTTACATACTAGCGGCATGCCGCTGTTACATCCGAATTTTAAGTTATCCTAACATCCGTTTTTTATCCGTAAATCCACTCTAAGGGTAGCTTTCCACCAGAGCTATGCTATCGTTGCTTAGCTGCGTTTGGTATCAATCGTTCATATCATTGTTACATTTTATAGCTTAGCTTTGGATATCCCCCCCTAATCAATCAAGCTGTATTTGAAATAGATGGAACAATCAAACATCATTCGAGGTTTTTGCCAAAAGCTTGTGACATTACAGACACTTATTTTTTTGTTGTATAGAATATAGTAACACTGTATCCAGGGCAGCCATTTATAATTATTTTATTCTTACGGTGACGTTCGAAAACGTTGAATGAATGTTCTAATGCAAGTCGGAAACATTATTTTTTTTTGGTACAGTCAAGGAAATAAATATTGTGCTATTCGTCTTCTTAATTTGAACATGTCGAAAATTAAACACTACCATTTCAGAATGATACTTGCTAAAGATTCAATTTCCTCGACAGTACGATTTAAATTTGGAAACTCACTGTTATCTACCGCTTAAAACCTATTTCATTAACTTTTAAATTCACATCAAAGTCTTTAGGTTTTCAATTGAATCGATCTGATGTAAATAATGAATTATTAATGATCTTCCAATGAAAACGTCACTTCAAAAACAAAGGATGGTGATTGGTGATGATATTATTTAAGTCCAAAATGATTTTCTAATTATATATTTAACTAGGAATCGTCCTGTGGTTATCAAGATCTAAGCTCATACAAACAATCGAACATGCTATTCGTTTATCTTTCTACACATCTTTATTTATTGAACACTTTAAAGAGCATATGAGGACTTAGGCATGTCACAGATATACGTTTTTTGCCGCCGCAGAGCGTGGTTTGCCGTTTGAGAGTTAAAAAACTTCCATATAAGTAATCCACTGATGTACGTGTTTTAAACCGTAGGTAATATGCGGCAATAAACGTGAGTGTATTGCATACCTCATAATGATTCTGCAGTCAGAACATGAATGTCATACAATCTGTCAGGATCAGTATTTTTAAACAACAATAAAATTCAATTAATTAACGACAGTCACCTTTTAACAGTTTTCATTACCACGTCCTTTTCGTTTACACTCACTGAACACTCACTTATAGTACACTAATCGTTTTCACACTTTCAATCACTTAGTTCAACACTTGACACCCGTTAAAACTTTTCAAACATCCACTCTGTTTTTAACTTTATAAGGTCACAATTATTTTAGCACACTATATGTTCATGTCTAGAGTCAACCAGACTAAATAACACAGCACTAGTTGTGTGAGAGTGTGTGTCGGCGCGGTCGCTGAAGCGGCCGGCGCAGGAGTCGGCGGGCCGAGCCTCGTGTTTGCTCGGACCACTTGGGACCGCCATCTGATCGTGTACAGCGGTTGCTGACGAGACAGTGCTACCAACCTGTATCGATAAAAAAAAAAATTTTAGTTCAACTCGATTTTTATGCGCGGCATTAAGTGTAGATTAACTTATCTTCGTTAAAAAGTAGTTACAAAACATGTGCTGTCATTTGTTACTGCCAAATAAATGAAAATTGTACAACCTGTTAGAAATGTGCGTATAGGTATATAGACCAGTGCCAATAATTTTAAAAACAAAAAATAAGAATAGTAGGATGAAACCCATTAGAAAAGGAGGGGAATATTATAAAAATGAAAGGAAAAATAAATTACGGGCGATCTGAGGTCGGGAAGGGGGAAGGGGGTGGGTTTTTAGGGGTAAAAATGGTTTATCTCGATTTCCGGAAAAACCACAAGTCCTACGGAAACAAGTCAAATGGCAAAGTTGTAGGTAATAAAATGATCTACAACTCTTGTATTGACAATTTGTTCACATAACCTCAAAATATATGTGAAAAATTCGAAAAACCACGTTTTTGGTTTTTTACGTTTATCTTCCTCAAAAATTTTTTTTTTTTCTACGAAATTTGGTGAAAACTTTCCTTATTATGTCCCTAATACACTGTAATTTATTTGATTAAAAATATTTATTTTTTCACCTTATTTTGAATTAATACCGAAAAAACACCCCAATTTTCAATCGAAAATTCACCCGTCAAAATATCAGCTTTTTTCAAAAAGTTGATATGTTTTCTGTTCCTTGAAATCTCTACTTTCCGATGGTGAAAAAATATATATATGTTACCATAGTAAATCTTCTCAGAAAATGCAAAAAATCAAAAAATCATAAAAAAAAATTAACAGTTGCTTTATTTAATGCTAATTACATTTATGTCATAAAAAATCGCATTACATATAATATAAATGTAAATCGTACTTATATTGAATTGAAAAACAAACCTATGAGGAAGTTAATGATTCAGAAGAAATTGTCGGTGAAGAACCAACGCATTCTGGAAATAATATTGGAGAGGAAGAAGGTGTTAAGCATAAAGATTTCGAAGATCTACTAGAATCGGAAAGGTTTGACGAATCTAACGATGAAGAAATGCCATCAAAAAGACAAAAACTAATGTTATAATATTAAAAAATAATATTATATATTTAGATATTTATAAATGTAAATCGTACAATTAAATGTAGATACTTTATTCTGATTACGTTATTCATTACAATATTTTTAAAAACATGAATCTTATCATTCATAAAAACCTTATCTTCAATTCTAATCACTTATCCATTAGTTTTGTCTTTTTGATGGCATTTCTTCATCGTTAGATTCGTCAAACCTTTCCGATTCTAGTAGATCTTCGAAATCTTTATGCTTAACACCTTCTTCCTCTCCAATATTATTTCCAGAATGCGTTGGTTCTTCACCGACAATTTCTTCTGAATCATTAACTTCCTCATAGGTTTGTTTTTCAATTCAATATAAGTACGATTTACATTTATATTATATGTAATGCGATTTTTTATGACATAAATGTAATTAGCATTAAATAAAGCAACTGTTAATTTTTTTTTATGATTTTTTTATTTTTTGCATTTTCTGAGAAGATTTACTATGGTAACATATATATATTTTTTCACCATCGGAAAGTAGAGATTTCAAGGAACAGAAAACATATCAACTTTTTGAAAAAAGCTGATATTTTGACGGGTGAATTTTCGATTGAAAATTGGGATGTTTTTTCGGTATTAATTCAAAATAAGGTGAAAAAATGAATATTTTTAATCAAATAAATTACAGTGTATTAGGGACATAATAAGGAAAGTTTTCACCAAATTTCGTAGAAAAAAAAATATTTTTGAGGAAGATAAACGTAAAAAACCAAAAACGTGGTTTTTCGAATTTTTCACATATATTTTGAGGTTATGTGAACAAATTGTCAATACAAGAGTTGTAGATCATTTTATTACCTACAACTTTGCCATTTGACTTGTTTCCGTAGGACTTGTGGTTTTTCCGGAAATCGAGATAAACCATTTTTACCCCTAAAAACCCACCCCCTTCCCCCTTCCCGACCTCAGATCGCCCGTAATTTATTTTTCCTTTCATTTTTATAATATTCCCCTCCTTTTCTAATGGGTTTCATCCTACTATTCTTATTTTTTGTTTTTAATTATTTTTAAAGGCTTCTACCCCGGTCTAATATGACTGTACGGAAATATGAGTTGAATCATAATTCCATAAGCTGAAAATTTTGTCATTTGTTTTTTTCTCTGTGAACTGCCTGTCTGAAATGTTATTTATTTAAAAGGAAAATAGGCTTCTTCACATTCCAAAATTCCTACGAAAACATGTACATTGCAAGTTTTACAATCTTTCTACCATGGTAGCAACATTTTAGTACATAACAAGACAATTTCTGGATTCAAAATCTTTGCATAGAAATCGCAATGTTTTTCGGAAGTCCAATCTAATGAAGTATCAGCCTTAAAATTGTGTCTTCTTTCCAAATCCCATTCCCATTCAATACCTTCGGGATCACCGCGTTTATACAAAATGTCACGCCAAGAAAATATTTATAATACAAACTTTTAGTATAAACTCTCCGCGTGATCAATTACAGTTTTTTGTTGTTTCATAATTCAACTTGCTATAGGAATTTCGAACAGACTTAAAAAATAAAGCGGCGTTCGATTTTTAAATAATACTCCGTTTGACTCATCATAAATATGTTATGGGCGCGCGCGCGGAACGCGACTTATGTCATGTATTGCTGATAGACAAAAATATGAAAAAAAATATCAAAAGAAAATTATGTTCAAAAAAGTACACGTTATGTTAACCTACGGTTATGTAGGTGTTAGTATCCACTCCTCTTACAGTTTTCCGACGTAGTCTGCTTCTATACAGTTTATCATACGTGAAATGCTTTTTCATGTCAGATTAAGCAACTAAGCTATAAAAATTTTTAAAACTTTCTTGGTCCATTAAATGATGGATTATTAATCCATATTGAAAAGACTTATCAAAGCAATTGAATGGACACTGAAGAAGCAGATTTCCTTTGATTTATCTTACGTGCCAAAAATAAAAGGGTTCAGGTACACACTATTCAGCTGAACTTACTCCGAGAGAGAATAAAAATGAAACCATGAAAAGAATGTTTACGCTTCGACCGTTCGTCGCTTTGACAAAGATATGTTTTCACACTTGGTTATTCAGGATTTACGAGTGAAAATGGCATTTCGGAAACACGCCACGTACCCACTTACGGCTTTCTATATTATGCACAAAGAAAAAAAGATCTTCGTACCGTGTAAGCACTCCGACGTAGCCAGGCATACGTCTATACCGAGTACAGACACCTGCCTATCCATGTTATCTACCTACATAAATCATCTCTTATTTTGGCACGTAGACGACTCCTGTATTTAGAAGGGACATTCATAAATAATTCATCAAACGAAGAATATTAAACGTTTCTCTCTTTTAAGAAAATTGTTTAGTTCGTCAGGAGTTTATTCATAAGACAAACTTATTTCTTTTGGAAAACTGTCTCTTATGTTTAAGGAACTAAATTATGTTGACAGGACGCCATATTTACCGGAATAAATAATGTGCGTGATACAGACGCACGAGTATAATAATACTCGTATAGTATAATATATCACGGGTAATTTTATTGTTCTCGCAATCCTAATATAAGGTAACCTCAATATCTTGATAGACATATATTACGTAGGAAGAGCAAAGTACTCACCTAATGACTACGGTATTCAGTCGCCAAGGAAGCGTGTAGGTGTGGTTCTTATGTCGAGCGCAGAAGGTGTACAATAGCTCGCCAGCGGCGGCCGCGAGCCCCGCGTCGCTCTGCGCGCCCGGGCCCGACCACTCGTGTAGAGTAATGTTCCATGAACCGCAAGATTTGTCCTACATGAGAATGGTGTTTTTATTACACTTACAAGCTTTAGTACCAGCTCCATCTACGAATTAGAACTTACAATCAGGATAAGTAGATTATTATGGTCCACGGTACTGAAAGTTTTAGTAATTTTGACTACGTGTACTACGCTGCTACATAAATGCTACGCAGCTACACAGCTACGAATTTCGTAGCAGCACGTAGCAATATGCGAAGTGTATGTAACATCTTTGAAATTAGTTTCAAACCTGCTCAGATGTGATATCGATGAACAGCTGTCTCTCGACATTAGAATCGAGCACCCAAGTGCACTGCTGATAGAAGAACTCGTTCAAACTGCCCGTTACCGACACGTTCTTCGACGATATTTCACCTAAACAAAATGAAAAATTTCACAGTGCAAAAATAAGAGAAGAATTTTAAAACGCTCGCCTGAGAAACATCTACGTGAACAATAATAAGATGAAAAGGCGGTCACGACGAGTCACCGCTATTGCGGCTGTGTAATTGGAACTTTACGATCTTGTTCAAGGTTTTTTTCGATTCAGTGTCACCCTGGGTGGCGTGAAACTGGGTCGTGGTACGTAATTTTCTCGGACGCGCCCCGCCGCGCCGCCAACAACAATATCCGACGCGTTTTTCCAAACGTCTGAGACGCGCGCCGAATGTCAAATAGCGCTGTTTGTTTTCGTTTTATGCGATTGGGGAGTTCATTCGAGATAAATTGCCGATTATCTGCCCCTCTCAGCGAGACAACTTCATCGAATTATCTCGGGTTTTGTTTTCATGTCACTGAGGTGTGTTTAGCTAATATAGATGTGATCCTGTGGATTCATGGGTGGCGTGGGGGTTATTGACTTTGGTTGTACCGGAGTGGGTGGTGTAGGTGCGTTGGCCGCACATGGCGTCGTCGTTGAAGCTGTAGGCGGCCGCGTAGTCGAACCCGCGGCTCGCGTATGTGTAGTGAGCCACCGAGTACTCCAGCCGCACGCTCGTCCAACTGCGCACCACCACTGGCAGCCACGCAGCCTGTTCACAAAAACATCACCTTTTTAATACACACATGAACCCGTTTTCATGGCCTTTTCGTAGACTCCAACCTCGACGACATACAATTCATAATACGTGACAGAATGAACATATCACAAGCGCTCATCTAGGGACATTTTTTCAATTTCCCTTTCACCTTTCTACCTAAAAATTCAAATAAAAAATATGTGATGTTCATACGCGTGTACGTGCAGGGCGTATTGACGAAATTTGACGTGCAACTGCGTACGCAATACGCATACGTACCTGACTACTAAGTAATTGAATTTTGAGAGGCGAGCGTACGGGTTGTCGCCCGGGGCGCCGCGCCGCTAATAGCACGGGACGGATGACACGCGCCGCCAGTTAGCCGCTGTTTTATGACTGCCGGGACACGGAACCATTCCAGATATTGCTCAAAGACTATTCCACAACGGCTCTGGCTCATAACAATTTCGCGCCGACTCGCCGTCAACCCGTGATAGGGGTAAAACACTGTTAATAATTAAATTACGCACCCATTCCCCGAGACCAAATAACAAAGCATTCTGACCGTGTTTCTCTTCATTCCCGTTTCTAACGGATATGTTTACATCGAAGCGAAACACGGGAACCGTAACGTACTACTGTGGGTATTGTTCCTACTTTGTGGGACCTTACACTAGAAATATAAACCACTGAATTCCCGACTAATGTTTATTTATAAAATCACCCTTATCTCAGTAGGTACAATGTTAACTCGGCGAGAGTGTGCGAATGACTGGTGGGTGTCGGGCGGCTTAGCTACTTGGTTAGCGACAAAATGCTGACTTGCCTAACCCGAGCCCCAACAGACATCCCCCTCCCCAAAAAAAATGTTTACAACAATAAAAAATAAGTAAAAAAATTAAATCGAGGTTTACAAACCAACCCACGGTATTACACTAGTTCATCTTTATTGTAGCGTTGACACAATCAGTTTAGGTAGGTGCTCGTCTTTCATCCGGTTAACAAATGCCACACGTGCACAATTGCTGACATGGTTAAATATCTTTCTTAGTAGTTACATATTGTTATAACAATTTGAATGGAATAAATTATACAGTTTGAATTTATATAAAACTATATTGTTAAAATTATACATTCAATTTATGATTTACACTTGATTAATTTCTCTCGTTTAACATATTGGCATAACCAGAACAACATATACGTATGCTAGTTTTCACTGGTTAATTTCACATAAAACACATTACACTGTTTAAAAATACATAGTAAACCCTTATGCATACTGCGGAACACCCTGCACCTGCTGTAGTGGGTTCGGCTGCTGGTTGGCTTTATCCGCCTGCCCGGAGCCGACCACCGCTACAGCCGTCAACATTTCCTTACGTACCCATCTCTTAGCTCGCTTATTACAATTTCTCCACAACACACATATACACAGTGATGCCAATACCATGAGTATCGCGCCCAACAACCAACCATAATTTTCTAACTTTTGCTCTAAATTGCTTTGAGTCGCGTCGTTCGCTCCATTTTGCGCAATAATTATTTCTTCGTTTTTACTGTATGACTTTCCCATTTTATAATTAACTATTTCGATGTACTGACAAGTATGTGTGTACGCTACGACTCTCTGATCGCTAATTTAATTAAAAATAAAAATTACTTAGGTAAATTATCGTGCCTTAAGTAAACATATTATGTTTACTTAAGCAAAATTGTTAATTACCTACCTATACTTTATTATAAAGCGCTGACACTTAGTATTCTTATTATATTATTTTACTACTAACTTTATCGCATATCATCGCATAGCTTAGTTATGGTATAGCCACACCTTTACCCCTTTACCTGTTAATCACAACTTAACTTTAAGCGACCGTTTATGAATAAGGGTTTTAGAGTCTAAATCTGACTGGCTGCTTAATAACGCGCCCGCTACGTGACGTGCGCTCGGCCGGCACTTGTATCGCGGGTTCAATTCCCGTGATACGAGTGTCGTCTGACTGGGGTACATCTAGGCTATTACTATCTTCTACATCTAAATTCTTATTATCTAACATGTATGTCGGCTTTAATCTTTCTATGGAAATGAACTTGCTTACATTATTCGGAAATTGTATCTTAAAAATCTTATCTTTTCTATCTAAAACGCGGTATGGGCCCTCGTAGGCAGGTGTTAGCCCTTTTTTAATCATATCGTTTCGTACAAATACATGTGAACAACTTGCTAAGTCTTTACTCACAAATGTCTTTCGTGCACCCGGTGGACGCAATTCTGAGCATGGTCGAAGTCTGCTGATGGTATCACGAAGTTTTTCCACGTATGAATAGATATCGTTACCTCTTATATTTGCTTTTGCGTAAAAATCGCCTGGCAACCTGAGTACATGCCCGTACATTACTTCTGCTGCGCTGACTCCACAGTCGCTCCTGCTTGCTGCTCTTAATCCTAACAACACCGTTGGTAGTTCATCCTCCCACGATGAATTACCTGTTAGTCTACATTTAATTGCCACCTTCAGTGAGCGATGCCACCTCTCGATCATCCCGTTACTACTTGGGTGGTACGGAGTAGTTCTTACCTTGTCTATACCTAATAATCTCATGAGCTTCATAAAAAGATCGCTTTCGAATTGCCTACCTTGGTCGGTCGTTATAGCTTTTGGACACCCAAATCGGCAGATCCAGTTTTCGTAAACGACTTTAGCTGTAGTTTCTGCGGTTATGTCTTGTATAGGAATAGCTTCCGGCCACCGAGTAAATCGGTCTATCATCGTAATGCAATATCTGTTACCTTGCTGTGAAGTGGGAAGCGGTCCCACGATGTCGACGTTCACGTGTTCCATTGGTCCACACGGGGGGTAACTTTGTAAATCAGCCACCGTGTGTCGACCGATTTTAATTTTCTGACATTTTATACATACTTTTGCCCATTTACTCACGTCTTTATTCATTCCTGGCCAGAAAAATCTCTCAGTTACCATTTTGCGCGTTGTCCTAGTTCCTGCATGGCTAATATTATGAATAGAATCGAACACTAATTTCCTAAACTTTGAAGGTACATAAGGTCTAGCGTTCAATGTTGACATTTCGCAATATATTGTTTTGCTACATTCTGGTAATAGAATCTTTTTAAACTGTAACTCACTGTTCTGCATGCTCTCTGTAATCTGAGAATCGTTTTCCTGTGCACTAGCTAATTCCGCGTAATCAATGCTTGTAGGGCACGCTATTGCGTCTACCCGTGATAATGCGTCAGCTACTGAGTTTTTACATCCGTCTACGTGTTGTATGTCGCTTGTGAATTCGCTAATATACAACAACTGCCTTGTCCTTCTTGGTGTTTCCTTATCCGTACCTACTTTGGTAAATGCGTATGTTAAAGGTTTGTGGTCTGTATAAATAACCAATTCGCGACCCTCAATCATATTCCGAAAATGTACTATTGCCATATATATTGCTAACAACTCTCTGTCATACGTGCTATACTTCTTTTGTGCTTCCGACAATCTCTTGGAAAAATACCCTAATGGTTTCCACTGATTATTTACCTTCTGTTGTAAGACCGCGCCGACGCAAGCTCCTGAGCTATCTGCCATGATGGAGACTGGTGCAGTGGCCACCGGGTGAGACAAAGTAACTGCATTTTTTAGACTAACCTTACATTGTTCGAACGCCGCCTCCGCCTTTTCATTCCATATGATCTGAGTTTTATCCTTTTTTTTAGAATTATGTAAAAATTTATCTAACTCTGCCTGATTTTTCGCTGCGCCTCCTAGGTGTGACCTATAGAAATTTACCATGCCCAGGAACCTTCTAAGCTGCTCAACGGTTTCCGGTTTGGGGTAATCGCTGATAGCTTGTACTTTTTCTTCCAGTGGGCTGATGCCTTCTGTCGTCACCCTGTAACCCAAAAAATCAATCTCAGACTGACTAAATAGACATTTACTCAAATTAATAGTTATTCCTAATTCATTGAAACGCTGAAAAATTTTGTCTACGTGTTTTCTACTGATATAATCTGAGTCTGATGCAATAATCAGATCATCTATGTAACAAAATAGGTATGAATGCTCCCCTTTTTCCTCTATACATTCTAGGCCCTTTAAAGCCGTATTATTCATAAACCTTTGAAACGTCTGAGCGGCGTTTCTAAGTCCGAAGGTCATTCTTGGAAATTCATACAGTCCCCACGGTACTATTATAGCTGTCTTCTCTATATGATCAGGGTGTACAGGAATTAAATGATATGCTCTATTTATATCTACTCGTGAAAAGTATTTCTTACCTGCCATCCCATATGTGAAATCTTGTAGACGAGGCACTGGATAACGGTCCGGTTTGGTCACTGCATTAAGTTGTCTGAAGTCCCCGCACGGCCGCAACGATCCATCCTTTTTGGGTACGACGTGTAACGGGCTGGCCCAGTTGCTCTTTGAAGGGCGGCAAATACCTACTTCCTGCATAAAATCAAATTCTTTTTTTACCTTCTTATACCGGTCAGGGGGCAATGATCTGGCTTTAGCATGCACTGGTGGCCCTGCAGTCTCTATATAATGATATACGGAATGTAAAGCGGTTTCTTTGAACGATATCGGTTTAGTAATTTCCGGATATTTTTCAAGTAAATCGCGATAAGGGTTGTTCTCTTGTATACTCGTAATAGATGACTTACCATACTCTACTAGGGACCCAAACGCCTTAATATTAGTCACTGAATCTATTAGTTTTCTATTATACAGATCTACCACTAACTTATGAGTCTTTAAAAAATCTGCTCCAATAATTGCTTGCTCGACATCACATATTATAAATGTCCACTTGAACAGTCTCCGTAACCCTAAGTTTAGTTCCAACGCTATTACCCCATATGTCTTTATTTCTGTATTGTTTGCAGCGAAAAGTTTATAGTCACATGCGCTACGATCTTTGACGCTCACTTTTTTAAACGGAATTACCGACACATTCGCTCCTGTATCGATCAGGAAACTTATCCCACTCTCACGATCAGTCACACACAAACGATGGTTGTCCGACACACTGATGCAACCTGCCACCGCTCCAGACTGCACCGTACTTAGTTTCCCTGCTTCTTATCCCAGCTACACGGGGCTTCGCATGTCCGGGCCCTGTGTCCAAAACGGAAATGGTATCTGCATAACCAGTCCGGGCTCTCTGGTGTCCTGCGCGGGGTCCTAGATCTCGATCTCCGTTGATTCCACCCTGCACGTCTTGAAGTATCTCTATTTCTTATTTCGTTTACTTCTCCCCGAAGGCTCTGTATTTCTATTGTCATCTCAGATAACTTTCTCACTAATTCGGTGTTTATCCCACTTGAGGGCCCCGCTATTTCTGCTATCTCTCCACTCCGCATGGTTTCCATGATTTTGTCCGCGATTTTTGCTAGGTCTTCTAGTTTACTATCCTGGCTGACCGTAAGAACCGCCCGCACCGATGCTGGCAAACGGGAGAGCCACAAACTCTTCAACGCTTCACTTGCTACCTGCGTATTACGGGCCAATTCCGTCATTCTCCTCAACAATTGTGATGGCCGCTGTGCCCCTAGGTCCATTTCGCCGACTAACTTTTGAAACTGCCTCTCTGCGCTCTCTTCGAAAACAGTCAACAATCTTTCTTTCAACTTGTCGTACCGTCTCTCCTCTGGCGGTGTTAATATGAGGTCACTAACTTGTTGTAATGCGTCTCGTCCCAGTTTAGCAACGACCAAATCGAATTTTGCTGTGTCTCCCTGTTTTTGTGGAGCCATAACCGACTCGAATTGTGCAAACCATATCCGAGGCATGTCTGTCCAAAAATCGGGTAATTTAGATGTAACGCTGATCGCCGCTAAGTCACTTGCGCTTGTACTTGCTTGCGAATCACCCACCTGCGGATCTGCCGGCGGTGGTTTTGTCAGCAGCGGATTTGCCGGTGACTTATTCGTCGTTCCTCCTTGCATCATTTTGCGATCACGTCGGGGTCACCACTGTGGGTATTGTTCCTACTTTGTGGGACCTTACACTAGAAATATAAACCACTGAATTCCCGACTAATGTTTATTTATAAAATCACCCTTATCTCAGTAGGTACAATGTTAACTCGGCGAGAGTGTGCGAATGACTGGTGGGTGTCGGGCGGCTTAGCTACTTGGTTAGCGACAAAATGCTGACTTGCCTAACCCGAGCCCCAACACTACCATCTATAAATACTTAGATTAGTAAACTTGCTCCATAAATTGGGAGAATTGCCGAACAGATGAGCCTTAAACGTTTATTATGGTTCTTACAGTTCGAATATCGATAAATCTCAAAGCGTTTGTTTTTGGAATCCGATCCAGGAGCCAATCACAAACTTCTGATTACCCTATTTATTTGCTTGATTCAATCGGAGTAAAAGTATTTTTTTTATTCAACATTAAATTGAATATTGGGCGTTAATATTTACGAACTGAACGGAAAAGAAGTTTCGATGTAAATAATTTAGAAGCATATTTACCTTTGGCGTGCTCCCAACGTGGTCGGGTGGTCGTTCCAGGGTTTATTGCTGTTACATACTTAATAGTATCCCTCTTACTTAATTATGCGGATCGCGCGGCGCGGTCGAGGCGAGCGGGCGGCGCCGAAAGGGTTAGCATGTCCTATATCCGTGTTAGCATATGACCGGGCCCAACTAACACGATTAATTTATTTGCTGCCGTCTTTTCATTGCATACGCTATAATTACATCACACACTCAGTGGCGCTCCCTACCGAAAAACAGGTCATTTTCAACGGAACCTCATCGTTTAATCTTTGGACATTTAATTAAAAATTTAATAATGCAAATGAATGCTTTTATTATATTATTGCTGAAATTTTTCCTTAAATTACGTTTTATATTAACATGCTGTTCTGTTAACATGCTGTTGTTAGTAGAAAGTCGTGAATTTATTATTGACAACAAAATTAATTTTCACCCTCAAATTAAGTGCCAGTTTTAATTACGGCCGATAACTGTGAGGACGACAACAGTGTAAAAAGAAAAAAAACATTTCTGCAGAAATCAGTCCACCATACAACGAATAGTACAACTAAAGTAAACACAGTATTTTGACCGGCACGCCACTCGCCCGCCGACGGTATTTCCTATGATAATTTATGTAGTTTCTTGCAACAAAGCTGCACACATTGTGTCAACAAAAACAATGTGTCCAGAATACTTGTTGACACGAACTACAGACATTGGTTTACACAAATAGTTTGACGTTAACTGATACGAGTATAAAGAAAATAGAATTTATAATTTTGTTCGCATGCACCATATCAGATTGATATTGTGAAAAGGAGATTGAAATATTGAACTGGACAGCTCATTTCATTTAACAAAGAGTAGTCGTGATGAAACATTTCCAGGGTGACATTTATTAATAGACTTTATAACAAACGTTTTAGCACTATCAATTACGGGGGAACAGTATTTAGGCTTCACCATTCAATATTGCACGGTGTGTTGATTTATAAATGTTGAAATAAATATATAATTCAACCTTTTTCTTTCAATGGTTTCACACTACCACAACCAAACTAATGCTTCTCAAGTGTCACTTACTTGAAAGTCACCACAAAGACAGCACAGGTGCGTTCCATCACCAGCCACCAGCGCTATGTGGTCGTGGTAGTAGAGCGGCGTGGAGGAGCGGCACTCGCAGCCCGCGTCGCCGCACGCCGTGCGACACCCGCCCTCGCCCGGTGCTCCGCCCGTCGGCTCAGCACTCCACATGCGTTCTAGGCGCTGGATCTAGCAAGTAAGGTCGAGTAGGTTATTGGCCAACTCCTGGTGTCGGAGTTTTTAGCCCACCTAAAGGCCTCCGACATGGTTACAATAATAATTGATAAGACCACTAGCTCCATACCTCAACAGTAACACTCTGATTCGACGCCGGTATGAACCGATGGGTACACTGGAGTCTCTCCTCGATGTTCCAGAATATGTGATGATGAGGGGGCGCGGAGACTCCTCCGTGCGCTGGCGACGCGAGCCCGTAGTGCGTGGCCGCACAAGTCGCGTCCGGCGATATTGTGCCTTCGTGTTGTTCTATAGAGGACAGTATTTTTCAAACTTTCGCAATTTGTACATATTATTGACGTTTTTCTTAGAAACTAATGTGCATTACTAAGGGGGTTTTCGCGGCACATTTTTGGTTTTAACAAAACAATTTTTTGATTTCCCGACGTTTCAAGTAGATTGCACCATCCGTGGTCGCGGGCCGTGTCAGGTGGGTGGTGTCTTGTGCCGCGAAAAAACCCGCAGTACCCGTACGTTGATAATCTATTCAGGATATTTATATATTTGGTCGCAAAAACTAAAGGGAAGTCGTATTTAGAAGTTTAGAAGAATTAGGGATTTATCGGTTCTCCCTGGGGAGTAGACCAGGGTTGACTTGGGACCGAAGATATATTATGAAAATCAAAAGGTAACTTCTCACTTCCCGCTTTGGGAACTATGATCACAGGTAAATACCCCTTTTGTCTACAGAGCACCAGGGGACCCGTGTACGGAGTTGATAATGCAAAAGTAATGTCCTTGTTTTGTAACTACTGGTGTCATTGATACTGTACAGATATGCCAAACCTTTAAAATAGTTTACTTTAATCCTGTGATTCTCGAGGAAAAGGGTTGAAGGCAAAGATAATTTTAAAACCTGGACCCACCATCATGAAAAGCAAAGGCTCCATCGACGAATTCCTCATCATCAATGTTCTGCGACGAGGCTCGCCGTATCAGAATAGTTAAGTTAGCACCTTTGGACGTCACCGCTTGTCGGATCAGAAACCTGCCCGCGGGGTCCCGCGCCTCCCTCACCGCCGGCCCACACACCCTCAACAGTGCCCGGTCTCCTCTCTCATACCTCTCGCCTCTCTCTCTCGGAGCGAACTCATGAAGTCCCTCCAAAATCTCAATATGAGATCGACAACTTTGTAACCTGGTTAGCGGAAAGTAAACAAATTATTAAGTTTAAACTTTAAAGACGGGATTTCCTCGGCAGTACGTGTACACGAAAACGGACCCTTGATGTAGGAAGGATTAACATTCTAAGTAGTTAGCTGAAGGCCGCATTTGTATTAACATAAGCCGCTTAAACTTAATAGATGTTCTAAATAGTAAGTGATGGGATGAGAGTTTCATCTGCAATTAAAACTTTATTGGCGCGGAGGCAATTGCTTTATAACTCGGAATGTAATATATTAGGTAGCAGGTTGTTAGCTCGAAAGGCTAAAGGTTCCTTTGAGACTGTTACATTCAACAATTTATTTTAGACCTCTTTGGGATTCCAAGAATTTTACAGACAATATCAATTAATTAAACAGTTGAAACTTTTGCTGTTGCGGACCGTATAATGATTTACTTTATTACGAGTTCTAAATTATAGAGTACTTTTAGTTAACTTTTACTGTAGGTAAGTATTTTTGGAAGTTACCTTAGGTTATAATTAAATAGTGAGACTTGGACTACGTCAGTGGGTGCTCCGAGGAGGTGTATGGCGCACTGCGACCGCCAGCTCGTGGCGCGCGTGTCAAAGTGCCCCGACCGCACGCCGCCGACACCGAACCCGCGAATAGTGGCACCACACCCCACTCTACCTCCACTATTACTATACACTTCATTCGATACGCTGTTACTTTCTATGGCTGCTATACCATCAACTGTTGACAATAAAAAACCTTATAAGATTATTCAGGCCGCTTGTGCACTATAGCCGGCAATTAAGCAGCATTTTCATGAAATATAAGTTGTTGAGAATATCAGGAATTCATCAACTAGGTCTGTAATGTAGAAACATAATATATAAAGTCCATAATATATAATATCCTCTAATTGCAGCAGCTCACACGTATTTTCAGTAAGTAAATTGTCGGAGTTGTATATCATAGAATGTAAACCAGCATGAAACAATTGATTAAGAGCGTGTGATAATGTTGTTGGCGCTCACCGTCGATGAAATGTGTGAGTGCAGCGAGCGGCGGCGAGGCGGGCGCGGCGGTGGGCGGCGCGCCGCTCGCGTCGCTCCTCTCGATAAATTCCAACTTCGCGATGAAACCGTTGTAATCGTACGGCGGCACTAATGGCCCGGAACTGAACGGGAAAAAATACAACATCATGTTAGGAATTCCGGCAATCTATTACAACACACAACAAAAGAAAAACCAACTCCCATTTTAATTTATCGATAGATAAGAACGCTGGCTAATATTTTATTTCTACGTTTCCGTCTATTTTATTGTAAACATAGTCAATACCGTTGCCAGTTTCATAGGATACATTTTCCAAATGAACCGAAACGAAATTAAATATTGAAACAATATACTAATTTCAATATTAAACTTGAATAAGAGTAAATTTGCAGTGGAATGGCTCACTTGTGAAATGTATCAACAGAGCTATATTTGTGGATTAATAATTTAATCACCATTTCAATTAATCGTTCAATTAGTGAGGCTTCCTGAACGTGCGTATTAATTGGGGACAGTCGGCCGGGAGCTGTGCGGAATATATCACGCTTGTAATCACTCGAGCGGCCAACCGAAGAATACGAGTGCCTTATCATTAAACCTGCTCTAGCAGAAATATCGAATAAAAATCATGGATCTATAACATGCAAGATTAAAGACTCTATATCTGGACCACGATGAATCTACCAAAACCGCCTTTAAACGTGTTCACTAAAAGACGAATTATCTAGGTACATTTCTTTATAAATAATCATAACTAAGTAGAGTTAACTTTCAGCATTTTATACCTCACGTATCAAGTTTCACCTACAAGTGGTCGATAGCCTACTCCGATGATCGCACGTAGGTCCTAACGCCTACCCATTATTTCTGTAATGCCCACGAAAATGTTAAGCACTTTAGCACTTTCTCAAATTACAAAATTTTAATATTCTCATTGACATATTAGTTGGTATCAAGGTAGTTCAAAATGATAAGGTTCTTAATAGGCTAAAGATTAAAGAAAAAAATCGAATTCGGTCCATCCGTTTGAGAGCAACGATGCTACAGACACACACACACACACAAACACAAAGACATTGCCATCAAACTTATAACACACATATTTTGCATCCGGGGTTAAATATAAACAACAATATACCCAAACAAATACAATAAATACTTACTTAAATTCCAGTAGTAGATTAGGCCCCGGATGCTCCAGGGTAGCTGTTCTTTCTGAACATAACGACGCCAGAAGCGGAGCCGATGGGGAGCTCCCGGCGCGAAGAGTCAAGTAGTCCGTCGTACAGTGACTGATAAAAAGAGTAATAACCTCACCTTATTAAGAAACATACTTAAAAATGTCACAAAGGTGTTCGTCGATGTTAAATTATGTAAGTATCTCATATAGTGGTGCTCTACTTCGAACTAATTTAAATGAGTTACATTATAACCCGAATTCACTTACAAATTAAGTATTCCTTATCTATACTAATATTATAAAGCTGAAGAGTTTGTTTTGTTTGTTTGTTTGTTTGTTTGTTTGTTTGTTTAAACGCGCTAATCTCAGACACTACTGAACCGATTTGAATAATTCTTTCACTGTTAGGTAGTCTATTTATCGAGGAAGGCTATAGGCTACATTTTATCCCGAAATTCCCACGGGAACGGGCACAACGCGGGTAAAACCGCGGGGCGCTGCTAGTCATATATATTTGTATACCAAACAAACACAACAGCCTGCTTAGCACAACGAACGTGATAGAAAGCGACAAGACATGATGATGAATATACCATGAGTTGATTAGTGGAAAACTCCAATATTCCACCAACGAATACACACAATATTTTTTATTTCCACCATTTACAAAAAAGAGCTTTGTCGCTTAGCGACCACATCGCCACATACACACAGTATTTATCGTAACCTATGATACGTCTCGTCGCCTTCCGCTACTTTCGTTGGATTAGAGTCAAACCGTGAAGCACTGCTTGCCACCCATAAAATGAAATGAAAAGAAAAGTATTAGCCTGTAATGTTCCACCACGGGCAAAGGCCTCTCATCTCACTGAAGATATCAATAAAGTGAGGAGGTTTACGCATAATTACCACGCTTGCCAAATGCGGGTTGGTGTTCTCGAACTCGAGGCATGTTTCAAAAGTAGGTACCATGTTTTCGCTCGACCCGGGAAGTGAACCTGGGATCTCAGTCTTGGCAGGTGAGTGCAGATACCACTAAACCACCGAGACGTTACCCATAAAAAAGATAAGCATTTAAGTTCAGGAAACCTTCTACTTATCGGAGTGTCGGACATACAATAGCGAAGAATACAATGCAATACTGGGTACTCGTACTCATCACAAATCAAACACAATGGCTGAAATAGCTTACCAACTACATTTATAACAACATCATTCACCAAATGATGCACTATTTCAATATTAAAAGCTTTTATTACATTGAAAAACACATTGTTAAAATAAAATACATCAGCAACTAATAATATAAAGTGGGTGCTAACATTTCACGCGTCGAATAAAGCCAATGCATTTTAGATATTCAATATCGTTGCGTTCTTATCCACATCATTTCGTTGAAGCCGTTTATATATCTACGTAAGTGGTATTGCAGACGTAATATATTGGTATAGCCATGTTTAGAATATTATGTATCTTTGTGTGGGAAATTTATTTTTCCTGTGATCAACGTGTGGTGTATCCTTCGATCAACGATACACAACTAGATGTACGGTCAGCGCAAAAAATACGTCTCGGTGAATAGTTGAAATTAGGTTGAACTGTTTTAAAGAACTTAGAACTTTTGTCTCAGTTCGATAGTAAACAAATGAAGGTGTCACCACGTCATCCACGCGGACAGCATTTACATAGCTTTGATTTTGTACGTGACCCGTTATCTAGTTGTGTATTGTTGACTGAAGTGTGTATCGGACGGCGAACAATGTGGGTGGTAAAACTTACCTAGTAATGGTAAGATATTTGATACACTATTGCGAGTATCGTGTTTCGTATGTTTAGTCTACGTATAATGTGCTACGATGATAATCATATAAAATTATTAGTGTCAAGTTGAGTTGTAGTAAGATGACTTTATTAATAACCAAATATTCTTCGCACCCCCGTGCTTCGGAGGGTACGTTAAATTGTCGGTCCCGGTATTTCAATCGTTAGACCACATGGTCTTAAAAAATCCAGGGGTGGTCCCTAACCTTTTATTTTTAACTAACTCGAATTTACTTTACCAAATATCCTTAAATCTTTAATGTATAAAAATATGAGGTCGTTTTAAATGTTTGTGCTAAATCATAACACGTAAACAGATACCCATTTTAATTAAGCTTAATGTCATAATTATGAATAATAAACCCTTAATTCCTACGATGTTACATTTTATGTGTTTTTATATTACCTGTCAAGACCATTTGTAATAATTTTAATGGCCAGGACCCAGTGTAGAGTTTATTTAGATAATATTATATATATAGATAATTTAATGAATTTAAACACTTATTTTTAGGTTAATTTTATTCAACATTTGACTAGTATTTATAAAGGTAGTAAAATAACATTTTATTCTTTAGTTGGAAAAACAGCTATATGTTATTCAAAGCTTTTATGTTCAAAGACAATGCCGACTTAAGGCCCGTTCAGATATATCGGCTCGGATCTGAGACATAATTCAACGCTTTGCAATTAAATGAAGTTAATTACTTTATTTGAGTTGAATTTTAATATGAGAATCCGTACCAAGAAGAAAATTCCAATCTCACTCTCTAACTGTTTAATATCGAATTTAATTCAATGAGCCAACATGATGATGATGATAAATAGATAAAAATACGCTCTCCTCACAAGGTGTACTACCGAGGGGCACGCCAAAGTGACCAGAAAATATCTGGGTCACAATAATACCTACAAAGGGAGCTTCGACAGCATAAAAACAAACTATTCTCCGCCGCATACTTGTAACGGTATCATTTTCACTTGTAAACAAACGTGTACAACAACAAAAGACCTTTGGACAGCATTATCTTATCTCGGAACGTAGATACGTAGAATCTTTTCACATTTACACACAAGGGTTGCGAGCTGCGAGCTAAATCTAAAGCTAGAGTGTATCTGCAAAGCAAACATTGTACCTATTAGTATGTCGGGAACGTGTTACTCCAAGATAGCGCTTTTATTTCACCCACTGCCAGTGTTTTGAAATTTATCGCAGTACTAACGTACAAACGTACCAATGTTTCAATTTATAGATTGTGTTTCCGTATATACGCTCGCGTGTTTTGTCACTAAACCTTTTTGTGAAGCTAAATTAGTTTTTGGTAAACAGACCAATGTATCCCCTAGATGTAGGTTAGTATTGGAATTAAAACGGTCGGATTAAGTATATGAGGTAATCTGAATCGGTGTGTATAACTTTCATATAGTCCTAATAAAAATACGAAACTGACTTGTTGACTGTTCTAAAATTACCTAGAAGTCTTTACATTTCAGCCCCTCAGCACAACGACGGCGATGTTTGACAAGACATGATAATGATAAATACTGTGCTTTGATTGCCTAAGAAATATTCCACCAACCAACACTACGTATTTATCGAATCATATCTTGTGGAAAAAATCTCCAATATCAAATTTTTTCCACCCATCAACAATTTATCTCATCATGTCTGTCTTGTCTCCCACATTAAATGCTAAGAGGGTGTGGAATATTATAGTTCGTTACAGTACTAAAATTGAATAACATGCATAAATCAAGAGCACATCAAAACAATTACCTCTATAACATTTCATTATTACAATGCGCAGGGAATCAGTGAAAGCATGCCCGGATATTACGTCATTAACTTTTATAGTTCTATAACAATAAATGTGCATTCGTGTGGAAGAAAAATAATGTAAAAGCCACAAAATGGTGCTTTATAGTGCTGTAAATCGTAACTCATGTCAATCTGTATTCCTTGTAAGCATTTACTAATATTTGAGAAGCCAAGAGTTTGTGTCAGGCACTTTCACTACTAAAGTGCTTAGCCGTTTTTAAGAAAGCTTATTATTGAGATTGTTATAATCCTAGTTCAAACAAATTTCTATAATGAAATTCCTATGGGAACGGGTTCAATGCGCTAGTGAACCCAAGGGAAAATCTAAAAAACATAGCAATAAAAATGATGCATGTAGTTAACAACCTTAGGCACTGTAAACGATTCAAAAGTATTCAACATAATTGCAGTTTGTCATCTAGGAACAAACAACGCGTAGACATTGCAAACTAAAATTATCTGACAGGAGATTGTTCGAGCCAGCTTGTACAGTTTTGTCCCATCAGCATTTTCAGTACTTTACATTATATGCATTATTACATTGTATGTATGAGTATAAACAATGACTCGCTAGCTCAGTTATAATGATATCAGTTTTATGAATTTAATAAGATAAGTAATTTTTTAGCATCTTATCAATCTATTACTGTTACTTAAAAGTTGAATGCACCGTACGGTTTTAAGTCCGCGTTTAATTATAAACACGTATTTTAATTCAATGAAAGAATTCACTGTTGTTTCCAGTCGATCAACACTATGAGAACACGTACTCTTGCTAAAGTGTTGTCAGTTACTTACACCAAGTACTAACAATTGCTCGCTCGCAATTGTTCAGAGCACTAAATGAAAACGCAGTTTATAAACACCAGTTTACTTCAACAAAGTTTCTCGGCTAATATCCAACAAGTAATAGACAATAAGATCCTATTTTAATGAAGGAATGGAAACTTCAGCAACAACTTAAGAGGCGAAGAACTCTAGGCGGCTGGAATTTAAGATAACCGATCTCGGATAAAGCAATTAACCTTTCTGCAGCGCTCGTTCTAACTCTAATACTGAATAGTTTACTTTCAATTTATATTCATATTCATATTCATATTCATTTATTTTGCGAATAAAGGTACAATAAAGGTGTTACATTGTAAGTGAAGTTTCTCTTTATCCTGCCTCATATGTGAGGCGTGCAAATATTAAGGTAGGTACTTAAATCTAATTAAAATAATGTAACATGGCAATAAAATTGTGAACATTAGAACAAAGAAATTAAATAACAGTATGCACTCTATATAACTATCTAAATAATAATCTATCATAATAATAATCTAAATAACAAAAATAATTAAGTAAATAATAATTATTTCGCACTAGCTCTACTCATCCGTTAAATATTCATCAATACTATAATAACATTTGGTAATTAAAAGCTTTTTTAATTTATTTTTGAAGCTGACAATGTTCTGTTCTTGTATAATTGTGATAGGTAAGTTGTTATATATTCGAGGGGTCATTATAAATATACTATTGTTAAAAAGAGCAGTTCTATTATATTGATAAACATCTTGCAATTTCTAAACTATTTTGTGCAAAGCTTGATCCTTTTATTAGCAAAATAGTGCAATGGCTGCTTTATAAATAATTCAAAGCTCGTTTTGCACTTTATTAAAAGTTAATACGGGAAAACAATACTCCGATATCGTTTTCACCCTCGTCGATGGTAAAAGGGTTAGATGTGTCTGTGTTATTTTGGCTTTTCTGCGCATTCTTTGAGTGCGCACCGAGTCCGGCAGTTAGACTTAACACATTCAGTGCCGACGACTCGCCTGGCGAGTCGACTTAAATTTCGTTCATGTGCCAACGACTCGCCTGGCGAGTCAATGTTTTTCGCCAATATTTCCAAAATGCGTCCATATTTTCTACTGAAAACCAAAACGTATACTAAATAAACGCTGATATGAACATTTACACTGTGGCTCGTATATATGACTAGTTTTATAATTTAAGCGAGTCCATTTAAATTAGTATGCAGTGCCGGCGACTCGCCTGGCGAGTCCAAAATAATATTGGTGGCACCTCAGAAGGAATTAAAAAAATCATAGAAGCAGTGAAATTGAATCGGCAATCATGAAATTGACGTTGTTTTACATAGTTACGGGCGCATTGCAGAAGCGTTCTTAAATTTATTTAGCGCCTAAATATTTTTTTAAAAATGGAACGTCACAATCACAAAGTGTTCTATTTCGTGCCATATACGATAAATACAGTTACGAACGAACAGCTTTTGTTTAAACATGTATTAAACTATTCAAAAGTTCTTGTGCGAGCCGCCTTACATGTCCAAAATCACTCATTAACCTCTTTAAAGAAATAATTAGAAATGTGGAAGGAAACATTATGATAATTTGAAACCTATTTTGATGTAATTTAAACCTAAAAGCGGCAACATGGAGTCACGGAGGTGGAACGTAGATAGCAATGGCGGTCCTTTTATTTACCGAAACGATTGTTCTCTGTCGCCTTTCAAAACGGGAACCAACGGCAACCGGGACACATGCGGGTACTTGATAAAAACACATATTGAAAGCTGCGGGGAATTAAACAGAGTTGTGAATATCGAATATGTATATTATTTCATCAAAGCACTTTTTATAAACTACTAGCTGTGTCACGTTGTTTCACCCGTGGCGCACCCGTTCCCGTGGGAATTTCGGGATTTTTATTGCTCATTATCCTATTGCTGGGCAAGACAAATAAAAAAAATCATTAAAAGCCATTCAGCCAATAGTGTAACTAACACGACTTTTTATACATACATACAATACAACGTGAGAAATTCACTTTGTATATTAGACTAGCAGCGCCCCGCGGTTTTACCCGCGTTGTACCCGTTCCCGTAGGAATTTCGGGATGAAAAAAATAGCCTATAACCTTCCCGTTGAATGTGGCTATCTATTACAAAAAGAATTATTCAAATCGGTTCAGTAGTTTCTGAGATTAGCGCGTTTAAACAAACAAACAAACAAACAAACAAAACAAACTCTTCAGCTTTATAATATTAGTATAGATTATGAAACGACTACAATTGTATTTTACGGAATAAATCTGTTTCGAAAAATACAAACGAACATCATTTTTTAAATTGAAATGTTTGTATTGATAGTTCATAATAATTGCATGTTGGCCTGAGTAAGTATGTAAGTAGGTTAGTGGCCAACCCTCGTGTCGGAATTTATAGACCGCCTTTTTATAGACAGTCTAACGATTGAAACAACCGGGACCGACAGTTTAAGGTGACTTCCGAAGCACGGTAGCGCTCCGATAGAAATGTCACTATCGGCCACCCAACTAGGGGTCGAGCTGCACGTTGCTTAACAATCGCAATGAGCTTACATCCATAGGGATGTTGATGATAGCGTCAAACTACGCCACGAGCGCTACTGTAGTATGTAAACAAATATTTCAAAATACGTTCGAAATCAGTTTAAATCAATCATGACACATCAAGCTCAACATAGTTCAAAGAGTTTATTTCATTTGGTGGCCAAATGTTCATGAATAAAAGCTGTTAGTGTTAAATGGGGTCACAAAACTCAACAAATAAATCAAAATAAACGAACGTGATTTTTATACACATTTTCTACAATGTATAAATTAAAACTATAAAAGGGTATTCTGTTTATATTGTGAATAGCTATTGTATAAAACAGTGTTGTTAAAAGCTTTTGCCACCAATCGCTTTGGGTGGTAACAAGATCGTATTGGTGGAGAACTATACGGTTGACAATGTTTGGGGGAAACCTTTTGCCCAGCACCTTATTTTGCCAACCGCTCAGCTATTAAACCGATGGTATCTTGTCATCTAACTGAAACATCCTTGCATTCTTTACGTAAACAAATTGCCTTATTATCAAAATGTTAATGAGTTTGGATCTTAGAGAGAGAGAGAGAGAGGGAGATAGCGGACTAGGACCTAGCTATAGCCTGTCTCATTACATACCTCAAGTTTTATTACATTATTTTACTATTTTTTTCCTTTTTATGTGTTTTAAACATATTATCATCATCATCATAAATTTAAGAGCAAACATAGTATCAAATGTACATAAATGTATTCGTCATTAGGGATTATGCATGAAGGTTACATATTATAGTTTTTCTTATAGATCTTTAGTAATATATCATTTTTATTTGTTTTAAGCACTACACGATAATACCTATTTTATAAAAATTATGATATAATCAAATTATGTAAAACATCACAATTTAGAAAACTATGAGTGAACACCCAAAGATAACATTACCATATATCAGCAAAGGATATGTGGCGAAAAGAACTTTGTGTTCCAGGAAATAGAGTTGAAATGTAGTTTGCTTCCATGCGGATAGGGGAAGCGGCAGGTGCACTTGACAACACTACTTACTATCTGTTTACGATATATTTTACGCCTTTTAAAGTGAGTGCCGTCATAAGCCCGCCTAAAACGTCTACCAGTTGTGCCGCAGTGAATTGTGTTTACGCAGATTTATATTGCGAAGAATGGTGACACTTCAGAATACAATTCTAAAGGTTCTTTTATTTCAAATTCTAAAATTTAAATAAAATAACTTTTCTTTTCATGAAGAAAGGGATTTTAAGTTAAATTAGAGTGTTTATTTTAAATAAAGAGCTTAGAAATCTAAAGTACCCAGTAAATCAGTAAGAATGGGTTACCCACTCAGAGCGGTGCAAAGAGGCAAAGTGCTATTACAAGCTAAACCAGTGTAGCAGCTACACATTAGAGTTGGTAACAGCATTACCTTTAGTTAAAGCAGAAAATACATTTATAAACCTTATACAGACTGAACGATACCACATTAGACCACCATCGTCGCGCCATCAGCAGTGTGTATACAGTTGTTTAGATGGAAGATGGTGTTAACTAGGAGTCTACTTGGTTGCGCAACGAATTCGTTGTCACCCACTGGTCACAATGATGGTGTCCTAATGAGTTCAACCTCTTAAAACGCTTTTACTTACTTTCTAGGCAGCAGTATAGACGTGAAGATAATTTTGACTCTCGTGTGAACGGAGTTGGTGGCGAAGAGGTACCGGCACCTCCGATGAGGCGGGTACAGTCCAGGGTACCCTGGGCTGGCCAGCACGCACGAGCCCGCACCTCTGCAGGACACGTCTTGATAGAGCCAGTCGCAATCTGGTGACAACAAGGAATGTTACACTATTTTCTCTTGCGAAAGTTATAATGTGGACATATGTGGGCGATTTTCCACCTAAAGAAGATTCCTTTTGAAGAGGAAAACGGTGATTTCATTCCATTATTACCCCATCCCTAAACCCTTTTCCTCAATGAATGAAGTGGAGTAATCTTGAAAAATCAGTCACTATGGTTTGAATGTGAACGTCATAAGAAAAAATAGAATATAAATATGTTAGGAGACAGTATCGTATGGTCTTAAGGATAACCAGATAAACAGACCAATCGGCAAATTTTCAATAATATATTATTCAGTGCGATCTGAGTTTGTGTCAACAAATGACCTAACTCCATGAGTAACGCTAACTAGTGAAAACAAACCGTTTGTTAAGAGTAAAGCAAGCAGTCCACTCTACAAACACGCTCCGTTCGGAGTTTACTTAAGCCTTATTCAAATCCTTGTAGGAACGACCTTGCAGCATTGAATCTGAGCATTGAATAATATTTTAAATGCTATTTCATTTTAATATAAACAGAAAGTACCTAATATTATGCAAAGTTACTCGAAAACGTTATTACATTTTTAGGTTTTATGTACTTTTAGGACTCCATTTTATACATAGGTTTTCGCCCTGAAGTTTTACTCGTTCCCCTAGGAATCTATACTAATATTATAAAGCTGAAGAGTTTGTTTTGTTTGTTTGTTTGTTTGTTTGTTTGTTTGTTTGTTTAAACGCGCTAATCTCAGAAACTACTGAACCGATTTGAATAATTATTTCACTGTTAGATAGTCTATTTATCGAGGAAGGCTATAGGCTACATTTTATCCCGAAATTCCCACGGGAACGGGCACAACGCGGGTAAAACCGCGGGGCGCTGCTAGTATCAGGATAAAAAGGAGCATATGACCTTGCTGCTGAATGTGACTATGAATGATCGTTCAAGAGACTTTTTAAATTCCGACTAGTAAAAAGTAAAGTAAAGTATAAGTGAAATCAGTAATCCGATTAGTAATTCTGGAAATTTCTCTTTCACAAAACAATTGACAAAAGTCAGAAATATATATTCAGAAAACCATTACAACTAGGATAGCGATTACTTGGAAAGAAAGTTCATAATTTATTTTATACTCTGAAATATCTTCAGTAACGGGTAGAATGCGAGTAAAAAGGAATAAATACAAATTTTAATCATATACGAGCGTGTATCGATTTCATTCCGTGAACTCTATTAGACTCTATTAAGTATCGTCTTAATAATGCAAAGGGAATTCGGCTCTATTTAAGTGAGAATATTAGCTTAATTACAGCAAATCAGTTCAAAATTAATGAGTTATCATTAAGTAGAGGTGACCTCGTCCTACCCTTTAGAAACTAGACACCAATTTAATTAATGTTAGCTTTAAATATTTTTTTTCAGTCTAGACGAAATGGGTTTAGAAATTCTACAATGTTCTCAGAAAAGTAATCCATTCTTTAAATAATTGTCAGACTGATCCCTTATACGAAGCGTGTAGACACGATTATTTGTAACTCATTTTAATAATCAATATATGAGTATTTACTTTCAAGATAAAATACGCAAGATAATATTCTATGGTTTATTTTTTTTTAAATATTGAGATCATTGTAACGAAGTCTAGTTCGACAGAAATAGTCGTTTAATGTCATTAGGACGACTCAATAGTATATACATATTACGAAAACTATTTAAGATCGATCAAGATAAATTATTGGCTCCGGCTTATAAATGGCTCGTTTATCACGCACCTCACAAATATATATCACTAGCAGCGCCCCGCGGTTTTACCCGCGTTGTACCCGTTCCCGTAGGAATTTCGGGATGAAAAATAGCCTATAACCTTCCCGTTGAATGTGGCTATCTATTACAAAAAGAATTATTCAAATCGGTTCAGTAGTTTCTGAGATTAGCGCGTTTAAACAAACAAACAAACAAACAAAACAAACTCTTCAGCTTTATAATATTAGTATAGATTATTTGTAAAATAAAGGCAATAAATTTAGCTAGTTGAATCTCATTCAACGGTAAAAGCTTTTCTCTCTCTAAATACTTGTAAACTAAACACCTTCGTAACGTAAGGAGGAGTGGCGATAATTCAGTTCATCTATACTATAATAAAACTAGCTGTGCCCCGCGGTTTTACCCGCAGCGCCCCCGTTCCCGTGGGAATTTTGAGATTGTTATTCCTTATTTTTCTTATATAAAAACCTTGTCCTGACAATAAGGAACACATTAAAAAATGAATCATCCAATTTGGTGCAGTCGTTCCGAAGTTATGCGCTTAGTAACAGATTCAGCGATTCATTTTTATATTATAGACTAGAGTTTGACGTAGAGAGATTTTTTAAATTCTTTTATTTCTTTTATCTGATTTGAATAATTCTTTTTGCAATGGATAGCACATTCAACTTGAAGGTTTTAGGTTATTTTTCATCCCGACATTCTCAAGGGAACAGGCACAATGCGAGTCAATAAAGTATGACGGCTCAGCTTTTATTACGAACGGTTAGTTTTGCTTTAAAATAAATGGAATAAAAGAACCAAATAAAATGTAAAGTCGAATAAAATAAATCTAAAAAACATTTTATAAACATTGTCAATCCTAACTATGAGGGGTGTACAATAACATCCAACCAGTTACCAGGATAATTGGGGTAAATATCTTTCGCCGGACCGGCCGGGTAGTCGGGGACAGCTCGAGAATTTTAACAATTTCATAATAAGACTTGAATCGCGGCTCACTCGAGCGTTTGTCACAATTTATAGAAAATATATTTGAGAAAACGGTTCAAAATCGTCGGGTTATTTCACTGTGTTTATTGAATACTAAACAACGTTTTAATGAAATTCTTACAAAATATATAAATTGTTTAACTAGTAGGAAATTCACGAGTTATTCGATGCATTTTATGAGAATACGCTTTTATAATGTACAACTTATTTTCCGCCATGACTTTATGCGCACGACTTCCCATAGGAACCTTCCGTTTCGGGATAAAAGTATTTTATATCGCCTTCGGGTTCGTGAGGTATATGCGAAAAATGCCATCGATATGTTTGTATGTAGCCGATGAAAGGAACCTATCGAACGTTATTGCTCATTTTACAATTCAGTAAACAGATGTGGTAAACTTGGTGAACTTATTAAATGAGCCCGCCCGTGTTGTATTAAAGCGTGATAATCGCTTTATGAACACCACTGTACTGTACAGTACTGTCGAGTTCCTCTCGCAACAATATAAATTACTTATACTGGCACGCACATGTTGGTTATTGTCAGTGAAGGCGCGCCGTGAGTTTATTTACATAATAACAATTATTGTTGCCAGTACTATTTTGACAAGGGTCGTGTGTCCACCACACATGTGCCAGGCTCCAAAAGATTTCCGAAACAGTATTAGAAGGTTACAATACGTTCATATGCGTTTCTATTAAGGTATTGGTGTTGATATTTTATTAACTTTGTTCATGAAACAGTTAATACGGTGTAGTAGTTTATATTGTTTAGGTACAATGTTCCGACGTATATTAACTACTGGTTTTCATTATGCATTAGCCTGTAATGCCCTCACATCGCATTGAAGATAATCAGCACGGTGAGGACGCCTAGGCGTAAACACCAATGCTTGCCTAAGAGCATGGACGTGGAGCTAACACGTCACGACAACGTACCGTGCCACGTTACCGCACCGGTCTACGTTGACGACGTCGTGACGTGGAGATTGTGGACAGGCCTTTATGCGATCATAAGGCCGAACCATATTTAGACTATTTAATATAAATACCATACCTACATTATATTCCATAATAAAACAGGTTAATGTCATTTCCTTCTTGACAAGAGTCTAGCTAATTTTCATAACAATCTTCGATTTATACCTACCATAATGCTACAAATCTTACACTGAAAGTCAGAAAGGCTCATTAGCTGTGCATCATCATAGCGCGTAAGCGAGGCCCATATTTCTAAACGTATCACACTGTCAACCCGGAAAGCCTTCACATCCCTGATTTCAATCAGGGGCTGATTAATAGAAATTATTTGTCTCACCTGCCATCTTGTCAGTGTTGAAGTTATACCAAGTTATACTTATATGAAGGTGTGTTTAGATTAATGCTGTCATCGTGTTACAGTGCTCATTAGGTACATCAAGAATTATGAGCTCACCAAGATTTATACACTAATAAACCGTAGGCCTTATTGAGAAACCGTACTTTGTTAATACGACCTCAATTTGAAGTAAGCACGAGTCTCATAAGTATTTATAGATTAGTTCTTCCTTGAAACGGAAATTGGTGTTAATCAAGATTAGTAATTTCGATTTCCTACGATCACGAAATAGTAAACAGAATAAGTATACAGGGTGATTTCAGGGTCGTGATCCCAACCATTTTTTTCTGACTCAGTAAATAAATGATTGCGATGCTACCTGTATTTATTTTAATTTAAACAAAGATGATTCGTTATTTACGTATTTTTATTTAAAAATTATTATTGACTCAAAATGCGTGGTCACCCTACTTTTAATATTACTTGACATAAGTTTTCTTGGGAAATAGTAGGGTGACCATGATCTCGAATTATCGCAGTTTTTTTGCTGACTAAAATAAGTCGCTGGTGTACTGTTAGTCCTAACCTATCGTGACGCTTAGGAGAAAGTAAGTTAAGTGCTTCTTTCTTGCTCCACGACCCCGTAATCACCCTGTATGTGTGTAATAAATTTCTATGAAAACAAGTCTCCTACGACTCGATTTATTCGATCAAACATTACTGTAATTCGTTCCTTATTTTTAGTGAAAACCAGCGAAATCGCATTGGTATAGGGTCATTATGACATTTTTGACAAGTCAACTGATCAATCTATATAAACACACATACTAGTATATTCCAACATAGTTACTACTTCGGTTTTCAATAAAAAATATAACAAGAAAACGCTAAAGTCCCAAAGAATACCCAAGGAAAAGTTGGTATCGCGTTCACAAATACAGACAATATTTAAAACAAGAGCTGTAACGTTATCACGTCATTTCTAGACTTGAATTAATGCGAGGGTTACGTACAACACTAATGAGTTATTACTCAACTAAGATGCAGTTTCTAGTTTGCGTTCAGTTGTTGCTATCCTGCACAACTGACAGTTTCAGTTCGGAACTATTTGCGAACTGCCACCAATGTTTTGTTCAACGTGGATGTGACATCGCGATGATTTGTCCAACTATTTATAACCAAACTTCAAGTACTCTCTCTTCAATGTAAACAAGTTGGGATTGTAAAATTATGATATGATATAGTACGAGCAAATTTTGTAAAGAACTTTGAATAAAACTTTAACCTATTTTCATTTACAAATAACGCTAAGGTCCCGTTCATAGAGAAACCCAAATTCAAATTAACGTGCTATGGTAATTTACGACAAAGTTCAAGTAGACGCGTGATCACGCGCGTCTTATTCTCATACATTATTGCTGCACACCGCGACGCGCCGCGGCACGCCAGCGTCTCCGTAATGAGGCCTAATTTACCTAATTAATATTTAGCGTGAAATCGACTTAAAGTAGGTATTATGAGCAAAAACATTAATTAAATTTCTACTGTTGCTGGAAATCTCATTACAATATAGGCTCATTTGACGGACTTCCACGCTAGTGAGCGCCTATTAACGAAGTATAAATGGTAAATCGGATCCCGAAGCTTGCACGTTACGTCACAATCCCGCAAATAAATTAAATTACTCGACTGAATATTGAATGGTGACATTATTAAGTTGCATTACTGGCTTGTGTGTAAGGCGTAAAGTATACCTTTAATTAACGTTGCTTATTACATAACTCATAACTTAATTGAACATTTAATTTAAAAAACTTTCCATAAACTTAACTTTAAATTGGTTGCTACAAACATTTACAAGTACCCACATCTCAGGTACTTAATTAATGAAAAACTACTCTTCAAATGACCTTCCTTCTAACGAATACATTACTTATAGCAATAATCAATAAAACAGCTGTGAACTCAAGACACAAAAAAATTAAAACTATTCAAATACAAAATTTAAAGAGGCGTTATTCATTAGGCAATTTCGGTTGAGATCAAAGTCAAGTAAAATGTCGCGCCAAGTACAAAGTACAAAGTGGAGTGGATGAAGCAATAGTTGTTGTGTTACCTGTGTGGGGGATGCGCGAGCCGCCTCGGGGGTGGAACCCAACCCCCTGCGTGTTGCTCAAAGATGTGAAACTGAAGAACGCCAGGAATTGAGACCGCACCGTCTTCTCTGTTATCCTGTTAACAAGTTCATGTTTTCGTCAGTGGTTAAGCTTATAACTTTATATTATAAGGCCTAGGTCACACTTGTAGATTTATAACCTTTAAGACTTTTTTTGACCATCAAACACCGAAGGAGGAGGTTCTCAATTCGGTCGGTATTTTTTTTCTAACATACAACTCATACAACTTCCATCAACGCCTTTTTAGGGCCATCTCTCTCCAGAATCCCCGAAGAATTTAGTTTGTTCCGCGTTTGAATTAGGTCAAATGTCAATTTAATAGATACGTATTAAATAGTAGGTCCTTTATAATATAGTAAACGCACTCTTTATAAAAAAAGTTTTAGTCCTCGTCCAAACTAATGTTTCTCTGCTAACTTCGAAATCACGCGATGGATTTTGTTTTACGGAAAGTTTATGTACATATAAGTAGCTTTAAAAGAGAAGAAAACTATCCTTAACTATCCTAAACAGGTCTAGAGGTATGTTTGATACGCTAACTAAGCAGTGTGGCATTCTAACATAGAAATAATAATTACAATTAACATTGTATCGTTGCAAAGTTTTCATCAATGGACGTTACTATAAAATAACAATAAAATAACGAAATGTGCAACGTCAGTTAGTCATGTAGAGCACCTACATGACTAACTGACGTTGCACATTTCGTTATATTGGCGTGTGAGATGGTGAAACTCGAATCGAGCATTAGCGGTGGCCTTTGTTCCATTTTAGAGACTCCAACATAAACGACACGAATGCAAGTGCAAATGGAAATAAATTGTGATGCCTCGCGCCGCAGTGTCACCCCGGATATAATGCCCAGTCGGGCGCCAGCCGTCCTCATTAACAAACTAAAACGTAATTAATTATACCGTACATTGTGCCCGGATTCGTACCGCAAAATGACTAGCTCCAATCGCTTTTAACGAACTCTATAAAGATCAATTCATCAGCGCGATACTAGATTAGTTAGCGTACACACTCTGAATATAACTCAAATTATGTTTGCGCTAGAATCAATGCGTATCATCCTCTATGTCAAAAGTTTTGATCGATTAATTTATTTTCAGCCACGCGTTGATTTATGGATGAAATTACGAAGTAACAAAAAGCGTGTAGCGAATAATGGCGGCTTGGCGTGTTGTTAATTGATGGAAACTTACCTAAACTCTAATGTCGATGCTCCATGATCCGCGAAGAGTACGACAGGGGGTGTGTACCTCTCGTTAGCACCACACAGTCGCATCTCAGCGGCGCCATCACTCGGGACTGCACTCACGCTGCCCAGTTGTAACCATCCTCCCACGCAACTGATCCAACACACAAAATCAACGGCCCGAGTCAATATCAAACATGTTCCGAGATAAGAACCTTCTCGTCAGTAAACCAAGTAGATCGCAAGATTCAATGACATGGGTTGATAGCAATATTGTATGAAAAATTACTTTCTATCTTACATCTGTGAAAAAGTCAACCCCTAAAGTAAATATACATAGCGGTATGATTATATCGGGCGGCTCGGCCGCGGTGAATCCAAAGAAGACTCGCCCAATATTCAATTTGACGGGACATTGATCATAGTTGCGTATGACGAACCCCCATCGAACCCAATACTTTTCCGCCATTACGACCGATCTGTCTTTCGTGTTAGTTTTCCATTTCCAACATTTGCATTTTTATTATTGATGTGTGCGGAGAAAACTTCTTAAAGGCACATAAATCTTAAAGCTTCTTATAGTATCAGTGAGCCGTATACTGAATAGAATAAATCAGAGGCATCTAGAATGTTTATTGGGTTCGAAATGGTGTCGGGACATCGCATATCATGGTGAGTATGCAAAAGGGCGTTTATGTACTTAGGCATACACATCATTCATGTGATATTCAAGTCAAAACACCAAAGTACCTCGTTCCATTGAATCTTCCGACGGAAACCAGCCTATAGAGCTGAACTTCCACCCTCTGGCCTGCATCGGGCTGCAGGAAGTAGGAACAAGAGCCTGGTCCTTCAATAGAAGGCGACTTAATTTGTCCGAAAGTCTTTCCAGACTTATTCTTGAGTATTCTAGAGTCGATGGTGATGTTGCACACTGAAACAATCGTAACTTTGTAGTTCGAAGTATTATAAAATCATAATATTAGTACATTGTCAATGGTAACAAGAGTATGATATATCTATATATATATATATATATATAAAAGAAAGTCGTGTTTGTTACACTATTTATAACTCGAGAACGGCTGAACCGATTTGGATGAAAATTGGTGGGGAGGTAGCTTAGAACCAGGAGACGGATATAGGATACTATTTATCCCGTATTTCCTACGGGAACGGGTGCGCTGTGGGTGAAACCGCGGGGCACAGCTAGTTGATAATAAATAAATAATAAAAATCTATTACGATTTAAATACAAACTTGGTCGGTTTTCTCCGACCGAAATGTAGAAGTATCGTATTGATTGAGTAACATGTTTCAAATGTAGAATACGTCGATCACAATCCAACAATAAAAAGAATAAGTTAAGCTAAATAAATAAGTATAAGTACTTTGAATCACAACAAAAGACGCCAGAGGGGTCAATAAAAAATCAGCTTAGCTTCGCTTCTAAAACGAGATTTTAGATCTCTCTGGACGGGCTATTGTAGAGGTTTGATAGAGGAAAAGGGTTTGTAATGGTACATTACGTACTGAAAAAAGGTAAGTGTTTCCTTGTTTCGATATGTACTTGTAGACAAGTAGATATACGTCGTACGATATGTTCAGAACAAACGTTATCGTGGTTTATTTACGTTGATATTCTGATACGAAGTCCAAATACAAGTAACAAGTCATTCCTTATATATGCAAACGAATACGAGTAACTGGGTAAATAATAAAATTATTCATTATAGCAGCGCCCCGCGGTTTTACCCGCGTTGTACCTGCTAGTCGCTGCTAGTCTCTACTAGCAGTGTTTTATGTTTTTACGCGCTAATTTCACAAAATACCAACTCAATTCTTTTTGTTATAGATAGCTCACATTCACTGGAAAGGCGACCTGATTACTCGAAAAGTAAGATGATTCCGTGTTTCGGAGGGCACGTCGGTCCCGGTTACTTTCTACGGATAGTAGTGGTTACTTGAGCCATGGCAGAGGCCTTTGGCGGTTCAATAACTCAGACACCAGGATTGGTCAGGTTGGACATCCACTCAATGAAGAAGACTGGAAAGGTAAGCCTAACAACGTGGGCACAACCGCAAGGCACTACCAGTCAGTTTATTTTCAGGATTGATATGAAGAAATAGATGCTAGTACGATATTACGATATTATAATTACGCAATGTCAACGTTCTTGACTAATTTGCAAACAGCTATAAATGACAACAATGCGAGTCTGCTAACTAGGTATAATAATCAACAATCGAAATTGCTATTTACTCATTCTGTCAATATGATACGAATCTAAATTATTGTAAACATGTTTGTAATATGATAGCTGAGAAATCATCTACTTATCTACATTTATTTATATAAGACTAGCTGCGCCCCGCGATGCTACCTGCGTTGTACCCGTTCCCGCAGGGATTTCGGTATAAAATGTATCCCATATGTTATTCTAATGTATAACCTATATTACTGTAAAGTTTCATCCAAATCCGTTCAGTAGTTTTTGCGTGAAAGAGCAACAAACATACGTCCATCCATACATACATCCATCCATCCTCACAAACTTTCGCGGATTCAGTCTTCATGTTGCATGTAAAACAAAGGAACACTCATGCGCGTAGTAGGTATACATACAATTTCATACAAGAAGCATTTAGTCAGACCACTAAAAACGCCTAAATTGAACGGGCCCTTAGTGCTTACGCATGCAACGATACATCCTAATAAGCTTTAAACTTTACATTTCTTCGTACTTTCACATACAAAATATCATTATGTATTAATATGGAAGTTTCAAAATGACAAAATGTCATTCATGCCTTACATTTTCATCGACGCTACACATACGTACTTTCAAAGAAAACTTCAAGACTTTTTTTATAAGATACTCACTATTGGCGCAGTATTGTTCAAGTCCGCACTGCGCACAGCGCGTGGGCGCGACATCGCCGCACGCGCACGCGCCGTCGCGCACGCAGCACGCGCAGTCGTTACCGACGCCGCCGGCGCACGCGCACCCCGACGATGACTGCGTCCAGAGGTCCACCTGACCTGCCACCACGTTATTAATTGTTTATTTGGAGGTGAAAAAGAACCTACCCAAATATAATTTAATATTGCCTATATTATGCTACGTCTAAATTATGTAGGTACTCGCTATAAAGACTAAGTTCATCGTGCTACATTTAAATCTATCATCATATATTTAAGTTCAGGTGGTTCGGCTTGCAATGTCCCTGCCGATATCATTACCCACGGATTAATTAAACTTATAACAAACAGTGTCGTAAACATCACAGCACCATTAAATACTTACTACTGCCATCCAAGAAAATGGGAGTCCAAGCGATCTGCGCTGTGGCAGCGGCGCAGGCGGCGGCCAGCAGCAGCAGCGCGAGCGGGCGCCGCATGGTCGCGGGGCTCACCGCGCGCGGGGCCCCCTCGGCCGCCTCGACCGCCCCTCGCGCCCCCCTCCGCGCCTCCTTCGCATTGGCACTCACCGACCCACCTCCGTTAAACTCACGATACACATCACTGCGCGAACCTAAAGCCCCTTTACTGTTATTACACCACCTAGTTTATTGCGGTTTTATTACAAATCTCTTCGGTCATACTTTTTCTAGTCGATTGAGTCACACAATCCGTTTGAACGATTGTTTGTCTGCAACAAATTATATATTGTAGATACCAAAATAGACGGAAAGTAAAATAAATCAAAATTAAAAATACTAACTCAGATGCTCCAGAAAACGTAGAAAATAAATGAAAACCAGCCCTCAATTATTGTATGATACACTCATATATCGAGTTTTCAAATTGTTGCTCTACCTAAAGACAGTGTCAAAAATATTAGGGAAGTACTAAATAAAATAAAACAATATAAAATTGACGATACAAAATATTTTAATAACAAGACTACGATTTTTTTACGACCAAACGTTCACAAATTTATTTTTCATTACTATGAAGCCAACGTCTGTACTAATATCGGAAATAACAACAGCTCTTCGGTGGTAATAGAGGTCTGGGACATTCATAATTTTTGATTTGGTAGTTAGGAGTGGAGGCGCAGGGTTGGCAGGAGATACATTGATCGTTGTAATCGAAACTCTGATCGTAGCACTCGCCGTACTCAGGAGGTTGACAAGGAAGCAGGTCATGAAACCCATTGGTATGTGGCTTCTTACGCTCAATATGGAAGCAAAAATTACCCTGTCGAACAAAAAAGAAACTCTGCAACTTGCTCCTTTGATTGACATTAAATTAATTTGTATTACTAAAGAGCGGCATTAAAATCTCTTTATTTGCATAAGAAGCTTCCAAACTCGAATTCCATAAATTAATTAACTTTCAGGTAAAAAACGGAGATCGTAAGTCGTAATTCCTATCCAGAAAGTTTTGAGTTGCGGATAATAACTGCGCTCTGTTAATTACCCCGGGCTCGAGAGGATTATAAACGTAAAATTTTGTTAGGGAGTGCTATTTTGCTATTGATAAATTAGCCAGGTATATAATATGGGATAAATAAAACAATACTCGCCAACGGAAACGTGACAAAACTATGTTGGTGGGGAATATCAGAAATAAGCGCTTAGTCAGGAAAGGAAAGCTCAGACCAGAGCTTAAAGAAGGCTGAGGATTATAAGGTCCGCTGTCGGGGAGAGTATTTCTTGAGCCCTGTGGCAAATAAATCCCATCTGAACCCTCTGCGCGTTCGCCAAATAAACATTACGGTCCGGCATGAGGCGCCGCGATCGATGTCAAAAATATACCAAACAACCTTTCCCCAAATAACATCTAATCTTACGTAATTTACCCAAAAATGGGCCGTGCGCCTATTCAATTAAAATCTAATAGTGTCATTTACTTTTTCCAGAATATTTTACTTGTGCGGCGTAACAAATAAACATACTTAGCTCTCGGTGTTCGACATGACATTTTCCAAATGTTGGAGAAATTGATATTTTAAGTACATATAAGCTTAATTTGTAAAACTGCAGTAAAAATGAGCAAAAGTAATGAAAACTTCATGTTTTAATCATATTCCCGATTGAGGTTGGTAGTCAAAGTCAAATTCCTTTTCTAGTAATAAAATTGAATTTCTTAAGAGCGTCAACGGTCGCAGTGTGCACCGATTATTCGACTTTTTACTTAGCTTCGAAGGATATTGCGTGGGAACCAATTCAGGTGGCGTTTGTCGATTTCAAACCTTATATTAATTTTTCAATAGTTTCCTATCCTACCTACCTTTCCTGTCTGGCTAGATTGTTTTTTTAACTGACTAAAGGGGCATAAAATAAAAGTCAAAGAGAAAGTTGCATTAAGACCTTATGGCACATTTAATACATGATAATAAGATCTTGTATAATAATAAAGGTAGTTAATCAAACATGTACAATACCCGATCATCTTCACAGTGGAAGCGATGCTCTTCGTTTTCGCTATCTTTGCGGTACGACGACTCAATGAAAGGTTTAGTCGGTTTGCGTTGACCTACGGCCACTTCGCAAGCTCTCCGCATCAATACAGTGGGCTGATTCTGGAAGAGACGAATTTTTCGTCAATCATCAATTACAATACATACTAAGCAAATGGGATTGTTTCTTTGTATACCACCAACGATCTTAACAGTTACACAGTTCCTAAGGTTAACAGAAGTGAAATGAAACAGTAAGTATGATACAAGTCACTAGCGACTTTATATTCTTAATTGGCAAAACTTCATACCCATAGTTAATATCGACATTGATATGTGTTCTGGCTATTTAGTCATCTAGTATCTCTTCAAGCTTGACCACAATTGGTTTCTTTTTCAGTAAACAACAGTTGAGAGCGGGCGAAGAGCAAGGTGGCACTTTGACTGGGTCAAACACTTTAACTGGTTGTTTACAAACTCTGCAGTCAATCTCAATATCTCGGGGACATCGAGTCAGGAAATTAGTAGTTCCGAGATTCTTCGAGTGCTCCATATCTTGCATACCGTTGCGCTTGAAGGCAGTAACGGGTAACTGACGGACCTGCAACCCACCAGACGTTAAGTGCCACCTTCCTCTTTCAAACATTACCGAAGTTTAACCACGATTTTTAAGTTTGACTCGCTGCCATGAATTTTTTATAATATTAAAATGTACGCACCAATTAACGAAGATTTTATCTCTTAGGCGCTATGGCAGCGAGTTTCTTCATTGGTTTTATAGGAATATATAGCGGTTCATTGCTCCACGTTGCTGAATGCCAACACTTCCGAATATACGAAATGCCGCCACCCTCTACGAACTTTTGATCTTGAAGGCCGTTCCGCTTTAACGTAGACGATGATAAAAGCTTTACCTGCCAGATATTCTTTAATTTTACATTAACTCAATTATACTTATACGAAAACATTCAAAAGGACGGCATATTTTAGCTAGGTACACGGCTTTGGTTTTTTCTTCTTCACTGGCCACATTTCGTCGGTAACTTTGGCATGTATCGTTCGTAAAGGTTCAACGGCAGTGTGTACGCAGCACCCTTCACGGGTCTGGCGACAGCACAGCATTCTTATTGCGGCTCTATAGCCATAAACCTGATCCTGTATCCCGTTGCGGCGGTACGCGGACGTTGGGAGCCTACCGTGTTTCAACGGAACGTACCGTTCCTGAAACCAACAAATATCATTCGATCACTCACTATCTCAAGATAATGTTCCTTCATTGTAAAATTATCACTATAAAACGGTGACCTAGGAAAGGGTATTGGTTTCAGAATACGGTATTGCCTTGAATCTGTATTGAGTAGAATTATGATTTTTTAAACTACGCAGTTTATTTGATGTTTTTATTTAAGTTTTACTGAAATATATTTCTCTGCTATAGAGTGTTTCCGTTCATCTCAAGAAAGCAAGCTCCTCCGCGATTTACTTAACTTTATGTGCGTTTTGTATGAGAGTTTTAGCTACATAGCTCATGTAAAGTGATAACTCGAGCAGGGTATATTATTTGCAATTTTACGTATTAGTGCGGTGTTATCCATGTTAGTATTCGTCCTGGGTAACTCACTTCAGTGGGTTCTATTATTCAACGTTACCTTCCGTGTAACATAATATATTGAGACAGCCAAGAAGTTGTCAAGAAAATGTCTCAAACGTTCCAAAAGGTACCAATAGCATTATACAATAAGTACAAAAAAACATCGACCACACTCACAATTCGGCCATCTTCATATCTGTAGCATGGGATGACGTATTTGGTGCGAACTGGTTCGCAGACTGGCTCGCAACATCGTGCCCTGGAGTGCCGCGGCTCAGAAGGGGACCGATCTTTCCGCTGGTGAGAGGTCCGTTCTTTGGGACGCTCTCTGGTTACGTACACTCTTCGGCAGCAAGGTTCAGGATCAGGACTTTTTGGTCTTGCAGGAGGTCTCTCACAACAGTATACCACCTCCTTGGGACATCGCGGTAGGCAAGGGTAGCAGGCCGGAATTTCCTCACAGTGCGGGTAGCAAGGAGCGACAAACATTGGAGTTACAGCATATTCACCACAATCATCTGAATAGCCAGACGCCATATTAATACTTTAATTGTATTTTTGTTGATTTTTCATCTGAATGTTTAATTTTGAATTAAACAGAAAATTTTGGATTTACTTTTTCACTTCTAATTTTGATGTGTCATGTTTTTCAGAATAATTTTATATCATGACTTTTGTGGTTTATGTTTCTTTTTTGTTTCTTTTTTTTAACAGGCTATTTGTCAAAAAAAGGTTTATCTGTTTAATAATTGAGGTTGACTTAAATCTAAAATGCAAAAAAAAACTTTTCTACTTCATTCTTCAAAAACTTTTCTACTTCAAAAATGGATTTAATCTCAGGATTTAATATACAAACATTAAATCCATGGTTATATATAATAAAGTACACGTCAATATAATAACGGTATCAGCGGTTTTCGTCCGCCTAGAGACTTGTATAGCAATAACTATTTCTTTGAACAAGAATAAGAACTATTTTTTAACAAAAAGTACTTAAAAAGCCTCTTATTATTTCTCAGATGCTGTAAAGCTATAACATAAAAGCATACTTTGTAGACCTTAGGCTTGGCAAATCAAACATTGGAACTGTAGCCACGTTCTCGCAAATATTCGATGGCGCCTCCTTGTCGCCCCCGAGTTGGAAATGCAATTTTCCCAATGCAAATCGAACGCCCCCAGACAGATTTAATGCCTTTCACTCGCCCAGTTCCGTTCATCATTTCCGCCGAAGATTGAAGGTGGCCGCGCTCCTAACTCGTGAAATGTTACGAGTGTATCGAATATTCTTGTGCAATATTTCAAGAATACTTTGGAACTTTGAGGTCAATGACTCAATTATGGGTTGTAGATCAACAATTAAAGTGATGTGGTCTTTTTTGACGTTTTGAGTCCGAGGATACTCCGAGTCTTTTACCATATACTGAGATTCAAGTCGGTGCTTCACTAAATGAAACCTAGCATCTGGTAGATTGGTGATCAATCTACACTAAACAATCTCCTTAAAGATTAATGGTTTATTGGATATTTCAAACCAAACAGAAACCTCCAAAACCGTTTAATTATTTGAGCTGATTTTAATCTAAATATAATTAGGTACCTACCTATCACCTATAGTTAAAGGTAGTTTGTATTTATTTAGTTGATAAGTTACCTAATATAATGTATACTAATATACTTATTAAAGCTGTAATGTATTTTTTTTGTTTGAACGCGCTAATCTCAGAAACTACCAATCCAATTTAATTATTCTCTTTTAATCGATATTTTTCCGAAATTCTCACGGGAGCGGGCAGAACCACGAGGCGCTGCTAGTGTAGTTATATGCCTTTTTTGGAAATTAACCTAACAAGTGATTATTCGAGTGTATGATGTGTAATATGAAGTTAATATCGATAACACTTATCTAAAATAGGTACGTCGGTATTCTGGAAATGTTTGTTACTTCCATTCGATTTGGCCTTTTGAAAGTGTTCCATGAAATGAAGTCGATGCCGATATGGTGATATCATTGTGTTTCTCGAATATATCGTAATAAGTACGTATTTAGCGAACGAAGATTTCGAAATCACTGTCCCTATTTTGAAACGATAGATAAATAATTTGATAATAAACATTTGTTACATAAAATAAAGCACAAAATGCAATGTTAAAGCACAGTTAACGTAAAAATAATATTAAAAAACAAATTCATATAACATTTCCATAAACCTTTGGGTGGGGTTATTTACGAAGAAAACATGATTTCAACAGAGTAAAGTGGAACATGAAAGCGTGTAAGAACGTATTTATTTACGATGGTACTTTTTGTCAATAGAGAAGAGACTTGGGTTCATTTGGGTGATTTATGACCCTTCCCACAAAGAGGGATTTGTACCTATATGTATTTATTTATCGAAACCAAATAAATTCTACCGTTTGTATGAAATAAGCACATAATATTGTATTCCTTTGTAGCATTGTTGGTTTTCAATTGAATCAAATAACAGTTTTGAAAATATTTTTCAGGATGTTTTGGGTTTGAATTGTGTTATTCCGTGGATTTTTCGTTTGTGAACGTGTTTTCATTTAAATTTACGTATTATTTGTCCTGTGAAAGCTTTCGAAATATGGAAGTAATTGCAAATAAAAATACCGACGTTAATTTTACATTTACCTTAACAATTGTTTTACATTACATTTACAATTATTTAACATTATATTTTAAAGTATTATACTAATAATATTTCATTAAATAAATAGATAGAATACAATTATTTTATTCCGTATGAGTTCTAAGAATTTTTTTATTAATTCCTTCCTTTTTAAAATCCGTTCAATTAAAGAGATTACCGTGGTCATACAGACAATGTTTGATACTCTAAAATATTATCCTCCTTTTTGTGCAATTGAGTAAGAAGATACGGTACGACAACTGCTTACATTTTATGTGTCGCTCTTTACTACCGTTATAGAATCCGACGCCACGGTAAAATAATATGGCATCTGTTTAAAAAAGACGTAAATCCTATCATTTTTCATATCAATACATAACACATATCGTATAGTATATTTTAGGGAAAAGCTGTACTGAACTAGTTTCCGTAGATTTCATTAAGCTATAGCTCGTTGTGTATTGTTGATCGAAGTATAGCACGGAAGAACGAAGCACTTACTCTTTATTTCGTGAGCTATGCTATAGCATTTTTTTTAAGAACACAAAACGATGTTATGTTGTGCAACTGTTAAAAGTGTGAAAATCTTTTTTCATAAAACACATTCTTGCTTGTTATGAAAAACTGGCCGTATTTTAACCCGCGTTGTGCCCGTTCCTGTGGAAATTTCGGGATGAAAAATGGCCTGTAACCTTTCCGTTGAATGAAGCTATCCATTATAAAAATAATTATTGAAATCGGATGGGTAGTCTCCGAGATTAGCGCGTTCAAACAAACAAATCAATAAAACAAACTCTTCAGCTTTATTAAATTAGTATAGATACTATATAGTGTGGATGGAGACTATCACCATGATGATATTGCGTCCAAATTAATACTTATATATTTTATTGCGTCGCCTTGGACCTATATAAATAGCTCACATAACAAGGCTCCATAAAATAGAGCAATAAATCGGAGTCAATAATAAGTACCTGCTGTTTATTTATATGACGAAATAATGTTCGTACCGAATCGAGCTTGGTTTCAAAGGAAGGAAGCAACAGCGTACAAGTTTATGTCCATAGACATCAAAGAAATAGTAGGAAATATAAATTGTATGAGCATAGAAACCGATACAGTTACTACGGAGGATGTCATTTGTCAATAGGGGGTTTAGAGACCATTTTATAGTATCACGTTTGCTTTTGAGGATTGCGGGCGAGTTGTGACCTGAACTAACTCAAGACTTTTATACACACCTCCGCGACTATAACGAACTATTCAAAAGGAAATGACACCTCGGATTTATGAAAGAACCATTATTCGACACATGCTTGCTTTAGATTTCAACACCGTGATATTTTTAAATTCAAATGTAATTTTTCAAAGGGTTTCTTGTACCTACTACGTATTACTTTTACCATGTATTCAGCATTATGTGTGTCTGGAGATAATCACAATCACGACCCGGAGTAGACTTAATAACTAGGGGATCGTTACCAAAAAAGATCAAATATAGGAAGAAAATAAAGGATATTTTCATTACAAACCCGAGCCCGCAGTCCGAAAGGGCAAAATGGACCGCATTTAATATTTGATAGCGAGTCCCTATCTGTGCATCAATAAAGGGACTGTCAGGCGGGTACTCGGAGTTTTATTAAGAGCTTTTTTCCATTGTTTTACGTTCTTTAATTGAGTGCTTTTGTGTTGAATATTAATTCAATTTTTATCAAATTTACAGCTCATCATGGCTTATTTAAATACTTGATGGTAAAAGCTTTACCATCCCTCTGAATGAGCTCCGAATGGAGTCCTCGTCGAGGGAGTTTTATTAACAGTTAATTACCTAATGACAGTCAGTTTTCTCCGAGAAATATTTGCTGATATTATGTAACTAACTTTCCTCCCCCCTCGGGATGGCGTCAGCAAAGAAACTTGTCTAATAACACTCGTAATGAAATGAGTAACATTGAAGATGATTAAGAAATACAGTCTTGATAGATACTAGAGATACGAATCGATTGATACAGTTACTCGAATCGAATCGGTTTACAGTTGAGCTCGGTGCAAAGTTTAACATTTAAAATCTTCATTTAATTTTTTTCTGTACAAACATTTTAGGACTACCCATTTTTTTGTTCATAAAGGTATTAACGTATGTATGAGTTATAAAACAATGGGTTTTGGTAGAAAGCCGAAAAACGTGGTACCGCATAATGTAGAATTAACATTTTATATGACCTTGTTTTTAAACCATTCAGACAATGTAAGTTGGAGCATATTTTGTTAGTTAAGTGGTGTACTTTAAAAATCATTGTTGGCGAATGTTGTTATTAAGTTAAAGGATAGTGCTCTAAGTGTTTATGTTCTCAAGTTAGAGTAGGTTTCAAGTTCTCAGTGTACCTTTGAAGATAGTTACGTAAGATATTCATAAACTACACTACACCACTAAACATTTTAGTATCCCAGATCGTACTGAATTAGTTAGCAGAATGAACACTCCGTCGTCTTCAATTAATAAGAAAACTGTCTGGTTTCGACTTCCGAATACAATCTGCTATGAAACAACTTGAAGTTTCGAACCTAATTAAAAATACAGAGAATAAAATAATTAAAATAACCTAAGTAAAACATAAGTAAACATAAATTTTAAAGTTAATAAACAAAATACAAAGTTCGTTGGTTGCTGAAAGAACTTTTTGAATTTTAAATTATTTCCTTAGCCTTACTTTATCTTGTTTGAATAAGCTGGTTGTGATTGTTCGTCTAACTTGACTTCCGTGGATCGTTGAGTAAATCTTTCAGTATCTTTTTGTGTGAAAAGAGGCAAATAATAGGGGAAATATAGTGCTATTGGCATAGACCAAATTACTACTTTTAATAGTACTATTCTATAAAGGCTGGTTTACACGTATTAAGTTGATAAGTAGTTAACTAAATTTTAACTTAATTTTAAGTGACTTATATTTAAGTAGATGTCCATACGCATTTAGTAGTTAAGCTCTTTAGTTAACTCAAGATGGACGACCAACAACGCAAAGAAGTCAAATTTTGGTGTTAAAGAAGTTGAAACAAAAACTTCTTTAACACCAAAATTTGCAATCGCCATGGCTGACGCTATAGCGGAAAGACGATGTTGTTTTGCTTGCTTATTTCTGTAATTTAAGCTTTTAATATTCCATAAACTATCGTCCTTTATGTATTCTTCTATGAACTTTATTGTCGTGTCTTCCGTCCACTTCGACATTTTCGAAAGATTTTTATTTATAAATTAAGTAGGAACTACGTTGCAATCACTCCGCCAGCTTATGCTTTTCACTTAAATTTAACTAAATTGTGCCTGTCCAAACGTGTCAAGTGACAAGCCCCGCCCACCAACTTAACAGAAAAGTAGAAAAAATTCTATTGTCTTGTTTTAGTTGTCAACTAAATTTTAACTTGCAACTTGCTACTAAATTGTGTGTTTACACGCAATTAATCACTTAAAATTAAGTTAAAATTTAGTTAACTACTTATCAACTTAATACGTGTAAACCAGCCTTAAGTATAGTATTAGCCTGTAATGTCCCATTGCTTGGCAAAAGCCGTTCATCTCACTGAAGCTATCAGTACAGCGAGGTGCATTAGGTGTAAACACCACGCTGTCTTAGTGTTGTTTGGTGATCTCGAACCCATGTCATGTTTGAAAAGTAGAAAACATACTTTCACTCGAGTTGATCACGGCATTTGAATCTAGGACCTCGGTCTTGGTAGGCGAGTGCACATGCCAATAGACTTCCGAGGCGAGATACTCGTACCTTTTCGTTTTATACTAGTTAAAACTATTTATATCTAAGTAGACATATCCATTTTTTACAAGTTTCGTAAAATACAGAAAGTTTTTAAACTTATCTTTAAGATTCTCGACATGGAAAGGAAATGTCGGCAAGTAAAAGATTTATGTGTTCCGTGAAAAGGGTTTCAAGATGTAATTATTGTCATTTCTTTGTTCGTTAGCTCATTGGTATTTTTCCGTTAGATTCAATGTATTCAGAGATTCCACATTTTAAAATTTCTGGTAACCAGTATTCTGAATACCTATTTTCAAAAATTTTATATCGCCAAAGGTTTTGAAATCAGAATTCATTTCTGGAAAAATACCTTGCGGCACCACCGGAGTCTGGTACGTTTTTCAAATAAAACTGAATATACGTACAATAGGAATTTGCCGACAAGCCATATGGAAAGGGACAATAGAAAATTCAAACGAATCGAAGTCCGCTTCGGTCTGAGTTACCACCAGAATTCCTAAAAACTGTGTTCAGAGCTGGCGCGGCCTCTAGCCTCAAGCCTTGTCATTAGACCGTGAAAATAAATCCCAAATAACGGGGAAAATTCAACAAACATTTTGTCAAATAAGAGCTATTTTATTGTAACAGTAACTGTATTAGCATGTGTGAGGCATTTGTACCTATTTGAAACCATGTTTCTAATGGTTTTAGGGAAACTATGTTTTAAAAATTTAATCACAATTAGGCTGCCTGTCCATTAAAGCTGATCGAGACCTCAGAGCGGAGAAAATAAGTAATATTAACAAATAGGATTGCATTAAATCTCTTAATAAAATATTAACCAATAGGATTGCATAAGATTTCCAAGTACGAGTATAACATTAACATATTATAGGTCTAACAAACAAGAGCGCTTTCACCCTCATGTAAATATATAAGTAGTCTTATGCTCAATTCCTGCTCTTTACAGCTTTCAAAATTGCTCGAAGATAACAAAAATGGTTTGAAACCTCTCTTATGTACTTGTACATAATACTTGCTAATGAGTTCATTTTACATTACAGCGCGTTAAAAAGGCTGTCGTGTGATTAAGATTAGATCCTAAGTTTCGTTGCTCAAAAACGTAATTTTAACGCGCATCAAAAAAGACCTAGTCCACACGAGCGGTTAGCAAATTGGCATTAAAATTCAATAGTTGTTTATTGCATTTTATAACGCTTTTGTAGGTACACCTTAAAGCCACTCCCAGTGCAAGTACAGCAACTCATTGAAACTACTTCCGAAGAAATTGTTACAAACTCCATGAACTGTAATGAAAGCTAGTCTTCTATCCGTGGCGGAGTGTAAAAAATATTGTTACTACATTCTTTATAACAATTTTCCTTTGCATCGCTCAAAACTCGTTTAAGCAGAGTTTAGTTTAAGTTGCCAGTTTTATTGTAAATAACTCTTGCCATGTACCGAGAAACGACCGTAAAGGTAAGATGATAGAACTTTCATACTGCGATAAACTTTGAACACGGTTTTTTATCTTTTTCGATAATCAATATATTGTATGGCGGTATATTATGTTAAAATACGACGTGACGTCTCGTCTATGTTCAACAGTTTTGCCGATGCCAGACCACATAGTCACATTTAGAGCTTGTATTGATTTGTTGGAAAAACGTTTGTTTGTTTATTAAAATTAATCGAAAAAAAAACAAGGGTTATTATATTAAAATTTAATACTTTTTCTATGTAAAAGTAAGTCAAATATGTTGACATCTGTAAGCAGATTCAAATTTGATAATAATCTACATTTATCTTCTTCAAACTGCACCCACCCAATGTTAAGTGTAGGTCTCTTTATACATACAAATAATGTCAAATCTTTATCTTTATCAAACTTAGTTATTGAGCCATGTTACAGGCCTTTGGCGGCTCAATAACTGACACCAGGATTGGTCAGGTAGACCATACTCGATGAAGAAGAATCTACTTAGCGAGATAACCGGTCCAGCTTTTGGCACTAGCCGTGAATTAACAACGATATCATTATGAAGCTATTTAGCCAATCAGTCGGAACTAATTCAAAGCGAGTAGTGTTGAATTAGAGCGCGCAGGTGCGGCGCTGCTATTCCATTCCTAAATATGATTGAATTGGATACAAACTAGATTCATACCAATCCCCAAAGTAGAATATAATCATATACATATTAACCTAAAATGCATCATATTAACAAGATTTCCAACTAAATGAAGTAATTACCTCTGTTTGTGAACTCTAATCAATTAGTATCCGTTCAATTGTGCTTTAGACATTGATGAGCTCATTATTTAACAATAATAATGTGTCGTCAATGTGGTACTGGCTTTAATAGATTTTGTTGCAGGTATTTGGTCGATTATTGATGTCATAGAAATGGTATTAACAATTTCGACATGGAATTTCTCGCATAGCAAATAATGTTTTGGTGGTCTTTATGTAAAGAAGTGACGAAAATCCCGTTCGTTTAGAGATTTTTTTAGACCATCAAAATTTTACATTTAATTACATAGAAAATGTATAAAAAAGTTGTCAATTCTTGATCTGCTATCAGATTGCCGATAAAGTTAAGTTATTGGAACGGATCGTTATTCTAATATTACAAAATTAATTCCTAAAATTTTTCTTTTTTCATTTCCCACTTTAAGGGATCAGATTCGATTGTTATAAACTCTAGTCCACATTAAAATTCACCCCGCATTAGCGTCTCAAAAATAATTATTAATTAGCATTAGCCGTCCATTAATCGTGCTTAGGCAGCGAAATAATTCTCATTGTCCTGTAAGTCCGCGGGCGTTACTTATAAAATGGGTCGGTATTGATTTTGTTACTAAAACAAGCCGTCTTTTGGTTCAGGTAACTCTAGACCGTTGATCACCGATCGTTCATCGAACTTAGTAATTTAATTACAAACGGCTTAAAGTAACATTTAATTCAGTTAAATTTATGGAAGCCGAGGAACTAGCGGCGAGCCTGTGGGCGCAGTGGTTTGTGAGAGCAATTACTGAGTGGAGGGTTGGGGGTTCGATTTGGACCCAAGCACCGTATCTAGGTGTCGAATCGAATGAGCATCGCCTTCCCTGCCTTTGGCCTTCCTCTTAAATGTGGCTACGCTTCGGAGGGCGCGTTAAGCATTTGGTTCTGGTCAAAGGTCTTTATGTGGTCGAAAAACTCCGATACCTGGCTTAGCCTATTAAAAATTAATGAATGAATAAAAATATATTATTCTAGTCGGACTAGTAGTCGAGAGACTAGCGCGATCAATAAACCAAAAATAAATGAATCCTTTTATATATATGTAAGTACTAGCAGCGCCCCGCGGTATTACCCGCGTTGTTCCCGTTCCCGTGGGAATTTCGGAATGAAAAGTAGCCTATAACCTTCCCGTTGAATGTGGCTATCCATTACAAAAAGAATTTTTCAAATCGGTTCAGTAGTTTCTGAGATTAGCGCGTTTAAACAAACAAACAAACAAACAAACAAACAAACAAAACAAACTCTTCAGCTTTATAATATTAGTATAGATTGATTAGTGTAACATACTAGTGTGTACTTAGTATCTACCGTCCTACTAGTTCTTTTATTTTATTCGTTCATAATTATAAGTTATTGTTCTTTTTTTGTAACAATTCGTTAAAGTTCCAATAAGAAGCCACCGCAGTACAAAGTAACAAAATTTGAATTGGCAAGTTTGTTCCATACATATTCAGCCGGTGAAGGCGACGACGCACTGCGCAAAAGTTTTGGCACTCTCGCTTGCATACAAAAAATGAAAGTGCTCCGTTGATGACGAAATGGTGCATTACCCATCCTAGTACCGCTCGACCTAGTAAAACTGCACTATAATATCGTCTAATTAAGAAACGGAACAGTCCAAACTGACCTCGTTTAAATATAAGCTCGGAGATTATGATGATTCTAGATACAGCTTTCAGTAGGCCTCGCTTCCGAATGCTGGCTTTAAAACGAAGTATTATGGATATAGTTGCATTATCAATGTGGTTTGATGTGGGTGTTTAATGTTCGGAGCTACATTTAATTATTAGACGTATATTGTTGTATGTTAATTTGAACGTAGCAAAAGCTATTCCAAATCGAATAAAAAATAAGTAATTATATAGAGATGTTTACTAAACACTAAGATGTATTCGTCTAAGAGAGTAAGTTTTTGAGACAGAATTTCAGGTAGTCTAGTTATGTGATATGTTATCTCTCACATATATAGGTAGCCTCCCGGAAATGTACATAATAACCATCATTATTGTGGGTCATTATAATTTTAATTGTAACTAGCCGCACCCCGCGGCGATACCCGCGTTGCTTCCGCGGGAATTTCGGGATAAAATGTGTCCCATATGTTATTCTTATGTACAACTTATGTAAAGTTTCATCCAAATCTGTCTAGTAGTTTTTTCGTGAAAGAGTTACGAGCATACATACATACTTCCATACATCCATCGTTACAAACATTCGCATTTATGATATAAGTAGGATGATGTCACTAAAAACTTTATTTAATTACAATAGTAACTATGTTTAATTACATTTATCTGATCCAAAATGGAGCCAAGGTGTTGTGCTAATTGGAGTAGGTCAGCAGTATATTGAAGTGAGAACAACAGCTTCTTAATGCATAGCTCGGTTACCTCAAATGAAGCAGAAATGCAAAAATGAGCCACAATTTATAGCACACCTGAGGTCTGAAGCACCGTCATTATAATAAATGAGGATAAAATAGAGGTAAAATATACCCCTTTAAGAATGAAATCTAATACCTCAAACCCCTCATTATGTCATATTTTTCTTGGTTGAAAATCTTTTATTTTCCCTTTCTTTCTAACGACGTTTGTAACAATTTTGAGCCTTAAAATGTTGTCAGATTAGGAAGCACTTGTCTTTGATCAGAGTTCTAGCGGAACGCCAGTCGGTTGGAACCCAATTATTTTAATACAATCAGGCAGACGGCCCGCGGACCAACCACTTGAACGTTTTCATTTTGATAAGTACCAATTTGTTTAAGATGTTAAGTTTTAATAATATAAAGGTGCGTTTCCATTTTATTCCCTCTTACTCCGCCATTACTTTAATGCAAGGTTTGGTGAGTCTAACCAGCTCTGGTGGAAAGGTACTCTTATGGTGAGTTGTTTCGAACGGGTGGTTATCGTAACATACGTTCGTTAAAAAGTTCATTTTTAACTCTGATAAATGTCTAAATAGTTGATTAGTCGCTCAAGTACTAATGCAGTTTCAATACTTTTACTTAAATTTTCACTTCACTCAGATTACAGATTAACATCTTGAATTATGATTTTAATGAAAGAATCATTGCCGAGCAAAGGACTCTCATCTCGCTGGAGATATAAGTACAATAAGGAGGATTAATCTAATAATCAAAGATTAAATTATTTAAGTCTAAGGATAAATAAGAATTATTCATGTTGATCTCAAATTTGGTTGTATCTTTTGCCTGTTACCAGTAATTATTATTATTCATATTTTATATTCTGTTTTTATTATTATGATTTGTTTAAATATTTTTTTTATTGTGATTTGATGCTTTTAGTTTGTAAGTTTTTCAATTGATGTAATTGGGTTCCCGTTTTAATTGAAATAAATAATTAAAATGCAATGGGTGACCAATAGTGGCATTTTCTATCTGAGCGCTCCCGTGCTTCGGAGGGGTGCATTAATATCGGTTCCGGTCGTTGCAATCGTAAGGCTATGTAGAAGGCCTTAAAGCGGTCTAAAAACCAAGACCTACTTGAACTTACTTAATTAAATATTTTAAAAAATTAAACGTAACCGACTTAAAACCTTTGAAAACAAAAAAAAATGGACAAACCCGATAGGAAAAAAACAAACTACTAAACGTCTTTATTACATTAGGGTGCTTTCAAATTATGCGTTTCGTGTCGGACCGCTGCGGTGCCGAAGCGGTGCGTTTGTCGTATTGTGAACGTACGACCGAGTGTTTTCATACAAATCGAGCAGCACGGCAACAGTGCGGCGTCGGTACCGCGAAATAATTTTATTACGCACTGTTGCCGAGCTGCTCGATTTGTATGAAAACACACGAACGTACGTTCACAATACGACAAACGCACCGCTTCGGCACCGCAGCGGTCCGACACGAAACGCATAATTTGAAAGCGCCCGCTACCTCATAACAATAATAATATCTGCACATAAAAACTAACTGTCACATAGACGTCAGAAACAATTACAATAAAAACAAATGAATGTTATTTCAATATCATTACTAAGGTTTATGTGTTGACACCGTTTATCAGCTGATTATATTCGTATATAACATTAAATAGTTATACTATCGGTCATCAAATAATCTAGTCAATTACTAAATTATAACGATTCCCGTACTATAAACTTCACGCGGTTATATCCACATGTTCTGTTTAAATTTAGATATAAAAAGTACCAATGTTACTTTAATCGACCACCGAGGAATATTATACTTAACTACTAAGTATGAATGCAAAAGCAGTAGAGAGACTACCATCATTCATCGTTTTTCTGACTTCTTGGAAGGTACCGCTTATAGACGTGTTAAAATGACCCAATCTGTGATTGATCGTCTGTGATTTCGCTAGGATCATACAGCCATACTCGAATGAGTAAGCTTGATGCTACTAAGAGTAGCATTCAAATGAATTGGCTTCCCTCACATACTAATTCCATTTACTTCTCTTTTTTGTGATGAATAACACATGTCTTTAAAAAAACTTAGAATTTGTTCGAATGAAAGGCTCTCAGGTTTTCATTCGAAAACATTTTGTCGAGACATTAAAGTGCTACAAACATACATTCACGCATCTTTACAGTATATCGAATTCATATTAGTGCGGAGTACGTATGTGACCAGCACTCTGGTCTAGTGAATAAGTATTCGTAAATAAGTTGTAAAAACGGTTTAATCGAAAAAGGAATGTATACTTCTTAGTACAATCGTCAAATCGCTTTATATGACCGCTCGTTCGAAGAAATGGCATTCCATTTTAGATTAACTACCGTTCTTTTAGTTTTATTTATACAGGCGGTTGTAAATAAATAAATATAGGTTCCTTTTGTATTTAACGTATTTAATTGTCTTTGATACAAACTAACCTACAGGTTAAAATAAATATCTATATTACGTTAGTAAAATACATAGGAAATATGTTTACTTCTATATAATACCATCAATAAAATGTTCTACGTAAATGTACTAACCTTTTACAAACCCTCATTAAAATATACAATTTCCTGCCAAATAATAAGTGTTGCACACACTATAGTTCACTGAATAATCACTTGTTTGAAATGTATCACTCATATGCGTGCATCGTAGAGTAAGTTTATATTTCGAGTTACGTAAGTAGGCGCGTGTTCGGGCGGGCGGCAAACGTTAGGCGGGCGGGCGAGCTCCGCGCGGCGCCGGATGGCACTGTGGGCTGCCTGCCCGCCGCCCCGGACAACACCGCGCATGCCTCCCCCACAATAAACTCAAGATCACACCGACGAACACCCGCCTTACATCAATCAACTCATCTTCACCCATACAAACGTACCTATTATTTCATCACACATCTCCTTTAAAACTACCCAAGTACACTATTTAACCATCAAAAGGCTCAGTCAATTAAATATTCATGATCTCCATCGGGTAAACCGTAAATGACTTGGTGAAAGCTTCCTTATTGTATTTTTAGAGCGGTCATAGTTTCCACAGCTTAGAAACCTTTTACGTTTTACGTTTTATTTATAGGTACATAAATAGATGGAGTTTTATTAGCATAACATTATTCGTTGGTTGGTGCTTGGTGTACTAACAAAGGACGAATGACCTACATAGGTGAATGTTTGCCCGTAATTACATACCAATTCAATCTACAGTCATAGAATACTTGATTATGCCTTCACGTACGACCTACTTCGCTATTGAAAATGCTACACATAATTTCTTTAAAGGTTTTCTTGGCATGTATCGTTTGTTTGGGGTATTACTAGTACGATATTTTTACATCGAAACTGATATCTATATTATATAAAATTCGAAGTCCTGACTGACTGATAATCAACGCACAGCCTCAACCGCTACACCTAGAAACATGAAATTTGGCAGGAAGGTTCTTCAAGGGACGTAAGTGCACACTGAGAAAGGATTTTCGAAAATTCCTACGGGAACGGGCTCAACGCGGGCAAAGCCGCGGGGCGCTGCTAGTATGGAATATTCTACCATACTCAATAAACATAACCTAATATTAAATGCCTCAGTGGTAAGTGCAGTGATATCACCAAGTTCTCGGGTTCAATTCCCAGGTCAAACCTGTTTTTGTTTTACTTTTGATATCTGCTCCGGTTTGTTATATCGAACCAGATAAGACAAGCATGTGAAAAACACCATATTACGAGTATAGGTGCTATAGTAGTAATACCTCCGCCTAGAGTACTGATGTCTTCAGTGAGTGAAAGGTATATTTTCTCTAGTTTACTATTTTGAAGTTCATCTAGTACTATCTAATAAACCTTAACCGAACTATACATGTACCAAATACATAGCTTAACTTTCTTTCGCAATAAGCAGTATTTGCATAGTTTCACAGTGAAAGTGAATCCCAATGCACTGAATTCCGCCGGCAATGCTTCCACACGATTCGTTACATGATTTGAAAGCCTCAGTATTGTCATACGCTTAGTTTGATATGTTTACAACCTCATTGCGGTCGACGGAACGTGATTGGAATTAAGTGGGTGTGAGAACTTGTCCGTTTTTGTACGCGACTGACGGACCAAGTGTCCATACATGAAGTGATACAACTTTATGTGGAACAAAGTTGATAAGTTATACGTTTTGCCTTTATGAAGTTAAGATTTATCCAATTTTAGGATTTAGATAATTCAGATTTTGTGGATCCATCTACAAAATCTCTGTGCAGTGGTCGCATAGCTTAGGGAGTTGCCTTAATTATAGTGGAAGAGCTAATTGTTCAGAGAAAAAAAATGGCTTATAGCTAACACCGTGCTGCATTGTGGCACTCTATTAAACTACTTACTAAATACTAATACAATGTGAGTTCGTTATTAGCAGTATAAATAAAGAAAGTATTTAGCTTTTATCGAAGCCCACCCAAGAGTGTAGGTACATCAAATCAATCTCATTTAGAAATCTTTGATTTTCAGTAGGCAAATAACAACATATTACGAATACATACCCTTCAAAATAAACATCAATGAATTCAGTATCCGTTGAAAACCAATCGAACGTTACCCAATCAATGTTTATGGTAAGCACAATCGTTTCTCTGAAGTCAATCTAATCTGTCGGAATTTCAATTTAACCGTGTGTAGTAAGCGGTAGGGGGCTTAATTAGGTATGCGTCGCTAGTAGTGTGAGGATGTGAAATATTTGAGGTTCGTAGGTGTTCCGCTATCGAGGTGACACAATCAGACTGTGCTACCGGCTTCGCTACTGGAAATAGCTACGAATCAATACAAACCCCGTACATTATTTAGTATCAGCGCCATATCGCGATGAATTTTTGAAAAGACACACATAAAAAAGGGTTAAATTTAATCTGAGTTGCTTGCGATACATTATTTACAACTTGACTTACGTGTGTTTATTGTTAATGCAAACATATGCGCGTAATGTTGAGCTCGATGTACTAAACCGGGTGTATTTGGAACGCCACTTAAGTAATGGCATGTTGTTGGCTAATTGAGCGTAACAATGCAAAATCTAACAGTAAATTGTGAGTAACACACGCGTCAATTGTCACCGCAAAAACCGCTGAGGCAGCTCAGTCGACCTAATTAATGAGGACCGCAACCCTTGGGGCAGATTAAGCCACATAAAACCTTTTCTCTGGCCATGACATTACACTCGCGAGAGGCAATCGATCCTTTTCTTGTGCCACCTACTCATCATTCAATGGAATCGTTTTCAATTGTCCATATTAAAGAATGGCTCTACTAGTGTTGTTATGAGAAGCTTCTCATAACATTGTAGTCGCATCAGGTACCGACAAATAAATCGTGATCCATATTAACTTTATACGACAGATGTATTACTCCGTGATTACATGGAATCGGTTGATAGATAGAAGGCGTACTAAAATTTTAAAGTCCGCAATAAAATGGTTTATATCCTTTTTGTTGATGTAAAGATTTGAACCGCAAAATTTTATTAGGGATTGTCTGGAGGTCGTCATCACAGTTGTGACTTTTATATGAGGGATGAACATAAAATTTCCATAACAACAGCATTCATTGAAATGCAGCGGGCGGGAATCACACAGAATCCACACATCGCAACTATATCAACACATCTTCTCCTTGGCTTTGGATATAAATTCTGACAATGTCACCAAATGCCGCGCATACTGAATTCAATTCAACACTTATAAATACAACATTTGACAAATCCATTTGTAACGGGCGACGAACGAACATTTTATTATTTTGTGGCAATCAGTTCACGTCTTTCGACCGAGTTCAAAAACAAAATAGAAGGACTCAAATCAAATCAATTCGTGTGGATTTAGTTTCAATGGTGTTTTATCAGGCAATATGCGTTTAAAATAACATCATTATGATAGATTTTTTTTGGTTTTAAATAGTTATCTTAATTGAAAGAAGTATTTACCAAAACATTGCATCAGAATAATGACATCCAAACAACAGCATAATTTCTACAAAAAGAACACACCGCAAACTCGCATGACAGCATTTTAACCAAAACTTTTTTTAAATTGCGGACAATCAGAAGCGCATTCTTCTTCAAACACAAAAGGTTCCGTAAAATACTGAAGCGATGTTTAACAAAAGTAACGTTATACTCTGACGGACACGTTAACGTCCCATATTGAGTGAAAGATGAATACATTTATTGAGGTACTCCGGTTGCCGGTTCCATTCAGGAATGCTCGATATACCTTTACGAGTTGTATAGGTTAAGTATAGTATACATATATAGTATATTATAGAATCTACGGAGTATCTCTAGACTATAATATACTATAAGTTAGGTATCTACGACTTATTGAGACGAATTAGCTCGAGACATACATTATAATAAAGACTAATCAAACTTGTCTACACAGGTGATTAGAAGACATTTATTTAATTTATAGACATTGTGACATTTTGGTAAAATGGCTGATAATAGCCGCGTACCCACCTAGCGCACGGGCTCGCGAGCCATGGCTCGCGAGCCAGCCATCATAAGTCGTGTATATTCAGCTGCAGCTATTTTCCTAGCTTCGCGCGCGAGCCAAAACATAACCGTACCCACCTAACACACAGCGCTCACCGAGGCACCTTTGAGCGCGTCAAGTTTACCGACACCAGATGGCTCGGGGCCGAGCCGTGCTCAGCCGAGCAAACGCCCGAGGCAGCCCGAGGCACGTCCACACCAGCCGAGCATTTGGCTCGCGAGCCATGGCTCGCGAGCCTGTGCGGTAGGTGGGTACGGTTATGTTTTGGCTCGCGCGCGAAGCTAGGAAAATAGCTGCAGCTGAATATAGACGACTTATGATGGCTCAGCCTGCCCCGCGAGGCGGCCTCGTGTAAATTGAACAAAACTACTGAACACGGCTCGCGGGCCTGTGCGCTAGGTGGGTACGCGGCTAATGACATTTTATCATTTGCTTCGGTAGTGAAGTGACATGTACACAAACCTGCTAAGACAGATGTCTCTGGTTCAAACCACGGGTCATGTGAAGAGTTTTTTACCTTTCAATCATGGTTCGGGTTTGAGATCACGAACCCACAGTAATAGGCAAGCGTGGGGATCACGCCTAATTATCTCACTGTACTCAAACATTTTTATGTGTTAACTAGCTGTGCCCCGCGGTTTCACCCGCAGCGCTCCCGTTCCCGTGGGAATTTTGAGATTTTTATTCCCTATAAACCTCACGGAGGTGGAGACCTTTCCAACGAATGCAAAACCGTGGAAATCGGTTCGTGTGTTCTGGAGTTATAGCGTCAGGGAGGAAAACCCGACTTATTTTTATATAGATATCGTCTGATAATCGTGATCCACAAAAAGCTAGATCTTATTTTGCAGGTCTGCGGAATTTTTTATATCTATTTATAAACAAAACGAATTTCCCATTTCAAAAATTACAAGGATCAGAAAAGGAGGTATTGTTCATGAAAAGAGCCATAAAGTTGTTAACAAAACCGTTTATCAAGTGAATAGTTAATCAAGTTGATTATTTATGTCCATAGTTGGGAGGTGGTAGTAAAGTTATCCTCCGACTGAGTCGTCCGGCCCGACGCTGAAGTCGGAAACTTCCGCTCAATATCCAACTTCTTATTATTCATTGCAACACCGGCTAACTGATAATAAAACTCTTGAACGCTTAATTTTAACTGTCAGCATTTAATTTTCAACAACTTTAACAGATAACAAAATATTATATTAGGGCGATAGCAGATATGCCACTTTTAGTGTCCGTGATCAGCGATTTTGCTGCTCCGACGCTGCATCGCGTTAAAGAAACTTTGCGTTCAATCGCAGTATGAGAATCGCGCATTTTAGGAAAATGCATCGATGCTGAAACGCTATTCTTTCTAAAACCGACTTATCGGGCTAAAGACAGCAAACAGGCCCATTTTATGAAGACGCGGCATGCGTCGTGTGTGGCGGGGAGTCACGCGACGCGCGTCGGACGCTTTTTCCGTTTACAGTGTCGCAGCGCGAGCAGCGGCCCGCGAATATCGTACGCGTAAACTCAAATTTAAGGCAATGTACGATGTTGTTAATGGAGAAGATTGAAGCGTGGCGGTGCCCACTGCGGCGCCCGCGTCATGGCTTCTAGCTTGTAGCGTTGCACACGGCGGTCACCGCGTAGTGGATATCAGTGTGGGCCCCGCCTCGGATGTCGCTCCATTTCATGCAAACGCATGTAAAATCACTTCTCGGTAAAGCACTCATACAACGCCATATACCTATTTGAATTCAGCTCGGTCCGCAGCCTCGAGCCGGCTGTGAGCTGCGTGCTTCCGCGCAATATGAAACTTAAAGGTTACAAGTAACTTCCGTACTAGGCTCGCTTCTTACTCAAAGCTTAAGTTATTCAATTTGTGGTTACCTAATCTACGTGACGATCTTGAATAAAATTATAATTTTCAAAATTGGGGAATGCTTTTTTACGTTTTAATTCCGGTTCGCATGCTATCAAATTACTGTAATAACTGTGAAATAAAGTGAACCCATGTTACCTGTGTAAGTTCTTTATTACAATAGCGTTGGCTATTTTCTAAGGTACGCCTCTCAAATATAAAGGTAAACCATAAGCTTTTCATGTTATTCACAGCCTATAATGTCGCACGACAGCCCAAAGACCTCTTATTCCACTAAAGATAGCAGTACAGTGATGTTACTGATTGAATTTATTTAAATAGTGACACGAAACATTACTTAAAACTTATTTGAAACCGCCCCTCTCCTACATATTGTCGCCGCACCTAAGCACTTAACCGTAATCATGAGCTATTAGAGGGATTTTTGAATAAAAGGGAGGAAAAATTATGTTTTCGCGTGAAATGTGTATCATTATAATCTGAATGTTCTTTTATTCATTGTGTTGGGGACTAAAATTATTTTTCCAAGTTACTTCCATAAACATCGTTGTGATAAACACCTAATAAACCAGTCTTATTCCGGAAAAATACAGCTTTCGAAAACTATATATTTTCTCAGTAATTTCAGTTTATTATTCCTCCTTCTTAATATAACCTTTTATTTAATGCATACTATTCCTAGTTAAAGAACTTATTAAATAACCGCATAGCTGATAATTCCCCGATAATAACACTAAGCACTCGAGAGCACATGGCGTGAACCATTCTGAGTAGATAATAGGATTTTAATTGAGATGAAGCTTTATAGAATAGAAGGCTATTTCGACGCCTATACATTTTTATTCATAACCATTATGGCCAATTCACTGTTGATCGACGATTTAAAGCCCACCGCCGCCGCGCTGAGTTTCCAGCTATTGTATGGCGATGTTGGCTTCCATACCTACGCTAACGTATACGTACGAACGTATCTACACACGGATCAAGGTGGATAATTGTTTTGCACGCACAATTGAATACATACACGTTTTACATAGTCGAAATAAAAATAAATCGAGCATCGTAACAGCCCCATAACTAACGGTCATTCCCCAATCTATTCAGGCTACATGTAAAATTCATTTTCCATTTTGTACCGAGTTATACGTGTTGACTTTACATTAATAATTTCGTTCAGCACAGCGTTCTCTATTGTTATCGAGGGTTACTAGCTAATTTGTCATATTTGCGGCCGTGGAATGAAAGTTATTCACTTTGCTGGTGGTATTTCACTGGTGCGATTTATTCCACAGGCGAGGCGCGGGCAGTAACGCCGGCCATCGGCTGCGCGGCACTTGGGAGATAAAATTGAAAGATCATAAAATCGCGCGGGCGTTGTATTTTAGCGAAGCCATTTACATGACACATTAACCGGTAGTGTGACCGCCCCTGAATTAACGGAGACTGCATTGCACCGTGCCAACTCCAGTTAACGACTATTCGCCTTTCAACCATTAAATATGTTCAGTCAAATTGTAAAACGATATTAAACTAGTGTTTAAGCACGAAATATTCAGTTATCGTTTCATTACTAAGTAAATATCAGAGAATTACGCCGAACAACGTAACTTGGAAATATCGCTTTTCATTTACGACCTACAATCTGACGTACGAGTAGTGGCGCGGTCAGAGTTGCTGAATATTGAATTAATATGCTTCAACCGAACTTTGGTAAAATTAGGTATCTGCGTTTGTTTAATCTTCAAGCCTCTAAACAAGCCTCGAATATGCCAAAATAATCTACTTAGAGTTGATTGTGTCGTTGCTGTAAATATTTATTGAGGGTAAAGATTCAGAAAATTAATTCAGATTTGCTTCTGGCAGGTCATTGTTTGATGAATAATTCATTTAGTTAGCCCGTTAACTTCCAGCTTTCCATTGTGTCTCAATAAATACACAAATCTATTGTCTTAATAGTGTCAGGAGACGACGGAGGCAATGTTTGATTTTGTTATTATGCAGAATGGTATCATTAATTATGTCCGTGATCAAACAATGAGGCAGCACAGAGGAAATGCAGTGGACACGCCTCTACCAAGCCCTCGCCATTACGTTAATTAAGCAGTTTAGCTGAAGAAAAGTATTCGTTAGTATTTAACCTTTACCTTAATTAGAAGATAAATCCTTACCTTAGTTAGGTGATAAACCATTGAAATGCGACCATCAAAATGACTAAATTAATGAATGGTTTGAAAACAATAATAAAAAGTATTTTTAAAACACGTACCGTTACTTGCATTTGTTTCAATCGTCCGTATAGAAGTTAGATAGCTCCACCACTATCATTAAACTTTTTACCGCGCAGACCGCTAAAAAGTGCCGTAGTTATTCCGCCGGCGCCGCAGATAAATCCTAGAGCGATCGTATCTCTGAAGGCAATTAAGATAAGCGAACATTGTGCTGTCACTGTAGCTCACTGGCCACGTTTAGCGGACGCTCGCTCGATTTATGCGCCATGGCAGATCACAGCGCACCTCCGGCCCGCCGGCTTGGGGCGTCACCTAACTTACGTGAACAATAACACTGACAAATGCGCACTCCATCGCCAGACAAACCGTCGCAAACTTGCCAAACGCAGCCCCGCGACCTGACACATTGAGACACAACAATCACGATGTTTCGGCCCGTTTGCAAACAAACAGACTTGTTCCCTTTTGGTATCCGCGGGCACGATCGTTTCATTTAATTTGCAACTGAAAATATAAAATAGTATTCTACTTTTTTTAACGGAAAGCAAGAAATATAGGGATGAGAGAAGACCCTTTCAAAAAGTACCCCAGAAGCAATAAATTTAAAAAGTACAACTCTCGGGCCTTTGTTAACAAATTATACCGCCTACTTATACCTTCGCCGGATTATCTTGTTGAATTTCTTTTACGCGTACACGCTCGCCCTAACTTCTTGGCGAAGAATGAAAGAAGTCAACGGATAGTGATGAATGGTCCTTTTCATTGTTACAATTTAACTTAATACTCGCTAGATTTACTCGGCATTCTTTTATCTTCTTTATTTTTGTTGTAAAAGGTAGAACTAGGTATATTAAGGAGATTGTTCATAACCTAAACGGTCTTTCAATGGTCCTAATCTCCGACTAATATTGAACTCTATGAATAAATAATAGCTCCATTCTCCTCGTATTGTGTTGAATTATTTAAGCAAAAATATTATTACAGCGGAAAATCTCTAGACGGGAAATATGTTAACGTACTACATAAGCAACACGAAAAATAAGCAAAAACTGTTCATGATAGTATGAAAAAGAATAACACTTATTTACTCGGTTATTGGGTTCAAAATGGCTTGTTATTTTTAAGTGAATAACAGCAATTATTGTTAGTTGGTACGCGCGGTTCGAGAGAGCGTGTTAATGCATAGTGTACAGGCAAGCTAGAGTACTCAACTTGCTTATTAGAAACACTAGAAAAACTATCGAATTACAAATTTAATAACGTATATTACAAAAGATACGGATTGCAAGTAAATTAAAATGCATTTTTTTTGTAACAACCAAGCAAGTAATGTAAACAATGAATCCGGCATTTTACTTCGTCCAGTGCAAAGGTCTATGGCCCGCTGAAACTTCAGTACAGAGAGGAGGAAAGGTAATCACCACGCAAACAAGTAAAGTATTTTAAACTCTCGTCTTGAACGTTGAGATGGGTAAAGTCTGTTCTGCTCCTCGAGGTGTTATCTCCCAAGGGCTCGGCATCAAGTTCTCTAACACGTAATCATTTACGTTAAGGATTTGTTTAGTGGCCGGATATAGTGCCAAAAGCCAAAACAGAGATAGAGAGCAAAGCGTTCCGGTTAGAGACAACTTGTAGAAGTCTCAGAATGCCTATACCTCTTTGTCTCCTTATCTTTCTTTCGGATAGGAACGTAGTGAATGTCTTGCCAGCGACAACGCCAAGCCTGTAATATACTAGCTTTGGGTGCACGTTCGGTTTACTAGCAATTTGTGCATCGCATTGTTACTTTTATTACAGACGGTTTGTTTAAATGTAACGGTTGATTCATCTGCGTCGTGTACTCGTTTGTATTGTTAAGCAAGCGTTAAAGTGGTGTCTGGGGAAGTGAATGCAAACCGATGTCGCGGTGCGGCGCGGGTCGGACGAGCCCGGGCTGCAATCACAACGTGCCGACGCGGCGATGTCGGCAGAAACAACAACTAGCAACGAGCTCACTTCATTCCTGCCTTCGCAACTTGGGGAATAACTTAGAAATTCAATTTGCTGACGGTGAACGCTGCCTTGCCGCGAAGCTTGCACCCAACCATCGTCAAAACTTAGCCATTGCTAACGTTGCCGCCTACCGAAACTCAACATCGCATGAAATTCACATTGCACTAAAAACCTTTGACGAATAAGTTTAGAACCCGATTCAAAATTGTACACAGTATTTGTGTTAATAAATACATTCAAAAGTTTCGAAATATTTAAACTATCCCAGTTAATATTACGTAGATATTTAAACCGCTGGCCAACTTTTTGGTAACGTTATTAATTTAGTATTATTTGACATAAAGTTCAGTAATATATTTCTCATTCAATACGTGTATTATTACAAAATCTCTGAAAACAACAAAGGAGTATTCGGTTTCGAAGTATTAATGAATGAATACCCAGGTCCAGGATAAACCGTTCAATTATCCCAAGTGTTTATCAATACAAACTTCTTTTATGGACAATTTTTTTTAAATCTATATATATAAAAATGAAACCCTTTTTTTGTTGTCGTCGCATCACGCGTGAATGGCTGGACCGATTTCACTAATTCTTTTTTTGTTGTATTTGTTATTATAAGGAGAAGGTTCTTACGGAAAAAAATATTAAGAAAATCTTTCAGAAATATTGAAAAATATACATTTAATTTTGCATATTAAAAAAAAACACGCGTAACGAATGTCAATGTCATTCACAGCCATAGACTATATTGAAAGAGCATTGTTTGTTCGGAGTGTAGTGCATCATTGCTACGCTAAGGCGGTACGAAGTTCGCCGGGTCAGCTAGTAGTAATTAAAAGTCGAGCTCTATTTCCAGTTAAAATTATACTAAGTATTCAATTCGAACAGCAAGGTCTCAATTTGTGGTATTTTTCCGTTTTATTATTTTATACTTTTTCCATTACATCTCTGGCGTTAATAAATAAATTCCAAAATGATAGGTACGCTTACAAAATGGATTCATTGATTGGAGTCAGCTTAATGTTGAAAAGTTTTAAGTGTGACCGATCGCTGAAATATCGCATCATTAATGTACATCTTTTGTTTACAATAGGTTATGAATATAAAAAAGAATGGAATAAAATTGTAATACATTTGAATAAACTAACTTATTAAATATAACATTTCTGAAGGCCGGAAACCGGGACACGCTAATAATAAGGAAAATTAACATTTCAATCAATCACAATGAGAACCCACAATTTTTTCAGCACTTTTATGGCAATTCGTTTTCTGTTTTAATGACTTTTAAAAGGATGTTCTCAATTCACAGAAATAATTTGATTAATTTAAAAGAGATTCAAATATTAGTACGGTTTCTATAGAAATGAAAAGAAAAACTTTTTATTTAATTCTTAACTTCTATTCATCCTGATATTAATAATATTTAACTACCTATTAAAATAAACTCTTAATTATAAAACACTAGCAGCGCCCACGGTTTTACCTGCATTGTGTCCGTTCCTGTGGTAAATTCGGGATCAAAAAACGCTATAACCTTCCCGTTGAGTGGGGCGTTACAAACATAATTATTAAAATTGGATCTGTAGGTTTTGAGATCAGTACGTTCAAACCAACAAAAAAACGTAAGAAACACTCCGGCTTCATATATTAGTATACTTAGATATATATTAATAGCATTACTTAAAGTACTCCATCACGAAAGTAGTTCACGATAGAGACCCTGATCTGAGTAAGAAAAACAGTAGCGCTACGAATTGAATCCATATTAATGTTAGGTACACGGACTTTATAAATAATTCAAAATGAAGTTTGGTCGGTAGCAATTTTGAGGGGAATGAAAAATGTCGGTCGACGAGACGACCCGTCGAAGCCACTGCGGCCATCACTCTTCCCTGATGCACGACTGTTTGTGTCTCTCCGTTCCAATTGATGGATTTACAATTTTCCAATGCTTTTAATCCTGAGATCTGTTCCACTCAAAGAAATCTCTATAGATAGGTACACTGACTCCAGCTTTGCTTCAAATTAAAAAAGCGGCCAAGTGCGAGTCGGACTCGCCCATGAAGGGTTCCGTAGCAGCGAGTAACATAATAAAGAAGTTCTTGAAATAAATGTTTTTTTATTTACATTTGAGTTATTGAATGAATAATCAGTATTTTTTTGCGGTTTACGATTTATGTCGTAAAAAAAAAAACTACTAACTAGACCTCGTTCAAACCAATTTTCGGTGTTAGATTACATTGTTATGTACATCATATATTTTTTTTAGTTTTATCATTCTCTTATTTTAGAAGTTACAGGGGGGGGGACACACATTTTACCACTTTGGAAGAGTCTCTCGCGCAAACTATTCAGTTTAGAAAAAAATGATATTAGAAACCTCAATACCATTTTTGAAGACCTATCCATAGATACCCCACACGTATGGGTTTGATGAAAAAAAAAATATTTTTTTCATTTCTAAGTATGGGAGACCCCCCTAAAATTTTATTTTTTTTCTATTTTAGTGTGAAAATATTAATGCGGTTCACAGAATACATCTACACACTAAGTTTCAACAACATAGCTCTTATAGTTTCGGAGAAAAAAGGCTGTGACATACGGACAGACGGACGGACAGACAGACAGACATGACGAATCTATAAGGGTTCCGTTTTTGCCATTTGGCTACGGAACCCTAAAAACGCAAAACGTCCATTTACAATTTGGTTCTGTTCTAAATTCAAAAATAGTACTTCTGAATTCAAAAATAAAATATATTGGCAAAGAGAAAAACGAATCGACCGATTTATTCATAAAGCGATTCACGTGGTGTCGATAAAGTTCAATGTTCTAAAATCAAAATAAAAATCTCCTTGATAAGAATACTGCAAAGTATAGACTACTTAAAAACCGATACGTTATAATAACCAAAGTTTTGCAATCGATCCGTCTGTAGGACTTTCAAGGTGCTATGTTATAGCTCACTAGAGATTTATTTAGTTGTTGAACTTTCTTGATACAACTCGAATATAAGAAGTCAGCTAAGTAATTTAACAGATTACCATTCAACATTTATATTTGATTTGCGGCCCCCCACGGTTTTACCCGCGTTGTGCGCGTTCCCGTGGGATTTTCGGATTTAAAAATAGCCAATAACCTTCCCGTTGAACGTGACTATCCATTGCAGAAAGAATCATTCATATCGAACGGGTAGTTCCTGAGATACGCCCTTACAAACAAACATAGTTAGAAACTTTACCTCTTCATAATATTAGTATGGATAAAAAATATTATAAAACAAGCCGTTAATAAAACCTTTAACAAGGTGGCCGTTACGGCAGAACGGATTTCATCCAATAATAATTCTTCAACTAAAAACTCTTTTTCAATATTTTAACTTGACAACCCCACGCAATAAAAAATAAGCGACTTTTATTTCTATTAAGTAAGCAGTTTTATTTTCACAACAACATAATTCTCTATATCAGATAAGCAATAAAATACTTTGTGTTATTTATTAAACAAAGGGTCACCGCGATACGAATCTTGAAACTTTTCGCTTCGTATTTTCTAAAGCAAAAATGTGTTTCCTTTTTCGGTGATGTTGAAAAAGCAGTAACAAACAAGGGAATAATGTAAAAAGTTGACTGCCAAGTGCTATAAATATTATTTAGTTGTCTGTAATCGATATTGTCAACGATTTGCGGCGTTCAGACTTGATGAATGGGGGGCGGCGCTGCTCCACCCTGAACTATTTATTGAAATGTGTAATTTATTTGTCATACGTGTCTTAAGAAAGGGTTTCTGTTAAGTTTTCTTCAATAGATCTCCTAGATATTGTACCACCTTATATTAAAGGCTCGCATGGTTACAAGTAAATGTAAAATATCAAAGGCAGTATGATTGCAAGTAAATGAGCTATTGGATGAAGATTCTATTGCTCCCATTAATTTTTTCAACTGCTGCTATAACAACAAACGTTTCAAGACTGCCTCAAACGGAATACTGACGAACAACATACTTGTAAAAATAAAATGAAAACACTCGCAATATCGAAATTGATTACTCATCATGTGTTTGCTATTTATATCCAAGGATATACCATTACTTGTTTTCCAACAAAACTCGATTAAGACTAGCGTCTGCGTAAAAAGTTGGTGTTTCTCTTGTTTCGTGACCAACCATTTATTGTCTCTCCTACTTTTTCAACGTTCGCACAACTTGTACTTTATTGCATATTTTATCTAATTTACGGCTCTCAGACTATCTACTATCCAACTGAAATAACGATAAATCAATATTGTTTTCAGGTCACAACGCTGTTTGTTTAGTTTTCGTCTTTAATTTAAAAATATTCGTCTTTGAAAGTCAAGTGATCAAGCATTCCAAATCTGTCAAAAATGTTTAACGACCAAAGAAATATGTTTTAATTTTTCCAAGAAAATCGCTTTTTCAAGAAGATACTTCTAATGAACGTGAATATGACATTTTCAGTCTCTCCATTCCAAAATCAAATTATCAAAAATATCAAAGCGAGCCAAGTACAGCGTTATTAAAGGTATCTTTACATAATTGCTTCACGTATGATATGATCTTAAAGTAATTTCCCCGGCCCAGGAGACTAGCTCATTATATATCATAAACATTGGCTGTATAATCTGATTAATCTTCGAGCGTTTTATAAGGCGTATCTCCCTTGATGTGAATAGATATGTCTCTAAATAAACAGTTCTAATTTCCCTTGAGCCATTTGCCGAGCGGCAATTTGCTGGTCTGCCTCTCATTACGACCTGCTGTCTTCCGGAACCAATTATAAGTGCACAAATATTTAAACTGCTGTGACAAACAACGTATCAATATTCAATAGATTATTAACAATATCCTGTTTTTACGTTGCATGTTTAAGTATTCCAAGCGCAGTAATTTCACTTTTCCTCTACCGGAGAATATTCAAACGGTGCAAAGGAAAACGTTGTATAAAATTAGAGTAATGTGTGTTTAGATGCAAATTACTGGATGTAGTAGCAACCACGCTAATGACATATGAACAATGTACTAGTTACAGCTGCGCTAACACGGCAGTTAGCTGGAGCTCATGCCATTACCTGCATTAGCATTAACACACTTGCTAGCAAAATCCCAGACGCGAATCGCTGGCTTAATTCACACAAGAAATCTTTGCCCGAACCTCTCCCTCGAGTGCTCTCTAAAGACTTGCTGCGAAAAACTCGTAACCGCTTCGCCACTTGCACAATTTATGGCGGTAGTTAGGCCAACGCAGCTCCTCTAGTTGCGAACAGGTAGCAGCCGTCGAGTGTAGTGGCAACTAGTACGACCGGGCACAGGGCGGGGAAACAACGGGGAGCTACATTAAATACAAGGTTTGCGAGGCACAGCAATATACAAGCGAGTTAAAGACGCGACGAGAATTCTTGATGAAGTTTAATTACAACGGCGCGAGCGGCGCCGGCAACGTGGAAGCAATTGGCTGGTTGCTGTATTAGCATAATCATTTTATGCAGTGGTTAACTGATGTGATATTGGAAGGGTTACTTTCAACTTAATTGCTTTAAATATATATATTTTAATACGGCCAGTTCGAAATTTCATTTAGATAAACGAAGAGGCGATTTACTTTGCTTAAATAAAACCTTTTTAAGTTAAAAGCGAAACGTAAGGGAAGTTATGGGAATGATATCCTCGACCGGAGGCCAAGGACACAGATAAAAATGTTAACGGTAAGGTAGTTTTCACACCAACCCTTGCCTTAGCAAGATTTATGGCAGATTATCCCCGCAGTATTGGGCTATTAAAATCCGCTTTATATTTTACGGCGTGCAATCTCTTTTAAAATACTGAACGCATTTATTTCACTTAAAATAATGAAATCTACGTAAATTAAGACTTTTATTCGTTTAAACTATTGCTGTTCTCTTTAATGTGGGCATATTTATTATATCAGATGATTAGGTATTAGCATTTTGAGTAAAAAAATAAAGGACTCTACATAATTTTATCCAATTTTACTGATAATAAATATATTTTATTCAGAACACGCTGCAAGATGACATGATGTTCAGTGAAAAGTTAAGACAAATAATCTGTTTTTATTACAGAAAGAAGAATTGGGTACACATATTAATTACTTAGTTAAGTTTCATCTCTAAGCTTACAAGCATATTTCTCAGTACTGTGTATTTTAATCTAAATGCAAGCCCTGATTAAATTCTAGCTCATTCTTCTGTCGGACGCATTAATACTTTTTACAGCACACCATAATTTTTTAGCGCTAAGACTAGCTGTTATGAAAAATTGTTTCCACCATCCTCTTCATATTTTAAAACTTTGATGTAAATAGCATCTGAAGGTTTTCATGCCGCATTTACACGCAACAACAAACAGAGTTTAAAGTAAATCTATACTAATATTATAAAGAGGTAAAATTTTTAAGTTTGTTTCTTTGTTTGTTTGTATGTTCGAGGTAATCTCAGGAATTATCAGTCCGATTTGAATAATTCTTTTTGTAATAGATAGCCACATGGGAAGGTTATAGTTATCATTCCGAAATTCCCACGGGAACGGGTACAACGCGGGTAAAACCGCGGGGCACTGCTAGTATTAAATAAATTATGTTTAATTAGTATACGTTATACTACGAGTCTATAACATTAACAAGTCATTCTGTATGCCATCATCATCAGTTTAGAGCTAAAGTCTGGTCCATGTGTTTCTATATAAGCATATTCCTATACTGAATATATACCTTTTTATGTTACAGTTAAACAAAAGGAAACAATTATGGCGAACAATTCAAAATTGTTGGGTTAATTTGAGTTGCCTCATGATTAATATTAAGGCTTCATAAATAATGCCACGATTGACCTAAAACGTGGACAGGCGCGGCCACAGCCGGCCGGAGTGAATGCCCTAAGAGGGGGTATTCTTTATTTACCACGCGGCTCACTAGTCCCGCAGCCCCAGGGGAAAGCAATTAAAACTGCAATGAATAAAACGATGCATATTGTGACATTAAGACGCAGCCCCTGGGCACGCCGGCCACCTCTGCAAGCCTTCCCGTTACCTCCCCTCCACTCCGCAATATTACCTCACCCTAGCTCTCTTCCTGAAGCTTTCCAGTAACTTTTCAGTTGATTATTAAATTACCAGAAAGAGATCTGCATTCACCGCATTAAAGGCTTATTCCATCGGACGGTATAGTGAAAAATTAAATCAGCTAGTATAAATTTAAGCCGTCTGGCTCGGAGCTCGGATAAGCTCAGAATAGCCGGATCAATACGGACCTAATCTAACTATTTAGCCCGACGAGCCACATTCGATTCCGACTGCAGGTTGCGACCTTTGTTCTTTATCGTTATTTTACTTTGAACTTTGACTTATCGCTATATTTTAGCATAAACTGTCCATTTAAATGTATTTATTTATCTCACGTTTTATATTCGAGTCGTTTTACGGGAGTAGTTTATATGTATAATAAAGTTTGAGTTAATACTCATTAGTTAATACTAACGAAGTGTATTCAAACAACTTTTGTTATAGCCGTTCTTTCCTCAGTATTCATCAACAGCTGGTTAATATTAACAGGTCCTAGCCGGCTGTGGCCGACGCCTCGATGAATATTTAACCAAATGACACACGATGGATGTCCATAACTCCTCAATTTGAGACCACACTGGAGTCAGAGCGGACAGTATTGATTTAGTAATAGTGAATTACCCAGAATTTGATCCTCTATCCAGTGCGACTACCAACAGTTCAACTGGAACACATAATTATAATCATGAATTCAATCGTAGTTAGTCTCGCTAAAACTCAAGAACGGCTGGATCGATTTATCAAAATGTTGTTTTTGAAAGCAGTTACGGAATAAATGTGGGTGAAACCGCAGGGCTAGTTGATAATAAGAATATATGAACATCGGATATAATTATGTAATAAGCTACGTAATTGCGTATTTAATTCCCGAAGTAATTGATACATCATCGTTAAACTACGAAACATGTTCAGTAACCCGGAATATTGATTCAGTGTAAAAACACAATTTGTATCAAAATTGTTCTTATTAATACATATAATGAAGCAAAATTATTATCTGTACTAATATAATAAAGCTGAAGAGTTTGTTTTGTTGTTTGTTTGAAAACGCTAATCTTAGAAACTACTGATCTGATTTGAATAATTCTTTTAGCAATCGATAGACAGATTCAACGAAAAGGTTATAAGCTAATTTCCATCCTGAAATTCATATAGGAACGAACACAACGCGGGTAAAAACGCGGGGCACAGCTAGTGTATGTACCTACTTCGATTTTTTTATGTGAGACGTGTAGAACTGTATTCACTATATTTAAACTACAAAGGTTACTAGGGCAGTATTGAGGCAAGCGCCCTACATATAGGTCCAACTATTGGTTCGAATGCCTGGAAAGTTCACGAAGGTATTTCTCGGAAGCCGTTCGTCGACGGGCGCGTGCTGCTCACACTTGTTAGAACTGCGAATGTTGACAACCGTTCTCAAATGAATAATTGCCGGTCGTCACAACCGTCACCCAAGACTTACCTCGTTACTGCTCCCACCTTGCCGACAATAAATTTAGGAAATGCGAAACTACGCCGCACCGACACGAAATGTTATGAGGCTTGTTAGAAAAGACGTGCAAATATATCATAAACTGCGACCTGTCTTACCGTCCATTACGTAAATTATTATTTCAGTAGTTATTTCGCTGATGGAATATCACTCGTAACCCGTTTTATGTTCTGTTTTATTTTGTTAAAAGTGCTTCAGGGCCACCGTTATTAGTGTTTATATCAACAATTTTTATGTGTATGCCAAGTCTCCGATGTGAAACTTGTCTTGGAAGTTATGCGAGGGCATAAAACAACTTTACTTTGGATATTCATACCATACAACGTAGCAAACATCTCAAACGTAGACGTATATAACGAAATTAAACTGCTAAGACACATGTAAAAATATCAGAAAATATAATATTGAAACAAAAATAAACGTAACCTAATGCTCCTTTCGTAAGCTGTAAAATGAATCGAAAAAAGTTACATTAAAACCCAGATACTGTCCGGTATCGACATAATATTATTATTTATAGTATTGAAAGGGGATGACAGGTATAAAAGTGTATAAAGGAAAGGAGATAAAATATTAACATAGATAGAGAATTGTAATGATAAGGGCGGGCGTGACGGCGAGCGAGGCTATTTTCCGCTACGGTGGGCGCCGCCGCAGACACCTGCACGCTTTGATCTACACCGACACTTCCAGTCTTTCTCTCGCACTTTACCTTAAATCAGACGCTCAATCTTAATGAATCTATCTTTATTAGTCCATTTCACGAACCCTTATTATCACAATCGAGGCATAGAGACATGATAATTACCAGAAATACATTCAGTTGTACCACAAAGTTAATTCCCACTCTTTTAAAGCAAACTTTAATGAAAACGAAACAAAAATCACTGCTCAAGTCGTTTATTACACCAATAAATATAAAATCGGAACAGAATATTGCTTATCGATGAATTTAACAGTGATTTCGGTATAAATTGTTAGGTTATAAAAATTACTGTGAAGGGTGTGTGGTGGGCGGGGACGGTTGTGTCCCGGTAGTTATTTAAGTAAAGCAATAAAGTGTGTTATGTCCCGACCGGCGCCGCCGCCGGCCGCGTGATCAAATAAACCAAGTACCTACAACCAACGGATTTACGACAAACAAAAACCACTCTCCTGCTTACATTATACAAACATTAACTAATCATTCTATTACATTATAAATTATTCATTCAACATTACATTAGTTGATTAGTCGACTTTTTATTGGCAATAAAAGTTACAAAACAATACAAATTATGTTACATAGTTTCATGTAATAAGCGTAGAGAACTATTGCTACTATTCCGTAAAGACCGCTTAACCATTTAACTATGTCTCTGTACAATGTATACCAAAGGTGTCGTGTCGTAACAAGAATTTATGTTAGCAAATATTCATCAAAATTAACTTCAGCAGCACACACGACGTTTTCATTGGTAACAGGAACACCTGCAAACACAGAACGATATCATCTATTGTAGTACCTCAAGATATGTATTCTGTATATAGACTGTGGACTTCAAAGGTTCTCGGAACTGCCTTAAGTTTAGAAGATATCTTTAGTCGAAGATCAAGCGATGCAGGCTGTTCCCATAATTGAATATAGTTCACCTTTGATCTCGGACTGTCTTCATAAGCTATGTTATCCAATAAACTACAATCGCTTTATCAATTATATAAAACGACTTAACACAATACTAACTATCCTATGATTTCACGGAAGTATTTCAAACGCAAGATTTATTTGGTGAACCGACGTTCAGAATTATATTTGAAACGCAATAGGTTTCCCACTTAAGCTCATTACTACAAGCATATATGTATTTGTTTTCTTGGTTGTTGAGAAAGATAACTTACTTTATCATTTGTGTGTTCGAGTGGGATTTGCGCGTGTGTGTATGAGTATTGTTATGTTTCAATCTGCGAATTTAAACGTCGTTTAAACAAGAATTTTATCACGTGTGACGATGGCTTTATACTAAGTCGCAGCTTGAACTCTTGCGCTCTATTAATTAGGTTTCAAATTCTTTTATTTACACTCTAGTAATTCTATCGTGGTACGATGTCCGTAAATAACTCACCGACATCGAGGAAGCAATTGGTGTCGTAGCCGCTGTCGTGTCGAGACGCTTGTATAGCAGCTCGCAGAGAATTAACTACTACATGACCTAGGCAACCTGGAGGCTCGCCGGCCGCTAAAAGAAATGATAAAAAAGTCTGACTTCATTTGATAGAAGATACTAATATAGTAAAGCTGCAGAGATTGTTTTGTTTTGTTTGTTTGTTCGAACGCGTTAACCTCAGGAACTACCAACCCGATTAGTAATTAATAGACAAATTCAACGTCATGGGCTTTTTTTCCCAATTCCCACGGCAACGCACTACGCGAGTGAAACTGCGGGGCGGTGCCAGTAGTATATATAATGGTATTCAAAATCATGACTCGACCTCCTTAACTGACGTCCTTAACAAAATCTTATTAAAAAACATACAAAGCTTACTTGCGACACGACATAACAAATGTCCTTATAGAAATGAAATATAAGATTTTGGGATTCCAAAAAATGTGTGAAGAATTTTTGTGTTAATGTAAATATTTATAAGCATAAAATTATCTCGTACCTTTAGATCCCAGGATACCAACAGGATTTATAGCTCGTTCTCTGAGATACACGCGAAAGTCCTGAGGTATGTCTCTTGCTCCTATTATCTTGTAATTCCACGTACGGTCTGTGTATATTTCACCTGTTTTTTCGTTATATTTCGTGTCTTCCATTAGCCACAGTGAAAGAGATTGTACAAATGCTCCTTCTACCTAATAAGATGAGATTAAATGGGTATTACGTTCAATAAATAACGTTTCATTTAATTTTCGAATCGTATAACGTTTCTAGAGTCGTCTGAGCAAAATATGGATTTAAATGTTGACTATCAACGTCTCGGCGATGTCGAGAAGAGGTCTTCATTTCAAGAGTTCTATAGTTACGTGATCATTCGGCTGTCTAGTTATTTGTCTAGTTAATAATTAGAGGATGTTACAATAATACTCGCTATAACTGCCGCACGAGACGTCCATAAAATCGATACCAAACTTATGGACGTAATCTTTCATAAATTACTTACGAGTATTAAAATCACTCTTTATATCTCTTCTAGGGAAACATAAGACGTCTCTGAGTACAGTCATTTGACGTTTTATTAATGAATTTTTTTTGTTTAAGTTTAATTAATTTGATTCATACCTGGCCAATGTCTAAAGCTGGATTGACGCTTCTTCCTGCATCTTCCAAAATATCAGCGCGGACTATCCATTTCATTCCAGTTAATATGTCAATTTCCACTTCAGTTGCAGCTATACCAAAAATGGAGTAGTTTATCATACGAGGATCATTTTCACTGGTCTGATAGTTCGCTTGAAGTAATATGCCTCGTTTGTCTGCTTCGTCAACTATTTCTCTAAAAGATGCTGTGGGCATCGTAGCTCTTATAGGAGCTAATCTGGCGTTGATTTGATCACAGCTTCTGATGACTGCGTACATACAGCATTCACTTGTTATACTAGATGCGGTACACATATTGTTTGGAGTGGCGTAGTTTACGCTAGGTAATACAGCAACCGTTTCTATCGATATACGAAACTCACTCGCTGCCACCTGAGCCACTCTTGTGAATATCCCTTGGCCTATCTCAATGCCCCCAATGTTAACCACAACGCTTCCATCGCCGTGATAAACTGAAACCAAAGCTCCATAATTGCCAAGATAGGCAGTTGGAAATGCCATATTCGAAACTCTAAGAGCCCGTTTTTTCCAACGATTGTGCAAATTGAATTCTTTTATATATTTTTGTCTGTCCATAAAGTTGACTTTTTCCAAAAACTTTGGCACTAGAGTAGGTAGATCATTATCTTCTTGGCGATAGTTAACTTTGCGCACTTCTAGTGGGTCAAGATTAAGGTCTGCTGCAATATGTTCCATTATATGTTCTATGCCTGAAATGCCTTGGAGTCCACCTGAAATTATTATTATTATTGCTCAGCTCTAAAATCAAAGTATTTTTATAGCACGTAATCCTGGACAAATGAGTACAAAAATATGTACACAAATGAACAAATGTACACGCCTTCAAATATGTCACCTATTGAAGCGTTTATGCTTGAACAATAAGCCCAGTCATTTTGAAAGGATAGCGAGATGACATATCCCTTATAATTATTATTGTATGTTACCTGGAGCTCTCATAAAAGCGTTGGTCGGTGCATCAGTAATAGTCCCAAACGAATCCACTTTCCAACGACGACTGTCGTAGCAGTTTTTTAAGGAATCAGTCGCATACGCATTTTCGTTTTCATTTCTTGATATGCCATCATTGACGTAGAATACTGCATCCATATACTGTATTTCACCTCTTTGGTCAACTCCTACCTTAAATTATTACATTTAATGTTAGTAATGTAAAAAAAAATTAACCAAAAAGTAGGATTAGTAACGTTGCAATTAGACTAATTCGACACTGCATGACAGTAAATTTATACTAATTACACACTAAGAACTAACCTCATAGTCTAGTCTCGAGTTCGGCCTCTTCCCGGTAGCTCGCATTATATCCCTCAAATGCATTGACATACGACAGGGAACATCAAGCAATTTCGCAACGAGTGCTGTAGCGCTAGCAGCAAAACTATAACGTCCTATTTTACAACCAAACCCGCCTCCACAGCGTCTAGTTTTTACTATAACTCTGAAACAGAATTACCATTTAATCTGTTAGGTAAAAATAAACTATATTAGAATTCAGGAAGACCATAGGGCTATGCGATGTAATTAAATCTTTATCTTACGAGTGTTCTGGTATCTTCAGTAATTGAGCTATAGCAGCCTGCGTCATATCCAACCATTGCGTTGATGTGTGCACTTCCAAAGATTCATCCACTGGCTTCGTTACTGTCGTATGCAATTCCATCATACAATGGTATTGACGGGGACATATGAATTTTCCTTTAATAACCCTTTGTACATTGACCCCTCTGTCTGTCGGAGTAATTCCGGTATATGGCACTAGTCTATTTTCTTCTTTTGGAGCTTTAATTGCATCTTCTATTGTGAACACTATAGGTTTCTTTGATACATTTTTATAGATAACTTTTACCAAATTAGAGGCTTGATCAGCAAGAACTTGTGTTTTAGCCACTACTATAGCAACGGGTTGGTTGTAATATACAACTCTGTCGCTTGCTAATAATTCCTCATTTTCAAACATTAGTCTGAAGTCCCCTCGTACGATACTGTTTACTCCTGGTATACTGGCAGAAGTCAAAATAGTTATTACTCCATCCAGTTTCTGAAATATAATATCGCAGTTATTTTATGATAAATTGGAGTTGTCTTTATGCTTTAAAATTATGTATCGTACCATCGCTTCAGAACCATCTATAGACTCTAAATCGCCTTTAGCAATAGTTGAGAGAACAAAAGAGGCGAAAACCTCATTGTGCATTCTTGGAAGATCATCACTGTATTCAGCTTCACCAGCACATTGGATAATGCCCTCCTTCTTCAACACCGGTTGTGTGATAGGATAATCCTTCTCATCAGTCTCATATGTTTGATAACTTTTACTGACTTCAGGTTTGTCTTCCGATGGTGTTGTGGCTCCTGATTCGTAAATTGGGTTCAATATTTCTCGTGGACATAGTTTGATCATACATTTGTAAAAAAGACTCAACGCTAACTTTTGTCTAAAATGTGGTGACGGATCTGGTGGATTGACATTGGGGCTAATTTCATTATGCAAGCAATGTAAAGCGCTTTGTAAAACTTCGTTTTTGAATATAAATTTTCCTGACAAGAATATTTCAGTTTTATAAGCGTGTGTGAACGAGGGGTGTATGCCGCCGTACACAATAGATGCTTCTTCGACGTAACCATTGTGAGGATCAAATTTGAAGAGGAAAGCTGAATTTACTTCAGCGTGTGCATTTTGCTCTCTAGGAGTTATCTGAAATGCAATATTATGACATTTTATAAAATTATGCTGCGACTTAAGTAGTAGAGGAAGTAAGTTATAGATACAGAGCAGGTATATTGAATACAGGCATTGTTATTTACGTATAAAACTAACCTTGTAAGTAACCAACTCATAGTTTCTCGACAAAGGCGGTAATCTTATCTGCGTAATAACGCGCCCTCTTAAATTGCTCTCCAAAAAATCTGGTAACCGCAGTTTCGTTTCAACCATGTCCTTGTTGACTGTGAAAACAAACAAAATGTTAAAGTAACATAATAAAAATATTGCACAGAATGTTGTTACTCAAATTACCTAGAGTTACGGCGGCTCCTACACAGTCCAGCAATAAAAATATGTCTGATTGAAATTCAGGGTATTGATTTTTTAAAGCCAAGTTACCTGCAAGTGTACCGATCTGAAACACAGTATTCAAAACAATCAGCAACTACTTGGACAAAGGGAGAAGACACAGTTCCCGGCACCGGACACAATTAAAGACTAATAAGTTGATCTTCATCTCGAACTTAATCAACTTATTCGTTTAGGTTGTATCCATACTAGCTGTGCCCCGCGATTTCAACTGCAGTGTGATTTTTTTTACTTATTATTACCATATTCTTGGCCAATATAGATGAAATAAAAATCAATAAAATCGGTAAATCCGTTCTTGAGTTATAAATGGTGTAAATAAACACTACTTTCTTTGACATGTACGAGTATAAATTGGTAACGAACTCTATCATATCCGGCTGGATCTTTGCTGGCAAGTCTGTTTTCACCCAAAACAATACAAGATTTCACTTTCATTTCCTTACATTTCTCACAGGTATGTGCGCCACTTTCTGCAAATGCTTATACAAAATCTCCAAGTACCAGAATTCTTCCTTAGTCTTCGATAACTCGTGAAATATTTGCATCGTATCTGTAAGCGTAATGTTTGCTCCGAGCACTAAGTTAACGTCCAAATAAAACGTGCTTAACTCTGATATATTGGTGATGTCGATCAATAGTTTAGGATAGAATATAATGGGTTTTACACCTGTAACAATGGAAAGAGTTAAAAGGGTTTTGATACACAAATAACAATTTTAAGTTATTTAGACTCAAAGTGCTTCTTTTGTTACATCATTGAAGTGTATTTATTATATTCATAACAGGAAAAAACAACAAACGCCAATACGAAGTAGGAAATTAGTATTTAAGAACTCGAAGTCAAAAGAAGCCTTTAAACAGCGCAATGCGTTCGGAAATAAAAGCAAATGGTTGTTACCTTTCGCCGTATTCCCAGCGACTAGCATGTAGGAATCGTAACTATTCTCTTCAAGGGTTTCGAATATTGATTCTACAGAATTCACTGAATACCACAATTTACCATCGCATAATGTTATTTTTTTCGGTTTGCGTTTATCTCCGTTGCTGCCAACTATGCACCAGTCTTTGCCACTCTCGCAAATCTTGCCACATTTCTTGCCCGATTTCGGGCAAACAGCTTCGGAGATATCTTCGATGTCTTTTATTTTGTCCAACACGTCTTTATCGGCGTTTTTGGCGAATGACTTAATAGCCCACTCAACGAAGACCAAAAAATGCCGAATAGGGGAAATAATTCGTGTATAAGCGATTTTTGGCATAGTTGTAGGGAATAGTGTCTGAAACAACATACTCAAAGTACTGATGGATGGGGGTGAAGCTAAGGGGTAGGGGGGGGTGTAAAGGTCCCTTTTTTGAGTTTTTTAAAAAAAACTCGTAAATGGTGGCTCCTAGCAAAAAAAAATCTTCTAGTCAAGTATTCTAAATAAAATTATCTACAAAAAAGATTCTATACACTTTTTCGCTGGGACCAATATTGAACGAGGTATGAAGGAAAGAAGATGGACAAAAAAGCGGCAAGCGGTTGCACTAATCGAAGCTGGACAGAACCAAAGTCAAGTGGCTCGTCAATAAAATTTGAGCAGATATGCTGTTCGACGTGTATACCTGCGATATCAGCAAACTTGTGGCTATACCAGGAAACCAGGAACAGGCCCAAAACGTGCGACAACACAGCGCGATGACCACTTTCTTGTGAATCCATCACTACGAAATCGCCGGTTGAATGCAGTTCAACTCGGACAGCAGCTCCAGGAAGTTAGAGAAGTGGAAGTCAGTTTGTGGACAGTTAGAAGAAGACTAGCCGAAGGAGGTCTGATAGCGCACAGACCCGCAACTGGCCCAAAATTTACCCCAGCACACAGACAAGCACGCCTTCAGTTTGCTCGAAATCGCGTTAATTGGACTATGGATCAATGGCAGGCAGTCCTCTTCTCCGATGAGTGCAAGATGTGTCTCCTTGGTAAAGACGGACGGGGTAGAGTCTACCGAAGATTCGGTGAGCGTTTTGTTCAATGCTGCATCTCCGAACGGGTCGCATACGGGGGTGGTTTGTGTATGTTCTGGGGAGGTATTTCACTGGAAGTGAAAACCGAACTTGTCTTCATCACAGGGCCCGATACCGACCATCGATCGCGTGGATTGACTTCCCAACGTTACGTCGGGATATCCTGCAAGAACATGTTGTGCCCTTTTCGGGATTTATCGGCGAAAACTTCGTTTTTATGCAGGACAACGCTAGACCACACACCGCTGCTATAGTACGCCCGTACTTGGAGGAGGTTGAAGTACTCGTTATGGAGTGGCCTGCTCGAAGCCCAGATCTCAATCCTATTGAGCACTTATGGGACGAACTAAAAAAACGAGTAAGAGCCAGAAACGCAGTGCCTACGAGTCTCTGAGAGCTTCAAACCGCGATCAAGGAAGAATGGGACAGCATACCGAAGGATTTCGTAAAAACATTGATTTCTTCAATGAATCTTCGACTGGAAGCTGTTATTCAGGCTAGGGGAGGCATTACCTCGTATTAAAAAAAATCGTTACATTCACAGATTTATTGTTTTTTTGACCTTTAATACCTGCTCAAAGTCCCACAAACCGAGCTACCTGAAACGAGCTAATTTAGGCCATGCCATTTTTAAGCCGCTACTGCTATGATAAGGAAGGTCAAGGCCAGACATTATGGGTTTTTAGGAAGCTAACAGTGTGTACTTTAATTTAATTTAAGTTATATTTGCTACCAAACTTTAATAAAAATAAAAAACAAGTATCGAAGTCAAAATGCAGGAAAATTACCCAATGTGCGATTTCTATGCTCTCAAGTGTAGTTAAATATTGATCCCAGCGAAAAAGTGTATAGAATCTTTTTTGTAGATAATTTTATTTAGAATACTTGACTAGAAGATTTTTTTTTGCTAGGAGCCACCATTTACGAGTTTTTTAAAAAAAACTCAAAAAAAGGACCTTTACACCCCCCCCTACCCCTTAGCTTCACCCCCATCCATCAGTACTTTGAGTATGTTGTTTCAGACACTATTCCCTACAACTATGCCAAAAATCGCTTATACACGAATTATTTCCCCTATTTTTGCTTCGTTGAGTGTACTATAAAAGCTTCGAGAATAGGACGGTAGCCCGTGCAGCGGCATAGATTACTGCCAAATGATGTTTCTATTTCTGCTTGTGTCAAATGATGATCATTGCTTCGGACAAGACTAGAAAATGACGCTATTTAAACTATCACGATATAAAAACAATGTTAATACTAACCTAGCCGGGACTTTATCGCGAATTAATCATTTAATGCATACCTCACGTTTCGGTCGTATCGCGACGTAATTATTTATAAACAAACTCATACAGAATAATCATCTCACCTCCAATCAGCTCACGATTTACTTAATAAGTACTTAAATATTGCGTAAGGAGGAATGAGATGAGAATGTGAACTGAATTACACTAACTATCATTTTACATTCAGATTCAGAGTAGCATTGTTTTACATTCAAACAAACGAATCAACGTAATCGCATAAACGCGCGAAAAAAATGTTCTAAATCAAAACTGCCCTTACAATACCCAATATTCTAAAACATAGAACCAAACATACCTACCTATACATGTTCATAACCATCCCCGGACTGCAATAACCGCACTGGGATCCAAAATAATGGTTCAGACGCTTCTGAATGATGTTGTAACCGACTTTTCTGTTACCAATAGCGTCGATAGTTGTTATATCCCAACCGTCACAGGACAATATTGACACCAAACACTGGAATGCAACATGAGTTTTATGGACATTTTAATGCGCCTCGGTGGTCAAGTAATATGTGCACACTCCCAAGACCTAAGTTGGTAACTGAGGTTTCGGGTTCAATTCCCGAATCGAGCGAACACATATTTTCTTTTTTAATATGACTGATATCACCAACCCGCATTAGGCATGCGTGGTAATTACGCCTAATCCTCCACACTATACTGATATCTTCAGTGAGATGAGAAGCCTTTGTCCAGCAGTAGGACAGTACCGGCTAATACAAATCATTTTCAGGTTTAAGTACCGTCAAAACTTTATGCCTAATCTTTGTTTCTGTTGGGAAAACTCCCCAACCATTTCGACATAAATAGCTGAACTTTAATAATTTGACTAAAAAGCATCTACAAAGTAAAAATAAATCACATTAATGCTAAAGAGAGCTAAGGTGCAAAAATAAATGTAACTTATAAAGTGTTATGAGTACAGTTTTGAGCTATTTCTAGCAACAGTTAAAGAGAATTTTCTCACAATATTTTTCTCTTGCAGGAAATTACTTTAGAGCAAGATGCACCGTTAGATTTGAACCGCTACATATAAATCACAATAACCCGCCCATGCTACATTATTGTTCTCATAATAGAAGACTACAATATATTAGTTTAACCTAACGTTCTACTACTTTATTTCTACTACTAGCAACGTCCTGCGGTTTTACACGTATTGTGCCCGTTCCCGTGGGATTTTCGGGATAGAACATAGCCTATACCCTTCCTCTTGAATATAACTACTCATTAAAAAAATATTTTTCAAATCGGTCAGGTACTTAGCCTGAACATACAAACAAACAAAATAACAAATTTAACCTTTTATAACAGTAACAGTATACACGGTGAGCCTTAATGACCCGAAAGATTTAAACCAACGATTTTAGAGCCAAATTAGAGTATTTATAGTTATATAACGTATAGTCCAAAAACCCATATTTTAAGAGATATTAATTATTTCAAGTAAACCACAAGTAAGAAAATCTCAATTGTAACACACCCTAAAGGCGTGACGTAGCCACCTACTACTTTTACACGCAGACGCACTAACCGCATGGTTGATGCATCGTATGATATCGGAGTGATTCGTTAAGTGTCATGCTCGCTCCTTGTTTCTCAACTGAGATTAATCAAAACTCGCTCACTCTCTGAAGTAAAGGTTTGTTTACAAAGAAGCGATCAATTAATATGATTTAATTTGTACTGAAATAGTAGTTTAATTAAGACACATAATTGGACCCATGTTGATATAGCATTATTTACTCGTACTGTCGTCACAAATACGTCGTTTAAATCTTTCGGGTTATTAAAGCTCACCGTGTATATAATGTAAAGAATAACTTAATAAGTTGAAGGTTTCATATTACAAGCTTAGATATTACATTGTTCGAAACATTACTTAAACAAATTACCCATTATAGAAGTAAGTTATTAAAGGAACAATTAGTACTAATAATATGTCTAGAAATATTGTACCTAAATGACCTATAAAAATAATTATGATTAACGACTTCTTGAACGTAAAGAAAGTCGACAAAAGCCATTAATCTAAGAACTAAATTATAATTCCGTATTACAGTTATAATACCATTTACACAAACCGAGAAACCACGTATTTTGAATACACAAACAGCCTTTGTTTAGCAAATCAAAGAAATGTTCAGCATTTATTTGACTTGAAATTACCAAGACTGAAATGTACTGTAATAATGAAAATCAAACTGACGTCTGATTTATATACCGTGACTTGATTGTTGTCGTAATTTGTAGCTAGGCAGGAGACTCTTCTGATATTAATTGTAAATTGTCTGTTTGTTACAGCATGAGGAATTAACGTTTCCTTAGATTACTACCTTCATCATCTTGTTTTGTGTTAATACTAGTTGTGCCCGCGGTTTTACTCTTACTGTATCGGTTTCTGTCGGAATTCTGGGGTCTTCTTCTTCTTCATCGAGTGGATGGACAACCTGACCAATCCTGGTGTCAGAGTTATTGAGCCGCCAAAGGCCTCTGACATGGCTCAAGTAACGACTTCTATCCGTAGAAAGTAACCGGGACGGACGGCTTAACGTGCCCTCCGAAGCACGGAATCATCTTACTTTTCGAGCAATCAGGTGATTCAGCCTGCAATGCCCTAACCAAACTGAGGAAAGTCTCACAAAGAGATTTTTACCAGGAATCGAACCCGGAACCTCCGGGTCGTGAGCCGGCGCTCAAACCAACAAGACCACGGAGGCTGTTAATTTCGGGTTAAAATATTATTTCAGATCCATCATCCATCTCCGTTTCAATATTCATTCAGATCCGATCAATATCTCATCATTTCACGCCCATATATCTTCATCACAAACTTTTGTATTTAAAATATTAGTTTTAGGGCTTTAGACGGTCTAAAAACTCTGACCAACCAGGGTTAGCCACTAACCTACTCGAAACTACTTCCTGTTTACGTTATACCTAACGTTAAATGAGTTCTTTTTGACCTGTTGTTTATAAACTATTTCCATAAAAAGTATTGCTGTTTGGCAAACTACAGCAGGAAAGGGCCTCTAGGCACACTGAAGTTCAATGCAGTGAGGAGGATTAGGCGTAATTACCACGATTGCTTTCTCTGCCCAAGCTATGTTTCAAATGAAAATTGGAAACTGCCACTGGCTGAGAATTGAACCTGGCACCTCTTAGCGGATAGACACATGCCATAAAACTACCAAAATTGTTTTATATCTAAAATAATAAAGATACTTCTGATCATAACAGGTAATCATAGTCTTAAAAAAGAACTCTATATACCGTTAATTTACGATCTACGAAAGTGTGTATGCTCATACAGACACGGCATAACCCAACAATTTGTACAAATAAAAAAGTACTAACCGAATTCACCGAGAATTCCGAATATTCGTGAGTAACATTATGCAAAGCGCGAACGTGGACAATGCAAGCGCCGCAGCCTCCTTCAAGGCACATATATTTAGTTCCAACTAAACCCGCATGCCGGCGTATGTATTCGTTCAACGTTGTGTCCACCGTGAACTCTCTGCCAACTGCAATAATAGTCCATTTGAATAAGATTACTGGACTTGTCTAAACAATGCGGAGACAGATGCAAGTCTGTGATGCAAACGACTGATTTTCAGAATGTAAGGCTTTTACTACAAACGAGTAAGTAATTCGCTCTTCTGTAGTTTTCATCTGTCTTAGAGCCGACACTGCGTTAAGCGTGCGCACGCCGCGGAGCCATACAAAAGTGAACCGTCGCGGGCGCCCGTCGCGTGCGGTGTCATACAAATGTGAACCGACCCGTGCGCACGCTACGGGCGGACGCTTAACGCAGTGTTGACCCTTATACCTTGATATTATGGATACTTTCTTTTAGTTTCTATGTACAAAGGTTGTTTGAAATCCGACATATAATTCCAGAGATGTTAAACGAATAAATATTGATTGCTTTATAGGAGCATATTATATATTGTATATTATTATTGCTATATATATTTAATTACTTACCACTATATTTCTTTCCATTTATTCTAAAATCAATTCTATCCATTATTACACAACAAACAAACACCCAATTCAAATATCTTTAAACTTTTCAACCGTTTACTTTGCAGCAAATGGAGTAACCGCTTTTTGTATTGTATTATAGGACACTGATATTATCAGTAGAATTAATAAGGCGTTAACTCCGCGTTAGAAGCGTGGCCGTAATCGCAAATGCAAGCCATGATTGAAATTCTACCCATTCCTGCTCGGAAACTAAAATAACAAACGAACATGCAATAATTAATTATTAGACTGTGTGTAATAGAAGGGATACAAGTCATTTCCGTACATATTTAATGAGATTCAAGAAAATAACAATCAAAGCGAGTGTATTGCCATACATTGTAGTAATTACGAGTAGAAAATACTTTGTTGCTAGCTTATACTTGTTTTTAATTAAAACACGAAAATTAATAGGTACCTACTGTGTTACTTCGATAAATCAATCATATGCAATTAATTTACTTTAATAGACCGGATAACAGGGGCAGCTTGCAGGTGGGGGCTAGAGGGCTCAAACCCCTCCATAACCAACTTCTCCAAAAAAGTGTCCCTTGATAATCTTTTAGCCAGTTATGTTCCATTGCTGGCCATAGGTCTCTTAGATATCTTCAGTAAGATGAGAGGCTTTTGCCCAGTTGTGGGACATTACTGGCTAATGCTTTTTTTTGCTTATGTGCGTCACCTCAGCCCGATTTTGAACTACGTTTGTTTATATAGGGTTCTTAAAAAGATTTGATAATCTTCAAATAGCTTAGCCATGCCTATGGATTACTAGATTAAACAGATCTGCCAACAAAGGAGAGAACGAAACACATACTTCGAACACTCCTCATTTAGCATCGAGAGATTCAAAATGAAATATAATAAATGAGTTTAACATACTTCAGTTTTAGTTCCCATGTTCAAAAACATTCCTTTGATTTACATACTTTGTAAATAACTTCGTTTCATAACTTTCATTAAATAAGAACTTTGTGATGTAGGTTCATATTAAATAATACGAAAATATCATGACAATGAAATATCGCGTTAAAGATTCAACAATTCATTAAAAATGTTAGCCGAATGGGAAATCGCAATGAGCTTTACCGAGCTCTCCAAAAGCAACGAAGATAATGCCACAGAATGATTCATTTTAATCTAGGATATTCTTTTATTGTGCCCGTCCACCGTGTACATTGGACTAAAGTTAATTAATTAAAAGTCGGACACAAACAGGGGCGGCCTTTACGTTTTACGGGAGTCGCTTAAACTTTATAGGAGTCGTTTTTAATTTAAGAGGTCACATTTCACTGTGGACCCTGACTGCTGAATTCTTTGATTGTTTGAACAAACCCGGTGCGTGTTGCCTACCGCTTCCCCTTGCCGACCATCTTTTCCGCCTTCAAAAGTAATTATTTGAACATAAAACATTGTTTATTTCTATGTTTTGTTTAATATCTCCAAGTCTATTGCGTCACTAATTGAGTACCTATTCGGGCTATTTGTTTGAATTCATTCCAAGATTCACTTAAGAAAATTAAGTTGAGTATACTTAGATATACATATATAAAGAGAGAGAGATAACTTTTGTAAAATACGAGATGTATTGAAATTAAATTGCTTTTAGGTTGTGCGCAGCCATCGAGCTCGTAAACTTACGAAGACGTACTTGAGATTCAGATAACTGGATATGGGTACGAAAGGAAACGTAGCGCGGTGTTATTTCACTAAACAAAACCAGCTCGGTCCCGACGGGTTCTAAGCAAAGTAAAACCAAACAGAGTTGGTTTCCGAAAACAAAGATTTGTAAATAATTCCCGGGAAAATCGCACTGGTACAACGAATGTTGATTGTTTGGTTACACAAATTAATACAATAATTTAGTTAGCTGGGAATGGAAAATGTTTATGCCTAATCCGTTCTTTGATAGATGTTTAAATAACTTGTTTCGTAAATATTGTTCATAAACACGATATTATGGAGCCCATTTGTATACATCAATTATGTTACACATCAATTTCCTAAGTACTAAAACTAGAAACTGCATCCGCTAATCAAATGAGGTGCATATTTACATATTTGTATTAAATTAAACATACGATATAATTATGTTAACGCAACAATCGATACGGTTTTCTAATGTATAGCAAAAAAATAATCTTGGCTAAAGAGCTCAGGACTTAGATTACATCTATTGGTTACTCATCTTAACCTAATCTAAGCTAAACGGTGCTTAACATTCACAAGTTATGTAGGTACCATCGCTTAAGCAAACTACACCACAAGCAGTAAAGCAGGGTAACAGAGATTCTATTACCGTGTCTAAACCAAATAATAACTCTAGTAATGTGAACGTTACAAAATATTCTTCGTACTAGGAATTTATGAAAAAATAATTTTCCGGCCGAAATGAAAGGAAAGTAATTCGTAACCATTTTAATTATTCAGTCCAGTGGATTGTTTCGAGCGTAGGACTCCCTCCGCTTGCTACAAGGTTAGGTATTCGGAAGACGTATTTCTTATTACGTAGTACAGTTCTACAAAAAATCCTAAAAAATATTTTGTGCTATCATTGCAAGACTCGTGTATGTAACCATATGATTCTGACCTTGGCATAGCATAGGAATAACTATTTTACCAATTTCATATTAGCTTCTTTCTATCAAACTGAGGCAAATTGGTACTGAGAAAAAAATATAAATAGTACGACAACACAGTGAAAACTTCCAACAAAAACAAACCAATTGGATCAATTTATTTGCTTAAAGAAAAAAAATAACTCGAAAATGATTGGTCCCAAAATTCTTCGTAAAACGTTGATTTAAAAGTAAATATCAAAGGAAGGTGCAAACGAATGGTGTAAAAGCTGTGAAAAAGTTTTCAGTTTAAATTGACTTTCCCTGTAGGAGGCGAGCATGGCTCAGTCGGTCTCGCCGCGGTTGACCTGTTTCAAGATCTCCGCACGTACCAACTATTATTATTTAACGACTAGCAGCGCCCCGCGGTTTTACCCGCGTTGTGCCCGTTCCCGTGGGAATTTCGGGATAAAATGTAGCCTATAGCCTTCCTCGATAAATAGACTATCTAACAGTGAAAGAATTATTCAAATCGGTTCAGTAGTTTCTGAGATTAGCGCGTTTAAACAAACAAACAAACAAACAAACAAACAAACAAACAAACAAACAAACAAAACAAACTCTTCAGCTTTATAATATTAGTATAGATGATAAAACTTAAGATACCCCAGTTAGAAGCACCTTAGTTATAAACTGTCTTATTCATAAACGCTCTCTAACTAAAACACTGTTAGCGAGTGTTTTGTCTCTTTTGCTCTTTGGAAAATAGCGTATGTCAGAAAGGGACAAACCATTTGATAGATAAAATGCTGCTAGTAGCGTTTATGAATAAGGCCCAAAGAATAGAGCGTTTGATCAAGCGATGTCAGTTCGTAGATTGTTAAGCAACGTGCAGCTCGCCCCCTACTCGGATGGGTGGCTGATGGTGGCGTTCGCTTCTGAACTAATTTGGAAACATGTATCTAATGAGTATCTTAAGGAGATAAGGTAGAAAGTTTTAAAGTAACTTAAAATACCAACGAATGAAACCATAGCAAATGGTTAGTTTATGGCACTTACTGCCGCTCAGAGACGTTAATTAAACGAACAATTAGTGAAGTATATTCAATAACACGACAATTATACGACTTAATATATAATTAACATTAACAATTAATATTTGATATAGTTAATTCGGTGGAAAATTATTTTACAAAATCAAATTACCAGCAACATTCCACGAACAATACTCATATACAGATTACTCGAACAACAAAAGTGCACTTATAACATTTTAAACTTTGCATTCCACTTTCATTCCTTTCCAGAAGACTAGATTTGGTAAACGAAAGATGTAATAAAGTTTAGTGATCCGCAAATTGCGCCGGAACCGGCGAACCGTGCTCAACGGCACTTGTATTACACCACTATACTTTAAAAATATTGTCTTACAATGGCGAATGATGGTAACCCGTGTTCGAGAACTGTATCTACATTTATATTGTAAAGAGGGACATTTGTCGGTGTATGATGACAGGAATTGTGGGATAAGTTCGTTCATTCATTCATTTTGAATAGGTCACTGGCTAATCCTGGCTAATAATGTTGGAATTATTTTACCGCCCAAAGGGCTCCGACATGGTCTAACGATTGACACCACTGCTTAACGAGCTCTTCGAAGAACGGGGCACTTAGATATCTCGTATATGCCACTATCGGCCACCCATCCAATTAGGGGTCGAGCTGCACGTTGCTTAACAATCGCAATGAACTAACATCATTTAGCCAAACTACACTACGAACGCTACCGCTACCGGACTAATGTGATAGAATAGAAGCATTTACTTATAATCAGATACTGAGATGAAACTCTAATTTATTTGTAAAGGGATCACAATATCAACAAACTCAAAATAGACATCTTTAAATAGGTTGAGCTTCGATCAATGTTTGTATATGATTGATGTATGAACATTGTTTCATTCACCATGAAAATTAACATCATAGTAAGTAAGACGTAGTAAGACGTTTGCTTATAACAGTGATTGATTAACTTCAAACCAGTCGACTCAATAATCCTTTATTCAGTCACGTACCTAATACTGAGACGTAAATTATTGGAAAAAGATTTGGCAGGAACCTAATACATTGATCAAACGACTGAGAAGACGTAGTACTACACAGTACATATTCTGGAACATTCCAATGATATCCGTTCGAAGAAAAACGTCATAATACGCTCCATTTCAGGTGACTGAACCTAATATCCTAACATATTATGAACCGTATTGTCTTTAGTTTAAGAAATAGTTTCCGTTTGTTACGGGAAAGCGTTAATTCCAATAACACCGGCTGACATTGTCTGTACACATATTCAGTGTCTCGAAGGTCGAAGGACTGTCCTCATATATTCCCGTAATAATATTTTGATTGGCTTATTGAAACTTATATTGGATTACTTGCCTAATTGAAAAAGTTTGTCCATTTCGACCCTCTTTATAAGACAGGAAAAAGAAAACTGTACTGAAAATACAGCTTACTTGTATCTGTACAATGTTTCTTCACATATCTACATTTCATAAGATAGATACTTATACAACAATTGATAGTAACTCATCTATTCCAATACAATTACGATACAATTACGATACAATTACGATACAATTACGATACAATTACGATGTATCTATCAAATACAATGACTGTCATCAGAATGAGAATCAAGTTTAGTATTGAGAATCACTTGCAAACAACTGGAAGCTCGCAACTTTCGTGATATTAACAATAGATCCTTCCACCACCTAATTAATTACGTGACCAGACAGACTTATTGTATCATTGTTCCATCGAAAACAACTATTAATAACAAGTTCTGCCGCTAAATAGTCGTTATTCTCTCAACAATATTAACAAGTGTTGTCACGTAGGTAACCTTTGCTTAGTTATTATGTCCGATTTCCTCAAATAATTGCAATCAACGAAGATTTCACCCAATCAAGGTTATAAAGAATATAACAGAGATTAGAGCCGTAATACGTGCTACGGATCTGCTGTTAAATAAGCAGAGTAATCCCAGATTTACAGATATTTGTGTGTGGTCTATCGGACTGAAATACGCAAAGCATTAAGCGAGTATTAAGTGAACATGGAACGCCGAGTATTAGGTCCATAAAAGCAATAATACAGCAATTTTAGAATGATGTAAAAAGGTCGTAAGTATGCGAATATTGCAGTTATTGTCGCTGGATGGAGAACCTCCGCCACTCAGCTGCCTCGTGGCGGAATCTATGAAATCCGCGATCCTCGTGTCTCGCCAATATAACCTGAATAATGAATGCGCAGCGACCCGCCATATTGCCCCATTTACTTTTTTAATTTACCGTTATGAGCGATATTGTTACATGCAACGGAACGAAATATACGATTAATCTTGGTTTAATAGCTACAGGATAACAAACGTAAGCAGTAAATTTTCGAGTCAATATTTTTTTATACAATTCAATCGACGCAGAATTGTACTCGTAATTAGTGAAACCCAAACTGGATGGTTTCAATCACTCAAGCCGGTAGTTACAGTTCATTATGTCTAATCACGTTGTTACTTGTGTATAATTACTAATGTGGATACTGACTAAAATTTAAAGAGTAATTACACGCAATTATTAGTCTTCAATATAATATTAGTGAACAATAACTATGTTCGTTTTAACATTCAATATTTAATGACTGGAAAAAGGCTTATCTATAAAACATAACTACGGTATTATTTTAGAGCGAGCAAAGAACACATGAAGGCCCGCAGAGAAAGCTCAGAGTAATAATTTATTAACAGCTCCTGAGAAACGTTACAAGTTTAGCTGGTTAAATATAACACGGAATATTTTGTTGAATTCTATATGAACTACCGCCTCGTACATTTAACATTAAACGACTTTGTTCGAAAACTGAGTATTTAAACATGCATGGTGTGAACCGTGAAGTACTGTGTTGTTCCTTTTAATGACCCCAACCGTAACTACTTTTTCATCAGATATCCTTTGTCTAGTTATCGCGTCGGTTCAGTATTGGCCACTGGTATTGGTCCGTGATAGTGATGGTTCAGTGATGTAAAACTCATTAGAAGTCTCGAACAGACTTGGTGAGACATATGAAGAAGTAGAGTCAGGTAAAAAAATCATGATTGACCATTTTCAGAATATGCCAATTGGAAAATTATGCACTTTGAAAACGAGTCCCTTTACGACTCTGTTGCCATTCTAAGCATTATGCCTTTTGCGCTGAAACCGTCCACGTATCCGATCTTGATTTTCGAGTGATCTTGAAGACTAATGCTCAGAATACAAAGATGCAATCATAGTTCAGTCGGGGTAGGCAATAAATTAAACTCACCATGAACGACTAAAAATAGAACAAAAAGTAATAGTCACAAAAATACGCAGAAAGTTATTCCGCGCCAAGTTGCGCCCACATACCAAATATAAAATAACAAGGAAAAACAAGATGACATTTTTCAAATTGAAATGCGAGAGTAGAGAGAATGGTGGATTAATGAAAGCGGCCCACCTCGGCCGGAAGCCATTCCTCCGTCGCACGTCGTTCCGGTGCGACGATATCCGGTGCAGCTCAATTTCCTGGACTGTAGAAAATTCCACAGAGTTTTTATTTGCTCCTCTGATTCTAGCGGACGTCTTTTTCTGTTTTTATCACACACCAGTTATCGAGATTTAGATTCGTTTCGATAACACTCGCGCACACTACACTCGCACTCACAAACACACACACATAAGACTAGTTACACTTCGTCGATGTTAGCGGTGCTCTTGACTTTGTAAAATAAGCGTTTCCTTTTTCTCCATGACCTTGACTTTACCTTGGACGGGGTTAAATACTAAGATACAGTCATGGGCCGAACCTGCTGTGCGTGATAATGTATACCACGCGGTCGGAAACGCGCGGCCCGCGAATGTTGGGTCAATAAATAAATCAATCTCAGTGAATCTAATTAAATTCATTTAATAGTTAATCGTAAAAATGTAGCGCAAAAAATATTAAATTAAATTTTCGCTCGCGCTCCACGCTCGCTCAGTCTGTCTATATTATTTGTATTACCCTAAAGCAGTACAATCTTATCTCCGTTTTGGTTATCAATGGTGTATTTCAAGACTAAATAAACTAGATTGCTCTCCTTGTTCTATATAAAAACTTTCCAAAAATAACCTTTTGAACACACAAAAATCGCGTCATAAATTGAAAATTGATAGCATCAAAAGTATTTTGACAGATTTGTCTCCGTACCGCATTTTCTTGCTGTTTTTTTTTTTCAATCTATAATATTCATTTATTTTCGTATATTTTGTTGTAGTTATTTGTGTTCGAAGATGCCGTGGGGCTATGAGTGTAGAGCGAAGTTGGTGAAGCAAGTTCCTTTGAAGCCGACCCAGAGACGTGGCGACGCGTCTGAGATAGAGACCCCAGGGCCCAATAGCTATGAAACACCACCAATATTTTGTGAGTTTTCTTTCAGGCCTTTGCCCTTCAGTACCACAGACTCTTAATAATAGTAAGTACGAGTATTTCAGTGGCCAACACTAGTGTCGGAGTTTTTAGACCGCCTAAAGGCCTCCGCCATGGTCTAACGATTGAAACAACCCTCCGGACCCTCCGAAACACGGTAGCGCTCAGATAGAAATGCCACTATCGGCCACCCTTCCAAGTAGGGACGAGATGCACGTTGCTTAACAAACGCAATAAACTAACATCGCTTAGGCAAACGACGCCACTTAATAATAATAATAAAGTAAATAGATTACAAAAAAACATTAATAGTTAATAGTTAAGGGCCTCTAAGAGTTGGATCAGTATATGCGAGGAGGCATGCCTCCTCAAAAAGACCGAACTCGTCCCGTGACATTAACGAGAAACACTATAATAATAGATAAGTTGTTATTGAATTTCAAATGAAAGAACTACATTTTGGCTATTAAAATCACTCGGTCAAATAGAAAAGGCTACATCGCTCCAACTCTTTGGATTCTAATAAGCCGAGTCCACAGACACACTTGCAAATTACAAATGATTATAATTGTTTGGAGTTTCGAAGCGAGTCACGTATAGTGTCCACTTATAATTAGAATTTACACGTTTTCTACATTTCAATTGGAATTTTTAAGTGAGTTATTACATAAAGGTTACTTATTTGTTATCATTCGCATGTCCAATCCTCCTCACTGTACTGATATCTTCAGTGAGATATATGGAATACTTTTTCATTCGCAGGTGGCAGAGGATTCAGTAAAATAAAGCGTGCACCGGCCTACACTTTCGGCTATATGACAAAATCTACTTTCTCCAAGCCGGCAGCCAAACCTAACGCACCAGTGTTCAATGTATCAGGAATGAAAGGAAAAGGAGGTATTTGTAAAGTATTATTTAATTTCTAAGTATAACAGCCAAGTAATAGCTAAACTCATGTCATGCCGTGTGTGCAAGGATAGATAACGGCTGGACGGTTCTGTATGTAACGTGAAAGGTTTCTTCGTCGGTTTCTTATTGATTTAGTGAAAGACACATCAATCTATACTAATATTATAAAGAAGTACAATTTTAAAGTTTGTTTGTTTGTTTGTTTGTATGTTCGAGCTAATCTCGGAAATTAGCAGCCCGATTTGTTAATAATTATTTTTGCAATGGATCAACGGCAAGGTTATAGGCTATTTTTCATCCCGAAATTCTTACAGGCACAGGCACTACGCGGGTAAAACCGCGGGGCGCTGCTATAGTATATATACACAGACACATCATTAGTATATCCATACTTAAATCTCAAGTTACATATGACGGAACCCACGCCTTATTATCACAACATTTTTTTAAATTTTAGGTTTATACAGAATAACGCACTGCGTGGTGTCACCTCAGATACCACCAATCGAAGATAAGACTAAGAAGCCGGGCCCAGCCGCATACTCCGTTCCCCGTTATATTCGACACAAACGCCCGCCCGCCTACTCGATGCGGATCGCCGCCCGCCCGCCCTATCAGCCTTGGGACATGTGGACACCGCCGCCTAATATGTACCATCCACCGATGATGAAAACGTTAGTTGTCTTATGTTAAATATATGTGTAAGGATGCCTTACCAGACCTACGTTGTATTACTATGCTATGCTCCGTGATCGGTGAATGCTAAATTCACCGATCATATCACACATAGCACCCACAGCAACGAAGTATAGCATAAGTATGAAAAGGTATATTAGAGAGTACAAGTTCAGGATGCCGTAAAAAAGACTGAAAAATAACAGTAATATCAACAGGCTTGTAGGTTTGGTTTGAGAAATAAAAAGCTTTGAATGTCCTACTGCTAGATAAATCCCGATAATTTCACTGAACATATTTCAAGATATGGTAAGTAGAAAATAATAACATCTTTAATATAAAAAATTATCGCTGAACGTAATACTAAGCGCATAACTTCAGAACGACTGCACCAGATTGTATGATTCATTGTTTATGTTCATAATTGTCATGACAAGGTTTTTATATAAGAAAATAAGTAATAAACATCTCGAAATTCCCACGGGAACGGGGGTGAAACCGCGGGGCACAGCTAGTTTTGAATATTTACAGAAAAGCACCAGCCTACACCCACAGTGCGCTGGAGAAGGAGATGGAATCCAAGTACCCGAAACCCGGGCCCGGCTCGCACGACCCCAACTTCTCTTACGTCCGCCGGAAGACGCCGGCGTTCTCGTTCGCAGGTCCCTTCAGACATATCCCACTTACCTCGGAGTTTTCCCCGTCACCCAACACCTACTGCGAGAAAAAGGTACCCAATTTGCTTACGTATATAAACATTTGCTCCCGACTTAATTAAAGGCACAGTAGCAAAGCGACAGCGGCTTTTGGGTAAACAAATATTTGCCTTAACACTTCAATCAGACCTGTATTATGCAGGTAAATACTCCTTACAAATCAATATACGCGAATTCAGTTTGTGATAATATTGACATCAAACGTAGACTGTGTTTGGTTTTCAAATGATAAGCCTGAATAGTTTACTTCATAGCGATTATAGTTTTGTAAAAAAAAATATAATTTCATTTATAATTACTGGTGTTTCATAATTAATGATATATCTTCGTCAGTTAATTTGTTTTGATATCAGCATTTTTTCAATGGTTAAATTAAATATACCAGTTTTTGTTTATAGTTCAATATAACCAAACCAACCATACCTGCCCCGTCGTTCGGCATCCGTCATTCCCAGTACATTGGAGAAATGCCATCGTTTATGAAGTCTTCGAAGCTCGACGTCGCCCTGAAGAGTGGATGAGTAGACAATTTTCATATAATTTTATGTATAACAATAATGACATAAAACTTCTACTATGGTGGAATAAATATTTCCAAAAAGCAATAAATTGTATGCTTTCCGCGTTTCCAAGCTTTCAGTGTTAATAACCTGAATTTCTTGCCAATTTTGAAACGTTGAAACGGTCAAAGAGTTTCTTTGGGGATAAAACAAAATGAACTGAAATGTCATGACTTTAGTCAACAGAAGTTTCAGGCGATCTTAAAAACTGCGAGAGTTTGCCATTAACCTATGCGCGGTATGATTTTAAATGTTACTTTAAATTGAAATTGACTTTCGCGAACTATAACGTAATATATCTCTATTAAAATTCTTAAGTTAACCACTTTATTATGTCGTTGAGAATCTCACCGGGGATAACTTGAAACGACTTTACTAACGCTTTGCAAACTTCAGGGCTGATTCAAGAAGTAGTTTCATAAAGACGCCGCTGATATAAATTGTAATTTAATGTTGAAGCCACGCAGAACGAAAATTAAAACGCGATCAAAGTTGATTCGGTAAAGTTTCGCACTCCGGCCACTATTCTGATTTGTATGCAATGTTCTACCATCCGGTGTGACGTAAACACTCGTGCTTTCCATGGAGCCACTTTAAAGTTTGCGCGCTTTTTCCGTACATTTCATATTCTTCAAACTCCGGTCCATTCAACGACCAGCAAAGAAATGGACAAGTTTAAAACTGCTTTGTTTTGTTTTTTAAGTATTTTGTTCACATTCTTTGAGAACTAAACTTCGGCTTGCAGATTTTGGTACAATGTAAGCCGCACTGGTTAGTAATATTTTGTCTAATAGCACTTTTATCGGAACTTCCAAGATGTTGTACTTAATTTAATTGTGATTGTCAATCATTAAAAAAAACAATCTCAGTTAAAATAATATTTGTGGGATCATCGTTATAAAGAAATTAATATCTGTTTCATATATCATTTTTGCGGAAGGTTAGATAAAGAAGAAAATTTTCATACCCCGCGATTATTGATATACATTTCAATATTCCTTTATTAACGTAGAAACCTCAATATTAAAAAAAGTAATATGTTCAATGAGATGGGTATTGACTTGTGTCCCAATCAGAAATCGTATTAGGGAGCACAGTTCAAACAGCAAATTCAAACACACATCTCGGCTGGGAATGGCTGTGGCTTCAGGCGCCCACTGTTAGTTTTCGATGATTAGGTTTACGTAGTCGAGTGATAGATTCAGACTTATTTGAATAATAAAACCGAACTGCCTTACTGCAGAAAGGTCAGATAATGTTCCCCTCCATACGCAGAAGCCGTATAATACAGTGAGCGGAGTCTACTTGTGGCTCCTCGTGTTCAACCCCACGTAATAAGTAAATTTCAGTGGCCCTAACACACTCTGACCGAGCATTCCACATTCAGATATTCATGTGGACATTTGGAACTAACTAGAAGTCCGCTAACTCAAAAGTTAGATTGTTAAATGTTAAATACGAGGACCAATTATGGAACAAAATAAACGTAAAAGCGAGCGAGGACAACTAGTGAAATCAATTCTTCATTAAAACATAGCCTGAAACGCAATTGAATGAATTACATAAATTGTAACAGGGTGCCATTACTTCGCTAACTAGGTATCATTAATTGGTCGTTAGCGAACGAGTCCCGCGAGTCGCGGCTCCTCGTGTAAATGGCGTTAAATTAAAACGACGGGTCTGCCGCTGCGGAGTATATAATCACTTTCCGTGAACTCATCTCGCCCCTCACATACACACGTATAACTTACATCAATTACCTATATTAAATGTATAGTAGTATAGCAATAACGTCACAAGCGATCCGCTCCTACTTTCGCTCCTTCATTATGCGAACAGAAAGGAATGGAACTTTGTCATTGTGTTTCATGAATACCGCAATTGGGGGTCTTGATGAGACGGTTAAACAGAAGCATGCAATGTACATTTTAATATCTTGCCTCTAGTTTGAATTTGGAATTCACACACCAAAAACTACAATATTGAAGCTAGGTTGTTTATAATATGCTACCAACTGGTTAGAAAAGTAAAATATGCTCAAAATTATGCCTTACGAACGTTGCTATTATTAAATATCGAATTTTATAAAAACTATTATTAATAAGTATTAAAGATACCACTCATAATTAATCACTTTCGCCGATAACCAGAGCGAGGCTTTCATTGTCAAAGGAGTGTCCGATGCGAAAGGGGTCATTTGAGCTTTGTTAACTGAAAGAACAAGAGATCTCTTTTGTTTAGTTTTGAAATATCATCCGCGACGCTAACGAAGGACGCCGTTACTCATAAAAACTGTCAAGTGTATTCCTCCTTCTCATTGAAAGCTTTGATGATTTACTTGTAATATCTGCAACTTTTAATACATTAAGTATTGTAACAAAAATATCATACTTCTATAAGGGATTGGAAGAAACTTTATCACTTACCAGATTTGTCATGAAAATGCCTTTTCGCACATATACATAAGTATAGTGACTATATTTTCTATAAATAATCTTTTTCACATAACACAGGCTATCGTTTGTATCGTAAATAATTGATTGCCTTATAACTCCGTCGATACCGAAATCATGACGTCATAATAGCATAAGGCTCTACGCGTGCATCCGTAAATTGCTTAACAGGTCTAAGTGCATTAGCCCCGGTAGAGATCTAATAGTGCCGGGGAGAGCAGTCCGTCCCATAATGTATACGGAGTACGTGCAACACTCCTCAGTGCTAAATCTAGCAGGCCATGCACGTGACTATACCCTTCGGTGCACTGGCTACTAGTGGTTCTCAGTCTTGCTTAATTAAAACCCTATTCAAGATAACTGAAGCAAAAGGAAATATAAAATACAAATTATTGTCCATGGAAAGTCTTCATTATCTATGTGCATTTTTTACTTCCAAATCTTTGACACTTGAAAACCACGATTCCGTCTCGACTGTAATACATTTAAGTATTACATGCCACGAATATTTAAATTTATCCGCAGCGAAGTTTCTGAAACATTATTCGGTAATATGCTAAACAAGTTAACATTAAATAAACATTCCTAAATGTACATTTACTCATTAAACATTGACAAAAAGTGTTTTCCATTTACAAAGTTGAAACACCGTTTTGTATTTGTGTGAAACACTTTTTCATTCGAGTTATAAATAAAACATTTTATGGGGTTTTCTTAGCACGATTTATTTCTACTCTGTTGTTGAAATTTGTCCCTGAAAACGTATAAAACTAAAATATAGTTGTTTTATGGTAGAAGTTACTCATACCGGGAAAATATTCTTATTTCTACAACGTTATATTTTCAGCTTACACTTCCCTAAATAACAACCTTGAAAATGTAGGTTCCTGTACGTGTTTAAGATGTATAAATATTAAAAAGTAAGCATCAAATTACCGATTTCAATCGGTTATTTAAGAAACATTAGGTCTCAGTCACATGTATCATTTACAAAGACCTTTTAGCTGTAACTTTTTCATAAATTATACGAAAAACAGAAACATATACGGAAGTTAAATAAAATAAACATGTAGAAATATTGCAACTTTGAAGAGAGGTCGTGTGTCTGCGATTGGCGTGAATTGTGTTATATGACACAACTCTATTGAACTTTATTTCGATTTCCGCTCGTTATTTTGACATTTTCGAAGTGTGACCTTTTCATATAACCGGAAATTGAATATTGACGAGATACTTACAGTGTCCGCTCCCGTAAATATCGCATATTTTATGTCGACAATTTTGTATTCATTTCGTTACATCGCCGACTTCGGATTTATCAATCTATGATTTAATTTTATTCAAGTACACTCAAATTGTATCATGTGACGGCGTAATCGCTACATAATACTATTTGTCATCCATTCATCGGCTTATTCTATGAGGGAGGGATCTCAACAACCTATTTGCATTTCTCATTTACACCCCTCTTCTTACATTCCCTCGAGTACAATTTTCACTCGGCGCCACACAAGTAGAATATTTTTAAGGTTCCTTCTAAATGAAAACTCGCATAGGTATGCTAAAAGAAAACGTCTACATTCTACCTATTATATTGCTTCTCCCCTTCCCTTTCCCTCTTTATATTACGTGTCTGATATATTCGCACCAATAAAATGTAAATGTAGATAAACGAATTTATTCCCGGGTAGGTATAACGTTTTAATTACATATCAGTAAGTAATCAGGACATTAACATACCGATAGTATTAATTATTCGGTTTGAAAGTGGACCGTGAAATAATTGGATCTCATATTAAATTAAACTGTTGATGAAGGCAAGTTGATTCATGAAATATTCCGTAGTTACATAATATCGGTTGAAGTCAAACCAAACAGTATTCAATGTATTGAAAATCGATTATGATGTTTATACGTTCAATCGGCATTCCGAAGCATTATTATGCGAGATAATAACGCAAAGTGTATAGATATGTTATTTAATCTCAACCCGATACACAATACCGAACAACGCCGAGAGAAGAAAAGCAATAAAACGCCTATTTATTTGAAAGCCAACAAGGCTCGCAGTAATGAAATTCCTCGCGAAATATTAACGCATTTTTTTTTCAACAAAGAGGTGATGTATTATCGACCATGATATCGGGGTGAAAAATCACTGACCCTGTTAGATATTGAAATATTTTGTAAATATTTTCCACGCTTTAGAATCGCTTACTTATTTTATGTTAATTTTCGTTCAGTTTGTTTTTAAAGAAACAGTGTTTCGCCCACCACGATGTAAAAATATACTCAGATGTTATTGGAAACAGCATCGAATATCGTTATGGAAATCAGAATTCGAAGATAACAAGATAACAAATTATAAATTAAGAGGATTTATTCATCTGAATCCCTACAAATTACATGGGCTGTAACTGGCGTCGAAACAATCACAGCCGATGATCCTGCCCATGTTATGCAAATCTGGGCTTTACTCCTAACAATAGATAGCACCGCCATCTGACGGCTCAAAGCAGGCAACACGCTAGTTACCCATCCTCGTTTCTGTTGTCGTAAATTGCTTTTATTGGTTCGATAAGCCCTTTTGTTTTTACTTCGATACAGACCTATTTGATCCCCAATAACAACATACCCAGATGTCGCATTCAAAACATAGGACATCCAATCTCGGGTCATCAGCTCGGTTGATTCGGTATCCACAACTTACTCTGGTTTACCATGTTTGGATTGTGGCAAGAGTTGCAGACAATGTTATTCTGATTAGGACATTGTTAAGGCATATGTGGTTTCAGAATGGTGTCAGAATATGCCATCACGATCGGCCATATACCTATCATTATTAATAGAAGAAGGGATTTGTACATGTCCGTTACTTACAAAAAAATATTTTATCTAGATATGTATAATAATTCGGGGAAAACAATGTCGAAGCCACATTTTCGGAACGAGATTAAACAAAAAATAGCTGCATTGTATACGAAAAATACAAAACCGAATTACTTAAACTTTGAAGTAACCAACGGCCAACATAAATATTTTGCAGAAGACAGAACTAGGCAAAAACCCGTAAAATATTTCTAACTGAATCACATGAGACAAGAATGGAAATTTTACTATTAATTGAAACGTACGTTAATGTCATTATTATTTATTTAAAACGGGAACTTACGTACGACTGAGACTACTGTCGAGAGTTCCTCGACACGTTTCAGTCTCAGCGTCTCTCCCCGCACCAGTGCGGGGAGAGACGCTGTCGCGAGCGCTTCACCCACCTCCTGATGAAGGCTACCGTATGTGGCCGAAACGTGTCGAGGAACTCTCGACAGTAGTCTCAGTCGTACGTAAGTTCCCGTTTTAAATAAATAATAAGAATGGAAATTGTGGCATCTGCACTTGAGGCATAGTATATTTGGTAGCATATTGCGATTTTACAAGATGTTGGCAAGTGGCATGGTGGATACATAATATAAGTTCATATATCAAGTAAGTCAACAATGGGGAGAGTGGAGTGGCGTCGCACGCCGCAGGGGCCCGCAATGAGTGCTTGTCACTCCGCCACAAATCACGAGTGCACCTCCACTACAATGTGTCTACTCTGCATACAGCCGCTACTCGCTACTCGCTGCCTCATTCATACACCTACACATGAGTATTCACGTGCTCGCTTTCATCGACATCTCGAGTGTAAAGCTACCTTTGAAATACTATTGACCATACAAATGGGATTATTGTTTAAGATTGTTTATCAATAATTGATGCGATGAAAATGTTGTTTAAATATTTTTAGTAAATCTGTGGAACGTTCACATTTTCGAGTAGTAATATAAATTCACTAAACATATGTGAAATAGTTTCGATTCAAGCTTTGCAAGCTCCCCTTAAGTATTTCAAGTTGAGTACCGCAACTTAGTTGGAGTTTGGATACCTAAAGAGGCTTCGAAAAGTGTATCCCAGAAAGTTTGTGACAATGGCATTTTGCCGAGTTCAATTCGCTTTTGCAGTGACTCATGCGGAGTGGAATAGATTGTATCAGCTGACCGAAGGGCGAATGATGCTATGCACTTTCCGCGACACCTGCAATACCTTTAATATATTCATGAGCTTCTACATCTATCAAAGACCAGGTGGAGCCAAATTATACTCTACCCTGATGGCATTACGGATGATATTCATAGTCTAAGGCCAGTACCCGAGTGGTTCCTGCTACGGTGGTCCGTAACAAGTTTAGCTTGTAATTCCCTTGTGGCTTGCATAAATATTGATAGGTATCATAACTTATTATTGCAGACAGTAAAACTTACTTTCTAAGTATATTTTGTCCGTAAGTACGAGTAAGAAATACTCAACTGAATCGCTTAAATTTTATTATTGAATTCAAAATAAACGGCACCTAACACGATGCTGAAAATGCTTAGCAGCTCATTGATGAGCCTTGTTCTAATAAAGGTCGAATACTTACTTTTTATACGTCAATAATTAGTATTAACGGCCGTTTACGATTGCAGGTTTCGCCGCCCTCTCAGTAAGCGGTTGTATATAAGACTAACTAGTGTAAACACGGAAAAATCGTCTCCGATGCTTAGGCAGCATGTTTACGTAAACAGGTGTAAAATGGATCGTTATGCGGCCAAATTACCATAATGTTTGTTGTCGAAATATTCGCTCGCCGAAACGGAATATATAATGAGCGGGTCGAGTCAGCCCGGCAGATTTTACACGTTTATACGGCTTGATGTTCGTTAAAAGTACACCATAATTTTATGCAGTCATAAATTCAATTTGTACATCGTTTACACGGTCAGTCTTGTGTAAACCTTGAAACTAAAAAATGTCACATAAATTCAGGAATGTATCGCGGAGAAATGTGTACTCGCCGTGGTGCCCGGACAGAACTGTACGAAGAGCGAGGGAACTCTGCATAACTGTTTCAGATAAATAAAGTTGGCGGTATTCGTTTTAACACGGGAGTTAACTTTGACATATTCAGAGTGCCCGTGGAATATTATGTGTGGTGTTTTATGGGAGGAATCTATCTGTTGGTTATAATGAAGATAAAGTGCGCTGTGTTGTTCGCGCGTGCATTGTGCACGCTCGCGGGCCTGGCGCGGCTCCAGCGGTGACGCGGGCGCCCACTTCATCCCCTTACATTTATTCACCATGTCCTCCCTACTAATATCCATAGTATATTATCATTAATTTACATATACATACTTATTGCGCCCCACTGGCATTGCGTAAAATTTCACTTTAACGCTCCCCATTTTCTTGCCGTAATTTTCATTCTGGTAGAATTTTGTGAATAAGTAAACAGATTTTAAAGGTATTCATTTGAGTGTTTTCTTTAAAATCATTTTCAATATCTCCTTTACCAAGTTTTTTACTTCTGCATATTGCGCTTTATTTTCTTTAGCCACAATAAGTAATTAATAAATCGGAACAAAACATTACATAGTATGAACATTCTTAATATTGCTAAGTATACTCGTAATAGGATTAAGTCAAACTTACATTTTCTAATATAACCTTCTCCAAACTCTTAAAACTGTACCAATATTCAAATAAAGAATACTTCTAATATTTCTTCTTACTAACTCCTTTACCAACGTACGAGTATATATAAAGTACCAAGTTTACATTAGTAAGCGTTCCTTTACTGTAAGCGGAATCGAGTCATGATGAATTTGGGAGATTTGTATGTCGTGATATTGGTGCGGACCTGCCTCCGCCTGGCCCTAAGCCAGCCTGATCCTCTGCGTCACGGAGCGGACTTAAAACAGTTATAGAGGCGGAATTCAATAAAGTTTGTGTTTCCCCTCACGCCGGCCCCGTGCAGTCCCAAACCTAGACGAAGACCCATAATTTAATCATGCATTCTATCTATATTAAAACTTTTTTATTCGCCGCCGATTGCTTTAGGTAATGACACATCTCTCGATTCTGTTCGGTGCTGATAATCGAAAACTTTTGTCGTAAACTTCAGGAATATAATATTTATGGTGTAACGTTTTGTTACAGCCCTCTTGACTGTATTTATTGATCCGAACTTCAATTACGGCCCGTCTTCTAACAAACGCTCTCGATCCAAGATTGCAGATAGAGTTTAGTCGCCTTTTTGTTAATCAATGTAAAATTTTAATATGAAATTACTATATTCATTAGCAAAGAAAAATATACAAAATTCTATGTGTAATCTTAGATAACGGAACGAGATAGGTCACTGGAAACTTTAAGAAAAAGTATGTCTTACTATATAATACATTAGTTGTTAACTGTTGTTACAACTTAAAAAGTACCTACAACATATAGCTAATTTACTAACAAACACAATTTTGCTCTCCAATCTACTGAATTTACTGAATTGAAAGGTATCAAGGAATAAATTACTTGGGCCCAATCGATAAAGGAAAATGAAATCAACAAGTGCGGAACAAGTCATAATTACTTTTGTCGTAACAAGCTCAACGCTTGTACTTGCAAATTAGTTTGTGACACCGACGATGAAATAAAATAAAGTTATTTGGTACATCTCTATACTTATTGAAGTATGTATACATTTGGGGGCACATCTGTACACTTGACTTGAATTATACATTACACTAGCCGCGCCCCACGGTTTTACCCGCGTTGTGTCCTTTCCCGTGGGAATTCCAGGATTCAAAATAGCCTATAACCATTCCCGGTGAATGTGGCATCCATTCCAAAAAATATATTGAAATCGGACTCATAGTACTGAGATTAGCGCGTTCAAACAAACAATAATCTTCAGTTTTATTGTATTACTAGCAGTGCCCGCGATTTTACCCGCGTTGTGCCCGTTCCCGAGGGAGTACCGGGAATTTTTTACATCCATACCTTCCCTTTGAATCACTATCCATTTAAAAAACCGAATCAAAATCCGTTGCGTAGTTGTAACGATCAAAGCATACATAGGGACAGACAGCGGAAGGCGACTTTGTTTTATATTAAGTAGTAATAAGTCACTTACCTTATAAACTCAGTCGTATTTGAAAATCATCGTTCAAGTAATGAAAAAAACTCTTCAACCTTATTATTAAACATCTATTCACTGGTATAAATAATGGTACATAGTATAATTTAGAAACGTTTAGCAACAAACACATTTGATGTCAAATAATGAAACATCGCCCTTGAAACTATGTGAATGATGAGACCATTCAACTCCCAGAGCCCGTATTGAGGTACAGTAACTAAGGGTCAAACGGGAAAACTATTTCTCACAGTTGTTTCGCATAAATCATTCGGGAGGAAAACACATTTCTTTGAAAAAATCAACAAAATGAACAACATTCAGTAGGATGGTCGGTTTCCCCTCGGTTGGGCATGACAAATGCTACGCCATGATAACGGGTTACCATACAATAGAACTATATAATGCGTTTTCAAATAAACGAGCTTTAAAAAAATATTTATATATATTTAGTGAGTGGTTTAATCCGCTCGAAAGGTACGTATTCTAATAAGATCGTTATCTATCACCGTAAGATTATAAACACAGTTAGTTTATAATCTATCTCGCTAGATATTATAATCGTAGAAGTGTATAAAGAGTAGTTATTTTTCGATAATGCGATGGTTATCCGGTGGTACGATAATGCGATGAATTGTAAACGGTTTACATTTCACAATTCTTTGATAGTTCGTAGTAAAATTAAAAATGTTTATAATCTTACGGTTCCTAGTTCATTTAGGTATAATGTATTACTTGACATATGGAAACATATCTACTATCTTAGATAGGAAATCGATTATTGTTACAATGGCTAGTGTCAACAATTTAGTTCTTAGCTACTGTTTTAACCAAGTATGGATGATGTGTGTGTAACATAACCCTTTATCTTAATACACCTTTCTGTTCCCGTGCTTGAACCGAATCTTCAGGTCGAGTACACTTTCAACTTCGAAGGTTTCGTCAAATTGTCACCGCCACGCCACAGCCTTCGAGTATATTTGTTCTCGTAATACATTTAAACAAACCAGACAAACATTTCAAGATCCTGAAATATTGAACTTTCAACGCGTTTCAAACAGCTACTAATTGAATGAGCGATCATTATGAACATACCTCACGTAAGATGTTATTTTCGGGTTTTGTTTCGTATATTTTCAACTTAGAAAATAGTTAGATTTTTCCCCTGTGCCTAACTCATCTTATACAACCGTCTTTCTTTGAGCGAAACCAACAAATTATCCTACAAAAGAATAAATACGAATTCCCAGAAATGCTAACTGTTTTTCAAATAAAGGTAAATCTCGGCTGCTCTGATTCAATTTATGAAGGTCGGACGTCAATGTAAACAATAATAATAATCATTTGAAGTCTCAACTTATATTGGAAGCGGAAATTATAAAACCGTTCAAATGTTATATTGACTTCAAAGAAAACATTTTTTATGAAATCCTATTTTACACCACAGTGGGTTTTTTCCATCAATTTTGTTATTCCTTGTACCATTCCTGTTGTTTTCTGAAAACCTCTACTTACCCCGGTAAATTTAGACATTCGAGGTTGCATAAAGTCCCAACAAGCTGAAAATCAGGAAAATTGTTCGAAACATAATTATAAACAATGTGTAAAAGTTCCCCATCATTCCCGTGTATGGAATTTTTTTTATTCAAGGTCAAATGTCAAAAATAAGTGTTTTTCGCGAATATCTGAAAAACGGTGCAATGTAGCAAAAAAAAGTGTATGATGAAATGAAAGCTTATAAAATTCTCTATAACTTTAATTCTATCCACTTTTTCCATATTCCAAACCGTTATTGAACTACACGCTCCAGAAATGTCAAAATTAAGGACCTCGGGCAGGTAACTATGGAGCCTGCCCCAATGCTCAACAGTGACATGACCCATGTCATTTGAAAGGTCTTGAAGAGTTGTACAAGTTACTCCTAGACAGTTATATCGAATTCGATGGCCAACTCGGTGTTTTCGACCACCGAAGAATTACCACTGGAGGTGCTGTGGAGCCTCGACGGAATGCTCAACAGTGACATGACTTACGCATTTGAAAGCTCTTACAAGTCACTTTTTGATAGTTATGTCGAAATCGACGCCAAACTCGGTGTTTTCGACCACCGAAGAAAAAACACTAGGTGTATGTGCAATAATGTGCAGTTGACCCTGATCGTATTGCTCAACAGTGACATGACTAATGTCATTTGAAAGCTCTTACAAGTCACTCCTTGACATTTATATCGAAATCGACGACCAACTCGGTGTTTTCGACCACCGAAGTATCGACACTGATCGTATTGCTCAACAGTGACATGACACATATTATTTGAAAGCTCATCAAGAGTTTTATAAGTCACTCTTTGATAGTTATATCGAAATCGCCGTCCAACTTAGTGTTTTCGACCACCGAAGAATGGAGTTGGGCTATGCCATACCGAAGTATCGACGCTGATCCTAATGCTCAAAAGTGACATGACCTATGTCATTTGAAAGCTCTTGAAGAGTTGTACAAGTCACTCTTTGACACTTATATCGAATTCGACCGCCAACGCGGTGTTTTCGACCATCGAAATATCGACACTGGGTGTATGTGCAGTTGACCCTGATGGTATTGCTCAACAGTGACATAACTTATGTCATTTGAAAGCCCTTGAAGAGATATCCAAGTCACTCCTTGACATTTATATCGAAATCGACGGCTAACTCGGTGTTTTTTAACCAAAAATAAAAAAATATATGTACACATTAGTTAATAAAGGACCTTGAGAAAATTCCATTCTTCGGTGATCGAAAACACCAAGTTGGCGGTCGATTTCGATAGACATGTCAAGGAGTGACTTGAACATCTCTTCAAGGGCTTTCAAATGACATAAGTTATGTCACTGTTGAGCAATACCATCAGGGTCAACTGCACATACACCCAGTGTCGATATTTCGATGGTCGAAAACACCGCGTTGGCGGTCGATTTCGATATAAGTGTCAAAGAGTGACTTGTACAACTCTTCAAGAGCTTTCAAATGACATAGGTCATGTCACTTTTGAGCTTAGGATCAGCGTCGATACTTCGGTATGGCATAGCCCAACTCCATTCTTCGGTGGTCGAAAACACTAAGTTGGACGGCGATTTCGATATAACTATCAAAGAGTGACTTATAAAACTCTTTATGAGCTTTCAAATAATATGTGTCATGTCACTGTTGAGCAATACGATCAGTGTCGATACTTCGGTGGTCGAAAACACCGAGTTGGTCGTCGATTTCGATATAACTGTCAAGGAGTGACTTGTAAGAGCTTTCAAATGACATTAGTCATGTCACTGTTGAGCAATACGATCAGGGTCAACTGCACATTATTGCACATACACCTAGTGTTTTTTCTTCGGTGGTCGAAAACACCGAGTTTGGCGTCGATTTCGACATAACTATCAAAAAGTGACTTGTAAGAGCTTTCAAATGCGTAAGTCATGTCACTGTTGAGCATTCCGTCCAGGCTCCACAGCACCTCCAGTGGTAATTCTTCGGTGGTCGAAAACACCGAGTTGGCCATCGAATTCGATATAACTGTCTAGGAGTAACTTGTACAACTCTTCAAGACCTTTCAAATGACATGGGTCATGTCACTGTTGAGCATTGGGGCAGGCTCCATAGTTACCTGCCCGAGGTCCTTAATTTTGACATTTCTGGAGCGTGTAGTTCAATAACGGTTTGGAATATGGAAAAAGTGGATAGAATTAAAGTTATAGAGAATTTTATAAGCTTTCATTTCATCATACACTTTTTTTTGCTACATTGCACCGTTTTTCAGATATTCGCGAAAAACACTTATTTTTGACATTTGACCTTGAATAAAAAAAATTCCATACACGGGAATGATGGGGAACTTTTACACATTGTTTATAATTATGTTTCGAACAATTTTCCTGATTTTCAGCTTGTTGGGACTTTATGCAAACTCACCCTCATTTTTTGGTTTAATTTGACCGGATTATACTCTTGCAAATAGAAAACATCCAAATAAAACGTAATTGACGTGATCACTGCGTGCCCCAGTATTCTGCCATCCGTATCCGAGGCGCATTAAACATCATAATTTTCTAACGTTTCCTGGTATTACCCTAATAATATGCAAATACGAGGTTATAATCTTTAATTGCCCACTCGGCGCCATTGCAAAAAACGCTTGCGAAAATAAAATATATCCTTAACGTTTTAAGTTTTCCGAGCATTTTTCCTGAAAATTGTTTATTTCGTAAGCCCGTAAGCTGTTATTACCTTCTTGGGGTGAGGGGCGAGGGTGCAACTTAATAGTGTTGTTATTTTTATGAAACTGCGACTTAGTTTTTATATAAAAGATTTAATATTTCCCCTGCCTACCGTGCCTCTTAGAAAATAAATCTCGGCAAGTCTCTTATTTTATGTGGATATCTTTATTGAACTTAAAATCATCATTTTATCGTTTTGGTTACACATATTCAACCGTGAAAGCAAATCAAACTCCGTTTTATTACTACCTATAGATAGGCGCAACGTACCGAATAAAATGAAATATTTGATAAGAGCGGAACAGTGATTGAGCTAACAGTCTTTTTATTGAAATATACTTAAGTACTTACCTTCAAATATTCATTTCGCCTTTCGAAGCATTTCTGAAACAGTTACATAACGTAGCGTAATAAAACGGCCTAATATAAGTGAAACAGCAGGAAAATTGGGGTCCCTGCCAAGCTTTTTACACTCCAGAGTGCTCCCTGAATATTTAGACGTCAGATGGACAGATAAATTATGCATGTTCTTTGAATATATCCGTCGCGCGCTGCGTTGTATTATCATACACATACGTCACCGAGGAGCGATCAAATAAAGTGCAGTAATAATCATAATGCGACGACGTTCCGCTAACGTTTCGGCCTCTTAGCAGTCAATTTAATTAAAGAAACCTTTTATTTTGATTCACTTAACGTAAACAAAGTTGCCACAATACCTACATGAGCGATTTTATAGCCTCCTAATATAGACACGATCAATATAAATTATTTGTTATTAAGGCTTAATTTGGCCCCTGCTGGGTTGGCCAAATTTAGCCCAGGACAGGGATGCTTGGTTAGAGATATTAAGGGAGACCTTTAAACGGACAGAAATGGAACAGTATAGGTAAAAAAAAATATTTTTAAATCACACCTAAACTTATATAATTTTTTTATTTTTTGTTTGAACGCGCTAATCTCAGAAACTACCAATCCGATTTTAATAACTATATTTTTAATGGATGGACATTCAACGGGATTCATCATCCGTCATTTTCCATCCTTTTAGTCCCGAAATACACACGGGAACAGGCACAACGCGGGAAAAACCGCGACGCACTGCTAGTAAACGATAAAATTGCAAATTTAAAAATGTTTTTTACGACTGATGTTTTAATCAATCATACATATTTGAAACTTGAAATATGAATTTAAAAAGTGATCGACATTTTTTTAATTAATTTTGAACGCTGCATATTAGGAATAGCGTACAACATATTTATTTTATTAACATGCGCGTTAAAAAGCTCTAAATAGACAATAAATAACGCTCGTGCGTGCGAGAGTTAAATGCTTGAATTATTCTGTTGAAATGTGTAAGCATCATCTAAATGGAATGCAAATGGTATTCGTTCATTCTACAGGTATTAAGTACTTTAGTTAGAATTTACGTTATTTCATATTGTTTTGATATGAAATACGTAAATTGTACAAGTAGTTAATGGGCATGTTACAATCACTTTGCATTGTGAAATACAGTATATTGTTAGGTAAAAGTGGCAGACCATTAATTGTGCAACAAAAATATGTACAGGTTCAAATTAAGAAATAATGTACTACAATACAAGGAATATACAACCCTGACTGTGCGTGGCGTAGTTTGACTAAGCTACTTAGATAATTAATGACAAATTCACACACGGTTAATTAGACCCAAAGTAAGCTATAAGCTTGTGTTATGGAATCTAATTCACTGATACTACTACTTATACATACACAAATACTTTATAAGAATATATAATTGACACCCAGACGTCGTCGCCAACAACTATGTCTGCACATATTGTTGACGCCGGGCGGGAATCGAACCCGCAACCCCCGACATAGTAAGCGCTCTCACTGCCACTGTGCCAACGGGCTTGTCTAAATTGCGACTGCTAAGCAACGTTCGGCCCCTACTTACACACGAATGGTGGTCGATAGTAGCATTTCTATGAATTAAATTGGATTCGGCGGTCTATAACTCCAGCACCAGGATTGGCCACTAACCTACTCGAACCTGCTTATTTTTCCCCTCTTTTGTCCGATTGATAAAATTAACCGAAAAAGTAATCAGTAGTAACAGTACTTAAAAATTTAATTTCCGTAACAAGTAAGTGTAAACATCACATCACTACATAGTATAAAACAAAGTCGCGTCTGTTTGTCTGTTTGTCTGTATGCTTAAATCTTTAAAATTACGCAACGGATTTTGATGCGGTTTTTTGTAATAGGTAGAGTGATTCAAGAGGAAAGTTTTTATGTAAAAAAATTCCCGAAATTCCCACGGGAACGGGCACAACGCGGGTAAAACCGCGGGGCGCTGCTAGTTCGATATAAATAATTATTTTGTCTCACAAGCCCCGTGAAATGTGAATAGTGTAGTGTTGAAACAAGTTGGATGTGTTTAAAAGATAACGGAACATTTAACGCGACTCGAGCTGGTTCAACTTCGATAACATTTTGTATTCAAAGAAGAGAATTATTTCGAGACCATTACCTCTCCCAGCTGCCTCAACTTTTATGTGTTTGCATCAAAACGTGGCCCGGCTTAGTGCCTACTTATCATACATAATGCTATTTGTGACTTTTATTATATGACTGCACCACGTTTCAATACTTTTAATAGTCTAGAGATGCATATGTCTGTTCTAACATTGTAGACATTGTAACTGTCTGTAATATTTTAAAGGTTTACTTGAGAAATAGACAAATGAATATTCGAATCATTTCATCAGAGAGAGACAGAAACTGAAGCCTAAATCTAAAGTATAAACACGTTCAAATCTACACGTAATCTAGCTAATTATTTTAACATACTTAGAACCTTATCGTATTCAAACTTCTCTTATACCTACTTACATTCATTTCCATTGATATATAAAGAAAGGGTATACTGTGACTGTAGTTTTAATGGACTGAAGTATAATCGGCCTATATTGAAGGTTTATTACGTACAACGCTTTATTGGATCAAAATATTGATCCGAATATTCTTATTTTGTACTACAAACTATATCTATGTACACTTTTATTTCTTGTAACCCACTGCGTAGTCTATCTATACTCTTCATCACTATCACTACATAGGTAGTATAAAAATCGCTTTCCGCTGTCTGTCTCCCTATGTATGCTTAGATCTTTAAAACTTCGCAACGGATTTTGATGCGGTTCCTTTTAATTGATAGTGTGATTCAAGAGGAAGGTATATATGTATAAAAATTCCCGAAATTTTTACGGGAACAGGCACAACGCGGGTAAAACTGCAGGGCGCTGCTAGTATATTATAAAGGGGTAAAATTGTAATTTCGTTTGTAATCTCGAGAATTACTGGCCCTGTTCGAATCATTTTTTTTTTTGTACTTTTCAGGTAACATTCAGGAGGAAGCGTAGATGTTATTTTTATGCCAAAATTCCCACTGGAACGAGCACAGCACGGGTAACACCTTGGGACGCTGCTAGTGTATCATAAACTACAGTATCACTCTTCTTATAGTAAATAAATATATTGAAAATATTATTACCGCTAGAGTAAGGCTAGGAGAGTAAACATATGACCTATGAATAGAATACCATTGCGCGCTCGGAGCCGAGGCGGGTACCATACATTGGACTACTCAAGGCGTAATGCGGTGCTAAATTTGCACGAGCCATATTGATCCAGGTCTATTCACGACACTCGGCACACAGATCGCTAATTTATTTGGCTATTCCAGTCCATGACTTGAAAATGCACAAACATACTTTGTTAGTAGCTATAAATATCTATGCTCGAAGGTTTTGGACATGCGGTAAAGTTTTCCGACAAGTCTTTTCGTGTAGGAATATGGAGATAGTAAATGGGTATTTATTTAGAATATGAAGATAGTAAATGGGTAGAAATGTTATCAACCGGTTTTAGTTTATAACTCTCGGCGCAAAAGAGTGTTATAAGGTTGTCGTCGATGTGTGTATGTGTGTTTTCTGTCAAACAAATGAACCGATTTTGATGCGGTTTTTTCATTTAAAAGCTAGTTTCCTTACGGTTCTATGGTGAAAATTGGTCTAGCCGTTTTAGCACCTTAGCTAGTAAGCTTGCTTAATAAGTCCTGTGTAATACCACAATCTAGCAAGGGCGGAATCTCTTGCTCCTTGGGCGCTGTAGGGAATCTACTGAAAGAAATTAGGTTTATATAAAAAAAACTTTAATAATTTTCCGGAGATGTGAGAAAACTTAAAAAAGTATCTTAATAGCCTCTTGATACAAAAATATTTGTAAACAAACTTCTTCTTCGGTACTTAATTTGAATTTCATTCTCTTAAATCTCGATAAATAAGTTAATATAAAGCTAATTTTGTGAGTCTTTCTCGAATAAACAGTATTTATTTGGCGAGCAATATTAAACTTTTGTAATCAAACACTCACTTGGGCAGCTTTTCGACTGACGACTTTCATGTACCATTGCTTTAGTCTGTACTACTTGAAGAGGTATCGTGTGGATCTACCTACATATAACAGACACATGTGAGTTCTTCAATATTCCTCTATTAGCCCATTGCAGAGCACCCGCCTGTCAGTAAAATTAGGTTCTCCCTCATCGGAAGAATATTAGGCTTTATAGCAAAAACAACATCATCACTGATTTCATACGCGGTCAACCATGATAGAGAAAACATTTTTACTTTAATAAATAGTGGAAAATAAATAAATCTCCCTCTGGAGCGAGGCATTGTCCAGAGGCATCACACATCTGATTCGAAACACATTATGTTAAAAGCTTAACGCCGAAATGCACTCTCTGGTCGCCTCAACTCGGACCGTCCCGTCCCGGCTTCACCGTTTATTTTACATACAGACAATTTATTTGTATACCAAATGAAGTAAAATAATACTTATAATTTATTATGTACTCTATAAAAAGACTCAGTCAGTGTGCACTTATTTCTGACCGCTATGCTGAAATCACTAATTGATATTTTATTTTATTTATATGTCTAAAGGTTGACCCAGCATGGATACAGCATGTTTTATTTCAGGCATCAATATAATTAAGTATATCACTAATATTATAAAGAGACAACATTTGTAAGTTTGTTTGTTTGTGTCTTTGTATGTTCGAGCTAATCTCGGAAATTGTCTGTCCGATTTAAATAATTCTTTTCGTATTTTTCATCCCGAAATTCCCACGGGAACGGGCACAACGCAGTTAAAACTGGCGGGTGGAACTGGCACTACGCGGGTAATACATATATTAATTTACTGTCCAATGGAAATGTGAATTATTAAAAATATAAGCAGTCAATTGTGCGTAAGTGAATGAATACGCTGAAAGTAGAACAACAACGTGCAAGTTTTACATATTCATTAAGTGAATGTTAATTAGATGTTCCCTCTACGGGCGTCTATATAACTAGCGTTCTAATTCTGCATAATAATGCATAATTAACTCATTAATATTTGTGATAAGCGACGCTATTCATTAAAAGACTTTATTAAAACTGGGGATAGGCTTTTTATGATTAATCGTTTAATTACTTTGTGCCTTTTTTATTTGGAACAAACACCTAATCATTTAATAATTTCCTCAGCTTTTCTTAGATTAAGAAAATATGAGTGTAAGTCGTGTTGTAATAAAAATTCTCAGTGTGTTCCGAACAGATGAGCGCTCCCCGGAGCGTGAGATGTGAGTAATTAAAAGCCGACTCGTTAGCTGCAGCGCCCAGGGTGGGCCAGGACACGGCTATTCTCCGACAAATGTAATCCATCCCTCCTCTCGTTTAAACCAGGTAGATGAAACTCAATTAGCAACAATTATTCCAACGACGATGCGACGCCAACCCGAAACTTTCCTCGACTATTTAGTAATTAATTTTGTTTGCAGCGACCTCCGACCGAGTTGTCGCGTCTCTACTCACCCTTAACTTAATATTGTCACATAAATATTAAAACTCGGTAGGTAGTTGTGAGTCGGCCCTCCATTGCGAAGGCTTACATCAAATAGGAGCCAGAGAAACTTCCCGGCTGTTTTCACGCCCGCTCCTACGTAGTGGTCCATAACGACCATATAAGGCCGATTGCTTTCTTAAACTTATCCCATTTGTAGCCCCGCGCGAACGAATTGGAACTTCTTTATTGTGCTGAAGTTGCGAATGAAAGCCGCTATTTCCATTTCTATTGAATTGTAGCCGAAACTAATAAATTATTGTTTCCGCTGTTGAGGTAGATAAATAAACCCCAAGGACTGCACTTAACCGACCAGAAAATAGCTGAATAACTAACTATAAACCTAGAGGATGATAAATGGTTCTTGGTTATTTTCGCATAAAATTGAAAGAGCCTCATAAACTTGAAACTTGTTCTTGTTCAAACAAAACTGACTAACTTGCTACAAAAAAGTTTGCACCATAAAGTGGTACTGGAGGGAGCATCTATAAGAGTATTATTATTAGGATGAACGTAAACGTTGCGGTATCTGGGTGTTAGGAGGTAATATCCGACCACTTTACCAATTAGCTTCCGTAATTTGGGTCGTATTTAAATCAGCGGCGGTCATATGAAAAGGCTTGGCCCTCGAGGAGCAACTTGCGCGCGAATTGGTCGGCTCGGTGTGAAGTTCCATATTAACATAGTACGGAACCCATTTCCATTATCATCCCCAATTTCGTGCTTGGAAGGCACTTAAGCACTTAATGGATCTCAGCTTCCCGTAATTTACCGGGACGTTGGATTGAATAAAATCGTAAATCTTAACACCAACTGAGTGAAGGTGTTATTACAAAGAATGATTCGCAATTATTCTTCTTTGAATAGGAACGTTTCTCGAGATAAATCACTATTCCTTATTTAATTGCTGAAAATAATGAATCATCGTGAACACTTCCGTAAACGTCATTTTCAGTACAATTTGATTTATTTCGGGTTTAATGAAAGAATGGCGCGAATTAAATATGGAGAAGAGAGGGTGGATGAGTGCTTGTATTAAATTTAGATTGTCGCGTCGAGGGTATGTGGGGAGGCGGAGGAATCAGTCGGCAGAATGCACCAGTCCGCAAATAAACCAAATCAATACATACGGCGCGACCGCCCGCGGACCGACCTGAAATACACCAAAATACCCTGAACAAACGGGGTAAATACCTATGCTAATTTAATCCTTATGTGAAGTTGTTGTTTGTATTCTATACATTGTATTTTCCAACTCCAACTTTATCAATGTTGATGTTACTTTTTAAATCGGCTGTTTCCGCGAACTGTGCGAGAAAACTGTTGTAGCGGTTATGGTAACACAATCCAGACGCCGGCGGAACAATCGCGTTAACCTGTGCCAGATTATCTGAGTAGACAGCGCGAAGGTACATTACATACGTGGAACATGCAATTCCATATACATTTCAGAAGCCCCTTGGGAAATACAAACTGTAATACAAGCAGGCAATAAAACATTGTTCTGCGTGCTCTCATGTAAATCCCATAACTACATTTGATCCGGCCCTCCCGAGTGACTTGTAGTTTGAGATGGCTCCTGTAGGTAGCTCTGAGGTGGCCTTCACAAAGAAACAATACCCTGTTGTGTGAGCCTGCATGTTTCACGAGACCGCCGAACAACGGCTACAGTTAAGTAATGTCATTCAGGGTGATTCTTACATACAATCTTAAAATATATTGTTAGTTTTGGTTCCTGATTTTTTTATTTTATTTCTTAAAGCTTTCAGTTCACGTTTCTCTTCCTTGTTTTGTTTCTTAATATGTTTTTAGTAAAGTTTTATGTACTTGTTTCCGTTTACAGTTTTCTCATATTGTTGTATAATGTACAATAGTGATACTGAAAGCGGTTATCCAAAAAAAACAGAATATGCGTAGACGGTACGGTCAAAAATTAATTCGTCTAACCGAGTTTGACTTTGAAAGAAAAATAAAATAACATCTAAAAGGAAAGTAAAGGTGGAACGTTAATTGAATTTTAGATTTGAATCTGACTGAGCTAATTACAAATCCGGTTACATGAGATGAAATTGTCCGACTTTGGATTAGGAAATCCATTACGGACTTTAAAATGCGGCGGAGTCACCGGCTCGCAGATTAACTTGTAACAAATCCTTTCTTTTCATTACACATTTTATCTCTCAAATACTTCAAATGTTTCTTATAAATAAGTTAATAAGAAACGTTCTTGGTACCGTCCGACATTATTTATTCGAGATTAAATTGTTGTGATGTGTTACGTGAATTAATTATTAGCTTATTAGCATACATTACACAAAAACTCTGAACTTTTTTAAATCTTTATCTACCTAGTTGCCTTTCTCTTAAATACAGCATTACATGTTAATAGTATTGTTTTTATTTTTACATCCTTCATTGTGTTTCTTTGAAACCAGCGACAATTTAAATAAATATAAACGAAACGCTGTATACGGTGAACTCCCGATGTATATACAAACTCCCCTTTTAGCCGGGTCATTTTAGACATAAAAATAGTGATCAAATAAAGAAAATTCCGACAGAGCCAAATCTTCGTAGAGACCTTAGGTTTACCACAAGGAATAAAGTGTCAAAAGTCCCCATCAATCCCATGTGAGCTTCGGGACTTATTCGGGTCCCAAGGTCAAAATTTTAGGTTTTTTGGAATTTTCTCGAAAACGGTAAGTTTTATCGAAAAGGTACCTGAGAAAATAAAAAAGCTTATAAAAATCTCTATAACTTTAACTCTATCCACTTTTTCCATATTCCCAACCGTTATTGAACTACACGCTCCAGAAATGTAAAAATTAAGGACCTCGGGCAGGTACTATGGAGCCTGCCCCAATGCTCAACAGTGACATGACCTATGTCATTTGAAAGGTCTTGAAGAGTTGTACAAGTTACTCCTAGACAGTTATATCGAATTCGATGGCCAACTCGGTGTTTTCGACCACCGAAGAATTACCACTGGAGGTGCTGTGGAGCCTGGACGGAATGCTCAACAGTGACATGACTTACGCATTTGAAAGCTCTTACAAGTCACTTTTTGATAGTTATGTCGAAATCGACGCCAAACTCGGTGTTTTCGACCACCGAAGAAAAAACACTAGGTGTATGTGCACTAATGTGCAGTTGACACTGATCGTATTGCTCAACAGTGACATGACTAATGTCATTTGAAAGCTCTCACAAGGCACTCCTTGACAGTTATATCGAAATCGACGGCCAACTCGGTGTTTTCGACCACCGAAGTATCGACACTGATCGTATTGCTCAACAGTGACATGACACATATCATTTGAAAGCTCATAAAGAGTTTTATAAGTCACTCTTTGATAGTTACATCGAAATCGCCGTCCAACTTAGTGTTTTCGACCACCGAAGAATGGAGTTGGGCTATGCTATACCGAAGTATCGGCGCTGATCCTAATGCTCAAAAGTGACATGACCTATGTCATTTGAAAGCTCTTGAAGAGTTGTACAAGTCACTCTTTGACACTTATATCGAAATCGACCGCCAACGCGGTGTTTTCGACCATCGAAGATCGACACTAGGTGTATGTGCAGTTGACCTTGGTGGTATTGCTCAACAGTGACATAACTTATGTCATTTGAAAGCCCCTGAAGAGTTGTCCAAGTCACTCCTTGACATTTATATCGAAATCGACCGCCAACTCGGTGTTTTCGACCACCGAAGAATGGAATTTTCTCAAGGTCCTTTATTAACTAATGTGTACATATATTTTTTTATTTTTGGTCAAAAACACCGAGTTAGCCGTCGATTTCGATATAAATGTCAAGGAGTGACTTGGACAACTCTTCAAGGGCTTTCAAATGACATAAGTTATGTTACTGTTGAGCAATACCATCAGGGTCAACTGCACATACACCCAGTATCGATTCTTCGATGGTCGAAAACACCGCGTTGGCGGTCGATTTCGATATAAATGTCAAGGAGTGACTTGAACAACTCTTCAGGGGCTTTCAAATGACATAGGTCATGTAACTTTTGAGCAATACCATCAAGGCCAACTGCACATACACCTAGTGTCGATCTTCGATGGTCGAAAACACCGCGTTGGCGGTCGATTTCGATATAAGTGTCAAAGAGTGACTTGTACAACTCTTCAAGAGCTTTCAAATGACATAGGTCATGTCACTTTTGAGCATTAGGATCAGCGCCGATACTTCGGTATAGCATAGCCCAACTCCATTCTTCGGTGGTCGAAAACACTAAGTTGGACGGCGATTTCGATGTAACTATCAAAGAGTGACTTATAAAACTCTTTATGAGCTTTCAAATGATATGTGTCATGTCACTGTTGAGCAATACGATCAGTGTCGATACTTCGGTGGTCGAAAACACCGAGTTGGCCGTCGATTTCGATATAACTGTCAAGGAGTGCCTTGTGAGAGCTTTCAAATGACATTAGTCATGTCACTGTTGAGCAATACGATCAGTGTCAACTGCACATTAGTGCACATACACCTAGTGTTTTTTCTTCGGTGGTCGAAAACACCGAGTTTGGCGTCGATTTCGACATAACTATCAAAAAGTGACTTGTAAGAGCTTTCAAATGCGTAAGTCATGTCACTGTTGAGCATTCCGTCCAGGCTCCACAGCACCTCCAGTGGTAATTCTTCGGTGGTCGAAAACACCGAGTTGGCCATCGAATTCGATATAACTGTCTAGGAGTAACTTGTACAACTCTTCAAGACCTTTCAAATGACATAGGTCATGTCACTGTTGAGCATTGGGGCAGGCTCCATAGTTACCTGCCCGAGGTCCTTAATTTTTACATTTCTGGAGCGTGTAGTTCAATAACGGTTGGGAATATGGAAAAAGTGGATAGAGTTAAAGTTATAGAGAATTTTATAAGCTTTTTTATTTTCTCAGGTACTTTTTCGATAAAACTTACCGTTTTCGAGAAAATTCCAAAAAACCTAAAATTTTGACCTTGGGACCCGAATAAGTCCCGAAGCTCACATGGGATTGATGGGGACTTTTGACACTTTATTCCTTGTGGTAAACCTAAGGTCTCTACGAAGATTTGGCTCTGTCGGAATTTTCTTTATTTCAATTGTCTAAAATGACCCGGCTATTTATTGGATGTTTAAAAAGCAAACACGAACAATTTGTTTCACTTGACAATTCACCTTGCCAACATTCTCAGTCGGTTGGAATCGATTTTATTAGCTTCTTATTGCTGAAACCGTAACACATCTGTATTATCTTTTTAAGAGATTACATTTTATTATATCCTGCAGCATTTATTATATTTTCTATCTAATCCAAACTAAGAATAATGAATGTAAAGAATCTATAAAGTCGTGGTAACGGGTAATATATTCCCGACAATTTCTCATCATGTCCTGAAACTGCAGCGGTGGTATTCTGTAATTTAATATAACATTGTCCGCTTTAATTTGGAAATTCCGTAAATTCGCGCAGGTGAGGGATATTAGGTATGCATCAAGGTGTCGAGCGCAACCAAAGCTGTGCTCCCGACACAGCTGTCCATCGTGGTAATCGGATTAGTGGCAGTGCCGTCTCATGTCGCCAGCCCCGGGTGTCTTCGCCTCGCCACCCGGCACCTACACCGCTGGCATGTATCCTCTTGTCCCTATTAACCGTCCTTAATGCGTCACTGTAATTAAACTTGTATTATCCCATGTAAACTAATGTAACGATACTGAGACACCACCGAGCACTATCAGCCGCCGACCACCACAACGATGACTACACTGGAATATAAAATTAACCGTCGCTCCAGCTCTGCTTTTCATATTTTTAATAATAAAATCTATAATACAAATTGTATTTATAGTACATTGCAAACTGTCAAGAATTTAATTACTCACAAATAACTAAATGGTGAAAATAAAAAGAATTGAACAAAACGAATGCTTTTTCCATTCTTTCTCTAATTACACTTTTTGCATCGGAGTAACGCCTGGCGCGGTTAAAGCCGGCTGAAAGTTTATGAAAAACTTCAGTTGCATACAAAGTAGGTAGTTTGCGCTTGTGTATGTTTTGAAACGAGCCGGGCCCGGGCGAGGGTTCGATGCGGTTTCAAACACGGACCGGCCAATTAGAATTTGCCACTGTTTGGTGAACTCGCTATTGATGTCGATGCTCGCTGTGCTCCTGTTTGTTCATTCAATTAATGTACCTCTCCTTGATTATAGCATTTATTACTACCTACAATACTTATATATTGTTGTACGTAGCGTCAGATAACACACTTGTATAATGAAACAAAGTGATTCGTAAACAGAATTTAATTTGTCAGACTAACAGCGTTATAAAACTGTTCCATGAAAAATACTAAAAACAGCAAAAGGAAAGCGAGAAATACGTATAATTAATTCAGTGTTTGCTCAAAACAGCAACATTAAAGTTCACCGGCGCGCATCACGTAAAGTTCGGGCGTGACATCAAGGAATATGAAACTACGTGAGTGGACGCATTGTTATGAGCACTCCATTAAACTTGTCGCGAATTTTATATCGCGGATGTGTATCGGGGGCTAGAATGGGGAAAATATTCAATTGGCGTATCGCAGGTTGGCTGGTGTCCAGGGTCGCGCCGGTCGCTGCATGCTGATGTGCCAACTTTTGCTCGCCGCGCGCCGACTCAGCTCATCGAGGCAAACTTCACCGCGCGCGACCTGCCAAACTATACCCTCTGCTCGCACCAATTTTATGGTCTTTCCCACTAAACCCGACGTTAGTTTAATAGATATGCACACAGTCTATGCATTAGTGCAATAAAGCCATAACTTATTGAAACCAAAGCAAATTACGAAAGCCGTTAAACTTGTTGTGGGTAGACTTGGTAAACAATCTGTAATAGGACAAATATGGCATTTTATGAAAGCAATTCTTCACAAAACTTTTTTTCAATATGACAGACATTGTTATAGTGTCAGAAAAGCAAACTATCCGCTTTCATAAATCGAAGAACGATCAACTTTGATTTGATGGATGGCTCTAGGTCGGCGTTGTTGCTATTCGCCGGGGAGCACAAAGGAAAACCAAGAAAATAACGTTAGTTACTTCGGATAACTACATTATTGCTCTATATCGGATACGTATTTTCCTGTTTATTTATTTTTAAAACACCGCATTACTGACGAGCAGGAAAACAACATAAACAGCGAATTGAAGCAGATTATTATCCATGGAAATAATCTTTTGGAGAGGTTGTTTACGTTGATTCAAAGAATCAAAAAAATAACAATAAAATTCGCTTCCTATTTCTCAGACTCGAGAGTGTAAAACTAACCGTAAATTGTCAGGTTTTTGGGTTAATTGCGAAATGAAAGTAATTTAAATAATATCACTTTTGAATTTTATGAAATATCTTGTACAAAGGATGGCTTATGACTTTTATTAAACGCTCGCTTTGATGTTCTCGTGCAGCTAGTACTCAGCAGAATAAATGAAAGGTATTTGATGATGGTTATAAGAAGGGTATACTATACGATTTTAAAGTTGTTACATTACAGATTATATGCATGTTAAACTTGTATTAGGGAGATGTAGAGTACATAAACATACATTGTACGAAAAACAAACACTACGCCATTGTTACGAATACCAAATGTGGTACATTTGTAAACAATGTAAGGTTTATGAGTCCTACAAACATCTACACTTAGTCGTACGTCTTCCTGTTTCCCCTTGCTCCCCATTTGCTGCTATAAACCCATCAAAAACTTTTGATACAGTGCCGCGGCTTGTTGTAAGTCACGTGGAATTTCAGACTTTCCGAGTTACCGTGCTGCGTCCGACTCGCACGCTTGAACATCGCCTGGTCCTCGTTAAGGAACTGTGGAAGCTGGAAAGTTTCCTGCAACTCGTTTATACGGCCCCAGTTATCACGCCCTAGAGGCCTAACCTCTTTCTTATGGCCTCTCTCGACTGCCGCGCGTACCCCTACTACCTACCTACGAAATACTCCAACGCAAAGTTCAAAGTTATGAATATAGCAGAACGTTCAACGTCATCGCACGAATTAGGACGCTTTTCTCAAACTTCTAAACAATTTTGTCGGGTTTTACAACCTGAACCCAGATTTAATGCAACGAGCTAGCAGTTTTTTACTTTTCCATCATAATAAAAGGAGTTGAAGAACAACGCGCATAATGTTTGTTGTTGTTGCTTTATAGGTAAATGTAATTTCAAAGTAGAAATTCAAATATTGAATACGGATTAGCGTTATGTTTTTCGTAAGATAAACTCAACAACACCTAATCCTCCTCACTGTACTGATATCCTCAGTGAGATGAGAGGCCTTTCCCCACCAGTGGGGGCATAATGCAATACTTTTTACACATTTAAAATTCAACAAAAATTGAGTGTAATTTATATTTTAATATTTAGCACATTAATCATTATAATATATTTTAGTATTCAAACCCGGCACCTCGTTATAACCAATGCGATAATATCATATGACGTCGTGAAGTCTTACAATTTGTACGGCATGTGTTGAGAATTTGCTTGCATTAATATGGCAGGAGTGGCTTAATGACTTGCCCATACTATGAATATTCAGGCAGCTCATATTGCTAGATGAAGCTTCAAAGGGTTTATCTGAGCGATAAACGCTTTAATTCCCACGAGCAAATAGTTAATAAGGTTTCTTGTGGCTGAATACGATGGGCGTTCATCCGTAAATCCACTTAACAAGTTACAAACATCCACATTGATGTTGGACTAATTTATTGCGCTGTGTATGTGCACCGAGCTCTTTTAACCATTCGCAATTAATAAACGCTCCATTTTACCTAAATAGATATTTATCTACCGTCGCAAAGTTGGAAGGACAAAGAAAGACCTAATTGAGTAACGGAGAGGCCACGCAAACAAGGGTCACATCGGCGCGCTTTATTTGAAAAGTTTATACACTATCGACGTTACTACACAACTTTGGATTTAAAAGTACGCTAAAGGTCTCCACAATAAGACCCATGACGCACGTATCGATAGTATTGTTCTCAAATCAATTTGTGAGTCAACGAAAACAATTTTCCGTTACTATCGATAAAGTTTGGACTGCGCAAATGGTGTCATCAAACGTTTTCAATTTAGGTAAGGAGTGAGCGGTGCGACGCGGCGGCAGCGGGATTGTTCCGCGATCGCCGGCCGGGGCCGTGACGCGGTGCGCGGCGTGACGCGGCGCGCGGCGTCACGCCGTTTCTCCGGCACACAAACACTCATAATCTATTCCATCAATGACGTCAGATAAGACTGTTCCGTCATTATTGAGCAGTAATTAATCTTTGTCATTGTTGGCTCCGTTTGCAGATCTGCTTCGCACCGATATAGATATCCTCTTGTTACCCGGTTTATGACCCTTTCCATAGCAGCCGAGACAATGCCGAGAACCTTTTAGATAAAAGCGATCCAACAATATAAATTACTTCTGTATTGATTCTACGGATTTTGGCAAAGGGATACGAACCGCTTCGATTAAGATGTTACTTTAATGCGTTGGCTCTTTCTAAGCTCCTGTGTTAAGTATAGGATCTAATGGCGCACGAAAATGTTCAGAAATCTGAATTAAAAAATAAATCAAAGTGGACGTGACGTCACAGTTCAAAGGTTGTCGAAATTTGGAACGTTAAAACAAATTGGCGTTGGCGTCTAACCTCGGCGTATATCACTGGCGCGCCGTGAGCCGGTCCGGGAATTTCATAAAACGAAAATAATCGATTTGACGGGTATCGAGTACGGGTAGCCGTATATCTCTTTGTAGGCTAGATTAAAGAGGCGATGGCGTGGGCCGCCGCCATCCATCTCGGTTAATGCTGCATCGACAGCGTCACTGGCGCGTGCCGGCCGCTCCGCTCGGCGCGCCGGCGGAGCCCGCGGCCCGTCTCCACACACGCCCCGCTGCATTCAACACACTATTCATACTCTAAAACAACCCATTTTAATCATCGACACACATTCACTCGCTCGCGCCCGCCGTTCAAATGGAAACAAAGATAAATGTGTATTCGTTTATTATACAACGTTCACAAGGTCGTACAATACGAATATCATCTAAAATCACAATAGTTCAACTTCTACACAGTAACTTAGCGTCCGTTAGTCCAATCGTTGCAGTAGTCCTTAGCACCAGGTCGTGTATGTGGGAGTGTAATAGGTTCTGTAACAATGAAAAGCACAACTGATATTATCAATTATTACTTAGTATAGCGAAAGCTAAGTTTACTTTTAACTCCATATTGACTTATTCTTTATTCACATACTGTAGTGTGAATATCAACATAAATTATCATATTCAGTTATACTGAATAAAGGGTGAAAAGAAAATTAATTTCACGCTAAATGCTGCGATGTAACGCGTTGATGTTTTATGTTCAGTGAAATAGAAAAGGATTATAATCATCATTTCGTAATGCAGTAATTTAATAGAATTTGAGTTAACACGAATACCAATGTTCTTGATAGCCTTTAAATGAATGACGTCATCATTACCTGTAACCACCGCCATATCCGCCGTAGCTGCCGCCGTAGCCGCCGTAGCCACCTCCGTAGCCACCTCCGTAGCCACCGCCGTAGCTGCTGTAGCTAGGTCCGTAGCCGCCGTAACCGTAGCTTCCGTAACTTCTGCCTTGGTTGAAGGCGCCAGCGGCCAGCGCTCCACCCACGAGGCCAGCCTTGGCTCCAATCACACCAGCGCCTAATAGACCAGCTCCGAGGACACCAGCTCCGAGAGCTCCAGCACCTAAGAGACCAGCAGCACCAGCGCCTGGAAGAAACGAAACAATGGTTATTTGTATACCGACTTTAAAAATAATGTTCTGTGTTTGCGGTCATTTTTAAACGTATTTAAATAAGGAAATTCTGTTCCGAATTCCGCATTTTAAAAACAAAGTGTTTTTTAAGTCCGATATTTTCTCAAAAGCTACTGATTTGGATGAAATTATCGCTATTCTGAGACCACGTTGGCACCGGACGACTGTCTAAATCCATCACCGGAGTAGGACACTAACCTTCTGACTTATAATACTACTAAGCGAACATTTTATACGGATTTTTCTCGTTCATGCCTCCCCCGAAAATATGTCTAGTATGAACTATTATTTATGTCAAATCATATAAAAATCAATTGGTATTCGTTGGTTTTCCTAAAACTCGATACTTGCGTGTTCGGTTTTGCGAAAATTGGTATCTCAATATTCGTGGAACTCCAGGGTACATTTATATTCGTACACTGGAATAGTAACTTTAATGCGAAGACTGAAATCCCGGGCCACAACTAATATAAAAGAGCTGAAAAGTACAATTTTTTATATTTTTGTTTATTATCTCAGATCTCAGAAATCTCAGAAGCTAACCGGATTTGAATCATTCATTTTGAAATGGACTGCCACATTCAATGGGAAGGTTATAAGGCTTTTCATTTTTCACCCTGAAAATCCCACGGAACAACACGAGTAAAACCGCGGGGCGCTGCTAGTTACTTTATTAACTCGACTAGGATAAAAAAACACGTGTCAGTTAATCTATAGATTAAGTTAATAAAGCTCAATATACAGTACATTAATTATACATAGTAATAATATCAGCAAGCTATTTTGCTATTCAACCAACTATTTAGTACTACAACAGCAACACTATTAATTATGTAACGCAATTAGCAAGTCAAACATTTACGAATGCAAAGTTATCAAATCAATTAATATTTGATCATTACATTAATGAACATAATGTAAGTAAGTAATTAATCTATAATGTTCCACCGCTGGGCAAATGCTTCTCATCTCATTGAAGATGTCAGTACATCGAGGAGGACTAGGTATACCTAGGTTGCCTCATACGGGTTGGTTATTTAACGTAGCTATTACTAATATTATAAAGAGGTAAAATTTGTAAGTTTGTTTGTTTGTATGTTCGAGCTAATCTCGGAAATTACGGGTCCGATTTGAATAATTCTTTTTGTAATGGATTGCCACATTCAACGGGAAGGTTATAGGCTACTTTTCATCCGGAAATTCCCACGGGAACGGGCACAACGCGAGTGATCTATAAAAATACTATATAAAAATCTAAGCACAATGTAGTACCTACATCTTAATAATACCTTTTTGAATACAAAATAACTCAAATAACGAAATAGGGAATACCAATATTTATTCCATTGTTATTCGCGCTAATACAAATAATATACATATTAAAATAACCTCGCGAGATATTTGGCTAAGTTCAAGGTTGAAGAGAGAATTCGGTTCGAGAGTGTTTGTTCTCTCTATTAGCATATTCATGCGATTGATACTTTACTTACTTCGCATATTATCACACATAGCGAGTATATAGAGTGTTCCTCATAAGTAAATAAAATAATTCTAGTACGGTAGTAGCTTCAGATGTTGTTTGACGATTTAAATAACTTGGATCAACAATTTATCATGCTCTTGGATCGAAGTATGGTAGCGCTCATACATACAAGTGATTATGCTTTACAATCGTGAAGTATTTCCTAAAAATCTCGCTTGATCGTTGTAGACTACACCACGAGCCTACCTTAAATACTTAATTGATAATACTTAACTTTAAGGATAACATATATTTTTTTAAATAAGTTGTCCATTATATTCATCTGTTATAATTAAGTTTTTTTTTCACGCTGCGAAACAATAGGACACTCTGTAGAGAGTATAATGCAAGGATGTGGGTATTCCCCACTAATGTAAAAAAATATGAAAGTCACTTTGTTTGTCATACTGACACAAGTACGTGATAGATATAGCTCAGAATGAAAAGAACCCGGAGAGAGAGAAAGAGAGAGAGAGAGAGAGATAGTACTTAAGATAGTCACTTTTTATAGATTTTATCCTGAAATTGTCTTGCGGTCAAAACCTGTTATTATAAGCAGTTCAAAACAAGTAAGACCCATTTCTTTGGAATGTTGAAATCAATAAAATCGGAAACGTAAGATTTCTATGGCAAACATACCCAGCAGCAACTCATATCTGTAAGCAGTTCGTACTGCCGTTCTCAAGAAGTCAATTAAATCGACAATGAACTCATTGACATTATTTTTCAAACATGACATGTCAGAATTATCTTATTTACCTATCCATTCTGAGTAATTCGGTTAATGTTTTCAGTTTGCTATACGATATTCCACCATAGCTGGGTTACAAATTAAAGATCGTGACTGTACCTTATATAGTCGCACTGTGGTGCTGATGCGGTGTGTCGGTTACGTAATGTATCCTGGCGTAATGTTATTATAATGTGGCTCTCGAGGGGAAGAAAGTAAGTTGGTCTTAAGGGAAGGTAAGTGCGCGTTGGTTACCGCGCTAATGTTCTCCAAAGGTACTTGTTTCAACAAGTAGAAACACCAATTAGCACGTCTTTGTTTGCTTTAAACATAACTTATAAAGGTAGAGTCATCGTGACATTCAAACAAAGTACCATAGTGCCCATAGTTTATATTTAAAATAAATACGGTGGCAAAAAGTGCAGTTTGTTTAAGTTCTTTAAAATCAAGTCAAATATTCTGCATTTCAAATAGAAGCGTCGAGTTCAAGGTTATTCATTATCGGTACTTGCGTATTCTAGGTTGATGTAAGATGACATAAGTTTATTTAAATAATAAGTAGGTTTTACGTATTTTCCATTTTCCAAAACTAGTAGGTAAATTAATCTATTTGTATACCTGTATAAAATTAAACGTTGTAAAATGTTTGACATTATTCGCATTTCATATTAATGATGAAAGTGTTTTTCTAGAAATACATAAAGTACTACTAGTGAGCCTGATAGATTGATGGATTAAAATTAGATCAAAGCTGTGCTTTCACTGCTTTATTAGTATACGGAACGTTAGATTTCACCCATTAGTTACGTGAGTTAAATCAGGAATCTCACTCCAATCACTCTGATTCTAATGGAACAGTTCAATACATACCTAACAGTAAAGACCTCTTCTGCCTGTTGCCCTGGGCGACCTGCACCTGGGTGGGGACTACGTATACAACTTCTTCAGGCTCCTGTTGGTGGGGTTGAAGGGCTGTGAGCACAGGGCCGTATTCCGCGCCCAGGGCGGCCGCGCACGCCACCAATAAACCGAACACAATTGTGCATGCCTTCATTTTGCCTGTAGATAAAAAATATGATAAATACGTAAACCCAAACGACACATTTCCATTTTAAAGTAAAACACTATTGATTTTTTTAAATAAAAACCTAAATTGCGATAACTTCTAGTGTTAAGGTGTTAAAACCCCCATTTTATATCTTGGATAATAAAGGATATTTAATCAAATGTTGCAAATGGAACTATTTAATACTTATATTTACTAGTCAAACATTAATTTTAAGATTAAAATGTTAGTTAAGTTTTCCACAATAAACTTTTATGGACTATGCTTTATTTTAAACACTTCACACATTCGAAGTTAGCTTTAAAAACTGTATTTTTTTTTTCAAAATAGATGTACAATCTCAGTCAAAACTAATATGCAGATTGAATTGTCACCGGGCGGCGTGTATGCAAAACTGTAGCTCAATCCGAATCCGGATGAAAACACGATAACAAGATTTGATTGTTAGTTTTACATACAAAGTTGCAAACTAAATCTATACTCATGAATAATTCATGGATACGAACCTACTGTATTATTATGTGTATCATATAGTTTTCGGTTTGCATTGATTAAAAAGCGTTTTCAAAGTATTGTTTTTTCAAATTAATACAACAAAAAAAATTAAGATATTATTACTCTCTTAATTTCACCTTTAAAATATTAATATTTTATACTGTTTTTTATCTTCACTTAATTTTGTCTTTTTTAAAGTAATAATTACGAGTATATTACTCCCGAGCCTGTGTAATAAGTTTTTAATTATTACTAGCGAATAATTACGACCCTATGACCTAATAAAATTAATAAAAATATTTTAACATCGCTAATTTTAATATTATTAAGTCTTTTGATCGTAAAATTATATAACTGTCCTGTCCTACCTGATTTGCTTATCACCGTCTTACACTGTCACACACCGATACTAATCTGGTGTCGGTCAGGATCCTGCTTATTCTTTTATAGGTCGTCACCCAATACACACGTGGCCTACCGAGTATAACATAACATAACCAAGAAAGGTATGTCGCCCCACCTTTGAACCGTACCGATAAAATAGAACGCGTAATAGAGCGACTAGTTTCAGATGCTCAATATTCATTAGACGTTATTACAAACATGAAATTGTTGATGGGCATAGTTAAGTTTGTCGGAACTTTACGATCCGGAAATTCCGTTGGAATTAATCAAGCTAGTGTTACGGAACAGACAGATACCGGGGGGTGCGTACCTGTCTTGAAGTACTGTCTTCACGTTCTGTGATAGACATGAAATTGGCTTGGCAAAGACTTTCTTAGGGGTTAGGTTGGGTTTCCTACGTAAAATCGAAACACATATTATCGATTTTCATTTCAACGAAAACCATTGATCCATTGCTCTATTGATCGATGCCTTATTACAACCAGGATACTTGACCGACTAATAATTTTATGAGTGTAACATTTCACCGATTTATACTCGATTTATTCGATTTTACGTAGGAAACCTGGTTAGGTTAGATTGGGTTAGACTTTCTTGGTTAGTGAACTCTGTTGACGGAGGTCTTAGGACATGTAAATGAATGTCAAGATATACCTATCCTATGATAGAAACAGTCTAAGCCGATATTTTTGCGCGCCCTCCGAAGGACGGTAGCGCAGTAGTCTAGGTATACATACATATGGCTATAGGTCACCTTAATCCTAGATACAGGTATAGCTATAGATCACCTTAGTGCCTCAACCATGATGCAAGTTGCGTTAATTTTACGATGCCACAATACTTAGTTGACGCATGTTTTGTGAGTGGTTTTGGTAAGTTATCAATCTTAGAAAATACATTAAAAGCTAACTGAATTTCTTTTTGCTATATAACCTAGTCATATTAGTAGTAACATTGTACCGAAGTTTAAACGTGTAAGCCTGTTTCGTGCGGTTGGTAATCGAACTAACAAAAGTCCAACTACACAAAAAAAACTCCACTAACTCATTAATCACGCCTCTAATCTTGCGTACATTTACATCATATTTCCTATACATAATAATGATTCATCAAAAATGTCTGAAAATGTACAAGTCAGTGTTAAATGTAATTCTCTCCTTAACTAATAAGGATGTAGTATTAATATGTCTCTCCTTATGATTACGGATATTATATTTGCTGGACCGATTAGGATGTTTTAACAAGACACCTAAAATGTAAAACATATAATTCGAGTACTTCTCTACGCAAACAAATGTAAGCATTACAAACAGATGTAAGGTATGCCTATTCATTGTAGGTACACCACTTATTTGGTTTGTATATTCAAATGCCAATTAACATGCAAAGGCCCGGCTTGGAAAGCAAATACGAAAAATCGTAAATGTTGGTTGGTATGTAAAATTGAGAATAGGAAGTCTGGCTACAATTAGTATGGAAAGCCATTATTGTATGAACCTTTAGCGCCAAATTACCTAATATCAGTTTTCATGGGTTAACCTAAAAGGTAGATTACCTAGACATAGTATTTCAATTCCAAAACTCTTTGTTACTGAAGGTGAGAATTCCGCATATACATTAATTCAAATTATTGAACTAGGTATTCCCAGTCGGACAATATACTATTTACTATAATAGTTAATAAAATAAAACAAACTAGTTTAAAAATAACAAATATATGTGCATATTTATAAAATATTAAATTATAAATAGACACGCTTTGAATTAAAACTCGATTGAGTTTTAAAAAAATATATTCCACAAAATATAAAAACATTGATACATTTCCGAACGAAAACTAATATTTTTGTTACTTGTTTGTTTCACCTTTGTTGAAGTTGAAAATTAATAACTAGTATTTCATTTAACTGATATTCTATTCGACTTTTATTTGTATCCGGTATCGTATCGCTAGCGATTTTGCGGATAGACAAAACGTCGGAACGGGTGAAATATTTTTTAAATAAATATTAAAATTGTGATATGTTTGCGTTGGTAACCGATCCTGTTTAATTAACTTGGGTTTTTCAATCCGTGAATAAAACATTATAATTGAATGGAAATAAAGGTTTTCCAATTAACGCGCCCGTTTGTGGTCCACGTGTATGAAAATCTTAATGCCTTCGTGCCAGAGTTTAGCAATGCTTAGGATTGACCAATCATATCAAAGGTAGCATAGTTACATAGAATGGTTATGATGGTATCCACCAATCATATCACAAGTGGCAGAGTTCGTAAAGGTGCGTTTCCATTTAAGAGGAATGGAACTGTGCAGATAATTATCGTTCAGTTACGCCGCAATGAAATTGTAGAACAAAGCATTGACATTATCAAAACTTTTTTTAATGCGTTGTTGATAGGTCTATTGAGCTCCGCACCCCTCTGCTCAACTTCAATGGGAACGCACCCTTACGAAGCATAGCTATAATGGTATCTACCAGTTACCTATGTCAAACGTAGCATAGCTACATAGCAGCGTATCATCTAGAATAGACATAGTAATAATAGGAGTTTTGTTTTATTAATTCTACAAAAATACCTCATACCTATGAAATATATGTTTAAATTAACATAACACATTGATGGCTTTAAAATGCAAATTTTCTTAATAAAATCCCCAAAGGGTCCATAATTTAGGTATACAAATAAATTTTTAGATAAATTTCTGTTATCAACGTCAAAATAACAGTTTTTAAATAAATTATACATACCTACTTAAGTATGTTTATAAACATATATTTTTTTATATTTAGTAAACCTGTCTCCTGTATATTTGATTGCCGGACCGAAGAGAGCGTTGCTATGCTGTCAAAAGTAGCATATAGCAACGTTAAAACATCATCTGGACTCGATAAGAAGAACGTAATAGTATAGCTATAGTCGTTAGCATATCAAACCTACTTCTTACTTACAATACCACTAGCCACACCCCGCGGTGTTCCCGTTCCCGCGAGAATTTCGGAACAAAATGTATCCCATGTATCCAAATCCAGTAGTTTCGTGAAAGAGTAACAAACATACATACTACATACATACATCCTCACAAACTCACATTTATATTATTTGTACGATTAGGTTGGATGGAAAAATAACTAAAAATAGCACCCCTTTCTCTCCCCTTTCTCCAAATTAAATACATTACCAGACAAATTGAACTCGAACTAAGCCGTAAGATGGCTTATTTATTATAGTACCTATAACCTAAAACAGATATACAAAAGCATTAATAAGTAACAAGAAAATAACTGGAACAGAAAACCCAAAACAATGTTGACAGTTCAACGTTATTAAACTCAAAACTGGATTTTAAGCAAAGGTGATATCACCTCAAACTGGTTACATTTGTTACTTTGATGGGTACTTAATTTATGAGATATGTTATTAGTATTACCTAACATCAACATTCTATATACATGGTGTTATAAAGTCCTATCATTCTTATATTTTTGAAAAAAATATATAATAACTTCTTTTCCGTATACTCGAATCAACCCCAATTAATTCACAGTTTTTTGGGATTTAGATTGTTTATATTTTTTTAAATTTTTCGAATAATTATTTCCGATAAACATACGCATATAATTTAAATAACCGAATCCATGCGTTAAATAAACTTTTCAAAAATATTTTTATTTCAATTCGTATGGACTCCAAAAATAATCCAAACGCCTTTGAAAATTATAAGAGCAACCTGTATATTATGCCAAATGCGGCATTTGATAAAATTTGCGAACCTGCCTTATTTTTAATGATAAACATTATGGAATATTACTCGGTCCCTCATTAATAGATCCTTCATTAATTATATTTAGCATATCAATTACATTGCGCAAATAATTATGTAACTGTAACTATTCCTGTTTTCCTAGGGTAAATACTCTGATTGGAATTTATAGTATAGTGCAAAAAATAGCATTAATTAATTATTTATTATATCAGATCTTCTTAATTAAATGGTAATGGACTTCTTCCCGCTATGTAAAAACGACAAAATTTATTGGTTGATAAAAATGTAGAACACACTAATTATAAACTGTTCTAGTTGTTATTGCAAAAATTTAATCAAAGTAGATAGGGTTGAAGTACCAAACCTATACCTGGTTTCACCGAAGTTTCATTTGCCCGATGTATAGTTTGACTGAAACCTCGTTTTGCCGAGGTAACAAATGGCCGAATGATAAATAAAGTTTAACAGGCGTTTCACTGAAAAAGTTGACATTATGTTGATTCATCTATAATGTATAGAATATTTATTTCTATTGGACTATGATAGAATAATCATGATAGGGCAAAATTAAGATCCACGAGCGTCGGTTAAACCAACATGAAGTGTCATAGTTGACGTCACATATTGATAGTGTGAAATATTTCATTAATTACCTTTTAAGCAAACAAGAGTCTGTTTGCAGACACAGTACCCACTTGTTCCGGACAAACCTTATTATTTGATGTATAACTAGTAAAGTCAACATAAAAACGTGTCCGCGAAGATGAACGCTGATTCACGTCACCAAGTCAGCATGAACAAGACGATTTTATAATCAAATTATCATCGATTTAAAAAACTATCAGGACTCAATCAAATTATGATATTCTAAGGAACTACTTGGAAATGATGAACACTGTTATTGGTAGATTTTCGGGTAGCATATGGTAAGCGAATACTTTTGGGATCTTGAAGTCAAACCTACAACCCATTCCAACTAGTCGGCTAGTGTATTTTAACTATAATTTATTTGTTAATTATAGGCCTCAATATATTATTGATTCGCAGATCAAACTTGGCCAAATCTATCCATCGCGTACAGAGTGCGGTTGTGCTGCTCCAAAGCAAAACATGGTGCCCTTGTTCTCCTTTGGTCATGCCTCTCTACACCTTCACTAGGGAGAACGTCATTTCACACACGTGTCATAAGTGTGACCACATTCTGATCCAAAATTTCAATTTATTAAAGTTCATCTCATTGAACCGATAAGAAGATGAAGGTTTGACTAGGTTTAGGTCAATATTATATGTGGTTTTAGTACCTAGATATACTAGTAGAATTCCAAATTCTCATTAACTAGACATTTGAAAACTTATTTGTTTAGGGAACGGGATAGTTGAAAAGGCAATACAAACAAAAGCTAACTTGGTAGGCTTGATTTTGGAAATACCCGCTCCCGACAAACAAGTCACGTATTGTGGCTTGCTCTATTTTAATATTCACCCACCTACGTCTTATGCGTGAATACGCAAATGTTTGTTCAAAATAAGCAGCCCTGTATTGCATACAATTTTGAATTGAATTTTCCGTTTTTATCTCTGAGAAGGGCGAAACGTCAGACAAAATATCAAATACAAGCTAGATGTATCCGTAAACGTAGTTTCAATTAAACATTACAATAATCAACGATTACGCATACAAATTGTCCTGTTTTCGGGACTATATGCTTCCCAAACCTTTAGGCTTAGTAAGCGCTTAACGATGGAGTTCTTTCAATTTCTTTGGAAAGGGTAATGGTAATAAAACAAAATGTACTTGTAATTATGTATGTATTTAACAAAAACAAATCAATACCCATTAAGTAATACAACTGTTTGTTATAAATATTACAACAACAGTCCCATACAAACACAACGACGGATTACATTGTTTTTAACATTCAATTTTTATATTTAAAATGTATTGTAATAGAAATCAACAATTGTTAATAGGTAAGGTACAGAATATTTTATAGATTTAATATACAAGTAAGTATAATAGAGATTACTTAGTTAAGATCTATTATATTATCAAAATGTTGAAATATCTACAACCAATTCAACTTAAAAACTGATGTTTAACAAATATCAAACGCAATATTGGTTTTTCCAAATATTTTGGTACAAATTTTGAATATTTACAGTTTTGCCATTCATAACGAAGAATTTATATTCATTTAAAAACAAGTTTTAGAACAAGTTGGTTCTAGTATTAATGGCACGTTTTGCTAAGCATCTTTATTGATGGTCCGTCACTTCTTTTATTTTCTTTGGTTAGTGAAGAGAAGTTAAAAAATGTCGTAAAAAAGTAAAATAAGAATGTAGAACCAAAAACTACAAATACACTAATTAAGTACATTACTAACCAAAGAAATAAGTGAGTGATTCCCCATTTAACCAAGAATCGTTGATTAAAATTCTGAATACAATATATCTTAAAGCCTCCGTGTATCCAGAATTACTTTGCTGCGGTTATCCAAAGATGCCTTTAAATTTAGCTATTGTTACAATACAATGTAAATATCAATTATTCCCGTTGACAAGTGCACTTCTTAAACTAACTTACAATAAAATGGGTACTTATGTACAAATGACTTGATTATAAAAAACTTCCAATGCAGTCAGTCTTAACCGGACCAGCTGAAAATTTTACAAATACATTTTATTAATTAATGCACAAAAGTTAAATGGTTTTCCAGTTTTAAGACTTCTTTTCTTAATCTGGCAATATTGTAGAGCAGAAATTACCATGCAGTTTTTTACAAGAAGAATTTAATAAGTGTCAAGTTTAACCACATTGTACACATTTACTTTATTTTTTTTACATATTTACAATCCTTTCAATATCACAGTCGTCATCAAAATACCATTCATTTTAATTTATGCAAACCAAATCGTACATACTAACAAAATATTTTATGATACTGTTTAATGTTACGAGGTAAAGTAATAAAATAAATTATACAGTTAGTAGGTGACATAAGATTCTTTAACACGAATTTTGATGAGTTAAAATTGTTCGTCGATTTTCCGCTAGGGGCGCTGTTGGAAAATATATGATTTGATTTTCGAATACAAGTACAGCCAGTACTTTCAAAATTCGTGCTTATGAATAATTTTAGAAGAAATAGATAATTATAATATAAGAATATACAGTAAAAACATTAAGTAGATTAGATATACAAACAAGCACATACAAAAGCGTTATTAATAAAACAATTGAACATGCATGATATACAAAAAATGAATGGATGAAAAAAATATGCTATTGTAGAATAAAACATTACAGATAGAGTAAGTAACACTATAAACAAGGTAAAATACTTTCAAATTAGAAATACTATTCATGCTATATCTACATAGTTCTACTCTACACTACAATAATTACATAAAGTTTGTTTGAAGGTAATCCCAATCAATCAGATAAGCAAACTTATTTCAACAATAAAATAAATGTTCAAAGTAAGCTCGCATAGATTATTCCGATGTTCTACGACAATGATTACCGAGAGCACATCACTAATAAAACTAAGCTAGGTATTCAGTCCTCAAAACTACTCAAGCTAATTCCTAAAATATATTCCAAACATACAAGTCTTTTTACGCCTCATGCCAAGTAGTCCCTGGGTAAACCTGTTCCATTTTGTTGACTATCGAAACCGGATTTTAATCACCACCAGTGACATTTCATATGAAGCTATTATTTTCCAAAACTATTCACCCTGGGTTGAATTTGTATCGGCGCCCAAAAGAAATGACAGAGGCACCGATATCCGTATAAAATCCGAATTCGACAGCAAAAATTAGAAACTGGCTCTTACACCTCCCCATGCCTAATAAATCCCTGGTTACACTTACTCGTGGACCTCGACGAAGGAATGAGGATGATGTTGTTCGATATGATGATGATGGACATTGCCATGATGAGGAGCACTGCAAGATATTCATTATAAAGTCTCATATAATTCGCGGTTGAAATCCCGTAGACCAGAATTGTGGTGCTTTCGTGCCTTCAAGATTAAGCAGAGGAACTCATGGTTCTCTCTGCCAATCAACTAGTGCTTTGGACTGAAACTTTGATTGGTGCTTCCTTGCCACTGCTAATCAACTTGTGATTCTATTATCTATTGTTTTGTGCTTTAAAGGGATAAACTTCTTTCTTTCTCTCTCAAATAGTGTGACCCCAAAGACTAAATAATGTGTCACTGCTAGACTACTTCATCTCGATAGCTACTTATAATTTGAATAAAATACTCGTAGTCCTATAAACTAGTGCATTAAATTCAAAGTTCCTCTGGCTATAGATATCTTCCAACATATTTATAGATTGAGTGTCTGAGACTCCTTTCGTGATGAAAACTTATTTTTTATGAAATCTTTCTCTTAAAAATCTAAATCCATATCCCCCTAACTACGATACCATGGCTCATTTACACCAACGACAACGACGAGACGAATTTGCAAAATCGCCAGTCGACGATGTAAACGAGCGCTATTAACTTTTCTACCAAACTGTGATTCAGTGCCAATCAAATATTTTCCGCTATTCCCTAGGATTTTCAAAGGAAATTCTGAATTTTGTGCATAAAACGTGACCCTCGCCGAACTCTACTCACCTATGAGTACGGATTTCAATTTTTTCGTGCTTTTCGTGTTTATGCGCGCTGCAATCCAAGTAACGGGAACATTTTATTATGCACGTAATTTTTCGTAGGTAATTAAAAAGCCTCAATTTACTTTTCTTCGAAAAACTAAATATTTGTTTAACGAATGAAGATAACAATTATTTAATTTAATATCTATCCTTCACTAACTTCACTATAGGCATTTCAAAGTGTTTTATTTTAATATGGATATCAAAAATAAGCCTGTATTGCCTCCTAATTTACGACTGTATTGTATCTTGCCCGATTGTGCCAAAAGTTAGTTCTGATTGTGTATGATTGTGTTGTGATTCATGTTTGAAAAATAAATATTTCATAAAAGCATTGTTTAAATAAATACAAATAAAATAATAATGAATGATTCATATGCTTTTCGTAATGGAAGAAAGTTATATGGTGACGTTTAATTAAAAGTACAGTAATGAAGAAAAGGTAAAAGTGAAATGACATTAGCTCTTATTTTCGTTGAAATAAGATCATACTTTCTGGAACAAAAATGTTTTAGTTTATTTTTAGGTTGTATATGAATCTTACCCGGCTTTGCTCTTAAGTGCTAACGCGCCGACGACGCCAACGGCTCCTACTTTAGCTGCCTTCAACCCTAGAGCACCTGGAAATATAAATAACACTTATAAGTTTAAATATAATTCCCCTTTAAGAAATAGGCCTAATTTCTTTCAAGGCGATTCGATTTCTATCGATAGAAGGATTAACTAAAATGCTTATCAATACGTTTGCAATATTCAGTTATATACTGAAAAATGAAAGGCACCACCAGACATTATCATATAATACAGTCTGAATTTAATATTAGCATACTCATAGATAATCAGTACCCTCAATCCTGCTCCATAATCCTAATATATTTTAACCTCCATAAATAGCTGATATAAAATATCATATTAATCAGTGACCGTATGGAAGAATCCCCGCGATTCCAATACCTATATATCATCAACGTTTGGTACGTCCGCTGACATAATACAATTGATAGTACACATAAAATGAACAATAACACTATGAATTATTACTAAGTTGAACGGGAGGGCAGAAATTGGTTACATATATTTACTACTCCTGATTGCTTCAATGCTTCGCGAAGGAAGACCGCATTCTTCCTATCAGCTATCGAGAAAGTAATTATCCTATAAGTATATAAAAGCTCATAGTTTACAAAGGTCTTTAAAGTGTTATAAACTTCAAGGAAACTACTTTATAAAATGCCTTTCATTTTATAAAGTAATATCTGATCTTATTTCACGCGCTTCGCCCGCTCATGTAAATTCCTTTAGCTGTGCTATTAGATCGTTGTCACCACAATTTCAAAGCGCAGAATGCTCAATGAGACCATTTTGTTCGTGACTGCGTTTCTTCGAGTGCGTACAATACGTATTGAATTCAAATACGGAGGATGAATCAGGACGTAATGTTTACGTAAACACTTATTAAAATTACATTCAAGCTTTGTAAAATCAAATATATCTTGCAACATATTCGTGACGCACATATCCGGCCTTGACCCTATTGACCAAATTAAATTCAACATAGAGCACTATATGTGACCGCCTTGGCTTATAGACAAACTGACAGTCATGCTCAATACTAATATTTGTATAACACAATCGGCTTGAATATTTGTCATTCTGATGGTCAGACATTATCAAATATATCATTGTAAATTGTATTGAAAGCACACAATAACTAGAACATTAAGCTTGCATTGTGCAGTGTTACGAAAACTAGTAAATTAAGGGTTATGAGTTCAGAAAAATGATCAGTACTTGTGTAGGTTTCACAAGCTCTCAATCTACTTATGTATAGCTTTACTGAAGTGGTTTAGCTCGGCCGTGAGAGGTACTTAAATAATGGCTGAACAAATATCTTCCAATGTAAGTAGACTTTAAATTGCAGGTGCTAAACGGAGTCAACAATTCGAAGGTTTATGATTTCTAGGAGACATCCAAATTGTTTAAGTCTGTGCGAGTATGTATAATTAGACTTGAGATATTGTTTACACTACTCGACTAAATGTTTAATGCCAATGAATTCTCGAGTTGTAGGACGGATTAGTCGCAACTAAATATTGAGTACTATGAGTTTTTCTTAGACATTAGGGCTCGATACCTTAAAATAGAGAAACGGAACCCATAAAGGAACACTCGGTTATACGGGTTGTCCATATTCGACGGACCCATGTTTTTTTAAAAAAAATCAAAGAAAAAAATAAAAATTTGGCGGTTGGCAATCTTAATCATTTAATTTGTTCCAAGTAGATTTGTTTACATCAATTTTTGAATATGATATCTCTCAAATGGCCGCCTCTGGCGTTGATGGCGTATTGTGCCCTTTTTGCAGCATTTTCCATCGTTTTCGCCAACATTTCGGCCGGAATAGCGGCTATTTCTTCACGAATGTTGTCCTTGAGCTCTTCTACGGTCCTTGGCTTGTTAACGTAAACCTTTGACTTCAAATATCCCCACAAGAAGAAGTCAGCCGGCGTCAAATCGGGCGAACGCGGTGGCCAGTCCAAATCACCACTTTTCGACATCAAACGGCCCGGAAACAAATTCTTCAGAAAATCGATTGTTATGCGACTTGTGTGCGGTGGAGCGCCGTCTTGTTGAAACCAGAACTGCCTCATACGCTTTCGACGAATAATTGGCATCACAAAATTGGTCATCATGTCGCGATAACGCTCCTGGTTGATGGTAACAGCATGGCCATTTTCATTTTGGAATGAATGAATGTAAATTTCAACTATTTCAGAGCGCTCGCGTGGCGTGTATTGTTGCATGGTAAAAATCTGCTTCGACTGACGCTTCAAACGCGGTATGTCATTAAGCGATGTGACATCTCTGTCAAAAGTTATGGTGTTGCCAGATGGGTCCGTCGAATATGGACAACCCGTTATGTCCGTCTGTGACACCCAATTTATGCTTAGAAAAGTATATAGGTATCCATTAGTATCTTATCACGTATCACTGACGCAAAAGAGAGGTGTCTAAAAGATATGGAAAACACTAGTTAACCTATTAACCTAACCTAACCAATTCAAAATTACTATCTATTCACGTTACTTCGTCGGCCGTCTACTTTAATCGATTTTAATGCCACCGTCCTTACCGAGTAACAACTTCTTCTTGAGCAGAAGAAGGCTTCTCTTCGTCCTCGGGCTGCTGTCGTGTGCCGCGACCTCCTGGACTGACTCGTACTGCGCCTCTCCTTGGGGCTCGGGGTAGTGCTCGAACTGAGCAGCCACCGCCACCGCCACCAGGCAAGCGAGAACGAACACTGTTGATGAATGCATTGTTGGGCTCTCCTGGAAGGAAAGAGGAATTCGTATGAATAGCTGTTGATAGAGCAAAGCAGGAAAAAAGTACACCGTACACGTACTCGTAGCTAAGAAAAGAGAAACCTATCCCCTAACCTATTATAACCTAACCTAACCTATTATATTTTCAGCTGTGTATAGTCTCATTTATTCTCACACCGAATTAACAATATATGATACCTTACAAGCAACTGTGCTAAAGCGAGGCACCATCTGGTTCTCATCAGAAGTCTACATCGCCTCCTCGGATTAGGTGAATGGATGCCTGTGTCCGAGTACAGTAAGCTCGGATTACGTGTTTACACGATACGAATTGGGTTCTAGTAGACTTTCGAGTGTACTCGGTTCGAGCGAACTCGATAATGTCAACCCAGCTTTAGTACTGGATAGTCATATTACGAATACGTTAGGCTTACAAAAACTGCAAATAATTACCTACGTTCATCAATTAAATAAGTTATTTACTGTATACGTGTAGAGACATTACAGGCTAAAAAGTACAGTAAAGTTAACCTGTTACTGCTAAACAAATTCCTATCGTCTCACTGAAGATATCAGTACAGTGAGGAGGATTAGGCGTAATGCCACGCTAATGCGGGTTGGTGATCCCAAGCCATCGTACTAGCAGGCTCATGGGTTCTTTATATTCTTCTTTCAAGTAAAAGAAAGTCAGGAACATTCCCGTTAAACGGATGATTAGATTCCTTGTGCTTTTTCAGAGTATTATGCAGCTAACCAGTTTCTTTGTGAGCCTGTCACGGTGCGCAATCAGCTCATAGCCGCATCGGGCCAGCGGGACCGGTTGATTACACTTTGTTACAGAAACCTATTACGTTCCTTTCTGCTCCATTCAACTTTATATCATATTTTTATTTTAGATAATATTAGTTGTTTTTTACGAGTGCGAGCGTAACATATAGTATAGTATAATTTAGTATTTTCTGTAGGCGAAGTTAACTCTTGTCTATCTGTTCCGATTCGTGCCTGACACAGATAAATTAATGGTTTCGGGTAGACTGATATTTTTATTCTGCAATTGTAAGGGACATAAGTGCCTTCATCTAAGTGCAAAGCAGGTGAAACGATAGACTATTATGTAGAATTGAAGAAAAAATACAAAATCTAACATAACGGTTTTTATTTTGTACGTATATTCTATTCATTATCATCTCCCTACGTATTTCATTGTCGTTGTATACGTAAGTCACTTTTAACTTCAACCAAAGTTATCATACGCATTACGTGCGAAACAATTATCCTAATACCGTTAACTCGACCTTCACAGTGTCGATCCCTTGAATGTTTTCATTAACAGCGTCTATCAAAACATCCCAAGGTGCCGCTAAACAATTTCTTAACAATTCCCCAACTTCTTACTAAAACTTGAATAATTCGTTACTCCTAGAACCTTCCATAAGTTGCGTTTTAAGAGCATTTAATAGAAAACAGCATTAATTAAAAGAAACCTTTTAATTATTCCGCCGAGATATTATCACAGGTATACCCTTGAAAATACTTCGGTATTTCCAATAATGTTAGCAGAATCGTTGAGTTTGGGATCGCGTGTCTGCTTATAATTACTAAGAACTGAACAATACAAGTGCTCAACAATTAAAGGCTCTATTCAAATTAGCGTCCTAATTTCTCTCTCGATTGACGTTGCAACTAAGTACATACTTTAAACATGCGGTATCGCATAAAATATTATGAATACCCAATATGAATAGTTCATAATATTTTACTTCCAAAATGCTACGAATAAAGTATATTTATTTACTAACAAAAACAAATTCCCTTTACCAGAAAACATGGACCTATTACTAAAAATAAATTCTCTCAATAAAATGAAAGGTGAAAATAGAGATGGGAAAAATTTCCGAGAAAAAATGAATAAAAATATATATTGAAATACTAAGGAGCGTGCAGACGGAAATTGAGACATTTCTATTTGGTTTTCGTTGAACATTTCCTAGTCATCTCCTGCGATCCGGTGGCGGTCGACGCGGGAAAAACATTCGCTTCCCCTTCACTATCTACATACAAAATCCACATAGTATTCCACACTACCCGTGTTTACAGTTCCGACCACTTTTCAGAATGTACTGATACGATTTAGCGGTTCAAAGAACAAATTCAAAAAATTACGGTGAAACTATTTGCGACAGGTTGAATTCGCTTTCTGCTCGCTGTTTAGGTATTTTAACTAATTGACTAAAAGATATTAAAGAAATATTTTCAAAATTGGAATAAGTACAAAAAAACACAAAATAAACGTACCGTACCTACTTATCGTTCGATATGTACTAACGGAACAATGTTCAGTAAATTCTGGTTTCAATTCACAAAAGCTATTAGTTCCTTTGAACTTAACGTACTTACTTAATATAAATAAAGGTATCCCTTAAAAAAAAAACTACGTAGTACATTACTCAATGACCCAATTAGTTATTTGACTACACGTCCTAGCCCTAAATAAAACACCCATAAATTCTTCCCCACACTTTACGTACAAAGGAAGAACAGTAGTATCCCTACCTTTACAAGTCAAGTACTTCTGTAGACACAACACAGCACCACTGCAGTCACTGACTCACAGATGACACGAGGACTTTGTACAATTCTTTTATAGACTGCAACTACACAGGCCAGAGGGGAGGGCAACACTACGCACAAACTAGGTTCAAGGAAATGGGCAAACACGAACACCTGAACATGGATATTGACATTAAAACGATGTAGTTCAATTTGCAAACAATATTATTAATTCTTCCTATTTTTTTTAGTAATGATTATGATCCACATTTAAATAATCATCTAACTAAGTATATACAATTAATAGTAGAGTAAGTACGAAATATTTCAAATATTAATCAAATAATAATTAGGTACAAAATATTTTGAATATTGATTCTCATACAGCCTACATTTATTGTGATGAATTTCGTATTACGTCGCTTGTCTGTCATCCATTATTTTCAGATCTTCCTAAGTACCTTCACTACCTACCTATATGAAAAGGAATAAGTATGTAATACTTAATACATTTTTTTTAAATTGCTTTGCAGAGATAGAGTATATCAAAAGTGTTTCGGTGAATAAAAATGTTGCACCCACACATCTAACATTGTACACTTTGGTTTAATTTGTGCTTAAAATGTCACAAAACCTAATAACACTACTTAGTCAACAGTATTTAAATTAAGTAATTAACTACTGCATAGTTTATCTTCAGTTTTAATTGCGCAGTTTTACCACTGGATGAAAATAGTGCAAAAAGGTGAGAAAGTACCGGTCATTCAGAACAGAGCATTTCCCAAGTATGCAAATAAACTCGCAGACAAAGGACATACTAAATAGTCACTTAATTCATTTTCTTTTCTTATGTAAGTACTTGATTACAGTTTCACTTGTTTTGTTTATTTCGTAATTAAGTGTCAAATTAACAATATAAGAGACAATAGGGAAAGTATATATGGAAAGAAGTCAATTCGTGTAGGTTAGTGTTCAACCCTGGTGTCTGAGTTTTTAGACCTCCCAAAGGCTTTCAACTTGGTCTATAGATTAAAACAACTGGGTCTAGCACTTTTACGTGCCTTCTGAGGCACTGTAGTGCTACGATAGAAATGCTATACATATATATATACTCGTATAAGTAGATAACATATAGTGATAGTAGTTTGGAAAAATTCTCAGGGTCAAAACATATTTAATAGTAAGGCTCATATACACTGCATACAAGGACTCAAGAAATTAACCCAGTTCCAAATTGCAAATGTTGTTATTAATGTAAGTTTAAGGTTATTAAATTGTATGAATTCAATCGGTGTAAAACGTAAAGTCGGTCTTTAATATACAATTGCTGATAAAGGCCTCTGTTGTCTGTTGACGTGTCTTGTTGATGTTCGCGTCATAATAGAATGGTTAATTCCAAAAATGGAATCTAGCTTGGTATTGTGCTATAAACTTTCTCTTCAACAAAATTCGAAGAATAGACCAAATGAAAACCACAACAAAACCCATCAAGACTTGAATTTCAAAATGGTGTTGTACCATCTTATTTACCTACTATTTATTATCCAACTATGTAATCATAATTGCAGACGTTTATGGAATTAATAATTTCTTAAAATTATTATGAAACTCTTTGTGGTGTTGGCAATACTTTTAATATGAGACTACGTTGAAGGACTCAGATAAACAACAAGTTAGTCATATGAAGAAAAAAATAAACAAAGCACCAAGCGATCAAAATCTTAAATAAACGAAAACAAATCTCGAGCCGTCTCCGGTTGCATTCTGCAGCGAAACTTGAACTTGAACATAGACCTGTATAATTCAAGGCCAATCCGTAATTTTCATTATTAGGTACCTATCAGAAAAGTAATAAAATTAAAGCCTATAAAACCGCTGTATTTATTTATTTATTCTCTGAATCTCTTTCTAATCTGGGGTTAATTATAATGGGGTGATGGGGTATGAAACCACTAAAACTTTTTCCTCTTCAGAAGGACTCTTCTTCGGCTGGAAAATCTACATGACTGTGTGACTGGAAAGTACTTGGTGTGGTTCAGTTTAGTTTCAATCTCAGAAAAAACTTGGGAATGGTATTGAGCCCGAACATGATTGCATGAAATATAATCACACTGGTCCATAAGATTCAATTAATATATCCCTACATTCCCTACAGATAAGGAACTTAAATGGTAATAAAATCCTACGATTATTGGAATACCAAGTACATCGTTCATTAAACATGTATAATATAATAATTACCTAAAGGTAAAACTGGTCGTCTTGGTTTTTTAAATACGAAGAAAAATAAGAGCTTTTACGCAGCAAATGGACTTTAATGACGGAAATATAATTATGGTAAATAGTTGTTGTGCAATTAAACCCTTAACCTGTTCCTGTGGGAATTTCGGTATATGGAAAATCTCCAAGTCCTAATCTATATTTATAATTTTATACCTTCAACATTTGCATGATGAATAGAAATGCTATTCACCATCGGTTTAGTTACCTACTAAGAGTGAAAAATCATGGCAGACATACAAACATGCAAACAAATAGAGTTATTTACTTATTTATAATTAGGTAAGTAGGTATAACATCCTCTGTACTTTACTTATCAAATTAATCAAAGCCTATAACCTACTTCCACCACATAAAAAGCTGTCATACACAATACGCTAGTTAAAATAGTAATAACCACAGATGGTAGTAACGTTTGGAATTGTTACCAAAAGCTAATATATTTTTCTTATTGTTGTATCGAATATCTGCGTCCAAGGTTATAAAGAAATTTGACGCAACATTAACATTGACTTACCTGTAATCCTCGCGACCTCACATCACAATAATGAAGTGATGAAATTGAGATGAGTCGACATATTCGGACTGCACCTTATGGCGGATGTTGCATTCAATTAATTTTGTAGGTCGTCCTGACCCTCCAGATCCTCAATGTATTTAAATTATCCAGATAATTCTATCTTTTCGCGTTTAAATTACAGTTAGTTACTTATAACTTTCAAAATCATATATGTATATAGTGTATGATAGTGTCATGATCATCGATTGCCACTTGTTTGTAGGTACGTAATAAAATAAGTAACTATTTATTATTCTGTCGTGTAGGGTCAGACGATCTTATCAGTGGGAATGAAACAAATACTTACATATTTATGTGCGACCAATGAAATATACTAACGTGACGTAAGTGAGTTCTTAAGGGTGAATTGCACAAACTTTCTTAAGTTTATTTAGCGGCTAAATATGTTTAAAAAACAAATGACATTCGTTTTAAATAGTGTCCTATTTGGTGCAACATAAAGTGCAAATTTTAATAAACAACTTAAACTTAAGAATAGTTGTGCAATTCACCCTAAGAATAAGATCTTCTAATTAAATACTAGCCATCATAACTAAGTCTTAGGTAGCGTGCTCAATTAAACCATACGTCGATTACTTATACCCGGATTTCAAAGTAATTAACGCGCGCTAAGTATCTCAAACAAATTGGAGATGAGACAACATTAGCTAGCCTTAAATAAATTAAACAATTTACTTGTACAATATTTGAAGGCTCACGCGAGATCCATTTTAATTAAGTAAGTTTACATTTACAAAATACTAGCAGTACCTTTTTGTAATATGCATGTAATATGTAGTATGCTAAAGGACCTAGACTAGACTCTAGGTTGTTCATCCTAGATCAATCAAAGCAAATAGGACTTAAACTTAATGAAACGTTACACTTCAACTACCCTTACTGACTTTGGTACCTACGAGTATGACAGCTCTTTAGTCTTTCGTAATAACCAATAACCATTTGATTAGTTCAGTGAGCGTAGATGTGCCCCTTACATGCAAATACCAAAAAGTGATTAATTGGTAAAAAGTAAATTATTAGCCTGTAATGTCCTACAGATGGGCAAAGGCCTCTCATCTCACTTAAGATATCAGTGCAGTGAGGAGGATTAATTGGTAGATAATAGACGTAATTTGTAAGGGTTCCGTACCCAAAGGGTAAAAACGGGACCGTATGACTGAGACTTCGCTGTCAGTCCATCCGTCCGTCCATCTGTCACTAGGCTGTATCTCAAGAACGGTGATAGCTAGACAGTTGAAATTTTCACAGGTGATGTATTTATATTACCGCTATAACAACAAATAAAAATAAAATAAAACAAATATTCAAGAGGGGCTCACAATTAAAGTGACTTTTTACCGTTTTTAAAGTACAAAACCCTCCGTGCGCGAGTCTGACTCGCACTTGGCCGGTTTTTTCATACTTACCTATACATGTCAAAATCACTCATTTAAATCCCTACTAAGGAAAAAATTGACATCATTGAGAACGGGCGTAAGTATTTGTTTTTAAGTTTGTTAAATAACGGTTTCTCAGTTAGTTTAAAAATTAGCAAACTTGGTAATCGAAAAATGTAGTTGGAGACACTTGGTTCTATCTAAATAACTAAGTGAACCATGGTCCTAACATTTTCGTCTTAATTAATTTAACCTTCCAATCTACTTTGGTAAGTACGGTCAGAGGTGTCGGCGGTTTTCCACTTTTAGGTGGAAATAGCTTGTTGGTGGAACGAGTGATTAAAACCTATGTCTTATATCTACATGATCTTAAAGTTACATCATAATTTTTTTAATTAAAATTGGTTGTTAAATCGTCTAGCGTTTTGGTTTTTAAAACACTCGTGGAATGAAAAACTTGATACTCAAGATAAGTATAAAAGAAACCGATTTAATTATCCTAGTACTTGCTACGGGTCATACACCACATTATTTTAGCACCACTTGCTACGCTTATCTATTTTATTTCTATTTTATTTATTTTATTTGGAAAACAAACAGTGTACCTAACTTAAACTAAGGAAAAAACAAAGCATAAATCTAAAACACCATTAATTATGTTTTCACATATAAAATCAATCTACCGATATTCGCCTAAAGTAGTCGACCGCTAACTTGCGTGACAGTACCTATTTGTCCATTACAATGCCTTATGTGAATGTTAAGTACATAAGGTAGGTGCTTACTGGTAATAAGATTTCGTAATGGGCAAATGAAGACCCACTGGACATGTGCGGTCGGCGGTCGTCAAACCACATAACTTTATTATTGGTTAATATAAGTATTAAGGTGTTTAAATTATCTATTAACAAGCTTTTGTTTAGTCTTAGGGTCGGTGTACATCTGACGTAAAATACGCTGCGTTCTATCGGTTGCGCAATCCTACTGACAAATGGGTAGTAAAACGATCAACGTGTCACACTCAAATAACTCTCCGTGTGTGCGTCGACCATACTAACTTGACTACTAGACACAGTTACAGTCTGACTTGCACCAATCACTAATGTCTAGGAATTAAGGACCCAATCCTAAAAGACTATCAATTTCATCCTCACCAAGTTTGAATAGTTATGACCATGGACATCTGAATAGAGCCACGCTAGAATAAAATTACTGGTCGCAAATTACCACATCATTTCTCTAAAAAGTAACAAACTCTTACTCTGACCTACTTGTACAAATAACGCCAAACAATGAATAATTACTACTCGTAATTTACGCAATATTTGCGATTCATTGAATTAAAACATTTAACATGTTCAAGTAACGCACGGGTGCTCTCTTGTATCAGTATCGTGTACCATGTTCACTCATGTAATTTCTAATTACGTTAAATTGCGTGGCCAAAATGACATAAGGCGTATTACAGATAGCGCCGAAACGCAACACGTGCTAGCCACGCATTTCTCGACTGCAAATAAGTTGAAGGCATGCGTGTGTTACAAACTAGAATTCATGAAAATTAAGTAGACACTAAATTAGTTACGTGTCAAGTCCATTTGTCTTGTTGTGACAAATAGGTAATTAATTCAATTGAATACAATAATGTATATACCAGTTTATGTACTTGTAGGCCTGCCATATTTTTCCAAGCACTTGACATTAGTTGACATCATCATACCTTAGTAATCATCTAAGTACAACAGGGAAAAGTCCCTGTGATTGACACCATCGTATTATGCTATAAAAGGACTTCATTTTTAGTAGGATGATTCGATCTCTCGGATCTCGGATCTTCGATCTTCGATTATGATTAGGTATGTTTTTGTGCAAAAATAAGGTAATGTTGTCTTTGAGTCATTAATTTTTTAGTATTACGAGTAGGTGGGTACCTAGTTTACACTTAGGTACCAGCCAAATGTAACATCCGTGCTGACTGACTTTATTGAATTTGAACCGATGCGCGACGACGACGACCGATTATTTTACTCCAGTCTACACGTCTCTACTTATAATTTGTAAGTATCCATGGGAGGCCTCTTGGTCTAGGGGTATGATTCCTGCTTTGGGTGCAGGAGGTCCCGGGTTCAAATCCCGGAGGGGCCCCGTTTTGCCGAGTTTAATATTTTTAATTTAATGTAATTTTAAAAATCTTACCAAAAATACATAGCTTATGGGTGCAATCAAAGTGCTTGGGTGCAATCTGAAAATATTGCTTTGTTTTTTTCTTTTACAGCGCCATCTTACTCAATAACCTGTAATTAATTTGATCAGATATTTTCATTTAAAAAAAAACAAGTTGAAAAGCGCCATCTATAAAACTTGCGAGTTAGCGATACTAGATGGCGCTGTAATAAGCCTCCAAAACAGCTGTTGGTGGATTTGAAAGGTAGAAGTGAAATGTTTTGCTTTCAATCTCGCAGCCAACTTCATATCGTAGACAACCAGCCATTGCATTGGTGATGCTGACTGAATTAATTTACTGGTGTTGTACATTGTACAATCGAAACAAAACAGTGAGTGAATGTGAATTTCGCGTTTGATTTCTATTTCTTGGATCTGTCGATTGGATTTTTCGTGTAAATTCTTCTGACCAGTGACAATTGCTATATTTTCATTTAAGTTTTAAAATTGTGTGATTGTTGATTATCAGTGAGGTAATAACCAGTGAGTTTACCAAGACCCTTTCACAAAGGATATTACGGGAGCCACGACACGCAACTTGTCCCTGTGCATTTCACTAACAAGGCCTTGGAAAACGTAAGTATATTCAATGATTTTGTTTATGTTCTCGTAAAACCTGCCTAATAATTGCTGCCATCGATTGTTTATTTTTGTACTCGATTTTTTTTTTACGTTTCGTCTTGGCGTCTCGTGTCAAAACAATATAACTTCAACATTTAATCTTGTTTTAGAAAACCGTTGAAAATAGTTAGGTAGATTTTTTCATTAAATGAAGGGTATACATATTTTCATGATACACTTGTACATAACGAAATAATGCAGCTGTAAGTACATCATCTTGAGATTATCATGTTTATGAAGGTACCTACGTACTACTCAGTAACTGTCATTCATTGATAGTGTTTGCCCTCATCAGCTGAGTTGTGAATCGGATTCATACCTAACTGTAAAATGTGGCAGGTGGTTAGCCTGATAAATACATACTGCTCACACATGTCATTTCTATATAAGTACATGGGATCAATTAAGTAATGGATTTTTTTTGACAGCTACTTATGCGTTTTTAAGACATACAAAATGTGAGTTGGGGTCTGTACCTTACTTAATTTTCTTTTTGTTATAAGCCCTATCTTCACATAGATATTCTAGTAATCAATAAGAAACAGTTGATTTTCTTTATTTTATAAAAAAGCGCAATTTTGCATTTTTAAACAACTGTGTTGGGGTCTGATACTTGTCACTGACTTACATAGTACTTATTTACATTATTATGTATTCCAAACTCAATCAATTGAATAGTTTCAGAGTATACAAACTGTAAATGCTTGTGACAAAAATGTGAAGACATTAATCAACGGGTATCTACATTTATTTAAAAATACTAAGGTCTTTATAATAAACTAGCTGTGCCCAGCGGTTTCACCCGCAGTGCCCCCAATTTTGAGATGTTTATTCCTTATTTTTCTTATATAAAAACCTTGTCCTGACAATAAGGAACACATTAAAAAAAGAATCATCCAATTTGGTGCAGTCATTCTGAAGTTATGTGCTTAGCAACAGATTCAGCGATTCATTTTAATATTATAGATTAATTTAAATTAATAACTACATATTTAAATAGCTGCTTTTTGTAATTGTTTTTTATTTTAACTACAAAAGTATATTCAAATGTAAAATGTTATCCGTTATCACAATGTGTTATCAACAATTTATGTATGGTTACAGTATGTATTATTGTTCGGTTAGTACCAGAAAAACAATGTAGTTATTATTCAAATCATTATATTTAATTGGTATAATAACTTTAATACTTATTAGGTAAGTGATACATGGTAATAAAATGTTTTTAAACATTTTTTAATTTACTCTGTAAATTTGAATCATTAACTCACTCTATACCTCCTTAGAACAGGCTCTGACTCATAGACAAAATGGCACCAAGCTAGGGCCCCGCAACCAGAGACATTAGCTTAGTAAATTTTGCCTCCAGGGGAGGTGGGGGAGGGGCCAGGTGCCACCGGTCCCTGATTTAAATCTAGCCCTGCCTATGGACCTATGGTTTTATAATGGCAACATATAAAGTTACGACTAATGTTGTAACTTGTCATTCTAATTTGTGTAATAAAATACATATTGCAAGTAAAGCCTCCCCTAATGACCTTATTCGTCCCATAACAACAAACATTTTCTTATCATAGAATCGATCCTCACCAGGTTAAAGCCCAAACTGAAATCCTCTACCTTCACAATAGACAAACCTATACCAAATGCTAGATCCAATGCTGACCTGGTGTTCTGGAAGTAAATAACCTTATTATCTAGATTTTTTAAGATATGTAAATTTACTGTTTTCTTAAGTTAACTGAACACTACTCATTTCTGTGACCACGGTTCCTGTAAAGGGGCTGAAACATCAGATAAAAATCTATACTAATATTATAAAGCTGAAGAGTTTGTTTTGTTTGTTTGTTTGTTTAAACGCGCTAATCTCAGAAACTACTGAACCGATTTGAATAATTCTTTCACTGTTAGATAGTCTATTTATCGAGGAAGGCTATAGGCTACATTTTATCCCGGATTTCCTACGGGAACGGGCACAACGCGGGTAAAACCGCGGGGCACTGCTAGTGTAAAATAAAAGCCAAGTGTATTTGTAAACATAGTTTCAATTCAAAATGGGATGGAAATTGTTTTGTGGGTTAGAAATTGAGGTTTATTTCATTGATTGAAGTATATTTCACTTTGCCATGTGTTTTTACTTCAGAGAGTTCATTTAATAACTGACTGCATTAAGCGTGCGCACGCTTAACGCGTGTCGGTCCTTAGCAATACAAGATATAACACATAAGCAGAAGATATATTAGTCATTCAATAATAATTTTTCTTTGTTTACATTACACAACATTATTAATATAAACATAATGTTGACATTGCGGAAACTTCACACACAATGTCACCACAAAACCTCCATTTCACTTTGCAATGATATAGGAAGGCAAGATAAATCGTCACTTATTATTGTGTATGATTTCTACCTTAGAACCTCCTTTGAGTTGCTTTCCCCTGGTTGTTTCAATTTATCTATCATTACTAGTCTTAAGATGGTTATAATTGTAGTGTACTCGTATTAGCCCCATTAAGTAAGATTAACATTCGCCTTACCGACGCTCTTGCCACTATTGTTGTCTGTAGTCTTAAAATATAATGTCCTTATTCAAGAAAAGTGCATCTGTAAAAATAATGTTATTCAACAAATACGCAATTGGTTAAAGCCAATAAGTCTGCAATCAACGGCAATCGATAGATCCCTGTGTAAATATTGGTAATTAAATTTTAATCGAATAGGTACATTTATTGGAAACAATTTGTTAAATATCGATAAGCATGGTAAGGTAGAATCGACGCGGAAATATTAACCAAATTCATGTGCGATGCACGAGCCAGGGCCATAAACGATAAAGCCATGTTTTTAACTCGGTATGTTTAATGAAGTATTAAACTTACAAGGTAAACTTTTAAATATCAGGGTTTAAAAACAGCATGATTTAATAATCAGCTTGATTTGAAACATTATTTGAGCTATACGAGTACCTTAGTACATATAGTTATCGAGGGTAGCTATACGTTCGCTATCAAATCAATGTTTAGTCCCTAGCTATGTATCAAGGACTTTAACTGCGACCATCAACTGTAGTTGACTCTGTTAACTGTAGTAAGTGGATCCGTTATTTCTGTGCGATTCCGTTTCATTGATCGGATTGTGGGGTAACAGTAAGGTACAGACAATGGAAGCACCTTCGCCTGACAGGAAGCACCGATTGACACTTTTAACAGTGTTTTCTTGTCTACCGAACCGTGTGCCTTCTGAATAAATGTAATCAGAAGCCTAGATTCAGTGGAGGGATATTAACGCATTTGCATTGATGTGTGTGAAGTTGGCAGATCACTTCCCAGCAGATCAAAAATAAATTGGAGTTCCCTTCGCATGCAGTCGAGTTCTACAGTTCCTGATAGTTTTTAACAATAGTTCTGTTGATTTACCCCCTCTACAAAAAAAATCAGAAATGATCTGCTAGCTTCCGCGAAGTTAGCAGATCATTTTTTTAAAGCTATCTTATCTAGCCAGAGAGTTCTATATAGGTAAAAACAATAGTTCTGTGAAGAGTTCCAGCCTCAAAACTCGTCCAATTATTTATGAAAAAAAAATATCAGCTTAACATCGGGAAAAACATGATATGCTGAAATTTAAGAGAGAGAGTTCTGGGCTCTAAGGTACTCCTACACGATAGTTCTCTATGTATTACAACATATTTCACAGAGTTCCGGCATCAGAACTCGTTAAATTAATAATTACAACGATTTTTTATCAGCATATCATCTGAAGAAATATGTGATATGCTGATATTTTAGACAGAGTTCTGGGCTCTGCTGTACTCCTACACGATAGTTCTCTTTATATGACAACATATTTCACAGAGTTCCGGCATCAGAACTCGTTAAATTAATAATTACAACGATTTTTTATCAGCATATCATCTGAAGAAATATGTGATATGCTGATATTTTAGACAGAGTTCTGGGCTCTGCTGTACTCCTACACGATAGTTCTCTTTGTATTACAACATATTTCACAGAGTTCCGGCATCAGAACTCGTTAAATTAATAATTACAACGATTTTTTATCAGCATATCATCTGAAGAAATATGTGATATGCTGATATTTTAGACAGAGTTCTGGGCTCTGCTGTACTCCTACACGATAGTTCTCTATGTATTTCAACATATTTCACAGAGTTCCGGCATCAGAACTCGTTAAATTAATAATTACAACGATTTTTTATCAGCATATCATCTGAAGAAATATGTGATATGCTGATATTTTAGACAGAGTTCTGGGCTCTGCTGTACTCCTACACGATAGTTCTCTATGTATTACAACATATTTCACAGAGTTCCGGCATCAGAACTCGTTAAATTAATAATTACAACGATTTTTTATCAGCATATCATCTGAAGAAATATGTGATATGCTGATATTTTAGACAGAGTTCTGGGCTCTGCTGTACTCCTACACGATAGTTCTCTATGTATTTCAACATATTTCACAGAGTTCCGGCATCAGAACTCGTTAAATTAATAATTACAACGATTTTTTATCAGCATATCATCTGAAGAAATATGTGATATGCTGATATTTTAGACAGAGTTCTGGGCTCTGCTGTACTCCTACACGATAGTTCTCTATGTATTACAACATATTTCACAGAGTTCCGGCATCAGAACTCGTTAAATTAATAATTACAACGATTTTTTATCAGCATATCATCTGAAGAAATATGTGATATGCTGATATTTTAGACAGAGTTCTGGGCAGTATTGTAGTCCTACACGATAGTTCTCTATGTATTACAACATATTCCACAGAGTTCCGGCATCAGAACTCGTTAAATTAATAATTACAACGATTTTTTGTCAGCATATCATCTGAAGAAATATGTGATATGCTGATATTTTAGACAGAGTTCTGGGCTCTACTGTAGTCCTACACGATAGTTCTCTATGTATTACAACATATTTCACAGAGTTCCGGCATCAGAACTCGTTAAATTAATAATTACAACGATTTTTTATCAGCATATCATCTGAAGAAATATGTGATATGCTGATATTTTAGACAGAGTTCTGGGCTCTGCTGTACTCCTACACGATAGTTCTCTTTATATGACAACATATTTCACAGAGTTCCGGCATCAGAACTCGTTAAATTAATAATTACAACGATTTTTTATCAGCATATCATCTGAAGAAATATGTGATATGCTGATATTTTAGACAGAGTTCTGGGCTCTGCTGTACTCCTACACGATAGTTCTCTTTGTATTACAACATATTTCACAGAGTTCCGGCATCAGAACTCGTTAAATTAATAATTACAACGATTTTTTATCAGCATATCATCTGAAGAAATATGTGATATGCTGATATTTTAGACAGAGTTCTGGGCTCTGCTGTACTCCTACACGATAGTTCTCTATGTATTTCAACATATTTCACAGAGTTCCGGCATCAGAACTCGTTAAATTAATAATTACAACGATTTTTTATCAGCATATCATCTGAAGAAATATGTGATATGCTGATATTTTAGACAGAGTTCTGGGCTCTGCTGTACTCCTACACGATAGTTCTCTATGTATTACAACATATTTCACAGAGTTCCGGCATCAGAACTCGTTAAATTAATAATTACAACGATTTTTTGTCAGCATATCATCTGAAAAAATATGTGATATGCTGATATTTTAGACAGAGTTCTGGGCTCTACTGTAGTCCTACACGATAGTTCTCTATGTATTACAACATATTTCACAGAGTTCCGGCATTGGAACTCGTTAAATTAATAATTACAACGATTTTTTATCAGCATATCATCTGAAAAAATATGTGATATGCTGATATTTTAGACAGAGTTCTGGGCTCTACTGTAGTCCTGCACGATAGTTCTCTATGTATTACAACATATTTCACAGAGTTCCGGCATTGGAACTCGTTAAATTAATAATTACAACGATTTTTTATCAGCATATCATCTGAAGAAATATGTGATATGCTGATATTTTAGACAGAGTTCTGGGCTCTACTGTAGTCCTGCACGATAGTTCTCTATGTATTTCAACATATTTCACAGAGTTCCGGCATCAGAACTCGTTAAATTAATAATTACAACGATTTTTTATCAGCATATCATCTGAAGAAATATGTGATATGCTGATATTTTAGACAGAGTTCTGGGCTCTGCTGTACTCCTACACGATAGTTCTCTATGTATTTCAACATATTTCACAGAGTTCCGGCATCAGAACTCGTTAAATTAATAATTACAACGATTTTTTATCAGCATATCATCTGAAGAAATATGTGATATGCTGATATTTTAGACAGAGTTCTGGGCTCTGCTGTACTCCTACACGATAGTTCTCTATGTATTACAACATATTTCACAGAGTTCCGGCATCAGAACTCGTTAAATTAATAATTACAACGATTTTTTATCAGCATATCATCTGAAGAAATATGTGATATGCTGATATTTTAGACAGAGTTCTGGGCAGTATTGTAGTCCTACACGATAGTTCTCTATGTATTACAACATATTCCACAGAGTTCCGGCATCAGAACTCGTTAAATTAATAATTACAACGATTTTTTGTCAGCATATCATCTGAAGAAATATGTGATATGCTGATATTTTAGACAGAGTTCTGGGCTCTACTGTAGTCCTACACGATAGTTCTCTATGTATTACAACATATTTCACAGAGTTCCGGCATCAGAACTCGTTAAATTAATAATTACAACGATTTTTTATCAGCATATCATCTGAAGAAATATGTGATATGCTGATATTTTAGACAGAGTTCTGGGCTCTGCTGTACTCCTACACGATAGTTCTCTTTATATGACAACATATTTCACAGAGTTCCGGCATCAGAACTCGTTAAATTAATAATTACAACGATTTTTTATCAGCATATCATCTGAAGAAATATGTGATATGCTGATATTTTAGACAGAGTTCTGGGCTCTGCTGTACTCCTACACGATAGTTCTCTTTGTATTACAACATATTTCACAGAGTTCCGGCATCAGAACTCGTTAAATTAATAATTACAACGATTTTTTATCAGCATATCATCTGAAGAAATATGTGATATGCTGATATTTTAGACAGAGTTCTGGGCTCTGCTGTACTCCTACACGATAGTTCTCTATGTATTTCAACATATTTCACAGAGTTCCGGCATCAGAACTCGTTAAATTAATAATTACAACGATTTTTTATCAGCATATCATCTGAAGAAATATGTGATATGCTGATATTTTAGACAGAGTTCTGGGCTCTGCTGTACTCCTACACGATAGTTCTCTATGTATTACAACATATTTCACAGAGTTCCGGCATCAGAACTCGTTAAATTAATAATTACAACGATTTTTTGTCAGCATATCATCTGAAAAAATATGTGATATGCTGATATTTTAGACAGAGTTCTGGGCTCTACTGTAGTCCTACACGATAGTTCTCTATGTATTACAACATATTTCACAGAGTTCCGGCATTGGAACTCGTTAAATTAATAATTACAACGATTTTTTATCAGCATATCATCTGAAAAAATATGTGATATGCTGATATTTTAGACAGAGTTCTGGGCTCTACTGTAGTCCTGCACGATAGTTCTCTATGTATTACAACATATTTCACAGAGTTCCGGCATTGGAACTCGTTAAATTAATAATTACAACGATTTTTTATCAGCATATCATCTGAAGAAATATGTGATATGCTGATATTTTAGACAGAGTTCTGGGCTCTACTGTAGTCCTGCACGATAGTTCTCTATGTATTTCAACATATTTCACAGAGTTCCGGCATCAGAACTCGTTAAATTAATAATTACAACGATTTTTTATCAGCATATCATCTGAAGAAATATGTGATATGCTGATATTTTAGACAGAGTTCTGGGCTCTGCTGTACTCCTACACGATAGTTCTCTATGTATTTCAACATATTTCACAGAGTTCCGGCATCAGAACTCGTTAAATTAATAATTACAACGATTTTTTATCAGCATATCATCTGAAGAAATATGTGATATGCTGATATTTTAGACAGAGTTCTGGGCTCTGCTGTACTCCTACACGATAGTTCTCTATGTATTACAACATATTTCACAGAGTTCCGGCATCAGAACTCGTTAAATTAATAATTACAACGATTTTTTATCAGCATATCATCTGAAGAAATATGTGATATGCTGATATTTTAGACAGAGTTCTGGGCTCTGCTGTACTCCTACACGATAGTTCTCTATGTATTACAACATATTTCACAGAGTTCCGGCATCAGAACTCGTTAAATTAATAATTACAACGATTTTTTATCAGCATATCATCAATTATTAATTTAACGAGTTCTGATGCCGCAACTCTGTGGAATATGTTGTAATACATAGAGAACTATCGTGTAGGACTACAGTAGAGCCCAGAACTCTGTCTGAAATATCAGCATATCACGTTTTTTTTTTCCGATGATATGCTGATAAAAAATCGTTATCATTAATCTATTGAGTTCTGATGCCGGAACTCTGTGAAATATGTTGTAATACAAAGAGAACTATCGTGTAGGAGTACAGTAGAGCCCAGAACTCTGTCTAAAATATCAGCATATCACATATTTCTTAAGATGATATGCTGATAAAAAATCGTTGTAATTATTAATTTAACGAGTTCCAATGAACGAGTTCCAATGCCGGAACTCTGTGAAATATGTTGTAATACATAGAGAACTATCGTGTAGGAGTACAGCAGAGCCCAGAACTCTGTCTAAAATATCAGCATATCACATATTTTTTCAGATGATATGCTGACAAAAAATCGTTGTAATTATTAATTTAACGAGTTCTGGTGCCGGAACTCTGTGGAATATGTTGTAATACATAGAGAACTATCGTGTAGGACTACAGTAGAGCCCAGAACTCTGTCTGAAATATCAGCATATCACGTTTTTTTTTTCCGATGATATGCTGATAAAAAATCGTTATAATTAATCTAATGAGTTCTGATGCCGGAACTCTGTGAAATATGTTGTAATACAAAGAGAACTATCATGTAGGACTACAATACAGCCCAGAACTCTGTCTAAAATATCAGCATATCACGTTTTTTTTTTAGATGATATGCTGATAAAAAATCGTAATCATTACTTTAACGAGTTCTGATGCCGGAACTCTGTGAAATATGTTGTAATACAAAGAGAACTATCGTGTAGGACTACAGTAGAGCCCAGAACTCTGTCTAAAATATCAGCATATCACATATTTTTTCAGATGATATGCTGATAAAAAATCGTTGTAATTATTAATTTAACGAGTTCTGATGCCGGAACTCTGTGAAATATGTTGTAATACATAGAGAACTATCGTGTAGGACTACAATACTGCCCAGAACTCTGTCTAAAATATCAGCATATCACATATTTCTTCAGATGATATGCTGATAAAAAATCGTTGTAATTATTAATTTAACGAGTTCTGATGCCGGAACTCTGTGAAATATGTTGTAATACAAAGAGAACTATCGTGTAGGACTACAATACAGCCCAGAACTCTGTCTAAAATATCAGCATATCACGTTTTTTTTTTAGATGATATGCTGATAAAAAATCGTAATCATTACTTTAACGAGTTCTGATGCCGGAAGTCTGTGAAATATGTTGTAATACAAAGAGAACTATCGTGTAGGACTACAGTAGAGCCCAGAACTCTGTCTAAAATATCAGCATATCACATATTTCTTCAGATGATATGCTAATAAAAAATCGTTGTAATTATTAATTTAACGAGTTCTGATGCCGGAACTCTGTGAAATATGTTGTAATACATAGAGAACTATCGTGTAGGAGTACAGCAGAGCCCAGAACTCTGTCTAAAATATCAGCATATCACATATTTCTTCAGATGATATGCTGATAAAAAATCGTTGTAATTATTAATTTATTTATTTATTGATCACCAACACAATGTACACTAAAACAAGATAGAGAATACATTTAAATAGACACAGAGGTTAGTTACATTGCAATTATAGGTGACGACTGCATGCATAGTCAACAATTAAGCTTAATTTAATTTGGTAAATAACAGACTATCGACAAAATAACATGATTTACAAAATTTTACAAAATCATACATAAAAAAAAGATAAAAGAGACATATCATAGGTTTTAAAACTAAACATACAACTTAACAAAACATAAAAAATAATATTAATAATACATACAAAAAAAATACATGAACCCTCTACGTATGCTTATGAAATGTAATAGCCTTTCGAAACTGGCGAAAGTTACCCCCGAATAGGTCGATATCTTCTAATTTCACAAGGGCATTGAATTCGCGGGTCATTCTATTAAGGGGTGCATTTTTACCAATATTTGAATAAGATCGAGTCTCACTCAATACAGCCATATTCCGAGCAGCTCGAGGGATTTTAGAGGGTACAGTGAAGTTAAGAGCAGATAGGAGGCCGGGCACGTCAAGCATTCCGTTAACCAATTTGAAAAGAAAAGAGAGATCAAACATATGTCTACGATCAGATAGGGAAGCCATCGCAAAGTACTTTAGCCGTTCCTGGTAAGATTGAACTTTTTTCGCAAGATTACATGAAAATGTGAGATGCCAGAGAAAACGTTTTTGTACACTCTCAATTCGCTTTCTGTAAATATCATAAAATGGATTCCAGACCACAGTACAATATTCCAAGTGACTACGGACAAGTGTGTTGAACAACAGTATTTTAGTTGACGGTCTTTTAAAATCTCTACAATTACGTAACACAAAGCCTAGGCTTCTAAATGCTTTGGTACAGATACTATCGATATGTGTATTGAACCGTAACTTGTCATCGATAATCACCCCCAAGTCCCTGATGTGATCTTCGACTTTTAAAGTAACGTGACAGAGGTTATAATCAACTACACTTGGTTTATTTGATTTCCTACAGAAATTAATAGCAAAACATTTCGCAACATTGAGATCGATTTTGTTCGCCTTACTCCACGCAGTGAGCCGGTCAAGATCATCTTGGAGCAGCGACGAATCAAGTGGTGACTTAATCACTTTATAAATCTTAAGGTCATCGGCAAACATACTGTACTTGCTGTTTCGAAAACATTCACCTATGTCATTAATAAAAACGTTAAAAAGTAAAGGGCCTAAGTGAGAACCTTGCGGTATACCTGATGTAACCAGAAAAGGATCTGAAAAGCACCCACCTAGAACAACAAGGGACCTTCTCCCGGATAGATATGAAACGAACCAACTTAACAAGGACCCGCCAATGCCATAGTATGAAAGCTTCTTGATAAGTAATATGTGGCAGATTCGATCAAAAGCCTTACTAAAATCTGTATACACTGCAGCAACTGAAGAATGAGCATCGACTTCTTTAAATACGTAGTCAACAAAAGAAACCAGGTTGGTTGCAGTAGACTTTGCTTTCATAAAAAAATAAATTTAACGAGTTCCAATGCCGGAGCTCTGTGAAATATGTTGTAATACATAGAGAACTATCGTGCAGGACTACAGTAGAGCCCAGAACTCTGTCTAAAATATCAGCATATCACATATTTTTTCAGATGATATGCTGATAAAAAATCGTAATCATTACTTTAACGAGTTCCAATGCCGGAACTCTGTGAAATATGTTGTAATACATAGAGAACTATCGTGTAGGACTACAGTAGAGCCCAGAACTCTGTCTAAAATATCAGCATATCACATATTTCTTCAGATGATATGCTGACAAAAAATCGTTGTAATTATTAATTTAACGAGTTCTGATGCCGGAACTCTGTGGAATATGTTGTAATACATAGAGAACTATCGTGTAGGACTACAATACTGCCCAGAACTCTGTCTAAAATATCAGCATATCACATATTTCTTCAGATGATATGCTGATAAAAAATCGTTGTAATTATTAATTTAACGAGTTCTGATGCCGGAACTCTGTGAAATATGTTGTAATACATAGAGAACTATCGTGTAGGAGTACAGCAGAGCCCAGAACTCTGTCTAAAATATCAGCATATCACATATTTCTTCAGATGATATGCTGATAAAAAATCGTTGTAATTATTAATTTAACGAGTTCTGATGCCGGAACTCTGTGAAATATGTTGTAATACAAAGAGAACTATCGTGTAGGAGTACAGCAGAGCCCAGAACTCTGTCTAAAATATCAGCATATCACATATTTCTTCAGATGATATGCTGATAAAAAATCGTTGTAATTATTAATTTAACGAGTTCTGATGCCGGAACTCTGTGAAATATGTTGTAATACATAGAGAACTATCGTGTAGGAGTACAGCAGAGCCCAGAACTCTGTCTAAAATATCAGCATATCACATATTTCTTCAGATGATATGCTGATAAAAAATCGTTGTAATTATTAATTTAACGAGTTCTGATGCCGGAACTCTGTGAAATATGTTGTAATACATAGAGAACTATCGTGTAGGAGTACAGCAGAGCCCAGAACTCTGTCTAAAATATCAGCATATCACATATTTCTTCAGATGATATGCTGATAAAAAATCGTTGTAATTATTAATTTAACGAGTTCTGATGCCGGAACTCTGTGAAATATGTTGTAATACATAGAGAACTATCGTGTAGGAGTACAGCAGAGCCCAGAACTCTGTCTAAAATATCAGCATATCACATATTTCTTCAGATGATATGCTGATAAAAAATCGTTGTAATTATTAATTTAACGAGTTCTGATGCCGGAACTCTGTGAAATATGTTGAAATACATAGAGAACTATCGTGTAGGAGTACAGCAGAGCCCAGAACTCTGTCTAAAATATCAGCATATCACATATTTCTTCAGATGATATGCTGATAAAAAATCGTTGTAATTATTAATTTAACGAGTTCTGATGCCGGAACTCTGTGAAATATGTTGAAATACATAGAGAACTATCGTGCAGGACTACAGTAGAGCCCAGAACTCTGTCTAAAATATCAGCATATCACATATTTCTTCAGATGATATGCTGATAAAAAATCGTTGTAATTATTAATTTAACGAGTTCCAATGCCGGAACTCTGTGAAATATGTTGTAATACATAGAGAACTATCGTGCAGGACTACAGTAGAGCCCAGAACTCTGTCTAAAATATCAGCATATCACATATTTTTTCAGATGATATGCTGATAAAAAATCGTTGTAATTATTAATTTAACGAGTTCCAATGCCGGAACTCTGTGAAATATGTTGTAATACATAGAGAACTATCGTGTAGGACTACAGTAGAGCCCAGAACTCTGTCTAAAATATCAGCATATCACATATTTTTTCAGATGATATGCTGACAAAAAATCGTTGTAATTATTAATTTAACGAGTTCTGATGCCGGAACTCTGTGAAATATGTTGTAATACATAGAGAACTATCGTGTAGGAGTACAGCAGAGCCCAGAACTCTGTCTAAAATATCAGCATATCACATATTTCTTCAGATGATATGCTGATAAAAAATCGTTGTAATTATTAATTTAACGAGTTCTGATGCCGGAACTCTGTGAAATATGTTGAAATACATAGAGAACTATCGTGTAGGAGTACAGCAGAGCCCAGAACTCTGTCTAAAATATCAGCATATCACATATTTCTTCAGATGATATGCTGATAAAAAATCGTTGTAATTATTAATTTAACGAGTTCTGATGCCGGAACTCTGTGAAATATGTTGTAATACAAAGAGAACTATCGTGTAGGAGTACAGCAGAGCCCAGAACTCTGTCTAAAATATCAGCATATCACATATTTCTTCAGATGATATGCTGATAAAAAATCGTTGTAATTATTAATTTAACGAGTTCTGATGCCGGAACTCTGTGAAATATGTTGTCATATAAAGAGAACTATCGTGTAGGAGTACAGCAGAGCCCAGAACTCTGTCTAAAATATCAGCATATCACATATTTCTTCAGATGATATGCTGATAAAAAATCGTTGTAATTATTAATTTAACGAGTTCTGATGCCGGAACTCTGTGAAATATGTTGTAATACATAGAGAACTATCGTGTAGGACTACAGTAGAGCCCAGAACTCTGTCTAAAATATCAGCATATCACATATTTCTTCAGATGATATGCTGACAAAAAATCGTTGTAATTATTAATTTAACGAGTTCTGATGCCGGAACTCTGTGGAATATGTTGTAATACATAGAGAACTATCGTGTAGGACTACAATACTGCCCAGAACTCTGTCTAAAATATCAGCATATCACATATTTCTTCAGATGATATGCTGATAAAAAATCGTTGTAATTATTAATTTAACGAGTTCTGATGCCGGAACTCTGTGAAATATGTTGTAATACATAGAGAACTATCGTGTAGGAGTACAGCAGAGCCCAGAACTCTGTCTAAAATATCAGCATATCACATATTTCTTCAGATGATATGCTGATAAAAAATCGTTGTAATTATTAATTTAACGAGTTCTGATGCCGGAACTCTGTGAAATATGTTGAAATACATAGAGAACTATCGTGTAGGAGTACAGCAGAGCCCAGAACTCTGTCTAAAATATCAGCATATCACATATTTCTTCAAATGATATGCTGATAAAAAATCGTTGTAATTATTAATTTAACGAGTTCCAATGCCGGAACTCTGTGAAATATGTTGTAATACATAGAGAACTATCGTGTAGGACTACAGTAGAGCCCAGAACTCTGTCTAAAATATCAGCATATCACATATTTTTTCAGATGATATGCTGACAAAAAATCGTTGTAATTATTAATTTAACGAGTTCTGATGCCGGAACTCTGTGAAATATGTTGTAATACATAGAGAACTATCGTGTAGGAGTACAGCAGAGCCCAGAACTCTGTCTAAAATATCAGCATATCACATATTTCTTCAGATGATATGCTGATAAAAAATCGTTGTAATTATTAATTTAACGAGTTCTGATGCCGGAACTCTGTGAAATATGTTGAAATACATAGAGAACTATCGTGTAGGAGTACAGCAGAGCCCAGAACTCTGTCTAAAATATCAGCATATCACATATTTCTTCAGATGATATGCTGATAAAAAATCGTTGTAATTATTAATTTAACGAGTTCCAATGCCGGAACTCTGTGAAATATGTTGTAATACATAGAGAACTATCGTGCAGGACTACAGTAGAGCCCAGAACTCTGTCTAAAATATCAGCATATCACATATTTCTTCAGATGATATGCTGATAAAAATCGTTGTAATTATTAATTTAACGAGTTCCAATGCCGGAACTCTGTGAAATATGTTGTAATACATAGAGAACTATCGTGCAGGACTACAGTAGAGCCCAGAACTCTGTCTAAAATATCAGCATATCACATATTTTTTCAGATGATATGCTGATAAAAAATCGTTGTAATTATTAATTTAACGAGTTCCAATGCCGGAACTCTGTGAAATATGTTGTAATACATAGAGAACTATCGTGTAGGACTACAGTAGAGCCCAGAACTCTGTCTAAAATATCAGCATATCACATATTTTTTCAGATGATATGCTGACAAAAAATCGTTGTAATTATTAATTTAACGAGTTCTGATGCCGGAACTCTGTGAAATATGTTGTAATACATAGAGAACTATCGTGTAGGAGTACAGCAGAGCCCAGAACTCTGTCTAAAATATCAGCATATCACATATTTCTTCAGATGATATGCTGATAAAAAATCGTTGTAGTTATTAATTTAACGAGTTCTGATGCCGGAACTCTGTGAAATATGTTGTAATACATAGAGAACTATCGTGTAGGAGTACAGCAGAGCCCAGAACTCTGTCTAAAATATCAGCATATCACATATTTCTTCAAATGATATGCTGATAAAAAATCGTTGTAATTATTAATTTAACGAGTTCTGATGCCGGAACTCTGTGAAATATGTTGAAATACATAGAGAACTATCGTGTAGGAGTACAGCAGAGCCCAGAACTCTGTCTAAAATATCAGCATATCACATATTTCTTCAGATGATATGCTGATAAAAAATCGTTGTAAGTAATTATTAATTTAACGAGTTCTGATGCCGGAACTCTGTGAAATATGTTGTAATACAAAGAGAACTATCGTGTAGGAGTACAGTAGAGCCCAGAACTCTGTCTAAAATATCAGCATATCACATATTTCTTCAGATGATATGCTGATAAAAAATCGTTGTAATTATTAATTTAACGAGTTCCAATGCCGGAACTCTGTGAAATATGTTGTAATACAAAGAGAACTATCGTGTAGGACTACAGTAGAGCCCAGAACTCTGTCTAAAATATCAGCATATCACATATTTCTTCAGATGATATGCTGATAAAAAATCGTTGTAAGTAATTATTAATTTAACGAGTTCTGATGCCGGAACTCTGTGAAATATGTTGTAATACAAAGAGAACTATCGTGTAGGACTACAGCAGAGCCCAGAACTCTGTCTAAAATATCAGCATATCACATATTTCTTCAGATGATATGCTGATAAAAAATCGTTGTAATTATTAATTTAACGAGTTCTGATGCCGGAACTCTGTGAAATATGTTGTCATATAAAGAGAACTATCGTGTAGGAGTACAGCAGAGCCCAGAACTCTGTCTAAAATATCAGCATATCACATATTTCTTCAGATGATATGCTGATAAAAAATCGTTGTAATTATTAATTTAACGAGTTCTGATGCCGGAACTCTGTGAAATATGTTGTAATACATAGAGAACTATCGTGTAGGAGTACCTTAGAGCCCAGAACTCTCTCTCTTAAATTTCAGCATATCATGTTTTTCCCGATGTTAAGCTGATATTTTTTTTTCATAAATAATTGGACGAGTTTTGAGGCTGGAACTCTTCACAGAACTATTGTTTTTACCTATATAGAACTCTCTGGCTAGATTAGATAGCTTTAAAAAAATGATCTGCTAACTTCGCGGAAGCTAGCAGATCATTTCTGATTTTTTTTGTAGAGGGGGTAAATCAACAGAACTATTGTTAAAAACTATCAGGAACTGTAGAACTCGACTGCATGCGAAGGGAACTCCAATTTATTTTGGATCTGCTGGGAAGTGATCTGCCAACTTCACACACATTTTGCATTGCACGGTAGACGGAGCAACGTATAAAATACTCGTACGTATCCAGTAGGTCAGCGTGCGCTTCCGTGTTGGAACGACCACGCACTCTACGAACTATTGCCAACTATTTAATTACTAGTTCTTCCTAGTTATTTGATTCTCATATCAGGAAAGACAAGTTGACCAGTGTGTCCGCTGATTTCAGAAACCTTGGCATAGTTAATCTATTGTCACAAGTTACCGCCCCTGACATTCGCCCTATCAGCTATATTGCTGTTCTAAAGCAATTAATTTGATATCGAGATAATATTTTGCAATATACGCATCACATCAAGAATCTAAGTGGTTGTTTACTCATTCATCACGTGTTTTGAGGCTAGGATCTACTCTGCGTCCATACCAAGTTAGTTACTTGACGTTGATTGCATGTGTGTATGACCATGTAATCTTGACCCAATTGATCGGACTCAATTCGTTTCGATTTAATTTCAATACATTGTTAGGTCACGCTCTTTATTATAATACTTAGAATTGACATTTGCGTGACACGACTTTTATCGAAACGAGATGTTGAAGCTGAAAATACCTTAGTTGCAGTTTGAAATACTTATACTGTAACGTGTCTCTTCGTAGGAATAATGTTTATTCAGTTTTCTTTTATGCTCTTCAGATGTAAGAAACAGCATTACCCATTAGTTAATTATTGCAACATACTGATCTTACTAAAGCGTCGGGCGTCTAGTTTTCTGTTCTATAAGACTCGCCATATTGTGAAAGGCGCTGCAGAGGTGACCTATCGAGACAACCTACGTGTGCTATTTGATCTTTTAAGTACCTAGGTAGAGCGTGCTCTGATATAATTGAGCAATGATAAGAGATATTAGGTTCTATTGTTTAATAGACGGGATCAAATTAGTTATCACAGAAGTAAGTGCACTAAGACCTGATGATCTCTTATTGGGTATTGTTGGTAGATAGGAATGACTAGCATTACGCAACGATAATTATTTAGATCGAACCTCTTACACGTACAGAGTTAATCATCTTGGACAAAGTACATATTACAATCGGTTCAATTATGTACATGTATTGTTAGACCATTGGCTGATATTACATAACCAACAATACCTACGCCAAGAAGAATGAGATTTTCAGAATCTATTGTACATTTCAATCCAGATTACACCACAAGGTCTGTATTCCCTTCTCTGTATGAAAGTAAATCTAACAAGGCCACCGGAGACTCTCAAATGCATATCATTTGAGATAGCATTGTATTGTCTAGATTGTTCTTTATGGAGCTTTGCCATGCTGAAGCGGACAAAAGCAACGCGAAACTGGCATTTACATCAAGGCTTTTTTTTGACAAAATAGTTGAAAGCAAATAGAGTTTCCTCAAGGTCAGTGGAACCGCAAAGATTTGGATCTTCGATGAGCTATTTTGAACATGTCACACACCTTGACAGCTGCCAGTTTCCACTGTGTTGCTGGTAATGTAATTACACAATCGATGGCAGGTGACAAACAGACATGCTGACAACATACGACGGTATTGTTTCAATAACAACCATTGCTATTTCTCTGTGATTAGTCATAATAATCACAATTATTGATGTCCGGTTACCACCGCGAGCGTAGTGGATTCAATAATGAATTGTTTATATAACTTTCCTACATTTAAATTAGAGGTTCTGGTATAGGATCCTTGTTTTGATCTAGAAATAAAAACTATCAAGTGCTAATTAAATGATTGTTCAGGTTAACATCATTCTCCGCTATGCTGTGCTAATATAACCTGGTTCTAAAAGTTGCCGTTAAACCGGTGTTGTTATTGCCAACCGGATGCAACCCGACTAATGGCTAATTACTATGGTATATTTTATTATAATCTAAATCGTGGTGTGGTTAGGATATTAATTAGCAGCATGACATAATTCAAGGCTTGGTTTGTTTATTAATATCGCGGACGACGTGAAAACTGTGTTTAGAAGTGACGTATCACGACAATATATTGCTATTTGCGAGAGGTATTTGTTATTTAGCAGCAAATACATGTATAAAATAATGATTTTTTGGGTATCTACCTTTTCACCAGAGTAATACATCTGGTCTAACCCCCCCCCCCCCCCATTCTCTCTCTCCTCTCTCTTCCTGGCTCTGTGTCCCACATGCCACATGGTGGTGGGGTGAGCCTTCCTTGTTTGTTTCCTCCACATCGCTCTATCATCGACTTCGTCTTCAGAAATCTGTTCGCCAATATCAAACAAAACATAGCAACATCAAATAGTACGTAATGGTACCAATATAACTCTAGTGGAAGGGTATCCTTAGGCAGATTAAGTTGTCAAAATGAATATTTTAACGTGTGCACCACCACATGCACCACGGGAGTCCAAGCCAAACCCGAAATTAGACTGGGCTCCCTAGCCTTCTGTTATATTGAATTCCAACTTTACTCATTACAATATTAAGCCTACATAGAATGTTTTCGATCGTACGACCGTGTCGCAGCGGTCGAGAGAAGACATAATAAACCACGCTTAATATGTTTAAATCGCGAAAAATAAAAGCCAAATTATGAAGAAGCCATTAAAGTGAGTGTTGAGGGCGAAACTGGCGACCTTGCAAGGTCGTTGGCGCGGGCCCGCGACTGGCCCAGGGTGAACTACGCACACCCTAGAACAGGGCCGCAGTAACCGCATAATGACTTTAATTCACTACAATACTTATTATAGTCCTTCGTCCTTCAGTAACTTTATATTAAATTAATAACGAGTTTGTGGGAACTTGACCTAATTGTGTCCACGAAAAACAGTAAACGCCATCTGTTCTGCTATGATCGAAAATATTATATTAATATTTGGAGTTGCTACGGAGATAATGCGTGTATTCTGCCCTCATTTTGTTGTTATAATGTCCTGATAACATATATGTACAATTAAGTAGTGTGTGCACTGTAGTGTGTACATGCTCTCATTAAGCACTAGCTGGTAATGCTTAATTTGCATACTTTTATGTCTTCAACTTTTTCCACAGGTCTTGTGAATGTTTTGCATACTAGAAGTAAAATGATTTCAACAGATTTCTAATGTCTACTAACTATCACAGCAAAGACATAACTTGTTATATTCATTAATTAATTAACTTCGCTACTTGATTATAAGTAATGTTCGTAAAGAACTCCAAATAGGTAGACTTTGCGACAGAACAGTGATCATCAATATATCTAAGCCAGTTTTGATTGCCGGGTGTGGTACCTAATGACTGCTGTTTGACCTTGTTGTCTTTAGACAGTATAAGTTATCGATTTCTGTATGAAAACACTGGAACTATTTTATAAAATAATCGATCGCCAACAACCTTACTCACGTTGATACGACGGAACATAAATGCTTAATACTGTATGCTGTGATTCATCTGACTGCAAATGACATTTAACAATTTTTTTTCTTTATAAAGTATCAAGGTAATCTATTGGTATTACTGTATTTGGTAATGTCGAGATCGGAGAGTTAATTGATATATCTAAGTTTTGCCATTTGTTACGGTTGAGGAGCAATCGAAAATGTGTTCATAACGGAGCATAGGCGTTACTTTGATATATGTATTGTGTTCACACATTTTTCACTTTGCATATTTGTTGCTGACACACGTTTTCTTCAATGTGTATGTTGAAAATAATCTTCATCTAAGTTGTATAATTTTAATAAATATTTTCAAAGCATTTTTTGTCATTGATTAAGTCCTTGTCCTCGCCTCGAATACTTGATATTTTAAATTATAATACGACTATGAATATTAGTTTTCGTCGCATCATCAGTATTTGTTTACAGCTTCAGTTCTATTACCTTGCTTCACTTCACCTAATCATAACTTATTAATGAAGTGAAAACAAATGAAACAGCATTTAAACAACGTTATTAGGAAATCGAAATCAACTTCCTTTCTATCAGTTGGCGGTAGAGGAGCGAGCAGCTGCGCAATGCGACGATATCGCGAGGTCATATCGCGCACACTTTGATAACCAATTTGAAATATAAGTGACCTCTTTTGTTAGATTCTTTATTTATTTAACTCAATTAAATGTTGAGGTCAAACGATATTTGGTCGTAAAATAAGTATTTATTACGTCCTTTATGATATCCTCTTTGAGAAAACCAACACGCATTAAGACAAAGGGTTGATTACACTTCATGTATGAGCGATGACCTTAACCCTCTTCTTGAACTTAATGAATGTCTTCAGTAATCGAGTGGACTTTGCCCATCGATGAGTTTAACACATGTAGTCACAAGCCTTATTCTTGTCTTTTTTATGGTATTATGAACGCTTGACCGAAAGACATAGATGGTTAAGAATAGATCTTTGATGTTTCTGACAAAATTGAACGCTTACCTAGACACTATAGTCTTATTACAATATCCTCTAGCCACAGACAGTTCACGTCACATACAAGTTACGACAAGAAAAATCATACAACCGCATATGATCAAACAATGTCGGAGTATTGATGCCGTTCTCTATTTGTAAACGAAGGACTCTGAGCTTTGTCCCGGTTGCGTATAGTTTAGTATTGAAAACTAAGTGAAGTGGTATTGTTCGATTATAGAAAGTGCATCGCTAGTACCAAGTACTACGACAGGACGGAGCTGCGACTGGAATTCTAATTAGTTCGTTTCTCGGAAAGGACACTGACACAGCCTAGTAACTTTGTGAAACAACGCTCTTGCCAACTTTAACGCTGTAGACCTCGATTTTCTTACTTAGATCCTTGACAATTTGTTCTGATCCACGTATTACTTCTCCAGGCTCCTGTGTTCGTTACGGTACGGTACTGGTAATTTAAAGTGTTAAAAATCAGTGAGTAATTTTAATGTGTAACCTAAAAGTATTATAAATCCAATTGTTTTGAAGAAGAAAACACTCAATTCCATGAAATATATGAGGTTACATATTATACATCAATTCTGCAAACGGCTAAGTAAATACAATGAATACATAAATTAGTGAGTTAAGTAGGTACTTATAAAACATGATGCGTTACCCATCCATATATATTATTAAATTTTATAGCATAGAATTAAACGTTATAAATAATTAAAAATAGCCAATAAATTACTAACAAAGATAAAAAATAAATCTATTACGTTATTTATATTTTTATTATTAAAACTTAAATGACTGTTACGTAAAATAAACTTTCCCCTTGATCATTATAAAATAAGTTTAACGGCAGCTCCTGCGATTTCTATTTCTAGCCAATTTCATGCTTTTTAAATAGATATTTTACTATACTGAACTTGGTGAACTTTAAAATGACAATAAAAAAGTTTATGCGCAAACGCCCAGCACTGTCATTCGAACGCCGAACAAACAAGATCAAGTTGAAAACTCGTTCCGAACATAAGGAACAAGGCAAAGAAGTGGTATTCAAATAGAACATACCTAATGCATAATATGGAAACTAAGATATGTACAAGAATCAAATGATTCTGTATTACGACACAGATTCGTGTTCGCAAACAATCGTCGTATTTTTATACTCGATATACGTAGCTTTCACAACGTCTTGATGGCATCAACAGCTTAACACAGGAAACGTTCCATTAATATTTGTTATTCGCATAACAAGGTCAATTCACTGAAGATCCATAGGGTAACTTGTTTATCTCGTTAGATTGAACCGTTTTTAAATTGACATCTACTAAACATTGACTCAATAATAACTGATCCAAAATTGACATTAAGACATTCCTACATGTTTTACTAATGCTTCACATAATCAAATTGATGTTAAGTTCCAAAAACTACAAACTTTTTGAAAAAAAAAATAAACGAGACACAAAAATAAAGGTGACAACGTGGTGACAACATAATTGAGATGCAGAACAATAATATATCATTAGATACATATTATGCTGATAAATTATTTCAATATTAAACGGTATTATATGGTTCACATTACCTTCACAGATAAAAGCGATCAATTGGATTAGTAATTGTAATGAAATTGCGCAACGGTAAGTGAGATGAATCATGGAGGCAGGAGACCGTGCGCGCCGTTGACCCACGATCCGGTCGATCACCTCGCCTCTGGATCCTCGACTACAACGCACTGCCAATGTTAATATCGAAAGTCTCTTTGTCTTTGTACCTAGAGCTAATAATTTACTGTGACTTATTTTAAATTGATTTGAGACAGTCACTGTGTTAGGTTAAGTTTATTCTTTTTTCAAATGTTATATAGATAAATTTATAACCTGCGTCTGCGCGTGGACGAAATAATTACTGATATAATAGGTTTTTCTTTTTCAAATTGAAATAATACCTAAGAAATGAGTTAAGGACATGTGGTTTAGACGTTTACCAAATTCTTAATTCTGTGTATTGATAAATATTGAGATATAGTAAATAGGTACATTATTTGTAAAATACGTTCAAGAAGGTAGAGATATGTATTTGAGGTAGTAATAATTCACACAGTTCACCTTCCCACCTTTTAAAATTGCATAACATTAGGCTCCATTCGAGCCGCTCTCGATCTATTGTAGTAATTACCCGAGATTGTCGTCAGGTTGGCTTGTCTTGGCCCAGTTAACTAAGAACTGACTATTCTATATTCTATCACTGCAAACAACTCTCACTCAGATGAGTCATACCGTTCCGGTTCCTATTCTTTTATTGGACTGATGTTTACGTGATGCAACTGAGAATAGAAGAAAATGTTGATTATTTGTAGGTTTATATCACAAACAATGTATAAGCCTCTTAAGTTCGTTTTATATGTCTAAATGCGAGGTACGTTCAAGAGAACCTCTTTTGAGCCAAACCTGAACTGAAATATTTGATTTGATTTGAGTTTGTGGAGCACTACTAGTCATTTCGAACACGCAGAATGAGAAATTAGTTTAAAAACTTATATTAATATACTAAATCTACATCATAGTTCGTTCTTTCGCTCGTAAATGTTGGAATATTAAACATTCTATTACGTCTCACTAGTTGTGGCCGGCGGCGTCGGAACGCCCAGTCCTTTAATATTCGAGTCATGAATATGCAAAGATTACAGAAATATATTTCTTTGCAAAGGTCAATTATAATATCATAAATATTCGGAGTTTAACGTCATAAAAAGTGAAAGTATAAAACGGTTTATGAATATAATATTTGTGCACACCATGAGTCAATGACAACCGAAAATGGTTTACAAAGATCATAGTATTATGGTCATTATTTTTGAGTGAGAAAGTAGGACGAAACATGTCATTTCCATTGTTAAAAATCTGTTCTACTTTCTTTTAGGAAGTTTAAAATATCCTATTCTATTACTTTGCTTAACAAATTCAAATTTCCAAGAACCACTTCCCGCTTCCTCCCATCTCATTAATATCTTGAATCAATAACCTACCCACATTATTACCAGCGTATCTTAATAAATATTCCTCTCCAATATCATTATGGAAGAACGTAATAAACCCTTTTTGATAAGACAATGTCATTGTACCGAACCCGATACGGGACACAAGGCATCGTCCGCTGTCCCGGCCCGTCCCATTTACTTGTTTCCTCCCATAAGACTACCTATTTACACATTCTGAAGGTAACACGCATACATTCCACTATTCTTCCTCTTGGTGTATACCTGAGCCGTATTAAGGTTTGACGGGTGAATGTTTTCTATAGCATGTATTTCTATTTGTTCGGTCAATCCAGCCAAAACTTGATAATTAGGTTAGGTCTTCCTAATCGGTACTCGATATTAGGTTTCTAAAAGTTAAGGACTTGACAAAAGTTTATCAACATAACCATATCTATAATTGTACTTTGACAAAAAAAACCAGTTTTCCCAAAATAAAAAATATGTTTTTGTGTGTTTTAATATAATTTAAAGTAATATCGTCGTAATGTAACGTCACCAATGTTTACATTGAACCACACTAGTTCAAGATAAAATGAGGCACGTCGCGGGTGATATTGCAACTATTCGTTATAATAATAAAAACTACGTTTTATTTATCACGTTTAACGCAAACAGGACGATTAATTATTTTGCTTCGCATTTATTAAACGTTACATTTATTTTATTACAGATACTTGCTGGAATGCCAAAAACAATCGTTGTAAAGAATACATCGTGGTGAAGGTATGCTTTCATATTTTCAACATTTTTATCGATGTCTAATGTAATAAATGGACACAGCTGCAGCAAACGTCGCTATTAATATGAACCGTCTGGAAATACAAACGTATATTCGTCCCTACATGTACCCATAGCGATGCGACTGCAACAGGTCATTAAGATTTCAAGTGAGTCATCTTCAGATAGATATTCAGAGTTGTTAAGAACCGGTCTCTCGTCTGAAGGAGGTCCGTTCGTTGGCTCGACAACACGACCCTCTTGAGTGTTCTTAAATATTATTTCATTATTTCTACACGGATCTGGCTTGAGATCACCAATACACATTGAACAAAAGCAGTTTGATTAAGCGCATAATCCTCCATGCTGTAGCAAAGCATTTACCCTGCAGGATCTTACGTTATTTTACTGTTTTCTATAATTAAACGTTTGTTTATTGGAGCGGTAGGCATAGTTGAATCAGCGCAGAGACATCGATCGCGTCGTGACGTATTTATTTTTAGTAGGCTCACGTCCTCATTCTTTGTCCTGGTCCCGGGTTGTCCCGCGTCAAGAGTACCCATCTGATCCTTTTTTTGGTACAATAAACAAACTTTTGACCGGATCCGATTCTATTAATACATTAATTCCTTATTGATTTTGGCTTTGTTTTGTGAAATAGTATCTGAAACAATCCTCCCTCGATACTCTTATACAAATACCATGCCATACCGATGATGTTATCTTTTTAAATGTAATGGATGATCAAACATGCTCAAGGATGCAGTTAGTAAATACTGATTTCGAAATCGATCCAGTATAGAAAGTGAGACATAGCAAAACACAATGAAACCATATATTATGATACAATCATCCTGGAGTTATTCTATTAGTGCCCATTGCTATTCAATCCAATCAATACCGGATAGATAGTGTCGCCCACACGCTTACTTTCGACCTTCAAGCATTTTCCTTTGACACCAAGTTAATAGGACACGCACGAAAACACGTCATTGTTGGTAAGTCAATGTATTATATTTTATGTACTAGTATTAGCGCTGCGGCTTCACCTAACTTCAAATCTTATTAATAATTAAACTAACGTCCAAAATTGCATTTTTGAAGTGTAAAACTAAAGACTACTTATTAAATCAATCGCATTTTGTCCTTACAAACTAATACTCCGTCGATAAATACTCTTATTAGCCATGTTTAGGCTTGGCTTCCGAACTATAATAAGCATTAAGCACGAATATGACTGTATTTTCTCTGTAATTATTTTTTTAGTGCAATCGAAACAGTTTTGTTTGTTATTTTCCTAAAACGATTAGATTCGAAACATTAAACATTAATTTCAACATTAGGAAATAATTTTGTTTGAATCTGATGGAATTGAAAATGATCAGTAGGTTTATTTGAATTAGTTCCACGTGGCAAAATACGTCATACATGTTTGTTTAGTAAATGTTTGCAAGTGAAATTATTACAGGTGCCATGTTAAATCGTTATGCCTACATATTATTATAAATTTCATGTGAAATTAAATACAATACAGTAAGGCCACGAAAAATATCTCATTAGCCGCGTACCCACCTAGCGCACGACTTATGATGGCTGGCTCGCGAGCCATGGCTCGCGAGCCAGCCATCATAAGTCGTGTATATTCAGCTGCAGCTATTTTCCTAGCTTCGCGCGCGAGCCAAAACATAACCGTACCCACCTAACACACAGCGCTCACCGAGGCACCTTTGAGCGCGTCAAATTTACCGACAACAGATGGCTCGGGGCCGAGCCGTGCTCAGCCGAGCAAACGCGCGCCCGAGGCAGCCCGAGGCACGTCCACACCAGCCGAGCATTTGGCTCGCGAGCCATGGCTCGCGAGCCTGTGCGCTAGGTGGGTACGGTTATGTTTTGGCTCGCGCGCGAAGCTAGGAAAATAGCTGCAGCTGAATATACACGACTTATGATGGCTCAGCCTGCCTCGCGAGGCGGCCTCGTGTAAATTGAACAAAACTACTGAGGCTGGCTCGCGAGCCATGGCTCGCGAGCCACGGCTCGCGAGCCTGTGCGCTAGGTGGGTACGCGGCTATTGACATGTTAGTATGTTATAAAAGTTTTAATATTTCCCACGATTTAATCTATATCTTTACCAAATTTCATTAAAATCAACTTGTGGTTTAGGCTTGAAAGAGTTACTTTCGCATTTTTTAAATAACATTAGTAAGGTTTCTAAGTATGCTTAACATTATCATGGACTGCCTGTACATATGTCAGTTTGTACAATTTCCTCTCTTATTGATTACAATTTCCAAACGATAACAGTAATGAAATACTACATAATTATACTATCTCAAGTGACAGTATATAGTCTAGTCACACATCTGAGTCATTGTCTTAGCAAGAACAGCTGATAGCTTAAAATGACATTCTTAGAACGTTGAATCTCATTTCAATATTGTTTTATTAATACAATCCTAAAAAGCCAGTACCTATGTATAACTAGAAAGTGATGCCGTTTGTGGCCCTTGTAACGTAGGTTAACACAACGATACACAGGGTGTTTTACTTTTAAGTCCAGTTAAGTTAAACTTTGGATGAGTGATCTTTACTCGCATTTTCTATATGCGCTTTGGAGAGTTACATCTTATTTGTCGTTGATTCAATTATGGCCACATCGGTATTAATACTCCGGCACCAGGGTCAAAGACACCAGCCGAAAAAGTTTCATTCTCAATGAGTTACATTTTGTATAGATTGGTATATTTAATACTTAATGTAATAACTCCGGTATCGACCGTAGCCGACAAGCGTGACACGGCCACGGCTGCCACGTACCGCTATAACCTTGGATACACACCCAGCTTCACTTCAAATATCCTTAATCATATTTATCAAAACTACGTTCACTTATCATTACTTAGTATTATATTTAATGTCATAATTCTTTCCAGTTATATGAGTATCATCACCAATAAATTCATGTTATTATTTAATGATTCATTCTGTGTATCCAAATAAACAAAACAACAATATGCATGAGCAATGATAGAGATTAGATTCTATCAATTCAATTGATTCAAAATGGGTTCAATTGCGAAAATGACGATATGATTGAAACTGATGTTCCCATTCTTCACGTATTCACATTATCTGTTATAAATCTATTGTTTAATCATCATAATATTCATTATTTCTTTATTTACATAACAGTATAATCATAGCTTTGTTATACCTACTACAAATAACTTGCCGTGTTCCATAGCTAGCAGAAAGTGGAAAAGATTATCATTACGCAACTTTATGTTAAACAGATACTGACACAATTTTATGGCAAAGGTACATTAAGTAGAAGGTGTCCGGGGTTCTTGGGCAATCAAGAAAACAAACCAGTTATACCACTTTTAATAAAAAAGCTACAATGTAAAATTGAGTTGATTCTTTATAATACCAATTCCGGCAAGGACCTGAAACTGGTATTGTTTTGTTTGGTTATAAATGTCGCAGAGCCGCTGTATGTAGGTACTAAATTAAAGAATAGAGTGCTTTACATACATGGTTGGCGCTCGGTAAGTCCTGCTCGCCCTACGGAATGAGTCGGATCGGTACCAGCTGTACTGTAGGGGAGTGAAATTTTGGCATCAGTCCTATTCTGCTAAAATGTTACGTAACAATGCAGGTATTCGGTCATGTTCAACGGAACATTCTGTTTCCTCTTAGCTTAATGCCATATCATTCATCATTCTGTGGTTTCAGTTTAAAATTATCCTTGGTTTAAATGCTCCGCGGACTTTCGAACGTGTCCCCGTTAACTCGGCCGAGTCAATGTCCAGTTATATCCAGGGCGTTTGTTAGACGCTGTGTCCATTCCGCGATATTAATAACTAATAGCATAAACATGTACAGTACTAACAATCCGTCAAACTAATGACATATTCATTGGAAGTTGGGGCATTAGACGTATAAAATTTAATTAGTTAACTACCCTGAATTGCTTGCATGGTTGATAGCAGTATATCTTAACACTGTAATAATTGGAAGTTAGTACAATGTAAAACTGATATGTGGGAGAGATAGGGCCATTGTTGTGTTCTAGGTTACACTCGGTAGTATGGTGGACACACAGTTATACCTACATTCTGTGTGATACGTGCCGTGAGAGAACCACGACACCCATTCAACCCTACAGCCGTTACTTACCTGAATACCACAAACCCACTTTGTGTCAACGGGAAAACTATTTTTCTCTACTTTTACATTATAAATTTTGCGTCAAAGTGATCTTAATTCTCACGTAACCGAGCCGTGATCTTAAATCGAGAAAATAAATTGGACAAGTATGCAAATCGTGATCGATATGGCCCAGTTTGACTCTTTAACTCAAAAATTTGCTAACACGTAATAAAACGATTTAGTTTAATTGACAATTTCTATGTTCGCCGAGAATTTTATAAAACATGTCTAGATTTTATTTAATCGTACCAACAATAAACTTTTCCAAAAGGTACGAATAAATGTTATAAAACGTTTAGCGTGCTTTATTTCCATTTTTAAATATTTCTTGTAAATGTTGTCAGCATAACGGGGTCTTGATTAACGGTGCGATTCTAAGATTTCGTTAATAAAGGTTGGTCCATGCATATTATTCCGTTATTGTTTGTATTTCTAAACCATTAAACACTGCCGGTTGACCGCGATCAAAGAATTGTGCTACTTCTAACGAATTCAAGAATGGACTATTAACAACACCGGTACTTTGTCGGTAATCAATTCCATTCTTAACTGTTCTCATGTTTTGTTGCAATTTTTACTTCAGTTTGCATGCAATGTGCAATATGTATGACATATTCACTGTGTTAGTGCTCACATGCTGCATCGTGCAGATACAGCCAAATGTGACAAAATAGAGACCGAAAATATCGCATGTCACACATGGAAGATTCCAGTAAATAGATACCCCTCGAACATTGGAAACAATGCTGGGGGTCAGCGTCGGATAAAATAACGTGTACCGAAATAAACTCACAAACACTGGAGCATTGTATTCTATTTATATTGTTAAGATTACAAACAAATCGTTCACCAGCTTTCACCATAGTTTTTAAAAAAGAAACATTTTGTAACAGAAACGAGGTGTAATTTTACTTTGTTTGTCCGAATAATGCTTCGATCACAGCGTTGCATAAAAACTTCAACGTGACCCTGTTTCCTTTGAAATGTAATCAAAAATTAAAGCTTTAGTTTCGGAAAACAAACATGGAACAGCCGTGAAATAACCTTGCCCGTCAATTAGAATCGCTCCACAAACTGCGCTTCACCTACATTATTTGTGAAGTATCTAATTTGTTTACGTTATACGTACCTAATACCTGTGCTATACATTGTGGTAATGCTATGAGGTATGTTATCCATAGGACGGGTTATATGACGTTTAATGGGCTTCGCCTAGTTTACGATTCATTTAATAATCGGGTTATGGGTATACTTTCATTTTAAAACGACCAATCAACGGGTCAGGCGTAATAACCTTAAACGACAGATTGAATCGGATGGATTCGGTTTAGACATAGTGCACGCTACTTTATCTGAATGAAATATATTTGTTCAACTCTCAATAATATTGAAATTCGTAGGGAATATCAAATTGAAAGAACAGAAATTGAAAAGGAAATTTGGAGTATTACAATAACTTCTGGAAACATGTGTTGGTTTTGAAAGTGGGGTATTTCTTAGCGGAATATTAATTTAATGTGTGGTGTGAGTGACCCACTGCTAGTTACAACGAGATACCGGCTCTTGTGACACATTTAATGTCCCTTGTCAACTAGTATAAATTGCAATTATAGTGATGATGAACGCATGCTATGAATAATTACGACATACAAATGGTAAAGGAATCGGTTACATCTGTAATACGACGAGCAGTCTCAGTGTAAGCAATCTGAGATTGACTAAATGACGTTTTCATGCGTGGTCTCATGTTACGTTCTATTGTTTTAGGTGGAGAGCTTTTGTAGAGATTGGTATGGGCGTGCGGTGAGTCCGGAGGAACATCATCGAAATGACAGACGGAGAAAAGCAGCAGAACGCGGGCGGCACCAACGCCGCCCCGCAGCACAGAAAAGGTCACAGGTGCGTAGCTCTGCAGCTACTGCAGACGAAGTATTTTTAGCATCACCAACTGCAACTCTCCTGCATCTCGTGTTGGCGACTAACTGCGATCGATTACTATACCTATCTCGTTTGTTCCAACGCTGCCTAGCACAGTGCCTCTAAATAGCCACTGCTAAAAGTATCGTCCTATGGCCCTTTAAATCGATTCTCTCGAGCACAGAGAGGTCAGCGGGGAGGTTATTATTAAACCTAATAAATCATATTGGTTATCTTATACCAATACATCGTGTGTATCCTCCGCTTGAGAAACCAATCCCAGCATCAATTAGACGGACATGATTTCATAGGAACGAATTCATGACATGATATATTATGACCTACTTACGCCGCGCTTTGCTCTAATTGCATATGGCCTTACTGATATTAATGTTTTGGTAACGTTTGAAGTAGGTATCTGTTTACTACGCTTGTTATTTTTTAAACGAAAAGTTTAATTTCTCATAAAAAACTCGTAATGTGATATCGTGAGTTTGAATTACAAAAGACTTCCTGTATACTATATAACGTTTTTATATCGTATACCCTATGTCTTTAAGTTTGTTTATCATTATATTTTCCTGTTGTTCTTTTAATTAGTTTTGTCTGTACTAAAATAATGTTTTTATAACTTACTTTTCAAATTATAATAGAGATAATGTTCAAATACAACTATTAATATAAATGCGAATGTTTGTGAGGATGGCTGTACATATGTATGGATGTATCGTTTGTTACTCTTTCACGTAAAAACTAATGGACGGATTTGTATGAACCTTTACAGTAATATAAGTTATACATCAGAATAACACATGGGATACATTTTATCCCGAAATTCCGCGGGAACGGGTACAACGCGGGTGACACCGCGGGACGCGGTTAGTCAATTCTAAAATCGTTTTAGGTGTCTGATTTTACTACTCTTTTCATGTTAACTCTTTAGAATCGTCTCGCTTAACTCTCTTAACTGTGGTCTTAAATAATCCTATACTATGTAACAAATAACAACTGACAGCTGTCGGTTATCGGTCATTACTGATTTCCTATAGCAGTACCACTGTTAGGTACCAACTCTTTTAATTGGGATTATGTGAAATAACATACGCATATTGGACCGTGAAATCAATGTGTTTTACCCGTGTCTGTGAGCCGTGGCCAAAGGCTCGTCGCTCCGAATTGTTTGTATTCACGTTACGTCTCCACATAATAACGTTCCGTTTAACCGCTTTTCTGTACAACACTACTATTAATACAACACTATAAGTTCAAAAGCAATTTACTCCATCCTCTGAAAATCAATATCGGAATTCCGTTTCTATAAAAACAATTTTAATAATCATTTCCTTTTTTAATGGCTGCACTCGGCCGTAAACTCTCTGATAAGGAAAATAAATGTAGGCGTGTAATATACACACAGATAATTATGCACAACAAAGAGATTTTGTAAGTGATTTGATACGAGAAAATTGAGTTCCTCCCACGTGAGCCGCAGCTATCTTCATTGTACTTAATTTGACACTGAGCTCGTGTCGTTAGGTACAATACAAGTTACTGACATATGTTAACCTTGTCACTTGCTTTTTAGATAACTTGGTGTCTTATGTAACTTTATCTCATTTTTAAAACATAGTTGTGTAACATAGATTTTATTTATACTCTTATTGAAACACATATTGAAACACAATTGAATATTATAGTTCTTACATCCGCATTTTATTTGTTGATGGGTACAGATGCAAACACAATAGTTTCCCAACACTCGAGCTGTAACTGTCCGGACAATTAAACTGCAGAAGGTTACTGTTAGGACACGTGTTCAGAAGCCAATCATATGAACAACTTACGACTCTAGTTATGGGATGACCTTCTCCACAATTTCTCGGAAGACATAAACATAAGTCATGGATTAGGTATCTCAGATTATAAAATATAGGTACTAAATATAGATTTGTGACCAATGCAGCAATATGTAGTTATATTTCTATACAATCCAAAACAAAAGTTTGGATTTTTAACCTAAAGTTTTATTTATCTACATAAGGATATCAAATTTTAGAGAGTTAATAAAACCTGGTTCGCCCTCTACATTACTTGTTTGTGTGTCATTAAACTAGCGTAATCCTATCCTATCAGGGCTCCATGTTTGCCTCGACACTTATCAATCAAAGCAAACAACCCAAAAGGGCCGCTACGGTTATAGTGAATCATTTTCCATTAAAACAATATCTTAAAATTTAACGATAAGCTTGTCATAGTATAAGATAGTATGATAAAGTAGTCACAGCTGAATTAATTTAGTAGGACTATTGGATACGTCTTCGACTCGTTCGTTTCCAATCCAGTTCGCATTTATTAGGATTTATTATTCGTATCGCTCAATATTTTGCACTCATTAGTTAAAAAGCTCTTTTACGTTTAAACGGTTGGTGGTAGCGGCTGACCGCAATTCAGGTAACCTGTATTTGTAGTACAATTTCTGAGCTATTAGACGATTAAACCTTTTTAGGCGAAGCCACACACATACTCATGACAATTTTATTCCAATTCCTATCGACCCATACAAGACATATTTTTCGTTTTGAATTTCAAATGTACAGTTGCCGCAGTATAAGTGATGGTATACATACATACATTACTGTTTCTTACGTACACTGTGTCATAAGGTTTGCAACATTTGTCCCATATTCGTATGTAATCGTGCGTTATACTCGTATCACTAACCGTACACAAAGCTTTAAGTTAGTCATCCTTGTGTAATGTTTGGTTTGAGCACGCGTTACTAGCCTCTCGAAATTCGTCAGTGTTAACAGGTGCCAAGGAAATAACGCCGGTTTCTGTACTAAATATTATTTGACACAGTGAAGTTGATATCAAGTGGAATCTCTGTTGGGTGATAGTTATTGTTTAATGTATAAAATTAAAGTGTTTTTTGAGCATGACGGAAAATTCGGCGGAACAGTTACGATGGCTGTTGGAAAGGTAACTTTTGAATTAAAACTCGGTTCTATACCACTGTGACGGCCATGAGAGATTTTTTTTAAAAAGGAACATAAAATAATACTGTAGCTTGACAGTGAAGGGTTTCTATCTCTATGGTGTGTAGCTATGTTGCTTAAAAATCACTAGAAACAGTCATTGCAACGCGCCACCCCTACAAATGCACTAAGAGTCAATAGGTATTGCAGTATTAATAATAAACTGTATATTGGTATAAACAATATCCGTACACGTACATAAATAAATACTCATAACAAACTGAAACAATGGTTATTGTTTCAGTTTGTTATAAGATAATTATTCTCAATCCTCTTTTACTTGTGTTTGTTTACCTATTTGTCAAACAAAATACAGCATTCCATTTATTATGTCATCGATCAATTAAGTATCGAGTGTAACCATCCTTCAGATTGATTCCTACTTGATTCATATCGATCCTATAGATAGTATTATATGAATAAAAAAAACATTTATTGAAATAACAACGCTAATTAGACCCCAACTAAGCTCTAGGCTTGTATAATGGAATCTAACTAACTGATATTATTATATGAATTTCCTATATAGGTACAATGCAAAATAATTAATGTGAAGTTATGAAATGCGAATGTGTAATTTGATACGTGTGATGCTCGTGTTGAACTCACCAAGACAATCTATACGATGTGTAACTCTACTTGTCAAGACTCTCAATCTAAACCATTTCTGCCTTACTACTACTATTACTACTACTACTCCTATGGTTAGTTGAACAAGCAAGTAAGGTTTCCTGGTAGCTTTTTTATGTCTCTAAAGTTTTTAACACTTCGTATCTAATTCCGAACAACAAACAAAGTATTTCTGTAATGTATGTTTTGTTCGTTGGTATTTGAATGATTACGTATACAGTTTGCGATGATCAAGTACCATCTCGAAATCTTTGAATTATCATACACCCAAACAAAAGCATAGCACCATACATTAAATGAATACGTAAACATTTAAACTACTTACACTCTTTTTCAAACCATCTAACTAGAATGCAGAAGTGGTTCTTTAAAAACGAATGTGTTAAACTTGATGCTACTGTACAATCTCTACCAGTTTTCACTAGTTTATAGAAATTGGTTGGTTGATCGAAGCTAGGTGGAGTGATGAGCAAATTCTGCAAAGATTTGAAGACATGAGGACATGAGAGGTCCAAAGTTTTCACCCCGTTCACCCCTCCGAAAACCAGTACATGAAATTACCTACAAGGCATTTTAGAGATTATAATCCCCTCAAAAAACAGGTTTCGATGCCCGTTAAACAGAAAACACAGAATACGGAAACCAAAAATCATGGCGAAACTTTTTGCCGCCATCAAAACATCCACAACCATAAATAACAAATGTTTGTATTGCAGGAGGCAAGAATCAATGTATGCTATGACGGGCCTGTACGCGGAGTCGGGGTGCGCCGAGGGCGAGGAGGTGGCGGGGCCGAGCACCCCGCCGCACCCCTCGCACCCCCCGCGGGAATCCATCAAGTGTCACAGCAGGAACCCTTCGGTTGGCATTTGCGACAGGTAGGTCTACTAGTCTTGAAGATGCTTATCCTTTGCAACGCAACCAAAGTGTGTAGAAGTAGCATGTTCTTCAAACTAATATAATTGGTCATATTTTCCAAAAAGATTTAGTGGTGGAAGAATGGAATGTTCGGAACATTAAATATTTCCTTTACAGAACGTATTGTTTTGGTTTAAGAGTTTGCCTCATTGGTATTTTGAGAAGAAATAGATCGTATAACATCATTCTCAATTTGAGATTCCCTAGCGGAATTTGCGGTCGTGCGACCTCACTTTAATGGAAATCCATATAACACAGACGTGTACGCGGTTCCTACAATGTACTTCTAGCTTTAAAATGCTCTGTTGTTACTGATTAAATCCGATAAAAATATTTAATGCCTATGATAGTTGCCGCATTAGTTGATAGTGTGATAGCGCCTTATGTCTTCCGTATAAACAAAGTGTTATTTGATATGTTACAATACACATATCTTATGTTACGTGATAAACTAAGATAATGCTATTTATAAACAGGGACCGCGAACGAGAAAAAGAGAAGCCCCGACAAATATTTCCAGAAATATTAGACATTCCTCATGATACAAGAGACTGCGGTATCTTATCGTGGAGACCGCTGTTTATCCAGAAATTTTCTAGTATAAAAGTAAGTTCTCTACAAACATTGTTAGAATTTAAAATATGGCTTACTATAAAAATAATATCAATTTCAGGTGTTTGTATTTTTTCTATCAATCCTGGTGACGCTGCAACAAGCGTTGAGCTCCGGGTACATCAATTCTGTGATTACAACCATCGAGAAACGTTTCGACATCCCATCGAGCCTTTCCGGACTCATCGCTAGTAGCTACGAAATCGGAAATGTCATAACAGTGATCTTCGTATCGTACCTCGGCAGCAGAAGACACATTCCAGTGTGGATTGCAGTCGGTAAGAAATTATGACATCATCTCTAACAATTAGAGATGCACTGACGTAATGCTTGAAATCGATTGCGTCTGGGAATCTATTTACGTGCTTATGTTACAGGTGCTGTGATCATGGGTATCGGGTCGTTAGTGTTCGTGGTACCGCACTTTATTGCCGAAGTGAATAGTGAGACTTTGGCCAACAATAAATCTGAGGACAACATCTGTATGCCGCATGGGCTGGACCAGGATATGGGGCTGGGACGGCTGCCAGGTCTGCCGCCGAGCAACCTTAGACCCGATAACTGCATCAAGGTATGTAGCCGAAGATAGATTCGCTAGTTTCAGCTTTGTAAAGCCCTAGTTATGTCACGCTACGGACATGAATCTTGTCGCACTTACAAGCCGATTAAAAATTCAATCTACAAAATTATCTCAGCTGTTAAAGTAGCCGACTATCTCAGCTGTCATAGCCAACAACATTTCGACCGTGTCCTTTTAATAGGCATTGCTACGAGTAGTAAGTAACATTGTGATGATGTCCAACAGAGTTCCCCAAGCACGTTCATGCCCGTCATGGTGTTCATCGTCGCCCAGTTGCTGCTCGGTTGCGGAGGGTCGCCTCTCCTAACCCTCGGCACAACTTACGTTGACGACCACGTGCGACCGGAATCCTCCAGCATGTATATCGGTGAGTAACAAATGCCCCCACAAACTAATCCACTGAACTAGGAAAAATCAATACTCTGCTACTAGAAAGTCGGGTGAAATATTAGCCACTTGCGACCTTCCCTCTATCTTTCCTTTGAAAACATCTGATATAACTGAAGTTTGATATTATATTTTCTATTTAGTTTCACTTGATAGAAACTATACATTTTGTCTTTATGGGTTTTTTAGGTTTTCACCATTCTAGATGCCCGCTATCGATCTGCAAATGCCAAACGGTTTTAGTGCCTACGTATTTATAGTCGTGGCTGGTGATTTGCCCGTATACCTAAAGTGGTGTCCTATCGTAAACCTGAGTCAATGAACTTTACATAACTCGCCTCTTTGTATTACTGCGAATATTGTGGATTCTTCAATTAACTAAAATAGGTATTGTCTTATTTGTTCTGCACGACAATAACAGCTCTACGATATTTGGGTTGACACAAGCTTTGTTTTATCTCGAATTCCATATAAAGCAAAATATATGAGGTAATGTTTGTAAATTGAACTGAACGTTTTAGTGTTAGCGATTCTAGACAATTTTGTTTGCTCACACGCGCTGTAATCGATATTATATGCAGTGTATCTACGGAATAGCTATCAGTTGATTCACGGGTATCGCGCTGGGTGTCATAAAACTGCGTGATCCTTTCGTTTCGATGAATTCACGAGTCTGGTCGTTGACCCCACACGTGGTGTTAGCATGTCGCCACCACACTAACGCCACTCACTCATGTCCACTTCAATAATAATAATTTGTACATTGCAACATACAGGTGTGGCCGACATATCAACATATTCTATCTTGCCCTTTAAACTGTTTCGTGTGGGCTGGGTAAAGTCTAGCTGCTTGAAAAACTGCAATGCTATCTACAATAGTCACGAATATGTATTGTTTATTTTCAGTTGTCACCTCGCTATTTAACAGAAAATAAAATACTCTTTTATGAGAATGTGGTTTATTTATTACGGCGAGGGTCGCATGTCTGAACTGTATACATTATGGTGGTTTGGCGCGATCTGGGTGCCATTCGATTCTTCACTCCTAACGGCGACCTTGACCTGCCGCCCACCACACCTGAAAACGGTTTATTATAGAAAACAGCGATTTACCGTTACCGCAGCATTACGAGCTCATCATAACGTCACTTAACTGATCGTTTACTTCACAATGTAATAATTGTTCCAGCTTAGTCTACGCTCGGATCTCGGGTTACAATTTAATCTGTTTTGTCTAGCCACAGAGTCGTATTGCCCACGTTGTTTTACGTGAAACTATACCCGTCTCGAATTAGCTAACAAACCAGACAAATGCACCTTTCGAAGCCGTCTTTCAGGTTAAACGACAGTTCATGGCCAACCATCAGCTAGAGGTCGGCAAATATTCTTTGGGCGAAAAGCCAAGTTCATTCAAATTTGGAAAACCACAGCGGTTCGTGCTGCGCATCCTGCGACAAAACTTTTTACAACGAAATATTTAGGTTAAAAGATTTGCCCGTTTGGAATTATATGTACACATTTTGGTGCATTCTCCCTCCGCATTGCTGTTTGTTTACTTCTAACAAAATAGTTACTTATTACGATTCTTATTCCAAGAAACTGTCGTTCCAATATAAGGAAACTTTAATGTTTACACATTGGCCCTATATTTTACCAGAGTATTGATTTCCACCACAACATCCATCTTGTAAGGGACCCTGAACAAACAGTCCACCGTCACCTTCTTAGATCACTTTACCTTTCCCTCCTATTTGCGTCAAGTATCAACTCGAAACACACTTGACATTTTTACACAGCAAGTATTTTTATAGAACCTCAAGGTGTTTCATTTAATAAACCGAGCTTTGAAGTAATTCTTATATCCGTGAACAACGTTACACTTAACGAAATGCTTGTTATGCGAGTGATAATGAAAATTGGAATGGGGAGTTAATCTAGACACGCAATCGTTTCATAATAAAACAGCTATACAGCCACTCGTAAAATATTGCGTCACAACTCCGCTATGTGTTCTTGCTTCTTCACGCTTGTATTGTAATGTCCATTCCGTTAATGAAACTGTACTTTTCCTATAGAAACTTACATAGTGTTAAGCAATATTCTCTTTACATGACCAACTTCTTACATACTCATTCTACCTGTAACAAAATATGGACAAAAATATAAGGATAAGTTCCCTTGAAATGGCAAAGTTTGACAAGCCATAATTCATAGATATTAACTCAGAAATCTGCGCCATTTGTGAGCGCACAAAACAACTGTGACCTAGTTTAGATCCGCAAAACGAGTTTGTTATTACCACAAAAGTGTATGTGTATAGATGTCCTAGTACTGCGTGGGAAGCAAACATGACTCATACACCCGACCAAATAAAAAGTAAATTATGTTTTAAATAATAATGATTGTTCCGCAGGTTGCATGTACAGTATGGCAGCCTTCGGGCCAGTGCTGGGCTTCTTGCTCGGGGCGTATCTGTTATCTTTCCACATGGATTCCTTCTCGGGCACCAGTATTGCCATTGGTAAGTCACAAAATATGAACACGAAAAATGAGTTTAGGCCCATCTCGTAGCCAGATTTGGTAGCTAGCTACGAAATGAGAAAAGTGTTTTCCCATCTTGTAGCTAGCTACTAAATGGGAACGATCTATTCGGTAGGTTAGGGTTATTTTTTTTTTTACTAGTTAAAATCCTAAATCTTGGATTTCGAATTCCTATTTCGTAGCCAGCTTCGAATCGGGATTATTTCTCCCATTTGGAAGCTAGCTACCAAATCTGGCTACGAGATGGGCCTAAACCGAAAAATGTTGGATGATATAATCATGAATTACCGAAGCGAATGATAATTTGTTATTCAAGATACCATACCATAAAAATGCAGAGGATTTTAGTACTTTTTCGATTTAAAAATGTGAACTATCATTGTGTATTCTGTAAGTTTATCTATGATGAAAATGTTGCCCATACGAGGATGGTAAACACATGGGGCCACTGTATAATATCATAATGATGTGTGCATTAATATTTTTTCTTGAACTTACTTTAATGAAGACAATGCACACTCATATAAAAAGAATAATGATTTATTGTTCCGATTGATTTGCGAAAAGAATGGATTCATGAATCATGCATGATCTAAACAAATGAGATCTGTTTCGATTGATCCAGATGCCGGAGTCATAAACGTGTTGTTAACAAACAAACGATCAAACATTCAACGAAAGATAAACAACGGATATTTTTATACGCCGTTTAATTCTATTCTTTCTAATTATAATCTTACTAGCCGCGCCCCGCGGTTTCACCCGCGTTGTACCCGTTCCCGCGGGAATTTCGGGATAAAAAGTAGCCTATGTCCTTTCTCAGGCTCTGGACTAACTGTGTATCAAATTTCACTCAAATCGGTTCAGTAGTTTTGGCGTGAAAGCGTAACAACCAAACTTACATTCACATTTAGAATATGTATTAGTATAATTTAGTACGCAAAGTTTGTTTGTAGGTAAGATTATCTAGTGATTTACATGATGGCTTTATGTAATGTAAGTACTTATGCAATACTGTAGATCAAACTTTTCATGGTTATTGTAAGACATAAATCTGGGCGACTGATTAAACAGTTTTTACTGCGGCAGAGTACTAGATTATGGCATCTAGGCATCTTTGCCTACATGTAATTATTATAAGCTTGGTTTGATGATTGAATGGTAACGAGCAACCTTATCAAATTAATCCTTTATTTACAGACCAAGGCGATCACCGGTGGGTCGGCATGTGGTGGGGAGGGTTTCTGCTCTGCGGGCTGATGCTCATCCTTGTTGCTATCCCTTTCTTTTCCTTCCCGAAAGTGCTAGTGCGAGAGAAAGAGAAGATAAGACTAGTCGAAAAAGCGGCTGCGGCCAGCGGTGCCTCTACGTCTAAGCTTCCTCCCAAACAGACTGATATTAAAGATACGGGATACGGGAAAGATATCAAAGGTAATGGTTTTCTATAATCGAATGTTTAATCAATGTTGTTGTATATGCTAAATATAGCTGTTGTAAATATAGCGCTATAGTCGAAACGTGGTAGAATGACATCCTTACACTTAGGTATACAAACAAGTTCTTACTTATGTAGAACTTAACTTTTCATGTCTAAATTTCCACAGGAAAAGGGGTTGTGCTGCTAGTTGTTTGATACATTCACTAGCAGCGCCCAGCGGTTTCACCCACTTTGTGTCCCGCCCCCTGGTAAATTCGGGATGAAAGATAGCCTATAACAACCCTGAATGCTATCTATTACAAAAAAAAATCAAATCGAATTGGTAGTTTATGAGATTAGCGCGTTAAACAAACTCTTCAGCTTTATATAGTACTAGCAGCGCCCCGCAGTTTTACCCGAGTTATACCCCTTCCCGTGGGAATTTCGGGATGAAAAATAGCCTATAACCGTCCCGTTGAATGTGGCTATCTATTACAAAAAAAATATTCAAATCGGACTGATAATTCCTGAGATTACCTCGAACATACAAACAAACAAACTTACACATTTTACTTTTTTATAATATTAGTATAGATAGTATATGTTTTCTATCAAATTTGTAGATATCCCCGTATCGATGTGGCGTCTCCTCAAGAACCCGGTGTACGTGGTGACGTGCCTCGGCGCCTGCATGGAGCTCATGATCGTCTCCGGCTTCGTCGTGTTCCTGCCCAAGTACTTGGAGACGCAGTTCAGCCTGGGCAAGAGTCAGGCTAGCGTGTTCACTGGTAGGTTATAGTGGGATTTTCATTTACATAATTATGAGATACATTAATCACTGTACTGATATCTTCAGTGAGATGAGAGCCCTTTGCCCTGCAGTGGGACATTACAGGCTAATACTTTTTTTCTCTTTTTCATTTACTATATTTCATAGTAGCGTAGTTTGACTGAGCAGCGTTAATTCATTGCGATTGTTAAGCAACGTGCAGCTCGACCCCTACTTGGATGGGTGGCCGATAGTGGCATTTCTATCTGAGCGCTACCGTGCTTCGGAGGGCACTTTAAATTGTCGGTTCCGGTATGTTTTGTTGTTTATTTTTACCCAATATTTCCCAATACATAAAACCGCGAATAACACAGAATTACATACAGCTCACCAGTTATATTAATACTATACTATCCTACAATTGTGGTTAACATTTGCTCCCAGGTTCTATCGCCATCCCGGGCGCTTGTATCGGCATCTTCATGGGGGGATGTCTGCTGAAGCGGCTGGAGCTGCGGCCCAAAGGCGCCGTGCAGTTCGTGCTCATATCCAACACGATCTGCCTGTCGTGTTACGCGTTGCTGTTCTTCTTAGGATGCGATAACATCAAGATGGCCGGCACTACCATACCTTATACGAATAATAGGTAAGTTTATAGACGGTATGACTGATTGATGAGACATTGGTATGAAGAGTTCTTGTTGTACTTGTCAGTTTGTTTGTACGCGATTGTGTTACTAAAGGGTCTGATAAAATAGTATTTTAAACAGGGTGATATTGTACACTTGTGCCATATGTTAGGGATTACTTTTGTACTTCAACTAGTCAAGACTTTGTATGTGGAATATGCGCTCGCAACTAAACACACGCTAGCTGGACTATGATTGGTCGATTGGTTTTTAATATGCCTCAAATGTCCAAGTTCAATGATATGCGTTCAACCTTAATTCCAGTAAGCTAGAGCCTAAATTCCAGTAATCCCTAGATACTTTTAATTCAATTGGAGCGCTCGTGGCGTAGTTTGACTAAGCGATGTTGTCTCATTGCGATGCAACGTGTAGCTCGACCTCTACTTGGATGGGTGGCCGATAGTGGCATTTCTATCTGAGCGCTACCGTGCTGTTCTAATCGTTGAACTATGTCGGAGGCCTTTAGCCGGTCCAAAAACTCCGACACCAGGGTTACTTATTTAATTGCAGTAACCTAGAGCCGTTCAAAGTGAACCTGACGGCGGCGTGCAACTTCAACTGCCTGTGCACGGAGACGGACATGGAGCCGGTGTGCGGCAACAACGGCCTCACGTACTTCTCGCCGTGCCACGCCGGCTGCGCCGCCTTCTCCTCCCGCTCCAACTTCACCAACTGTGCTTGTGAGTTATCAACCATAACGTCTACATTATAAGGTTGAAAGTCACGTGGATGGATGTTTTGTAGGTTTCTATTGTTGAATGAGATTAACAGGATTATAGATTCATGTCTTTCAGGGCACGTTAAGCCGTCGGTCCCGGTTACATTCTACGGATAGTAGTCGTTACATGAGCCATGACAGAGGCCTTTGGCGGCTCAATAACTCTGACACCAGGATTGGTTAGGTTGACCATCCACTCGATGATGATGATGATGATGATGTCTATCAGTTCGTATGTCGCGCACACTATATTCCGAAACAATTAGGATGACGCAGTTGAACTTGTTACGATGCTTTCTTCTGTGAGCAAACATGTGAAAGCGAGAAGCATCGCCATGTATATGAATGTCTCTCACTTTGATATAGGTACAGGTTCGACTTATAGATGCCCTTTACTAAAGTTGAATGTACCTATTATAATAATAAGGCTAATATCACTATGTTCTGTTTGCTGTCGTCATATCATTGACGTAATCTCCATTGTGTGGGTGTGCACTAGGCGAGTCCGCTCCGCATTAGAGATGATGATTATTTCAGACAGATGAGACAGTATGGACTAGGTTTAGCTGCATTTTTATGGTATAGGGTTTAGGGGGATGAAAAATGGATGTCCGCTTCTCAGATCTACCTTATATGCACACAAAATTTCATAAGAATCGGTCAAGCCGTTTCGGAGGAGTTTAACTACAAACACCGCGACGCGAGAATTTTATATATAAGATTATCAAGATATTTATTACCTAAACATGCGGTGTACTAACGTCATATGCCGTGTATCCGTTGAGGTGCTTTTAGGAGCGAATGCCCATTCCTTTTCTTCTCTGTCTAATTCTTTTCACGTTAACGGTATTTTCATTTAACATTTTCTCTCTCATCGAGTTAATATAGTAGAGCCTTCTATAATTTAACTCTAACTTTAAAAGTTAATTTTGTCTTCACGCAACTTTATACGTTATCTGCTATCATCACCATTATATGATATAGGCGTCGAATATAGGTACCATTATATGGTATACTAGTAGCACTTCGCGGTCTTACCCGCATTGTACCCATTCCCATGGGAATTTCGGGATGAAAAATATACCCTTCCTAAATATAACCTTCCTGTCGAATATTGCTATCTATTACAAGAATAATTATTCAGACGGACTGATAATTCCCGAAATTAGCTCGAACATACAAACAAACAAACTTGCAAATTTTACCTCTTTGTAATATTAGTATAGATAGGTGCTACGAAGTCCATTAGTACTTAAAATGTATGGCCTCCACTGTATGGCCATCATATTTCCTTCCACCGTGTCCATACGCATCATGTTGCAGGTGTGCACGAGGCCAGCCCGCTGGGCGTGAGCGCGGTGGTGTCGGGCGCGGCGGCGTCGGCGCTGACGGCGCGCGAGTACTCCGAGGTGACGGTGGTGCCCGTGGCCACGGCGGGCGCCTGCAACCCGCCCTGCACCACCATCTTCCCGTTCCTCGTGTTACTGTTCTTTATGACATTCGTGGTCGCTGTGACGCAGATGCCGCTACTTATGATTGTGTTGAGGTAATTAATAATTGTCTGTTATTTAATTATTAATTGTAGCGCTCGTGGCGTAGCTGGTCTAAGCGATATAAAAGCTCACGTTACCAACAGGACAAACCAACTAGAAAAAAAATCACCAACGCATTTTCCTCATTTCTTCAGGTCTGTAAGTGAAGAAGAGCGTTCGTTCGCGCTCGGCATGCAGTTCGTGATCTTCCGCCTGTTCGGATACATTCCCGCTCCGATCCTGTTCGGAAACCTCATCGACTCGACCTGCTTGTTGTGGAAGCAATCGTGCAGCGGCGAAAAGGGCGGCCGATGTCTGTTGTATGATATCGAGCAGTTCCGATACAGGTGAGAGATGTTTTGAGGGCCCAAATATTTTTTAAACAACCATTTATTTCAGCGTCACCTGGCCAAAACATTTGCCTTTATTCCCTTTAGACAGATAGAGATGTCTTTCAAATCTACTCTTATTTGTCTCCTCTCCAAATTCCAGTTCTCTTCTTGGCGTATATGCCTTTATCTTGGCGTGTATGCCTTTATCTTGGCGGGTATGCCCTTCTAGTTATTCTTCAAAGTATTTGAACTGCTTGATAAAACAATTTTTTTATAAAGACCTTGTCTTGTATTGATGTCTTTTATAAAAATTAGTTTCTGACGACTGTATACTGTTCCAGATACGTGGGCCTGTGCGGCGGCATCAAGATCGTGGCGCTGGGCATCTTCATGGCGGACTGGTGGCTCGTGCGGCGCCGCCGGCACCTGGAGACCGCCGCGCCGCTCGACCTGCACAAGGACGTCGCCGGCTCCATCATCAGTCTCGACAAATGTGAGCAACTAAACGTTTTTAACTGAGTTCCCTCATGAGATGGCCAATGCCCCAGCAGTGGTACATTACAGACATTTACCTCCTATATCCGTCGGAATTATAAATAAAATTCTATGTACGAATTTTGAAAACTCTTGTGGTGAGTCTCTTAGAGGAAATGCTTATGAAATGCTATTCATAACTGATAAAAAAGAGTGTCATGACATTGGTTATCGATGTTATTATTCGCACGCTTATTCACACTTGTTTATGATCCAGTGTTCGAGGAGCTGCCGTCGGCGGACAACGCGAGCGGGTTCCGGTCGGGCGTGACGTCGGGGCTGAGCTCCGCCACCACCACGCCGCTGGACGGCGAGGCGCGCCTGCAGCGAGCCGACTCGCAGCGAGCCGACTCGCAGCGCGACGCGGGCGGCGCGCGCGTTCTCGTCGCCTCGCGCCACCACCGGAACGACTCCAAGAGCATCCAGCTGGAAGCGCGCGCCGGCCGCGAGCTGAGCCTCGAGCAGCTGCGCCAGCTGGCGCTGCGCAGCATGGACAGCCTGGACCTGACGGTGCTGCCGGTGCCGCGCTGCGCCGACGACGAGAGCAAGCGGCTGCTGGAGGCGGGCGCGGGCGTGCGCCACCGCCGCACCGGCTCGCGCGACCTCAAGCCGCCGTCGCGCCACAAGCGCACGTCGTCGCACCACCTCACGCTGGAGGGCGAGCCGCCGCGCCTGCCGCCCGCGCGCTCCGTCGACGGGCTCGCCTCGCCGCGCGTCTGACACAGCCCGCCCCTAGTTAATGTCGAGAGTTCCGGTAGATCGTTTCGTTAATATAAGTATAGCAAATGGAGGAAGTTTGAATCGTATCTTAGCAGTGATAGAAGCTTAGTGACCGATATCGGCGCGCGACCGAGTCTTCTCCCGTATGTAGCGTATCGAACTTTGAAATATATTATTTTAATTGTTTTAAGTGTGTACTTTGTTTGTTAATAATAGAGACTAAAACTGCGCTTTTATTGTGTTGTGATATTATGTGTACGATCCTGTATCAGATTTCCTATCTGTCCGCTGAAGTGGGCGTAATGATTCTCACGATTGTCATGGAAACACTGGTGCAATTAAAATTGTAATCACCAAGTAATTGTAAGGTAATGATACCTGTACTTAATTCGAATAATCATATCAAAGTTATTATGATCTGCCATCATAATAAATTATGTCATTATACTTTTAATATTACATAATGTTAAAATAGTAACAAGCTCTCTTATGTCTGACGATTCACATATGAATATAAGAATCCTCAACTTATAAAAAGTCTATGACCAAGTATTGTTATTTGGTTGAAGATAAAATACTTACTCGAAAATAACATGAGCACAAAGATTTCTAAAATAAAATAAATAAAGATTACACAGCTACAATTTGAGGAACATACGAAATAAAGCACAAAACATATACTACAAATGCTTTGATACTTCAAGTTTCGTAATTAGTTTCATTGAATACTAAAATCATAGTTAACATAATTTGTAATTAGAGTTGCTATAGATATTTCATTGAACATGAAAAGGTATTTATTTTGATCTCAAAAAATCCTTGTTCCATCATAGTGTGTTTGTTTTCTAGATTTCCCAACAATTTGATATATCAATTGCATTTTTGTCTGTATATTAGTTTCATTGTAGAATGTTTATTGCGCGGAATTAAGTATTAGTCATGTAAATTGTGAAAAAATATTATGTAGGCAATGCACAATAACTTAAGTCGTAACAAAGTACACTTGTAGAAAATACGAACACTCATTTTAATTTATGCAAAAAATATTTGTAGAGTTACAAATAAGTCATTATGAGTCTTGCCTTCAGCCTCGCTATGTGCATTACCTATGTGAAAAAAAAACTAAAAAAATATTTAATTTTGTAACAAAGCCATAATTTTTTCTCTAGTTTTGAAAAGATTTCTTAATTTAAATAAGTTTATTCTTATAGAATATATTATGGAAAAAAAAACACTGCACTGTATTGTAAAACTAAATGATTTCAAAATTAAAAGATTATATTTTTTAGATATCAAAAGTTTGTCAATTCTTAGGCTGCTCTTTCAAATAAGAATTCAATTACTACTTTATAAATGTTATTTTAGTAAGAGAGATGTGCATAAAGCAATATATTTATCTTGAATGTTAAGTATAAAAGACAATGAGTGTGTAAATTTTTGTGACATACATTTGATAAATAAGAGAGGTCTAATAGTTTGATATGGAAGAGAGTGTTTATCTAAAAATGCCTTATTACTACAATAGGTCTTAAGACTTGATAGATACTGACTTAGATGTATGTAATTTAATGTTGTTGTCCCACCAATGTTGTTAACATTGATGGTATTGATAACAACTTGGTAACTTTAAACTAATTTGTTGCATTTAGTGATTAATAAAAATTGCATACTTATAAAATCATAAGTTTATTTTATTATTTCCCAACAAGACAGACAGACTTTTAATAAAAGAGAATACTTTATTTGTCTTGAGTGGTCCCTTCTTTCATTGTTGTCTTAATTGTTTCACGAATTTCACCTATAATAAATTGTTAATAGCATAAGAACTTCTATATTATGAAATAGACTAATTTAAAATGAAGTTACTTCAGTAAGAGCTAAAGTTCTAGTGATGGACAGAATAAGGGAGAAACTATATCTCAATGATAAATAAAACTAGATCAGTTTCTAACAAATACTTTATTTATCTACATTTAAATGCACATGATCAATAATATACTTAACTACATTTTCGATTCTACAATGACATACATAAGAAACAACCTCTAATCTACATCTAACTCACCACAATTAGTAATGACAACTTTCTTCTTAGTTGTCCCGTTTTCTGTACCGAGTTGCTCCATCTTCCTCACAACATCCATACCCTTGATCACAGATCCAAACACTACATGTTTACCATCTAACCATGGTGTAGCGGCAGTTGTAATAAAGAATTGGGAACCATTGGTGTTAGGACCACTGTTAGCCATAGACAAAACACCGGGGCCCGTGTGTTTCAGTTTAAAGTTCTCGTCGGGGAATTTGCTTCCATAAATTGACTGGCCACCGGTACCGTTGTGTGCAGTGAAGTCTCCACCTTGACACATGAAGTTGGGAATAATTCTATGAAAAGATGATCCCTTGAAACCAATACCTTTCTCTCCCGTACAAAGGGCTCTAAAATTCTCGGCAGTTTTAGGTACTACATCAGATTCCAACTTTATCACAACGCGGCCCAGTTGTTCGGTGTCGGCATAAATGTCGAAGAACACTTTCGGTTGCGAACCAGACGAACTGAAGCGCAAAGTAGCAGCAGAAAATAAAGTGCCGTGTTTAATTGCACGGCGCAAAAACACCGTAAGTACCATTGTCGCAAATTATTTGCAAATATTCTAAGTAAATTTAAAAATTGTGCTCCACCGTTCTCAGAAAACTTAGGATTTGAGCAAGGCCTGGATTTGAGGTTAGTTAGTTACCTTACCTTTCAATCAAAGTCTTTCAATCTCTCAATTCCAAATTTCGACCAACATTCTGACCACAGATTCTGACTAAATTATGATGAAGTGAACATCATGGAATATGCATGGATTTAATTTAATTAATCGTATGTACATACTGACATTGACAAAAAATAATGTCTTTCACATATCATACCACTGCCATAATCACAGGGTTCTTCATGGACTTATTATTATTACGTGCGTAGTACTAAAATTTTAGTAATAAGTCCATGGTTCATAATGCCAGAAAAATGTCAAATAAAATTCAATCAATTATATCTTCTTGGTTCGTCATGGGTTCGTCACGAACCAAAACAAAGATCTGTGACAAAGATCACAGCAGACCACGAAACAGGCGAAGATTGTGTTTTGTGCAAGGAATATAATACTCTCTGTGGTTTTGTGGATTCAATCAAAGATGTCATAAAAGTAAATAATAATTGTGAAATGGTATATAACTGCTAACACAAATATAATCAAATAACATTAACCTTTACACAGAATTGCGAAGTACAGAAGCACAGGTACAGAGATGCACTGTATCCGTGCTGTACTGGCGCATGTGCGCCAAACAAAAAATATTTATAACCCTATTCAAAGGAATTTGAAATCAAAACAATCTATTTTTCAAATACCAAGATATTACACCTCGCAGATAGATCACGAAGATGAATCTGGTACGATACACAAAATTAAAATATTATGAATATACCTATTACATGAATTTTAATATAATTAATAAACTACGTATGTAACCTTATTGCCCAGCCTTACCTAATTCTAATTATTATTTCAGAGAAAATAGTTCATGCTATTTGTCAGGGCAATGAAGATCGTGAAAAAAAGCTGAGAATATTGATGTTGGAAGTAGAAGTGATGAGGCAGGATGGAAGGATGGCTCCAGATACACTAAGAACTGATCAATGGCAACATTTACTAGAACTAAAAAGTAAAAACCAACGATCATCTTATCTTACGTATCTTTGGAAAACTGAGAAGTCGAAAGAAAACCAAAAGGTTGATATGATACATTTCAGTTGGAGTATATAATACCCTTAATATTGTGCACTTTGCAAGATTATATTAAACTTATAAACTATGAGATTTAATGACATATGTCATAATTTTCAGGCAAAAAAAGAAGCTAGAAGAAAAGAGTTGGAAGAAAATCCTCCTGTTATCACTAGAGAATATGAAGATGATCTCCTGTATGGTATCCAGCACCAGGCATTGTTCATAAGGATCCGTGACCAGTCCATAAACAATTATGATAACTATAGGTAAATTATTGCCATATCTCATTCATTATTTTCGCGTACCCCTTATAATTATGTAAATATTTCTATTTTCAGAGCACTGCAAGCAATGATAAATGGACAATCAGTAGTCATAGACTGTTCATATGAGGAGTACATGATATATAGAGAAGCAGTAAATGCTGCCAAACAAGTCACATTCCTCTTTGGAGACAATAGATTACATAAGAACCCTTTCAACTTGCATTTATGCAATGTAAACACGGATGGTCACTTCATGAAGCAAATGTACAAGAATATACCTTCACTAGAAGAGCCATGGTTCCCTTTAAATATTCATACAAAGAGTTATCTTGATTTATTTCCCAAAGAAAAACTAGTTTATTTAACCCCACACTGTCAAGAGGAGTTAACGACTTTTGATCATGATGCTGTGTACATAGTTGGATGTATGGTAGATAAGGTTAACAATGAACCCCTTTCCCTTGCCAAAGCTAAAAGAGATGGAATAAAAATGGCCAAATTACCACTAGACAGATACCTAGAGTGGGGCCCCGGTGCCAAGAAAAACCTCAACATGAATCACATGATACCAATACTATTAGATTTAAAAACTACCAGTGATTGGGAATATTCCTTGAGACATATACCCAGAAGGAAACTACTGGAAACCAAAATATTTGCCATGCAAAACAAAATCAGGAATAATCCTCACATGAAGGACGAGGTGTTAAAAAATTTCAAAATACCAATGAATATAAAAAAGACAACATTTGGCTATCGAGACAAGAGGAACAAATCACGTAAATCCTTATTCGATGATGAAAGTATATAATAAAAAAAGAAATGTCTTCTAACAAATATGTTTTTATTTCATTTTCATTACATGCTGATAAAACATAAAAAAGAAAGAAATTGTAAAATCCAAATAATCTAGTTTTTGTACAATATAAGAGTAATATTCTAATTTCCTCCTATTAGGAGCCATTATTTTTATGTACAATGATTTAACCGAAAGATATAAATGACATTGAATTTAAGTTTCAAACAATCTATCTCACCTATTGCACAAAACTTCTTGTTTATTAGATAAGACTAACTCGAATTCTAGTAAACATCTACACAAATTATAACAGAAAAATATATTTAAATAAATTCTACAAAATGTAGCCAAATAACCTAATTAATCTGTAAGAAAATGTTTACATTCTATGTTTAAAATGCTTGAAGGATTTGCACTGCAAATATCTATTATTGTGCTTATTTGATAAAAAGTATATGTAGGTTTTAGAACAAAACAACAAATTATTTTCCGTTTTGACTCGAAAGAAGAAGAAGAACAAAACAAAGCTATGCGTTACATAATTACATGTTTATATACTAAAGTTAATATATTTATGGAAGGGGCAAGGTGCGCATGTCAACATCTGTTGGGGCATTCTCTGTGCTGCGTTGTTTGATGGTCGCCAGAATTTCTTGTAAATTAGAGGGTAGCGAGATATCCGCTAGCGTCGGCGCCGCCACTGCGGGGGGCGAAGGGGTCATAGGTCGCGATGGTGAATAGGCTTCGTCCTGTAACAGAACAAACGGATTAGATATATTATCCAGGATTATAGATCAATAACCCTGTCTTTAGCTAACGGGTAAATATCACATAGAGAGGAAAAGGTAAGGTAGTAAATACAAGGTAAACTACTACCTACAACTAATACTAGCAAGCTGTGCGTCTACGTACCTCTCCCCCCACGGATGAGTCAGCTTGCTTCATTTTCAGTATTTGTTGTTTCTGCTCTTCTATCTGCCTGTTCAACTCCTCCATCTTGTTCCTAAGCGAGTTCGCTGACGGTGGCAGTATTACGGCGGGAGCGGGCGCGCTGTTGCTGCCGTTCGAAGAGCCAGGGCTGTAAGCTTCTTCGTCGTCCGCGCATGCTGAAAATTACATTATTAATTTATAATGTCACTTAGGGTTTAACTAGGAATAGGATTTTGATAATACATTAACCGATTCAATGCGGAGGGCATTTTAGCAAACTTCTATGCCTGGCGCCTAACAAAATTTTCGTGGCTCCTCAGAGGCGCCCAACGCCAGGAACTATGATGGCTCCTCTGGGGCGCCATCCGCCATGAATAATACTTATCGTGTTTTCTTTTTATTTCTACGTGTTTGTAGTTCAGTTGCCATCCGAAATTGATCGTAAGCGGTCGATTGATTGATTTTGTATGATTAAAAGTGAATGAATCGTGTATTAATGGATATGGAAGGTATGTAACTTAGTTTTATCAGAAGTCATAAACATTTTGTGACAAACCTAAATTGACAACTGCGTCCCGCGTCCTCACCAACATAACTGGTCCTACTAAGACGTGATAAATAATTAATTGGTATTATTTTACATATCACTAGTAGGTACTCGTCTAAACCAAGCTTCTTTTTTCTAATTTAGATTTTACGACAACTCTACATAATGCCATAAAATACACAATCTCTTCTGTGTTGTTGTATGATGTTTACTGTAAGTAGATAATTAATATTTCTCTTGAAAAGGTTTACTACCCCTGAAGTTTGCTATTACACGCAAAATTAACAAACGAACACTGTAGGCATATAGTACAAGCCTAAATAAGACACTTTTATTTAGGGAAAACGTCTGGAAAACAACATTTAAACCGAGTTGTAAAGGTATACATTTTGGCTCCTGTCGGGTGCCACACGCCATAAACTTGGCGCCTCTGCGGTGCCATCCGCACGGAATCAGTTAACGGCGAAATTCCTATGAATAGTGTATTATCAAAATCTGCATAGACGACCAAATAACAGAGATGATACTACGAAGTACCTAAAGAAGCAGCAATTTTATCTTTGACTGATGTGGAGAGAGCAGAAGCCGGATACGTAGCAGGTAGCGGCATGGCGCGGCGTCTAGGTGACGTCGGCGGCGTGTAAGAGCTCTTGCCCAGCACAGGCGGCGTGTACGACCGCTTCCGAGATATCTTGGACACCTGCACAACACCAACATGAAAATATTTCATTTACTCATCCCAAAATAATAAGAAAATATTACAACTGAAACATCAAATGGAGCTCCTATACATATAAGTGAAATTTAATCATATCAGTTTATTGGTCTAAATGGGATAAGGCTGATTTATATTTATACAGCAGCATACGCCAGCGTTACTTGATCTAAAAATAACCGGTCTATTCAGATTGTTGAATAAAAACATAAGCTGCAGTGCGAGCCTAGTACCCAGTAAAGTAACGCGGCGCTAAATACTGCATAACTATAAATCAGCATAATGCTAAGCCCTAACATTGAAGTATTCTATATTTCATATTCAGAGTTATTTTCTCTTAAAAACGTATGTTCAGTTTCTTTGACTAGGTTTTATTTATTGAACTTAGGAGAAATTCAGTTGAAGGAAAGGAGTCACAACTTTTATTATACATTTTAATAGGAATAAATAATCATTACACATAATAAATAATATTTTATTTACATGACGATGTTGATGTTGATGACACTTTGCTGAATTAACTAACCTTTGCTGGGACAAGATCTTTCTGAGCGGGCGCTAGGCGTTTCTTTCGCTGCCTAATGATAATAGCGATGAGCAGATGAGTTTTCACATCGCCGAGGCCCGGCCCGTCTAACGGTAGCAGTATAGACGGTAAGCTCGTGTTAGCCGGAAGAGGTACTATGTAAAAGTCTTTAACTGTCGTAGTGTTGGGCACCTTTACTACACCTAACCTAAAATACAATAATCAATCATATTATTTTTTTCTACATCATACAAAGGTGAAAAATAGGAGATAAGATAAGATAAGAACACACCTATTTCGACTACTTAAATAACTATAAAGCGCAATATATTGCATTTTCTCTTCATCATTAGCGGCTTGGAGTCGCAAAATGATTATATCTTTATTGCTAGCCTTCTTCGTTTTGCTTATATAGTCCCACACTGTGTCTGGGTTTATTCTGCCGACAATATCGAGCTCCATACTCAAGTCTTCTTCTAAATCTGCTGTACTTCCGGACACCTTAAAAGTTAATCAATAAAAGGTTTATTATTAAACGACATTCATTCCTTTATATGTTCTCGTATGAAATCGTTGTATACCTCATGCGCAGCCACATAGAATCTAGCAACATCAACCATGTTAATGCAACCGTTCCAAATAGTAGCCGCTGCATTTTCCACCGTACTGCTTGGCTCTTGGTCACTTTCGGCTTCTGAAAATATCATATTATTTATTAGTAATGAGAGTCATACATTATTACTTATTCTATGTTGTCAAATCCATGAAACATTGTCCTTACCACAGGTTTTGTCCTGTTTAGCTGTGAATGTTTCTCCAGGTAAAATGACACTGCTGTCCAACGTGAATGATTTCCCAGGATCGTAGTCATCAATGACATCGCTCTTGTAGGTGTCATCATAAGCCTCCTCTGATTTCCTGAGATCATCCTCCGAGAACGCCGACGTTATCATCGGTTCATGCGGATCGTATTCTGGGTGAAGATCCTTTGTCGCGGATTTCGGCCTCTCCACGGAGTCGGAATCTGTAGAACTGAAAGTTACACAAATTAGTACATTTCTCGCAATTTGTTCGATCACGGCTTATAAACAGCAACATACTCAGTCTTGTTTTTGCTATAATTATTATCTTGAGATCTGGATCTGTGTTTGGACTTCTCGTCGCTGCTAATCCGTTTGGAGCGCGTCCTGTTGTGTCGTCTGCCGGCTTCTCTTGAACGCGACCTTCTTCGGGCGATGTCCCTCGACCGCGATCGATCCCTACTCTGTGACACGGATCGTGACAGCTCGCGGGACTTGGATCGTTTGTTCGACTTCTCCCTTGACCTCGACCTATGTCTAGATCGCTCTCTCGAGTTGGATTTCTCTTTAGAATCTCTCTTAGATCTATCGCGGGAGTCTGATCGGATGCGTGTCTTCTTATCCGACCGTCGCGTGGATCGCCTGCGATCTTCTTTCGCTTCAGATTTTCTTCTGGACGATCGTGATTTCCTGTCGGAATCTCGTCTGGAGTCTCGCCTACTTTTCTTAGTACGCCCCGAACTGCTGTCCTCTCTTTCTCGTTTTCTATTACTGGTTTCTTTTTTCTCTTCAGTTTTGTTCTTACTGTTACTGTTAAAAAAAAACCATTTATTAAGGTTTTACAAAATATTGTGATAAATAGGTACATAAATAAGTACTCATACGTACGCGTCTGCAATGACTTCTCTCGTGACTTCTTCACCGACAGTAGAGTCATTTAAAGCAATTACAACATCTTCAACTGGCACATTTGGATCCAATTCAGTTGCAATGGATTCCTTTGTTTCCATCACCTAAAACAAACATATATCATTAATACAATCTATTTATAACTAATGAGCATGCACTTGTATAAAATATGTTAATTAAAATACCTCTTCTCCTTTGTGTGTCTTGAGGACATAAGTCTTGTTGGCTGCAAGAAGGTCCAATTCAGATTTCTTTATCAATTCCAGTTGATGTTTCGCCTCTTGATCTCTCCATTCAGCCAACTCTTGACTTGCTAATTCCTCGGGAGATAGACGGACCTGAAAAATATGATTTGATAATGAGAAATAAAAAATCAACCAAAGAATATAATTAAAGTATTATAATTGACTTAGTTATACTATACATACCAATTGTTTCGGTGTGATCGATTGATTGCATATTTTCTGCCATAAAGTGAGATTTTTCCGGTCTTTGATATTGAACATTAGAGATCGGTACTTCGCTTTGTACTTCATGCCAACGTCTTTGAATAATTCGTGTAATTCAAGCTCTGTCTCGTTGGCAAACTGGGTTATTTCATCTTCAGTAAGTTCATGGCCTTTTGTCTCAGCCACGCGAAGACTCAACTGTTCTTGTAGTGATTTTCTCACGTTATCTCGGATAGGTTCTGTTGAATTCATCTTAGGTTTATCTGTGCTCGCATTAGAATCCTTTCGTCGCGATGGCGTAGGCGAAGCCGGAGGTGGCTGAAACAAAACGTTGATAAATTAGCATGTCAGACTAGGTACAAATGTAAACAATGCCAAGGTTGTTATTACATTTAACAACATTTCGCACCATACGAAATACTTTAGTTATGCAACGATAAATAAAAATAAAATATAAATTGCGTTACAGTAAAATTAATGTTATATAACAAACATATTTTTAAAACTTGTAGATACCTGGTCCAGTAAATTGAAATATTAAAAACGATATTTGTCTCACCACACCGTAAGACGAGCAACTATATGACTATCAATCAGGCACTATTCGGTAACCTTGTAGTCTTGTACACACGCTTACGCGACTCCGAAAATTTCCATGTGTTTTATAGGTCCTTTTGTGATCAAGCAACATTTGTTTACTAATCAGTGGAATGTTACAGAATTATATAATTTTGGTAACGAAAATAAAAAATCATAATATGCAACACATAATGTATTGCTTATATTATTTGGTTTGCCTATTTGGATAGCCTAATCGAGGTTGATGGGATCTAAAGGGGTTTAAAACATTTACAACAACCATGTTGACACAAACATTCCAAGAAAAGTGGGCAACTTACTTTGTTATCACTAGAGGCTCTCGAAGTCTGTCGTGACAGTTTCCGCGGCTCGGCGGTAGGTTTGGCAGTTGAGGTACTGGGTCTGGGTGTATCAATCAGTTGTATCGAGTGAGATCGAGAAGACGTGGGCGTCCTCGGTACAGGTGTCTTAACATCCTCCTTGGGAGACAATGCTGCTTTCTTTTCTCTAGCATCCAATAGCCTCGGTTTCGAAGCTTGCTCTCCAGACTTCCTTGGAATTCTCTCGAAGTTAAGAGTAGTCTGAATTTTCTTAGGCTCGCTAGATAGCTTCTTCTTAGCTACGCCAGTTTTTGGAGTACTAAGACTACCAAGTCTTACTACTTCAAACGTAGGATTTTTCTGCAGCCAAGCTTTTAAGTTGCCAGCAGTAGGAGCATTTGGCCCAATCAATACTTTGCCAGACTTCCGTTCGAATACAGTAACCTAGGAGAGGTAAATTATTCAACTTAGGTACACATTTTCACAATAAATATATTATGAAGAATTTGTTTCAAAGTATGGAACTTACCGTAGCATCACTGGGTATCTCAGGCTTTTGTTTCTCCTGAGATTTATCCGACTCCAATTCAGATTTCGAAGTTCCTTGTCCGAGCGAGTCCTGAGCATGTTTCAATATACAAGCATTACTGCAGTAGATACTACTTTGTCGGGCAGACTTTTTGCAAACAATACAAGATGTTTTCGACATTGCCTCCTTAAACATTGGACTTTTCGGAATTTCAGAAGAACCATCCAGAGATTCATTCCTCTTCTGTGTTGGCAATGCCTATATCATTATTACAAATATAACAAAAATTTAAATAAAATATCAGTGCGGTAACAAAACATTGAAACAATATAATATAAAATGGAAATATAAAATAAGTAATAATAGGTTCAGAAACATAAAATAAATTGTTATGTAATATGTTGGTAATAACAAGATGTAGTAAATTTATATTTCCTTTTATAAAACTACATCTGATGTCACAGTTGACTGTAATGCCAAATGAAACTATGTTTCATATCATAACCCATAAAATGTTTTCCAATTGGTATTACACAAATAGCTGTACAGTTTTTAATTACTGTTCTGCCCCATAGATTAATAATACAAAAAACAAATGAAAAGAAGGTGTTATCAAATACTAATTAATAATTATTAAAATTTCGATTTATTTAGGAAAAATAATGGACTGTAACTTCTTAATGCAGGCCATCAACCTTTCAAATATCCAGTACAAGAGACAATGTTTAATATTTTTAATTCAGCCCATAAACTATGACATACCTTGGTTGCCAATTTAGGAGTAGTTCCTTTGGTTTTCTTGATACAATTAGGACATCTCCATTCAATGCCTTGCTCCTCCATCTGTTGGCCCATAGCCTTAGTGATGTTCACACATTTACCGTGGAACCAGTCTTCACAACCGTCACAACATATCATGAAACGGTTATTATGGGGCTGCTTACAGATACACCACAATCTAAAATAAAAAGTTCTCATGTAATTATGCTATAACACAGTAATTGTTGCAGAAGGTGTTTATAATAAATGTTTAATGTAATTGATTTATTGATCGTACCTTGTTGGATCGTCATACCTGTTAGGGTCATCTTCCGAATTCCAACTTTCCTGTGATTCAGCAGATATTTTCTCCACAACTGACGGCTGAACTACAGGTGGGTCAGGTTTCTTCACCAACTTCTTATTAACATATTGCCTCGATATGACTTGATGTAAGACAGGCTCAGGGGTGACAGGGTCAGGTTGTAAAGATGTTGATGGCAGAGGAGATGCTACTTCGGCTACAGTAGTATCCACCATGGTTTTACGTTTTGACGATCTGGT